>CM059579.1:51915603-54315603 GCA_030386875.1 Morinoia aosen | reverse complement strand
TGCATGTAACTGTCATCACGCTATCACAAGGTGTAAAACTTGAATTTTTGCAAATTATCACAAAATAGCGAAAGGCAATGCAATGTCTCACAAAACGTTAAACGTTGCCTCACAAAACGAGAAACAGAATAATCATTTTAGGTATGAGTACCACTGCGAACACATCCTTCATGAGGTGGGATCTGGTACGACCATAAGCGATCAGCACCAAAGATGCAAATCGGAGGAAGTTCTAGGTTGACGTTTGTTAGTTCTGCAGCCACGGGGATAGAATGTAATCGCCCATCATGCCGGGCCGGAGGACGCACGCGCACCCCACCACAATTTCTTGCAGGGAGAGAGACTGCGACCGGGCCGAGCCGCGTCGGTGCAGCACGGGAACCTGATGAGTACACAAGAGTTTAAAGTAACTTAACATTTTAACGTCAGCATTTTTCTACTCATCTTATCGTTATTATTACCACCATCATTAGACTTACTCTGACATCAGGTAGTGATCGACATAAGAATGAGGAATGAGGTGCCACTCGGCAAAAAACTCCAAAGAGAACACAAAGGAATAAATTTAACAAGAAATCCAATATATTGGGCTATTTTAAAAAGTGACTCAGAAGTCCTCCGGGGCCTTAATGGGTTGTTAAAACCACCTAATGATAGACTTACTGAGTGCAAGCAACAGTCAGTACAGCTCCCTTTGTGTATGAGTGACACGCATTAAGTTTTTTCGGAAATGTAAACCACTGCATGAAATTACAATAAATCCTGAGTTTTGAAATCAGTGTCCGATACAGTTATCACTTCGCCACGGGACTTAAGCTTGTTGAATTATAGAATTTCTTCCTACTAAAAGGTAGACTCCCTGTTCCTGAACTTAAATACGTTGTTGATACTTCGTTTCACGAATCAGAATTTATTCATATCATTTTATTGCAAGCAAACTTTCAGAAATGACATTGTTTTAACCCTGAAAGAGTTCACAGTTTCAGGTATTTTTTTAACTTATATTATCCTGTCTTGACCTACCCAAACTCATCCTAACCAAACCTATCCTAAACTTTCCTATCACATCCTTACCCATCCTGACCAAACCCATCCAAACCTATCCTAACCTACCCTTATCAAACTTCTCTTAATCTATCCAAGTTAAACATACTGTATCTTAATCTAATCAATCCCGAGCCAATCCTATCATAACATATCCTAGCCAAGCCCATCTCAACTAAACCTATCCTAACCGAGCATATCTTGGCCAACCCTGGTCCAGCCAAACACACCTTGTCCAAATCTATCATAATCAAACTTATCCGAAATGAATGCATTCTAACCTATCCTAACCAAACCTATTTTAACCTATCGTAGGCGATCATAACCAAGCCTACCTGCACCAATCCTATCCTATCCGAACCAAACAAAATTATCTCATCCTATGCTAAGCAACCCTATCCCTTCTTAGGCAAACATATCCTATCCGAACCTCACCTATCCTATGCAAACCCATTCTAACTAAACCCTTTTTGACCAAACCTGTCTTGCGCTATTTTATCGGCAAACATTACAAACCCAACTTATACTAACCAAACCTATCCTATCCCAACCAAACAAATTCTATAATATCCAAACCAAACCTATCCTCTATTATCTTAATGAAATCTAATCTATCCCTATCACCAATTTCTAGTTTACTTAAGGATAGTTGATCAGATAGCAACTTAGAAATTGGACTGTTATTTCTTTTGGAATTTTCGCGACAATGAAAAAAAGTATCTACGCCACGCAAGCTTTCCCTCAGTGACGATTGGAAACCTACTGTCAGTTGTGTCCTTGCAACCGTGAGTTCCGAGTTTTGGTACTTCTCGGGCGGACGAGGTTCACATCATATTTAGAACTGGTTATTTAAATCTCTAGAAAGTAAATTTATAATTACCACTCTAGAATGGAGTGCACTGGAAATCCACGTATATTATATCAAGAATGTATCATGCATGAAAATGAAATTGTCTAGTCGTAATGATGAAATTTAGATAGTCCTTAGTCTAAAATCTACCGACTCGATGAGAAAATTTACGCCACACGTGAATTTTGCTCGTACTTGAATTTTGGTATGGCACTACCTATTTATATTTTTGATTAACCTTAGTTGAATATTATACATGGATCGCAAACAGTCAACGCTGTCAGTAGCATTACAAGGGCATGAATTTGTATTTTTTTCTACGACAAATATATCACCGAGATCTTTACAATGTTCTATCAAGTCCAACAGTGCCATGAAATACTGCTCATTATAATACTGGCAGCACCATGACAGGCAACGCGGTGGTTTGGTTAATACGAGTGCAGCATTAACACAACATATCATACAATAAAAGACATGGTTAGCTGGCTGTTGCGCTGATGGTTGAGTCGCAACAGACAATACGGAAGTCATTTAAGTACATATATCGCTAGCGATACATAACATGCTACCAAGGTACACACACAGTGGTGTCGTTAGTACACACACATATGAGATCGAACTTCTATTTCTGAAATAAAATTTTTTTTTTCAATACTTACCAGCATTATTGCTATGGTGATCTAATTATTATGTTTGCCACATTTTATAAGCTTACCATGTTTGCGTTTTGGTGGCCATCCCAAATAACTTTTCATGTTCTTCTTTGGCATACTTCATTAAAAAAGACCAACATTCCTAAGACTCGTAGATAGAACGGTAAAACTCACTGAGTGTATATTAGTTTCCTTCTTTGCATGCGCTTATCCCAAAGTATCTCACTTAAGGTCTATTATCCCTCATGAAACTGTAAAATGTACAACCAATATCATCATAAGTTAATTTCAATCCGAACTTAGAATAAAGACTCCAAGTCACACCGACCTGGCGAGCAACAGGAACACACTGATGGCCCTCGCTGGAGCACGGTTCTCCCTGGCAGAGGCACTGCGCCTCAAGCAGGGCCGACGGGCTGAAGTTTGGGCCAAGATGGCGCACCACGTACTGGGTGGGGCACGTTCCCAGGCTGGGTTGAGAGAAATCTCTTTATAAATGTTGTCAGTTTTTAGCTATGGGAATTTGAAATAAGAACGTTCGTGCTGAAGTAATGGGGCGTTAGGGCAGCTGGTCATCCACCAGTATGAGAGCAGATTGAGGCTTTGGAACAAGATTAGGATTTTAAAATATTTGTTATGTTAAGATGGAAGCTTTGCATGTGCATTCATTAGGCTTGATATCTGACTTTAACGTAAAATATAGCGAAATTTGGCTTGTGAGAGCCCAGAGTTTTAAACTAAAGAAAAAAATCGTAAGTTCCTCGAGCGGCCGATGTACTTGCACTTCACTTTAGAAAATAGGAGAAAATAAAACACTACATACCATAAAAAAATTTAACAAACAGAAGAGGTATACAGTGACCATTAGGACGTAAAAAAAACGTCTCATTTCAGGATTTTATCTTTTATTTAACTTTTTGAGATTTCATTCCTGATATTAACACGTGAGAGAAACGAGCCACATAGGTTACTCTTGAACGCACTTATGTTGAAGTAATTGACTAAACGACTTAATTATCTATAGATAAAATGTGTCTGTAGCAGATGATACAAAACAATATCCACTAGTGATTCACATTTAACCCTTAACGGCCCCACGTCCCATATATGGCACACTCACTAAAAATACCAACACAATTTATTTCTTATCAAATTTGTCCCCTAATATAGTTTTTTCTGCTTTTTTGCCGGAAGGCAGCTCCGTCCTCACTCTGACGTGGGTGATGACCTAATGCCTGCGTCACTCTTATGACAGTGGTTGTAATATCGGGAATATAAGTTAAAAATTTAGCCGTTAAGGAGACACCATGGGGAAACTGCCCATGCATACCCCAGTACCTGGGGGAGAGATGGAGCCAGGGTGGGTGCAGGAGCATGTCGTGGGTGATGGAGTTGGGGTGCAGCAGCGCCCGCACCTTACTGCAGTTGCTGCCCTTCTGCAGCACCTGGGATGTGAGCACGAGCGCCTGAGGTACCGCCACCTGCACTCCAGACTCGTACACTCAAATGAGGTTTTTTGTTCTCGTCGAAGTGGTACAGGTAATGTCATGTGATTCAGTTTTCAGGTGCGTTATAATTGATGCCAGGACACAATGACGATTGCAACAGGTCTTGCCACTACCCATACCATGATATCATACACTTTGGTCGAGTGGGGAATCATGGCCTGTAAATTCGTTTCCAATTGAAGAAACTCTGAGCAGGCAATGTGAAGTATCGAATTGACGAAAGGCGAGAGCTATCAGCATAGCTATCACAAGTAGCGTCCATCGCGACACACATGGCGTACGTAGCGGTAACAAATATGAGTATACAAAATGAGGGCAGTCCAATGAGATGTGACACGATGACTGTCTGGTGAACATGTGAAGGCGAGAGCATTTCACTTGACCCTGGTTTTGTGTTACTGAACGCGTTCTTCGTTGTACTGGGCGTGACAGTCAGTCCTGCATTTTAGGCTTCCACAGCCTTCTCGAAAATGTAGGATTGACCGTCGCACCTTGTATTTGTGCATCCATGCCAGGTAGTTTTCGAACGTACTTTCAGTAATGCTTGAGGAAAAAGTTTAGCCACAAATCTTCAGTCTACTGCATTTCATGAAAAAACAACTAAAAATTAACAACACAGGCAATATTGAATCATTTAGAATACCTTAATTCCTATTTAGATGAAGGAAACCTCGGTTTCTCCGTGTTTTTTACTTTTGGAAAGCATTTTTTCGTGAGGACAAAAACATTTTACTCTCGAAACTCTCCTGTTATGGCATTAGGAACTTTCAAATGATTAGTTCAGATCCTACCAAACAAATCAGAAGTTTTCACGATGCCATTGACGATGCACAACCGGAACTACTGACTATTAGCCATGGAGTTCCACTAGGGTCTGTCCTTGGGCCTCTCCTATTTTTAATCTTTATCAATGATATAGTTAAATCTCCGTCATTTTTCAAATTCAAACCTTTTGCCGTTGACAGCACACTTTCTACGATCCTTCCCAATAAAAATCCCATTATCATTGCAGAGAGTATAAATAACGAGATGCAAAAGGTTTCCATGGGTCTTAAAGCTAATAAAATAAGCCTTAATATAGATAACACAAAATGCATGATATTTTCACACAAGAGAAATGTACCTTTTCCAAGCATTAAAATTGATGGAGGTGAAATTAAAAAAACCAACTCCTATAAGTTCCTGGGCATTATTATAGATAAACATCTGACTTTCAAAGAGCACATTGCACATATCAGTACTAAATTATCAAAATCCGTAGGATTCCTCAATAAAATGAAAAATGTATTGCCTGAAGAAGCTTTAAAATTAATTTGCCGTACGCTCATTTCCCCATATTTACAATACGGAATAGAAGAATGACACTGAACTGATATAAATAAAACTAATATGCTCTTTACGCTGCAAAAAAATGAGCCATTAAAGTGTTAGGAAAATTAAAATATAACGCTCACACAAATGATTCATTCAAAAGTTTAATAATACTTGAACTTCTTGGTCTCTACAAGCTCTCCATATGTAATTTCATGTATGAATTATTGAAATATGGTTGCGACAGAGGCCTGAAACAATTTTTAACTACATGACCTGGACATCATGACCATTTAACCCGAAATAGAAGTTACTTCATACTTCCTTATTATTCAAAAGCTCGGTCACAACACAGTATCCTATTCATTGGAACTAAGACTTAGAATTCAATCCCTGCTGAGATCCGTGACAGAAGTTCTTATAATACAAAGCTTTCAAAACTAATCTTGAATCCCTTTCCTATCGAAATTTTAATCCCATTCTCAAGTCAAATCTTTACTCCTATATAACTCATCCTAATAAGGTAATTTGCCATGAATAATGACAAGGACCTTAAGTCTATTCTAAAGTCTGTTCTCAAGTCAACAGTGAGTGAAGAAAATAGAACACGACCAGAAATGGACAGTAATGTAAAATAGAAAGTACACGGGCGACTGACACGATAGTCCTCAAGAGCGTCGGGGAGCCCTCCTGTGGGCACGCCCCCGTTGGGGAATTGGCGCTGCCACTGCACACCCATTGACACCCCCTGACCATCCTCCCCTAGGGGAATCTCAGAGATGTCCTGTGGGGAGAAGTTTCAGTCAGTTACATTGGGTATTAATATTGATTTTTCACAAGAATTTCGCATAATTTTTTTTTATATACGGGGCAGAAGGAAATTGTGATTCAGCGAAAATTGATTTCATTCATGAGAGCGAAAAATGGCATTCAAAGGATTTTCAAAGTTAGATATTTTATATACAGTATATGTGAATTTATGCATAGGTGAACTGGCAGCTATAAATTAATCTATCGAACCTTCTGGTTCTCTGGTATTGCAACAAAACTATAACAAATAAAAATTTTACATTGTTCTAAAAAACGGTCAAGTAAAATAATGTCATGAATTGGTAGAGTGAATATCGTTCTAAAATGTCCTTTCTGATTCCATCGATTGAATGCGATGTCTCTAAAATTTTTATATGTCATTGGTAGGAAGCGTAACTAGGTGATATTGACTAAAATTATCCTTACATCATCTAAATAATTAGAATTTATTTCCTTGATATGACTTGTTCTATTCAAATGAATGTAAGAACAATCATTTCGTCCACCTACTTTGATTTATAACAGAAAATTAAACTAAAATACTCCTTCATTGCTGTCTCAGGTGAAACTGATCCTTCATAAAAGATCAAGCTCGTCATAGCCGTGTGGCTTAAGAACCTGCCTCCGTGCAGGCATCGAGGGTTCGAATCCCGGCGCTGGGTGGCGATTTTCTCCGTTTGATATAGGGGAAATATTCTAAGCACAATACCCCACTCTACCCAGGTGTCTGAAATGGGTACCGGTCTTGACCGGGGAAAAGCGTCATGGCGTCCTGGTGTTAGTTATTAGGCATTTGAAAAACCAATGTACCAGGTGATTTGTATCAGGCTTGAATTGGAAATGAAGCATCCGTAGATGCCAATGTTTGTTTGTTTTGTTTGTTTATTTTTGTTTGTTTTTCATAACAACACTACAAAAACGTGAACTCATCTTCAAAAATTATACAATGCCTGCGTTCACCAATGTTGAATAAATCGTAATTCTAAAAAATACGAGCAATTGACACCTCACGTGCCCCAGCCCTATAGTATTGCTCTCAAAATATGACAGAAAATTCGATTGCCTGAATGAGAGAAGCCTTCTGAGAGATTGTCTACTGTGAGAAAGTTCATCTGACTAAAGTTTCTCTCGGGCTCAGTAAACCATTATCTTTATTGAGTGAGAACTTAATGAAATTATGTTGTCACTATATTTAGACAACTTCATAATACTCAACAAAACTGTTGCTCTGACCTCTCAACAGACTCAGTCTGCAAAAAGTATTTTTGTGGATCAACGAACTTTTGTATTGGCGCTTTTGTATTATTTCAGAAGATAGATCAGGCCTTCGCACAAAAACTAATATTATATGTCATGTTATTACTTGTGATAACGAATGTAACTGCAGTCCAACTAAAGTACTTATATTTCGATGAATTTTCTCAATCAAAGAAACGCAGAGTTGCGCAATGAACACCAAATGATAGTAAGATATTATTTGTCTTAAATTTCAAGTCAACATGGTATCGAAGTTTGGCATTTTCACTCCAAGACCAACAAAATTGAATGAATCATATCCGCTATTGACACAAACAAAGAGATTGCAGCGCATTTGGAGACACAAAGTAATGTTTGAATGACTCGTTCAGTTGTAGGAGAACTCACAGCGAGTGAATACAGATGCCAAGTAAAACGTTTCGTGTGGTAACCTTCCTAACAAATTAAGGTAATTAAGAAGAATTTTTTACGTTTTCAAGTGAGAATAAATTAGACAGACTATTTGCACTTGATGCAATAAACCGCAGACATCCCTTGTGTTCTGTTTTTGGAAGTTACTAAATCAGCAGTGGAAAAAAAACAAATCTATCGTTTATTTCACGTGGTACGATTTGCCTTACTTGTGAATGCAAAGAACTATCAAATTTTGCAACTTTTTTGGGACAATTACGCTTGCGCTGCAAATCGTGAAGCTTAAGAATGATTTGTTTATTAAGGAAACATTTACACTAAAAAAATCCATCTTACGTTACCTCAGAACCCATAATACTGATTATTTCGAATTTGAAGCGAAAAGAATTAGAGTATAAAGCTATATTAGAAGTAACTGGGTAGAAAAAAGCGAAAAAAAGTAAAGAGGAATAGAGAGTTTTGAGGAAAAGTACAAGAAGTAAAATAGCAAGTAAAATGAGGTAGAAACTAAAGCAAAATTGAAAGGGAGAAGAAATAGAAATAAGAGCGAATCAAAGTAAAGTGGAATAGAGACTAAAATGTAATAGAAAGTAGACTGATGTATAAATTAACGTGGAATGGAAAGTAACGTGGTACAAAAAAAAATCATACAAAACAGTGAGAGAATAATGTAGAACATAACATGAAATAGACAGTAAAGTAAAATAAAAAGTAAAGTGAAACAGAAAGTAATGTGAAATAGAAAGTAAAGTGAAGCAGAAAGTAAGGTGAAATAGAAAGTAAAGTGAAACAGAAAGTAATGTGAAATAGAAAGTAAAGTGAAGCAGAAAGTAATGTGAAATAGAAAGTAAAGTGAAGCAGAAAGTAAGGTGAAATAGAAAGTAAAGTGAAACAGAAAGTAATGTGAAATAGAAAGTAAAGTGAAGCAGAAAGTAAGGTGAAATAGAAAGTAAAGTGAAACAGAAAGTAATGTGAAATAGAAAGTAAAGTGAAGCAGAAAGTAAGGTGAAATAGAAAGTAAAGTTATCCAGAAAGCAAAGTGAAATAAGGAAGGCTCACGCGATCAGAGGCGGCCGGGTAGTCCATGTGCCGACCCTCACCGACCATCATGGCCGCCGCACGGCCCCACAGCGCCGCACCGATGAGGGCAATACAACTCTGGCGGAGAGTGAAGGAAGTATACGCACGAAAGTCACATTGGAAATGAATAACTTTTATCAATAACTTAACAGGTCATTCGAATAACTTTATATATCATTAATACCTTTATAAATCATTATAATATAAAGACGAAAAATTTTATATATCATTAATAACTTTGTATGTTATAATATTAGAACAGATAACTTTATGCATCATTAGATTGTCCAATAAGACTTCAAAGCGAATGTTAGCTCGCAGAAATTAGCTCTCAGGGTGAGTTACTTAAACTCGTAATAAAATCAAATAAGAGTAAGATAATGACAATAGATTGAAAATCATGAGATGGGCACATGTTAGCAACTGCCAGAGAAGCATGCTGAAAGCTTAACATTAAGCTTCAGTAATCGGCTCTACTTACAGGTGAGCATAAATGCATCTATAGCAACTAGTAAGTTCCTCAGTAAATATAAACACTCCATAAATAGAGCGTTGCATAAAACTGGATACAATAATACAGCATTAAGCCACAGGCGCATTAGTCTCTTACTTTACTAGTCAAAAATGTTCGAGGAAGTGGTAAAAGTCAATTCTCGTTTCACTTGGGCGGATCAAGTTCAACTCATCGCAATCAATATGGTTATAGGAGGGAAAAATGTACTCGAAAAGTTCTTCCTAACAACACAGAAAAAATCTTCCAGGCTAGCTATTAAAGAACGAAAGAAAAAAGAGAAAGAAAAAACCTTACTTTCAATGAAGATGATACAAAAACCATCATTTGTTCTTAAAATATCTTTAGTTGATTGATACACGTGAGTATCATAATACCCATGAATGCACAAGCTACTTCTACAGCAAATGTTGAACTTAGGCGCAGACACACAGGGTTTGAAAGTTACTCGTCAATTCGATCTCACGCAGTCTGCATGGATAAGAAATTGTCCCCATTCGTTCACAAAAATTTGGGGTTCCTCAAGAATCTATCTATTCATGGTTTGCTACTTTTTTCAACTTTTTTTGACGATTTCCTTCCATTGCCTTCTATAACACATGAATCTCTACGTATGCAGATGATGTCGAAGTTGCAATGACAAGTCCTGTGGCAAAATTATCGATTGTGTAAATAAGAGCTGAAAACCTCTCAAAGAGCCTGAAATCATAATTAAACCAAAATGGCCTCCCGCTACGCAAACAGAACACAATGCATTATTTTTAGATCCAAGGAAGCAATTAAGAAATTACTAAATCGCACTTTGACAGCAAAAAATTATAAAATTTCATCATTAGAAAAAATGAACAATGTAGGTATTTGGCTCGATCATATGTCCAAATCTCACGGGAACAAAACCTGCAGCAGAATTACCGGCACAGTAATGTGTTTTTTTTTTTTAAACAAACAAACAATTTATTTACCCCAGGTGATACAGAGATAGAATGTTTCTTAAGTCTAGTACAATGGTCAAATTTGAGTATAGCTACCTGTGGGCCCGAATAAGTTCAGTGACTTCTAGGGCATCCTACCATCAAGGTTAGTCTAAGGAGTACAATAATGTTTAACCTAATTCACTTAAACTAGAGACGCATTAAACTGATCAATGAGATAATTAACTCGAAATTAGATACTTCATTTTACAATATAGTTCATATGGACTAGATTTAACAGTATATTCGACAAACGATTCAAGAACAGACTGAAGATCGGCGAAATTAACCAAGGCAAATTACATTATTAGTACCAGTTATGTAGGAGACAAGGTTTGACTCTGTGATCTTACACGACTAGTAATCTGATAGGAAGTGAGACTGAAGATTTTTTTTGAATACCTTATAAGAATTACTTTCACGGATCTCCGCAGGTATTGAGTTCCAAGTTTTAGTTCCATCGAAGAGGATACTTTGTTGTGACCGAGCCTTTGAGTAATAAGGAAGCATGAATTTACTTCTATTTCGGGTTAAATGGTCGTGGTGACCAGTTTGCGCAGTTAATAATTGTTTTAGGCTATTGTCGCCATCATTTGTTAATGTTTTGTAAATGAAATTGCAAATGAAATTTGTTCATAAATAAATATAGATTATAAGCATTCGTTCCTTAATGTTATTGCGTCTTGACTATTGCAGTCTAGTCTGAGAGAAAAAACTCAATATTTTCAAAAAGAATTACGAAAATGTCTGAATTTTTCAGCTAAGGTGGTACGCTAAGGTAAATTCAAGACGAGCGATCATGCATCCCCCTTCAAAATACTATTAACTCGGTTGGACCACTATTCAAGAAAGGTTTCTCACGTATATAGTCCAATATGCATTCTCCTCTTTATATCTCCCTCAGAGCAATGTTGATATTGGACAATTTCTTCCCCTCCCCCTCCCTGTAACGAACCAAAACCCCAATCAAAGAAATGATGTCTTAGGGACTAACATTCATCTAACATCGAAAAAAAAGCTCTATCTATTTCAAGCGCCTCACTGAGGAACAAACTTTTACAAAGTATAAAAACTCTTCAAACGATGAAAATATTCAGGACAAAATAGCACATCATTTTCCGTCTCAGAAATAATTGTATATTGCATTACAAACTGACGAAGCAGTTACGAAATACTTCCACTCAGTACTTTGCATTGCTTTATTTTTTTACCCAGAGTTTTGACAGGAGCAGTAAGTGATGGGATTTATTGTACGTTAGGACGTATTACGTGCATACCTACTGCAGCTATTGAAATATTGCTGAGCCGGTGACTTCAATTTCTATTCTAAATGCCGTATGGTCTCTATTAGTATATTCTCTACAAGTAATTAACTTGTCACGTTACTTTAAACATCACCTCGTCATACATATCGTCATTGTCCAACTCATGCTTCAATGCCTGTAAATATTTCACTAATAGAAGCAAATTAATAATTTCAAAGAAGGGATGCACTGAAACTTCGATTTAAACTGCAAATTTCCTCGTTATTACACTTTTCGAAAACTCCTTCAACTTCAAGTTACCTCGGTTACAATCATTGTCTCTCGACTGACATCGATCACCGATCTAGGATATGCTCACACAAATGATTCGTTCAAAAGTTTACAAGTAATTAAACTTACAGATCTCTATAGACACTCGATATGCAATTTAATGCATAAAACATTGACCAATGATGGCGAAAAACATTTCAAACAATTATTAACTGCACTAACTAGTCAACACCAGCATTTAACCCGTAATAGAAGTAACTTCATGCTTCCTTATTATTCAAAAAGCTCGGTCACAGCACAGCATCCTTTTCGTTAGAACTAAAACTTGGAACTCAATTCCTGCAGAGATCCGTGAAATTCATTCTTACAAAGTATTCAAAATAAATCTTGCATCTTATTTCCTATCGGAATATTAGTCATGTGAGATAACCAAGTCATATCTTTTCTTCTACGTGACTTATCCTGATAGAGTTATTTGCATTGGTTAATGTAGTTGTTCTTCAATTTGTTCTTAAATCTTTTCTAGAATATGCTGCCAACATCTAACCCATATAAACTACTTTGTAAAATGAAACATCGCATATCGAGTTAACAAATTTATTGATCAGTCTAATGCGTAACTTGATTAGGTGAATTAGGTTAAACATTATTGTCCACCTTAGAATAACGTTGGTTGTAGGATGCTCTGGAAGTCGCTGAACTTATTCGGGCCCGCAGGTAGCTATATCCAAATTTGATGATTGTTTTAAACTTAAGAAATGATCTACTTCTGAATCGCTAGTGGTAAATAAATTGTTTAAATCTCGGAACTGGTTACTCGGTACAACAGTGGATACATAAGCACAAAAAGATATTTCCGAATTTCTTCTGCGTCAAACTTTCAGTCTAGATGCAGAATTGTTATTATCGACCCATTTTAATTTCAGTATTATTCTCTGATACCGCGAAAGCCCAAGAGCTCATTTTTTAATGTAAGTGGGCACTGACAATAGCTTTTTAGTACAAATATTCTTTTTAGTATTTAGCATGAACATTTTTTTACTTGTATTCAAATGCATTATGAAACTCAGGATAAAACTTAACAAACAGAAAAAAATTTCATCTTTTTCCACAACCATTTGGTCGACAATCGACTTGGCTTTTCTGATACCTTCATGTCTCTATCAACTAAATATATTTCTCTTAAGATATTTTAAGAAACAATGACGTTTTTGTATCATCTTTATCGGAAATAAACTGTTTTTTCCTTCATTTCTTTGACGTATTTAGAACATGTGCCCGTTTATTTTTCAGAATTTTTAAAAGATTGAAGGCCTCTCTTGTTTTTTCTAGGTCAACTTAGTTTAGTACATCATCAAATACGTTTTCGTAATCGAATATAAAGGTTTGAAACTTGTGAAGTTTACCGAATTCCATTTCGACAAAATTGGTCAGTGTCATGGTGGTGAAGCTGAACGCAGGGAAAGTGTAGGAGATGATTAAGAATAGTCTAAACTTCTTTTTTGAGAAGCAGAAAGAAAAGCATATCATTTTAATTTCGTGAGTTTGAAATCTCTTCTTGTGTTTTCTTAGCAAAATATTACCATTTCCGTAGTGTATTATCAAGGAACCAATCTCAAAGCCCAATATGAAAGAAACATTTGGAGTAGGAGTAGAAAGTATTAGGTTAAGTATGTAGTTCTAACTTACCAGTACAGGACACTTAACAGATCGCACCATGTTGATGATGTCACGTCTTCCTCGAGGACAAGATTGAGGCGCTGTAGAGCCAGCACTCCTCTTATATAGGAGCTAAATAATTACCCTGTGCAACCTCCCGCTGTTACCATGAATGAAGCATTTGAGGGGTATACTAAACGGATTTAATTACCCTCTCCTGCTCTATGTGGATAATATGACTGTTTCATTAGCTCCACTTCAGTGAGAGCGATCTCGTACAGTTTTTGAGGGATTTGTCGAGTCTAGCTCATGGTGAGCTAGACCTCGTTTGCTTGATTTCAAGGAAAAGACTTAAGCCGAGAGAGACCTGGAAACAGTTGTATGTTAATCAAGAACGAGTCATACTCGTCAAAGGGAATTTGGTGCTCAATTTAACCTGGTTGCTGAATAATTTCTCTGACTAGTTAAGAGTACAAACGGAGAGCAAAAAACAACAGATTACTGTGGAGTATTAACGCAAGCAGTTCAAGCGATTGCTGAGGCTGTTTCGCTCCTCTGATATTGGCAGAAGAAAAGGGAATAATTTTAAAGAAAAGTATCTCTGAAAAATCAGGAGCTAAAAAAACATCATCGAGCTAAAGAAACTCTGTACGCTCGTGCGAGTCCCTACAAATGTGGAAGGTCATCTGAAATGCTTTTTATTTCTGGCAATTTATTTCCCTAATTTGTGAATTAATTGAAATATTACTCAGAACTCCTGCAGTGAACAAGTTGTGATTTGACTTATAGTGGGCTCGTCTAAGTCCAGTGACTCCTAGGGCACTGCGAAGACACCTTATTCTGCGTTTACAATTTCATATATTCCAGAACACCTGAGCGTCACACTATGCTGAACACTAGACTGATCGAGCATTTTTTAAACATGACAGGATTAAGAAAACCAGTGATGCTAATTTATTTCTCCTCATTATGCAATGAACCGAGCGAGAACTGCGTATTCAAGAATCGATTCTGGTTTAGTTTCATTTTAAATTAACAGCCCTATCATTTTCAATATTCAAATTGAGAGAAGATATCTATTTCTTGACAGCTCGCTTCCTCAACATCTAAATAAGAAAAGACATACAAGACTATTTCTTAAATATTCTGTGTCTGTTTTTCTCACGGGGGCTAGAAGACAAGGATCGAGTTTCAAACCTTAACTTTATTGAAGTGGAAACTATTGAGATCGTATTTTGTTATAGTAAAGAAGTATGAATTTACTTCAGTTTCTAATTAAGTGATCGTGATGGCCTGTTTGAGATGTTAATAGTTGCTTGAGATCTTTATCGGCTTTTTCATCCTAAGTTTTATGCTTTAAATGACACACGGAAAAACGATTGAGTCTAAAAGCTTATGTATTTATAGGCATATGAATGAATTGGTGGTATGCTCATCCTATTCCAATTTTCTCATTGCTTGGAATGCTCTGTATTGCAAAATCAAATGAACTTTCGTTTTATTTTGTCGGATCCCCGCCATGCCATGTCGGATCCATGCCATGATTCTCTTTTATGAAGAAGAAATGGATGAACTAATGCACCATTCGGTACTTCTGGAGCTTCTTCAGAAAACCCATTTCTTATTCTATTGAGAATTTTAATTGATTGATATATTTTAGTACTAATATACGAGATATCCTCTTTAAACGTAGAATTCTAATCAGCGATTATTACTAGGAATTGAAAGGAATTTTTAATCAGTTTCCCGAATTTTATCATCACCGATGTTAATAAACAAATATTCGTCCTGAAAGTAATTTTTCATCTAATAAATTTCCTAACATCTGAAAAAATCGGAGAAACATACTACATGCATTGAACTGAATGATAAAAAACTGACTTAAAAGAAACAGGGCACTCTGAAAGCCAGTTTTGTTCATCCCCTGTTTCTTTTAAGACAGTTTTTTATTGTAGGTCTGTTGATGATACCTTCGTTTTATTTCGTGATCCAACACATGCCAGTCTATTTCTTGACTACCTTAATAAAAAACATGCTAGCATTAAGTTCACCATGGAAACCGAAGCTAACAATAAATTACCTTTTTTAGATTGTTTGGTACGGCGCACAAATAACACCTTTTGCTCTTCTGTTTATAGAAAAGATACGTTTACTGGCATGGGTCTAAGTTTCTTTAGTTTTTGTCCGTTACGGTTTAAAATCAATAGTATCAAGACGTTATTGTTCCGGGCATATGAAATTAGTTCCACTTATTTATCAGTGCATAATGAACTTGCATTTCTCAAACAATTTTTTTGTGAAAATGGCTACCCACTTCATTTACTCGATAGATGTATTCGGCAACTGATAGAAACCAAATGTAATTCTGCGACGATGCCGCCGACAGTAGAGAAAAAGACTGTACGTGTCGATGCCGTTCTTTGGTTTTCAGTCCGAGAAGCTGCAGAAGGAATTACGCTCTCTCACAATGAAACATTTTACGTGTGTTGACCTCCAGATTATATTAGTTAATAATTTTAGAATCGGTACTCTGTTTTCATTCAAGGATAAACTACCTATGTCTATGCTCTCCTCTATCGTGTATAAATATTGTTGCCCACTGTGTGGGTCTGTGTATATTGGTTCTACCACACGAGCACTAAGATGTAGAGTATTTGAGCATATTTGTAGGAGTTTCAGAACCGGTAAACCACTAAGCAAGCCACCTCACTCAGCTATACGAATTCATTCAGATCAGTGTAAATCTCCCGTTCTACAGCAAGACTTTTCCATCTTAAGTTCTGCTAACTCAGTCACTGATTTACGTATTATCGAATCCCTCTTCATTAGCCGCTTAAAACCCGATCTAAACGATATGCAGTCGTCCCACCCCTTAAAAATAGCTTCTGCTTAAAGTTTTTACGGCCAAAATTTGTTTTGTGTCGTTTTTCTTCAATTTATGAATTTATATTTTCCGTGTATTTGTCAGACATCCGCTGATGATGACCTTAGTGGTCGAAACGTTCGTTCTTAACAAAAATGTCTTTTAAATCGATAGTCTTTGCTATTACCTTCATTTTAAACATACATGTATTGTAATATTGTTCTTAACAAACAAAAACTAGTAAATTTTTCGCATTTAATTCTTAGTAGCATTACTTTTGTTCATTTCTAGTGCACTCAATTTTTTCTATGCTTGCTAATGACTCCCACATTTCTCGTGAAATTTAACCCCGTTCATTATCTCACAAGTTCTCCAGGTCTTGAACGCATTTTGAAGCCTTGAATTCATTTTATTTATCCAATACAGTCATCATTTATATGATGAATTTAAATCATGAGGTTGTCTGAATCTTTCGAGTTATTTTATGTTATGATCAATGGAAACTTTCTCTACAGGTTCATAAGCTCGTTATTCTGTTGGAAAATTCATTTCTCCATGAGCTCTAATTGTCAGCAAGAAAATCCTATTCTCATCATTTAATCATAGGTATGGGTCAACTCAGTGGAAATATTCCCGTGCATGAACAAAACGCCTCGAAATCTATTCCATTAGAAAGTACAGCGACCCAATTTACTGCCACGAATGCAATTGGAGTTTTCTGAACTACTGGATAATCCGCAAAGTTAGAGCTGATTTTCAAAGGAAAAACATATCAATGCATATAAGCGATTACATGTTTAATTTTTAGTGAATCAAATAAGAACCATTTGTAACACAATTTGTTTCCATTTTTCCTTTAACTTGAAAATATCTTCTTCCCAAAATTTCGGTAGTTTTATGGCAAAGAATTCATGAAGGTATCTTTCTCGGTCATCCAAAGAATTGAAATTTTTACCGGTAATATCATTCTGCAAACACCTGAATATGTGGAAATCCGAAAGAGCAATATCAGGGAAATATGGAGGGTGGAGTAACACATCCCAGCCAAGCTGCAGCAATGTTTGTCTGGTTTCCGAAGAAACGTACGGTTTTTTACTATTGTCATGGAAAACAACACCTGTACTGTTAGCCAAGTGTGGACGTTTTTCTTGAATTTCTGTCACAATTTGCTCTTAAAAATGCAAGTTTTCATTCCTTTTATAAAGCAAATCCCAGATGGAAATGAGATCCAAAAGGTTTTTCTCACTCAAGTCATGTGGCACCCAAACATCGCAGCGATTTGCGAGCCCAGGCTTTACCAAGGGGCACATGAACGGCGGATTTGGATAGGTTGAGGCATTCTGTCTATTCTCGGATTGTGCAATGTGGGATCTCCAACTCGGAACCTCGCGAACCATTTTCGTACAATTCTTTTAGAGAAAGAATCATCATCTAAAACTGAGCATATTTCTTTGGTTTCTTTTGGAGCATTTTTTTCCTTTATGAAAATAGGGAAGCATCAAGGACCGGAAATATATTTTTTATAAGTCATTTTAAAGAGTAACAAAATTAACACAGGTTATAGAATCTCAAACCTTCTTTCACGAAAGGATAGCTTGAATGTTGCTTCAAATGAAGGTATAGTCATATCATATTTTCCGGACTCAATTATTATCTAAAATAAGTCAAAAGATGAACTGCCAAAAATCAGCATAAACTTTCCTAGCCACCCAATATTTCGTCCTAGATATCAAGTACCACGCCTGAAAATGAGCTAATCCTCGTCCTCATTGCTTAAAGTTCTCCTCAAAATATAAATTTATTCCACCGTCACATCCAGTCTAATTTGAAGCATATCTCGTGATTCTGTCAAGTATTCATATCATGCATCGTAGTACTTTAGGAGAAGAGCATCTCACTATTCAAGATTTGGGAGCCATACCATAGCACGAGAAAGACTTCGATAGCTTTTCGCCCCTGATCAGGTGAACTTGGTCTGCTTGACCAGCCGCACGAAAGAAAAAAAAAGTTTATTTTTAATAAAATTGATGTTTAAAATCTTATATTATTTACATTTACAATATCTCAACTCAAAGATTCTTAGTTGATAAACGTACATAGGTATTACAATAACATGTCATGCATTCTATAGCCAAGCGTAGTCTTGGAAAGCATTTTCAAGCTACCTCTTGTTCCTGTACTTCTGCCAACTACACTCGTTGTTAAATATGTTTAAGAAACCTTTAAAAAACTTTCTCTCCGTGCGAATCCAAGTCTAACACGGTGCATTGTTGCCTGCCCGCCTCTATACACTAGACCCAGCAAGTGAACATTTAAGTTCTCAAAAATGTTCATGTTAAGATATTATAAAAACCAATGTTAAACATTTCATGTTTCAACTCTATTGGAAATAAACTGTTTTCTTTTCTTTCTTTCTTTCTCCGCAGCGGCATAGGAGCAAACAAACAAGCATTCAAAATATCTCGGAACGTCATTGCATTCACTCCTCCATTTATTTCTTGTATACTAGCAGATAATTCTGTTCATAAATGGCAGAATTTCATAATGTTCGATGCAATTCGTGAATCATTTAATAGGACTGGTATTAATATTAAACAGCTGAAATCTCTAAACCATTTAACCTCGAAAAGCGTACGATGTGTGTATCTATTTATTCATACTTCCACTGATGCGATGAAAAACTTAAAATGGATAAATATCGCAATGTCTCAGAGCATAAAGTGCTATATATAATTCTTCACCAAAATATTGTAAGTTACCAAGGAGGCTAAGCTCATTCAAAACCTGTAGTAAAAAAAACACTCTCTAGACTCTAGAGGAAGTGATGTGCATGCCTTGATTATTTCACGTTCAGTATAAGCTTCTACCAAGATTTTGATTAAAAAGATACAGGTATTAAGCTCTAATTTCACGACACTGTTGAGGTCCAGGAGTAATAATACAAGCGTTATTTGAGGGAGATGTAAGGGAAGACTTGCTAAATTCTCACGTTCCCGCAGCCCGTCTGTGTAAGCTGTCGTTTTTATAAAATTTTTCTACCAATTTTTATCTCCGTAGATAACCTCTTTCCTTAAATTTTTGTTGTTGATCAATCAGAATTCTGTGATTAATATATTTTTCAATCAAATTACAAGGCAAATTTTTTCTCCGCAGCAACGAAATTCAAGTGTCAAGCAGAAAATAAAATTACGAATTTGGAGCTGCTGTGTCATAACTTCCGCTAGTTTCTAGGGTTTTATTCGTTGCCTCACGTTGCTTCACACCTTAGCGAACTAAATTCTATAAAAGTTCAATTTGGAACAGACACGTGATATACTCCATTCTACCATGAGCACACAGTCCAGCAACGACGCTTGAATGTCGTACGTATCGCTCGTGCCATCTCAATTGCACTCTATGCTGTAAACTCCATGCTGTAACTCTAGCCCATTTATTTCCAGTATGAGTTGCGACCCAAAATAGGGTTACGAGACTTTGGCCAGGAGGTCGCCAATTCATTTTGAACAGACTAGCAAAATGAATAACAAAACACAAAAACAACACAGAATAACAAAATGTTTGCTAAAATTCAATACACGAAATTAGAATTTTATCACATGTTTATTTATTACAATCAGTTGAGGAATTCAAGAGCGTTCAAAGGCGCGGAAGCTAAGATGGGACGTCAATTCACGGTCAACTTTGTTTGGTTCTAGCAATTTTAGAGCTCCGTTGATTCTTGATATGGAAACATCGAAAGGAGTTCACCAGAGTGTGTTCTATTTTCGTCCCTTGGAGCACGTAAGGCAAGGCAAAAACTCGCGCGTGTGGGAGGAGAAGTGTGTGTGGGAGGAGAAGTGTGTGTGGGAGGAGAAGTGTGTGTGGGAGGAGAAGTGTGTGTGGGAGGAGAAGTGTGTGTGGGAGGAGAAGTGTGTGTGGGAGGAGAAGTGTGTGTGGGAGGAGAAGTGTGTGTGGGAGGAGAAGTGTGTGTGGGAGGAGAAGTGTGTGTGGGAGGAGAAGTGTGTGTGGGAGGAGAAGTGTGTGTGGGAGGAAGAGCGTGGTGGTGTAGGCGAGCATTGCTGACGTCAATATATAAATTTTATTTGTGAACTGTGGTTAATTTGTGTCTTTGTATTTGCAGATTTCGTTGAGAATGAGCCTAGTGCTCGAAACGTTCGAACTAAATGTTTTTAATGTACTTCTTTGCTTTATCATTCCTTCGAAATGATTCAAAAATAGATCTAGCACTTCCCCAGAGGGCGTTTCTGTGAATCGGATTAATGTCATATATAATTAATGAAATAAAGTGCAATTTGAGCATATGAATCGTAGTAAAATATCTTTCTGTCCGTATGTTGTACAAGCTATGAATTTTGATATTGAATATATGTTTGTTTACCCATTTCTTCCAATATTTTGTAGATATTTGTCAATCATGAGTGGTAACCGGCTTACACTGTATCTCTATTTTATCCCATGTACCCATGTCCGCATGATGTGGTGAATATCGAGAAGATACGAAATATGTTTTTGGTGGTGATGGGGCTTTGCATATTTTTAGGGCATATTTTTCATTTCTCATTCAACTACCCTTGACAGAGATAGACTATTGGCAAGCCACGTATGGTTTGTCTATTAGTACGCCTCGTATATTTTGTCTATTAATATGCCTCGTATGGTCCATCTATTTTGTACACCTCTGATAGCTTGTCTATTAGTACACCTCGTATAGTTTGCCTATTATTATTATGCCTCGTATGGCTCATCTATTTGTACACCTCGGATGGTTTGTCAATTAGTACTCCTAGTATAGAACTTTAGTTAGACTACTAGCACACCACGAATGGTTTGTCTATTAGTACGCCTCGTATATTTTGTCAATTAATATGTCTCGTATGGTCTATCTACTTGTACACCTCTGACAGTTTGTCTATTAGTACACCTCGTATAGTTTGTCTATTATTATGCCTCGTATGGCTCATCTACTTGTACACCTCGGATGGTTTGTCAATTAGTACTCTTCGTATGGAACATTTGTTTTAGGATGCCCTATATTTAAGAAACTTTTAAAAGCCAATATGTTGGCATGTATCTCATGTGACAATTTGGAAATAAACGTCTCGCCAAGTTCCAAGAGGCTCTTGACGCAGCCTGCAGTTTAAAACTGAAGAGGGATTTGGAATCAAATCCTACCCTTCTTAATTCACATCGATTGTACTTTCTATAAGCCACTCAAATAGTAAAAGTTTATTGCTTTGGGATCTCAGTAAGCATTCTATTCACGCTAACTGAAGAAAGTAGTAGTAGTAGTAGTAGTAACACAGGTTTGCTAGCGCTTCAGTTATTCAAACTATATCGCACCGAAGGTCACATAATTTAATCAATATTGGGCTTTTCCGATTTACCACGTAAGGTGGACTTCAACATTATATGAACATCAAAAATCATTTGATCATGATTTAATTACATCTCAAGATTACAATTGTCTCCCCATTGAAAAATTTTGTACATACTGCAGTACATTCGAACACACTGGGCAGCCAAACCCAGAAGGGGGTTTCAGCTGCCCACCCATTTCTGGCCGGACGCCTTACACACGCTGAAACCCCCCAAGGTACCAACGTAGTGCGCCCGGCCATATTGCAGTTTCTTCATCTAAAATCTTCCAATACGATGTCGCGCCTGGCCACAATGCATTACTGCGTGGCTCCCTGTTAAATCCCTGAATATAGCTTGCACTTCTCCAGGAACAGCTGCAACGCTGCTGCGTTAAAGCCTGAGCGTTCGTTTTCCCTGAGTATTCCAATCACCACATCCTCCACGCAGCCAAGAAGATTTGGGAAACACGCATTGCAAGCAGCAGAGTATCCTGGGCATTCAGCAAGGAAATGTACGACAGTCAGGGGAACATGGCACCATTCGCACTGCGGCTGCGGCTGTCGCTCCATAAGGTGGCCGTGCGTTATGCGAGTATGGCCGATGCAAAGGCGGCAGAGTATCACCTCCATTCGACGGGCACGGCAGCTAGATGATGACCACTCCCCAACAGTGGGCTTAATGTTTCTTAATTTATTGTTTGTTGTGTCTATCCAGTTTCGCTGCCACAAATCCTTCACCGCCGCCTTGATGCGAGGATAATAATCACGGGAAGGGACCATCAAATTCAATGTTCTCTCACTTGACCCAGCAGCTTGCTTAGCTTCCCGGTCTGCTCTCTCATTGCCGGATATCCCTACATGCGCGGGCACCCAGCATATCTCGACACTTCTTTGCTCGTTTACAAGCCTTGCCAGCTTTGTGACGATCTCCGCAATAATGGGGTGGGTACTGTTGTACATCTGAGCAGCATCTATTACACTTTTCGAGTCAACGAAGATGGTGAAAGAATGACATGCGTGCTCCTTGATCAGCTGTAGCGCTTCCATCACACCATACAGCTCTGCTGAGAAAATCGAGGTCTCTGAGAGCAGTCTCCTAGCCCTCGCTATTTCCCCGGACACAGCGGCACATCCTACAGCGTCACCTGTCTTAGAGCTGTCTGTATAAATCTTCACAGAGTTTGCGTGTTTCTCCAGTATATGCTCCATGAAAATTCCTTTCAGGATGTTAGCCGGCATTGACTCCTTTTTAGGCATTCGACGTCCAGGGCAGAAGCTCTCCACGCGGACACGCCATGTCGGAGAGCAGTCAAAAAGCACAGGTTGCACTCTCATGGGTCCCAGCTGCATGGCGGCCGTCAGCGCAAATAACTGAAGAAAGCTTCGCCAAATTTTTACGCCTAACAGATCGCCGGTTTTCCAAACCCTAGCGGTAATCCTCGACCGGCTTGCACAACTTCTCTGTAAGACAATGAGCATTGAAATAAAATTGTTACTCTCTTGCCTCTCTCCATGACCCTGCTAAAGTACAGGCATGAGTTCAAAATTATTCCAACATGTAGGTGACCAATTTTGTCCACATAAAATAAACACCATGGAAAACAATAAGTGAAGCGACGCTTACTAATTTGTTAAAGAATAATGATGTATAATAACTTCTATTGCCATCCGGACAGTACAAAGAATCGAAAAAAAATCTAAGTCGATAACTCAACCTGAGCCCCGTCAGGCAGAGTTGTAAAATCCAGTACAATCACTCGATGCCACTTTATTAGCGAGCCATTACCACCCTAAGTCGCATTCTGCTTTGGATAAAAATGCAGAAGTACGCTCGTTGAAAGGAAAAACGCTGAGGACAATGCATGACTACAGCTTAACATCTTGACTATTTCCGATAGCCAATATGTGTATAGAAATCTTACAGGCTATCCTGTAATCGTTTACAGTTAATTAACTTTGGGCTTGTTTCCTCATGAACTTAACATTAAGGACTGAAATTAAATTAGCATTTAACTTATAAGCAAAACTTAATATCTGAATATTAAATCTAAAATTCATGTAGCAAACTTCATTACCTTAACATATAAAAATTCCTATAATTCAGCTCTAGGCTTGTATTTGGTTTCTTGAACTTTGGTTTGCCATCCAGAATACAGCTAATTGAATACACCATTTGAGCCAAACTGCACTGACCTCTCAAATTTTCTCGAGGCCGATTCAGATCGCCTCCAGCCATTGACCTCACAACTTCAACTTTATAACTGAGCCTACCCAGCCTCCGTCGGTTTCATCTGCCGTCGCATCCCCGACGGAACCTCCCGTGCTGCCAACGCAGGGAAGCCAGTGGGTTTTCCTTCGCTTCGCTACGCTGCGCTTCTCCTCCATCGAGGACTGAACGGCCGAGGGATGAGAGGCTGAGGCGCCTTACGTGCTGCTGACCGCTCCGCTCACCATCCACTCGTCTGACTCCGCTTCCCGGCACATCCTGATGCTCACGAGCTTATTGGAGGTTGGTGAACTATTAGTTCAGTAACCAATTACTTGCCATGCCGTGAGCTGGGTACTTAGGACGACGTTTCCCCATGCATTCATAAAAACTTATAACTTATAAACGTACCTTAAAAACTTATAACTTATAAACGTACCTTAAAAACTTATAACTTATAAACGTACCTCAAAAACTTATAACTTATAAACGTACCTCAAAAACTTATAACTTATAAACGTACCTTAAAAACTTATAACTTATAAACGTACCTTAAAAACTTATAACTTATAACTTAGAAACGTACCTTAAAAACTTATAA
Source organism: Morinoia aosen (assembly GCA_030386875.1). Taxonomy (NCBI): domain Eukaryota; kingdom Metazoa; phylum Arthropoda; class Malacostraca; order Amphipoda; family Talitridae; genus Morinoia; species Morinoia aosen. Next base: position 54,290,973 of record CM059579.1, on the reverse strand, counting down.
CTTATAACTTATAAACGTACCTTAAAAACTTATAACTTATAAACGAACCTTAAAAACTTATAACTTATAAACTTACCTTAAAAACTTATAACTTATAAACTTACCTTAAAAACTTATAACTTACCTTAAAAACTTATAACGTATAAACTTGCCTCAAAACCATAAACTGTATTAATTCTAAGACTAAACACTAAACCTTAACTAACTGCAACTAACTCCACAGAGCACGGGTGCTTGCTTCCTACGACGGCAGTCACCGATCGCAAGTGGACCGCCCGCCTGTCTCCCAGAAGACCTGCTCCGAAGGACTCGTACTTTTGTTGCCCTCAGTTTTAGTGCTTTGATCTTGTTGAAATGTCGTTCTGACATTTGACGTAATAAATAACGGCAAATTTTCCCATTATGGAACTCCGCTTGTTTCAATCTCCTAAATATTATATATAAATCAACCTTTTTTCTATAATATGAACTGCTCTTAGTGCCACAGTCGTGCTGTATTTTACCCGAGGTACAGCAACTTCCTCCTACAATCATCAAGGCCCATATAGATAGCGTGAATTAATGCTCGCAAACTTCGTGTCTTAAGACATTCGCCTCAGGAGTATGCATCATGGCGCTGGGGATGCTGAGTGGAAGTTCGAGGTTCATATTCCAACTCCTACTCTCACAGACACGAGGTATGGCCACGATCCTTCAATATAGAGCTCTCGCAGATCTTGCCTCGTGCCTCCTACTTCGTTCAACTTTTTTTTGTGCGTCGCATAGCACAAAGTCGGTGTTTTACGTTCCATTGTACCTTTACTAAACTGACCTTTATTGAGCCTGGTTCGCCGGACAGAAGGAAACAAACTAAACTGGTCCTCACCACTGTAAGCCCTCTAAATCAGAGGTTCTCAAACTTTTATCAACCAAGGACCACTTTTAGTACAGAAAATAAGCTGAGGGCCCCGCCACGAAAATGCATCTATATTTAAATGCATCCACTCTTGATTCGTTAAATTTCGCGTACTCCCTGTTAAAGTTCCACGGACCCCACTTTGAGAACCCCTGGTGTACGTGTTGAAGTCTTTCACTTCCGTTCAGCTGTGACTTGTGATGCAACGTGATGCTACAGCAGACCTCCCATACCTGTGTCCTACTTCATTACTAATGAGCAGGATGAAAATAAACGCAATTTGATCAATAATTTTTACTAAATAAAATCGGGTCTTCCGCGACACACTTTCGGCTTTTACAAAGCTCAAGGAAAAATATAGTAATCTGCATCGGATAAAGGTAAACCGGAAACATAGATCATCAACTAACGACAAAATAAACATAGCACGTCACTTTGAGCAACGAAAACGTCGACAACCACTAAAATTAGAAGTTTTAACAAAATATTCGAATAAGTGAGTTTCTAAACAAATTTTAATACAATCAAATAAAGACTTCATTGAATGAGTATGACTATAATTCCAACTTTTGTTCCATGGCAACTTAGCAGTACGAGTAATTTACAAGAAAACTTCCACGCCCCTGACTAGCTACTCAAAAGACTACTCTACTCCTAGTCTAGCAGGCGTGAGTCTCAGGTGTCCCACCCAAGACATCCAAGGTACAGAATAATTGCACACAAAATTTCACCACTCGCTGCAGCGCACCAACTTGCTCAGGCAGGAAGTGAAAGAATATCAGGAGTCAGAAAAATTTTAGATTCCTTTTGCAAACCTAAAAGACAGCCAAATACAATAAAATACCGCAGCATTTGAAATTCATTCGATGACAAAGAGTCAACCTCCCGCTTAAATACAGTAGATTTCCAGAGACAAAATCCCTCAAAATATAACTGCAAAACACTTTGATATGGATCAGCATCTACGGGTTTGGTCTTTAGAATGCAAGCAATTCATAGAGTAAGGACAATTTTTGCAATAATACGAGGTATTATTGAATGCGGGGGTAAATAGCCAGGTTTACATGAAAACACATACATCAGGTCATTCTACAAGCAGCCTCAAAGATATTCTACACGATACTGTTACGTTTACAGTTCTAGCAAGTCTCCACGTGCTGCGCCAACGCTGTCACAACGCTACTTCGAACTTTGAAATACATCAGACACAATCGTAATATATTACACACAACGCTCTAAGGTACAGGTCACAGAACATCCAGGATGACGGAACTGCAGGCCAGGGGAGCGACTTAGGCGTCAGACAGAGCAGCAACGCCAGGCAGCACCTTGCCTGGAAGGGATAAAATCAAAAAGTTAGAAAGCCGTGTCGGTATTTCGTGGCAGTGTCAATGATGCACCACGTGGTGTATTTAAATCAGATCAAGGTGAACGCCGTGCAAATTCAATAATCAACTCTCGGACAAAATAATCAACTCTCGGACGAAATAATCATCACAACGAAATCCGAACCAAGCTTAATACATCTGAAAATGCCAGCAATTTCCGCGCATCAACACTAGAGTTCCCGTGAAAAGATGAGATCTCAAATATCAGAGAATAAATGTGAAAGTAGAATAAAATTTTGAAATAAAAATCACTCAAAGAATGAGAACATCACACTTAAAAGCCAAACAATAAACATTGCCCAATAAATTTCCCTATTCACTAGTGCGCACAGTTCGAACTCCCTGCCGAGCAGCATCACTACTCAGCTGACAGTGCCCTCCAATCTCAACTTTCACGCAAAGCAAGTTAGACTCTGTATGCCCACTACAAGGGATCACCATTTGGGATGCAAGTTCGTCAATCAAAGAATTCGAGGCTCATTTATTCGTATTATAAAAACGGATAAGCAGAAGGCAAAAGCCTTTTGCCCACTACAATCTAATTACAAAGTGTATTCTCTGTTAAATTTCTTCCGTATTCTCTCTAAAGCTCATTTAGCAGGATTTTAATGTCATTTCTTTCACTCTTCCTCATAAGAATGGAAAATTTGCTTAATTAGTCTTAAAAAAGTTGCTCGGTGAAAGTTATTTATCACGTCAATGCTAATTATTTTACTGGCGAAATAGTTACACTTCATTCCTGAATTTGAGATAGCCGTTTCAATCGAAATTCGGCAGCATTGTGACAAAAAGTCATGAGATAACTTTCTAGTATTGACAATAGACATCGCCTCGGAAGCACGTAGCGACTGAAGCAATTCCCAACGTACTTCAGATGAGTTACTCAGGAACAGCCAATAACATTCAACAAACCCAAACCCCAATAAATATTGAATGCTCTTTCACTTGGCAATAACGTAAAAACTGATCCTCCATGATAGAAACCAAAATAAAAGGAACTCACCTTAAAGAAGCTCGAGCAAAGCCTCCCGACGTAAAAACTGACCCTGCATGATAGAAACCAAAATAAAAGCAACTCACCTTCAAGAAGCTCGAGCAAAGCCTCCTGACGTAAAAACTGACCCTGCATGATAGGAACCAAAATAAAAGCAACTCACCTTCAAGAAGTTCGAGCGAAGCCCCGCCACCAGTGGACACGTGGGATACTTTGTCCTCGGTGCCCCACTTGGCGCAGCAGGTGGCCGTGTCGCCGCCTCCGATGATGGTGGTGGCCCCCGCTTGTGTGACCGCCACCACCAGATCCATGACCGCCTTCGTGCCCCCTGCGAACTTCTCGAACTCGAACACACCGCACGGCCCGTTCCAGACGATGGTCTTGGCCCTCTGGATGACGGGCGTGAAGGCAGCAATGCTCTCGGGCCCGCAGTCCAGCCCCTGCCAGTCCGCGGGAATGCCGCCTCCACTCGAGCGCGCCGTACCCGTCTGCAAGTCAGCCAGTTTTGCTCGAAAATGAAAGGCGTCTTCTCTGAACTAGCCGAAAGATATTTGGCACAGACTGGGTTACGTACGGCAATTCTAGTTGATCAGTTCACTTTAAAATTGTTCACCTGCCATACAAAGTGAAGCATTTTTATCGACTATTGGAAGTACAAAGAGAATTATTTTATTCCATGCCAAAAAGTGCAGTTCGCTTTCACTCGATTAAGCTCCTCTTTTACAAAAACCACACTGAAAATTAAAATATAACGTGAAACGCAATAAAAATCTAACCAAAAACTTATGGACAAATTGAAACTGTTCGGTCGACTTGATCACGCATTTTCGCATGCTATCAGAAAGAATGAATACTAACCTTCTCGTATCAATTGATCACGGTGAAAGAAATTATAACTATTATTATCCGCGTATTTGTAATGAATAGGAACTTCACTCGTATCGAATGATAACAGTAAAAGAAATTACAGCTATTATCGCCAGTCGACCTTGAATGTGAACATGCATGTAGATATAATTGTGAAGAACATGATCTCCAAGTCCAGAACACAAGGCTCACGTTAGCGTTCTCGTCAAACTTGTCAGCCGTGACGAAGTCAACAGGGAAATGGAGCTGGACGTTCTTGGTCTTGGCCTTGTCCACGAGCCGCCTCACGATCTGTGCACCCTCCTCGTCAAACAGCGACTTGCCGATCTGGTGATACCGTTGAATTAATACATTTAAATTTGTTTAAACATAATTATACATCTTAAAATGGCATTGATATTAAGATGCCCTAGAAGTCGCTGAACTTTATTATTATTATTATTATTATTGAAACAGATCCACAGCCAAGTTGTTAAGGCTGGTGTAGGGTTGTCTTCAGGTTGTTCCAGTCAGAAGTGGTGTAACGAGTGTTTTACGCTCCTCTTCCTTTCTTCCTTCCTTCGTAGCCTTCGGTCCCTTTAGGCGTGGCGTTCCGGGGTGCGTCCCGCACCCTGAGGATCACCGCCTTCTTCTCTTCTCCATATTCGAATCCAGTTCGTCTGAGTGGGTTCGGCTTCAGCTCAGTGTCCGGTATTATCCGAGCACCTTGCGAAGAATGTGGGCAGATCCCAGGAGAACTGACTTTTGCAGCAGTCCAGGGTGGATTTTATCACAGCCGATGCTACCCAGATGCCTTTCAAGATTGGTGGTTGAGGCCCCAAGTGTCCCAATCACAATGGGAACCACCTCGGCGCGGCAACCGTGGGTCGAGGCGAGCTCGACCCGGAGGTCTTGATACTTGAGGATTTTCTCAGCCTCCTTTTCGACGATTCTTGAGTCGTACGGAACTGCCACGTCGATGATCTTGATCTGTTTCTGGGTCTTGTTAATGACGACGATGTCCGGTCGTCTGGCTGTGATGGCCCTGTCCGTTTGGTGGAGGACGTCGTAGAGAAGTTTGATGTCGTCGTTTTCCATCACAGTCTTGGGCTCGTGCTGGTACCAGCGGTCAGCGCAGGGGAAGTTGTGAGTCTTGCACAGGTTCCAATGTAGAGTTTTTGCTTATTATTATTATTATTATTATTATTATTATTATTATATAAGAAAGTTTTAGCCTCCCTTAACCACGACAAAGATGTTCCAAGAGAGGAAAAAGGAAGGCACCATTTAGTATGGAGTTGAGGGAACGTGGAATCTATGCACAATGTGCACAGAAACAGTAACCTAGGAAAGAAGTTCATGAAACAAGAAAAAAGTTGAAGAAGAAAGTAGTGGGTGCTGAAAAACAGGACAACAGTGAACCGAAAAAAGATGGTCCATAACAAAACAAAAACCTATTTTATTACAACAAAAAGGAAGCCTACCTAACCTTTAGCTCGGGCCCACACATGGTTCCCCTGGGAGCGCTAATTCCCATAAATACAATACTTGTATCCCCCTGAGGGGAAGTTGCTGAACTTATTCGGGCCCACAAGTAGCTATACTCAAATGAGTTCATTGTAATAGACTTAAACAATCTGCTGTTGTACCACTTGTAAATAAATTTCTTATGTATAAAAGATCATTGGGTTAAAACTCAGATGTGAACTGCTTCACAGCTCATCCTGTTTGAAACCAGATTGATATTCTCTTCTGACTTTCTCGTTTCAGCGTGAAACCAAATAAGTTAGGAGCCGCAGCATGTCAGATGTGAACTATCAAAGAAGAAAAAGTGGCCTCAAACACCTAAAACAATGTCTTGCCAGATAGACCTCAATGAGCGCTGGTGGCTATTGAAGAGTCTATTGTGGTTTACTATAAGTGGAGCTTATGAAGTTATGCCTAGAAATGAGTAGAAAAAAATTAGCTCTCAAATTTTTTTTATTCAACGCATGCACCAAACGCAATCCGAACCAGCAAAAATCACGGGCAGTTGAACATAAGCTACTTTGATAAGGAAATTACTATCATCCCAAATCAACTACTTAGATGAAATTAGTTGGCATGAAATTGAAAGACAAAAATCTATTTCAACGACAGGAAGGCCTATTGAACCATCAGCTCAAGACCACATATCTTCCTCCCGTGTGAGCTTGAGGGAAGAGTTAAACAAGAAAATTTCAATATTCACCCGTTCATCTCTTCCTGAACATAATGACTAAGCTAGGTAATTAAGCCTCTTATCACTTATCTCAAATACAGAAAAAATAAAACGTTTGAACGTGAGGCTGCCGCATAACCCAGCCACATTACAGTTAATCTCACAAAAGAATAAAAATTCCCCATAACCTCGTTGCGTCGATGTAAAGCTCGGCATCCTCAGCAATAGATAGAACAATCGCAACAATTTTCTAGTACAGTATTTAGGAACGATAGATGCTGTAGCGCAACGTTAGTAGAAAGAAGCAGCATTCCACAAGTACGCTTTTGCTCATTAGTCATATAGACTAGGGGTCTCCGAACTTTTCAATGCAACGGCCACATTTTATATTTCCTACATTCATGCGGGCCGAAGGAATAGAAAATGAAAAAAATCAAAGCCAGTAATTTAATTTCCTCATATATTATTTTTTCAAGGCCACCACACGGATTTGTTTGGCAGGCCAAATGAAATTATGTGGAGGGCCAGAGGTGGGCCGCAAACCAAGGAGCTTTAATGGAATGGAGGCGGCATCAGCGCTCTAAAGTGAAGCCAATTTTCGGTAGCTGTAGGGTATACGGGCACACACACGGAGATGGGGCTCAGTGCGTGTCAGACACTCAGCGTGACAGGGCGCCGCTTATCCACGCTGCGGTCAAGTACGAGTTTTTTCAATATGACGCGTTTCAAGGACGCAATTGAAATATTTGCCTAATAAAAAAACGTATAGCACAGAGTAGCGCAAGTCTGCCATTTGACAGCGCGGTCTTCAGTCGCTGATGATGGAGGTGGTGCTACCCCTCCACTGCAACACCACCTCCACACTGGGACCCAATGCCGGGTGGGCGGGGCTTGGGTCGGCAAAAGTGGCTTCACGCTGTGGCCGATAAACTACGACTTCAGGATTCCTGACCACTATAAATTGCCGACAGACGATTCACAATGGACTGCGATGTTGTTCAATAAATTATTTTACATTCGTTATTCGTTTCTTTCCTTTTCCACGGAAATCATTGCTTTTCCCTGCATTTGAAGTGAGGCCTACTGTATATTGAAACAGTTCCGGTAGTTTGTGATAGTTTATTAAAAACGTGGTTAAATTAACCGAAGGAATTGCACTTTATTAGATAACATTTTCAATGCGATTAAAAGTTCAAGTTTATTGACAAACAGTTTTAAAAAGATTGTTTACAAGATGAAAAACAGGCAAAGACCGCACTTTAAAGTTAGACGACTTGAGACTAGAAAAGTCCTCGGCTCAGGTAGCTTAAACACACGAGCTTACAGCACAAGTACAGCTACCGAGGCAGCCCGCAGGCGCAGGTGCTGACAACACTGTCAAAACCTGACAACTGCACGTGTTGCTCAGAAAACACGGCGTACGAGTAGAGCGTATAGGGGCAACAATCCACGCATTAGCCTGCGCGATACACACCATAAGGTCTGCACCCTGCTTCGCTCTCTCTAAGACCCCTGACTGACCGACTCCCAGCCCAAACTTTTCTGCCGCTGCAGCCAGACTACTTCTTAGCTTGGCGCGTTCAGTAAGGTGGTCAACGTAAAAATACCTCGGTCACAACGCGCTTGACTGGCAAAAGATAGGGATGCCGCCTCCATTCCATTAAAGCTCCTTGCCGCGAACCATGTTTTGGAGACCCCTGATCTCGACGGACCAGCATTGAGACAACACAGACAGGCAGCTGCCTCTACTTGGTCAAAATGCTTAGCTTTTCGAGATTCAGATATCTAGGCGCAGCCCTGAACGACACCACCTGTGTTTGCTCATCTTTCTGACTACTTTCAAAACATCTTCATAACCAGCAGCCCGAATTTGAACATTTGAAAACGATGATTGCTTTCTAGAAGAACCTCAATAACGAAGCGTGTAAATCAGTCCTGAAGGCCTTTATGATTCTGAAGATCAGACATATACACAGAGTCAGGCGTGTATAGACTAAACTTCATAGCATGAAAACGACAAAATAATTCCTGGTAGTACAAGGACACATGAAAGTGTGAGTCGTTGCTAAAACAATACGAGCGTGTCATGTGAATAGCAAAAAGGCTGAGACTCACCTCCATGCCATCTATAACCTTGAGGAAGGTGAAGGCCATGCCGCCAACAATCATCATCTCGTTCACTTGGTCCAGCAAGTTTTCGATCAGCTGAATCTTGTCCTTCACTTTGGCTCCACCCAAAATGCCCAAGAATGGCCTGAAAAAAGACACTTAAACAATGAACTTAGCTCCACCTAAAATGCCCACGAATGGCCTGTATATATGATACCTATTAGATTACTGTAAATCAAAATTCTCAATAGAATCATATAAAAGTAATGATTTCAGGAAAATTCACATCGGGAGTAAATAATACAAGTTAAAAATTCCTTAAAGTGCGGAAATTATATTATTTCTAGAAACAAATTAACATTTGAGAGGCCCAACCCAATATAGCATGCAAGCAAAGCATTCCATTGATTTACAAATGACAATTTTTAGATGAATTACATCAAAGTTTTCGCTAAAAAACAATCCTAAAATAAACTGGTCAAAATGAAAATGAAAAACGGAAGCAAAAGTTACTGGTAACACAAACAAGTTCGGCAGGACAACAGTGCATGAAACAATTAACTGCATTCCCATGCATGAACGAGAAAACTCGTTTTTACCTGAATTGTCTTTCAGAGTGCAATGAGTCGACTAATCCAATACATTATGTATCGAAAAGCACAACACAATACAAGTTTAAGGCCCTTCTCAGCTGACAACGAGTACAGCATTAAAAACTACAAAAATATCAGCTTTAGTGAAGATATTCATTAAAGTAGTTATTTCAAGCTATGTTTCCACAGCAAAAATAGCTCCACAGAGAGAAAAGGAGGACTAAGGAAAACGGGGAATCAACGTACATAGCGTGTTTCCTGACAAGATACTCTGCGCATTAAAACAGCAAGTTTAGAAGGAAGAAGAAGAAAAGATAGCAGTGAAGGTATGACGACTAAAAGAAGCACAGTGAACACGAAAGATCCAAGTCCTGAAGGCCTATCCATGTAGCTAATGAAATCTAACAGTGTCTCTCTCCTCAGAGGGCGCCAGTCCCCTTAGCATAAGATAGACAAACCCAATTCACCTCAGCCTGGGGCCGCCCTGTGGCCTCCGAAATGCGTAGCATCTGTGTACCTACCCTCAAACTGCACCTTTGAGGCAAATTGACGAGGTCAGGCATGCTCGAGACTACAAATGTTCAAACCAATAACTACAGTGAATTCACAAAACATCTCCCAAGTGATGAATAAATTTCAACTTATCTCTTCTTGAAATCCAACATTTCGTTATTTTTAGGAAACCAAAAAGGATGTACAAGAAGTAACATATCCGGCACTCGAGTATCATTATTCATAGCCCCAGACAACAATCATTTCATGGGAGGCAAGCAAAACTCAAAAATATTTCTTCCGAGAACGTCCTCAGTACAACTACAAGCCTAATTTCAAGTACAAATCTAAGCGTTTCTACAATTTATAGCATTCAGACACAGCTAAGACAGCATCTAGTTTGAAAAAAATTACACAAACATACATTATAAATACAAAAATGCACAACATAAATTGCACACATAGACTTCACAAGTTGCCCAAAGCCATGACTGAGGGCAAAGTTTCTCACTAGGGAAGTTAATTAGAATTAAGGTCCCTCACTCTTGTCGATTCAACCAGCACATTCATCGACATAGCGCTAGAAAGTACTCTAATTCTAGTCATTAAAAATAAAGCCATAGAAATACAATTACTAGGTGACAAACGTGCAAAGTGAGAGCTTTGAAAAAACAGTAAATTGGCTCTGAACCTTAAACTAATGGCAACCATAAAATATCAACACAGCATCCTAATTTGCAAGATCGAGAATCAACTATCATTCGTTTTCAAAAGCCAATTTATGATGAGTGCACCTTTTCATCTATTATCCCTTAAAAATACTTCCGATACGATAGTGAAAACCAAAGCAATCTATGGAGCAGAATTCTTATAGCAACATGAATTTTTTTTTACGAATGTACATGAAAAAGATTATTTAAATTTAAATAAGTTTATTCTCCCTTACCACAACAAAGATGTCCAAATAGAGGAAAGATGAAGGCACCATTTAGTATGGAGTTAAGGGAACGCAGACCAAGAAAACAATAAGGAAACGCTCTGGCACGGATCACCTACCTGACGGGATTATCGAGCGCCTTGGCAAAGTAAGTGAGCTCCTTCTTGAGGAGGAAGCCGGCGGCCCTGGTGTCGTAGCCCTCGCCCAGCATGGAGCTGTGGGCGCGGTGCGCAGTGCCAAACGCGTCGTTCACGTACACGTCAGCCAGACGCCGCAGCGACGCTCGGAACTCCGTCACCTTCGCCGGGTCAGCCTTCACCTGGCGCATGCGAGTTTGTTTAAATCAAGGAGGTAACTTAGTATTGTGGTCGTCAAGAGAGTGATGTGGTGATAAAGGAGTGATGTGGTGATAAAGGAGTGATGTGGTGATAAAGGAGTGATGTGGTGATAAAGGAGTGATGTGGTGATAAAGGAGTGATGTGGTGATAAAGGAGTGATGTGGTGATAAAGGAGTGATGTGGTGATAAAGGAGTGATGTGGTGATAAAGGAGTGATGTGGTGATAAAGGAGTGATGTGGTGATAAAGGAGCGATGTGGTGATAAAGGAGCGATGTGGTGATAAAGGAGCGATGTGGTCGTCAAGAGAGTGATGTGGTCGTCAAGAGAGTGATGTGGTCGTCAAGAGAGTGATGTGGTCGTCAAGAGAGTGATGTGGTCGTCAAGAGAGTGATGTGGTCGTCAAGAGAGTGATGTGGTCGTCAAGAGAGTGATGTGGTCGTCAAGAGAGTGATGTGGTCGTCAAGAGAGTGATGTGGTCGTCAAGAGAGTGATGTGGTCGTCAAGAGAGTGATGTGGTCGTCAAGAGAGTGATGTGGTCGTCAAGAGAGTGATGTGGTCGTCAAGAGAGTGATGTGGTCGTCAAGAGAGTGATGTGGTCGTCAAGAGAGTGATGTGGTCGTCAAGAGAGTGATGTGGTCGTCAAGAGAGTGATGTGGTCGTCAAGAGAGTGATGTGGTCGTCAAGAGAGTGATGTGGTCGTCAAGAGAGTGATGTGGTCGTCAAGAGAGTGATGTGGACGTCAAGAGAGTGATGTGGTCGTCAAGAGAGTGATGTGGTCGTCAAGAGAGTGATGTGGTCGTCAAGAGAGTGATGTGGTCGTCAAGAGAGTGATGTGGTCGTCAAGAGAGTGATGTGGTCGTCAAGAGAGTGATGTGGTCGTCAAGAGAGTGATGTGGTCGTCAAGAGAGTGATGTGGTCGTCAAGAGAGTGATGTGGTCGTCAAGAGAGTGATGTGGTCGTCAAGAGAGTGATGTGGTCGTCAAGAGAGTGATGTGGTCGTCAAGAGAGTGATGTGGTCGTCAAGAGAGTGATGTGGACGTCAAGAGAGTGATGTGGTCGTCTAGAGAGTGATGTGGACATCAAGAGAGTGATGTGGACATCAAGAGAGTGATGTGGACATCAAGAGAGTGATGTGGACATCAAGAGAGTGATGTGGACATCAAGAGAGTGATGTGGACATCAAGAGAATGATGTGGTCATGAAGTACTGTTGCTAGTGTATGGTGTCATAACTCAGAGATCAGGTAAAAAATATTGTGACATTCCCTGCACCTGAATTTCACAGCTGCTACCCTTGTTTACTCCGAGGTGACTTTCCTTGTTTTCTGTCTGCTCCTCAAGTATTTTCTAAGCCACACTGAGTGTGGTTCAGAAAATGGCAAAAGTCAAGGCATTGACCCAAGAAGATCACTTTCAAGATAACTCAAGGAATTACAATAACACCAATTGGATAATACAGAGCTGCAGTGGTTGAAAGATTAAAAGATGGTTATCTAATTTAAATCATGTATTTTAATTCTCTATGAAGACTTGACCAAATAAATTCTACAAACTGTACAACCACCTTGGTCATTATACAATCTAAATGAATGTAATGTCCTGAGTCAGTTCTTTAGAGTTTAGTAGTAATATTTATGAAATATTGTGAAATAAAATTTCAAACTAAGGTACCGCACTATTAGATTAACGCACAAACTCCATTCATTATTGAGAGATTTTTTAGAAGATAGAGCCAATGCTTGACACAAATTGTAGATATATCTCATAAAATGAGCCAACAAATATATGCTTACCCAAATGAGAAGAAAAAGACAGAAGAACTTTGCTGAACAATATGACAAAATGAACAACCCTAACTTAGTTACAAGAGGCAGCAACAACATTGCTCTTTGCTTTAACGTGATAGAACAGATCTCACTAAATGCACAACACTTCTTTGGAGCATTTATACAAAGGCAAGAGTACAGCGGGATTGTATTCACGAACTGAAATGCTAACATAGGCGCCAGATGCATCAACACCCTTGCACATTTCAGCATGTTAACAGTTCTCAACACACCTTCAGTGCACTCGTATAAGAGCAAAAACAATTTAAACAATTTAAACAATTTAAACAATTTATTTACCACAGGAGATACAGAGGTAGAATGTTTCTTAAGTCTAGTACAATGGACAAGTTTGAATATAGCTACCTGTGGGCCCGAATAAGTTCAGCGACTTCTAGGGCATCCTACCATCACGCTATTCTAGGGTGTACAAAAGTTTAACCTAGTTCACTTAACCTAGTTTCGCATTAGACTGATCATTGAGATAATTAACTCGATATTTTACAATTCGGCTATATTTAACAGTATGTTCGATAAAACGATTCAAGAGCAGAGAGAAGATTGGTTATGGTACACAAGGCAAGTTACATTATGACATTATCATTAGTTACATGTAGGAGGCAAGATTTCGACACGGTGATCTTACACTACTAGTATTCTGATAGGAAGTGAGACTCAAGATGTCTTTTGAATACTTTGTACGAATTACATTCACGGATCTCTGCAGGTATAGAGTTCCAAGTTTTGGTTCCAACGAAGAGAATACTGTGTTGCGACCTGGCCTTTGAATAATAAGGAAGCATGAATTTACTTCTATTTCGGGTTAAATGGTCGTGATGACCAGTTTGCGCAGTCAATAATTGTCTTAGGCTATTGTCGCCCATCATTTCTTAATGTTTTGTAAATGAAATTACAGATGGAGATTTTGTAGAGATCCGAAAGTTTAAGTATTTGTAAATTTTTGAAAGAATCATTTGTGTGAGCATTATATTCTAGGTTCTTTACCGCTCTGACAGCCCTTTTCTGCAGAGTAAAAATTTTGTTGGTTTTATTTTTATCAGTTCCGTGCCATGCTTCTATTCCGTATTGCAAGTATGGGGAAATGAGCGTACGGTAGAGCATTTGTAAAGCTGTTTCAGGCAGAAAATTTTTAACTTTATTTAGGATTCCGATGGATTTTGATAATTTAGAACTAATATGAGTGATGTGCTCTTTGAAGGTCAGATGTTTATCTATTATGATGCCCAGAAACTTACATGAGTTGGTTTCTTCGATTTCACCTTCGCCAATTTTAATGCATGGGAGAGATACATCTTTCTTGTATGAGAAAGTAATATAATTTGTTTTATCGATATTTAGGCTTATTTTATTAGCTTTGAGCCACGATGAAACCTTGTGAAGTTCAGTATTTATACTCTCCACAATCATAGCAGGATTTTGGTTCGGAAGGACCGCAGAAAGCGTACTGTCATCGGCAAAAAGTATGAATTTGAAGAATGATGTAGATTTTACAATATCATTGATAAAAATCAGAAACAAGAGAGGCCCGAGAACAGATCCTTGTGGAACTCCATGGCTAATTGTCTGTGGGTCTGATTTTGCGTCGTCAATGACAACGTATTGCTTCCGATTTGTTAGGTATGATCTGAACCAATCATGGGCAATTCCTCGAATGCCATAACAGTGTAGTTTCGATAATAGTATTTTATGGTCCACACAATCAAATGCTTTTCGGAAGTCAAGAAATACAGAGAAGACAGGCTTTCCTTCATCTATATTAGAATAGAGGAATTGTAAATGATTTAATATAGCCTGTGTTGTTGATTTTTTAGAGCGAAAACCGTATTGTTTATCGTAAAGAAATGATTTTTGTTCAAAATAAGAGTACACTTTTTTATACACAATCTTTTCGAATACTTTGCTAATAATTGGTAGAATGGAGATAGGTCGATAATTGTTTACACAGGTTTTTTCACCACTTTTAAAGATAGGGGTTACTCTAGCAACTTTGAGGGAGTTCGGGAAAGTGCCTAGTAAGAGAGACTGGTTAATAATACTTGATATCAGTGGGGCTACAATGTCAGCAATAACTTTAAGTACTTTAGTCGGAAACGTTTGTAACCCACTCGATTTATTTTTCATGTTGTTTATGCACGTAATTACATCGGAGGAGTTTGTAGGCGTAAAGAAAAAGGAGTTGGGTTCTCGAATATGATCCATAAATTCCAGGTGATCAGTAGGTTCACTTGGAATACCATCAGCTATTGTTTTCCCTACGTTTACGAAGAAGTTGTTAAAGAGATTAGCAATTTCTTTCTTCTCATGATATTTTACATTATCTTGAACAACATATTCAATTTTCTTTTTATCGGCATTATTCGGTTTACAGCAGGAGTTAAGGAGATGCCAAATCTTTTTAACGTCAGTTTTGAATTGAGTAAACTTGAGCGTAAAGTAGTTCTTTTTTGATGTTCTTATCTGGTTTGTTACATAGTTTCTAAATCGGTTATATGTTTCTTTAGATATTCGTCCTTCGCAAAGGAGGGCTAGGTACGCTTGACGTTTCTTTATATTTATCACGATGTCTCTGGTAATCCAGGGCTTATGTTTATTTTTCGGGGTAACTGTACGAGTTACAATTGGGCAACACTGATTGTATGCGGTCATTATAGTTTCAGTCAACTTTACTACTGCTTCATCAATGCTCGTAGTATTATTGTTTTGTTGAGAGATGTGCAATGTAGGCATTGATTCTTCTAGAACGGTGCGCATTTCTTCAAGATTTGATTCGTTTATTTTACGATATGAGTGAGTTTCAGCCCGTGCCTTGGTGCAAGCAATATAGACATTTTTCTTAATAAGAAAAACTGGGAAGTGATCTGATAAGTCAGAAGTAATTATTCCAGCAAGAAAATCACTAGGGTCTGTCATAAAGATATTGTCAAGCAGCGTAGCACACTCTGAGGTTATTCGTGTAGGCTTTGTAATGATCGGAAGGAAGGATTGAGACTGAAAGGTAGTTAGGAAATTAGAGATTGGTTCATGGCTTTCATGTTTCAGTAGATCATAATTGAAGTCACCGCATATTATTATGTCATTGTATAAGGGCCTGTTGAACTGAGAAATAATACGATTCAATTCATTCAGGAAGGATATAGGACAGGCTGTAGGAGGCCTATACACCGTTCCAAGCACAATGCGTTTACCATCTCTAAAAAGTTCTACGAAGAGTGATTCTATATGATCCTGATTCATGGTTGCACTTGCTATGGTTCTCGAGTCTATGTGGTTAGATATATATGTGCTGATGCCTCCGCCCCGCTGGTTTTTTCTTAGCGAATGGTAACTATGATAATTTTCAAATCGAATCATGTCTTTAGTCGAGTCATCTAGCCAGCTTTCGGTGAAGCTAATCACGTCTAGGTTATATTTAAGTTCAGTAATAGTACATTGTATCTCTTCCAATTTTGGATAGAGTGACCTACAGTTCCAACACAGGAGTGAAAAATCTCGGTCAGTTATTCGTATAGTTTCGTTGAATTCTGATATATTAGTATACCTACACTCTTGAGAGTCGTTTAGGTTTGGATATATTCTGTTCAAATGATTGAAATCTGGATCGATTTCCTCAAATATTACAGGGTGATCAGTCATTTAAAATAAGTAAAAGTAAGAATTAGGTACTATAGAGCTTAAGACGAAATACAGAGTCAAGCTTAAAGGGATATTTCAGTCTAAAAAGTAGCTTATTAAGTAAGAGAGAATAGAGTAAAAAAGAAAAATCTAGCGCGATTTCGTGAGTACACACAAACTCAGTCCATGAGCGAGTGATAATGGAGTTCAATATCACAACATTGGTGCAAACAGATTGCTAAGGGCGTTTTCGCAAGTTCACATACAACAGGTAATAAATTTCTAAAGATTATGACAACAATGATACAATCAGCTAATATGGTTTACGCGTAATAATAACTGTAGTGGTAAATAGAGAAGAATTCACAGTAACATTGGTTGGTGAAAAATTACTAATTGCGATGTTACAAAATGTGACACACAGTTGTCATAGATGTTTACACACACATCTATTATTTATTTGTTATAATATTGGAGTTCGATATCACTACATTGGTGCAAACAGATTGCTGAGGGCGTTTTCATAAGTTCACATACAAGAGGGAATAAGTTTTAAAGATTATGATGACAATGATACAATCAGCTAATATGGTTTACGCGTAATAATAACTGTAGTGGTAAATAAGGAAGAATTCACAGTAGTATTGGTAAGTGAAAAATTGCTGATAGATTATAATGACAATGATATAATCAGAATATAAGAAGATTACAACGACAATGATATAATCAGATTATAAGAAGATTACAACGACAATGATATAATCAGCTAATATGGTTGTACGATGGCAGTGGAGGGCAGAAGCGATTATCAGATTATAAGAAGATTACAACGACAATGATATAATCAGCTAATATGGTTTACGCGTAATAATACTTAAGTGGTTAAGAAGAGAAAAAATTCACAGTAACATTGGGAGGTAAAAAATTGCTGATTGCGTTGTTTCAAAAGTTCACACACAGCTGTCATAAATGTTTATAAGCACATCTGTTATACACTTGTATAGATTCAGGTTGAACGAGCATCAAGTTGAGGTTTACTGACATGATACCTAATTGAGGTTAAATTAATACGAAATTGACATATTTAGGGGATGAAAATGAAATTGACTAATTTAGGGGATCACCTAGTCTAGGGAATTTGGGGGATCATCTAATGACAATGATATAATCAGCTAATATGGTTTACGCGTAACAAAAAAACTTTAGTGGTAAAAAATGAAAAAATCACAGTAATATTGGGAGGTAAAAATTGCTGATTGCGTTGTTGCAAAAGTTCACATACACCTATCATAAATGTTTACAAACACATCTGTTAAACATTTGTATAGATTCAGGTTAAGCTAACATCAAGTTGAGGATAAGCTGATATGATATCTAATTGAGGTTAAACTAGCACGAAAACTGACAATCAAATTGAGGAGATCACCTAGTCTAGTCACCCATGACATGAAAAAGTATAGAGGAACTTCACAAAACAATATGACAATTTAAACTTCACCTGAGGCATCAACGTCTTCCTCAAGAAGGCAGTGCAGATACTACAAAATAAACTTACACTTCATTGGTCTCTGCTGAAGAAAGGAGGATGATATACAGGAATTTTATCCCCCAATTTAAGCACCCATGGTCTATTGCATCAGATTTTTATTCAACCTAATTTTAAGAAATTGGTTAATAATCATGCTTCCATCAGGGCGAAATGATTCATCTACAATGGAAACTTTAAAAAATTTACTGAAGAATTTATGGGAAAAATATTTAGTAAGCAAACCTTTTTACAGACTGTACTCACAATACAGCGTGTAAGATTAATGAGATGAGTTAGACTAAGAAGAAAATAAATTTCTCTACAATGTATTAGTGAAGCAATTCAGATACTGGATATGCAATATGAAAAATTTTACTTCCCTTATTACTGAAAGGAGGGTCTTCAATTTTCTCTACCATATTAGAGAAATCAAATACTGCATTTTGTCCAGTAATATTACAAAAAAGAGCATAGAGAGAGAAACTGAAGCAACCAACTAAACAAACCAGATTAATAGAGTTTATCTAGTACATAAAGGAGAAAAATTAAAAAGGCACTAACTTTGTTTCCGGAGGCATCAACACCCTTCCCCTCCTCCTCGACATGGTAGCGGAGGTTCTCCAGCAGGATGATGGAGCCAGGAGCAGGGTCTGCACAGGCAGCCTCCACCTCAGCACCCACACAGTCAGAGAGGAACTGCACAGGCTTGCCCAGCAGCTTCTGCAGCTCATCAGCCACGGGCTTCAGGGTGAACTTTGGGTTCGGGTTACCTGCAATCAAAGAGAAAATGAGATAGGATTTCAAAACCTGCTGAGCTGAAGGAAATTTGCCTGGCACATAAGATGTTCAATACTGTATTTTGGACATGTGTTCATGACAAAATTACACCATTCAATATACAACATATGAAATCAAAACCCAAAGATAATCTCTTCAAGCTTATGCATAGCTATAAGCCAAAAGAAGTAGAAAAATATAGCATATAAAACAGATTCGTTAACCAAAACTGCGTGTAAATTATTGTCTAGACACCACAGGATCAGAAATTCTATAGTATCCAAATAATAGAATGAAAAAATTATTTAGGTGACATTTTTGTCAAACAAAATAGCACACAGAGCACTGACACAAATGTGTGTGAATGCTGAACCTATTGCCTTTAACAATTTTCTCATGTAAATGATACAAAACCAATAATCAAGCAATTCCTTTAGTTTTTCAGTGCCAAAATGGTAACAAAAAAAACTGCGTCACTCTTAATGGTCTTTTCTAGTTTTTCACAATGTTTACCATGGTTTCCTAAGAGAGTGAATGGACTAGCAGCTAAGATCATACTGAGCATAGACAACAATACAGAAATATCTACCAAAAAATTCAAAAGATTATCATCAAAGTATTAACTGTGAACAGATCATGGACACTATTCTTAAATAATGAACCCCAAGTCAAAGCAATCTTAGTGAACTAACAGGAGTCTTAGAGTTAAAAATTATGTTAAATAAGAGTCCAACTCACCATCTGGCCTCCCAAGGTGGGAACTGAGTACAACACTTTTGGCTCCCTGATCCAGGGCATACTTGACGGAGTCAAGAGCTGCAACAATCCTCTGGTTGTTGGTGATTGCACCATCTTTCAAGGGTACATTGAAATCCACCCTGAGAGATAAATAAATGATTTAATTCTACACTTAATGTGTTATTAATTAGTTCATTATACTGACAAAGATTGCACACAGAGATTATCTAGGGAACAAAAATGATATGCCAACTCAGTCGATATCACCTTACACTACAAATTAATTGATGAGTAACTAGTAACTAAGTCAGACCAAACACTGACTGTACTCCTAGCTAGGCTAAAGGAAATTACTTACAACTTGTAAATTTATAAAATCTGCATCACTTATTGAAAAAATTTTTGGAGAGAAAAGTTATTCAAACAATAAAATAATTTATTCATAATAAGCAATTATTATAAGTTTAGTTAGATAATGTCTTCTTAGTTACACTCATACATATACTTGAATTAACAAATGAAATTTATTTGAACTCGGTCACTTCTATATACATTAATATCAGAATAGAGTATTCGCAAAATTTTCTTTAATTAAACAAAAAGCAAACTTTCTTAGTTTATTTTTTAAATTTTTCCTAATACCTATGTATAAAATTGGTTTGAAAAATAAAAGCTTCATTACATTGATACCAATAGATTTTTCTAGGACTATACCTCTTACAGATGCAACAAATTTTGTAAGATCTTAGCACCATATTTGCATCAAACAGCATATCATACTGTATGCACAGCTGAGCTGTATTAAATATCTCACAGCAACCTATGAAAAAATCTTAATTTCCAGCACTGCAAATCAAGTGCCTTCAAATCTAGTTGCCACTAACAAAGCTCTTCAATAGTCTGCTAATGCCAGTGAGGCACTTGAAGGAAATTGCTTGCTAATGATCATGTAACAAAATCAGATTTTATAAAACAGTTGGAATAGCAGCAACAATAAAGAATTCATCATTACATAAGCTTGTTGAGAAACAATACAATGTCATAGAAAAAGCAGCCACAATGCTTAGCAGCTAGTAAAGTTTTCTAAACTCTATTATCCTTAAGTTGCAGACAGGATATATTGAAAGCAGTTAACATACAGCAGCCATGAAAAATTCCTAAAATTACCTAGTCCTAAATTCATCAGAGTATTATATCCCACAGTCCTTCTTTGCTAATGTCTGCAGTAACAACTTAAGATCTAGAACAAGAAGAAATTGCAGTAGGCTTATCAGCAGTTGGCAGAAATAGCAAAATTTTAAACTTAGCAGCATGATTAATTTGATCAAAATTTTCATCATTATATGGCTTAAGATATGCTCCCCAGTCCAGCTGCAATGTACTATTAACACTTTGATTGAAAGTACTAAATATTAAGTACAATGCCAAACTAAAATTTAAATTCAATTGTAGTAAACTATTTAAAAAATATCAAACATGAACTGGAACATGCCTTCATTTAGCTATGATTAGGTAAATATAAAAATTGAGTTTGCGACTACTGTTTGGTCAGCAGCATAATGAAAATTACCTCCGTGTACCACCGGTGATGCACGTTGCAGTCAAAGTGTTAAAGATTGCAACATAGAAGACATTCATGGCTATCTAGTTTTTCAACTAGCGTAAAAAGTGAAAATTAATATTAGCACCAGAATCTTCAGGGCTACATTAGTATAGGCAATTGAAAAACCAAAATTAGACTAGGCATTAGGCCTAGTCCAAAACTCAAGTTTTAATAACTCAAGCAAAATTAACAGTAGGTATATACAATTTGTAACTAGATCAAAAAATTACAAAAATAATCTTATAAACAGAGGTGCTAAATTTATGATTTAAAAAAAATTATGGACTACTGTGTGGAACACCTTTAATGTTAATGGCAAAATGTGGCCACTCGTAGGTCATACCTACGTAACACGCTCTGTACACTGCCTTTCACGAGAATTCCATGGAAATTAAAAACACCTATTTACAAGATGAGCCACAATTATAAAGAATACACAACTATTACGTATTCATTATAGGCCTAAAGTATTCAATTAGTTTTGACCGGCCAAGGTTATCATAATAAGAATCAAATTGAGTATTTCTCAAATAAATACGAAAGACACATGAAAATTAGCATACCTCATGAAAACTCGTTTACCCTTGAGGTCCACTTTATCAATACTGAGTTTGTTTAGTGCCATGGTGCAAATTTTCAACAGACGAAACAACACTGTAGTTACAAGCTGTAACCCCTTTGGAGACGGCGCTGACCGGCTGACTGAGAACGCAATGTTGTTCCCGACAAACCGTAGTTACGTTAAATAATAGGGTCTAAGCAATTTTACCCTTTTGTAGGGTAAAACCCGTGCTCTGCAATTTTTAGCAATTCAGGAAGCTCAAGAGATTAACTGTTTTTCCTTACAAAAAAGCAAACTCACACTATTAAAATAAAAATTCTTGATTATATTATGTAAAATCTGTGAGTATTCAAACATTGAGCTAGAGAATAGTTTGTCAAAGAATTGAATGCAGCGTAACGCCACGAAATTCCTTAGCGTTTAGGGATATTTCAAGCAACCTTGAAGTTTAGTGAAGGTCGACGTTTAAAGGGGGCGGGTGAATTAGAAATGTCAGAAGCTAATGTGAAGATTAACAGTTGCTTACAAAATTTACCTTCAATCACGTTTTTTTCGAAATTTGGATAAAAGCTTACACCTCACCGCTACAGGCAAGTTATTAATTTCATGATAGGCCTACACTTGATTTCTTGCTTACTTTTCAGAAACGTCTGAAAAAATATTAGCCTATATATGAATTCATCTTTAAATTTATGAATTATATTATATAAATACAGCCATTATACATTTATATTGGCTCTAATGTGCATACTAGCAAGTTAATTGTCATCCTTCTTTAGCACATCGTCCAATATCAAAAAACGAATACTCAAACATGCGTAACAAATACTTTATGAGATTTCGGTGGCACAACGCAAGAAAATGGAATTGTATATGTAGTGCGCATAGTTTATTTGAACTGTCCAGCGCCCACCGGCGTGCCAAATTGCGACCAGTCGCGCGAACGGAAACTCGAACGCACTCTTTCTCCCTAAAAACAGGGTAAAGAAGACCGGCAGGCGGCAGCAGAGGGACTTCATAACGCCGTTAGGTACAGAATTTCTGGAGATTTCTTGAGTTCACCTCGTGCGACTTTACACTTAAGTTTACCGACTCGTAACTTTGGAACGAATGCACCCATCGACTTCAAATTACTCTCAAATGAAAGAGCGAAAGTCTCTCTCCCTCCCATATCGAACACAAGACCACGACCCTAACGGTTCTCTGAAAAATACAGAAATTATTCGATAAGCTTACCCGACTCGCGCGCCGTCAAAATTAATTGCGTTTACCGACTCGTAACTTTTGAAAGAATCCACTCATCGACTTCTAATTACTCTTAAATGAAAGAGCGAAACATTCTCTACCTCCCATATCGAACACAAGACCACGACCCTAACGGTTCTCTGAAAAATACAGAAATTATTCGATAAGCTTACCCGACTCGCGCGCCGTCAAAATTAATTGCGTTTACCGACTCGTAACTTTTGAAAGAATCCACTCATCGACTTCTAATTACTCTTAAATGAAAGAGCGAAACATTCTCTACCTCCCATATTGAACACAAGACCACGACCCTAACGGTTCTCTCATAAATACAGAAATTATTCGATAAGCTTACCCGACTCGCGCGCCGTCAAAATTAATTGCGTTTACCGACTCGTAACTTTTGAAAGAATCCACTCATCGACTTCTAATTACTCTTAAATGAAAGAGCGAAACATTCTCTACCTCCCATATCGAACACAAGACCACGACCCTAACGGTTCTCTGAAAAATACAGAAATTATTCGATAAGCTTACCCGACTCGCGCGCCGTCGAAAGTAATTGCGTTTACCGACTCGTGACTTTTGAAAGAATCCACTCATTGACTTCAAATTACTCTTAAATGAAAGAGCGAAACATTCTCTACCTCCCATATCGAACACAAGACCACGATCCTAACGGTTCTCTCATAAATACAGAAATTATTCGATAAGCTTACCCGACTCGCGCGCCGTCAAAATTAATTGCGTTTACCGACTCGTAACTTTTGAAAGAATCCACTCATCGACTTCTAATTACTCTTAAATGAAAGAGCGAAACATTCTCTACCTCCCATATCGAAAACAAGACCACGACCCTAACGGTTCTCTGAAAAATACAGAAATTATTCGATAAGCTTACCCGACTCGCGCGCCGTCAAAATTAATTGCGTTTACCGACTCGTAACTTTTGAAAGAATCCACTCATCGACTTCTAATTACTCTTAAATGAAAGAGCGAAACATTCTCTACCTCCCATATCGAACACAAGACCACGACCCTAACGGTTCTCTCATAAATACAGAAATTATTCGATAAGCTTACCCGACTCGCGCGCCGTCAAAATTAATTGCGTTTACCGACTCGTAACTTTTGAAAGAATCCACTCATCGACTTCTAATTACTCTTAAATGAAAGAGCGAAACATTCTCTACCTCCCATATTGAACACAAGACCACGACCCTAACGGTTCTCTCATAAATACAGAAATTATTCGATAAGCTTACCCGACTCGCGCGCCGTCAAAATTAATTGCGTTTACCGACTCGTAACTTTTGAAAGAATCCACTCATCGACTTCTAATTACTCTTAAATGAAAGAGCGAAACATTCTCTACCTCCCATATCGAACACATGACCACGACCCTAACGGTTCTCTGAAAAATACAGAAATTATTCGATAAGCTTACCCGACTCGCGCGCCGTCGAAAGTAATTGCGTTTACCGACTCGTAACTTTTGAAAGAATCCACTCATCGACTTCAAATTACTCTTAAATGAAAGAGCGAAACATTCTCTACCTCCCATATCGAACACAAGACCACGATCCTAACGGTTCTCTCATAAATACAGAAATTATTCGATAAGCTTACCCGACTCGCGCGCCGTCAAAATTAATTGCGTTTACCGACTCGTAACTTTTGAAAGAATCCACTCATCGACTTCTAATTACTCTTAAATGAAAGAGCGAAACATTCTCTACCTCCCATATCGAACACAAGACCACGACCCTAACGGTTCTCTGAAAAATACAGAAATTATTCGATAAGCTTACCCGACTCGCGCGCCGTCAAAATTAATTGCGTTTACCGACTCGTAACTTTTGAAAGAATCCACTCATCGACTTCTAATTACTCTTAAATGAAAGAGCGAAACATTCTCTACCTCCCATATCGAACACAAGACCACGACCCTAACGGTTCTCTGAAAAATACAGAAATTATTCGATAAGCTTACCCGACTCGCGCGCCGTCGAAAGTAATTGCGTTTACCGACTCGTGACTTTTGAAAGAATCCACTCATCGACTTCAAATTACTCTTAAATGAAAGAGCGAAACATTCTCTCCCTCCCATATCGAACACAAGACCACGACCCTAACGGTTCTCTGAAAAATACAGAAATTATTCGATAAGCTTACCCGACTCGCGCGCCGTCAAAAAACTTAGGTTGACCGACTCGTACTTCGCGCGTTGTCAAAACATCCTATCCTAACATACGAAATAACAATATCCGCAAATTTACTTACATTGAACAGACCTTTTCATGGCAAAAGAAGGCATGGGAAATCAATAACAATAATAATTAACCTCAGTGTGATATCATTTCTTACATCAATATTTTCGGAGAATAAAAGCTTAAGTTTTTCCTGTTGTGTCAAGGTATATTTTGATCCCTATTGAAGCCTTTTTTAGCGAATATTTAAATTGTTTTGTGCTTATGTACTATCTTTAAGCCCTAGAAAACCTAGAATATTATTCTACTTCCATTTCAAGCATTTGTGGAACCTCGAACTCAACTATTAGTTTTTTCCCCGCGGTTGCTGTGTCTAGATAAGTTGTGTCACTTTGTTTTTTCTTTTGTTTTCATTTAATTCAAGAGTTCAACTAATCAAATTGTCATTCGCAAAGCTGGTTTGGTTGGTATATTTTCCAAAATTATATTGAGTGACCATTAGGGCGAAATATTTTTGATAAACTAATTTATGGTAGTGCATAACGAATTATTATGGACTGCCTGTTTTTATTAATATTCTTTTGAATCAGTTCATTTAGGCGTTTATACATTATATCCACTACAATTTTTGTGTTGTGTTTATGTTTATTCTTAATGAATCTGTTTCGATGCCTCAACGCGTTCTTTCAGGATGTATGCTCAGGTATTTTTGGTTACTTTTTTCAAAATTTATTTCAGCTCAACAGGCGTTTACGATGCGTCTAGTTCAATATTGACGGGTTTATCACATTTTTGACTTAAAATTCATAGCTTTAAGTAAAAAAATTTCGCGTTGATTTTGTTTTTTAAATAATTAAATTGATGGATGGGTAAAATATAAAAGTTCTGAACATTTCAAGAATACGTTCTTAAAAGTGAGAACCATGCTTCTCCGCCATGAAGTATTATAAAATTTTAGCTAGTCCACATTTTACCTAGTCAAAAATTTTAGCTAGTCCAATACTTCATTGTTTACTTTACCGGCAGGCCGCAGCCGAGACGGTTCAAATTTAATGTGTTTTCGGTCATGATATTTGATCGAATTTTACGACGAGCTCCAATATAAGCACTGAATACTTTTTATTTTTTCCTTCCAATCAGCTTTTCTACAAGCGACAAGGCAATTACCTTTTCTTATATTTTATGTGCCGCTTAATAATCCTGATTTATTTATCCATGTTTCGTTAAATTATAGCAAATAAGAACCGCACATTTTTACGGCTTACTAGCCCCAGATATAACACTGCCGAATTAATTTATATGTTTTGATTGAATTTGTTTCAAATACTACTTTCAGCACTTTAATTTCTTATTAAATCATTCTTACATCCCAATGTATAGATTCATCGAATCAGCAAATTAGAGATAAATATTTTTCAGTTTCAATTTTTCATTCGTATGGGTAAGTTACGTTGAACTTTTCAGCTTTAAGAAACAACGGATGGGTTACAGAATTCAGTTTTCGCATGTGAAACTGTAAAACTTATATTGGAAATAAACAATTCTGTTTTCTACTTCATATTTAAAGTGAGACTCTTTAATCTAACTCATAACATGTGGACAGCTAGACGCCGGGATTATTTTGCGCACACTGCATATTTCTGCTGACGAAGCTCTTAAATGTTTTGGAGGCCCAGAGGCTTGCGCTCGGGATGTTTTGAGATCTCTCCTGCAGTTGCGATATGCTCCGTGCATATTGCGTCAGTTTTATGTGAAGAGTTCTCGTGCTAGGTTCTCCATTCCTTTAGTCACAGCAGACGATCATAAAAAATTTGACTAATCAAAGATCAAAACTAACTAAGACAATCAAAAAGTGCACGTTTCAATATTGTGAATTCTTTCTTCTTTCAAAATGGACAGTGTAGTCGAGCTCATGAAAACGTTTCCGAGCAAGAGTGTGAGAAGCAAAAATGCCCTTTATATACTATTATCTAAAAAATTAGGAAGTAGAAGACCAGAAAGAGACAGAAATCGCTTCAGAACACTGGAATCCTCGAATGCAGCTTTCAACTACCAATTGGCAAGAATAGTTCAGGTAAATTTATAAACTTAAATTAGTTTGTGCGAGTCCGACTCCGATGTATATATATAATACATATTTATATGAGTGAAAAATTCTTATCTGAGAAGGATTTCCTATATTGCTACAATCTTAGTCACTTTTTCTTCCTGAGAAATTTGATGCATCTTTACGAAACATGTTATTTTTGTTTGTTTATGTTTAGTGCTTGCAAGAAGCAAAGCCCTCTTGCAAGAGGGTGCTTTGTTCCAATAGATTTTTTTTTCTCAGCTACTAGTTGAAGCAACTAGGTCTACAGTTTAAGGCTTCACTATATTGTGTTCACTCTTTAGGTGATGTAACAAACCACTGGTAGACCAGCCTTTTCAAAGTAAACTCTTGCCGCACTGTATACACTTCGCACTTTCTCCAGTTGCATCTTTAACATAGTATCGCCCCACATAGGCTTTACTTTCTACATCGTCTGTTGCCATTGTATCTATTACAGTATATTTTTTATTACCTGCAAAACCAAACCCCAAAATATATTCTGATGAAAGAGTTGAACTATATTATGAGCTAGTCTAGACTACACTGTGTAGCGATGGAAATTGCAATAATATTAAAACACTAAAGTCCTATCTCTACCATTTACAAGTTGATTTGCTCCAAGTGAAATTTGATTTGCTCCTCGTGAAAATAGAATTGCTCCAAGTGAAATTTGATTTGCTCCTCGTGAAAATAGAATTGCGCTAAGTGAAATCTGATTTGCTCTTTGTCAATTTGCTATCGATTTAAATCCTTTTTAGTTTGTGATAGTTACAATACCCAAATTACGTAATATTTTTTTCAGCTTGTGCATTTAAAATATATAAAATACTATACATTACCCTAACCACAGGGTTGAACCTTGGTCTGAACCTTTGTTAATTAATCTTAATTGGTAAATATTTAAATTTTATTTAATGTTCATTAATAACTAATTACCTTTCCATCAATTCTGCAGAAATCATAATTCATTTATTACTTCTTTAATTATTTACCCTATTATTAAAAGGCAAATAAGCAAAGAAACCCTATAAGCAATTACCCAAGGGTTATTTCCTACCGACGATCATCCGGTAGATGACACCCTATCAAATGAACCATTATTATTATTATCCTCATTAAACATGTTTAGGTCGCAATCCCTAGCGGAATTGGACAATAAATTGATAGGAAGCGTTTGAAAATAACAAAAATAACAAATATAAATTTTTTGGATAACTCGTGTACAAATGCACTTTTATGAAAAAGTACAGTAATGTAATGGAAACAATAGTACTGCTGAAACGTCATAACTAAACATCACAAAATGAAGTGTAAAGCATATATTACAACGTTTGCGCAAGTTTTGATAATTATTTCCTCATTAACATATTTCCGTTCTTTCCATTATTATTGTTATTATTATTTTATATAATAAAGTTTTTGCCTCCCTTAACCCCGACAAAGATGTTCTAAGAAAGGAAAGAGGAAGGCACCATTTAGTATGGAGTTGAGGGAACGCGGAATCTATACAAAAGGTGCACGGAAACAGTAAGCTACGTGGCCTGATACTCACTTATGGTCGCTTTTCTTTTACTTTCAAGTTGAAGTGCGACACAAGCAAAGGACCTCCCACCGGAGGTGTTCGTCTCAATGAATATTTTCACGCTGAAAACGATTCAGCATCTACGGCGAAGTGCGCTAAGGTGAGTTCTAATTTGTTTCCATTCTCTAAAGTGAATTGATGAAGCGATGGTTTCTTCTTTGTGCTGAGCGAATTATGATTATGAGGTCGACATTTAACATCTTTTATTCTTACGTATCAAATATGCATTGTACGATTTCAAGGAAAAATGAAATACCATCGCTACATATTTTCTTGTGGAAGCATATCAAGTAGCTTTTATTGAAATGTTTGTCAAGTAAAATTATTTATATTTTATTAAGAATTACGATTCTCTTAAATGTAAAACATCTTGTGAAATTTTTCTTTTAAATCTCATGAATAACTTTCAACCACAAGCAAAAATTTTTAAATAGGAAGTTGTACTTATCACTAAATAACTCTTACATTTTATTGAATTTCATCTTTAGTGGATGCAGTTGCCCGTTAAATGTATAGCAAAGTTGGCGTAATTGTTCTTTTTGTGTACTTGATACTCAAAAATTAAAGTATTTTATTCACAAACGTAAGTACAGAAATAAAATTATTCTTAATTAGCTTTTAGAGAGTCCTGCTGCAATTCCAGATGAGTAAGTTGTGAACAGTCCTCTTAATGAATGAAGTCCTCCTAATGAGTAAGTTCTCCTAATGAATAATGTTTAATTCCAAGTCATATATTTAGCTGGTAAGGTCTTGACTATCATGAACTTGATGTAGCCTTCCAATTCTTGTTCTAAGACGAATATGTCCACACTAAAAGTTGTTGCGTCAGGATAGAACCATTGCAATGACGTCGTAGGAACTTCTCCGCAGTTCATTTATATCCATAAAGGGTTTTTTTTAAACCTGAGCTTGATTGTGAGCAGTATTATCTTCCTTTGAAAGACGAGTTTATTCTGTCCACTTCGATTTGGGGAAAAAACGATTTACTGTGACTATAAATGTTTTTTTTTAATTACTTCTTTGTAAAGCTGAAGGTTTTTTTTCAGTAACGTTCATTCATGTCCAAATACAGAAAGAATAATGCTATAAAATTATCTTTTGATACAATGTGTCATCATTTGAATGAGGGTTTAGTTCCTTTGAAGTTCCTTTTGGCAGTCATGACGATTCAGTTACCTCCAGGATGTCGTCATAGCATGCAGATACTCCATGTAATCAAAGTTCATTCTTCTACTAAAAGTATATAGGAAAGCTAGATGAAATTTGCATTTTCGTGATTGGTTCCGTAACATAACATGTTCATAACCTATTTATTATTGATCGCAATTAAGATGCCGATTTAGATTTTGAGGTACCATAGAAATAGTTTACAAAATCATATTTCCGAAGTGCCATAGTGTTTGGTCATAATGAAATTCCTTGATATTCTATCCTGCTGTAAAGGGATCTGAAAATCCCCTGGTATCTACTAGTTTTCAGTCAGTTTATTTTTTCCATATGATGAACTGTTGCCCTCATAGTTGAAAGATGTTAAGACAAGGTCTTCACAAAACTTTTGTTGGAGTTCATTTAGGACTGGGTACCATAGAAATTTAGGTAACTTTTTTGCAGTAAAGCTTCGGTTGCTCCATTCAGTATTAAGTATTTTAAGTATTAAGAAACTTGGAGCTTCTTTTGAACTTTTGGTATTGCGGATATTATTGACTTACATTACTCATTATAGGCCTATTACTACCATCTGGACATTTGGACAACATTCTTTGTGTTCAAAAAAGGTAGTAATTTTTTAGCCGTTGAAGGTAGTAAAAAGTAGTAAAATTTGGAAATGAAAAATCAGTAGTCACCATGATAAAACCCAAAAAAAAACAAAAAAAAAACACTATTTAGTGGGTTTTTTAATGTGGGTTTTTTTGGGCTTTTTTAGGTGTTTTTTTTTGGGTGGGTTTTTTATGTGCCAACCCTGGTTCTCCGTCAGTATTAAATCCCAAAATTATCAATTTAGGGATTCACAATTCATTACATCCCTAAATTATCCAGGTGTGGGTGTCAAACAAACACATCCAGCCAAATGGTACCCGTGATTAAAATGTTCTTTTCATTGTGCACTGGTGAAGGTCGATGGGAAAACATCAGAAGCCGAACACACATCACTGGCGGATTCTCAAGAGGGATCAGAGGCCAATTCCGAAGATGATGGGGAAGAGGAGAACTCACAGGAAGAATCATCACAAGCTGATGACACATCACTGGCGGCTTCTCAAGAGGGATCAGAGGCCAATTCCGAAGATGATGGGGAAGAGGAGAACTCACAGGAAGAATCATCACAAGCCGATGACACATCACTGGCGGATTCTCAAGAGGGATCAGAGGCCAATTCCGAAGATGATGGGGAAGAGGAGAACTCACAGGAAGAATCATCACAAGCTGATGACACATCACTGGCGGCTTCTCAAGAGGGATCAGAGGCCAATTCCGAAGATGATGGGGAAGAGGAGAACTCACAGGAAGAATCATCACAAGCCGATGACACATCACTGGCGGATTCTCAAGAGGGATCAGAGGCCAATTCCGAAGATGATGGGGAAGAGGAGAACTCACAGGAAGAATCATCACAAGCCGATGACACATCACTGGCGGATTCTCAAGAGGGATCAGAGGCCAATTCCGAAGATGATGGGGAAGAGGAGAACTCACAGGAAGAATCATCACAAGCCGATGACACATCACTGGCGGCTTCTCAAGAGGGATCAGAGGCCAATTCCGAAGATGATGGGGATGAGGAGAACTCGCAGGAAGAATCATCACAAGCTGATGACACATCACTGGCGGCTTCTCAAGAGGGATCAGAGGCCAATTCCGAAGATGATGGGGAAGAGGAGAACTCACAGGAAGAATCATCACAAGCCGATGACACATCACTGGCGGATTCTCAAGAGGGATCAGAGGCCAATTCCGAAGATGATGGGGAAGAGGAGAACTCACAGGAAGAATCATCACAAGCCGATGACACATCACTGGCGGCTTCTCAAGAGGGATCAGAGGCCAATTCCGAAGATGATGGGGAAGAGGAGAACTCACAGGAAGAATCATCACAAGCCGATGACACATCACTGGCGGCTTCTCAAGAGGGATCAGAGGCCAATTCCGAAGATGATGGGGAAGAGGAGAACTCACAGGAAGAATCATCACAAGCCGATGACACATCACTGGCGGATTCTCAAGAGGGATCAGAGGCCAATTCCGAAGATGATGGGGAAGAGGAGAACTCACAGGAAGAATCATCACAAGCCGATGACACATCACTGGCGGCTTCTCAAGAGGGATCAGAGGCCAATTCCGAAGATGATGGGGAAGAGGAGAACTCACAGGAAGAATCATCACAAGCTGATGACACATCACTGGCGGATTCTCAAGAGGGATCAGAGGCCAATTCCGAAGATGATGGGGAAGAGGAGAACTCGCAGGAAGAAAACGGAAACAAATCACCAGCCGTGTGCTTCGAGGTCGAATATAGCACTGAAGGCATTAATGGAAAAAGTAACGAAGTGCATCAGGCTCAAGATTATGAGGTGTATGAAGCATCTTTCATGCGAGAATGGAAACTTGCGGCGCAGAAAAGAAGTGTCGAAACTAATCTAAATTATTTTTTGGAAAG
Source organism: Morinoia aosen (assembly GCA_030386875.1). Classification (NCBI taxonomy): domain Eukaryota; kingdom Metazoa; phylum Arthropoda; class Malacostraca; order Amphipoda; family Talitridae; genus Morinoia; species Morinoia aosen. The sequence continues at coordinate 54,258,733 of CM059579.1, read as the reverse complement.
AAAAATAAATCATTCTTATAAATTGAAGCAAAGATTTAAGGTGGTGATAGATAATTGTAGCCCTAACAACATATTTGAACCAGGACATGAAAAGCACAAGACTCTTCTGAATGGCATACGGAACGTGAATAATGATTGCGTTATAAAAGTTTATGAAAGGAAAAAACATCGCAACTCCAGTTTTGCAGGGGATCCACTTTTCAGCTTCCTGATTAAATGCCAAGAGTCATCATGTCAGCTGAAGCAAAAAATTGTTTATTTCCCCGGTCTCGAAGAAAAGGTGAACATATGTACCATTTATTTGTTGGAAAAGACCGAAGCTGATAAGAACCATAAAGTAACTAGGCGACAAGCTGAAAAGGAGGAAAGAAGAGTTATTGGAGAAGCTGTTCTAAGAGATGGACCCTCAAACGTGTACTATGATCAAATTCGACACGCGGCAGTTGGTAAGAATATGAAACCGAAGATTTTCTCTCTGAACAATTTGAAAAAACTTGGGCAGAACGTCAAGAACAATTTTAAAATTTCACAAGATAAAGAGGAGAATCTCCAATTAACCGCTAAGATTCTTCATAACATAGACTCAGCAGAGAATAAAATCATCCCAGGTTTTGTTTCCGAATTCGACCCACTTACGTCAAGGATCGTGCTGCAATCTGAAGGAGAGCTGCGTGAACTAGCTAGATGCCCCAATGTAACTCTTCATTTAGATTCAACAGGTGGTATCATCAAAGGTTCAGAAGGCCGAAACTACTCATATCACGCGGTTGTATACCAGCGCCACAGCGGAGCTCCACAGTTAACAGCAACCTCCATGTTGACAAAACAAAGTTCGGCCAACACCATCGAAGCCATGCTGGCCAGCCTCTTGCACAACTATCGAAAAGTGCACGGAAAAGAGCTCGCGCCGAAGTGCATAGTAGTTGACCACAGCTTTGCTTATCTACACGCAATAGTGTCCTCATTTAAGCTGGGCGATCTGCCTACCTACCTTGACAAGTTGTGGATGCATCCTGAAGAGTCAGAACTAAACTTCCTGAATATAAAATTGTGCAGAGCCCATTTTATGAACAATATCGCACACAACTGCAAAAAATTTTATCCAAATATGAAGCCCAAAGACCGTAGCATAATTAAACAATACTTCGCCGACATGACAGAAGCCTCCTCTAGAGATGAACTGTACTCTGTGTTTCGAAACCTGGCTAAAATAGTACAGAGCCGTTTTCTTGGAGAAGAAATAAAACCTCTTCTTGACCGTGGCTACGTTGGTAGTGAATGTGACAGTGTTGAGTCGACCAACGCATTGGTGGTTGAAGATGGCGGAAGATATCGTGAAAAATGTGCAGTAGGTAAAAAATTCGTGTCTGTAGCTGAAGAGGTAAAAAATAACCTTGCAAATGAAGGTAGTGTGAAAAACCCATTTTATTCTCCAAGTTTCATGGAGAAAATACTGACAACCTGCATGCCATTCACGCCACTCTGGTGTGGAATCCATGGTGGAACTGAAACAAACGGATTAGTGGAGGGGTGGCACAAGATCGTGAAGAGGGATATTCTCCGAGGACAGCAAGTATCAACAGCTGACTTTATTTTCAAAATGTATGAACAAACTAAAGGCAGAACGATAGAATCCGAAAAAGACTACAAAATCGTTCAGAAAAAAGTCATTTCTAATCTAAGTGAATTTGTTGAACGTTGGTCAAAGAAAAAAGAAAAATTGGAGCAATCTTACAGCTCTAAAGCTAAAGAGAAAGCAAAAGTCCGACAGGGTCGTCTATCTGAGAAAGATGACACACGCGAAACGCAATCGACCAACGTTTGCGATATCGTGAAGCTGGCGAAATTTCGCCGTAGAAGCATTTCAACGTCGCCCCGAAAGAAGGAGTCGTACAAGAAAGTTAAATACAATGATGAACATAATCAGCATGTCAACAAAGAAAAATTGTTCTCTTTGGAAACGTACAAATCAGAAGAAACATACTCACCAAGTGAAATGATGTGGCTCAGTCGTTTTGGTCTAAAAAGGAAGGACAAGGATAACATCCTGCAATGCTCCAGTTGGCTCACAAGTGACACGATAGAAGGCTTCGCAAGACTTGTTAGAAATTGCCATCCTCAGTATAAATTCGACTCGCCGCTGACGTGCTTTACTCCACCGCCCCTGAGATACGCCAGCGAAAAATTTATACAAGTCCTCAATACTACCTACAACCGGTGCAAGGTCATGGTCAAAAAGACTGGTTACAAAAGTGCGAGTGACGGCGGTACCCATTGGATAGTCATCACCAATGCATTGTCTCGCGACCGCTCTGAAGAAGGTGTAGCACATGTACAGCACATTTGTTCTTTAAACGGCGCACCAAGTACCGACGTAAAAGAGTATCTGCAGAATCTCTATACAGGCATAAAGACAATAAGGAAACTGATTATTGAATGTGTAACAGTACAACATCAAATGGACGCATCCAGTTGCGGACCATTCTGTTTAGCGTTCGTTACGTCCGTGGTAAATGGTCATGATCCCAGCCTTATAACCTATGTCAAAGAGAAAATGAGAAGACACATCATCTTCTGCCTCGAGCAAAATGTTGTCATGGAATTTCCATCGTCAAAGAGAAAAGAAAACTTCACTGATGAAGAAGGAAAGCTGGTCGGACTCTACGGAGAAAGAATTTTCAAGATCGAAGAGATTCAGCTTGACTCCTGATGAAATGGCTCCTTACAACTTCTGTTTTAAGTGTTCATTCATTGTATTTTTACGTTTTTCGAAGTTTTCTTTCCTTTTAGTTATTTTGTCTGAAAAATTTCTTACGATTACAGTGAGCTCGACTGTAATTTTCGATTTAGTAGATGGTAGGTTGTTTTCATGTTGTTATTATATGTACATATTATTTACTCTTATATTTCATTTTCAATATGTATATGTAGATTAGTATGCGTGTGTACGTATGTAGGTATATGTATATCTACATAAATAGACATACATGTTTCTATTTCATTTCTTTACGTGAAAACCATCCGCTTAATTAATTTAATTGCACTAGCGAAAAAAATATAAAAGAGATCTATCACTTCCCCAGGGGCGTTTTTGTGAATAGGAAAAAATTGAGAAATCAATTTAGTGAAATAAAGCCCAATTCCAAGAGCCTATGAATAGTAGTAAAATTTTCTTTCTGTCCGTATGTTGAACAAGCTATGAATTTTGATGTTGAGTATATGTTTGTTTGTCTACGCATTTCTACAGAAATTTCGTAGATATCTGCTAATCATGAGTGATATCCCGCATACACTGTATCTCCATTTTACCCCATGTACCCATGTCCGCATGATGTTGGAGAAAATATGAAATATGTTCTTTTGTTCTTGTTCCTTCAAAACTTGAGTTTTCTTAAAATTAATTTTCCGAAATTAAAAAGCATTTCATTTCTACGTTTTTCGAAGTCTTTTAGCATATTATTTACTTTTTCCTCAGGTTATTTCTGACGATTACACAAAGCTTGACTGTCATTTTAGATGTAGCAGGAGCAAGATTGTTTTTTATGTTTATTAGTATTTTCATTTTTCTTGCATTCATTTTCAATAAGTATATATACATGAATATGTGTGTGTAGGTGTGTGCATGTGTGTGTTCATGTGTGCGCACGCAAATATGAATGTCTATGTATCTGTGTGCACATGTACACGTTCGGATGTGTTTCTTTGACGTTCATAACTCACCGAATGCAATGAGTTCGATGTGGAAGGTTTTGAAGCCTCCGGCCCGGCAGAAATATTCCAATAATCGAGTTCTGTAGAATAATTTTGTATATGTTATGAATAATTCTGTATATGAATGAATAATTTTTGTTTATGAATAAAGGCTTATTTATAGCCCAAATTATAGCCTCACTATAGCGGCAGACTGATTTTTGGCAGTTTTCCATTATAGTGGGGTTGTAATGAAAGGCATAATCACTCACCATCGAAGACGGGAGCACTAAATAAGACCAATGGAGCTACTCAAGCCTTGGCATATAGGATTCAACTACAGAAGAAAAAATGGGTCGTGGTCGTCGTCTTCGCTGTACGCTATCTCAAGAAAAGTTCGATGTGGAAGGTTTTGAAGCCTCCGGCCCGGCAGAAATGTTCCAATAATCGAGTTCTGTAGAATAATTTTGTATATGTTATGAATAATTTTGTATATGAATGAATAATTTTTGTTTATGAATAAAGGCTTCTTTATAGCCCAAATTATAGCCTCACTATAGCGGCAGACTGATTTTTGGCAGTTTTCCATTATAGTGGGGTTGTAATGAAAGGCATAATCACTCACCATCGAAGACGGGAGCACTAAATAAGACCAATGGAGCTACTCAAGCCTTGGCATATAGGATTCAACTACAGAAGAAAAAATGGGTCGTGGTCGTCGTCTTCGCTGTACGCTATCTCAAGAAAAGTTCGATGTGGAAGGTTTTGAAGCCTCCGGCCCGGCAGAAATGTTCCAATAATCGAGTTCTGTAGAATAATTTTGTATATGTTATGAATAATTTTGTATATGAATGAATAATTTTTGTTTATGAATAAAGGCTTCTTTATAGCCCAAATTATAGCCTCACTATAGCGGCAGACTGATTTTTGGCAGTTTTCCATTATAGTGGGGTTGTAATGAAAGGCTTAATAACTCACCATCGAAGACGGGAGCACTAAATAAGACCAATGGAGCTACTCAAGCCTTGGCATATAGGATTCAACTACAGAAGAAAAAATGGGTCGTGGTCGTCGTCTTCGCTGTACGCTATCTCGAGAAAGCTGAGAAGGTAAGCTAAAATAAATGTAAAGGATGTATTCAGTTTATGTGTAAAGAGTCCAGACCTTCAAACGATCATGTGCATGTTGAATTCATCCTAATTATGTTGTAATTCTCACAATATCTTCCCCCAATGACAGAGTCAAGTTGACAGTATTAGGCATCAAACTTATTCAGAAATTAACATGATTGCAAGTACAGAAAAAATGAGACTTACAGATACTAATATTACCCCGTTTGAGAGTTATTTGAAGTCGATGAGTGGATTCTTTCAAAAGTTACGAGTCGGTAAACGCAATTAATTTTGACGGCGCGCGAGTCGGGTAAGCTTATCGAATAATTTCTGTATTTATGAGAGAACCGTTAGGGTCGTGGTCTTGTGTTCAATATGGGAGGTAGAGAATGTTTCGCTCTTTCATTTAAGAGTAATTAGAAGTCGATGAGTGGATTCTTTCAAAAGTTACGAGTCGGTAAACGCAATTAATTTTGACGGCGCGCGAGTCGGGTAAGCTTATCGAATAATTTCTGTATTAATGAGAGAACCGTTAGGGTCGTGGTCTTGTGTTCGATATGGGAGGTAGAGAATGTTTCGCTCTTTCATTTAAGAGTAATTAGAAGTCGATGAGTGGATTCTTTCAAAAGTTACGAGTCGGTAAACGCAATTAATTTTGACGGCGCGCGAGTCGGGTAAGCTTATCGAATAATTTCTGTATTTATGAGAGAACCGTTAGGGTCGTGGTCTTGTGTTCAATATGGGAGGTAGAAAATGTTTCGCTCTTTCATTTAAGAGTAATTAGAAGTCGATGAGTGGATTCTTTCAAAAGTTACGAGTCGGTAAACGCAATTAATTTTGACGGCGCGCGAGTCGGGTAAGCTTATCGAATAATTTCTGTATTTATGAGAGAACCGTTAGGGTCGTGGTCTTGTGTTCGATATGGGAGGTAGAGAATGTTTCGCTCTTTCATTTAAGAGTAATTAGAAGTCGATGAGTGGATTCTTTCAAAAGTTACGAGTCGGTAAACGCAATTAATTTTGACGGCGCGCGAGTCGGGTAAGCTTATCGAATAATTTCTGTATTTATGAGAGAACCGTTAGGGTCGTGGTCTTGTGTTCAATATGGGAGGTAGAAAATGTTTCGCTCTTTCATTTAAGAGTAATTAGAAGTCGATGAGTGGATTCTTTCAAAAGTTACGAGTCGGTAAACGCAATTAATTTTGACGGCGCGCGAGTCGGGTAAGCTTATCGATTAATTTCTGTATTTATGAGAGAACCGTTAGGGTCGTGGTCTTGTGTTCGATATGGGAGGTAGAGAATGTTTCGCTCTTTCATTTAAGAGTAATTAGAAGTCGATGAGTGGATTCTTTCAAAAGTTACGAGTCGGTAAACGCAATTAATTTTGACGGCGCGCGAGTCGGGTAAGCTTATCGAATAATTTCTGTATTTATGAGAGAACCGTTAGGGTCGTGGTCTTGTGTTCAATATGGGAGGTAGAGAATGTTTTGCTCTTTCATTTAAGAGTAATTAGAAGTCGATGAGTGGATTCTTTCAAAAGTTACGAGTCGGTAAACGCAATTAATTTTGACGGCGCGCGAGTCGGGTAAGCTTATCGAATAATTTCTGTATTTATGAGAGAACCGTTAGGGTCGTGGTCTTGTGTTCGATATGGGAGGTAGAGAATGTTTCGCTCTTTCATTTAAGAGTAATTAGAAGTCGATGAGTGGATTCTTTCAAAAGTTACGAGTCGGTAAACGCAATTAATTTTGACGGCGCGCGAGTCGGGTAAGCTTATCGAATAATTTCTGTATTTATGAGAGAACCGTTAGGGTCGTGGTCTTGTGTTCGATATGGGAGGTAGAGAATGTTTCGCTCTTTCATTTAAGAGTAATTAGAAGTCGATGAGTGGATTCTTTCAAAAGTTACGAGTCGGTAAACGCAATTAATTTTGACGGCGCGCGAGTCGGGTAAGCTTATCGAATAATTTCTGTATTTATGAGAGAACCGTTAGGGTCGTGGTCTTGTGTTCGATATGGGAGGTAGAGAATGTTTCGCTCTTTCATTTAAGAGTAATTAGAAGTCGATGAGTGGATTCTTTCAAAAGTTACGAGTCGGTAAACGCAATTAATTTTGACGGCGCGCGAGTCGGGTAAGCTTATCGAATAATTTCTGTATTTTTCAGAGAACCGTTAGGGTCGTGGTCTTGTGTTCGATATGGGAGGTAGAGAATGTTTCGCTCTTTCATTTAAGAGTAATTAGAAGTCGATGAGTGGATTCTTTCAAAAGTTACGAGTCGGTAAACGCAATTAATTTTGACGGCGCGCGAGTCGGGTAAGCTTATCGAATAATTTCTGTATTTTTCAGAGAACCGTTAGGGTCGTGGTCTTGTGTTCAATATGGGAGGTAGAGAATGTTTCGCTCTTTCATTTAAGAGTAATTAGAAGTCGATGAGTGGATTCTTTCAAAAGTTACGAGTCGGTAAACGCAATTAATTTTGACGGCGCGCGAGTCGGGTAAGCTTATCGAATAATTTCTGTATTTTTCAGAGAACCGTTAGGGTCGTGGTCTTGTGTTCGATATGGGAGGGAGAGAGACTTTCGCTCTTTCATTTGAGAGTAATTTGAAGTCGATGGGTGCATTCGTTCCAAAGTTACGAGTCGGTAAACTTAAGTGTAAAGTCGCACGAGGTGAACTCAAGAAATCTCCAGAAATTCTGTACCTAACGGCGTTATGAAGTCCCTCTGCTGCCGCCTGCCGGTCTTCTTTACCCTGTTTTTAGGGAGAAAGAGTGCGTTCGAGTTTCCGTTCGCGCGACTGGTCGCAATTTGGCACGCCGGTCCAGCGCCCTGAGATTTCACTATCATTAGCATCGAATTATCGGTCTACTTTTACCAAACTCAATGTGCAACCTAATCGTAGCTGATAGGTTTCGCTCCTATGTCCTAAGAAATTCAAGATCTACTACAAAATCCTCATTTCATTAACTCTTATGCCGCCCAGCTCAGAGCTAAATTTCACTCAGCGGATCTATTTGCGTTTAATTATAAGTACTTAGATCATGGGCTAAGTTTGCCAACCGCGGTGTCACTTGATGACGAAGTTGCTGCAAAGCAATCCAGTGCGATCATAGCTGATGAAAAACACAGGGAAAGAATTTTCGTACTTTTTACGTCGTCGATATCTTATAGCCAGCAACAAAAATTTCTATAATAGCTTCGCTACTCTTTAATTAATTAATTAGAATGTGTTTGAATCTTCGCCGTTTGTCTATGTAGCATATCATTATGCCGAATAAAACTATCATGTCGCAGATCATTAACATCTTGCCTGAGGGCTCTGGTGCGAAATGAGTGTTGCGATAATATAATGTCCCTGTGGCAGCTTCATGTGTTCACTCAAAAATAAACATGTTTAATCTTGAGGCTCATTATTCTCCATGCTTATATATATGGATAACGTGCGAGCACAAAGGTGTACATTATATTCATCAGTGGAGGTTGTAAGCCCTCATACGTTACGTGCTTAACCAGCATTGTTTCGTGACATACAGTTTCCGTTGGTGGCCCTTGCCATGCTGTCGTCAGGCGAGCCGCAGTTGCTACCCGGACTCCGGAGTGCTGAGCTTGCAGTTTTGACAGTTAATGTCGTTCTTGAGGTCGATGCGAAGTTGTCGAAATGAGTAACCCGCCAGCGACCTCCGCATTCCTCAGGCTGATTCGTATCATTTCGAATTATTGAGGCGTCCCTCCATTCGAAAGATCGTTACGTCGTGGTAGATCACGACAATTCAAATGAGAGGAACTTTCTTATCAGTAGAAATTTGAGGAGAAGCCAGCTAAAATTAATTTCTTCCAAGGACACTCCACCACACACGTTCAGTTTAAAATTCAATCAGCCGTGTGGTAACATCAATCATGATTTGAAAGCTCTTTGTTTGGACTAGTTTACGTTAGCACACTTACGTGCACATGCTCTTTACCTCCTCATTCAAAAAAAGAATATGTGATGTTTATTTAGCGTACACGTGACATCATTAAATTTGTTCATACCATGTTTATCAGCTCTGTTAAGCCGCGTAATGGCTCCAGAATGAAGCTTTTGATAAAGGAGCTACAACAGAGAAAAAATCGAACATGAAATCAAACCTTTTTTCTGGCAGCAGTGAATTCCTAAATCTCCCAAATAGGAAAGAATTTAATTCACATTACAGAAATTGAAATTGAGGATCAGTGTGAATCGTCTGCAGTATAACACAGCCGACAGCAAAGCTCTGAAAGTTTGACATAATGCGGTTAACTCATATTTTTCAATGAAAATTGTCGGTGATGAAACATTTTTACAAATGAAGTGCTACTCATGCATATACTATGGACCGTCATGGTACCAATGTGTGTGTGTGTGTTGATCAATTACAGACATTCTGCACCATATTACAAAGATAATGTATTTTTTCTAATATGAAATTGTAAAGCATCCATGTAAAAAAAAAATCGTTGTGTGATCATCCATTTATACTGCAGTAATATACTTATTCGGCTTATAGTTATATGCTTATAATGATGTGATACCTATATATGTTTGTTTATCAATTGACGACAATTTGCGCCATATTTCATAGATAATGTGATTTTTTTTTCTAATATGAAACCTTCATAGGACAATAATGTTTTCTTTCTTATTCACGTCCCACAATCGTTTTCATGTTTCTGACTGTTTTGTGCCACTATTTTTAGTACGAAATTGTATAAAATTCATGCTATAATACAAGATATTTTCTCCGTTTCCCTCGATTGGAATTCTGGTTTATACTGACTAGTTTACGCTGATATTTGCGCACATGCTTACTTGTGTAAATGTGTACGTGTCCACGCTATGCGTATGACACTCTGTAGAATGCGAATGTATTGCCTCGATGCATAGAAATGCATTTGTGTATGCTTACGAGTCAGGTGTAAATATGTGCGTGGGTATATGTGTGCATGTGTATGTGTAAATATTTACATGTATACGTGCATATATGTGTGTACTAGACTGACAACTAGCATTTTACTAGAGATAATGGTCTTTTTTTCAGTGCACTCTCAACTTGTAACATTACCTAACTCGTCATATCTTTAGTATTGTAAAGCATTCATGTAAAAACTATACATTTGTTGTGCGATCATCCATTTATATTTAAATAAAATGCTTGTTAACTAATGACCGTTATGTTAAAATTGTTGAATCAGAAATACAAAACCTATAATCTTCTTGGTCCTCATGCTTATATGTACACACGTGTGTGTGTATATATGTATGTGTGTGTGTGTGTGTATGGATATATACACACATGCATACGTATATGTACATATGTGTGTATATGGATATATATTTATATATATATATTTTTTTCTTTTTTTTTATGCTTCCTTAAAACGACACTTGTGAACATTGACCGAAACAAGCGATTTCATGTATTATTTCCTGGCGTCAAGAATTGCGAAGTCTTATGTCATGTACATGTAAACTGTCAAAAGTGTTTTCACCCCACAATGAAAATGCATCGTCCATGAAATTGTGTTATCTCTTACAATTATCATTACATGTATTATCAAATGTAGATTAAGCTAGATTAGGAGTTCATTGCCCTCAATCATTTCTTTTGACTAGTGACACGAGTTTTTCAATACTCGTGTGTGTGTATCATCTAAGTGTATTAATTTTAAGATATTTTAAAAACCAATGATGGTACTTTGTACCATCTCTATTGGAAATAAACCGTTTTTCTTTCTTTTTTTTCTTTCTTTCTTTCTTTTCTTTAAGCTAATATTTGGAGACACATCTGGCAACCCTGCAAAATTGCCATATGATTTGTTCGCATATTTTATTTGCCGAAGAATCCAACCTGATGATTTTGGCCCTATATCGTAGCCAAGTACAATGAAATTTTCTCTGTCGGCTGGTCAGCTGCGAGAGTGTAAAATGTTAAGAAAACAGTCTCTTTCCCACAAACAAATACAGCATATGGAATCAAACATATCTTCTCTGATGTTCCAGTTGACAGGTTAGCAATTTTACGACTAAAAGTAAAACTGTTGGGCAATGTTGATGAGACGTTAATTGCATATGTCTGCCCTTCTGTCTTAATATCGCCGGAATTGTTCTGAACCCCGTCCGTGGCCTAGTGATTAAGAACACGCGCCCTTCAGGGGAAGGGTCGGCAGTTCGAATCCCGTCAGAGCCGCCCGTTAATAATTCTTCCTTTCGCCAACGAAGAGAATTTATCTCTTCGTTGGCAAATGGAAGAAATTAGCAACAATTCCCCACTCTATCCAGGTGTCAGAAATGGATACCGGCTTCACCGGGGGTCACTGTCATTGTGTCCTGGTGTTAGTAATAAGGCTTTCGGAAAACTAATGTACAAGATGATGTGAATCAGGCTTGATTGAAATAAAATATCCTCTATTCACATATTTTATGATAACTTGTCTCATTTCTCATTGAGTAATCAACAAAAAGCTTACTTTCGAGTCTTTCACGCATCTCGACACATTTCGGCAAAGCTGATAAAACCCATAATAGAATAGATTTTGATTCGTACCGTGATACATAAAACAATTTCTATATTTTACATGCAGGGTTTTTGCTCCGGCTCTTTACATTGTTGAGCAGATAAGAATGATCACCCAAGAACCTAGAGCTCTTTCTCCAGTAACCGTTCCTCTTCTCGGCTGTGTAGTAGAATTTTCACTGTATAATGCACACTGTTTGTGTAAAGACTGAAATTTTCAATTTCACTAAAAAATATGTAATAGCTAAAAGGGGGACCTTTCATGAGTAGTAGGTATACAGACATGTATGGTGCTAAACCAAATTCTTTCAATTTTCAGAAGACAGGATAAATCTCTTTCTTATGCAAAAGCTTCTCTTTAAGAGATTTTCAGAGCTCTTTCAACTGACTGTTGTCAAAAGTTGAAATATTTTTAACAACCTTTTTCTTACTTAAGGTAAAACTCCGCACGTATAAAAAATTTCAAGTATTTATTTTCGTCTTTTCAGAGTTTTCAACTATTTTACCCCATTTTGAAAACTAATTGATTAACGTGCAGCATCTCTTGAGCACGCCGCGTGGAAGCAACATAATCGATTTTGTCAATTTGGTAAAGTATCTTAAGTTCATCGTACTACGTCAGTTCCACAATTGACAATATCAAAGATTTTTCTCGAAGTGGCTTCCTCGAACACAGTCGTCAAAGCAAGGCTAAGACAAAACTCAATGAGGTTAGGGCACACTTTGCCATAAAAATGAAAACGGCTAAAAACACAAAGAAAAGTGTCATAAAAACAATTGAACTTGCAAAAGCGTCAGCAATTTTCAGCCTTTAAAATGGAAAAATTATTGGCCAGAGCAAATTTTTTCCAGAGCACACTTAATGGGTGCAGTCGTTCACGGCTTTATAATTTGTGATGAGACAATTTCCAATGCCGAGAAGACAAATTTCTACAGCTAGAATAATAGAGTACAACGAAAGTCCTGAGCTGATATTTAAGTCTCACTCAAACAAGTGGCAGATGTCAAAAGCTCGCCTTGCTCATCGTATAAGCGATAAATTTCAGAGCATGGGAACTTCAGCTCATAGACTTTTCAGAAATTATTTCAAAAAACAAGCCGATTGCCATCCAAAATGCACTCTCTTATTAACGTAAAACAAAGCACAACAGTGTTGTTTGGACTATTTTTTTAATTCAGAGCAGGGAACTTCTGCCTCCTCCATCGCCTGATATTAACCCAATCGATTTTTTTGTTTGGTCTATTCTGAAGTTTGAAGCCTGAACTTCTTCCACCATGATATCTGCTACTGTGAACCTTTCCCTGTCACAGACTTGTGAAAAAAATTTTCCGGATATTCAGCGAAATACGGCAGTTGGTTATCGAAACTTACTCTAGCGTTTAATTTGAGTTTATGAAATCCATACACCAATTGATAATAAGTTATATTGCAACAGAAAGTCCTAACATAACTCTTTCAAAAATATTTTATTTCTCAACAGACGAGAAATACATTAAATAATTCGATTATGATTTAGATGACATTCAATCTATTGTGTGTATGGTATGCAATTTTGTTAGTTGAATGTTAGCTTGAATTTCCGTAGACTTAATGTCGCATTATACCTGACGCTCAACACAGGTGCAAGGCTGCAAGCAATGTATTGTGCTGGAAATACATTTACTAAATAAAATATACTAAAATTGCATCACAATTTTTATTTTATTTGATCCCTTTCATCGAGAAAAAATTAATTCGAATCACATTCTACATTTAACAGTGGAATCATAACATTTTTTCGGAGATCTTTTCTAGCAGAAATTGTTACCCATTGTGTCATACAAGCATTGTGACGTCATCCATGTATTATAGCGTGAAAGTTTCATTGCTTCGCACATTCGCTAATTTAATCACCATTCATCCATTTTCATTCGTTGTATTCGTTTTCGATTCAACAAATTAACCAATGCTAATTATTCCAGGTTTTCCAATTCCGTTTCAAGAATTGACGAAAAATCTTCAATCAAATCTTATTTCCTGATTTTAAATCACTTCTACGTCACAAATGTTTCCAACATCTAAATTTGAAAGTGAGTTAACATCTCCAATCTTAAGGTAATTCCATAAACACTCAGTACATCATCAAAAAATAAAGATGAACGTTTCAGACATTCTGTCCATCGCCAGTAAATCATCTGAGGCAAAACAAAATAAGGCTAAATTCAGGCCAGTTCAAATCAAAACGAGAAATGAGGAGAAATGCGAATTCCCTGCCATCTTGGGTTTTGAGTTAGGAAAACTCCCGCCTTACTGGGTTTTGGGTTCGTAACATTGCCCGCCTTCTCAGGTCTGCCCAACGTTTGGGTTTCAGCCGATAGCTTACGGCATGATTCCTTTGTTTACAAATTCACATTTAGAGGACAGCTTTACCAATAAAATAACAGTTTTTTATGCGTTACTCGCTGCCTAAAAATAATAAAAAACGCCCGCAACGTACGTCAGATATAATATATGTTTTTCAACTGCCTTACCTGTTCAAAATCAACGTTTGCAGTGAATCTATTGATATCATCCAGCTACACAGAGTCTCATGTGTCATATTTCTATCAAATCGTTGTTAGTAGTTACTGATCACTCATTTGAACACGTGTATTGATCACTCGAATCGTTTTTAGTAGTTATTGATCACTCATTCGAACACGTGATGCATTTGAATTTGCATGATTGAACTATAAGTTTACTTAACTATTCCCCCTAAAGATTTGTCTAACTACATTGTCTAATCTCGTACAACGGCTTATCATACTTTGGTACGGAAGGTATTTAAGTGAACAAAACAACAATTTCCTGATTGTAGTGAGTACGCTTAAACGATGCTTAACGCGCATCAGAACTCTATGACATAATTTATAACCTATGGCATAACTTGACCTCGCACACTATGTGACATGTATAAAATTGCAGATACTATCAAACTTGCATGACTTGAAAACCGTAACACCTCTTCGACAAAAAATCATTGCCTCAAAAATTTTTTGAAGATTTAAACGGCCCTTAATTCATCTGAATAATTTACGAGGTATCAGTAATGACGCGTCGTAAATGCTAAACTAACGAGTTCTGCTAATACCTTGACTCTGATCATATGTTGCCATCTAGACCTGCAATTGGGCATGACTCCAAGTCAGTAGTAAGAGAGACCTCGCCCTTCAATTGGGCATGACTCCAAGTTAGTTATAAGTAAGATGATTATAAGTGAATGCGGAGGAATTCTAAATGTAAAGTGGGAGTAATTTCTATAAGTGCCAATGTTGCAAGCTGTCTTACGTCGGTAAAACTATGGGTTACAGTAGTTCACCTCACAAATCCAGTCATAAGGACTTCATCGTAGGCCTGGTCGTTTGCTGTTCTCTCCATCCCGATGAGCATTTGAAAATTAGCGCGAGAATTTACCTGTCCTAAAAATATAAACTTTCAACCCTTCGTTGAGCAAATAATGAAGAAGAGCGTCGAATTTTAGCCTTTCTTTTTATGATCATTTGCAAGCTAAATTAAGTACAAGCATTGGTGTTCTTAAATTAACTATTGCCGTAACCTACTGACGTCATTCTGTGCAGTATATCTATACATGAGCGCGTGTGTGTGGATAAGTGTGTGTGCGTGATTGATAGCATGCATCCAATTTTTCACGATGCATGTAATTTAAATTTTTGACCTCTCAGAGACACGTACGTTTAATTTCCTTTTATTCATCTGTTAAATTTGACCGCTATCTTATTTCACCACTGGATGTGAAATTATAACTCTCGAAACTTTTACCATTCGAATGTTCATGCATGCACTGATTCTTCTCTTTATCATATAAAAGCAATTGGTAACTCGAGCTAAAGCAACAAACGCGCAAATTACCGCACTGCTTAGTTTTTAGCGCAATTTTCCTCAATCAATGAGATGTGAGGTAAAATTGTTGGCTTGTCGGGGAGATTTGTACCCTAAATTTAAGTGCCTTTTGCATTCTATATTTAGGTGCCTTTTGTATTCTATACTTAGGTGCTTTTATCTATTTTGTTCGTTTCACCCACGCTGCATTTGTTCTTGAGTATGACTCTTGACAGAAAACGGTCTTTTAATTTCATGAAAAATTCATCTTTTATTTGGTAACTTCTTGATTTCCCAGGGCGCTAGATCGTTCGTATCCCCTTGATTAAATTTATTATCGTACGATAGTCTACATCGGGATTCAGATTGTTGTTAGTTCGTTGTATTATTTTACGGTAATTATTCCCTAACATGAAAATGAGCAGTTTGTTAGTCGGTTCTTTAGTTTGTCATCGCTGTGTCCATAAAGCCTTATTAAAAATACGGATGTCAGCAGCAGCGATAAAAATAAATAAAAAACATATACACGATAACGAGAATCTTCATTACCTTAATAACGTCATCCACTGTAAAGTGAACGCATAAATACTGCATAATGACTATAAAAATATGCTTTTTGAATCTCTGAACCAAGTACATGTTTTTCATTTGTCCTTACGTTGTGCTGCTAACTTCCGGTTTCATAATACTGGCAAGGAAAACCATGAAATCAGCAATGCAAGCAGGCAAAAAAACTATCTTATATTGTACAGGAATAAGGTTGAAATTACAATTTATATAATTCAATTTTTAATTCATTAAACAACAATATATTTTGTCCCAGTGAAAAACTTATTCTTAACCCTATTTATATTGAAATGTTCAGTTGCTTAGTAAATTGCAACGAATTTTAAACAGTTCTCCAAAAAGTTATTATTGGCGTACGATTAACGATGCACTATGGCCCTACTTGGATAATTAGTATTTCAAGCATGAATATTCGTAACACGCCGAAATTTTCCGTACCGTATTTGTACTCCGTTTAAAATGGCGTAAGAGCAGCTCCCGATTTTATGGAGTGTAATTATACTTTCAGTTAGCTGATATAAATGATAGTAAACTATGAGTGTTGCAGGTACATAACTTTGGGTTCTCGATTGCATTAGATTTAGATTCCAAGACTGCATGCCATGCTGGTGAAAGCTCAGTGCTTGAAAAAAAAAGACTTGTCGTGTGCCCATGGATGCAGCGCGTGTTTCTAATTCTTCGTTCTCCACTTCCCTTCAGAGTATAGAACAGGCAATAGGCTTAGGTTATTTAGGTTTGTCTATTTGATGTAAATGACACTAGCACTCCTACGGGGAAAACTGTTGGGTTGCCTCAGCCATAGACACACATTCGGGACTTCTATTTTTCGTGCTCTCTTTGTTTTTACAGTTTTCATGCTTTCTTTGCCATATTTTCTAACTTTTCTTTCTCTTCCTCACTAAATTACTGTTTCCTCTTATATCTCGTAGATATGCACTAAGAATTTTCTCACTGAATGCGTCCTCGTAAACTCTCGCTGGCAAACATGACCCTTCAATAATGTCACTGAGTCTGGCTAGAGAGACAAAGAGAATCACAGCACCGGGACACAATCGGTTACCGTCATCGACAACCCGGACAAACAGGAAGCATCAAGGACCGATATAGCGCCTTGCTGGAGAAAACTTTAGAGAAGAAGCTTCTCTCCTTTCTCTGGCTCTCATTCTGAAGACTCTGGAAGATTTCTTGAGTTTCCCCACTAAACTTTCGGTAATGAGATGATGATCGTATTTCTTCTGCGACAATCATCGGTGTTGATATGGAAACCTCCACTTCAGCATTTACTTTATCTTTTCTTTGCGAAACAGTTGAAGTTCATCACGTGATAAATTACGAAGAAATTCACTCAACATTTTTTTTATTGGAATATTGTCAATCGTTAAAATATACTGTCTATGAAGTCTATAAAACACAGCGTTTCGATGTGCAAACATCATCATCAGGCTGAAAACATAACCGGCGCGCCATTTTAGAGAACCCATCTAAGATCCTTCCCGAGTTACCCTAACAAAAAGGGTAATTTCTTAACTATATGACGTACAATCTTGAAATTAATACCAAATGAACGGGCGTGACGAGTACAATATATTTATGTAATTGAAAAATTTTTTACGCCCCTGTGGGGGGCAGGAAGAGGGCCTCTCGTGGCCCGTCAATGGTCGGCCGATTTCCTCTATAAGCCTCATTTTGCACTCCTCATAGTTTCTAAAATATGGCACCTAACAACTTGAAAGTAGTCTCATTATAAAGATCGATTTATTCTCCAAATGTGAGTGTATAATAAAACTATCATTCGCTCCCTGGAGGAAGATGAAGAGCAAGTTTCTCCTAGCCTCTGAATGGTCGACCGATTTTTCAAAAGGCTCATTTTGTATGAGTCATAATTTCTAAAGTATTGCACCTAAAAATTTGAAATTAGTCTCATTTTAAGTGTCAATTCATTATCCAAATGTGAGTGCATAATAAAAATCTCATACGCCCCTTGGGGGATGACAGAGACCAAGGTTTCTCCAGCTTCTATTTGCCTCGTAATCCGCCCTGCCGAAGGCCGCGCTCACCTAAGTTATGAAGTACTGTTGAAATGCTGGTCGTTCGCTGGTCGTTTTGCCTTGCGTTCTAGGCTCTCACACTCACATCGTGGGTCTTCGAATCCCGCAGGTGACGAACTTTTTTCTTAGCGATCACTTTCATGTTTTTCTTACTGATGTAGACTTTTGTCAGGCAATATTATAAGTAGAGCTGAGCCAATGCATAACTTGCATATATGCACTCAGAGAGATATGCAGAACGTGTTATGCAATGCAAAAAATTGTCTTGTGCATATGCAAAATCACATATGCAATTACGCATGTACACTACAACAGATGTAATATGCAAAGTGCTTTTTGCATATGCACAATATCATAGTACACATGGTCTCATGCGAGTTGTGCAATTTGATCGTCCTGTTGTTAATCTAAAACTGCAAAATTGTTCCTTAATCCAGAAATTTTCTACATTGATGGCACCACCTCTCGCATACATACTCTGAGTTGCAAGCAAGATCACAAGTTTTACCTGGTGCACTGTCGTCAGTGCCTAATCCCCAGGTCACCTTCTTGACATGTTGTTCAGTTTTTAAATATGGTTCATCAATCAAATACAATAGAGGTGTCCGAACTGAAATTAATGTACTTTCAAGTTCTTAGGAATTTGATAGTGTGATAGTTTTGTACATCTAGTGATAGTTTTCTTGTTCTCTTCTACATATAGGCCTAACTATACTTACAAAAGTCTTCAAGTGAAAAGACAACTGTGAAATTAGTATCAATTTCCGATACATACGCTATAGTGAAGTAATAATCAATACCTCTGTTGTGCTCTGCCTGTTCATTAAAAAATAAGAAAGAACTTACCAAACCAACTTTCGGTGCTCGCATGACCAAATTCCCTTCCGTCAAGGTGTCACGGGTTCAAATCCCATCGCTGCGCATGACTTTTTGCATGGCTATCCATCGTTATCACATGCGTTAAGCCCTGTTTTACTCTGGAATCCAGTGAATATTTTCATGTTTCTAATATTTTCATGTTTCAGTGAATATTTTCTTGTTTCTTCAGTATCAGCAAATGCATGATGTTTTAAATATTGAAGACTATCGCAAAGAATCATTACTTTACGGTTCAATATTTGAAATATCGCACAAGTTCCAACTAACTTAAGTCCTTCATTCAGCAGTCGGAGATTGCTTGCATATAAATGAGAGTACAGCACGCACGCAGGGAAGTCGGCCAATAAGTTTCATTTTCCGCTGAGTCGAATTTCTAAACTATCGCACCTTCGAACTTCAAATAGCACTGGTCATCGACGACGAAATTGAAATTTCTTCCTTCCTTCAACATCCGAGACGAGTTGATCGCGTGTCCGTTTTCATATCTGCCGCTCGTTTTCCGAAGGTCGTCGTTGTAACTGTTTAAAATCCAGTTTTCTTCTCGTGTTGTGAGTAGGCTTTATTTCTAACCCCACTATTTAGGCAAGCTAGCAGAAATCAGCTGGCCGTAATAGTGAGGCTAAAATTTGGGCCGCTCTGTGCCTTTATTTAAAAAAGCAAAGTAGATTCATTCCATGCTTAAGAATAGAAAGTTGCAGTTGTCTACGGTTCCTCAGATCCTGCTACGTAAACATGTTTGTATACGAATTACGCCTCATTTATTAGGTGCCAGTATTTTATGAAATCGTACAATCTTTCTAAAACAATTATATCACAAAACGCTACTACAATACTTAGAAACAATGTTAGCCAAAAATGAGCTATACTAAACGTCGCACATCAAGAAACAAGCACACACTTAAGCGTGCACAATGAATTTCACAGCTTGCTCATCTTATAGATGGTAATAAAATTTGTTTCCAGAAACGTATGGTGACCTTGCATACTTATCATTCTTTTCTTTGCAGTCATGTCAAACACAAACATGACCAAAAATCATATAGAAAAACACAAGCAAAGAAAATTTGATAAAACTCGCAATAACGCAAATGGCAGTCGCCCGCCCTGCTATATCGAAGTGACGGTTTTCTTCCTCATAATAGTCGACAGAAATAATTTTGTTATAAATTTTAATGACTTAGTGAACGTGAAAATGAGTTCATTGCTAATCTTCGAACACGATTTTTATGGAAACCAAGCTACAGTTTCAGAACAACAACTCCTTCATCCTCGCAGGATTCGCATTAACAAAGAACAGACAGACATGGGTACGTGGGATCAAATACAGGCACCGTAATAAATTTATATCACAACAAGAAATAGGTAAAAAGATTATAAGCATGGGTGATTTATGTACCTAATTATTGTTTCAAAATGAACTGCACTTTGCAGGCAAATGAACAAAGATATGCGATGTGAAGTGAAATATTTCCTTTCCATTACATTCTCTAGCACTTTTGGTTTTTATATGCTCGGGAAGCGGCTTGTATTCACGAGACACTGATGGATGAACTTGCAACTTAGGACATTTGATGTGACTACACAATAAATAAAAATTAAGATTCATAATTTTACTACTCTCGCTCATTTGAAGGAATCTCATAAGATAGTTGTAATAGCCGCACGAAATAACCTACGCTTTTGGAGACATCCAAGTTATTATTCTAGGCTAATTGTTTGACGGCTAATAACTTCGGGTCCGTGCAGTCCAATTGGTTTCCCCCCTTTCATCTTGAAATTTTTCTCTTTTATCAACGAAAGGAAGGGTGTTATAGAGCGTCCTTGAAGGCACTGTATGATATGGGAACGCATTTCCTCCTTCACATATGTGACGAGGCACGGGTTTTCTCCATTTACCACGGACGTCATAAATGCCAGTGAGAATGGACCGCAACTCGCTCCATCCGCTTGGTGTTGTACTCCTAGACACTCTATCAGAATGTGTCTTATGTTCTTCACGTTCGCGTATAAATTTTTCAAGTACTTTATCACATCATAACTGGGATTACCATTCAAAGAGCACAGGTACTGGACGCGCGCTACGCCTTCTTCAGCTCGGCGGTCGCCACACAGTGCGTTAGTCACGACGATCCAATGACTTCCGGTGTCGCTAGCTTTTTTGTAACCTTCTTCACGGACCTTTACCGCACATTGCAAATACGAGGTATTTAATATTTGCACAAACAGCTCTGCGTGACAACTCAGCGGCTTCGGTTCGAAAACCGTGAGGGGGGAGTGAACTCTGTATTGTTGGTTCTCCCTGCTAATAAGAGTACAAAAGGGCTCAATCTCGCCACTCGAAAGCCAACTCGTTGGTTTAATGATATTTAGTTTGTTTTTAGTTTCCAGGTTCAAATCTTTGAGCCACCAAATCTTGCTAAATGAATGTACTTCTGTCTTCCGATTCACAAGTCCCGACACATAGGAGGTCTTTTGTATTTGTTTTTTGCTCATGATCCGTATAGGATTCACACTTAATGCTAGATATTTTTCCTTCATTTTGTTTCGCATTAGGAAGCTCGGAGATGAGATCAACTGTAATTATTCCCTGCTGAGTGCTAAGACAGGTATCAGAACCTTGTTTTCCTGTAATGCATTTACTTCGATTATCAAGAGAGAATACAGGGGCCAGGTTTTGTACAATGCTTTCGTGTTGCGTGTCATTGGTGAATTTCACTTTTTTTTGTGCAGTCTTTTTTTGGGGAGAAATCGAAAGCGTTCTACTAACACGGATTGTTTGAAGTTTCAAAATTGAATGGACACTTTTCAATTTCGTTTTGCTCGTCTTAGTACCCTCTTGGGGTCGACCCTGCAGAATTTGATTGAATTTCTCTCGAGCTTTCTCAGTTAAAGATTGTGCCCGAGATCGCTTTCCCCCCCAGCGCTCTTCATACTCGTTTTCGCCTTCTTTCACTTCTTTCACCGCCTTCTTCTTGCGTTCCTTGTAATCGAGCGATGCTTCTTTCGCTCTACCCTCCGCTTGTGTCTTCATAGTACGAATGAACTCTGCTAGTGTTTTTCGATTTCCTTGAAGTATATCCTGCTTCATAATTTTATGCCACCCTTCTACTAATCCATTTGTCTTAGTTCCACCATGCACTCCACACCAGAGTGGAGTGAATGGCATGGAAAACGTCAATACGTCCTCCAGCATCTCAGGGGAATACAAAGGATTAGGGATTGTTCCTTCAATAGTCATGTTTTTTTAGCGTCTGCCGCGATAGCCACGAATTTCTTACCCACGGCACACTTATCGCGGTATCTCCCGGTGTCTTCTACTATCATTGCGTTAGTAGGCTCGACATCGTCAGGGTCAATGTCGATGGACACATCACGAGTCATGAGACGTTCAATTCCCTCTCCAAGGAAAGGAGTGAGCAGAAGTTGGGTAAGGTTCCTAAAGATTGCGTAGATATGCTGTTTGGAAGGAGCTTGCGCCATATCGGCAAAATACTGCTTTATTATACTGCGTTCCTGAGGCTTCAGTTTTGGGAAGAACTTCTTAGATTTTCGAGCAATTGTCTTCATAAAATGCGCGTGGCAAAGCTTCACCTGTGTATAATTGAGCTCCGCCTGATCGGGAGTCATCCACAGGCGGTCAAGATGGTATGATGGTAGGTCGCCCAACTTGAGCGAACCCATTATCGCATGTAAGTATGCAAAACTATGGTCGACTACTATGCACTTCGGTTTGAAGTCTTTGCCGTTGACTTCTCTATAGTTCTGTACGAGGATTGCGAGCATACCTTCGATGTAGCCTGTAGAACTTTTTTTTACATACCATAGAGATGGCTTGGGGTATAGGTAATTTGTTCAAAGTAAAACGGGTGGATCGAAATAATTCTCCGTCTACGGCAGCAACGTTGGCATTCAAAAATATATTTTCATTCCTATGTATGATCTGGTTTTGCTATGGGGGACACGCAGAGAGTTTTTTACATAATGCAACGCAATTATAACATTTCCATGCTTATAATTAGAGCTGTGACAATATGCACAGCTGTCCCAATAAACGCGTATATGAAATCGTCAGCGCGGCTTCAGGATAGATATATTGCGATTGCGGAGTGTCGTATGCACAGTACTCGCATTTATATGCAAGCAACATGCAACTAAGTCTTACAGATGCACTGCTGAATGAAGGACTTAAGTTAGTTGGAACTTGTGCGATATTTCAAATATTGAACCGTAAAGTAATGATTCTTTACGAGTCTTCAATATTTAAAATATCATGCATTTGCTGATAGTGAAGAAACAAGAAAATATTCACTGAAACATGAAAATATTAGAAACATGAAAATATTCACTGGATTCCAGAGTAAAACAGGGCTTAACGCATGTGATAACGATGGATAGCCATGCAAAAAGTCATGCGCAGCGATGGGATTTGAACCCGTGACACCTTGAGGGAAGGGAACTTGGTGATGAGAGCACCGAAAGTTGATTTGTTGAGTTCCTCCTCATTTGTTACTGAACAGGCAGAGCACAACAGAGGTATTGATTATTACTTCACTATAGCGTATGTATCGGAAATTGATACTAATTTCACAGTTGTCTTTTCACTTGAAGACTTTTGTAAGTATAGTTAGGCCTATATGTAGAAGAGAACAAGAAAACTATCACTAGATGTACAAAACTATCACACTATCAAATTCCTAAGAACTTGAAAGTACATTAATTTCAGTTCGGACACCTCTATTGTATTTGATTGATGAACCATATTTAAAAACTGAACAACAGGTCAAGAAGGTGACCTGGGGATTAGGCACTGACGACAGTGCACCAGGTAAAACTTGTGATCTTGCTTGCAACTCAGAGTATGTATGCGAGAGGTGGTGCCATCAATGTAGAAAATTTCTGGATTAAGGAACAATTTTGCAGTTTTAGATTAACAACAGGACGATCAAATTGCACAACTCGCATGAGACCATGTGTACTATGATATTGTGCATATGCAAAAAGCACTTTGCATATTACATCTGTTGTAGTGTATATGCGTAATTGCATATGTGATTTTGCATATGCACAAGACAATTTTTTGCATTGCATAACACGTTCTGCATATCTCTCTCAGTGCATATATGCAAGTTATGCATTGGCTCAGCTCTACTTATAATATTGCCTGACAAAAGTCTACATCAGTAAGAAAAACATGAAAGTGATCGCTAAGAAAAAAGTTCGTCACCTGCGGGATTCGAAGACCCACGATGTGAGTGTGAGAGCCTAGAACGCAAGGCAAAACGACCAGCGAACGACCAGCATTTCAACAGTACTTCATAACTTAGGTGAGCGCGGCCTTCGGCAGGGCGGATTACGAGGCGTTTAGAAGCTGGAGAAACCTTGGTCTCTGTCATCCCCCAAGGGGCGTATGAGGTTTTTATTATACACTCACATTTGGAAAATGAATTGACGCTTAAAATGAGACTAATTTCAAATTTTTAGGTGCAATACTTTAGAAATTATGACTCATACAAAATGAGCCTTTTGAAAAATCGGTCGACCATTCAGAGGCTAGGAGAAACTTGCTCTTCATCTTCCTCCAGGGAGCGTATGACAGTTTTATTATACACTCACATTTGGAGAATAAATCGATCTTCATAATGAGACTACTTTCAAATTGTTAGGTGCCATATTTTAGAAACTATGAGGAGTGCAAAATGAGGCTTATAGAGGAAATCGGCCGACCATTGACGGGCCACGAGAGGCCCTCTTCCTGCCCCCCACAGGGGCGTAAAAAATTTTTCAATTACATAAATATATTGTACTCGTCACGCCCGTTCATTTGGTATTAATTTCAAGATTTTACGTCTTATAGTTTAGAAATTACCCTTTTTGTTAGGGTAACTCGGGAAGGATCTTAGATGGGTTCTCTAAAATGGCGCGCCGGTGAAAACATACAGAAAAGTTGATCAGTCACATTGGTAAAATGCAAATCTAATTCTTAAGCTATAAGATACTAGCATGAAAGATGAAATCCCAGCACAAAAATATTTTATAAATGAATAGATAATAAGTTTGTGCAACAAAAATATGTATACACTAGATCAGTGTTGTATATTAAAATATACATCATATAATGTGATACTGGTTTTATGAGTACGAGTTCCGGAGCGGAGGTTTGCGCGTCTTGCCGGATGCCATATCACGTTCAGGTCAGATGTCTTTATGGTACCTCCGCCGGAAGCTGTGCCTTCGGGGCGCATCGCATTGGTATGCACCGGAAGAGCATTGTATAACTTCCGAGCGCTATAGCTTATAAGCAGAGTCGGTGTATGAATGATTCAGTACAAGAATAGGAACCTAGCTAAGAGTTTCCTTTTCCTACTCCACGAAGTTAAGGCTTGATACGGTAGTTAAAGCTACCTTAGGCTATACCTCGTGTCGTGATGAAAAACCAAGATGCTACAATCAGGTACAGTAATAGTATTGCGCACTATATATTATAGATGTTCATTGGACAAGCGATAGGGGCGAAATGACCGGACAAGTAGTTGCCTCAGATTTCTAAGCTGCTGTTATAGTAAATAATTTTAAAGCAAAAAAATCATTAGTGTTTTCATTGAGAACAGGTTCAAGTTTCTGGATGTGTAACTCTTCTATAATTTGAATATGCTCTTTTTTAGTCACGTTATATAAGATTTTTGTATTAGGGTATAGATCTTCATTAGATGGTTTGCAACTATGGTCAATGCGGAAATGGTTGGAAATAGAACCTTGGTATTTATGGGCTGTTACTCTTTGCCTCAGGGTCATCCTGGTCGAGCCAATGTAACATTTATTAAGAGACTTACATTCTCTTCTGCCACATTTAAATTGGTAAATTACATTTGCCCTGTTCAGATCAATAACCCTAGATGCTGACATATTATTTTTCACTAAAGCCGCCCGCCCACTGATGCGATACTATTGGTGCGACGCCTTGCGAAATCGCACGCTTTATTTGTAGCACCATAGGAATAGCATTGTGTTACCTGCCGATTGAGGCGAATCGCATCACATCGAATCGCATCAGTTGGCGGTTGGCCTTATAAGAGGTCACTGATTTTGCGGTTCACTCAACCGCTACTCTCTTCTCTAACAGCATTCGTATAGTGTCCTAAGTGTCCGAAGACTGTCTGGCTTTTAACTTTCAAACCAATATTTTGTAAATATTTGAGCTCCCAAATATACATTATATTGACGCACGAAAAAAAGAAAAACAGTTTATTTCCAATAAAGATGGTAAAAAAAGATAGTACATCATTGGTTTTTAAAATATCTTAAAGTAAATACACTTAATGATATACACACATGAGTATTGTAATACCCATGTCACTAGTCGAAAAGAAATGATTGAGGGCAATGTATTCCTAATGTTTCATAATCTACATTTGGTGATATATGTAATTACAATTATAAGCGACAACACAATTTCATTGACGATGCTTTTTCATTGTGGAGTGAAAACAATTTTGACAGTTTATATATACATGACATAAAGCTTTGAATCTCTTGACATCAGGGAATAATATTAGAATTGCTTGTTTCGGTAGATGTTCAAAAATGTCATTTCGAGCAAGCATGAAAAAACATACAAGCATGAGGACCACGAAAATTACATATTTTCTTTTTCTAATTAAAATTTTTCAACACAACAGTCATTAGTTGATAAGCATCTTATTTAAATATAAATAGGTGATCACACAACAAATTTATAGTTTTTTCGTGAATGCTTTACAATAATAAAGAGATGAAAAGTTCGGTAATGTTACAAGTTGAGAGTGAACAGAAAAAAGACCGGTATCTCTAGTTCAAATGTTAGTTGCTAGTTTAGTACACACATATGTGCATATACACGCGTACATATATACACATATACATGCTCATACATACACCTAACACGCACACATGCACAAATACCTACCTATGCATCGAGGCAATCACAATACATATGCGTTCTACAAAAATGCTGTGCGGTGTACTGAAATTTAGGATAATGAGCAAAGGAGGTTCGTAACAACTTTTTCAATATGTGTTGCTGCTTATAATTTCTAATTAAAATGGTAACGATTTTTTGTAGCTAAAAGATCAGTGGTTGATAAACGTCTTACCTATCATACGTGAGCGATCGCGCAACAAATATAAATGTTTTTTATAAATGTTTTATAATAATGAAGTGAAATGATGTGTTACGTAGTGACCCATACTCCCATATACGCTCACATAGCATACACGCGTACATATGTACACAAGTAAGCATGTGCGCTAATATCAGCGTAAACTAGTCGCATAAACTAGTATTCCAATCGAGGGACTCGGAGAAAATATCTTTTATCACGCCATGAATTTATATTTCCGTCCTAATAACGGTGGCACAGAACAGTCTACCTCAGTGAGAAACATGAAAAGGATTGTTCAACAACGGTTCCCAAGTACTGCATAATTGCAGAAATACGTGAGATCAACCGCCTAGGTACTGTTTTCATAATACACTCTAGAGTCTAGAGCGTAAGAGACGATATAATTTGCACTACCCAAGCCTAACAAAAACATTTTTGGACGTGAATAAGAGAAGAAAACATAAATGTCCTATAAGGGCTTCAAATTAGAAAAGGTCACAGTATCTCTGAAATATGATGTAGAGTGTCTGCAATTGATAAACAAACATAGGTACCATGACGGTCTAGTTTGATGCTTGCACAAAAACGGAGAGGAAAGACGTACAAATGTATCCTATAGCTGGTTTATTTAGGTTGGATAGAGCTTGTTAATTCTTGAAAGCAATAAAACTACTGAACTTGTAGGTTGAAAACACTTGACATCATACATGTACATGAGATATAAGCTTTGGATTTCTTGATATCATGGGATAATATTAGAATTGTTTGGTTCTGGCAGATTTGCAAAAATATTGTTTCGAGTGAGCGTGAAAAATAAGAAAAAAGTGAATTGACTGCCCAAAAGAGCACGCTTTAGCCCACACAGCTAGTTTATAAGACAAATGTGAGTCGCTGGATCAGAATTTTTGCAAAAAACTTATAATAGACCTAGTAATCCTACACTAGAGCACAGTATAGGTTAAACAACACCGGCACAGTATCTGGTTCTACATAGACACAACACAGTAATAGTGCTGACATAAATAGACAAATGCAATGACACATCACATAAGATAAATAATCCACTCACCTCTTAGATACCCTACAACTTAGATATTCACCTACCAGACATGTGGCCAGCGAGAGTAGAGCGGAGATAGGTGGGAATATATAGAAAAGAGTAGAATAGAATTAGTAGTAGGTAGTTAGAGAATAACTTAGAGGTAGTACTTAGCCGTTCGGGATAATCTATATACACACTTGCAGTCAGCATGAACTGTTTAGCTGGCTACGACCAATCGGAAACTGGCTGATGATCTTGCCGTCACGAGCGTTGCCATCTTTAGGTCTCTCTAACTAGAACTTACATTACTCGCTATATTACACCCCTCCCCCCTTAATTAGAAACCCCCCCTTGTATCCCAATCCCCTTATTTCATTTAGTCAATCCTAAAGGTCCATTCTCACCACAGACTTCCGAGCTCGGGTAGACCTGCGTGAGATGCTAGCACTTGGAGGCTCGTGCATCCTTGCCTCCTGGGTGGGAATCGAGTAATCAGGTGTTTCGGGGTCAGATTCATTAGTCGGAGGTGGTGGGTATGAATTTTGAGCAGGTTGTGGAAACACAACGGTTTTCTCCGCAGGTTGTTCCAAGGGTTCAGGGATGGTGTTCGAGCAGTTAATAACTTGGTCCTGGTGTCGACGAACGACCTCTCCCCCCTTCAGTTGGCACTTGTAGGATACCGGGCCTGTTTTCTCAATGGTGGTAGCAGGGGTCCATTTTGGGGAACCCGGCGTGTATTGACGGACCATCACAGGTGACTCCGGCGGAATGTCAACCGCGCGAGACCCTGGGTGGTATCTTTTCTGAGCGTCCTGGCGTTGAACAACTTTGGACGCGATTGCTTCTGGCGGCCAAAGTAGATCAAGACGAGAGCGAACTTTCCTGCCTAACATCAGTTCGGCGGGCGTAACACCTGTTGTCGTGTGGGGTGTTAGCCGATAGTTGAACAGGAACCTGTCTAGTGCTAGGCGTAGGTGTTCCGTTGATTTTCGTTTATTCTTCTTGAAAGTTTGTACCATGCGCTCTGCCAGTCCATTAGTTGAAGGATGGTATGGTGCGCTCGTAATATGTCGCATACCGCATGCCTTCACAAATTCTTGGAATTCAGCCGATGTGAAACACGTTGCGTTGTCCGAAACAATTGTTACTGGAAATCCAAATTTTAATTTAAACAATTTTAAACAATTTATTTACCACAGGTGATACAGAGATAAATGTCGCAAAGGTGTGTTTCATGCACGAGATCGTTTCGCTAGAGGTTATAGTAGATGTGTAAAAAATTTCAACCCACTTAGAGTGTGCGTCCACGATCACTAGATAGTATCTTCCATTCATTGGGCCCGCGTAGTCAATGTGTATGCGATGCCAAGGCTTCGCAGGCCATTCCCACGGATGGAGTTCAGCTTTCGTTGGTGCAGCTCGAGTGCTCAGGCACTCGCTGCATGACTTAGTCGTTTCTTCTAGATCTTTGTTCAGCAGCGGCCACCATACATAGCTGCGAGCTAACTCCTTCATCCTGGATGATCCAGCATGGCCAGAGTGAAGTTCATCCACAATGGCTTGTCTGAGAGCTTGGGGGTACAATAATTCTTGCTCCCCAGAGCACACAGCCATTTTGTGTGGACAATTCGTCTCGCCTCCTAGTATACGGAGCGAGATCAGGGTCACCAATTACCGTCGAAGGCCAGCCTACTTGGCAGTATTTGCATACCTTTGAAAGTACTGGGTCCCTTAGGTTGCCGTCGTGAATGTGGGTGCTGGTGACTAGAGCTGACTCGAGGAAGTTTACTAAGGACGCCTATTCCGCAGGAATGGGTGTGGCTTTCTCGGGAGTTGTCAAGGGTAGACGACTGAGAGCATCAGCCGTGCCTAACAGCACGCCAGACCGGTGACGCAAGGTGAACTTGTAGGATTGCAGCAGAAGAGCCCACCTTTGAATGCGCCCGGATGCCATCGGAGGGATGCTCCTACCCGGGTCAAATACCCCTAGAAAGGGTTTGTGGTGTGTTATTACCGTGAACTCCTGTCCCCACAGGTAGCAATGAAATTTTCGGAGTGCGAACACCACAGCTAGGGCTTCTTTCTCAGTCTGGGAGTAGTTGCGTTCTGTTGCTGTTAGAGTTCGAGAGGCAAAATAAGCGGGGCGTTCAATTCCATCAATAAGGTGACACAGCACCGCTCCCACACCATACGCACTACTGTCAGCCACTACCACTATGGGTTTCTGAGGGTCGAAATGGACTAAAGCCTGGGAGTCCAGGAGTGTTTGTTTAGATTTCTGGAATGCTCTCTCCTGACTTGCATCCCATTTCCAAGAAGTTTTATCACGCAGTAAGGCATTTAGGGGCTCTAACATAGTTGCAGAAGATCTTAGAAATTTCCTGCAGAAGTTCAATAACCCCAGGTACGCCCTCAGCTGAGTCACATTAGTAGGAGCTGGTGCATTCTGGATCGCTGCTACCTTCTCTGCAGTGGGGTGCAATCCTTCCTTGTCGATTTGGTATCCAAGGTAGGATACATGTGGCACTCTAATTTTGCATTTATCCATTTTCAGTTTTAGCCCTGCCTCCTGTAGTTTAGATAAGACTTGATGGAGACGCTTGTTGTGCTCTTGCTCATTAGTGGCACTCACCAGGACGTCATCCACGTAGCAGAACACTCCTGGGAGACCCTGCAATAGTCCTTTCATGGCACGCTGAAAGATTCCAGGTGCCGAGGCTATGCCGAAGCTTAGCCTATTATAAGCAAACAGACCTCTATGGGTGTTGATCACGGTGAGCTCCTTGGATTCATCATCCAACGGAAGTTGGGCGTACGCTTGAGACAGGTCTAGCTTGGAGTATATAACTAATCCGGCTAACCCGCTAAATAATTCTTCCACTCTGAGTATGGGGTAGGTATCAAGCCTAGTGGCTCTTTTGACGGTTAGTTTGTAGTCACCACAGATGCGGATGCTTTGATCAGCCTTGAGCACAGGAACTATAGCCGCTGCCCAACTACAGTACTGTACAGGGGTGAGAATACCTTCCTGTAGCAGTCTAGTTAGTTCTGCCTCCACCTTAGGTCTGAGTGAGTAGGGCACATTCCGGGCATTGCAAAACTTAGGTACTACAGTTGGATCAATCTCAATTCTAAACTTCCTGCCCTTAAGGCAACCTAGACCTGGTTGGAAAAGGTTAGGAAATTTTTGTACTAGCCCTTCTGCGTGGGTAACTAATTTATGTACCCTATTAGCAACTATAGTTAATCCTAGGGAGTTAATCAGATCCCTACCCAGCAAGGCTGGCCCCTCCCTGCCTACAACTACAATAGTTGCTAGCTGTGGAGCCCTACCACTAGCTTCATGCTGGATGCTAGCCCTAATCTCTCCACAAACTAATAGTTCCGTTCCCCCATAAGTCCTAAGCTTAACATCAGAAGGTCTCAGCTCGGGTCTTGTCTTAGTTGATATTTTAGAGTAGGTGGCCATTGAAAGGATAGACCTGGCAGCACCTGTATCTACCTCCATCTCTAATGGCACACCATTTAGTAACAATTTTATTCTGATTGGGGGTTTCATTTCCTCGGCTAATGAAATATTTCCCCATAACACCCATGATTGAGGGCTGGGTAGTCTGCACTGGTTCCATTGCTAGTTCCATTAGGGTTAGGGTGGAGTTCCCTACCCCTTTTTTCATGCATAGCATGCACAAAATTATTTTTGTTGCCTTCAGCAGATTTCTGCCCTTTTAGTTTGAAACAACATTTTTTTAGATGACCTTTTTGGCCACAACCATGACAATTACTGTCTATATAGGGGCAATCTCTACGCCAGTGCAAACCACCACAGCCGCTGCATGCTGATTTGGGGCTAGCTTGTGCCTGAGTCTTGCCCTGAGGCTTGTTAGCAGTTGGCTGAACTCTAGTCTTGCCTACACTTAAGGAGATCATCCCGAGCCCAATTGGGCCCCACAGGCTCCCCCCCCACTGAAAATTTTTTTTTGTTGAAAAAGGATCCTTAGGGGATGGGTTATTGTGCCATGAAGTTTTATGGCCCTACGGAGACCAGAACCCCCCCCCCCAAGGGGGGTGAAAAGGGGACCGAAAATGCTGATTTTGAGGCCCAATTTTTTTTTTAAAAAGGATCCTTAGGGGATGGATTCTTATGCCATGAAATTTTATGGCCCTACGGACACTAGAAGCCCCCCCCCCAGGGGGGTGAAAAGGGGACCAAAAATGACGATTTTTAGGCCCAATTTTTTTTTAAAAAGGATCCTTAGGGGATGGGTTATTATGCCAGGAAATTTTATGGCCCTACAGACACTAGAACCCCCCCCCCCCCAGGGGGTGAAAAGGGGACCGAAAATGACGATTTTGAGGGCAAATTTTTTTACATTCAAAACGGGACTCGTCCTCGAGTTTTGATGCTAGAACAAATCCAAAGACAGTTTTAGAATCCTTAGAACATTTCTAACAAACTCAAGTTCGGCTTTTTTTCAAATTCAATTTTTTTCTATTTTTTTAAAAAAAATTTGAAATTTCAAAAATCAGCAACAATTTTTTGGGTTTAGAGCTATATATTTCTTCAAAGAATTCGAATTTGAAAAAAAGCGAACTTGAGTTTGTTAGAAATGTTTCAGGGATTCTAAAACTGTTTTTGGTTTTGTTCTATCATCAAAACTCGAAGACGAGTCTCGTTTTGAAATATCTAAAAAAATATACCGAAATACTCTTTTTTCGTCAAAAAAAAAATAAAAACTAAGGCATAAATTGAAAAAAAGACACGAATGAAAAAGTTTCCTTTCACGAAATACATATACTGGCCAATTTTCAAACAAATCGGGCGGAAAAAATTGATAAAGTCTCATCATGGTGATTACTGAAATAAAATGTACTAGTATTACCGGTTCAACCCGAGTATCGGGTTGCCCGACTTGCCTGAAAATAAAAAAAAAATAAAAAAAAATAAAAAAAAAATAAAACAAAAAAAAAATAAAAAAAATAAAGAAAAAAAAATAAAATAAAAAATAAAAAATAAAAAAAATAAAAAAATGAAGAAAAAATATATAAATAAATAAATAGTTTTCTGCAAATATAGACACCAGTGGCTTCAATTTAATACCTCACTTGACCATATAGACTCAGCCAATTTTCTAAACGGACTCGGACAAATTTTGAGTTACTGAATTAAGTATATAGATTATTTTTATTTACTCATAACTCAACCTGGTTGAGTTATGATGACGAGTCTCGTTTTGAAATATCCAAAAAAATATATCGAAATACTTTTTTTTCGTCAAAAAAAATAAAAACTAAGGCATAAATCGAAAAAGTGACCCGAATAAAGAAAGTTTCCTTTCACGAAATACATATACTGGCCAATTTTCAAACAAATCGAACGGAAAAAATTGATAAAATCGCATCATGGTGATTACTGAAATAAAATGTATTATTTTTATTTACTCATAAGCTCGATATTTCTTAGATCTTTACTTGAAATTCACAAGGAAAATGATGCTCATTGTTCGTACATCGAAATAGATCATCGAAACTGCATTCATGTACAAAAAATTTTCGTTATATTCAAATTCAATAGACATAGTTCGATTTTGGGCTGTAATGAAAAATTTTCCTTTTTTACCATTCAAAACGGAACTTGTCCTCGAGTTTTGATGCTAGAACAAATCCTTTGACAGTTTTAGAATCCTTGAAACATTTATAACAAACTCAAGACCGCTTTTTTTCAAATTCGAATTTTTTGAAGAAATATATAGCTCTAAACCCAAAAAAATTGTTGCTGATTTTTGAAATTTCAATAATTTTTGAAAAAATAAAAAAAATTTGAATTTGAAAAAAAACGATCTTGAGTTTGTTAGAAATGATCCAAGGGTTCTAAAACTGTCTTTGTTTTTGTTCTAGCATCAAAACTGAAGGAGGAGTTCCAATCTGAAATATCAATAAAAATATACCAAAAAACACTTTTTTCGTCAAAAAAAAATAAGGCCTAAATCGAAAAAATGACATGAGTAAAAAAGGTTTACTTTCACAAAAGACATATACTGGCCAATTTTCAAACGAATCGGACGAAAAAAAGTCTCAAACTGGGATGATCCCCTTAAAATCGAATTTGATTGCCTCAACCCCAATGTTTCTCTCAGTATGGTTTCTTTAGCAGTAGCTAGATCCATGGCCTTTTGCCATGTCAGACCAGCTTCATTCAGCAAGCAATTTTGAATTTCATTACTGGACACACCCAATATGAATCTGTCCTGCAGAGTCTCTTCTAGCACTTCCTGTTTGAAATTACAGGTATGTGAAGGGCCTTCAAGCTAGCAACAAAATCAGCGATGCTTTCCCCTTGTTTCTGGTTCCGCTGATGGAACCTAAATCTCTCAAAGATTTGGTTTCTTGTTGGCTTAAAATGCCGTCTCAACGCTTCCACAATCTCGTCATAAGTAGCATCATGGGTTTTTTTTGGAGACACTAGGTCCCTAATTAGCCTAGCAGCTTTTGGACCCACTAGTGAAATTAGTGTGGGGGCTTTTTCCTTCTCTCCTATTTTGTTTATTAAAAAATAGCTCTATAATCTAGTTTCATAGTCTCCAAATTCTTCCTCTAAAGGATTAAATTCTCCCACTGAACCTATCAATGGCATATTGAATTTTTAGTAAGTTTAACACACTGTGAAAAGTAGAAAAAAAACACAGCACAAATAGTACAATCACTAGACCAATTCTGAGTTTCTTCACTAGTCTAGCCCGTCTAGTAACACCAGTGAGCAGAACAAAAAAAAATTCACTAGGCAAATTCTATGTTCCCTCACTAGTCACTACTACTTAGTCACTCCCAGCAGTTCTACCAACACCTCGTCGCCAATATAATAGACCTAGCAATCCTACACTAGAGCACAGTATGGGTTAAACAACACCGGCACAGTATCTGGTTCTACATAGACACAACACAGTAATAGTGCTGACATAAATAGACAGAAGCAATGACACATCACATAAGATAAATAATCCACTCACCTCTTAGAAACCCTACAACCTAGATATTCACCTACCAGACATGTGGCCAGCGAGAGTAGAGCGGAGATAGGTGGGAATATATAGAAAAAAGTAGAATAGAATTAGTAGTAGGTAGTTAGAGAATAACTTAGAAGTAGTACTTAGCCGTCCGGGATAATCTATATACACACTTGCAGTCAGCATGAACTGTTTAGCTGGCTACGACCAATCGGAAACTGGCTGATGATTTTGCCGTCACGAGCGTTGCCATCTTTAGGTCTCTCTAACTAGAACTTACATTACTCGCTATATTACAAAACTGTAGTGGGTAAGTTTACGAATGTACATACGTATACATAACTGGAAGCATACATAGACACATACTTGCACGAGTACCAGTAAACAAGCATGAAAGTTATGAAAATAACAATTTGTGTTTTTCTAATTAAAATTTTTTAGCATAATGGTCATTTGTTGATAAGCGTCCTAGTAAAACATATATGGTTGGTCATACGATAATACATATGCGTTCTGCGGAACGTTGTATGATGTATTGAAATATAGAATAATGAGCACAAGAGGGTCGTAACTGCGGCTTACAATTTCTAATTAAATATTGTAACGTAAAGATCGTTGGTTGATAAGCATCTTATGTATTATATATGGAACATCACACAACAACTATATATATTTTTTTAAAAATGCTTCACAATAATAAAACGAAATGACGTTTTAAGTATAGCGTTAGAAGTTGAGAATGAAAAAAGGGTGGTATTTATAGCTCAAATGCTAGTTGCTAGTCCAGCGCACGCAGGTATATGTGCACATGTGCACACATACACCCATATACGTACACACATATACAAGTAGCATGTTTGCAAATCCCAGCGTATAGGGGATCAAATCATAATACCTAAGCATACTTCAAAACTGTTGTGTGATGAGTTTCATTATAAAACAATGAGCAAGGAAGATTATTCAGCAATGGAGATACTGAGCAAATGAGATTCGAAAATACTTATTCAGCAGTTTCTGTTTCAGCATGTTCTACTTATTGTTGAGACGCAAGATGACGAGCTATTTTGGTGACAAATTATTTCAGTCTTTGAGGGATTTTAATACTCAGTGGAAGTTTGTTCTACAGTAAAGCTCCTAATATTAATAGCGCCTTCTGCCGTGTGTGAGATGAACGATAGTCGACTAAGACATTATTGCTTCTGATCGGCTTTAGGCTGGTTACAGTAGGTAGATGGAAACACTATCTCAGCTTTGCTTTGAGGAAGATATAACGAGGAGAATACGTATTGGGCCCTCTGCATGAGAAGTGTAGCAGTCGCTACAAAATGTCTCTTATCAATAAAATTCTCATTACCATTTAAATAACATAATTATTGGTATTAACTATCTTACTTTAAATTATAATTTATAATTTTCCACTTGTAATTATTAACATTAAATGTTTTTGTGTAAATCACAAAAAAAAATAATAATATCGACAGTCGCTCGAGTTTAAGCTCGGCGTGTGGCAACATCCCAACGCACGCCATTTCCTTAGCGTCATTTCGCATTGTGATCTAGTGTGGTGCAGAGCTCGTCGCGTAAGTGGAAATAAAGTGTTTAATTCAGTAAGATCTTACTTAAAAGTATTACGTGCTTCATAGTAGCTCCTAAGGTATTTTACCAGTGCTGCTAGTATTTCAAGGTGCTCAGTAATAGTTTTCTTAGATACGAGGCCTGTCGAAAAAGTATCCGACCTTAATTTTTCCCGCGCAAAGTAGTGATTCTAAGGCGGCGCCACTGTGCACGGTGGAAGGAGGAATCTTAATGCGCATGCTTGACTTTTTTCACCGCATTCACTTGGGCCAGTCACTGGCTGGTGGTCGCCAAGTAAGGTGCTGTTCTAAGTGTTTGTCGGATTTAGTTTTCTTGCAAGATGACTGAACGAATTGAGCAAAGACACTGCATCAAATTTTGTCAAAAGCTTGGTGATTCTCAAATTGAAACAATTCGTAAGATTCAGCAGGTGTTTGGGGAAGATGCTATGGGTGTAACACAAATTAAGGAGTGGTTCAACCGATTCAAAAATGGCCGCACATCAGCGGAGAGTGAGCAGCGTTGTGGCAGGCCCAAAACTTCTCGGAGTGCAGCTGTTGTTGAGAGGGTGCGAAATTTGGTGATGGCAGATCGTCGTTTGACCGTGCGGGAGATTGCCCAAGAGGTTGGAGTGAGTAAAGATTCTGCACATGCCATTTTGCGTGACGATTTGAACATGAACCGAGTGGCTGCGAAATTCGTGCCCAAGTTGTTGTCGCCGGAACAAAAAGACCTCCGTCGTGACGTTGCACAGGACCTTCTGGACACCGCCAACACTGATCCTGGGTTTCTGAACACCGTGATAACTGGAGATGAGTCATGGGTGTACGGGTACGACCCAGAAACAAAAAGACAGTCATCCCAATGGAAGCATCCCGAGTCTCCAAGGCCGAAGAAAGCGCGGCAGGTGCGAAGCAAAATCAAGGTGATGCTGACTGTTTTCTTTGATGTCCGTGGAATTGTGCATCACGAATACGCACCGGAAGGACAAACAGTGACAAAGGAGTACTATCAGGATGTTCTCCGGCGACTTCGTGATGCAGTTCGGCGCAAAAGACCAGACATGTGGACTGCGAACAACTGGCACTTGCATCACGACAACGCGCCCGCACATTCATCCCATTTGATCCGCAATTTCTTGGCCAAACATGGAATTACGACCGTTCGCCAACCTCCCTACTCTCCAGACCTGGCTCTTTGCGACTTCTGGTTGTTTCCAAAATTGAAGACACCACTGAAAGGATCCCGTTTTGAGAGTAGAGAAGAGATAATGCGGAACGCGACGACAGAGCTGAACACCATTCCAAAAGAAGACTTCCAGAGGTGTTTCCGGCAGTGGAAGGATCGGTGGGCTAAGTGTGTGGAAGCACAAGGAGCCTACTTTGAAGGGGATTAGGGTCCCAACCCCGTCAGGTTGTTGAAGTATTTTTTCTGGCCAAAGGTCGGATACTTTTTCGACAGGCCTCGTATATTTCGTACGTGTTGCTAGCATTTCTGAGCTGTTTTTAGTTAATGGCAGTCTTGATTAGTATGTTCTACGTTTTCCAATGCTATTCAGCACACTTGTGCAGTGTTCAGTATTATATTTTTATTCAGCATACTTGTGTAGTGTTCAATATTTACATGTATAGTCAGCATGTTGACAGTGTAGTGCTGCCTGGAGGTTGTCGTAAATAGTTGACTTTTGGTGTCAGAAACATTGGCTGCAGCGTCACACGGGCATTTTATGAAATTACCGGGATTCATATTGATGATCGTTGGCTAAAATTATTACGCCCGATCGCGTACAGAAATCGCATGTAGTTTCTAATAATATGATTAACCATTTACGATTTTTGACACAATTAATTTCTTGTTCGTGTCCGGCTTGACTTGAAATCGAGAGCACAGAGAAAGGTATATTGCTAGCATGTTTAATCTGTCCTTATTCTGCATGATCTTAAAAAAGAGAAATAGAAAGCGCGATGATAAATCTGTAGGAAGAACTCAGGGTTTCTTCGTGATGGGAATTTACCGCTGCTAGGGAACAGATGTGTGTGGGTTTCTTGGTGTGTCCTTCCGGAATATTTGTCATTCAGCGTCCTCGAATATTTCCAGATTCTCCGACGTCACTCACACCACAAACATCCATCCCTGGGCCTTTAGCCATATATATATATTTTCTAATTACGGGCCTAATTCTAAACAGCTTTCCATTACGGGCACAAGTTAATTAGCCCGAGTCTGTTAAATTCAGTGAGCCTTGATCTTTAATTAATAACCAATTAAGATCTATTATCGTCATCAATCACGGCACAAATTGATATCACTCACCTGCTCAAATCCCGCAGGCTTGAGCCTACACCTGAAATCGCACTGATTCTCATGCCTGTTTTAAATTGCCCCTCTCATAAAAACTGAATACCTTAAAACACCACAATACACCTTCGACCTCGTCAACTTGCCGGAGCCGTTTGCCTTCACGGACTGCGAACCATCTTCAGCCAAGATCAGCAGAACCCAAGTCTCGGCGATCCTCCCGGCTCCTTCAAATAAACCAGACACAAAGCTGAGTTTCCCGACTGTGTTTTCATTGTCCTCTGTCACGTAATCGAAAACCTACTCGAGATCTTTATGTTTTGAAAATTGGTATCAACGCTAAAAGTCTAACCAACCATCAAACATAAAAGTGGTGACTAACCAGAGTGACTATATATTGGGTGGCTCCCAAGTTAAAAACGATTTAACTCGAGAAGTGTTTGAGAAAACGTGGGAGAGGAAAATGTTGGCATACCATTGTAGTGATAAGTTCTCATTGCTGTGTTTCCCTGAGAATTTTTTTTTTGAGGATTTAAACCATGCTAATATGTTTCTCTGAGCAGCTGTAAAATTTTTTTCTCTCATTGCTGTTTCCTGTCTCTTGTTTCATGTGCCACAGTAGGTAGAAAAAATTTTTTTCTCACCTTCTTTCGTTTCCTTACGGTTATTTCTGACGACCGTAAAATTTTTTCCCCCTTTTTTGTCGTTTCATGTCTTTATTTTGAATAACTAGTTAGGTGCACTCAAAAGTAACCTTTGACACTCTAATACTGAAGTTATTAGGTTTTGAGTACGTAAATTTCGTGCCGTTATATAGAGTAATTGTGTTAATTTTGCATTCAAAACAAAATTGCCAGTATGCCCGATGCAAGTGAGGCTGTAAATCCAGCGCAGGCTAAACCCATAACTCTTCCGCCTTTCACACCAGCAGAAAGAACGACTTGGTTTAGTCAAATAGAGGCAATCTTCATTTATAATAATATTGATAATCAGCGTGACATGTTTTATGCGTTAATAGCTGCTATGCCCACGCATATGTTATCAGATTCTAATGACTTAATTAATAATCCTCCGCAAATTAACCCGTATTCAATTTTAAAGGAGAGGTTGTTAGCTAAGTTGCAAATGTCCGATACGGACAAGTTTAGGTCTTATGAACTTATTAACTTCTCCCAAATGGGAAACTAATTGAATTTGACTTTTAAAGGTTGAATAGCGAGGAATTTCTCAAGTGACAAGGAAGATGTTCTTCTTATTTAAAAGGGTCACCAGTGCTCCTGGTAGAGCACACTTAATTGCTAATGACTTAATCTGACTCAGAAGGAGTTATGTGTGGGTAATTCGAGTTGCCTTACTGGCACCTAATCTCACTTGCACTATTGACCTCTGCAGGACAATGAAAAACTGTATACTCTCGCCTTGTCTTTAATTTGTTGACTCTGAGTGCCGTGACTACGGCAGCAGTATGGAGATCCACTTCTTGAGGAAGAAGGTCCGGGTCCAGTGAGTAGCCGCACTTCAGCAGGTGCCGCGGCTCGAGGGAATCCGGGGTGGATCCCGGCGAGAGTGGATTTGTTAGTGTAATATTCCGCAGGTGCGGTAACAGTTTTGATTATATGAGTATCTCGAAGGAGGTAGTTCCCGCAGGGGTTCTACCCGTGCCTTGTGGCTTGGTGTGGTTTGATAGCCGTGTGGCTTGGTTTGGTTGATAGCCGTGTGGCTTGGTTTGGTTGATAGCCGTGTGGCTTGGTTTGGTTGATAGCAGTGTGGCTAATAGAGTATGGGAATTGTTAATTGAATGTTGGTGGTGATTGTCTGTGTGTCGGCTTCGGAGGTTCTTCTGTACGGGAAATTGGCTTGGGTTAATTGTTCAGACATGACAACACAAGGAGAGACAGTCGCTACGCAAGCCAGGCTGCGAGCTTTACTGCTGAATTACAGGATTGCCTCAAATAGAGGGTTATATGCGGGTGCCCCGGCCCCAATTCTGGCGCCTGAACAAGGGCGAGGCAGTCGCAACAACAAGTACTAGTATGGACAATCGTGAATCTCCCTACAGGCCACTTATCCAGACGGCTGTGGTCGACGATTAATCTAGAGTTTAGTGCTTATTTACAATGAGTACCTTAAAAATTGGCAGTGTTTAATTCGCACGTTTACACTAAGCCTCAGTCGAGGGCTGACTGTACTGATCCTAACTAAGGCTAGAATTGTCATAAAGATTACTTGAATTAAGCTAGGAATTGTGCCAGGAAAGCAGGTACAGCCCAATTATTACTATTAACTATTAATAAATGCGGAATCCCTTAGTCTACCTGGCTTGAACGTGAAGGATGTCCTACGAGAGGAGAGAGGAAGGTACCATTTGGAAAAGGGTAGGGAACGCGGAATCCATGCACAAAGTGCACAGAATCGGTAGTTAAGAAGGATTCAGAAAGCATTGATCATGAGGATGCATATCAGAATTGTATTAGGTCATCCTATGGGCTACAATGAACAACAACCACAGGAGGTAGCTGACATTGACATGAGGTATAGGGAACAGGTAGCTACAGTTGAGGGCGACCAACTACTGGTTAAACTAAATTTAATCCCCAAATCAGATAATTGGATGATTTCTGGATTAGAATTTCCAGGAGTTGGGAATTTAGAATATTCGGAGACTTTCAGAGGTAAGCATAATCACCCTAATTTAGCTAAATCAGGTAACGACTAATTATTAACAATTTTTATACACAAATTGACCTAACCAAAAATCAATAGTTAGAGTCGTCCTAAAGTGATTATGATAGTAATTCTTGCTACCGTCACTACACATTGTTACACGCAATCAGACAGTGGGATAGTGTTGATCAGAAAAATGATTATTTGAAGTGAGTAACTACCGAAGATACAATCTCTATTGGTGTAAATACCCTATCATAGCTTTATTTCCCAAGATATGAAATTTAAACATTGACTAACAATTCAAGGGAATACCAACAATTATTTGAATCTGACTTAATAAGAATACAAAAATTGAGAACACACTTAATTAAAACTGGAACACACAAAAGATGGCGAAACACTAATGAGATCATGGCGATCAATAGATTATTCCAATTTTATTGATTAGAGGCTTGAACACATCAGCAAACTTTGCCTGGACAAACTAAGGTGGCATAAACAGTGACAACTGAGCCTAAGGTCTTACTTAATTAATCTATTATGGTAAAAATGTACAGCATCTGCTAAATGCAAATGAACTAGAAAACACATGTTCCCAGTTTTTCCTAACTGAAATAATCTATGTACAATGACTATTAATTAAATTTACTAACTATCTAATCTTCAGAACTAAAAATTATTTGTGTTTTTCTAATTGATTATCTACCTAATTGAATTTAAAAATACAGCTGTGACAATAATTGGTAATTGGTGCTGGCCTAGCTGCATTGAGAAGGATACAGCTGTGACTAAAATTGATAA
The DNA here is from genome assembly GCA_030386875.1 of Morinoia aosen. Taxonomy (NCBI): domain Eukaryota; kingdom Metazoa; phylum Arthropoda; class Malacostraca; order Amphipoda; family Talitridae; genus Morinoia; species Morinoia aosen. The sequence goes on along the minus strand of CM059579.1, from coordinate 54,216,522 downwards.
TTGATGCCAGCCTAACTTGATAAAAAAAATAAACACATATTGAAATACTGGCCTAAAAATAATTTTAGACAAAAAGGGGAAATTCTAACTTGATAAACAAATAACACCATATTGAAGTATTGGGATAAGAAAAATATTTAAAACAAAAGGGGAAATTTATAACTTGATAAAAAATAACACCATATTGAAGTATTGGAATAAGAAAAATATTTTAAAACAAAAGGGGAAAACTCCCTAAAAATGGCTTTACATTAAACAGTGAATTGGCAATTTCATCATCTGAAAATACTGACAGCAACTAGTTAGCTACTACTCATGCTGAAGAGAATAATTCTCCTGGTTAGTCCAACCAGTTGCTTCTAAATAAATTCTATGTATACTTCTAAGAATTGCTTCTTGGAAGAACTAGGTTCAGAATCTCTGTAAGCCAAGCGATAACTGTTTGCTAAAAACTTTCTAAATGGGCATACAACAATGCACAAGGGAAAATGCCCTGTGGGGAAACACAAGTTCTTGGCAATAACTCCTGAACATTTAGCACACTGGAAAATTTAGTCAATTCTACTCTATACATACACGATAATATTATTGACAATTTTACATATAATGCCTAAATATAGTTACCCGTAGATCAACACACACAAAACTTTAATTCTCACCAGAGACAAAAACCGAGCTCTATGCACTGAGAGTGATTCGAAACAAGTAACGCTTGTGCGGGTTGCAATGTTGCCGACACGGCGTCATGGAAGGTTTCGTTACGATTGAAAAGTGATTTCTTAGAGACTGAATTTTTTATACACATTTGTTACTAAAAATGATAGAAGTTAGTGAATTACGTGACGAATTTGTATGCTAATGGTTGAATTTATTTTACTGAATTTTTAGATGCTCATGCTGAGAATTTACGAAATATCGACTGAGTTGCGGGATGAGGTTTCACTACAGCTACCCTCCCCCCAAAGAAGACCGAAAGGTCTGGGAGCGGCGAAGCCGATCCCCGACAATTACGCGGAAAGATAACAGACTGCGAAGGAATTTCCAAAGAGCCGTGACAGCCAAAGAAAATTAGGGGAGAAGGACAGAACAGAGTTAACCACCCTACGACTGCGCGTAACGAGCTGGTGGACGAAGGGGTCTGCCAGACCTGCTACAATGCTCGGGGGCTGTAGGAGGAATAAGCTTGGGGGCTGTGAAAGTTGACGTTCGGATCCCCAACTGGGACAATGACAGAGTATCTGGGGGATTTCCGTGATGGGGGGTTAAAGTAGCAGAAGCACTATCCGAGGTGGAGGCACCCGAATTCCTAGTTTCCAACGGCGTTCTTTGAACGGTATACGGGGGAACTATGAACTCGTTACACTCCATAGTGGGAGGAAGGGTCTGAGCCCAAGCGGACAAGTGCAAACCAGGAGGCTCGACAGGTGTTGACCTGGGGCTGATTTGCAGCCTGGGTTGTTGTGGTTCACGAGAGTGTGTGGGGGTGTCGTCCGGAAGGGACAAAAACGCCGCCTTAAGACGATCTATGCTGACACTGTCGCTCTTGGTACCCCTTTCGATAATGAAATATTTAGGGGACCTCTTGAGGACCCTGAAGGGGCCATCATAGGGGCGTCGCAGAGGGGTCTTTACCCCGTCTACCCGGACGTAAACGTGGGTGCAACTCTGTTAGCAAGGGTCTAAACTTTCAGATGGTGAAGGGAGGCGAGGTGGTTTGTAAACTACTTCGCTCATGACGCGCTTTAGGCGTGCTGCGTAATCGGCGATTTGGCTGGGGGAATCATCGGTTTGGTACGTGGGATCAATAACATCGCCAGGCAATCGTAATGATTGCCCGTAAAGCAGTTCAGAGGACGTGCACTTTTGATCCTGACGAAACAGGTTCCTCAGAGTAAGTAATACTATCGGTAGCCTGTCGACCCAATCGTGGTGACATTTTAAACAGCGTAATGCCGCTTTGAGGTCACGGTGAACTCTCTCGATGAGTCCGTTCGATTGGGGGTGGTAAGCCGTTGTCGAGATGTTCGCACAACCTAAGATTTTGGAGATCTCTAACCACAAGGCGGAAGTGAATTGAACCCCACGATCATGCGTGATGCTCAAAGGGACTCCGAACCGGGATATCCACGTTTCGACAAAAGTGCGTGCTACAGTTTCTGCAGTTATGTTAGCGATGGGGACAGCCTCGACCCAGCGCGAGAAGCGATCGATCATGGTAAGTAAGTAACTATACCCACGAGAATTAGGTAGTGGGCCTACCAAATCAATGTTGACTGCGTCAAATTTGCTGCCTGTAAATGCACAAGGTTGAATTGCGGCTTTGTTGTGCCGAGTGACTTTGCTTGCTTGGCAATCTGGGCAATGACGAACGAACTCTCTTATGGCCCTACGCATCCCGGGCCAGACAAAACGATCTGCGATTAGGCGGAAAGTTCTATCCGTCCCAGGATGGGACAAGTTATGGTAATGCTTAATGGCGGGCAAACGCAAGTTGTTAGGCAGGTAATAACGGTTCGGCCGATCAGCGTCACAGTAAACGCCTTCTCTGAGTGAGAGTTTTAAGGAGGAGTCGGGGCACTCAATCAAGTTATGGATTTCCAAGTCGCACTGCTGCGCACGAATGACATCGGCTAGCGAAACCGCTTGTACTGAGGGTCGGAACTCGGGTGCTGACGGGTTTAGTACCGCGCTGTACACACGCGATAAGCAATCAGCAACCGTATTTTCCTCGCCTTTGATGTGCCTGATGTCACTCGTGAACTGCGCGATAAAACTCAGGTGCCAGCTTTCCCTAGGGGAATGGCGCTCGGGAGGCATTCGGATTGCGTTGAGTATAGGCTTGTGGTCTGTATAAATTATGAATTGACGAGCTTCAAGGGTGTAGCGAAAGTGCTTTACCGCTAAGTAAATGGCCAGAAGCTCTCTCCCGAACGTGCTGTAGCGTTGTTCGGTTGGAGAGAGCTTGCGGCTGAAGAACGCCAACGGCGAAGTGACATTATTGACTGTTTGTTGCAAAACAGCACCGACCGCTATACTCGACGCATCCACTAGCAGGCTGAAAGCTGCCTCAGGGTGTGGGTAAGCCAATTCTGTAGCAGTAGCGAGTCTCTCTTTGATGAGCTCGAACGCTCTCTCTGCCTCCCCAGTCCACTCGACTGTAACGGGTTTGCCTCTTTTTTTAGGTTTAATCAAGGAGGTGAGCGGGGCAAGGGTCTCTGCACAGTTCCTCAGGAATCGGTGGTAAAAATTAACCGATCCCAAGAACCTGCGCAACTGTCTTTGGGTAGTTGGTCTTGGAAAGTCCCGTAAGGCTGCCACTCTTTCGGGAAGCGGCTTAATTCCCCTCTCGCTAATGTGGTGACCCAAGAAAGTCAATTCCTTCTTTCCCAACACACACTTCTCTGGATTGATCAGTAGTGAGTGCGACGCTAGTCGTTTGCAAAGCTCTCTCAGATGATGTACATGTTCCTCAGGCGTCCCCGAAGCCACTAGCACATCGTCAAGATAACAGTACAAAAAGGGTAGGTCGGAAAGGACTTCCGTCATGTGACGCTGAAAGGTCTGAGGAGCATTACGCAGGCCATATGGCATGCGAAGATACTCGAACAGACCAAACGGCGTGCACACTGCGGTCTTTTGGATAGAACTCTCGTGCATTGGAAACTGATTGAAGGCACGTTTGAGATCAATTTTAGAGAAGATTTTTGCCCCTGCGAGATTGGCAGTGAAGTCCTGCAATAGGGGAATGGGGAATCTATCTGGTGTGGTGACTGCGTTAAGCATCCTATAATCCCCGCAGATCCGTGTCTCACCATTAGCTTTAGGCACTAAGATCAAAGGACTAGACCAGGGACTCTTTGAGATACGAACTGTCCCATCAGCTATCATCCGCTGGAATTCAGACTTTACCTCCTGCAATCGGTCCGGGGGAAGACGCCTTACTTTAGCGTGAACGGGCGGACCACTCGTCTCAATATAGTGTTCCGTCAGCGTGTTGTGATTAGGGTTTACGTTAGGTAAGGAAAGGGCAGGGAATTCTGCCAACACCCGTTCGTAGGGGCAAGTGATAGCAACGTTGCAAGTCACGCTTGCTGTGACGTTCACCATATCGACAGAGTGGAGAGGCCTTCTTTCACTGGATTCGCTATCAAACAAGCATCCGTTTCTCACGTCCACCACGAGCGCAAACCTCTGCAGAAAGTCTGCACCAATGATGGCCGTGTCCACATCCGCCACTATGAACACGAACTCCATTGAACGCTTGAGATTTAGGGAGCAGGTAAGTGATTTTGTGCCGTAGGATAGGATGGGTGAGCCGTTCGCGGCTTTAAGGCTCGGGGTTCCCGAACCCTGTTTCTCTATTCGGGAGGCCGGGATAAGGCTGACAGCGCTACCCGTGTCTATGAGGAATCTAATGCTGGTTAAAGGGTCAAAAATCGTGAGGCATCGAGTCAATATCGGTTTAGTAAGCGACGGCGCCTGACTCGCTCTTACGCCGCGCTGTACCCGTTTTTTTTATGTAGAAGTGCAAACATGGGGCAATTAGGGCCCTCACATTTCCGAGCCATATGCAAAAATTGCTGGTGGTACCAGCACAAATCCTTAGCTTGAGGATTTTGATTCTGCCTATTGTTAGGTCTAGGGTCGTTCCTCTGAAACTGATTGAATGACCTATTTGTACGGGCCTGGCGGTCAAACGGAGGAGGGTTTTGAGGGTGATAATTTGCGTGCTGATGCGGTGGTATTTGGTGTTGAGTTACCACGTGCACATCTCCACGAGTGTTGGCACGCTCGGCTTGCTGGGTAGCGACTAACGCTCCAACTTGCTGAGCTAGTTCTCGTAGCAGCGCGTCAGTGGCGCTGCCGCTACTGTTACTACTACTACTAGTTTGGTTTACTGCCGGAGGCGTGGCTAGGCTGTTTAGACCTGATATTTCCGGGTCGAGGAGTTTTTCGGCGAATTGGGCTGTCTCATTTAGCGCCACGGGGGCGTTAGGGGAAATGAGGAAAGGTCGTACGTGAGCAGGCAAACGCTGGATGTACAATGCTTTGAGTGTTTCATCGTCCATGTACCCCTTCGCTAAGCGTCTCATATCTTTAAGCAACGCTATTGGGTTTTGATTTTGATTTGATGGATTTTGCGAAAGGGCAAGAATCCGAGAAAAACGATCCTTACTGTAAATTTTTACCATTTCGTTCTTTAAGAGGGTATACGGGTTATCAAGGTTAGGGTTCAAGAAGCTGGAAACGTCATCTATCACCTGCGTGGGTAAACTCCTAACTAGGGCAAAGTACATCCGCTTTTCGTCCGTTATGTTCAGGCTTTCGAAAAACTGTTCTGATTGAAGGAACCAGGCATCGATGCCGTTAATTTCGAACGGTGCCAATTTTAGTGGGGAGTTTGCGTAATCATTCGGAACCTCTGGGGTCGTCATTTTGGTTAATTTTGACACAGGTGTTTCCAAATGGTGCCAAAAGGTGCTTCAGTAGCAATGGTACTGCAGTAGCAATGGAAATTGCGAAGGTTATTAGTTAGGAGCTTCTGTAGCAATGGAAGTTATCCTAGAAGGTCTCCTATGGTTTGCTTCAGTAGCAATGGAAATGCATGAAGAGTTTTGTAAAAGGTGGCTTCAGTAGCAATGGAAAAACATGAAGAATTTGTTAGAATAGGCTGCAGTAGCAATAACTTATTATTAGGGAAGAGTTTAGGGAGGAAATGCTATGTTTGACTACTGAATAATGAGGAGTAGAGTACTACCTCCTTCAAGACAACCATCAACAGAAGTCGACAGCACTGGCATGCGCTCATCAACCCACAAAGGACAACTGTGCAAGTGAAAAACACTCTGGTATTAATGCTATTAATAGTCACCAATATGAACTTATTAACTTCTCCCAAATGGGAAACTAATTGAATTTGACTTTTAAAGGTTGAATAGCGAGGAATTTCTCAAGTGACAAGGAAGATGTTCTTTTTATTTAAAAGGGTCACCAGTGCTCCTGGTAGAGCACACTTAATTGCTAATGACTTAATCTGACTCAGAAGGAGTTATGTGTGGGTAATTCGAGTTGCCTTACTGGCACCTAATCTCACTTGCACTATTGACCTCTGCAGGACAATGAAAAACTGTATACTCTCGCCTTGTCTTCAATTTGTTGACTCTGAGTGCCGTGACTACGGCAGCAGTATGGAGATCCACTTCTTGAGGAAGAAGGTCCGGGTCCAGTGAGTAGCCGCACTTCAGCAGGTGCCGCGGCTCGAGGGAATCCGGGGTGGATCCCGGCGAGAGTGGATTTGTTAGTGTAATATTCCGCAGGTGCGGTAACAGTTTTGATTATATGAGTATCTCGAAGGAGGTAGTTCCCGCAGGGGTTCTACCCGTGCCTTGTGGCTTGGTGTGGTTTGATAGCCGTGTGGCTTGGTTTGGTTGATAGCCGTGTGGCTTGGTTTGGTTGATAGCCGTGTGGCTTGGTTTGGTTGATAGCCGTGTGGCTAATAGAGTATGGGAATTGTTAAATGAATGTTGGTGGTGATTGTCTGTGTGTCGGCTTCGGAGGTTCTTCTGTACGGGAAATTGGCTTGGGTTAATTGTTCAGACATGACAACACAAGGAGAGACAGTCGCTACGCAAGCCAGGCTGCGAGCTTTACTGCTGAATTACAGGATTGCCTCAAATAGAGGGTTATATGCGGGTGCCCCGGCCCCAATTCTGGCGCCTGAACAAGGGCGAGGCAGTCGCAACAACAAGTACTAGTATGGACAATCGTGAATCTCCCTACAGGCCACTTATCCAGACGGCTGTGGTCGCCGATTAATCTAGAGTTTAGTGCTTATTTACAATGAGTACCTTAAAAATTGGCAGTGTTTAATTCGCATGTTTACACTAAGCCTCAGTCGAGGGCTGACTGTACTGATCCTAACTAAGGCTAGAATTGTCATAAAGATTACTTGAATTAAGCTAGGAATTGTGCCAGGAAAGCAGGTACAGCCCAATTATTACTATTAACTATTAATAAATGCGGAATCTCTTAGTCTACCTGGCTTGAACGTGAAGGATGTCCTACGAGAGGAGAGAGGAAGGTACCATTTGGAAAAGGGTAGGGAACGCGGAATCCATGCACAAAGTGCACAGAATCGGTAGTTAAGAAGGATTCAGAAAGCATTGATCATGAGGATGCATATCAGAATTGTATTAGGTCATCCTATGGGCTACAATGAACAACAACCACAGGAGGTAGCTGACATTGACATGAGGTATAGGGAACAGGTAGCTACAGTTGAGGGCGACCAACTACTGGTTAAACTAAATTTAACCCCCAAATCAGATAATTGGATGATTTCTGGATTAGAATTTCCAGGAGTTGGGAATTTAGAATATTCGGAGACTTTCAGAGGTAAGCATAATCACCCTAATTTAGCTAAATCAGGTAACGACTAATTATTAACAATTTTTATACACAAATTGACCTAACCAAAAATCAATAGTTAGAGTCGTCCTAAAGTGATTATGATAGTAATTCTTGCTACCGTCACTACACATTGTTACACGCAATCAGACAGTGGGATAGTGTTGATCAGAAAAATGATTATTTGAAGTGAGTAACTACCGAAGATACAATCTCTATTGGTGTAAATACCCTATCATAGCTTTATTTCCCAAGATATGAAATTTAAACATTGACTAACAATTCAAGGGAATACCAAAAATTATTTGAATCTGACTTAATAAGAATACAAAAATTGAGAACACACTTAATTAAAACTGGAACACACAAAAGATGGCGAAACACTAATGAGACCATGGCGATCAATAGATTATTCCAATTCAATTGATTAGAGGCTTGAACACATCAGCAAACTTTGCCTGGACAAACTAAGGTGGCATAAACAGTGACAACTGAGCCTAAGGTCTCACTTAATTAATCTATTATGGTAAAAATCTACAGCATCTGCTAAATGCAAATGAACTAGAAAACACATGTTCCCAGTTTTTCCTAACTGAAATAATCTATGTACAATGACTATTAATTAAATTTACTAACTATCTAATCTTCAGAACTAAAAATTATTTGTGTTTTTCTAATTGATTATCTACCTAATTGAATTTAAAAATACAGCTGTGACAATAATTGGTAATTGGTGCTGGCCTAGCTGCATTGAGAAGGATACAGCTGTGACTAAAATTGATAATTGATGCCAGCCTAACTTGATAAAAAAAATAAACACATATTGAAATACTGGCCTAAAAATAATTTTAGACAAAAAGGGGAAATTCTAACTTGATAAACAAATAACACCATATTGAAGTATTGGGATAAGAAAAATATTTAAAACAAAAGGGGAAATTTATAACTTGATAAAAAATAACACCATATTGAAGTATTGGAATAAGAAAAATATTTTAAAACAAAAGGGGAAAACTCCCTAAAAATGGCTTTACATTAAATAGTGAATTGGCAATTTCATCATCTGAAAATACTGACAGCAACTAGTTAGCTACTACTCATGCTGAAGAGAATAATTCTCCTGGTTAGTCCAACCAGTTGCTTCTAATTAAATTCTGCGGATACTTCTAAGAATTGCTTCTTGGAAGAACTAGGTTCAGAATCTCTGTAAGCCAAGCGATAACTGTTTGCTAAAAACTTTCTAAATGGGCATACAACAATGCACAAGGGAAAATGCCCTGTGGGGAAACACAAGTTCTTGGCAATAACTCCTGAACATTTAGCACACTGGAAAATTTAGTCAATTCTACTCTATACATACACGATAATAATATTGACAATTTTACATAAAATGCCTAAATATAGTTACCCGTAGATCAACACACACAAAACTTTAATTCTCACCAGAGACAAAAACCGAGCTCTATGCACTGAGAGTGATTCGAAACAAGTAACGCTTGTGCGGGTTGCAATGTTGCCGACACGGCGTCATGGAAGGTTTCGTTACGATTGAAAAGTGATTTCTTAGAGACTGAATTTTTGATACACATTTGTTACTAAAAATGATAGAAGTTAGTGAATTACGTGACGAATTTGTATGCTAATGGTTGAATTTATTTTACTGGATTTTTAGATGCTCATGCTGAGAATTTACGAAATATCAACTGAGTTGCGGGATGAGGTTTCACTACAGTCTCTTGTTGATGCCTCAGCTATTCCATGCGTTTCCGTTGCTTTCCCTCCAACATCGTTGGTACAGGAACTTAAAAAACTTGCCGCCGGCTTTGGCATAGCCGAAAGATTATTCAAAGAATTGTATATTACAAAAGTGCCGACCAACGTGTGGCCTTTTTTGTCTATGATAGGTCCGGACGAAAGCCTTGAGTCGTTGGCTCAGGCCACAGAAACAGTGATGAGGAACTTAAATATGTTCCAAAATCCTCATGTAGCTTCCTTGAACGCATCAGCTGCGATTTTTAGCCCGTCAAATACTTCCAATATCCAACCTCCTACTTCAATGGAATCAATGCAACAGGAGATTACGGAGCTTAAACAAGCCTTTCAGAGTTGTCAGTTAAGTCATAGTGTAGCTCATATTCAGCCAGGCTCAGGGAATTTCTCACGCTATCATGCCTATGACTATCCTCCTCCCCCTCCTCAACGCTTTGATAGAGGTAGATCTTATGATAGGTCAGCTCAAAACCGCCGTTTTAGGTCGCGCTCTCGCGTTGCTAATAGTAATTTATGTTGGTACCATCATAAATTTGGCGACCAAGCACGAAAGTGCGGTTCACGATTCTGCCCACGTTATACCGAAATGACTTCGGGAAACGCGAACAGCGACGCATAGTAGCGAGTACTGCGTTGCCTAACCCCCAGACTACTCGCCTCTTAATCATTTTCGATCCCATTACCAAGTATCGATTTCTCATCGACACAGGTTCATCAGTGTCAATTATTCCAGCCACGGCGAAAGACAAAAATAATAATTTGTTGGCGACACTACGTGCCGCAAATATCACGCCAATAGCATGTTATGGAGAGAGAGAACTCACGTGCAGTCTGGGGTTACGGCGAAACTTCACTTTTAACTTCCTCATAGCAAAAGTAAACGAGCCCATCATCGGTGCCGATTTTTTAGCAAAGTTCGGGTTGATAGTGGACGTTAAAAACCGTAAAATTAGGGACGAGGAGACACAGATCTCAATTCCCGCTTGTGGCATAACTAGAGATAATGCTTTGCATTCCTTCTCTATTACTTTCAAAAAAGAGTGCATTTTCGAGCAGGTTCTCGCAGAATACCCTGTATTAACAAACTCTAACTTAGCTTCTAAAAATATGCAGACGAGCACAAAACACTTCATTGAAACAACTGGACCGCCAGTTTACTCTAGAGCTCGACGTTTACCACCTGATCGATTGGCTTTAGCCAAGAAAGAATTTGCTAGGATGTTAGACAGCGGCATCATCCGCAGTTCCAAAAGCCCTTGGGCTATCCCTCTCTTGCTAGTACCCAAGGCTAACGGTGAATTCAGACCGTGCGGAGATTTCCGCAGGTTGAATGCCGTTACCCTACCTGACCGCTTCCCTATCCCTTACCTACATGATTTTAGTGCAAATTTAGAGGGAGCACAAATTTTCTCAGAAATCGACCTCCAGAGCGCCTTCCATCAAATTTCACTTGAGGAACGTGCTATACTTAAGACCGCGGTAATCACTCCGTTTGGTCTCTTTAAATTCCTGAAAATGCCGTATGGGCTAAGGAATGCACCTCAGACCTTCCAAAGACACATGTCTGAAATATTCTCGGATCTCATCTTTGCCTATGTGTATCTTGATGACATTTTGGTGGCATCCGCAACCCCGGAGCTACATAAAGACCATTTGAGGGTCGTGTTTGAAAGACTGTCTGATAATGGACTCCTGGTAACTCCTGCAAAATGTGAGCTCGGGAAGCCATCACTGATTTACTTAGGTCATGAAATCTCTAGCCTAGGTCTAAAACCTTTGCCTTCCAGGGTAGAGGTAATAAAAACTTTCCTCTTCCACAGACCCAGAAGGAACTGAAAAGGTTCCTAGGTTCTGTTAATTTCTATCATAGATTCATCCGAAACTGCGCGCAAACTTTAGCTCCCTTGTCAGATTTGCTGGAACCAAAGAAAAAAGGTAAATCTACCGATGTCAAGTGGACGGATTCAGCACGTAAAGCTTTTGATGAGATTAAGCACAAGCTAGCTACCGCGACTGAATTATCCTACCCGATTGCCAATGCTGACTTCAGTTTGGTGGTTGATGCCTCCAGTACTGCCGTAGGAGCTGTTTTGCAACAAAAAGTAGGTACTAATATCTCTCCTCTTGCCTTCTTTTCCAAAAAGCTATCGCCCACTGAGCGTGCTTACAGCGCGTTCGGTAGGGAACTCCTTGCTATCTATTTGTCTGTGAGACACTTTCGTTATGCTCTAGAGGCAAGGGAGTTCGTGATCTACACAGACCACACACCCGTGACCTCAGCGATCAAAATGCCATCTGAGCGCCACTCACCAAGAGAAGCTCTGTAGTGAATCTCTATTCCGCAACCTGGTCGAAATTTCGAAATTCTCAGAATGACCATCTAAAAATTCAATAAAATAAATTCAACCATTAGCATTAAATAACATTACGAAATTCACTAATCTCTGTCCTCAATTTTATCAAAATTGTGTAACGAAAACAATTCAATCCCTAAGAATTCACATTTGCGTTTTAACGGAACCTTCCACGGACGCGCGACAGCAACATCGTATGCGATCTAGCGTCAATTGTCTCGTGTCATACAGAGCGTGCATATCTAGGGCTGTTGACTGGTGAGAATTAAATATTGTGTGTGCCTTTGCTGTTCTACGGGTAACTATATTTATGTATATTGTAAATCGTCAATAATTTTATTGTATAGGTATTAAGAAATATTGCCTAAAGTTTCCAGAGTGCTAAACGCTTAGGATTTCCTTGCCAGAACTTGGGTTCCCCACAGGCCATTTTTCCTTGTATTGTTGTATATCCTATCTTAAAGTTTTCAAGCAAACAATTCACTATTTCATGTAAAGCTATTTTAAAGGAAATTTTTCCTTTTGATGTTTCTTAAATTTTCATAAGCCAATAATTAAGATGGTGACATTCTTATCAAATTATAAATTTTCCCTTTTGATGTTTCATAATTTTCATAAACCAATATTTAAGATGGTATTATCTGTATCAAGATTAGGATTTTCCCTTTGGTATCAAAAATAACTTCTTTAGCCAATATTCAATATGGTGTTACTTGTGTGATCAGGTTAGACTAACATCAAATTATCAACTTATTTCTTTAATGTTTTTTTTGTTAATCAAAGCAATCAAAATATTCATTCTCAATTGCTGTAGTTTGTCACAGTTGTATTTCCAATTAGGTAGTGTTTTGAGATAATCACGTGGTTGTATTTTTTATGTACAGTCAACATTAAAAATCATTCTTAACAAATTTTATAGTCAACCTTTGTTGTGATGATAATCAGAACAAACCTTGTAAATACCAATAACTAAATAGCTGATTTTCCTCCTAGAATCAGTATTATACATTGAATATTATTGATTTTGTTAGGTTTAGTTAGATGGTAATTGTATAATTCTTAGTCATTGTACATTGATTATTTCAGTTAGGAAGAACTGGGAACATGTGTTTTCTAGTTCATTTGCATTTAGCAGATGCTGTAGATTTTTTTTACCATTAGCTATTAATTAAGTGAGGCAGGATACTCAGTTCACTGCTTATGCCATCTTAGTTTCGCCAGGCAAAGTTTTGCCTGTGTGAGTTACTAGTGTAGAATTTTTAGCTTCATGCCTTTAGAAATATTAGAATTAAGTTCTGATTCCGAGCAAAGTGTTAGTGCTCCGAAGCTGATACCCGCTTGCACTCCGGCGCCAGAGTGCTGGTGGGGGTCGTTTTTCGAAGAGACTCCTCGCTTTGAGGCGGCATGTTAATGCCAGATTGTTTGCAGCATAGCATGTGTTGATATGTGTTTTAATACCGTGTGCAATTTCACCCAGCGTATTATTCCGTACAGGAAGCTACGAGACACTTTACATTCCACTGCCACGTCACCTACCTTACCCGATCATATCAAAAGGGTAAAATAACCCGGTAGCCAGACTTGGCATAATAACTGCCTCCTTCATTGTACCTTTTCACTTCAAATTAAACCCCCCATTACTGGACGGCAAGAGCAAATATCAAATTCCTCCACCTCACTAAAGAATTGAGACCTCATTGGTTACAGCTAACCCAACTGCTGCATAACCTCCACGTCAATATTCTGACACAATTATAGGAATTGCCACTTACCGTCCTCACTTATCAGAGACGCCATTGCCGTCACTAACTACGGGATACCATTGCACACGACCTTCTCCACAATTACACTTCCACATACCGACGCAGCTGTGAGCCTGTTGCAGTCCCTACTCCAGATCGGACGTCAACATCAGCGCAACTGGAAGACCAATCTGACAGCCAACAATAAACCCAGGCCAGAAAGAAATAACCATATCTACTTTCTTATCCTTTCGATGGTCCAGTTCCAAGGTGAAAAGTATAGTATTTTGTTTTGATTAAAGACGCCGGAAAAATCGCGTCCGAACCCCTTCATTTAACTTCTCGAAAGTCAGATGCCGTAAATCATTCAATTAGTAATTAAGTGTGTTGTTTAAACACTGGTGACCTCTTATTAAAAGAACATCTTGTGAAATCATTAAATTCTTCAATATTCAATCTCTAAAGTCGATATTCAACCTTCACAATCAAATCCAGTAGTTCCCCACTTTGGGAGAACTTCACACTACTTCACACTGGTGATAACCCAGAGTAGTTTAATCTGATATAAATACTCACCCGGACCACCATCGGAAGGATCAGGAGCGCATGTCTAGTGCTGTCAACTTCTGTGCATGGCTGACCTTGAAGGAGGTAGTTTCTTTCCTCACTCTCAGTAGCTAAACAAAGTATTTCCCCTCCAAACTCTTCCCTAATAATAAGTTATTGCTACTGCAGCCTATACTAACAAATTCTTCATGTTTATCCATTGCTACTGAAGCCATCTTTTACAAAACTCTTCATGCATTTCCATTGCTACTGAAGCAAAACCATAGGTGATCTGCTAGGATTATTTCCATTGCTACTGAAGCTCTTTACTAATAACCTTCGCAATTTCCATTGCTACTGCAGCACCATTGCTACTGAAGCACAAAAGTAACATAACAACTTATACGAAACAAAAAGCTATTGCAACGCGCGTTATCATTCATTCTTGGGGAACATTTGAAGCATTATGGCGCCAAACGATGGTAACGAGTTTAACGACAGCCAGGTGGTTTCCGTAAAATTAACACCGTTCGCGATTCAAAGTCTGGACTCATGGTTCTTCCAAACCGAAGAACACTTCGAAAGCCTATTCATAGATTCCGAGAAAATCAAATATTATTCACTATTAAGGGCCCTGCCCACTACTTGCCTAGACGACCTCTCTGGGGTCTGTAATGCTAACTCACCCGAACCTTATTCCACCCTCAAAGAGCATGTTTTAAAACGTTACAGCAAGGATAGAGCCCAAAGAATCCAGGCTTTGACGAGTAATCTCACCACCTACAATAGCCAAACACCTCTAGCCCGGCTTAAAGAGATGAAGAAATTAGCGAAGGGGGTAATGGATGACGATACCCTAAAGACATTGTACATCCAACGCTTGCCCTTACGCCTTCAACCATTCCTCCATACACAGGATTCCTCTGTGAACCTGGACGTTCTCGCAGAATTAGCCGAGAAAATTATTGCCTGTGAAAACCAGACACCGAATAGCCCTGCCGCTACTCCAGTGGTCAATCAAACCAGCTCAAACGAGGTGGAAAGATTATTGCGCGAGTTAGTTCAGCGAGTTGGAGCACTAGAAGTTGCTACCCAGCAAGCCGAACAGGCGGATAGAGTTCATGGGGTTGCACGCCAAACTGCGGCGTATCAGCAAGCCGATAATTCCACACACACCGTTCCGTTTGACAGGCATAAAAATACGAATCGTTCATTTAAACATCAGAGAGCTGGTAGTTCAAATACCGTTGAGGTCCAGGGGTCACGAGACAATCTGGAGGAGGAATGGTGCTGGTATCACAGAAAGTACTTGCACAAGGCTCGTAAATGTGAATCGCCGATGTGCCCATTGTACGTACTACTTTACCCAAAAAACGGGAACAGCGCGGCGTAAATGCGAGTCAGACGCCAGCGCCAGCTAAATCAAATGCCACTCGCTGCCTATTCCTTTCAGATCCGACTTCCGGTTTTCGATTCTTGATCGATACCGGGAGTTCGGTGAGCCTAATTCCGGCAACTGCCAAAGACAAACGCACCACAGGTATTCCAAACTTGCGTGCTGCTAATGGCACTCCTATACTCTGTTACGGCACGCGATCGTTGTCATGTTCCCTAAATCTCAAACGTACCTTGAGCTTCGAATTCATGGTGGCTGATGTGGACACACCCATCATTGGTGCTGATTTTCTGCAGAAGTTTGCATTGGTGGTGGATGTGAGAAATGGATGCCTTTATGATAGCGAAACCAGAGTGCAAAGACCCCTTAGTGCCGTCGATATGGTGAACGTTACGTCAAGCGTCTCCCCTAACCTAGAGAGTACATGTCCCTACCAACGGGTGTTGCTCGAATTTCCCTCACTCTTTCAACCTAATGTAACGTTGCAAAATAACACGCTGACGCAACACCACATATCGACGAGCGGCCCTCCTGTTTACGCGAAAGTAAGACGTTTGCCCCATGATAGATTGCAAGAAGTAAAAGCCGAGTTTACAAAAATGGTCCAGGAAGGGACAGTTCGCGTCTCGAAAAGTCCCTGGGCCAGTCCCTTGTTGATTGTGCCAAAGAGTAACGGCGAGTTGCGTATTTGCGGCGACTATCGCCAATTAAATTCCGTAACTGTACCCGACAGATTCCCCATTCCCCACCTTCACGATTTTACTGCAAATCTGTCAGGGGCAAAAATCTTTTCCACCGTGGATCTGAAGAGAGCTTTCCATCAGATTCCAATGGAGGAAAGCTCTATTCAGAAGACCGCAGTCTGTACGCCGTTTGGTTTGTACGAGTATCTTCGTATGCCGTATGGCTTGCGAAATGCTCCGCAGACCTTTCAGCGGCACATGACTGAAGTCCTTTCCGACCTCCCGTTTTTTTATTGTTACCTCGATGATGTGCTTGTGGCTTCGGGGACGCCTGAGGAGCACGTGCATCATTTGAGGGAGCTGTGCAAACGACTAGCGTCGCACGCTCTGCTGATTAACCCAGCAAAGTGTGTACTGGGAAAGAAGGAACTGACTTTTCTAGGTCACCACATCTCAGATAAAGGCATTAGGCCACTTCCCGACAAGGTAGAGGCTATCCGAAATTTCCCGAAACCCTCTACACACAGAGAGTTGCGCAGGTTCTTGGGATCGGTGAATTTTTACCACCGATTCCTAAGGAACTGTGCGGCGACTCTGGCACCACTCTCCTCACTCATTAGAGCGAAGAAACGAGGGAAGTCTGTACTGATCGAGTGGAACAGTGAGGCTGAGGAGGCATTCACAATAATTAAAGAAGAACTTGCTAATGCGACGGAGTTGGCTTACCCACACCCGAACGCAAAACTTAATCTAGTAGTAGATGCGTCAGACCTTGCTGTCGGCGCGGTACTACAGCAAACCGTGGACAACAACACGACCCCTCTGGCGTTTTTCAGCCGGAAGCTCTCTCCCACCGAACAGCGTTATAGCACGTTCGGGAGAGAGCTCCTGGCGATTTACCTTTCAATCAAACACTTCCGATATACCTTGGAAGCACGTCAGTTCACGGTATTCACCGACCATAAGCCTTTGATCAACGCAATAAGAATGCCTCCTGATCGCCACTCCCCTCGTGAAAGTCGGCACCTGAGTTACATAGCACAGTTCACTAACGATCTCAGGCACATTAAGGGGGACGAGAACACGGTCGCCGACTGCTTATCGCGTGTGCACAACGTGGTATTAAACCCGTTGGCGCCCGAGTTCCGACCTTCTGTGCACATGATTTCGTTGGCTGATATCATCACCGAACAGAAAAACGACACGGAGATCCAATCTTTGATTGAGTCTCCTAGCTCGTCGCTAAAACTGTCACTCAGAGAAGGCGTTTACTGTGACGCTGACCGGCCTAACCGATACTACCTACCTACCACCTTGCGTTTGCCCGCCATCAAACACTATCATGCGCTATCTCATCCTGGGACGGAGAGAACTTTCCGCCTAATTGCGGATCGTTTTGTCTGGCCCGGGATGCGTAGGGCCATAAGAGAGTACGTTCGCAATTGCCCAGATTGCCAAGCTAGCAAAGTAACTCGACACAACAAAGCCGCAATTCAACCTTGTGTTTTCTCTGGAGGTAAGGTTGACCTTGTCTTTTCTCTGGAGTCGGAGCTGTCGGGATTTCTTATGTTACTATTCTTGTATTGTTATCAGTATGGGGAGAGCCCGACTTAGATACTGCTACCTATATAACGCGCTGTAATGTTAAAGCGTGAAGCATTAAGGATTAGGCATTCAGGCCTAGAGCTAGTCGCGCAGCCACCGCCGAGCTACGGCGTGTGCGCGTGGCACAGCGGTGCTGGGCGTTGCCTGCCCCGCCCGTTCATTGTACTCTTCAGTATTGTATCAGCACATCACTCCAATAAAGGATCTTCGCAGCTGAGTGTAATTCTCCTCCCCTGTCTACGTATAAGTCAGTTAAACGATCTCTAGAACCCTTGGACCCCAGCGTAAAAGACCATAAAACGGGGTTCGTCATTGGCGCCCGAACAGGGCGTTATATAGGTAGCAGTATCTAAGTCGGGCTCTCCCCATACTGATAACAATACAAGAATAGTAACATAAGAAATCCCGACAGCTCCGACTCCTACATGGCTCCCCTCCTCGAGGAAGTGGGTCCTCCCACTTCATAACCCATATCAAAAATTACAAAAGGTTCATGATGTTGATGTGGATAATTTACATTAAATCAATTACGTTAAATGAAGGTAGAGCCGATGGGAATATACATTACGAATGGTCTCAATACAAATTGAATTTGGATAATATGGAAGATCATCGTCGCTTTTTCTGAAGCAAAGCACACAATACTATAAAAGCATAAACGGCAAAACTAAAATACATCACCTCATAAAATAGTGATGAACAAAGCAAAAAACAATTTAAAAGACAGCAAAATATAACAAGGCGCAGTATGTATTTATTCATTTCTTGACGGACAACATCCATCGCACGACGAAAGATCATGTGACTAACGCAAACACACATCACACATACAATCTTTCGCTGCGACTCATTCTTCACTTTCAAGCTGACATTCCCTTTTCATTCTTCACGCCTACTCTGTAACATTACCTAAATGCCTACGGAATTATTGGCCATTACCTTTTTTTTGTCCCAGTCTTACTGAACTATGTCTAACATGTTTCGTTATGTTAAGAGGTATACTCTTTTGTTTTCCTGAAGAAAACATTATTTCCGTGATGATGGAGTGACATTTTAACTGAAGAATAAAAGAAGAGAAAAGTTATTAGCTTCGAACAGAGAATGAAACGTAATAGAGTCGTGAATGATGTGCATGATGAAGCGAACGCCTACATTTAACAAAAACGTATCAAAGCAGAATAAATGGAAGCTTGATTAATAATGCATAAAGAATAAAGTTGAACAGCACACAAAAATCAAATAAAGGTGAGATCCTCACGACATTCTATCGCAAGTACCGGAAACGAAAGGCCAGCAGCAACCTGCACGTCTGCAGCGCGACAGCTGACAGCTGATTATAAATCCCAAGTGCATGGAAAAAATATATATAAATAATTTGTAAACCACTTACGTATCGCAACGTTCTAAGAGAATGAACGCAGATCAAAATAAAACACATACAAAACAAAAATAAATCAAATGAATCAAATTGAATCAAATCAAGGATAACCAAAATATAAACCAGAAACTTAACAAGTCCCAATGTTATACTTCGAAGGTGTTATCAATAAATAAATAAGTTGTTGGAAAGGAATTCTTATTTTCAAATATTTTAAGGAATATTATTATTTTAAGGAATTTTATTACAACAATGTAG
This sequence comes from Morinoia aosen, assembly GCA_030386875.1. Taxonomy (NCBI): domain Eukaryota; kingdom Metazoa; phylum Arthropoda; class Malacostraca; order Amphipoda; family Talitridae; genus Morinoia; species Morinoia aosen. The sequence goes on along the minus strand of CM059579.1, from coordinate 54,197,383 downwards.
GACTGAAGTATTATAGATGTAATTTACGTGACCTTACAATGGTACCTTTAAACCAAGTTGGACCGAAGTTGTTGTTGGTCGAGCCTTATCTAAGTTGAACCTTAAATAGAAAGTTGGTTAGATGTTTTCCACCGAAAAGCTCCAGTCGTTGCTGGCTCGGTATCGACTGTATCCGCTGCTTGTCATAAACACGACGGCTTAGCGCATCCTGTTTACATCGTTGGGCTCCTTGCGGGTTTCTCCACGAACGATCTAATTTTAAACTGTTGTTCTAATCTGTTGTGACAAGACTCTCTCTATCGTTAGGTTTTCCAACGTGGGGAAAACACCAGAACCCGTCCGCTCTGCATATCTTTACAACTTTCCAATACAATACAAAATCATATGACTCACATTTACCGCAATCCAATAAAATCGCACAAATAAATGAATCGAATCGAATTATACATGAATAAGTACCATTATACCGAACCATCCCGTCCACTCACGAAGATTGCTCCTGCAATCGATTTACGCACGCGTCACGAGACACGTGAAAAACAATAATTTCGGGAAAACCCCAGTACAATGGGAAACCCTGCACCTGTAACTCAACATGAAACCACTTCAAAAAGCTGAACAAACATCTCAAAAACAAAAAATTATGTGTGTCGAAACTAAGCCCGAAAAATATGCACATGTTACACCACATGACAAAAAAAAATTTAAAACGACACATCAAAATTTGTCCGTCGAAAATTAACACAACGCAAATCATCTGCACCTGTTAGAAAACATGACACCACTACAATTTCGAATAAAACATTACAAAGAAACCCTTTTAAAACCAGAAATAAAATACAGAATTCAGTACAGAATTCGCAACGTAACCGGGAATTAACAGTAACACCGCAGTTACCGTAACATAAAGTAACGTAACGCTCGCGAGCTTCACAGCTCTATTGTTGGCTCACTATCGCCGGAAACCGCAAGCAAAACTGATATCTGCAAGCAGACATCTCTACACTGCGCAAGATACTCTGAAAAAAATACGTGACAGTATACAACCTATACTGCAAAAACACTGTACAAAAAATAATAAAATACCTCCATTCATAGTACAAAAAAAAATTAACTTCGGAATCACTACTGCTTCTAACTTCACGAAAACGAATTTCTTTATCGTAAATTCTGATCGAGAATGATATTTACGAACTCACGTAATAATCGAGCATCGTTGCCCTGAAAAATCACGCAAAACTCAAAAAAATTCGCTCACCAACCGTGAACGAGAAAAAACAAAACTTATCAAAACAAATCTTTGTATCCACGTTCGGACACTTGAAAAAAAAATGCGTTTAATTCATTATAGAGACTATGGGCTTACGGCCATCCGATACCAGTAATGAACTGACTCCAAGTGCTAGCAACACTCGACCGAATACCGCTGCGAAACGTATTTTCCTACGTTCAAATACAGCGACCTCTGCTCACCATTGTCCTCATAATGAAATAAAAGAAATACTGGACTAACCCTCACTGACAACGAGAAAAAAAAATAAATGTTTGTCACCGTTGAAAAAACACAATAACACGAACAGCCACTGGAAGAAACCGTTCTCACAATTCAGGAAAACACATGTGGTTTTCTTCCGCTTGAGAACTTTCTTCAGTCTTCTTCCGATGTCGTATTTTTCTTGCCGCGAGATAACTAATGATCACGCGTTCTTGATGCTTCTGTTGTCCAGTCGTCGAAAAGGTCCGCAACTTCTGCACCTGTTTCGTTGGTTGCATTTGAGTGCGTCGAAGGTCGTTACGAAAATAACTTCATGAGAAAGTACGATTTCTTCGATGCGAAAAAAAAAATTCCTTCGTCACGGAGCCGCCATCACGCATGATTTTCTTCTAGTTGCGTTGCGGAACAGCTTCCGTGGGCTCCATCTTCTCTGATGAACACTTGAAAAGCACTCCACTGCACTCTCTCCCCTTTAAAAGTCTCGGCGCTCATATCACAGCGCAAAATGTTGAACGATCACTTTAATCCGACGTTCGGGCGCCAATGACGAGCGCAGCTCCGAACGGGCGGGGCAGGCAACGCCCAGCACCGCTGTGCGACGCGCACACGCCGTGGCTCGGCGGTGGCTGCGCTCGACTAGCTCTAGGCCTGAATGCCTAATCCTTAAAGCTGGGGATACATTGACACTCGCATTGGAAGCTCACAACCATCGGGCGCGGGCAAGCGCGCACAGCGAAAGGGCAGCGATCGTTCACATTGGCACAGCGCTAGCAGGCAGCAGAAGCGTCAAAGTCGGCGGGCAGAGTGTGTTGCTCACACTGCTCAGTTGCAATCCAGACGCTACGTTGGGAGGTACTGCGCTCCGCGCTCTAGTACTTCTCGCCAGGAGCTGCTGATGCTTAGTAGAATAGCGCTAATAATTTATTTCGTATGTCATTGATTGCACGTTCTTCAATGTTCTTGTTTTTGCTGATTTTTGTTGCGAATATGCAGCATAAAATATGAAGGCTTCGGCAAGAATTATGCTAGAAAAACCATATGTAGAAACACTCGATGCACATATGCTACACTCAATGCATAATTGTGGAAGCGCATATTACATGCTAAGCAGAAATATGCATCCATATAAATGCTTCACTTGAATAGCTCCAAATTTATATTTTTTGTGAGGAAAATTGTACAGAAACAATGATACAGGATACAGTGTACTTCTTCATACACGGAAAAAATAATTTCTTTCATAATTTTCTATTAATAATTGAGTGTATACAATTCTCAACTAATTTTTATAACTTATCTAAACATAAATATTTTGAAACAAAAATAATTCTAATCTGAACGAGTCAAGGACGATGATAACGAACGAAAAAAAAGTAATCTAATCCAAGGCTGGTTCTGAACTATATATTTTTTCATGAATGCAAGGAACATTTCTTAATCCTTCTTTTATACGAGGAATATATTTTAGCATCAAATTCGAGGGTTGCTCTTGATAATTGCGTGGTAGTTGAGATTTATAAAAACAAATCTTCTACGATTATCTGCCAGCCTAGTTTTACACTGCGAAAACTTCCACTCGACATCGCAAGAAACAAGTGGAGCAAAAGTGAAGCAAGTTAGTTCGAATATTCCTTTATGGATTCATCCATTGCGTCAGAGATCTCACGAGTCAAAATTGAGTTGATTGTTTTTATTTTTTCAAAACCTTTGTTTATCACCAAAATGCAATTTAACTCTTCATAATACCTTGTATCATATCTGTTCTTCAATGTTTCCTCTACGATATCCATTAATTTTATTGCTCTCGAAGTAAGAAGTCCCTGTATTGTTATGCAAGAGCAATAATAATTATTCATATCCTTCGATAACGTAATTTGATAAAGTGTGCACTAAGCCCAACAAAGTTCTGCGTGATAATGTTTAGAAACTAAAACCTTGTACCACGCAAAACTTCTCTAACGTGTTCTGAGTGAAAAAAAGTTTTATATATCACCTGTTTCTCGCAATAAATGCGATAGAGAAATTCTTCCTGGGCTTTAAAATCTTCAAATTCCTTGAAGTATTCTAAATATGATGCTCCTTGTTCACCTTCGGCATGATTGTAGATCACTTTTAGCCGCACTAATCTCAAATACACTTCATAAGGAACTATATCTAAAAAAAACTTGAGCTAATTCCCGCAAAATTAAAGTAAACTTTTGAAGTAGCTGTAGCAACTTACAATTATTATTGATTTGCGAAAAATTTCAATTTACAAAATTGATCCAGTTATTCAAAAAGAATTATATAAATAAAACTGGATGAAAAAAAGAATATAATTTAAAAGTAATGGGAAGGTTTTACTAGGTTTCAGTTTACTGCCACTTACAGTTAATCATGCATGTTCGCCATATTTTATGCTGTTCCGAGTAAAATATGCGATATGCTCACACTGCATATATACTTGCGGGCATATTTTATGCTACCTAAAATATACTCAAAAGCATATATATGCAATATGTTCAATGTCACATCCCTACTGATGACATGCTGCAGGCTACGGCTCATCTGTAGATGGAGTGATTGACGGGCAGGCGGCGGCAAAGAATGGCTAGGGAGAATGTCCAAGTGAACCTCACTTTGCCCGCCTGCTAGCCTGGCAACAGTGTATGTGCCCGTCGAAGTGACACTCAGAGTGTTGAAAAGAGTGTCAATGTATCCCCAGCTTAATGCCTCACGCTTTAACATTACAGCGCGTTATATAGGTAGCAGTATCTAAGTCGGGCTCTCCCCATACTGATAACAATACAAGAATAGTAACATAAGAAATCCCGACAGCTCCGACTCCTACATAAATTCGATGCAGTCAATATAGATTTGGTAGGCCCGCTTCCAAACTCTCGCGGGTTCTCGTATTTACTCACTATGATCGACCGCTTCTCTAGGTGGGTCGAGGCTGTTCCCATTGCTAACATAACGGCAGAAACCGTAGCTCGAACCTTCGTAGAGACGTGGATCTCCCGTTTCGGGGTCCCTCTGAGCATCACTCATGATCGCGGGGCTCAATTTACCTCCTCCTTGTGGTTAGAAATCTCCAAAATCCTAGGTAGTTCAAACATCACAACCACCTCTTTTCACCCCCAATCAAATGGACTCATCGAGAGAGTCCACCGCGACCTAAAATCGGCACTTCGCTGCTTAAAATGCCACGACGATTGGGCGGACCGATTGCCTGTCGTATTACTTACCCTACGGAACCTGTTCCGGCAGGATCAAAAGTGCACGTCCTCCGAATTGCTGTACGGGAAGTCCTTAAGATTGCCCGGAGGTGTTATTGATCCCGTGTACAAAATTGACGACTCCTTCAGTACAATCACTGATTACGCGGCACGTCTCAAACGCGCCATGCGCGAAGTGGTTTACCACCCGCCTCGCCTGCCTTTACCATCCGAAAGCCTTGATCCATTGTTGAACACGTGCACACATGTTTACGTTCGGGTGGACGGTGTAAAAACCCCCTTACGGCGTCCCTATGATGGCCCCTACAGGGTCCTAAAGAGGACGCCGAAATACTTTGTAATTGAGAGGGGTACCAAAAGCGACAGTGTTAGCATAGATAGACTTAAGGCAGCATATGTGTCCTTCCCTGATGATAGTTCTACCAACACTCATGAGCCGCAACCCAGGGTGCAAATTACCCCCAGGTCAACACCTGTCGAGGCCACCGGGTTGCACCTTTCTGTCTTGGCTAGGAACTATCCTCCCACTATGGAGTGTAACGAGTTCGTTGTTCCCTGGAAGACCGTTCAAAGAACGCTGTCGGGACCTCGTAATTCGGGTGCCTCCGATTCGGTTGACTTTCCTGTTGCTGTTGTTCCTCATCACAAAAAAACCTCAGAGACCCGTTCGTTGTCCCAGTTGGGAATCCGAACGTCAACTTTCACAGCTCCACAGCCTAATCCTTCTATTGCCCCCGAGCGCGTTAGCAGTTTTGGCAGACCTAGTCGTCCGCCAGCTCGTTACGCGCAGACTTAGGGTGGACTTCTGTTCTGTACAAAAATTTTTTCTATTCTCTCCTGTCAAACCTTCTGTTAGGATTTTCCTTTTAGGATCATTTCGGGCATTTACAGGTAACAGCTTCACTGTTACCAGACCTTTCGGTCCACATGCGTTGGGGGGTAGCTGTAGTGAATCTCTATTCCGCAACCTGGTCGAAATTTCGAAATTCTCAGAATGACCATCTAAAAATTCAATAAAATAAATTCAACCATTAGCATTAAATAACATTACGAAATTCACTAATCTCTGTCCTCAATTTTATCAAAATTGTGTAACGAAAACAATTCAATCCCTAAGAATTCACATTTGCGTTTTAACGGAACCTTCCACGGACGCGCGACAGCAACATCGTATGCGATCTAGCGTCAATTGTCTCGTGTCATACAGAGCGTGCATATCTAGGGCTGTTGACTGGTGAGAATTAAATATTGTGTGTGCCTTTGCTGTTCTACGGGTAACTATATTTATGTATATTGTAAATCGTCAATAATTTTATTGTATAGGTATTAAGAAATATTGCCTAAAGTTTCCAGAGTGCTAAACGCTTAGGATTTCCTTGCCAGAACTTGGGTTCCCCACAGGCCATTTTTCCTTGTATTGTTGTATATCCTATCTTAAAGTTTTCAAGCAAACAATTCACTATTTCATGTAAAGCTATTTTAAAGGAAATTTTTCCTTTTGATGTTTCTTAAATTTTCATAAGCCAATAATTAAGATGGTGACATTCTTATCAAATTATAAATTTTCCCTTTTGATGTTTCATAATTTTCATAAACCAATATTTAAGATGGTATTATCTGTATCAAGATTAGGATTTTCCCTTTGGTATCAAAAATAACTTCTTTAGCCAATATTCAATATGGTGTTACTTGTGTGATCAGGTTAGACTAACATCAAATTATCAACTTATTTCTTTAATGTTTTTTTTGTTAATCAAAGCAATCAAAATATTCATTCTCAATTGCTGTAGTTTGTCACAGTTGTATTTCCAATTAGGTAGTGTTTTGAGATAATCACGTGGTTGTATTTTTTATGTACAGTCAACATTAAAAATCATTCTTAACAAATTTTATAGTCAACCTTTGTTGTGATGATAATCAGAACAAACCTTGTAAATACCAATAACTAAATAGCTGATTTTCCTCCTAGAATCAGTATTATACATTGAATATTATTGATTTTGTTAGGTTTAGTTAGATGGTAATTGTATAATTCTTAGTCATTGTACATTGATTATTTCAGTTAGGAAGAACTGGGAACATGTGTTTTCTAGTTCATTTGCATTTAGCAGATGCTGTAGATTTTTTTTACCATTAGCTATTAATTAAGTGAGGCAGGATACTCAGTTCACTGCTTATGCCATCTTAGTTTCGCCAGGCAAAGTTTTGCCTGTGTGAGTTACTAGTGTAGAATTTTTAGCTTCATGCCTTTAGAAATATTAGAATTAAGTTCTGATTCCGAGCAAAGTGTTAGTGCTCCGAAGCTGATCCCCGCTTGCACTCCGGCGCCAGAGTGCTGGTGGGGGTCGTTTTTCGAAGAGACTCCTCGCTTTGAGGCGGCATGTTAATGCCAGATTGTTTGCAGCATAGCATGTGTTGATATGTGTTTTAATACCGTGTGCAATTTCACCCAGCGTATTATTCCGTACAGGAAGCTACGAGACACTTTACATTCCACTGCCACGTCACCTACCTTACCCGATCATATCAAAAGGGTAAAATAACCCGGTAGCCAGACTTGGCATAATAACTGCCTCCTTCATTGTACCTTTTCACTTCAAATTAAACCCCCCATTACTGGACGGCAAGAGCAAATATCAAATTCCTCCACCTCACTAAAGAATTGAGACCTCATTGGTTACAGCTAACCCAACTGCTGCATAACCTCCACGTCAATATTCTGACACAATTATAGGAATTGCCACTTACCGTCCTCACACGACCTTCTCCACAATTACACTTCCACATACCGACGCAGCTGTGAGCCTGTTGCAGTCCCTACTCCAGATCGGACGTCAACATCAGCGCAACTGGAAGACCAATCTGACAGCCAACAATAAACCCAGGCCAGAAAGAAATAACCATATCTACTTTCTTATCCTTTCGATGGTCCAGTTCCAAGGTGAAAAGAATAGTATTTTGTTTTGATTAAAGACGCCGGAAAAATCGCGTCCGAACCCCTTCATTTAACTTCTCGAAAGTCAGATGCCGTAAATCATTCAATTAGTAATTAAGTGTGTTGTTTAAACACTGGTGACCTCTTATTAAAAGAACATCTTGTGAAATCATTAAATTCTTCAATATTCAATCTCTAAAGTCGATATTCAACCTTCACAATCAAATCCAGTAGTTCCCCACTTTGGGAGAACTTCACACTACTTCACAGCTCGACATCTGTCTTTCATTAGTCAGTTCACCACGGATATCAGGTACATTAAAGGTCTCGACAATACAGGTGCTGACTGTCTCTCTCGAACTAATTCTGCCCAAACCAGTGGAGAAATAACCATCGGCAATATAGCAAATGCACAGAAGGAGGATCCTGAACTCCAGGACCTTCTCAAACCTACTAACACTACCTCTTTGAAATTAACTTTGGTTGACGGCGTGTACCGTGATGCTGAGCGACTTTCTCGTTTGTATCTGCCTGCGACTCTCCGCAGAGTAGCTATTCTTCACTATCATACTCTCTCTCATCCTGGTATTAACCGTACATTGCGTTTGATTTCCGATCGTTTCGTCTGGCCAGCGATGCGTAAGGAGGTAAAGCAAATTGTGCAAAACTGCCATGCATGTCAGAATAACAAAATTGTGAAACATAATCGTGCAGCGCTACAGAGTTGTGCATTTGCAGGACACAAATTCGACGCCGTACACCTAGATTTGGTGGGTCCGTTGCCTTTGTCGCGTGGTCATTCCTATTTGTTAACAATGATTGATAGATTTTCCAGATGGGTTGAGGCCGTGCCTCTCCCTGATACCTAAACTGATACTGTAGCTCGCGCCTTTGTGAGCACCTGGATTTCCAGATTTGGGGTTTCCTTAAGTGTCACGCATGACCGGGGATCACAATTTACCTCCAAATTCTGGAGTGAGCTTAGTGCCGCCTTAGGTTGTGCAAACACCAATACCACCGCATATCATTCGCAGTCGAATGGACTCATTGAGAGAGTCCACCGGGATATAAAAAGTGCGTTGCGTTGCCTTAATTGCAGTCATGACTGGACCGACAGACTTCCAGTGGTATTATTGAGCATTCGAAACTTGCATAGGCAGGATCAGTAGTGCATAGCAGCAGAAATGTTGTATGGAAAGACGCTTCGCCTCCCGGCCGACATTGTTGACCCAAAACCGTTGCCTGAATTTTCATCTGCTGACCGTTCCGCATATGTAACCTGTCTCAAGGATTGCATGCGTCAGATCAAGTATGTTGCTCCACGAATGCCTCAAACAAAAGACAAACTTGATCCTGCTTTGCAACATTGCACACATGTGTACGTTCGTAACGATAGTATCAAACCAACCCTCACACGCCCTTATGATGGCCCATTCAAAGTAGTGAAACGGACGCCAGAGTATTTCGTCCTAGAAAGATCTGGTTCACCCGCCCCTGTGAGCATAGATCGATTAAAGGTCGCTTACACCTCCGATAATAGTGTGATTTCTAACTCTTCATTCTCTCCACAGAACTTCCTTTCCACTGAGACTCGATCATATCGTCTACCTCAGTTTCCTCAGTTGGCCGCATTGTTGCCTAGTCAACTTGAGTGTAATCCTTTCTTTTTGCCTGTATCTTCGAATCCTATCGTAGACTCTAATTCTAGCTCTCTTAGTGAAACAGCGACAAGTCTTGGGAGACCAGACGAGACCCTGCAGTAACTCCTGTTCCTAGAACTCTTGCTGATCTAAATTTGCAGACCCGTTTGGTGAAGCTTCCCCGCTCAGTAACATTCTCCGACCGCCAAACCCGGCATGGTCGCGTAGTTCGAACTCCTTCCCGCTACAAATGATTGTAGCGGGTGGACCTTTCGGTCTGCGCCTTGGGGGGCGATGTAGCAATAGCTACAAAATGTATAAATTCAGTGAAATTCTCATTAACTTTTAAATTGCATAAGTATTGCCGTTAAAAGTCTTACTCTAAATTATCATTAAAAATTTTCTACTTATAATTAGTAATCTTAAAAGTTTTTGTGTAAAAGCACATAAATAAAATAATACCGCCGATGGACGTTCGAGTTTTTGAATCGTTAGGATGGCAACAGCGCGGCTGACGTGGGTGCAGGTTCGTCACTTCTTGCTTGGTTGTCGCCCCGTGTGTTTTCAGCGCTTTATGCATCGCCGTCAAGAAACGCCACAAAACATTCCCTGGGCCTTAATGTTTTACCCTCGAGTTTTACACTCGACTTTTACACTTGAACCTTACACTGGAGTTCTTACGCTCACTGAGCATTAAGTCACTTTGAGTTATACTTACAACTCAAACTTCGAGTTACACCATTTAACTCGACCTTAGTGCCTTGCATTTGCCTCGGTTTTGCGAGCTGATTTCAGCCTGGTATAATTATCTAATTTACAGGCTAATTATCCATCTGCTCCAACTACGGACATTTGTCTTCAGGGTGTAATAATTCTCATACTCCTAGACCAAGTGAAATTGATTGACCATCATCAATCACGGCTCAAAAATTAAGACTTGAAGCCATTCCTAAAGCCCTAATTCTCTGGCTTGTTAATTTGCCCGTACCCTAAAATTTACTTCCACCAAACACGCACACGTACCTCCTGTCAACGTCATCACTCGCCGGAGCACTCACCTGGCGCGGACTCCGCCCATCTAAGAGAAGATCGTCAGAAGTTCAAGCACGCCATCGGTCCCACAGGCTTCCTCCAATAAAATATCCAAAGCTGAGTCCCTTAAAAGAGTCTTCATTATCCCCTCTTTTCGCAATTTCGAGAACACTATCGAGAAAGATTATGATTGGACGTTAATACCCATATTACAGTTTAACCGTACCCACCAATCGTAACATACACAATCTAATTACTGTCTAAATATTAAACTGTTTCCAACCACGGACACTTTTCTTCAGTGGTAATGATCTTAAATTCAGAACCATTTAAGATCTATTTCCGCCTTCAATCACGGCTCCACTTGATATCATTCCCCTGCTAAAATTACGCAGACTTTGAGCTTAACCCTGAAATCACACTGATTTCTCTAGCCTTGCAAAATGGCCTCACTCATTAAGTGAATTCCATAAATCACACACACGCACAATCCCAGTCGACTTCGTCACTTGCCGGAGCCTTTCGCCTGCACTGACTGCGCACCATGTTCAGCCAAGCTCTTCAGTAAAACAAGACGCAGCGGTCCTTCCGGCTTCTTCAAATAAAAACTCTAACACAGCTGAGTCCCAACCTTGTCGTCATTATCCTCTCGTTAACGGGGTCGTAAACATCTTTCTCGAGCTCATTTGCGTTTTGGTGGTTGGGATTATCGTAAAAGTCTACCCAACCATCAAACGTAAAACACATTCAACACAACCGGCTTCAACACAGAGCTTTGTCCACGTGTTCTTGTTCCCAAAAGCTTGAATCTGACCTAAATTCATGTTAGACTGACCGCTGAAAAGGAAAGAAATCCATCGACTTTCAAGATCCTCCTGGATCCAAGAAGAAGCTGAAAAGGCGTACGTCAAAATTTGCTTAGTGAGTTAAATAATTAAAATTTGATAACCTAATGACTCAGATCAATTTATTTTGATAATTTATGATATATTTACTGTTAAGAGTTCAAATGCAGCAGTAATTTCAATACATAACGTAAATTAAAAATATCCAGTTGAATATCTAAATGAAATAAGAATAAGTTTTTGATTGATCATTCATGTGCTAGTATGCAAAGCTTTGAAATAATTTATAATTTTAAGGTAATCAGGAACGATCTATAAAGCTGGTTTTATGATAATATTTACAATTGCTCACTAATGTAGCACCGTGTCGGTAGTTGTGGTAATCCTGAATATGACGTCATTCGTACAGCGGCCATGTTTTATTCGCTGGCTCGATCTGTTACACTCGAGTCTTAGCGCAAATCGTGAGATCTTACTGATAGTGCGCAAACAACAAATTGCTTTTTAGGATGGAGGAAAAAACACAAATAAAAGAACTTGATCAATGGATTGAGCAATTGATGGAATGCAAACAGTTAGGAGAAAATCAAGTGAAAACATTGTGTGAAAAGGTAAGGCTACTTGGAAAGAAAATTATCTTCGTGAAGAATAAATGTTTTCATGTATATTAGGGTAGAGAGTATTACGCTATTCTTGAATAATTTCATTACACGACTTTTCTCATGTTTGATGTGCACATGCTATTTAATGCTCTTTGCTCGTAGCCGGTTAATATCAGAAATGAATGGTGAAAGTGCGTAATGAGTTGAAAAAATAAAAGCCTAACTAGTTAGAATTTTATTCATGTAGCCTCGGTGTGCTTATTCTCTTAAGGACTAATTTTAATTGTTGTATTTGCATCAATCATTTGAAAAACGTAGATCAGTGATAAGATTTTAAATGTTTACAAATGCGAAATAAAATGTGATGAATGAATGTTTTTAAATTTATGTGTAGCATATTGAGTAAACATTTTGGTTTTAGTAAACTTATTTACTATACCTCTTATCAGCTAGCAGTAATTCATGGGTCATGAGTTTAATCTACTGTTAGTTTAGTAAATCTATCCTGATGAGTTATTTTTTAGTATAGATGTATTAGTTTTTAAGATGCAAGTATAATTCTTCCTATTGGACGACTGCTAGCTTTGTTGGTCAATGTGAAGTTTAATGCAATTACTGAAAATAATTATTTGATTCCAAAGAATAGCTAAAGGTACCCATTTAAGAACGTTTTACACAAATGACATTCTGCTTGCTGATGCTTTATTTCAAAATTATCAAACTTTGAAGTTAACTTTTGCGCGCAAAAGGAAGCGACCGCGCCAAACAGAATTTAATTAATAATGGTAGCTAATCCCTATTACTGACGTTAAGAGGTTGGGTCGTTAGGGGAAGCCACAGTTCTAGTGTTTATTATAATTTATCATAAATATAGGTTCAAAGCAACCCATTAAGGTCACGTTAACAATTGTGTTTACATCGGCTCCATGATGGCGGCAGCCCTACCGGGTGGCCTATTAGCTGACTGTAAAGGTGACGACGTAATAATGACTAAAAAAACGTCAAAAGCACCAAGTACGAGAAATAGTACGTTAACTTTTTTGTGTTATCAACTGATAACAATGTTTCTCATTATTTTATTAACAATTTCTATCATTCTTTTATTTCTACAAAGTTCTGGCATAAACTTTAACACCTCATGATTCGAACTTTGCTTTTCCCAACCTGGTGCACATTTTCTGTGTTACACATTTTGCGTGGGAAAGCAATTTCACCTATATCTTCAAAGCTGAATAATTTGAAATAACGCATCAGCGAGCAGAGTGTCATTCCTGTAAAACGTTTTGAAATGTGTTCCTTTAGTGATTCATGGGATCGGAATTATTATTTTCCGTGATTGCATTCAACTTCACATTGACCATATTTTTAGGCACATTTTGTACTATTTCATGTTTTGGGGTTTATCATTTTAGAGTTGCTTGTATGCTGTCTTTGGTGTAGAATGTATTTTCATCATTGCTGGAGGGTGATGAAGGGATTACTTAATCAAATAAAATGTACAATAGTTCTAATATTTTAGTAATATCATTCAGGATTTGTTACTTTTTATTAAGTTTTTTTTTGTAGTTTTTAATTGCTAGTGTTTTCAGACTTTATGAACAGTTGGCAGTTCCTTGCTTAGGTATGCATTTTGCTGAAATTTGTGAAATAGTAAAATATTGGGGTAAGGGTAAAGTGTTTGTTAGTAATAGATTTTTAAGTTTTCGGTGCCTAAACATAGTTCATTAGATCAAAATAGATAAGTTTACTTTTATGCACTTTCAGTCAGAAATGAGTATTTAACAAGTTATAGCGTTGAATGAGTTACCGCAACTTTAGTGTTTGAAGCAGAAAGTAATTCATCTAGCGCGTCGTATAGCAACATTGCAATGGATGCTTCCTTCGGACGCGCTCGAATGGTTGAGCGCGTTCCTGCTATCTAAGACGAAAGTTAACATGCCGCTCTAACTCTTAAAACACTCATTTTGTCGTTAAAAGTATATAGAACAAAAGTAGTTTATTTTGTTGTTATTACCATGATTCAAGCAACAAAAATTTGAAAATCAATGAGTAGCTGTTCATTCGAGCGCATTCGTCATCAAAGACAAAACTAAACCAACCGCTATATCTTGTTAAATACTCATTTTTGACGGAAACTGCATAGAATAAAAATTGTTTATTCAGATCAAATTAACTATGTTTAGGCACCAAAAACTGGAAAATTGATTACAAGCAAACACTTTACCTTACCAAATGTTGGAAATTGTTCAATATACAAAAGCTAAATATACATTTTTTTCCAAATATGTAGTTTTTTTTTATTATAGTTTCTGCTTATTTTGCGGTGTCAAAAATATGTAGTGCAGTCTTAGTCAGCTATTATGTTATTGCAGGTGTGATGTTTTTGTATTTCTTGTTGAAATAATGTTTATCATATATTTTTGGATACTTGATCAAGCCATAAAAAAATGTAATTTAATCATTGTCTTGATTGTTTTATTTTTACTTTTTTGCAAACCCAATAGACAAATTTCATTGAATACGGCTTGCCGTAGCTGCATTTGGCATTTAGCAGATTGCATTATGAATTGTTGGTTGTGTAATTAGTGATGTACCGATGTATTGGTATCGGTATCGGCAGTATCGGCCATTTTTAGTGGTATCGGTATCGGCAAAATCTGGTCGATACTTTACCGATACTTTCCAATAATACATATTTTATCATTAACCCTACATGACCGGAATATAGATGCAGATGGTTTTTAAAATTTTGAAGTTCATTTTTGAGTTATAGTTGCATCAGAGGGATAGTAACTACGAAAGATTTCTGAAAAAAATGTTTATTGTAAATTTTACCAATGGTGGACTAATTCGTCCTTACAGGCTTGCAGCATATGAAATTAACATAGGACGAATTCGTCCATATCCTCACATGAAATAATATTTATAAAAAAACTTTTTTCCCATTTATTTGCCCTATAAGGAGAAAGAAGAATGTGGAATGTTTTACAGTAGTAAAATAGGCGCTTTCAGTTTAAAATAATAGGCATTTGCGAAATATATCAATATATGCGGCATCAAGAAAAACGTCATCAAAAGGAAAAAATATTGAAGTTTTCATACATTTTTAACTATTTTTAGTCATGAGTATAGTAGCATAACATATCTAGTGAATACCTCCCTAACTATCAAAAAGCCCTGTTGGTAATAATATGTCACTTTGTGATAGGACTCTGAGTACAATAAAAAAGTAAAGACCCTTCAGCAATCAAATAAACTAAATTCCTTTCTTCATTTTACTACTTATAACACAACCTATTCTCCATGAAACTTTGTAAAGCAGTTTACTTTCGAATTTAAGCAGAGATAAATTAAAGTGAATGGTTAGGGTAAGCCTTTGTTCAAAGTCGTGAACAGTTACAATTAGTGGCCTATTGACGTTCTTTTGCGTTGAATACAAGTTGCTCTGGTCAACAAACAGTTGAAATATTTCTTCAGTAAAAAAATTCGAAATATTCAATTGGTTCTTTCAAAGTCCTATCTAATTCATAACTTTGTTCACAACTAGGAAACTTTGTCTCGTCTAACTTGCTACTTTTCACCCATTGCTGTTGAGAGGAGCTTCTTGTGGTAGCTCTCCCTCTTCTGCTTGTAGAAGTAGACTCAATTTCTTCAACTGGTGCATCAATTTCTAGAACACATTCAGTTTCATCCATGGATGCATCTATGCATCTTCCAGATTTTCAGCATCGACTCTGTCAATGGGCATGTCTGCAAAACAGAATACTATCAGTCAAAATAATTCCCTGATTTTCAGTTACAAAATCCTGGGGAGCAAACATCTAATAAAAATATATGAAAAACAGGAAGCTGAACTGGAACTGAAACATGGTTATTACCATGAAAAACATGAACCTCAAATTGTGTTTCACCTCATACTAAAGCAGACCATGAAATGTGCATTCTTACCATCTGGACTTGTTGAGCGAAAGTCTGGTTCTTGTACCGAGTCATCATCAGAAAGAGCAGACATTTCCATTTCATCATTACTATCCAACGTGTCCACAGGCAAGGCTGCTGCTTGTCCTGTAGCCCTCAACCTTGAATTTCTCCCACCATAAAAAAGGACAAATATATATATATTTGTCCTGTGAAAAAAAAAGACAAATATATTACATACCAATTCAAAATTGATTATGTATTGAAGGTTATGCCGTTTTGGAAATGAAAATAAAATTTATGTCATCACCCTGTAAATAATTTGAATTTTTACTCATAATTTTTAAAATCAACATTATGCAATTAGCTTATTTAGATGACATAGGAAGTATTTGGAAACCTAGGGAGGCATCATAAAATATACTGAAATTCAGACCCCCAAAAAAGTGAAAATAGTCCGAGACAACAAAAAAATACATTTTATATAATACATAGACATATATGTTACAATTTTTCTCTTAGAAAATGCATTAGTTACATCGTATAGTCATTGTATTCTGAAAGTTTTTACAAATTCTTTGGCAGCGTTTTCTAGAAAAAAATAGAATTTGGCAACAGCGAGAAGAATGAAAACATTCAGTACACAGACACTGCAAGCAGCTATAGAAAGGCAAATTTGAGCTAAAACATGCGGGTGTGTGCCATTTATTAAAATTGTGATCTATCGGTACAAGAACTACAATAAAACTCATTTTTTGTACAATTCAAATTTTAGATTTATTGTATATGCCTACTGCATGAGAGAAAGAACTATTTCGTCCAGTGTTGTTTACAGAGATTGAATTCTGTCAAGGACGAATTCGTCTCCATATTTACAATGGCCGCTGCATATAAATTTTTAGCTCAAAACAAAATTTTTTTCTTTTAGCACGAAGTTCCAGTATCTAGGTTGCCACAGTAATTTCAATATAGTTCCACTTTACCTGTATGTTCCTCCAAGGCTTAGTGATTGCAGGAGATGACAGGCTTTCCGTGACACCACCTTCTCTGATGACAATTAACCCCACACTGATTTTTTCTGTCATGGATAGGTAGCACCACTTGCCTCTCCGTTGAACTCTATACCGGACGAGTTTGTCCTTAGCTCTGTACGTCTAGACAACTTTATTTATAGCCTATACATCTTATTTTAAAATTGCCGATGAATTCGTCTTATTCGGTCATGTAGGGTAAAATGAAGGTCATAAATCATGAAAGTAAAAGTATGTAACCTAATAATACCCGTTGTGTGTTTATTTATATATTTATTTGGTGTCCGCTTCAACATAGGTTGTGTGAGTTTGCGGTATCATGGATACCGAATTCTTCAGTGTAACATTAAAGATGGCGTTTCCATGCATTTAAATATTTGACCTTATATTAGGATAGGTTTTGTTGGGATATGTTAGCTTAGATTAGGATAGTCTAATTTAGCGCAAGTTAGGTAATACTGACAGAATTTTTTCTCATGTCTGCCTATCTTAACGATGACATTGTCTATGGAATCTCCACGGGTTCTGCTACTATCTAATAATACCCTTGGTTTATTTGGAGTCCGCTTCTTCCATTTTCTTTGTCATGCTCATGAGGAGAGTTATAGTAACCGTATCTGTGATACAAGTTTCACCAGTGCGCAAGTACTACAAGAATATTTTTCATCACAGTTGCTGTTAGGATGAAAACATTCGTTGGGTACCACATCTGGAAAATTTGTTCAAGAAAGTTAGTGAATCCCGTCATTTTTGACGGGCTGTGCGTACTTGTAATCAAATAACCTATTCATACCTAGTAAATTAGCTAGCTAACTGTTGAATTATTGCGTTTAATCAGGCCCGCTAACTGAATTCACTACTTTTAATTCCCGATGAGTCACGGTCATAACTGAAAGCTATGTAGCATGAATAGTTGAACCCTGTAGCGACATAAAATTATTATACTTATACAACTAAAACCTATATAGTTTGACCTGATGTCCATGTCCTAAAGTATGTGACAGGCTAAAAAAACCAAACTAATTTAATAAAGTTGAAGGTTCATTTGAAAGTTTTTGTGAATTTATTATAGAAGTAACTGAAAATTCTATTTTAATTTAGCTTGTAAATCGTCAAATATTCTGAAGCTAAGAATTTATTTTAATTTAGCAAGTATATCGCCGTTCATAACGAATCTTGTATTTTTCTTCTATGTTAAGATGTTTGAAAAATTCACCAACAATCTTATAGTTGAATACATCTGAACGGGTCTGTTGATTGCTTTAATCGCAACTTGATGAATTTAAAAACGAAGAAAAGTCCAAGGAACTTAATCATATTTACCGAGAATACGTTTCGGAGTCCAGCTCCATCATCAGTTCGTAAAAGTAAAATTCATTATTACTACAATAAAAGAAAAAATAAAATGTTGGATACAGTCATCAAAGGAAATCACGAAAAAAAAAATCAAAACATGTCCCAGAGAAAATAAAATTGACAAGATCTACTTACAATTTGCAATGGGTAGGAACTGTCAGAATTGTTGAGGGCCGGTTTTCGTTTAATAATATGTAGTGACTCTAAAATTCCGAGTTCACATGTAGTTGAAGCCGAATCTAAGATTTTGAAGTCCGCAGAGGATATCGGTGCGTTGCATTTCACTGCGTGATTACGTACAAATATTGCGAATTGGTTCCCCGTACGGAAGCTTCAACCCTGATGTTCAGCCATTCTGATATAAAAATTTTGTGCCGTCATGCTGACGTACGATGATGTACACTGCACACAACTGTACAACTGTAAGAATAAATCAGAAAGGCTCGCTTCTCCATCTAAAGCGTATCCTTGTCCTGGAATTGTACAATTTTAAGGTTACTTCTTTTTTCCGGTACAAGGATACGCTTCCGATGACAATCCTTTTTTGGAGACATTATTGTTCTGGTCCACTTTTGGAGCATGTTGCTATTATAGCTAGTCTACATTACATTGCAATACGATTAGAAACACATATCTATTGAATGGATTTCATTTTGTTATTTTTCTCAATAATATAGTTAACATAGCAAGAGGATTTTATTTTTCATAATCAGTAACTTTATTGTCAATATTTTGATATTATTAGATATATTAGCAAATAATTTTATTATAACTCTCATGTAGGGGTTATAATGGTTTTATTTTAATACAATACAAGTGTGCACGGCCCGCCAAAAATGGGATTCAACACCTTTCATGAACGAATTTTCAAGATGTAGCTGACAAACAAATACAGTATATCCATCCTAACAGTACCCGTGATGAAAAATATTCTTGTACTTGCTCACTGGTGAAACTCGTATCACAGATACGGTCATTATAACTATCCTTATGAGCGTGAGTGAAAGAGAAATGGAAGAAACGGACACCAAACAAATAAACCAAGGGCAAGGGTATTATTAGGTAGCAGCATGACCCATGGAAATGCCGAGGACAATGTCATCGTTAAGCTAGATGGACCCATGGAAAAATTCCGTCAACATTATCTAACCTATGCCATCCTAATTCTAAGTTGTAACTCGCACCGCACAAAGCACGTTTGTGACGCAAAAGCTTAACAATCGTCATTACATGGTAGCAACTGCGGTTCTTGTAGGCCCTACACCACTAATGCGTTGTCCACTGTTGCCAATACGTGGAACAGAAAGTCGGGTAGGATTAAAATGTTTATGCCGAGCACATTTGCACAAGAACACACAAAGTTCTATTGACTCCTATAGTTCTCCTCCGGTGACAAAGCACCCTTACTCCAAAACGAAGACTTCAGGCACAGCTATTCTCAAAATTACTATATTTATTTTAACGTCTTTTAATTATTCAATATGGCCTGAAAGCTGCACAAAAGCAACATGGTTAGGACAAATGCGCAAATCACGGCAATCAAAACAACCTATCCAATACTACTAACCTATCCTGATAAAATTTCAAACATATCAATGCATGTACAGACGATCTACACTGAGGAATTCGGTATCTATGATACCGCAAACTCAGACATCCTATGTTTCTTAAGAAGCGGACACCGAACAAATACATAAACAAACATACAACGGATATTATTAGGTTAGATGATTGTAAAAGTATTGGTATCGGTAGTAGTATCGGTCAAAGTATCGGTATTTTCAAGTATCGGAGTATCGGTATCGGCCAAAAAATGGGTATCGGTATTGGCCAAAAAAATGGTATCAGTACATCACTATGTGTAATGTAATATTTGAATTTTTGGGTCCAGTTTATACTTTTTAGAACCTTATCAATAGATTTGGTCTTGCTGATTAGGAGCTTTGCATATAAGGGTTATATTACTAACTCATGTGATAAGTAATCTTTACCATTTCAGTATTGTCATTTTTATGCCTAAATAATATTTTCCTATAAAAATTTAGACATGGTTGAAATTAAAGTTGTTGAAATGGTTTGTGTAGTAAAACTCAAATACTTCTGCAAAGAGTTTACGGGGATTTACCATACAAAGTTTTTCCGCTGAAGCAAACGCCCTCTTTTCTATTTTAAACTAGAAAATTATGTATCTTTAAAAATGTATGCTTAGCAAGAAATATGTTTGATACAAAATTATAAGTTTTTGCTCAAACTTATCATTAAATGAATGACTGTCAGAAATCATGGAGGTTTGAAACATGTGTAAATGAAATGAATGTATCACTTTTACTGTTGTAACAGAAATTAGCAGAGAGGAGTAATTTTGTGTTTGTACTTGTGCAGTCTGATGCTAATTTTAACTCAAAATTATAGTAGAAGCAGGAGTTATGACAGCCAAACACTCTCGATATCAATATTAAACTATGAAAATACTGTTTGGCCTATTCTAGTACACCTATTTACTGAAAGACGAAAAAACTGGATTATTCTGAGTTAATGTTAACATTCCTAATGCTCCTTGTATCATCAAAACTTTTTTACATCGGTTTTAATTGATTCTATTTCACTGTAACCGGTTAATCCTGTGTCAATGACCATCCTTTTTGAAGGACATGAGGAAATCTCTTGCATCGTTTTTATTTTCTGAATGCTTTGATGAAAAGTTCACTTTTACTGAGTTTCTTTTTATAATAATTTTAGAGAAATTATAATAATATTATTTTGTTTTTGAGATCCAAAAAATTTTGTTGTTATAATGCATATGTTGGGATGCTGAACATGCTGTTTGTTAGCCAATTGATCAAACTTACATTTTAGTATAGAATAAAATAGCATAAAAATTATTCTCAAGTAAAGATTAACTATTGTTGACCATCAATCAAGCTCTAAAGTTACATTCTGCATATTCTGGTACTCACCTTGATTGGGAAACTTTGAATGACTTGATTGATATTGTTTTGAATTGTATGATAGTGGTTTTACAAGTATCATTAAAACTTGTTCAATTTCTGAATTTTATGATGCTTCATAGAAAGCTCAGCTTCTGAATATTTTAGATATAATGGATTTATCCCAGATTTCCTTCAAAAATCATGGACTCTAAAATTTATCAATGAAAATTCAGAAAACTGTAGATGTGCTCAATTTGACTAAGGAAATCTTTTATTGTTTGTTCTGGAGATGTTATCAAAGAAGTTCTTGCAACAATTTTTTGTTCAAAAGTTGATCATAGAGTACATGGGATTGAAAATTTGAATATGCATTCATATCCGTTTCTAACCTAGTAAAGAGTTAACTCTCTTGTCATAAAGAACAAAACATTATGATTATAGAAATTTTCATCCTATTGTTTATCCTTGTGCTCAACATTATTTTAGGCTCATTATTCAATACTTTTCATATTACTAATTCATTTGATATCTATTGCTCTGCTAAGCAGTTTTTTCAGAACTGTTGCAGAGAGAACATAAGTTTCATACTGTCAAGAGATGAGAGAATATCATTGAGCTGTTTAGACCTACAATTTGCTTGTGAATCATACTTGCAGAATAATTAAAGCTTCTATTGACACATTTTGAAGAAGTCCTTGAAGCAAAGTTTGTGGAATGTTTATTTTCTTGTTCATGTAAATTATTTGACATATAAGCAAGTGCCATAATTGCTCCTTATTTTCAGGCTAAAGAAGTTTTGGCCAAGGAGGGCAATGTTCAAGAAGTGAACAGTCCAGTCACAGTCTGTGGAGATGTCCATGGTCAGTTCCATGATCTCATGGAGCTCTTCAAGATTGGTGGACGCTCCCCTGACACCAACTATCTCTTTATGGGAGACTACGTTGACAGAGGCTATTACTCTGTTGAGACTGTTACTCTGCTAGTCACTCTTAAGGTATGTTCTTTACTAGTGATCAAGCTTCTGAATTGTAATTCATGTTTTTATTCTTAGAATTTATCAGCAGCATTTTTGTTTTGACCTTACACAGACTACTGTTGTTTGTTTTGAACAGTTAAGAGCAATTTTTGTTATGAATATACTAAATGCTTCATTGTAAATTTCAAATCCTATTCCATATGAATGGTAATTTTAAAAATATTGTATTAATTTGTTCATAAGGAAAAAATTTGGTCTTTGTAAGAGTGTGAGATAGCTTTGTTTTAGTGAAGTTATCCTCTCCGGCGGCTTTAACTATCAGAGGGAGGAGATGAGGGTCTGAGCTGGAGATCAAATAGGTTTTCCTTTCATTGATATAAAATAGGTTTTTGGCCTTGTTACAATCTTTTATCGGTTCATTACTGTCTCGTTTTCCTGCATCTATTGCTTTCTTCTTCATCTTAAGTTTTGTTTCATAAACCTCCTAACTGACTGCTTTTATGTCCAGGGGATCTTTTGTGGCGGAAACCTTCCATGTGATTCCCCATTCCTTCAACTCTATACTTAGTGATGCTTCTCTCTCATTGGAACACTTTTATTGTGGTTACGGGCTCTTAAAGTAACTCATCAATTTTTTTTGGTTCAAAGCTTGTTACATTTATTCTGTTCAAACACAAATGTCTGCATATCTTTTTGATTTCATTCATCATTTTATTTATTTATAAAGGTTTCTTACTGACTAAAGATGTACAGTTGTGTGCTAGAGTTTCATCAGAAAGTGCTGCATTGTACAATGGAAATTACCACCAAATATTTGTGCACATCCTCCATTGCTTCCATCAGCTGATGCCTGTAAAAGTTTCCATAAGGTTGTATTTTAATTATGCTCGATGTTGCAGGTCCGCTTCCGCGAGAGAATAACAATTCTGCGTGGTAACCATGAGTCACGCCAGATCACTCAAGTGTACGGCTTCTACGATGAATGTCTCCGCAAATACGGCAATGCCAATGTCTGGAAATACTTCACTGACCTCTTTGACTACCTGCCCCTCACTGCGCTTGTTGATAACCAAATATTCTGCTTGCATGGGGGTTTGTCTCCCTCCATTGACACCCTGGACCACATCAGGGCGCTGGACAGGCTGCAGGAGGTGCCACATGAGGTCAGTTCACATCTGTTTTGCTGTTGTTGTCAATGCTGTGTTTGAACAGCCTGCAAAAGTATTCTCAGAATTGCAGAATTTCTCAGGTTTCTCTGCTGTCCATTTGGGACTGGGAATACTTGCACTTAGGTTTTTATTCATAACGTTAATAAGCACACATCAAGTTATGGCTTTGTCAAACTAAAATGAGTTGTTTAATGCTGTGCAAATACATCTCGATTGGTTATATTCAAACGGCTAGGTATTAAGGCCCCCTCACATGGACAAATATGTTGGCAGACAATCTGAACTGAATTTGGTTTGTCGGTCTCAAGGCCCCTCACACGATGCAAACAACACACTGCAAACTTGACAAAGACTGGCGCACGCTTCAGTATACCAGTAGCAGCTAGGCGGAGGTTATGCACAAGAATAGCGACTCCAGACGGCGAGTTCGTACAATTGATAGGATTCGCTATAGTTGCAATGAATAAGAAATAAGAGATGCAAAAGCTTGCTCAAAATGGGCTAAAGAATGGTTCCGAAAAAGTAGTGAGCATACAAATAAGAAATTGCTTATTGAAGTGCATAGGGAGGGAGAGAGGCAGAGTAAAGTCGAGCACCACACACGTAGGCTGGCGTGACACTGCAGTGGTGTCAAGGTTTGCAGCCGGTCGCTCCAAAATTATCAAGCATGGCTTATCTGCCTCATACAGTCTGTGCCAACCTAAAATGAGCGTACAAACGCACGAATTCAGCACCAGTTCAGATATGTCTGCAGATATATTTGCGCGTATGAGGGGGCCTTTAGAGAGTGCTTCCACTCTGTGAAAGCAAATTTTGTTTGAGTGCCCCTTACAGTAGAAAATTAGGCTCCAAGAGTTTTAAAGTGTGTCATACAAATTGCAAAGATTATTTTAGAGCTTAATTTTATTGATTTATGGAACATTGTGAGAAATTGCTCATTTTCATAGTTAGGTCTGCAGTTGGAGTGCTGAGAGCGTGTGGCCTAGGATATAGCGTTCTTAATACTTGCATCATCAATTCTTGAACTCGCATCTGTCAGGTGTGTCATGTGAGCTACGTCATTGTTTGTACAGTGAGCTAAGGTCCTGAGCTTATGTATGAGTCACGCTCTGCCGCCACCTCGTGTTATCTGGTTATCTGATCGCCTCATAATCACGCGTTCGTAAGCGCGATATGCTCCTTGTCTTACTTAGATGAGACACTTGCAGTAAATGATGATTTTGTCTTTACAGTCCGTCACAATGGGATTTACGGGATGAATATTACTATGTCATGTTTAAAGCGCTCACTGTTTATGAAGTGCTAAACTCTATGAAATCTACTAGCTGTAAAGGTAAGTTGATTAACATCCAGCACTCATACTAGCACTTTGGATCAGAAAATAGCTTCAGAAATTGCTTAACTAGTTCCAGCCATTCACTCATTACTAAATTCTTTTTATTCATTGAACTATATTTGGGAACAGTTTTCAATCATCTACGTATTATTCTCGTACTTTAAAAGCAAGAACACTTCATTGGTGGAGCTCTCATTTCTTTGAACGTGATACTCTCATTAGTTGCTCATTGTTCAAAATGACTTGTGTCGCAGGGCCCTATGTGTGATCTGCTGTGGTCTGACCCGGATGACCGTGGTGGCTGGGGTATCTCACCTCGAGGAGCAGGCTACACGTTTGGCCAAGACATAAGTGAGACTTTTAACCACTCGAACGGCCTGACACTCGTGTCGCGGGCACATCAGCTCGTCATGGAAGGCTACAACTGGTGCCATGAGCGCAACGTCGTCACCATCTTCTCTGCTCCAAACTACTGCTACAGATGCGGCAACCAAGCTGCCATCATGGAGCTCGACGACTCCCTTAAATATTCCTTGTAAGTCAAACGATCATGGGCTCTCTTGTACTTATTATTTGTTGAACAGGGAATCTATAGCATTAAAGTAGCTTCTCTTGGAGAGCGTGAGATAGATAACAACTTCAAGTTCGTTAGGTTTGCATATCCTGGCAAGTGCCTCCCAGCAGGAGATACATGTGTTACCTCAGCAATGGATAGGCCGTCGAAACTTTTTTCTTTCGTACCCACTTTACTTCTCATAGTTGTCTTGCCTTTTCTTCCTCTTCATTCCTAACTTGTTTCTACGTGCAGAGTATCCTGTGTAGGAACACACCTTGTGGGTAGATTCCCTGTTGTTTTGACTTCGTTCTAAATAAAGTCTTTCTCCAATAGGAACACTTTGTTGTGTCATGGGAGGTGTAAACTAACTCATAATCTAGTCGGGTTATGTGAATTGTTGACGTTATTTAAGAGTAAAATGAAAGAAATTTCTTCTGTTAAGCTTATCTTGAAGTCGCGAAGTGCGACGTACGATTACCATTGAGTCAATATATAATGTGTGAGAATGGAATGTATTTTGTTATATTTATAGCAGTGCAGGTTAACTGCATAATATTGACAGATTCAATTTTGCTTCCTAAATTCGCACATAAATAACCACCACTCGTTTTAGAATTAGAAAACTTTTTAGGCGTAAGCACGGACTAAAACCGTTGATACGATAAACTTTATTTATAAACTTAAGTAACTTGGTAATAACGACGCGGTGCTCGTTGTGTGCAGCCTGCAGTTCGACCCGGCGCCGAGGAGAGGCGAGCCGCACGTCACACGGCGCACTCCGGACTACTTCCTCTAAAGAAGTCGCAACACCGCCACCAGCGCGGCACTGCACCCTCGCAACTCTTCATCCCATTTTATGTTGCTTGTAGTAATGTGGCGATCCTGTCGAATTTATTTATCTCTTGCCTTCAAGGCACACGTGAGCCGCTCTTGTGTAGGTTTAGAGTGTGGAAGCAGGACTATAGTTCCATATCGTTGTGTGTCGTACAGTTCACACTGTGGGGCGAATAGCTTCAATGCGTTGTGGTTTCGGTCTAGTAGATTTTGTGTTGAATTAGCTGTATATTGGTAGGGCTCGCTGTATTTCTAATTTGATGCTGAGAATGATTATACTGCTCCACTTTTCTAAGCGTGGGTGATAAGCTTCTTCTTGTATGCTAATATTTGTTGCTCTACGTTATGTTCACTTGTGACTGCCCTAATTTTCCCTTCTGTGGTTAAACCTATACATATTTGGTAACGAGCTTTTTGTTTACATTTGAATAAATGTATGACATAAATGTTGTTAACAAATCATAATCGTACATAATGAATGGTCTGTCAAGGATGTCGTTTTAAATGAGTTGGCCTCGATTAAATTCGTGTTCGTTTTTCTGTATATCAACGAAAAATTTCTATTAACTTCTGTTGTGCTAGGAACCATGAACTAGATACCGAAATAATTCAATGGCGTTTGATAGTAGTTGTTCAACTGAGCTTTGCATGTCGCTGGCACTGCTCAAGGGTCCTGAGTAGTGCTCCCCTGTGCCATGAAGCTTCGTTGCTCCTCGTCGAGCATTACACATGAGCTGAAGCATAGCTGTGTGACGGTACTGAGTATTGCGGAGGGAATTGTAGGCCGTTACAAAGACCTCAATACTATCTGCCCTCACTTTCAAGCTCAAGGCTTGTGGGGTACCGCTTGAAAGCTCTGACGATCTCAACAGACGAAGGGACATGTCATTGTTTTCGTTATCATTCCTGGTCTCTTCGTCGGGTTAGGTGCGCCTGGCAATAGCCAGCAGTCATAGAGCTTACCAAGATAGACGGCGACTGCTCGGTAGGGCGGTGAATGTGTTTTAAGTTGAATTGTTCATTCTTTCGTGCAACTCTAACCTTAGGACTTCTTGTAAATGGGAGATACGTGATTTTTATAATTTACCAACTTGTGTGAGCGACTTTCACTGGTTTGACTGGTGCTCAATAGTTGCGCTTATAATTTGAGTAGTTAATGTCACCTCACTAATATTGGAACGTTAGTACTGCCCTTGATTGTCGATACTTGTCTATTGTAACTTCATGGTTGAGTGATGTATCTATAAACCTATACCGTAGACGAACTCCTTTTATTGAAAATTTCATTTTTTCATAGGAATATTGTATTATAGCTTCTATAACCCGCTCCTTTGATTTTAGTTCAAATAAATGATCGCTTAATTAAGTTGAACTCATGTGGAAATTGCGTAACGTTTGCTCGTGTGTCTGGTATGACTGATAATTTCGTGAGACTTTCTTACACGGGTAATTTCCAAAATTAAGAATTTATTTTTTGCCCACTTATTAGAATGGAAAGCTTTTTGAAACTTGAGAATTTGGTATTTAATGGGTGCATTTTCTGTTTGGAAGTCATGCAAGTGAAGTTTTTGACGTAATAAATTCATCACACTTGAGGAAATTTAGACAAGCTTCATTCTGTATAGCACAGGTGTGTGCAGCTTGTCCCAACTCTAACGAATGTTGAGATGTGCTATGGTGGGCAACATTTATGTGAGGCTCGTGAAAGCGTGTTCCCATCATCGATCTGGAGAGCAATTCCCCCTATTAGCAAATTCCCACGAAATGTATTTGTGTACGAGGCAAAATGTGTGTACCTCGTACGTGTGCTAGAAACGAATATAAGTTGTGTTGCTTGGCGTGTTAAGGACTCAACTGCAAATAATTCTTTTCGAATAAATCCTGTATTCATTACTTGCGTCTTATTTCCACCGATATGCTACAACGCCATTTGTTGCTCAGCTACTCGCTGACCTAGTATCCACCGAGTTGTTCTCCTAAATATCGAACTGCTCTGCTGTACACAGAAGTAGAATGCCCTTATTTCACGTAATCTAATCTCACCCGAGTACGTGAACTACAAAAAGCAATGTATGTTAATATTCCATGCCCCATATAAATTGATTTCAAGTTGTACTAGAAAAAATTTCATACCGTGTCTGTTAAGATACCTTGTAATTAGTAACGGGGGTTAAACTATTACGCGAAGAATTATAGTAAAATACCCTAGATGTACGAGTTAGAAAACAATTTAAACAAGTGAAGAATAAACGCGGCTTCTGCCGCATTATCATAGCTGAACGTGGACGCATGGTGTCTGAAATTTCACGCTAAATTCTACTCATGAGTTCTCAAGTTATATGTATGTCTCTGCCATTTCTACGTCAGATTTAGTTGGCTATGGTCGAGTTTCGCACTACGCCTTCTCGTGGAAGTTGTTGTTGATTTGCCCCAACGGCCGCTCGAAGGGGTCCGCCGCGGCCAGGGCCGCCCCAGACCGGGCCCGGCCGAGGCGAAGAAGGGTGTGGTTATATGCGCCTCTGGAAGACGCCCGCGTCGTGTAGAAACCTCACGACGTCCGCGGGGCCAGTCCAGAGGTGCTCCAGTGTATGTATCTGGTGTGTGTGACTGCCAATAGAGACTTTCTGCACTGGGTGTCGGCTGCCCAAGAAGCTTTCATTGCCGGCTAACGCCATTAGAGGCCTGTTTCTTGAACATGTTGTTGACCAGCACGCTGCGTCAGTGAAGATCTACACCGATGGCTCAAAGTCTGGCAACGCTGTAGGGTGCTCCGCTGTCTCGGGTGAGATGGTAAGAGCTGGAAGACTTCTCCCGGAGACCTCTGTGTTCACTGCTGAACTGTATGGTGTCGTGCAGGCTCTGCAACTCATAGAGGAACATCCAAATTACCACTTCACTATTTTCACGGACTCAAAGAGCATCATAGATGCTATTCAAAGCTATGCAAGCAGCCACCCCGTTATTGGTGAGATTTACGACGTGTTGATGCGACTTGTACGCGTCTCAAAACAGGTCAGGTTTTGTTGGGTGCCTGGGCACGTGGGTGTCTCGGGAAATGAGAGAGCGGACACTGAAGCAAAATTAGCGGCCGCCGCTGAGGGAGACACTTTGAATGCATCTGTGCCCTGCCGTGACTACTACCCTATAATTAAGGCAGCAGTAAGAGGATTATGGCAACAGCGGTGGGCTGCCGAGAATAACAATAAGCTCTGGAAGATTAAAAACACTGTGCGTGAATGGACCTCGTCCAGCTGCCGTAGCCGCCGGATGGAGGTGGCTTTGTGCCGTCTGCGGATTGGTCATACGAGACTTACGCACATCTACCTCATGGAGCGGCTCCCCCAACCGCTCTGTGAGCGATGCAGGGTTCCTTTGACCGTTGAACACTTCCTTGTCGTGTGCCCGTTGCATGCAGGTGTCCGGCGCGCGTGCTTTCCACGTCTGCGCGGTAATGATCCGGATACAATGATGCGCAGCATTCTGGCGGAACCTGAGCGTGCCCCTTTCCATACTGATGCACTGAGAGCGTTTATTGAATCGTGCAATATACTTTCAAAAATTTAATTTTGTGATGAAAAATAAATTTCAAGCCTTGCTATCTTAATGATAAACTGTAATACGGCCGAGCGCGCCCACGTGATGCCCAACGGGGGTTTCAGCGTGGGTACGGCGCTCGGCCGTAAAATGGGTGGGCAGCTGAAACCCCCTGGGGCTCGGCTGCCCAATGAATGCATATGTAACCTGATTTTCTGTTTTTTTTTCGGAATAATTCCGGGGACTTAATACTTTGATTTAATTACTGAACTGGTGGAGCGGTTGTGTTTGTAGCAACTGAATTTAATTTGAGCTTATCATGACTGACTTTTTGTTGTGTTTGTGGCTGCAACGTCTAACCTGTTTGCGTATTCTTAAATATGTTACATGGAGCTCCGTGATGGCGATTAATGGTTATTTTTGTACCACAACGGTGATGTGACCGATAGGTCGATAATTGTGACGCGAGACCTTCGGCGCGATATAGTAGGACCTACTGAAGCGCTAGCAAATTCATGGTACTACTACTACTACTACTACTACTACTACTGGTGTGTGTGTCGGTGTGCGTGTAGGAGGACATGCGGAAGATCGCCCACGTTGGCATGACACCAGACGCAGCTGTCGTCCTCCGCAAGTCCTATTCTGTGCATGTATGAGGGGAGTGAAGTGTGGTGCCCGCACCGCAGCCGCGCCAGGTGGACTCGATCCTGCCGGGGGAGGGATCGCTCCGTCGAGGGGACGGGGGGTGGTCTCACTCCGAGGAGGGAGTTAGGGAGTAGGGCAGCGAGAGCGCGTGAGGTGAACTGTGTACGTAGTGAGCTTTTGGTCATCGGTTTTGCGCTTTTGGTCATCGTTCGGCGTTTCTTTCGTTTGTCAGAAGAGCGTAGAGTGTCATTTTTCGTTCAATGTTTTTCTCATTTAGAATAAACATAGGAGTCAATTTTTTATTTTCTTCCGAAAGAATTCAACCACTATCATGGACATTACAATGCCTAATGTAAATTGTATTTTTTTAATCATATAAAAGAACTTGCATATTATACTATTTATATAACTTTTGAATAAATATCTCGAAAAGACTCTTTTCACCCATCATTTGGTCATATTCTGAATATAAAGGAAACGCTATCAATTCATATGGTTTATAATAGCCTTTTATTAATTTACACGGGCTCGTTATAGCCATGCGGTTTAAGGACCAGCCTCCGTGCGGGCATCGAGCGTTCGATGCCCGGCGTTGTGGGACCGGCGTGCCAAATTGCGACCACTCGCGCGAACGGAAACTCGAACGCACTCTTTCACCCTAAAAACAGGGTAAAAAAGACCTGCAGGCGGCAGAATTTCTTGAGATTTCTTGAGTAAAACTCGTGCGACTTTACACTTCAGTTGGCCAACCATAACTCTTGAAAGAATGCATCTATCGACTTCAAAATACTCGCAAATGAAAGAGCGAAACATTCTCTTTCTCTCTGATATAAACAAAGCCCTAACGGTTTGTCGAAACTTACCAAAATTCTTCGATAGACCTTGCGCACTCGCGCGCAGTAAAAACACTTCAGTTGGGCAGGCGGCAGAATTTCTTGAGATGTCTTGAGTAAAACTCGTGCGACTTTACACTTCAGTTGGCCAACCATAACTCTTGAAAGAATGCATCTATCGACTTCAAAATGCTTGCAAATGAAAGAGCGAAACATTCTCTTTCTCTCTGATATAAACAAAACCGTAACGGTTTGCCGAAAGTTATCAAAATTCTTCGATAGACCTTGCGCACTCGCGCTCAGTAAAAACACTTGAGTTGGCCAACCGTAACTTTTGAAAAAATGCATCTATCGACTTCAAAATACTTGCAAATGAAAGAGCGAAAGATTCTCTTTCTCTCTGATATAAATAAATTCCTATCGGTTTGTCTAAAGTTACCAAAATTCTTCGATAGACCTTGCGCACTCGCGCGCAGTAAAAACACTTCAGTTGGCCAACCGTAACTTTTGAAAGAATGCATCTATCGACTTCAAATTACTCTCAAACGGGCTAATATTAGTATCCTGTATGTCTCATTTTTTCTGTACCTGCAGTTGTGTAAATTTCTGAATAAGTTTTCTACCTAATATTGTAAACGACTTTTTCATGGTGGAAGATATCGTAAAAATTACAGCATAATTTGGATGAATTCAACCTGCAGATGATCGTTTGAAGGCCTGGACTCTTAACATATGAACTGAATGCATCCCTTACATTTATTCTAGCTCCTACCTCCTGAGCTTTTCTCCGGAAATACAGCAAAGATGACGACCACGACCCATCTGTTCTTCTTTCCGTGAATCATAGATGCTAAGGCTTGAATGGCTCCTTTGGTCTCATTTACTGCTCCCGTCTTCAAGGCTTTTTGATGTTTATGCCTTTCATTACAACCCACTATAATTGAAAACTGCCAAAATCAGTCTGCCGCTATAGTGAGACTATAATTTGGGCTATAAAAAAGCCTTTATTCGTTAGGAATTTTCTGAGAATTTAAAAAATAAGGAATTATCTCAGAAGTTACACAATTTCTAAATATGTACAAAATTTTTAAGTGTTTGAAAAATTTCAAACATTTGTAAAATGATTCTACAGAAGTGTAATTATGGGCGTATCTGAGCCGGAGGCTTCAATACCTACCACATGGAACCAACTTCAATCGGTGAGACATGCACGTCAAATAAACAAATCAGTCTTCATAATATTCCTTTTTTAAATACTATTCCTGTCCCTACTTTACAACTAAAGCAGCAGAACAGGAACGCTTTTTATACATGCAGCTTATTATTCCCCTATCTTACGCGGGAATTGTGACACGAAAGATATTTTGTTTCTGATTGCATCACAACATATTTGCTATCGGTACTAAATTAGTCTATCAGTTGAAAACGAACGTTCTACAGGAGCCATTTTTTCAGGAGCCAAGCTAAATCTCTTCGATCATAAAAATTGTTTCAATAAGGAATTCTTTCTCCGTAGATTTATTTAATGCGTCTTCTTCTTATAAGTTCTAATCTTCATATTTCACTTCGCAATTGGCCTCTGATTCCTTTGGAGAATCCGGCGATGATTCATCTTTTTCCGATGATTCATTCATTTCTCCATCTTTCGTGTCGTTTGCAAATTCTTTGGTGCGCGTTATCAGCGTTGTCTGGGCAACAACAGTTATCAATTTAAAGATTTACGAACATGATTCTCCAATTACATTTGCCTTCTGTATTTTAAGTCCGTTCATTTCACACTATGTTTAAAAATAAAGTTTTCTCATGATTTGAAGTGTACGTACATTTTATTGAGACACCTTGTTTGTATACGAACCCACATGACTAGATATCAATGATAGTATTAGATAATAGGTATAGATACTGACACAACTGAACTGACACAAAAAATAATGGTATAAATGATAATACAAATTAAACCAACATTTCAATGGTCGAACATCTTATTAAGAGAAAAATTAGAAAGAGCAAATGTTGAGGCAGCAAATGAGAGGTGAGTAGCTAAGACTACTGACGATGTTAGCCGAGCGACAGCAAAATGAAAGGTTACAAATAGGTATCTGAAAAGTGGATACAATGAATTCAGCACATGTGAGTCGGATTTCTGTATTATTTTTTGTCTCAAATACTTTTCGCTCAACAGAAAGAATAATCTTAACAGAAAGAATTAACCATTGCTTCACCACTTTACTTTAGACAATGGGAACAGATTAGAAGAACTCACCTTAGAGCAATTCCCCGCAGATGCTGAGGCGTTTTCTTCGTGGAAATATTCATTGAGACGAACTCCTCCGGTGGGAGGTTCTCGGGATTTTGCGCATTTCATCTGTGATGCAAAAAATGAAAGCCGAGTAGAAGTGAATTTAAGCAGTGGCGGGCATTGATCTTCAAAATATTAGTCCGATTGTGAACTTTTGATCCTGATCAATGGATAATTCAGAATACGATTATCCGATCCTACAATTTTAACGGCGATCCCAAATTTGCAAAGCATTTGCTCATTAAAGTTTTAAAGCCGTAAGTAAACAAAATAAAATTGAAATGCTTCACCAAGAAGCTAAGAAATGCGCAACCTTATTTATTGGTCATTTGTTTTGAGGTTCGAAATAGCGTAGTTCTACCTAATACTAAATACTCTCATTACTGTGGGTTCGCACTCGTATATATGTGATACCTAAGAGTGCGAAATATAATTTTCGTACTGCAGCAATAATGCATACTCTAATGTTAAAAATCCGGAATTATTTGTCGAAAGCATCTTATATTCATTCTATTTATTTTTGTTTCTCTGATTTCCCATTCAATTAATACATAGGATGTAGAAACTTTTTGTAAATGTATTGCAAGTTACTTGCAGAACTGCTGAGCTGATGTAATAGATTGTACTGATAAGAAGAGTGGGAACTCTGTACGCTCTTAATGTGTCTATATATTCTATACGAGGGATTCCTGAAAACGATCTTTTCTAGTCTTTCTCTTGCTTATGCTTTGGTTTATTGATTGATAATTACTAGTCTGTGAAGAAACCTAGAGTTATGTTGTGATTATAAATATTTCTAGTCTTTACGTTATGATACATTGACAATGGCTGTTCTTTGGCAAAATCTGAAGCTACGGCCTGATACATTAAAACTTCTGGTTTTCAGGTTATGTAATCACTATTCATTATGAAAATTCAATTAGCTTGTTCAAATGTTAAAACTGGAATATTAGTTGATTTTTTCTTGCAATACATAGTCCCTACGTACTTGAAATTGATTTCTTTGTTTTGTTTACCTCCTTGTTTATAGGTCACGTTAAAATTTAATGATAGGGAGAATTTTTCCTCGTTTCTAAAGTGATTCCTTGAAGTTTGTTTGGTTCTTTAAGAGTTAAATTCTATTTCACTATTTCATTTCCATATTTACTTTTGATCTCCTGATCACTCCATAGTTTCTAAGTCAGCATACGCTGAAATGGAGAGTTTTCATAATTATGTTCTAAAAATTTTAAGAAGTGAAATTGTATCTGTTTCTCGGCATTATGTAATTCATCACTTCTTCATGAGAAAGTTTTCGATATATTGTTAGTGAATAAATATCGGTCTTGGGGCACATGAAAAAATAAAATACGACGTAATCGAGTAACGGTGAAAACAATAACTCAACACCAGCAAAAACTTCACTCAGTCACACAAATACTGTAGCTAAAAGCTATGCACTATCTCAGCCGCAATAACTGTTGCATTTATGCCATAGTACAAACTTTCTTGCTGAAAACGTTACAAATTGCGCCAAAAATAAAAAAGGAAAGGATTTTGGCTTCTATTAAAAAAAGAAACTGACAAATGCTTAGTAAAATTCAGACGAGAATAAAAGACAGTATATATTTGTGTACAGAACATAGCCACCTACTTGCCTCCATTTCTGGGAAGGCGGTAAAAAAAACCGTCGAGTGTATAGCGGCAGTAGGCGGCTGCATTGCTGCCATCGGCGTTACAAATTCGCTAGTTAATTTTTCCGCTCAATGTGTCCGAAACAATTTAATCCTACTTCTGGTACGGCCGCAACGGTAAAAAATCCGATCGAAAAAAAACGCCAACTGTGTCCCCGGCCTAACAGAGCTGATTCATGTCACTCACTATTATAGAGTGGATAGCCCTACACTAGAGCACAGCGCAGGTTCCACATAGACACCAAATAGTTATAGTACTAAACACAATACCATGCAATGACACAGCAAGTTAGGTAAATAGTTCACTCACCTCTTGGATACCTTAACTTAATACTCCATTTTCAATACTGTGGCTAGCAAGAGTAGAGCGGAGATAGACGGGAAATGTATAGTATAGGGTAGAATAGAATTAGTACATTAGTTTAGAACTTAAGAAGTTAGATACCAACCACAGTAGTTAATTATGTACACACTCGGTCAACATTTACTTGTTGTTGAATCCGAGGCCAATAGCAGACTGGCTTGCGAGTGTTGCTCTCTCGAGCGTTGCCAACTTATGGTCTCTCTAACTAGAACTTACACTACTCGCTATATTACACCCCTCCCTCCTTAATTAGAAACCCTCCCCCTGTATCCCCAGTCCCCTTATTCAATATAGTCAATCCTAAAGGTCCATTCTCACCACAGGCTTCCGAGCCCGGGTAGACCTGCGTGAGATGTTAGCACTTGGAGGCTCGTGCATCCTAGCCTCCTGGGTGGGAGTCGGGTAATCAGGTGTTCCGGTGTCAGGTTCATTGGTCGGAGGTGGTGGGTATGAATTTTGAGCAGGTTGTGGAAACAAGACGGTTTCCTCCGTAGGTTGTTCCAAGGGTTCAGGGATGGTGTTCGAGCAGGTAATAACTTGGTCCTGGTGTCGACGAACGACCTCTCCCCCCTTCAGTTGGCACTTGTAGGATACCGGGCCTGTTTTCTCAATGGTGGTAGCAGGGGTCCATTTTGGGGAACCCGGCGTGTATTGACGGACCATCACAGGAGACTCCGGCGGAATATCAACCGCGCGAGACCCTGGGTGGTATCTTTTCTGAGCGTCCTGGCGTTGAGCAACTTTGGACGCGATTGCTTCTGACGGCCAAAGCAGATCAAGACGAGAGCGAACTTTTCTGCCTAACATCAGTTCGGCGGGCGTAACACCTGTTGTCGTGTGGGGTGTCAGCCGATAGTTGAACAGAAACCTGTCTAGTGCTAGGCGTAGGGGTTCCGTTGACTTTCGTATATTCTTCTTGAAAGTTTGTACCATGCGCTCTGCCAGTCCATTAGTTGAAGGGTGGTATGGTGCGCTCGTAATATGTCGCATACCACATGCCTTCACAAATTCTTGGAATTCGGCCGATGTGAAACACGTTGCATTGTCAGAAACAATTGTTACTGGAAATCCAAATGTCGCAAAAGTGTGTTTCAGGCACGAGATCGTTTCGCTAGAGGTTTTAGTAGATGTGGGAAAAATTTCAACCCACTTAGAGTGTGCATCCACGATCACTAGATAGTATTTTCCATCCATTGGGCCCGCGTAGTCAATGTGTATGCGATGCCAAGGCTTCGCAGGCCATTCCCATGGATGGAGTTCATCTTTCGTTGGTGCAGCTCGAGTGCTCAGGCACTCGCTGCATGACTTAGTCGTTTCTTCTAGATCTTTGTCCAGCAGCGGCCACCATACATAGCTGCGAGCTAACTCCTTCATCCTGGATGATCCAGCATGGCCAGAGTGCAGTTCGTCCACAATGGCTTGTCTGAGAGCTTGGGGTACAATAATTCTTGCTCCCCAGAGTACACAGCCATTTTGTGTGGACAATTCGTCTCGCCTCCTAGTAAACGGAGCGAGATCAGGATCACCAATTACCGTCGAAGGCCAGCCTACTTGGCAGTATTTGTATACCTTTGAAAGTACTGGGTCCCTTAGGGTGCCGTCGCGGATGTGGGTGCTGGTGACTGGAGCTGACTCAAGGAAATTAACTAAGGACGTCCATTCCGCAGGAATAGGTGTGGCTTCCTCGGGAGTTGTCAAAGGTAGACGACTGAGAGCATCAGCTGTGCCCAACAGCACGCCGGACCGGTGACGCAAGGTGAACTTATAGGACTGCAGTAGTAAAGCCCACCTTTGAATGCGCCCGGATGCCATCGGAGGAATGCTTCTACCCGGATCAAACAGTCCCAACAAAGGTTTGTGGTCCGTAACCACAGTGAAATCCTGTCCCCACAGGTAGCAATGAAATTTTCGAAGTGCGAACACCATAGCTAGGGCTTCTTTCTCAGTTTGAGAGTAGTTGCGTTCTGTTGCTGTTAGAGTTTGGGAGGCAAAATAGGCGGGGCGTTCCATCCCATCAATAAGGTGACCCAGCACCGCTCCCACACCATACGCACTACTGTCCGCCACTACCACTATGGGTTTCTGAGGGTCAAAATGGACTAGAGTCTGAGAGTCCAGGAGGGCTTGTTTAGATTTCTGGAAGGCTCTCTCCTGACTTGCATCCCATTTCCAAGAAGTTTTATCACGCAGTTAGGCATTTAGGGGCTCCAACATAGTTGCAGAAGATCTTAGAAATTTCCTGCAGAAGTTCAATAACCCCAGGTACGCCCTCAGCTGAGTCACATTAGTAGGAGCTGGTGCATTCTGGATTGCTGCTACCTTCTCTGCAGTGGGGTGCAATCCATCCTTGTCAATTTGGTATCCAAGGTAGGATACCTGTGGCACTCCAATTTGGCATTTATCCATTTTCAGTTTTAGTCCTGCCGCCTGTAGTTTAGATAAGACTTGATAGAGACGCTTGTTGTGCTCTTGCTCATTAGTGGCACTCACCAGGACGTCATCCAGGTAGCAGAACACTCCTGGGAGGACCTGCAATAGTCCTTCCATGGCACGCTGAAAGATTCCAGGTGCGGACGCAATTCCAAAACTGAGACGGTTGTAGGCAAATAAACCTCTGTGGGTGTTTATTACCGTGATTTCCTTGGAGTCTTCATCCAAGGGTAGTTGAGCGTATGCCTGAGACATATCTAGCTTGGAGTATATAACTCCTCCTGCTAACCCGCTAAATAGATCTTCCACTCTGGGTATAGGGTAGGTATCCTGCCTAGTGGCTCTGTTGACTGTTAATTTGTAGTCCCACAGATGCGGATGCTTTGATCAGCCTTGAGCACAGGGACGATCGCCGCTGCCCATCTCGAGTATTGTACAGGGGTGAGGATACCTTCCTGCACCAGTCTATCAAGTTCTGCCTCCACCCTAGGTCTCAGTGTGTAAGGCACGTTCCTGGCCTTACAAAACTTTGGTGGTACAGCTGGATCCACTTCTATTTTGAAATTCCTTCCCTTAAAGCAACCTAGACCTGGTTGAAAAAGGTCAGGGAATTTATTTGCTAACTCTTCAGGGCAGGTAGTCAATTTGTTGACATTATTTGATACTATAGTTAGCCCAAGGGAATCAATCAGGTCCCTACCCAGCAAAGCTGGCCCCTCCCTGTCTACAATCACAATAGTTGCTAGGTGAGGAACCATATTACCAGATTCACGCTGGATGTTAGCCCTAATCTCTCCGCAAACTACTAGCTCCGCTCCCCCATAAGTCCAAAGCTTAACATCAGAAGGTCTCATCTCGGGTCTTGACTTAGCTGGTATTTTAGAGTAGGTGGCCATTGAAAGGATAGACCTGGCAGCACCTGTATCTACCTCCATCTCTAATGGCACACCATTTAGTAACAATTTTATTTTGATTGGGGGTTTCATTTCCTCGGCTATTGAGAAAATCTCTCCATAACAGCCTAGATTAGCAACTGGATAGTCTGCACAGGTTGTATTGTTAGTTCTACTAGGGTTAGGGTGGTGTTCCCTCCCCCTTTTTTCATGCATAGCATGCACAAAATTATTTTTGTTGTCTTTAGCAGAATTTTGCTTTTTCAAAATAAAGCAACACTTCTTAAGATGGCCTTTTTGGCCACAACCATGACAAACATTGTCTTTATAGGGGCAATCTCTACGCCAGTGCAGATTACCACAGCCGCTGCATGCTGATTTGGGGCTAGCTTGAGCCTGAGTTTTGCCCTGAGGCTTAATAGCAGTTTGCTTTACTCTATGCTGGCCCACATTTAGTATGGAATTAGGTTGCCTTAACACAACCGTCTCCCTCAGTTGAGTTTCTTTGGCAGTTGCCAGATCCACGGCTTTTTTCCATGTGAGGTCATTTTCATTGAGCAAACAATTTTGAACATCATTACTGGCCACACCCAGTATTAACCTATCTAGCAGAGTTTCTTCCAGAACTTCCTGTTTGAAATTACAGGTGTCTGAAAGGGCCTTTAAGCTAGCCACAAAATCAGCAATGCTCTCCCCTTGTTTCTGGTTCCGCTTATGGAACCTAAACCTTTCAAAGATCTGGTTGCGTGTCGGCTTAAAATGCCGTCTTAACGCTTCCATGATCTCCTCATAGGTAGCATCTAAAAGTCTTTTAGGTGATAGTAGGTCTTTGGTCAACCTAACAATTTTAGGACCCACCAGAGCAATAAATGTTTTAGCTTTATTTGAATCTTCCATTTTATTAATACTAAGGAAGCAGTTTAGCCTGACTTCATATTCTGGGAATTCTTCCTCTAAAGGATTGAATTCTCCCACTGAGCCTAGCATTGGCATTTTTACCCAGCTTTACAGCTAATTGTCAGATATCTACCTGAAATAGTAGTAGCAACAATATCAGTTGCAAGAGTAGCCAATTCAAGAGGCTGTAATAATACCCCTTGTTAAAAAAAAACAGAAATTTACAGCATCAATACTCTAGTCACTGAATAATATAAATTCTGAGTTCCTTCATTAGTCTAGCCTCTCCCAATAGTTCTACAAAAAATAATCCTCGTCGCCAGTATTATAGAGTGGATAGCCCTACACTAGAGCACAGCCCAGGTTCCACATAGACACCAAATAGTTATAGTACTGAACACAATACCATGCAATGACACAGCAAGTTAGGTAAATAGTTCACTCACCTCTTGGATACCTTAACTTAATACTCCATTTTCAATACTGTGGCTAGCAAGAGTAGAGCGGAGATAGACGGGAAATGTATAGTATAGGGTAGAATAGAATTAGTACATTAGTTTAGAACTTAAGAAGTTAGATACCAACCACAGTAGTTAATTATGTACACACTCGGTCAACATTTACTTGTTGTTGAATCCGAGGCCAATAGCAGACTGGCTTGCGAGTGTTGCTCTCTCGAGCGTTGCCAACTTATGGTCTCTCTAACTAGAACTTACACTACTCGCTATATTACACTCACATAATCAAAATAGTTAAAAAGTTTTCGGGAGGCTTCCTAATCTTAATTAAACAGGAGAGAACTAAAAATAACGTATAAAACATTTACTCGAATTAAGAAATTGCAAGTAAACCTATAAAATTCAACGTTTCAAGCGTTCGCTCATCTCCAGCAAAATACAAATTTACATGAAAAGACATGAAATGATTTCGATTGATGATAAATTGGGAAAAAACTAACCTTAAAAATCACCGGTTAATTATTTATAACGAAAATAACTGAGCTGATTATTTTAAAACGGCTTACATAAATGGAGTGCACATTACGCACACGTAGAATTAAGAAATTGACATTTATCCGAATTGAAAATTCAACATGTGAGACAATGCTAGGCAGCTCATAGATTTTTTGCGTAGTGCAAATGGGTCAACCAGCATCACAGCATTTTACGTACGTTTTAAACCAAGAGATTTCCAATTACGTTATACATTTATCTTGCATGCAGTACAATTCATGGCGATCGTTTACATGAATCGCAATACCCAAATTACAGGTTTCAATTACGAGAATACAATATAGCTTAATATATGCGACCCATATGGCATTGTAGTGAACGCTTGGGACTCATTTCACTTGAATTTATAAAAACGTTAAAACGAACATCCTAAAATTAAGTTATATCAATGCAATTAGTTTCATAAATTTACAAACCTGTATTTATTCGATAAAATCCAAAATTTTACCAAAAGTGTGTTCCGAAAGAAAAACACGATTCTGGTCACGTATCTACGCCCGTCACTTCTGATTGGCAACACTGCCCTAGCCATTTTGAATCGGAACGCATTCTGACTCTAGCTTTCTTGTGTTTCGGTTCTTGGTGCTTCGCAGCGACGGGTGAGATTAGATTTTGTGTTAAATTCTGTGGAAGTACAGCTTATCTGTTATTTAACATATGACATCCTCTCCTTCATAATTGTGTTGTCCTTAAGAAGTGTTTCATTGTGCCTAAGTATTATTCTGATAGCGTAGAAGTAGTGAGCAAACTTAGGAACATTCTCCTCCTTTGTTTTAGTCCGTGCAAGCGCTTAGGAGGGCGCACGTTTTTCAAGCTTACTGCGCCATCTTGTCATGTTGGTGTTGTCCTTTTTTTGTGTGTTTCAAGCCTCTGAGTAACCTTTGTGTTCTCAATTAATGTATTTTTAATTAAGTTAGGTTTTGAATTAATCATAAATTCTTTTAGTTTTCACAGTCAACGTTCAAGTCTAAAGAAACAGCTCGGTTAGGATATCGTAGCCAATAGTGTTTTCATTGTCTGTAGTTACTCGTTTCAAGTCAATTCACATAAATAATTGTTCTGTAGTCTTGCTCAGAATTATCCCATTACCTGATTGCCTGTGACAACTTGTGTATTAATAGACATGTATTCATAACATAGTCACTTAAGTGACATTTTTACTATTGCTTTTTGTGGGTAATTTGTGTATAATAATTTTAGTATTTAGGAGTTACCTGACTCAGTTGGATTAGGGTGATTTGTGGTTAATTCCTGAAAAATCTCTGAATATTCTAAATTCCTAACTCCTCAAATTTGAAATCCAAAATTACTTTAGTTCCCTGGGTTGGAGTTAATTTTTAGCTAACCGGGAGTTGCGTGTTGTCATTTGTATACCTATTCCTTTCTTTTACCCCCTGTCAATGTCGGGTTTACTTCCAGAGGTTGTTGTTCAATTTAACCAATAGGATGCTGTAATTTATTCTGATATGCGCCATCAGGATCATCGTTGTCTGACTCTCTCTTGAGCCCTGAACTTCTTTCTTAACTACCGGGTCTGTGCACTTGGTGCATAGATTCTGTGTTCCTCTACTCTTTACTAAATGGTGCCTCCCTCCTTCCTCTCTTAGGACACCCTTCGCGTGCAAGTCAGAGAGGCTAGAAACTTTCTCATATAATAATAAGAATATTAGTAATAATAAATAGGCTGTATGTGCCTCTCTGGCACGATTTCTAGCATAAGTCAATTGATCCTCTTGATAACTTAGAGCAACCTTATGGCCGTTAATACTCATTTGTAACAGCTTAAGAGTCTCACCCAATTCATGTTTAGACACCCATAGGATAGTGGTAATGTTCTTAGTGGTTCCTTGTATTTTTCCGGATGGGTTAAGCTAGCATAATCCAGCCAACTTAAACCTTAGTTATGGTTATTGCAGGCAGCCCTTGACTGTTGCTTAGCGTAAGTCGTTCTAATTAACCACGGCCAATCTTAAGGCACTCCTTGTAAATAGTAAATACACCCGAGATTATTCGGCGGCAATAGCCTTGATTCTTAATCAGGCCAAACTCCCTTACGTTGCCTAGCCAGTAATACTCTTTTATCTCGTGGACTGATCTTGCACTCCATGTCGGAGACAGTTTAAGATACGACGTGTTACTTCTAGTAGTACCCCGAGCATACTCGTGTGTAGAGAAATGGGGAAAAATGGCACCTAAGGAAATTTCATGATTGTCCATTCGATGTACTTAAGATTGCGACTGCCTCGGCCGTATTCGGGTGCCAGAATTACGACCGAGGTACCAGCCTAGACTCCTCGATTCGAGGCAATTATGTAAATCGGCAGGAGCTCGCAGCCTGGCCTTTGTAGCGACTGTCTCTCCCTTGTTTTATCGTGCTTGAACAAGTAACCCAAGTCCTCTCTCCCGTACAGAAGAACCTACGAAGTGACACACAAACACCACCACCAACCCTCAATTGTGACGTTCCTCAGAACCACTTGAGAACGTCCCCTTTGATTCATTCGGAACGTTCTCAGAACCACTTGAGACGTTCCTCAAAGTCATTGCAGCCAAACGGCTAACAATCATACCAATTGAGCCACAAGGCTCACAGGCAGAAACTCCTACGGGGACTGCCTCTTTCGAGATACCATAATTGTAACAATTATCTCCGCATCTGCGGATAGTTATACGAATAAGTCAAACAATTATCACCGCATCTGCGGATAGTTACACCAACCATACATTCTCGCCTGGATCCACAACGGATTCCCTCTAGCCACGACACCTGCTGGAGTGCGTCACCTTACTGGACCCGGATCTTCTTCCACAAGAGGTGGATCCTTCCCACAGCTGCCGTAGTCACGGCACCCAGAGTCAACTAATAAAGCAGAGGCGAGAAGTAGATGTCGTGTATCATTGCCCTACGGAGGTTTAATTCGTGCAAGTCGATAAAAATTAGGTGCCAGTAGAGCACCCGAGTACCTACTCCTTCAGAGTCAAAAGGGCCAAGAAACATTCATGATTAACACACAAAGAAATTGTATTTGTTGTGCCTAGCCATAGACACAAGAATACTGGTGACCCTGCCCAATGTTCATAACGGAATTAATTCTCATCACTAAAATCAGAACTTCATACTGGTGACCAGAATTCATACCAGAGTGGTAGTTTTTTTTTCACATGCACGAGTTGTCCTTTGTGGGTTTGTGAGCGCATGCCAGTGCTGTCAAATTCTGTTGATGGTTGTCTTGAAAGAGGTAGTACTTTGCTCTTTCACTCTTTAGTCGTCAAACATAGAATTTTCCTCTCTAAACCCTTCACTAATAATAATTTATTGCTACTGCAGCCTATTCTTACAAAACTCTTCATGTATTTCCATTGCTACTGAAGCCACCTTTTACAAAACTCTTCATGCATTTCCATTGCTACTGAAGCAAATCATAGGAAACCTTCTAGGATTATTTCCATTGCTACTGAAGCTCCTTACTAATAACCTTCGCAATTTCCATTGCTACTGCAGCACCATTGCTACTGAAGCACAAAAGTAAAGTAAAACTTGTACGAAACCAAAAGCTATTGCAACGCGCGTTATCAATAATTCTTGGGGGAACATTAGGGAGCAAGTATGTCTCCAAACGATAGCAACGACAGTCAGACGCTGTCCGTGAAACTATCACCGTTCTCAATTCAAAGCCTGGATTCTTGGTTCTTCCAAACCGCAGAACACTTCGAAAGCCTATCCATCACTTGCGAAAAAATTAAATACTATGCGTTACTGAGGGCTCTTCCAACGACTTGCCTAGACGACCTCTC
Organism: Morinoia aosen; assembly: GCA_030386875.1. Lineage (NCBI taxonomy): Eukaryota > Metazoa > Arthropoda > Malacostraca > Amphipoda > Talitridae > Morinoia > Morinoia aosen. Next base: position 54,153,131 of record CM059579.1, on the reverse strand, counting down.
AGTGTTTTGTAACGCTAACTCAACTGAACCTTATTCCACCCTCAAAGATCATATTTTAAAACGTTACGGCAAGGATAGGGACCAAAGGATCCAAGCTTTGACGAGTAATCTCACCACCTACAATAGCCAAACACCTTTAGAGTTGCTGAAAGAAATGCGAAAATTGGCTAAAGGAGTGATGGATGACAATACCCTTAAGGCATTGTACATCCAGCGCTTGCCCGTACGTCTGCAACCATTTCTCCTTACCCAAAATTCCTCCGTGAATCTGGACGGTCTCGCAGAATTGGCCGAGAAACTTCTCGCCTGCGAGACCTGGACACCGAATAGTTCTGCCGCTACCCCAATAGTCAGTCAAACCAGTCCAAGCGAATCAGACAGATTGTTGCGCGCGTTAGTTCAGCGAGTTGGAGCACTAGAAGTTGCCACCCAGCAAGCCGAACACACGGAGAGAGTTCATGGGGTCGCACACCAAACAGCGGCGTATCAGAAAGCCGATAATTCCCCAAACATCGTTCCGTTTGACAGACAAAAGAGGGGGAATCGTTCATTTAAACATCAGAGGGCTGGTAGTTCAAATATCGTTCGGGGTCCAGATTCACGAGACAATCTGGAGGAGGAATGGTGCTGGTACCATAGAAAGTACTTGCACAAGGCTCGCAAATGCGAGTCGCCGCATTGTCCCCTATACGTACTACTTTACCCAAAAAAACGGGAACAGCGCGGCGTAAATGCGAGTCAGACGTCAGCGCCAAACCAACCAAACTCTACTCGCTGCCTTTTTCTCCCTGATCCGGCTACCGGTTTTCGATTTTTGATCGATACCGGGAGCTCGGTAAGCCTAATTCCGGCAACTGACAGAGACAAAAAGATTCAGGGTATTCCCAACTTACGTGCTGCAAATGGCACTCCTATACTGTGTTACAGCAAAAAAACCTTGATGTGCTCCCTGAATCTCAAACGTACCCTCAAGTTCGAATTCATAGTGGCTGATGTGGACACGCCCATCATTGGTGCTGATTTCCTTCAGAAGTTTGCATTGGTGGTGGATTTGAGAAACGGATGCTTGTATGATAGCGAAACCCGAGTGCAAAGACCCCTTAGTGCCGTCGATATGGTGAACGTTACGTCAAGCGTCTCTCCTAATTTAGACAGCACATGCCCCTATCAACGAGTGTTGCTTGAATTTCCTTCACTCTTCCAACCTAACGTAACTGTGCAAAATAACACGCTGACGCAACACCACATATCGACGAGTGGCCCCCCTGTTTACGCGAAAGTAAGGCGTCTGCCCCATGATCGATTGCAGGAAGTAAAAGCTGAATTCACAAAAATGGCTGCTGAAGGGACAATTCGCATCTCGAAAAGTCCCTGGGCCAGTCCCTTGTTGATTGTTCCCAAAAGTAATGGCGAGCTGCGCATTTGCGGCGATTACCGACAACTAAATGCCGTAACTGTACCCGACAGATTCCCTATACCTCACCTCCATGATTTCACTGCAAATCTGTTAGGGGCTAAAATCTTCTCTACCGTGGACCTGAAGAGAGCTTTCCATCAGATTCCAATGGAGGAAAGCTCTATTCAAAAGACCGCTGTCTGTACGCCGTTTGGCTTGTACGAGTACCTTCGTATGCCGTATGACTTGCGAAATGCTCCGCAAACCTTTCAGCGGCACATGACTGAAGTCCTTTCCGACCTCCCGTTTTTTTATTGTTACCTCGATGATGTGCTTGTGGCTTCGGGGACGCCTGAGGAGCATGTGCATCATCTGAGGGAGCTGTGCAAACGACTTGCGTCGCACGCTCTGCTGATTAACCCAGCAAAGTGTGTAATGGGAAAGAAGGAACTGACTTTTCTAGGTCATCACATTTCCGATAAAGGCATTAGGCCACTTCCTGACAAGGTAGAAGCTATTCGGAACTTCCCAAAACCATCTACACAGAGAGAGTTGCGCAGGTTCTTGGGATCGGTGAATTTTTACCACCGATTCCTAAGGAACTGTGCGGCGACTCTTGCACTACTCTCCTCCCTCATTAGAGCCAAAAAACGAGGGAAGTCGGTACTTATTGAGTGGAATGGAGAGGCTGAGGAGGCATTCACTAAGATAAAAGAGGAACTAGCAAATGCGACGGAGTTGGCTTACCCACACCCGAACGCAAAACTCAATCTATTAGTAGACGCGTCCGACCTTGCTGTCGGCGCGGTACTACAGCAAACCGTTAACAATGACACGTCACCATTGGCGTTCTTTAGTCGGAAACTTTCTCCCACCGAACAACGCTATAGCACGTTCGGGAGAGAGCTTTTGGCGATCTATCTCGCCATCAAACACTTCCGCTATACCCTTGAAGCACGTCAGTTTACGGTATTCACCGATCACAAACCTCTCATTAATGCCATAAGAATGCCTCCTGACCGCCACTCCCCTCGAGAAAGTCGGCACCTGAGTTACATAGCACAGTTCACTAACGATCTCAGGCACATTAAGGGGGACGAGAACACGGTCGCCGACTGCTTATCGCGTGTGCACAACGTGGTATTAAACCCGTTGGCGCCCGAGTTCCGACCTTCTGTGCAAATGATTTCGTTGACCGATATCATCGCCGAACAAAAAGCCGACTTGGAGATCCAAACATTGATTGAGTCTCCTAGCTCGTCCTTAAAGCTGTCACTCAGAGAAGGCGTTTATTGTGACGCCAACCGTCCTAACCGATACTTCTTGCCAAATAAATTGCGTCTTCCCACCATCAAACACTACCATGATCTCGCCCATCCCGGAACAGATAGAACCTTCCGCTTAATCGCAGATCATTTTGTTTGGCCCGGGATGCGTAGGGCCATAAGAGAGTTTGTTTGCAATTGCCCAGATTGCCAAGCTAGCAAAGTCACTCGGCACAACAAAGCCGCCATTCAACCTTGCGCCTTCTCCGGAAACAAATTCGACGCGTTAAATATATACATTGTGGGCCCCCTTCCTAACTCTCGCGGGTACAGCTATTTACTCACAATGGTAGACCGTTTCTCCCGTTGGGTCGAGGCTGTCCCCATTGCTAACATAACGGCAGAAACCGTAGCTCGAACTTTTGTAGAGACGTGGATCTCCCGCTTCGGGGTTCCTTTGAGCATCACGCATGATCGTGGTGCTCAGTTTACTTCCACCTTGTGGTTAGAGATCTCCAAAATCCTAGGTAGTACCAATATCTCGACCACCGCCTTCCACCCTCAATCAAATGGACTCATCGAGAGAGTCCACCGTGACCTCAAGGCGTCCCTGCGTTGTTTACGGTGTCATGATGACTGGGTCGATCGTTTACCTGTTGTATTACTTACTCTGCGGAATTTGTTTAGGCAGGACCAAAAGTGCACGTCCTCCGACTCGCCCGCCTTTGCCATCTGAAAGCCTTGACCCCTTTTTGAAGAACTGTACACATGTTTACGTTCGGGTGGACGGTGTAAAAACCCCCTTGCGACGTCCCTATGATGGCCCCTACAAGGTCCTAAAGAGGACGCCTAAGTATTTTGTAATCGAAAGGGGTACCAAGAGTGACAGTGTTAGCATCGACCGGTTGAAGGCGGCTTATGTTTCCGCCCCTGACAACCTTTCCACCACCTCTCATGAGTCACAACCCAGGCTGCAAATTAGCCCCAGGTCAACACCTGTCGAGCCCACTAGTTTGCACTTGTCTGCTTTGGCTAGGACTCTTCCTCCCACTATGGAGTGCAATGAATTCGTCGTTCCCCTGAATACCGTTCAAAGAACGCTGTCAGAACCTCGTAATTCGGGTGCTCCCAATTCGGTTGCTTCGGGTACTGTTGTTCCGCATCACGAAAATGCCACAGATACTATTTCGTTGTCCCAGTTGTGAATCCTAACGTCAACTTTCACAGCTCCACAGCTTAACCCTTATACTGCCCCCGAGCGCTGTAGCAGGTTTGGCAGACCTTGTCGTCCGCCAGCCCGTTACGCGCAGACTTAGGGTGGTGCCCTCTGATCTGTCAATTTTTCTTCTATTTTCTTCTGTCAAGCTTTCTGTTGGGATTTTCCTTTCTTAATTCTTTCGAGCATCTTACAGGTAACAGCTTCACTGTTACCAGACCTTTCGGTCTACATGCGATGAGGGGTAGCTGTAGTGAACGCTTGGGACTCATTTCACTTGAATTTATAAAAACGTTAAAACGAACATCCTAAAATTAAGTTATATCAATGCAATTAGTTTCATAAATTTACAAACCTGTATTTATTCGATAAAATCCAAAATTTTACCAAAAGTGTGTTCCGAAAGAAAAACACGATTCTGGTCACGTATCTACGCCCGTCACTTCTGATTGGCAACACTGCCCTAGCCATTTTGAATCGGAACGCATTCTGACTCTAGCTTTCAGCTGCTTTCTTGTGTTTCGGTTCTTGGTGCTTCGCAGCGACGGGTGAGACTAGATTTTGTGTTAAATTCTGTGGAAGTATAGCTTATCTGTTATTTAACATATGACATCCTCTCCTTCATAATTGTGTTCTCCTTAAGAAGTGTTTCATTGTGCCTAAGTATTATTCTGATAGCGTAGAAGTAGTGAGCAAACTTAGGAACATTCTCCTTCTTTGTTTTAGTCCGTGCAAGCGCTTAGGCGGGCGCACGTTTTTCAAGCTTACTGCGCCATCTTGTCATGTTGGTGTTGTCCTTTTTTTGTGTGTTTCCAGCCTCTGAGTAATCTTTGTGTTCTCAATTAATGTATTTTTAATTAAGATATGTTTTGAATTAATCATATATTCTTTTAGTTTTCACAGTCAACGTTCAAGTCCAAAGAAACAGCTCGGTTAGAATATCGTAGCCAATAGAGTTTTCATTGTCTGTAGTTACTCGTTTCAAGTCAATTCACATAAATAATTGTTCTGTAGTCTTGCTCAGAATTATCCCATTACCTGATTGCCTGTGACAACTTGTGTATTAATAGAACATGTATTCATAACATAGTCACTTAAGTAACATTTTTACTATTGCTTTTTGTGGCTAATTTGTGTTTAATAATTTTAGTATTTAGGAGTTACCTGACTCAGTTGGATTAGGGTGATTTGTGGTTAATTCCTGAAAAATCTCTGAATATTTTAAATTCCCAACTCCTCAAATTTGAAATCCAAAATTACTTTAGTTCCCTGGGTTGGAGTTAATTTTTAGCTAACCGGGAGTTGCGTGTTGTCATTTGTATACCTATTCCTTTCTTTTACCCCCTGTCAATGTCGGGTTTACTTCCAGAGGTTGTTGTTCAATTTAACCAATAGGATGCCGTAATTTATTCTGATATGCGCCATCAGGATCATCGTTGTCTGACTCTCTCTTGGGCCCTGAACTTCTTTCTTAACTACCGGGTCTGTGCACTTGGTGCATAGATTCTGTGTTCCTCTACTCTTTACTAAATGGTGCCTCCCTCCTTCCTCTCTTAGGACACCCTTCGCGTGCAAGTCAGAGAGGCTAGAAACTTTCTCATATAATAATAAGAATATTAGTAATAATAAATAGGCTGTATGTGCCTCTCTGGCACGATTTCTAGCATAAGTCAATTGATCCTCTTGATAACTTAGAGCAACCTTATGGCCGTTAATACTCATTTGTAACAGCTTAAGAGTCTCACCCAATTCATGTTTAGACACCCATAGGATAGTGGTAATGTTCTTAGTGGTTCCTTGTATTTTTCCGGATGGGTTAAGCTAACATAATCCAGCCAACTTAAACCTTAGTTATGGTTATTGCAGGCAGCCCTTGACTGTTGCTTAGCGTAAGTCGTTCTAATTAACCACGGCCAATCTTAAGGCACTCCTTGTAAATAGTAAATACACCCGAGATTATTCGGCGGCAATAGCCTTAATTCTTAATCAAGCCAAACTCCCTTACGTTGCCTAGCCAGTAATACTCTTTCATCTCGTGGACTGATCTTGCACTCCATGTCAGAGACAGTTTAAGATACGACGTGTCACTTCTAGTAGTACCCCGAGCATACTCGTGTGTAGAGAAATGGGGAAAAATGGCACCTAAGGAAATTTCATGATTGTCCATTCGATGTACTTAAGATTGCGACTGCCTCGGCCGTATTCGAGCGCCAGAATTACGACCGAGGTACCAGCATAGACTCCTCGATTCGAGGCAATTATGTAAATCGGCAGGAGCTCGCAGCCTGGCCTGTGTAGCGACTGTCTCTCCCTTGTTTTATCGTGCTTGAACAAGTAACCCAAGTCCTCTCTCCCGTACAGAAGAACCTACGAAGCGACACACAAACACCACCACCAACCCTCAATTGTGACGTTCCTCAGAACCACTTGAGAACGTCCCCTTTGATTCATTCGGAACGTTCTCAGAACCACTTGAGACGTTCCTCAAAGTCATTGCAGCCAAACGGCTAACAATCATACCAATTGAGCCACAAGGCTCACTGGCAGAAACTCCTACGGGGACTGCCTCTTTCGAGATACCATAATTGTAACAACTATCTCCGCATCTGCGGATAGTTATACCAATAAGTCAAACAATTATCACCGCATCTGCGGATAGTTACACCAACCATACATTCTCGCCTGGATCCACAACGGATTCCGTCTAGCCACGACACCTGCTGGAGTGCGTCACCTAACTGGACCCGGATCTTCTTCCACAAGAAGTGGATCCTTCCCACAGCTGCCGTAGTCACGGCACCCAGAGTCAACTAATAAAGCAGAGGCGAGAAGTAGATGTCGTGTATCATTGCCCTACGGAGGTTTAATTCGTGCAAGTCGATAAAAATTAGGTGCCAGTAGAGCACCCGAGTATCTACTCCTTCAGAGTCAAAAGGGCCAAGAAACATTCATGATTAACACACAAAGAAATTGTATTTGTTGTGCCTAGCCATAGACACAAGAATACTGGTGACCCTGCCCAATGTTCATAACGGAATTAATTCTCATCTCTAAAACCAGAACTTCATAGCATTTCCCGCCAAACTTTATGCGCTTTGATACTTTCTTCCACACAAATAAATGAGAGGAAAACAGAGAAAAAGATGAATGGAAGGAAAGACGGATAAACAAAAAGAGGAAATTGCATCCTTTGTTATGTTAGAAATGAAATTATGAGGTCTTGATAGTAATACTTACACGTATAATTCTCTGAACTTGAAAATTGAAGGGGGGGCACGTCTTTTCTAGCTTTTGAAATTGTGATCTTTCTTTACAGTATCGTCTATAACGAAATTGAACCATTAGCTTCCCGTAATTTTTTTCTTTACTTTGAACACTATTGCCTTCCAGCGTTTTTAAAAAATCTATTTCACGTTCCATTTCAAGTGTTTCACTTTACGAGATTGTTTTTTTGTGCTCCTAAATTACTCAAGCAATATTACAGTTCTCCAAAATTTCAATATAAACTTAAACATCGGAAGTCTTTTCCACGTGCAACTTTCAAGTTGAACCAGACACTAGAGCAGTCGTAACGAGTCACTAACGACATTATACCCCGAATGTTATCCCGATGCCTGAGACCGCTGTGCGAGACGGAGAAACACTTAAACAATTTTAGGGCTTCAGCAGAGTCAGCATAACTCCCCTAATGCAAACATCATACAATGATTACAAATATTGCCCTTAGCCATTGCCCAACCTGTCTGCCCTTCAGTGTAGCCTTTAGTACGACTACACTGAACATCATTATAAAATAATTGTTATCGCGTTTGATGTAATCGCATATGTGGAATGTAACAAATACCCCTTTTTCACTCCAAATCAATCCAGGTCAAGTTCAAGTTGACCAAAGTCGAGTTCGATTTAATTCAAGTCAAGTTCAAATTAAACCAAGTCTAATTCATTTTAATCCATAACAAGTTCAAATTAGTCTAGGTCAAAGCCTGTAAGTGAAAAAAAGTTGAATTTCACGCATATAAATCTCTATTTAAGTATAAATAAATCCTCGATAGTACTATGCGTAACAATAAATTACCTTTTGAACATAAATTTTTAAATGGATGCATTCTGTCATTAATGTGAAAATTTTGAACAACTGTAATGAGTAGGCCAAGTATGATTTGAAGTTTTTCCAATCAACTTGTAATTATCACGTCGCTCAAATGTATGAATCACACTCGATCTGCCTCTTGATGCTGGATACTTGGTACATTTAGAGACAGCTTTTCTTTAAATTTCATTACCGCTGGAAATTGGATGTATTCCTTCCTGATATGAAAACCGATTGTCTTGCTCATCACATCAAATAGGTACATATATAACACAAAAGAGGCTGAAATTAAAGAGCGACAATGTCAATTCTGAACTCAACTTAGGGTTGGATTAATTTGAACTGGACTTGAATGAAATTCGACTTGACTGGAGTTAAATTGAACTTGACTTGGATTCATTTCAAGTAAAAAAGGTGCATATTGACGTATGATTTCGTTTGAGCATGTTTGCCCCTTATTCCTAATTTTGATAACGATAATTTCACTTGGTTAATTTGTCTTGTAAGTGCAATAGTTTAGAAATTAATGTTGGCACAAAACAAGGTTAATCGAGAATATTTACCGACCATTGAGGGGCTACGAGAGCGTCGCTCCCTGCCCCACACGGGGGCATGAACAATATTTTTAAGTACGTAAAAATGTTGTTTTCGCGTCGAGAATTAATTTGGTACCAATTTCAAGATTTTACGTCTTATAATTAAGAAATTACTCTATTTGTCCTGGTAATTCAGAGGTTCTTTCGAAGAGTCTTAGATCGGATCTCAAAAATGGGCTAGCCGGTAATTTACGCAGAGGAAATTTATATATGTTTTTATTTGAAAGTTCAGTGCTAGTGTTGGCTGAGAGCACACTAGCACTCAGTAATTTATATAATAATATTATATAATAACTAGGTAATAAATATAAGTAACTAAAAAACATAATCCTCGTAACGCATACGTGTAAAACACTCTCGTTAGGGCGCACTTGTATTGGAATATGAGCTAACCAACACAGGAACTGGTGATTGGATGATTTAATGTTAAGAGTAGGTTGGACAGATTTAAATTATTTTGCGTCTAAGATTATGAGGTCGACATTCAGAATGATTTTTTTTTTCGTTCTTAAGTATCGATTAGTTTACCAAAATAATGAGCTCGAAGTGAATAACATGTATTATCATAGGACAAATATAAAAAATACAAACTACGCTGATAATACTGGCACAAAAGAGTTCACTGGAGATAGGGAAATGAGGATTGTTGTACAATGGAAACCATAACATTTGTACCATAGCTGGAACAGTGCGAAAAGTTAACTACAAGTAATAGAGTTGTGATAATAAACTCAACAGCGTGAGAAAACGGAAGTTGTCCGACACGACTAACAAGAACATTTTATGAGAAAGATAGGGAAATAAAAATGAAAAAGGGGAAGAAACTGTGCACACTTGATCCAAAAGTGTTTCCGTATTTTGGACGCAGAAAAGCTATGTGAATCATTGTATCGCCAAAGTAATTAGATGAGTTCGTAATAGGCATAATCAAGTAGCGTATAGGTTCGGCCAAGAGATGTAGAGAAAGCAAAATGGAAGGCAGAAAGAAGGATAATGAATCTCTGATTATGAAACACAGCAATTGACTGGTATTTAAAACAGTATTTCCTGGGTTTCGAAGAAAACGAAACGGGAGAGGTATAAAAAATATCAGAAAGAGGGGAGACAAATGAAAAATGCAGTTGATCAGTTCATAGCATGCGAGGCTGATGGGGGTAGTAGAACCTTGCAAGGTCTATCGAAGAATTTTGGAAACTTTCGGCAAACCGTTAGGGTGTTGTTTATATCAGAGAGAAAGAGAATGTTTCGCTCTTTCATTTGCGGGTATTTTGAAGTCGATAGATGCATTCTTTCAAAAGTTACGGTTGGCCAACTGAAGTGTTTTTACTGCGCGCGAGTGCGCAAGGTCTATCGAAGAATTTAAGTAACTTTCGGCAAACCGTTAGGGTGTTGTTTATATCATAGAGAAAGAAAATGTTTCGCTCTTTCATTTGCGAGTATTTTGAAGTCAATAGATGCATTCTTTCAAAAGTTACTGTTGGCCAACTGAAGTGTTTTTACTGCGCACGAGTGCGCAAGGTCTATCGAAGAATTTTGGCAACTTTCGACAAACCGTTAGGGTGTTGTTTATATTAGAGAGACAGAGAATGTTTCGCTCTTTCATTTGCGAGTATTTTGAAGTCGATAGATGCATTCTTTCAAGAGTTATGGTTGGCCAACTGAAGTGTAAAGTCGCATGAGTTTTACTCAAGAAATCTCAAGAAATTCTGCCGCCTGCAGGTCTTTTTTACCCTGTTTTTAGGGAGAAAGAGTGCGTTCGAGTTTCTGTTCGCGCGACTGTTCGCAATTTGGCACGCCGGTCGTTGTGGGGCGATTTTCTCCGTTGGGTTTAGGGGAAAAATTCTAAGGACAATACCCCACTCTACCCAGGTGTCTTAAATAGGTACCGGTCTTGACCGGGGGAAAGCGTCCTGGTGTTGGTTATAAGGCATTTGAAAAACCAATGTACAAGGTGAAATGTATCAGGCTTGAATTGGAAATAAAGCATCCGTTGATGCCGATGTTCGTTGTTGTTGTTTTGTTATCTTTTTGTCTTGATGCATCTTTTTTAGATCATGCTTATCAACCAGTTATTGAGTGCACAGCTAGGCTCAATAACCTGTTCGACAGTTCATACTTTGCACCAGAGATATGAAACGATTAAAGGTTAGGTTAAGGTTAACATCGGCATCTTTGTAGCATTTGTAGTGAACCCTCATCCCGCAACTCAGTCGATATTTCGGAAATTCTCAGAATGAGCATTTAAAAATTCAGTAAAATATATTCAACCATTAGCATAAAAACACATTACGAAATTCACTAATTTCTATCCTCATTTTTGTAAAAATGTGTATCGAAAAATTCAGCCTCTAAGAAATCACTTTTGAATCGTAACGAAACCTTCCATGTCGCCGCTTGAGCAACATTTCACCAGACAAGCGTCACTTCTGTCAAATCATTCAAACGACGCACACCTCGGTGCTCGACCGGTGAAACTTAAATTAGTGATTGTGCTTGTGCTGTTCTACGGGTAACTATTTAATTTATGTATTATGTAAATATTATGTTGTGTGTATTATTAAGTAGGTTTTCTCAAATGACTTATCGTGTCACATGTGTTGTAGGGCTCTTGCCAAGAAGTGTGATCTCTCACACCTCCCCTGTGCCGGCTATTGCTGCATACCATATTTTTGATGGCAACATAGTTTTTCCAAGAAGCAATTCCAATCAATTGAATATTAATAATCTATTATGTTGCCATTGTGTCAATTTTGAGTGCTCAATTATTTGTGTGTTCAAGCCTCTAATCAATTGAATATTAATAATCTATTATGTTGCCATTGTGTCATTAGTGGTTTGCTCAGCTTTTGTGTGTTTCAGTTTTTAATTAATTTTGTTCTCAATTTTTCTAATTTAATTAAGTCAGATTTAAATAATTTTGGAATTCCTTTGCAATTTTTAGTCAATGTTTAAATTCATATCTTGAGAAATGAAGCTATGATAGGTTATTTACACCAATAGAGATTGTATCTTCGGTAGTTACTCACTTCAAGTCAAGTCACATAAATAATCATTCTTTCGTGATCAGAACTATCCCACTGTCTGATTGCGTGTAACAATGTGTAGTAACGGTAACAAGAATTCCTATCATAATCACTTTAGTGAGAACTCTTACTATTGATTTTTGGTTAGGTCAATTTGTGTATAATAATGTTAATAATTAGTCGTTACCTGATTCAGCTAAATTAGGGTGATTGTGCTTACCTCTGGGAAGTCTCTGAATATTCTAAATTCCCAACTCCTGGGAATTTTTAATCCAGAAATCATCCAATTATCTGATTTGGGGTTAAATTTAGTTTAACCGGCAATTGTTTGCTTTCAATTGTAGCTACCTGTTCCTTTTTACCTCATGTCAATGTCGGCTACCTCCAGTGGTTGTTGTTCATTATAACTCATAGGATGCCCTAATACTATTCTGATATGCATCCTCATGATCAATGTTTTCTAAATCCTTCTTGTGCTCTGAACTTCCTTCTTAACTACCGATTCTGTGCATTTTGTGCATAGATTCCGCGTTCCCTCTACTCTTTTCTAAATGGTACCTTCCTCTCTCCTCTCGTAGGACATCCTTCACGTTCAAGCCAGGGAGACTAGGGATTCCGCATTTAATAATAGATATTAATAATAATTAGGCTTTACGTGCCTTCCTGGCACGATTCCTAGCTTAAGTTAATGGATCTTTTGACAACTTTTAGCCTTAAGTATGATCAGTACAGCGAGCCCTTTGCTGTTGCTTAGTGTGAACCGTTCTAATTGTCCAATACCGATCTTAAGGTACTCATTGTAAATAGGCACTACACCCTAGATTAATCGGCGACCACAGCCTTGATTTATAATACTCTTGATCTTGTGAACTAATGTTGCACTCCATTTCGGAGACGATTTAGGACAAGACGCGTCACGGCTAGTAGTACCCGGAGAATACGCGTTTGTTGGAAAAATGGCATGTGGGGAGATTCATGATTGTCCATACGAGTACTTATTGTTGCGACTGCCTCGCCCTTGTTCAGGCGCCAGAATTGGGCCGAGGCACCCGCATATAATCCTCTATTTGAGGCAATCCTGTAAATTCAGCAGTGAAGCTCGCAGCCTGGCTTGCGTAGCGACGTCTCTCCTTGTGTTATCATGCTTGAACAAGTAACCCAAGCCATCTTCCCGTACAGAAGAACCTGCGAAGCCGAAACACAAACATCACCACAAAACCCTATAGTAACGTTTCTCAGAACCACTTGAAAACGTACTAGTAGGTTCATTCGGAACGTTCTCAGAACCACTTGAGACGTTCGTAAAGTTTATTCAGCCTAAACGGCTATCAATCAACCAAGTAAGCCACAAGGCACTGGCAGAAATTACTGCCTCCTTCGAGATACCCTCATAATACAAACTGTTACCGCACCTGCGGAATATTACACTAACAAATCCACTCTCGCCGGGATCCACCCCGGATTCCCTCGAGCCACGGCACCTGCTGGAGTACGTCTTCCGACGGGACCCGGATATTATTCCAAAAGAAGCGAATCTACCTCCCAGCGGCCGCAGCACGACTCTCAGAGACTACTCCAATAACTAACATCAGGCGAGAGATTAAAAGTCCTTTCATTGTCCTGCAGAGGTGAATCGTGCAAGTGAAAATTAGGTGCCAGTAGAGCAACCCGAATACCGTTACACACCTCCTTCTGAGGGAGTCAGATGAAGTCATTAGTTTAGTAAGTGTTGCCGTGCGATGGCGACTGGTGGCCCTCATTCAAAGAACTCCAACCTTATCCATTAATCAAACTTGAATCAAACCATCCTAACAGCTTATCTTAAAGCTTCCAAGGCAAATCGTTTTTAACAACTTTGCCACTTGGGAGAAGTTCATACATTCGCTACAAAGCGAAAAAATTATAAACTTTCCCATTCGCACTTAAATAAAATAATTATTAGCATTAAAAATCTTACTCTAAATTATTATTAAATATTTTCTACTTCTAATTCGTAATCATAGAAGTTTGTGTGTAAATACATGAGAGATCAAATAATCAATCGACATTTCGAGTTTTAAAGCAGCCGGAAGTGGCAACATCCAAGCGCGACGCTTGAACTGACTCACTCTTTTTCGTGATTCGCTAGCGTGCGTACATTTCTCGTAAGTTAAAAGAAATTAAGTGTGAGAATAGAAAAACCCGGTAAAGTATACAGTGTAAATTCTCTGTGTGCATGGTGATAAACTTAAGGATCTGTTCATCGTCGTGATGTAGGGATAAACTCTAAAATAGTGTTAAAATTCTTAGACTAGCATGTTCATTTTCGAGTGCTACCTCGACGTGACAAAACGTATAAACTTGCGTGTCACGATTCATTTCCTGTGTCGAGTCATTATATTATCAAACTACGTTTGTGCCTTACTACAAAGTTATACATTTTGCAGCTGCCATATTAATTCAAGATCCGTTCACGAATACGGTTGATAGAGCGCGGCTAAAACCGCCGGCGTCTTTGTTGATAGAGTCTTTGTCGCCGGCGTCTTTGTTTTCCAAATTTGCGGAGAATAAAACTGCCGTCTCGTGTCATTACTCTGTGATTTAAAATCGTACTTTATGCACTTGGAATAATATTTATTTTTTACAACATACTTGCAGTAGTTTTCTGAAGTGTGTTTGACGTGAAATAATAATTGGGAATGCCTTTTTAATAATTTCGTACGGATTATAGAGTACGAAGATTATTCATGCATATGCCTGCTAAAGTTTTAGTTTTTTTTCGTATTTCATTACTCCTTAACTCTTGCGTTTAATCGCACTTATTTCAATATAAATCACTATCAACAAATTAAATCAATTTTTCCTTATTCTTGCGGCAGAAATACATACTAGCATCTGCCATCGTAAACGCGTACTTCTCGCGTACAAAATACTTCGTGAACGCTTACGATGTTATGCCGGCGGTTTATTGCAAATGGCGAAACGTAAAAACCGCCGGGTCATTGTCACCTTAATTTTCATGTTTCGTCTTGCGAATATTTTCTTTCTGTGCAAGCAACATGTTTAGTGTTTCTTTTCTCAGGTAGATATTATTCCTTATTTTTTTTTATCAATGATGCTTGCCAGTGCTTTTCAGTATGATTGATCTTAATGAAAGCTAGGATTTTTTCCCTGTTATTTCTCGTACGGATATAGAAATGTTCTAGAGTACACAAAAAAGTTATTAATTCTCATCCTATGCATTTTAGCTATTTTCTTAATAATTCCTTCCGACTGCGTGAATCCCGTGTATTCAGTCTCAAGAATTTGCTATGATTCCACAAAATGGAATCACCGATTGTTGCTCTAAAAAAGAATCACAAGTGGTTCATTACAAAAAAATCCCCTTTAAAATTTCATGCCTCTATTTAAAGTAAGAGCAGTGGTGAAAGAGTTTTTGCAAACCTAAAGTAATCCTATCCTACTTTGAGCTTGACAAAAGAGAGATTTATTAAATTAGCTCGTGTCGGATCTGTAGGATTTCTCGGAGAGTCTACTTTGTGGGAGTTTATCATATACGATGTTGGGGACTGTCAGCGGTGGAATTTTTCCTTGATGTCTCCTGGGACTGCTCATCCAGCGTTTCGACTTTTTGCAGAACCTCAACGACATCGCCAAACGCCAACACACACTCAGTTTCCCTGGGCCTTGTTTTGGCCTTGTTTTGGCCTTGTTTTGGCCTTGTTTTGGCCTTGTTTTGGCCTTGTTTTGGCCTTGTTTGCCTTAACTGAATCTTACCTGAGTTTGGGCCTGAGAGATCTCATTTACAAATTATTCCCTTGCAATTCACATGGGTTATTTTTGGAAGCTAGTAAGCCTAAGATTACACTCACAGGCTAGCTAAACTACCTGCTTCTACTACGATAACTTGCTCGTCCAGCTTGGGATTAATAAAGCTGATACCATAAGTGACACCACCAACGTCACGGGTTCTTTTTCAAAGGCTTATGCTACTAGTTAGTCTAAATTGGGCTTATATAAATTCTCAAACACAACTCATTACATCCTGCCGACACCATCGCTTGACGGACCTCGCTGGCACGGAGTGCCCCCACCTAGAGAAGATCTTCCAGTCAAGATCCCGCCAGTCCGCTGGGCGTTCTCCGAATAAAAGACCGAGCTGAGTTTCCTCGCCTTATTACTCTTCTCTCATGGTTTACAAATACTGTCGAGTGACTGTTTAGGGTTTGGAAGCTGATACTAGCATACCCATCCAAAACCTAACACTGGTGACAACTCAGAGTTTTAAAACCCCATAGATTAAAACCCCAACCTTAAAATTTAAAACTTAAAAAATATTCAACTCGACAAGTGTTTGAGAAATTGTGAGAGAGGATAATTTTGGCATATCATTGTAGTGATAAATTTTCCCATGTCGTAGTCTTTGAGAATTTCTATGGATTTAACCGTGTTAATGAATGTTCTCTGAGCAGCTCTAACAAAAATTTTTTTTCAGCGCTATCCTGTCCTTGTTTGTTTCATGTGCCTCAGTAGGTAGGAAAAATATTTTTCTCCTATTTCCGTGCTTTACGCTTATTCTGACTACCGTAAAAATTCTCGTTTCCATTCTCTCTCTTTCTTTCCGTTTTTCAACGTTGTTTGATCGATTGAGTAGGTAAAGTAATAACGCAAACCTGTGACACCTTTAATATCAAAATTTATTAGGCGTTGAATACGTAATTCCGAGCAGTTATAGTTTAATTTTCGCATTCATAAAAGAAAATTGCTAGCATGTCTGACACAGAGAATGAAGATCGAGCGCGCACCAAACCTCTTAGTCTGCCGCCTTTCATACCAGAAGACAGCCACACTTGGTTTAACCAAGTGGAGGCAATATTTAGGTATAATAAAATAAAGGACGAAAACGACATGTTTTACGCCCTTATCCGCAGCTCCCACGAAATTATTAAATGACTCCAATAACCTGCTAGAAAACCCTCCTGCTGTTAATCCGTACGGCATCTTGAAAAGAAAGATACTGGCAAAGTTGCAGATGTCCGATGCGGACAAATTTAGGTCGTTAGTAAATGAGTCAGCAATTCCACCTGTCTCTGTCTCTTTTTCTCCCACTTCGTTAGTTAAGGAGTTGCGGAAACTTGCAGCGGGTGTTGCCGTAGCTGAGGGATTTCTGAAAGAAGTTTATATGAATAAACTTCCTTCCAATGTGCGTCCATTTCTATCGCTAGCAAGCCCGGACCAAACTTTAGAGATGCTTGCAGAGTCCATTGAGACAGTGATGCGCAACCTAAACGTGTCACAAGCACCGCAGGTAGCTTCTTTGAACGCAGCAGCTGCAAATTTTAGCCCCTCAAATACTGATAATAATCAATCATCAGCAACAATAGATAGGATGTAGCAAGACATCGCTGAGCTAAAGCAAGCTTTCCAGAATTGCCAGCTAGGTCAGAGTGTAGCTCACATCCAGCAAGGCCCAGGGAGATACCAAAGCTACCAAGATGCCTACGACTATCCCTATCACTATCCTTTTCCTCCTCTTCAACGTCTTGATAGAGGTAGATCTTATGATAGGTCAGCTCAAGACCGCCGCTTTCGGTCGCGCTCTCGTGATGCTAGTAGTAACTTATGCTGGTACCACCACAAATACGGCGACCAAGCACGAAAGTGCGGGTCCCGATTCTGTCCTCGTTATACTGAAATGACTTCGGGAAACGCCAACAGCGACGCATAGTAGCGAGTACTGCGTTGCCTCATTCCCAGACTACTCGCCTCTTAACGATTCTCGATCCCACTACCAAATATCGATTTTTAATCGACACTGGTTCCAGTGTGTCAATTATCCCAGCCACGGCGAAAGACAAAAACAACCAATTCTTGGCGACACTACGCGCCGCAAATGGCACTCCAATAGCTTGTTATGGGGAAAGAGTATTAGAGTGCAGTCTGGGATTGAGGCGAAACTTTCTCTTCACCTTCCTCATCGCGGAAGTCCAAGAGCCCATAATTGGCGCGGACTTCTTAGCGAAGTTTGGGATTCTTGTAGATGTTAAAAACCGTAGAATTAGGGACGAGGAGACACAGATCTCAATTCCCGCTTGTAGCATAACTAGAGCTAATGTCTTGCATTCCTTCGCCATCGCTTTCAAGGAAGAGTGCATGTTCGAGCAGGTACTCGCAGATTACCCTGCACTAACAAATTCTAACTTAGCTTCTAAAAAAATGTAGACTAGCACGAAACACCATATTGAAACCACTGGACCGCCAGTCTATTCCCGAGCAAGGCGACTACCGCCTGATCGATTGGCTTTAGCCAAGAAAGAATTTGCGCGAATGCAAGAATGCGGCATCATCCGCAGTTCCAAAAGTCCTTGGGCTAGCCCTCTTTTGCTAGTACCTAAGGCTAACGGTGAATTCAGACCGTGCGGGGATTTCCGCAGGTTGAATGCCGTTACTCTACCTGATCGCTACCCTATTCCTTATCTTCATGATTTCAGTGCAAATTTAGAGGGAGCACAAATTTTCTCAAAAATTGATCTCCAGAGCGCCTTCCATCAAATTCCACTTGAGGAGAGCGCTATCCCTAAGACCGCGGTAATCACTCCGTTTGGTCTCTTTGAATTTCTAAAAATGCCGTATGGCCTAAGGAACGCACCTCAGACGTTCCAAAGGCACATGGCTGAAATTTTCTCAGATCTCACTTTCGCCTATGTCTATCCAGACGACATCCTAGTGGCATCCACAACCCCGGAGCTGCACAAAGACCATCTTAGGGTCGTTTTTCAAAGACTGTCCGACAATGGACTCCTGGTAAATCCTGCAAAATGTGAGCTCGGAAAGCCATCACTGATTTACTTAGGTCATGAAATCTCTAGCCTAGGTCTAAAACCTATGCCTTCCAAAGTAGAAGTGATCAAAAACTTTCCTCTTCCACAGACCCAGAAGGAACTATGAAGGTTCCTAGGTTCTGTTAACTTCTATCATCGCTTCATACGCAACTGTGCTCAAACTTTAGCCCCCTTGTCAGACTTGCTCGAACCGAAACGAAAAGGTAAATCTACTGAGGTGAAATGGACGCAGGATGCGCGCAAAGCGTTTGAGGAGATTAAGCACAAGCTAGCTACCGCGACTGAATTATCCTACCCTATTGCTAATGCTGATTTCAGTCTGGTAGTGGACGCCTCAAGTACTACTGTAGGTGCTGTTTTGCAACAACAAGTAGGTACTAATATCTCTCCCCTTGCTTTCTTTTCCAAAAAGCTATCGCCCACTGAGCGTGCTTATAGCGCGTTCGGTAGGGAACTCCTTGCTATCTATCTGTCTGTGAGACACTTTCGCTATGCTCTAGAGGCAAGGGAGTTCGTGATCTATACAGACCACAAACCTTTGACCTCAGCGATTAAGATGCCTTCTGAAAGACATTCCCCAAGAGAAGCTCGACACCTTTCCTTCATTAGTCAATTCACCACTGATATCCGATATATCAAAGGTCTCGACAATACTGTCGCTGACTGCTTATCGAGAATAAACTCTGTCCAAACCAGTGGTGAAATCACCTTCGGTAATATTTCCAAGACTCAGAAGGAGGATCCTGAACTCCAGGATCTTCTCAAACCTTCTAACACTTCCTCTTTGAAATTGACCTTGGTTGACGGCGTGTACCGTGATGCCGAGCGACCTTCTCGTTTGTATCTTCCTGCGACTCTCCGCAGAGTAGCTATTCTTCACTATCATTCCTTCTCTCATCCTGGTATTAACCGTACATTGCGTTTGATTTCCGATCGTTTCGTCTGGCCAGCGATGCGTAAGGAGGTCAAGCAAATTGTGCAAAATTGTCATGCATGTCAGAGTGGTAAAGTGGTGAAACATAATCGTGCAGCGCTGCAGAGTTGTGCATTCACAGGTCACAAGTTCGACGCGGTCCACCTAGATTTGGTGGGTCCTTTGCCTTTATCGCATGGACAGTCTTATTTGTTGACCATCATTGATAGGTTTTCTCGATGGGTTGAGGCCGTGCCTCTTCCTGATACCCAAACTGAGACTGTAGCTCGCGCTTTCCTGACCACCTGGATTTCCAGATTTGGAGTTCCCTTAAGTGTCACACATGACCGGGGATCACAATTTACCTCCAAATTTTGGAGTGAGCTTAGCACCGCTTTAGGTTGTGAAAACTTAAGCACTACCGCTTACCATCCGCAGTCGAATGGACTTATTGAGAGAGTCCACAGAGATTTAAAAGCTGCGCTGCGCTGCCTTAATTGCAGCCACGATTGGACTGACAGACTCCCAGTAGTACTGCTGAGTATGTTACGACTTCCTGTTGGTGATGGCATTATTTTTTCGTTTCTTATCATCCCTTTTTTCACATTTTTTAATTACTGCCGATGTTCTATTATCTTAGTTCCGTGACACTTACGAATGCATTATTTGTCACAATTCTTCTATTTTCTAGTTATAAATTTCAAGGTAAACTGCCACCAATTCAGACTTCATCTGAATAAATATTTAATTCAATCTTCGGTAAGCGTTAAGAGCGGCGTAAGGCCATAAATTGATCGTGCATTTTAGCCGTGTTTCATGGCTTCAAACATCATTTACTTTTTAAATCATCTACATCATCTCTTCTTATCTATCTGAAGGATATAAAAACACTGGAAACATTAAAGGAAATTCACTATTGAATAAAAGAAAATACCGAGACGTTATTATTGAACGAGCGCAACCTAATTGAACGCACACTATTTATTCACTCGCAACCTGATATACCCAGAAGCGTGAGAGGGGGCTCAGATCGATATAATATCAGAAAGAGACTTAACTGAGGTTCGGAGGTCAGGGTTGGCAGCCCGAGCGTCGTCTTGCCGGCACACTGGAGCGGCAACCGCCATATTTGGTCGGGAGTTGATAGACAAAACTGACAGTTGGGGCTATGTTGCCACAAACTCAAAGTACAATTTATTCACAGATGAATGTCACTGGGGTCGTTTAAATAGCTTTTAAATAGATCGTATTATTATGAGAGGCAAGGCCCCCGGCCCAACTGGGCCAAGGAAGATGACTATAATCTCGTGCGTGACTGCTTTCGGTGGTGACTTCGCCCAGACTGACTCTCGCTCTCTGAAGCAACAGCGTTCGGCTTCGCTTAAGATGCCAACTTTGAATAACGACCTCACAAGGTTACAAATATGAACGTAATATATCCCTGTTACCGAATAGAAAATATACATCATTAACCTTAAACTTATTACTATATAAAAGTCCCCATAAAAAAATGTAAAACATTATGAATTAAAGCAAACAAGACACTCGTTGAGGTCCTTGGTATCTTCCCTTGGCGTGTTGGTTCGTTACATGTTTTCTCGGCGTTCGAATATCGTTCCCGACGAGTCGACTGTTCTAGACTTTAACGTTGTGATGCTTTCTCGCAGAAATCAGACTTAATATTTGGTCTTTTAGAATCATTTAGGATTTGTATCCTGTCTCAAAGATTGCATGCGTCAGATCAAGTTTGTTGCTCCACGAATGCCTCAAACAAAAGACAAATTAGATCCTGCTTTGCAAGACTGCACACATGTGTACGTCCGTAATGACGCCATCAAACCTACACTCACGCGCCCTTATGATGGCCCATTCAAAATATTGGAAAAGACGCCCAAGTATTTCATCCTTGATAGATCCGGTTCACACGACCCTGTGAGCATTGATCGATTAAAAGTCGCGTACACTTCCGATCATAGTGTAACTTCTAACTCATCATTCTCTCCAAAGAATTCCCTTTCCACTGAGACTCGATCATATCTACCATCTCAGCTTCCTCAGTTGGCTGCATTGTTGCCTAGTCAACTTGAGTGTAATCCTTTCTATGTGCCTGTACATTCAAACCCTATCCCTAAGCCTATCGTAGACTCTAATTCTAGCCCTTTTACTGAAACAGCGACAAGTCTGGATAGACCAGACGAGCCCGCTGCAGTAACTCCTGTTCCTAGAACTCTTGCCGATCTAAATTTGCAGACCCGTTTGGTGAAACTTCCCCGCTCAGTAACATTTTCCGACCGCCAAACCCGGCATGGTCGCGTTGTTCGAACTCCTTCCCGCTACAAATGATTGCAGCGGGTGGACCTTTCGGTCTGCGCCTTAAGGGGTAATGTAGCATTCGCTACAAAGCGTAAAAATTATAAACTTTCCCATTCGCACTTAAATAAAATAATTATTAGCATTAAAAATCTTACTCTAAATTATTATTAATTATTTTCTACTTCTAATTCGTAATCATTGAAGTTTGTGTGTAAATACATGAGAGATCAAATAATCAATCGACATTTCGAGTTTTAAAGCAGCCGGAAGTGGCAACATCCAAGCGCGACGCTTGAACTGACTCACTCTTTTTCGTGATTCGCTAGCGTGCGTACATCTCTCGTAAGTTAAAAGAAATTAAGTGTGAGAATAGAAAAACCCGGTAAAGTATACAGTGTAAATTCTCTGTGTGCATGGTGATAAACTTAAGGATCTGTTCATCGTCGTGATGTAGGGATAAACTCTAAAATAGTGTTAAAATTCTTAGACTAGCATGTTCATTTTCGAGTGCTACCTCGACGTGACAAAACGTATAAACTTGCGTGTCACGATTCATTTCCTGTGTCGAGTCATTATATTATCAAACTACGTTTGTGCCTTACTACAAAGTTATACATTTTGCAGCTGTTATATTAATTCAAGATCCGTTCACGAATACGGTTGATAGAGCGCGGCTAAAACCGCCGGCGTCTTTGTTGATAGAGTCTTTGTCGCCGGCGTCTTTGTTTTCCAAATTTGCGGAGAATAAAACTGCCGTCTCGTGTCATTACTCTGTGATTTGAAATCGTACTTTATGCACTTGGAATAATATTTCTTTTTTACAACATACTTGTTAGGTTTTGGATGGGGGTGCTAGTATCAGCTTCCAAAACTCTAAACAGTCACTCGACAGTATTTGTAAACCATGAGAGAAGGGTAATAAGGCGAGGGTACTCAGCTCGGTCTTTTATTAGGAGGAACGCCCGGCGGACTGGCGGGATCTAGACTGGAAGAATCTTCTCTAGGTGGGCACTCCGTGCCAGCGAGGTCCGTCAAGCGATGGTGTCGGCAGGATGTAGTGAGTTGTGTTTGGGAATTTATATAAGCCCAATTTAGACTAACTAGTAGCATAAGCCTTTGAAAAGGAACCCGTGACGTTGGTGGTGTCACTTAGGGTATCAGCTTTATTAATCCCAAGCTGGACGAGCAAGTTATCGTAGTAGAAGCAGGTAGTTTAGCTAGCCTGTGAGTGTGATCTTAGGCTTACTAGCTTCAAAAATAACCCATATGAATTGCAAGGGAATAATTTGTAAATGAGATCTCTCAGGCCCAAACTCAAGTAAGATTCAGTTAAGGCAAAACAAGGCCAAAACAAGACAAGTCCAAAACAAGAAGGCCCAGGGAAACTGAGTGTGTGGTGGCGTTTGGCGATGTCGTTGAGGTTCTGCAAAAAGTCGAAACGCTGGATGAGCAGTCCCAGGAGACATCAAGGAAAAATTCCACCACTGACAGTCCCCAACATCGTAAATGATAAACTCCCACAAAGTAGACTCTCCGAGAAATCCTACAGATCCGACACGAGCTAATTTAATAAATCTCTCTTTTGTCAAGCTCGAAGTAGGATAGAATCACTTTAAGTTTGCAAAAACTCTTTTACCACTGCTCTTACTTTAAATAGAGGCATGAAATTTTAAAGGAGATTTTTTTGTAATGCACAGGTTGTGATTCTTTTTAGAGCAACAATCGGTGATTCCATTTTGTGGAATCATAGCAAATTCGTGAGACTGAATACACTGGATTCATGCAGTCGGAAGGAATTATTCAGAAAATAGCTAAAATGCATAGGATGAGAATTAATAACTTTTTTGTGTACTCTAGAACATCTCTATATCCGTACGAGAAATAACAGGGAAAAGATCCTAGCTTTCCCTCAGATCAGTCATACTGAAAAACACTGGCAAGCATCATTGATAAAAAAAATAAGGAATAATATCTACCTGAGAAAAGAAACACTAAACGTGTTGCTTGCACAGAAAGAAAATATTCGCAAGACGAAACATGAAAATCAAGGTGACAATGACCCGGCGGTTTTTACGTTTCGCCATTTGCAATAAACCGCCGGCATAACATCGTAAGCGTTCACGAAGTATTTTGTACGCGAGAAGTACGCGTTTACGATGGCAGATGCTAGTATGTATTTCTGCCGCAAGAATAAGGAAAAATTGGTTTAATTTGTTGATAGTGATTTATATTGAAATAAGTGCGATTAAACGCAAGATTTAAGGAGTAATGAAATACGAAAAAAAACTAAAACTTTAGCAGGCATATGCATGAATAATCTTCGTACTCTATAATCCGTACGAAATTATTAAAAAGGCATTCCAAATTATTTCACGTCAAACACACTTCAGAAAACTACTGCAAGTATGTTGTGAAAAAGAAATATTGTTCCACGTGCATAAAGTACGATTTTAAATCACAGAGTAATGACACGAGACGGCAGTGTGGTGTTCTCCCTCAGGCTGCTTTACACTCCGGGCAGGCTTGTGAATATCTATTGACTTGTGAATATCGATAGACTTGTGAAATATCTTTGCCCGAAGTGAGTGCCTGAGGTGCAAACGAACCGGCAAGGTGAGGAAAACACAACTGGAATAAACGCCGTATTATTATGAAGATCGCCGACAATAATGGCACAAGGAAATATTACAGTCGAGTAATACAGTGACAGATGACGTCTTGGCGGACCGACGGTTGTCGGGGAGACGCTGCGTGGTTGAGGGGCGAGAGCAGACCGGTGAGGCTGCTGCTGTCCGAGGGTCTCGACCAAGGAGTACCAGAGGCGGTAGCGGAGAACTGGTGTGACTAGCAAGCGACAAGACGTGGCGGCTGGCTGTCGAGGAGGTGGTGAAGCCGACGAGTGAGGTGCTGGCGGAGCGTCGAGGCTTAGTGTGAATATCAGGGACGCTGAGAGTGTACTGAGCTCCGCTGGCTGCGCGGCTGTTTATATAGGCCTCGCTGGAGGTTGACTCTACCCGTCCAGGTCTCTGATTGGCGGGAACGCCTGTTTACTTTCACGTCGGACCGCGCGGTGAATTTTTCCTCGCCTCAAACACTGGAGTTGCGTGTGGTCTCATCTCCAACCATGAAGCGTGCGAAGGTTGTGGTGGTGTGTGTTCATACCACCACAGGTGCCCCCCCGTTGTTTTTTACGTTTCCGAGTATCTCTGTGGAGGTTTGATTCTTCTTCCGTATTTTGTTACGATTCCTTGTTCAGGAGCCACCACTGCCTGGGGGAAGGGAACTCCTTCGTAGGCATCGTGTACTTTTGCGCTTGTTGGTTCCACGTGCTCTGTTTCTGTTTCGCTGCTGTCGGGTAGGTGCGCTGCTTTCACCCTGTCAATCGTTATATTGGTAGGTTTCCCTCGTATGTCTAAGGTGAAGTACTTCGGGGTCCTTTCTAGAACGCGAAAAGGGCCATCGTACGGTCTCTGCAATGATTTTCTGACCCCTCCATGTTTAACGAAAACGTTGGTTGCCGTTAGCAGGGCGTTTGGGACATTGATGTCTGTAGGCCCCTGCTGCCTTGGGAGTACTGGCTGTAATCGTGTCATTGTTTCTTGTAGTCTTTGCAGGAATTCTCCCGCTGGGAGAGTTTCGTTCTTCATTGCAGGTAGTTCTCCGGTGAGGCGTAACGTCTGCCCGTACACCATTTCTGCCGGCGAAACGTTGGCGTCTGAGTGTGGTGTGGCTCTGATGTTAAGAAGTATGAGGGGCAAAGCGTCCACCCAGTTCGCGTCGGTCACAGTAGCTTTCAGGGCTTCTTTCAATCGTCGATGTAGTCTTTCCACCAAGCCATTGCTTTGTGGATGGTAGGCTGTAGTCCGGTGTCGCTTTGTGCCCAAAGCTGCTAGGAGGTTCCTCCACAGAGTTGATTCGAACTGTACTCCTTGGTCCGTGATGATCGTAGTCGGAACTCCAAACGAAGACACCCAACCCTGGAGAAAGGCGCGGGCAGACGTTTCTGCCGTACAATCCATCATTGGTATAGCCGTGCACCATCTTGTGAAACGATCGATGCACGTAAGAAGGTACCGGTAATTCTGCGATACGGGCAGCGGTCCGACGATGTCCACGTGTATGGTTTGGAATCGTTCATTTGGAACTGGCATTCTTCCAAGTGGGCTCTTGACGTGCTTCGTAATCTTGCTCGATTGGCACGGAATACATTCTCGCGTCCACTTGCCGACATCTTTGTTGAGGCCGGGCCAGATTACTCGTTGTCTCAGGAGATCTCGCGTAGCTTGAATTCCGGGGTGACTGGCTCCGTGAAAATGCGTGAATATTGTTTTTCGGCAACTCTTGGGGATGTACGGCCTCTCCTGGCCGGTGGACACGTCGCACCACAGGGGTATTTTGCCGCCGTGTGTATTGACAGGTCGTATCTTCAGAGCACTCATCGACGCTGGATTCAGGAGCTCTTCTAATTCTGGATCTTCATTCTGTTCCTTCATTATTTCCTCGTAGTCGATTGAAGGTTCTTTTGGCAGGATTACTGACACCATACGCGATAGCGCGTCTGCTACAGTGTTGGTGGTGCCACTGATGTGGTTGATCTCACAGTCGAACTGCGAGAGATATGACAGTTGCCTGGCCACGCGTGGATTGCTGCCCTCCGTAGATTTGTGAAGAGCGAAGCAGAGTGGTCGGTGATCCGTTTTGATCTCAAAACTCTTGCCCTCCAAGAAATGTTCAAAGTGTTGGACTGCTAAGAAGATGGCCATTAACTCCCGGTCGTAGGTGCTGTATTTGCGTTGCGTGTCGTCCAACTTCTTTGAAAAGAAGGCTACTGGTAGTTGCTCTCCTTCGATTTCCTGTTGCAATACGGCCCCCACCGCGGTGGCAGAGGCGTCCGTAACTAGGATTGTCTTGCCTTCTGGAGCCGGGTGCGCTAACATGGTAAGCTGGGAAATCTCGTTCTTCAATCTCACAAAAGCTGCGTCTTGTTCCGGGGTCCAATTGATGATTTTCTTTGAGTTCTGTGAGTAGCCTTTCGTTAGTTCGGTGAGAGATTGCATTTTTTCTGCCGCAGCTGGGAGAAATCGATGATAGTAATTGACGATTCCCAGAAACTGTCTTAGTTTTTTTATCGTCGATGGTCGTGGGAAGTTGCAGATGGCTTCTATTTTCTGTGGAAGTGGCGAGATCCCCCGAGCAGACACTCTATGCCCGAGGAAGTCTAGTTCGGGCACTCCAAAAATGCATTTTGCTGGGTGCACTTGTAGTCCCTCTTCTCGCAGACGACGGAACAGTTGCCTTAAGTGATCTTTATGCTCCTTGGCGGACGAAGATGCTATCAGCACGTCATCTATATACGCCGTGACAAAATCCATGTCTCTGGTGATCGCATCGATGTAGCGCTGGAACGTTTGAGCAGCATTCCGGAGTCCGAAAGACATTACAGTGTACTCGTACAAGCCGAACGGTGTGGTGATGGCCGTTTTCTGGATGTCTTCAGCTTTCACCGGTATCTGGTGATAGGCCTTTACGAGGTCGATTTTTGAGAAAATGGTCTTCTTGTGCAGCTTGTAGTGGAAGTCTTGGCTGTGTGGAATGGGGTAGCGATCGGGCTTCGTAACTGCGTTTAGTCGCCTGTAGTCCCCGCAGATTCTCCAAGCCCCGGGTTCGGACGACTTAGGGACCATATGCATAGGAGACGCCCAGGCGCTTTTTGATGGTCTGATGATGCCTTGATCTAACATCTTTTTGAACTCGTCCCGTGCTGCTTCGAGTTTTTCTGGAGGGAGTCTCCGCGGTCTCGCGTACACCGGGGGGCCGACCGTTTCGATGTGATGCTCTACATCTTTTCTTCCTGGTTGCGGAGTGCGTTCGTGTGAAGCCATTATCTCGGGGAACTCCTTACAAAGGTCGTTGAACTCCGGCGATGCTTGATGATCGATCCTGTGAATTTTTGCGCTGCTCAAGTTTGCTCGCTCACAAGGAATTTCTGTTTGTGTAGTTTGGATGTACAATCTTGCATTTGCTGCGTCGACGTTGATTTTGTTCGCGTGTAGGAAATCAATTCCTATGATGGGTTGACCGACATCGGCCACCACAAAATCCCATCTTACGAACAATTGAGGGGCGAGCTGGATGTTCCTTCCTGCCGTTCCGTATGAAGCTATTGGAGTATTGTTGGCTGCTAGCAAATCGTAGGACGGAGGTCTGGTTGAACTTTTTCCGTCGGGAGGGATTAAACTGACCGCCGAGCCAGTATCGACCAGATATCGGACGTTGTTCGCGTCTTTAACGTACAACAGCTCGCCTGCTCTTGCCTGCGCGAAAGATGGGGCGCCTACCATCCTCCGCGGCCGTCGTTTCCCGCAAGGCTGCACGGTTGCGTGCACTTTCTTGCACGATCGCCGAAGGTACGGTGGTAGTAGCAGTAAACTTGTTCCAGCCTGCTTCCTTTGTTAGCGTTTTGGACGTTTCTGGGCGCCGGGGCTTGATTCCGCCATTTGTCTGCTTGGTGGACATTTTCTTGCGGGCGTAACGCCCTTCCTAACATTTCTTTGAGTTCTGCTATCTCCTTCATAGCTGCGTCGAATTCGGCTCTTGACACTGTCGGAGACGGTGATGGCTTGACAGCGTTAACGGTGAGGGGCTCGGCAGTTGAGGACCGACACGCGGATTGCCTTGCTGTGACTTGATCGGCAATCTCCCTGTACTCTTCGTCCGTTTTTCCTCTTCCTAAAGCTTCAATCAGTGGCTGTGCTTCCACTGGCAATTTTGAAAGGTGCATCGAGCGGATGACTGACGGGGGTAGCGGAGCTTGTCTACAGTTGTTGAGACGCGTCATTTCCAGGAGCAACTCGGAAGGCGTATTGTCTCCCAGCGTTATTTTTACGATGGCGTTGTAGTTTGTTTCTTCGTCGTGACGCACGAAACGTTGCGTCAACGCCGCCTTTAATGCGTCGTATTTACCGTTTGCCGGGGGGTTCAGTAGTATCTCTTGTACTCCGGATACAATGTGCGTGGGTAGTCCTCCTAGGAGCGCCCCGAACTTCGAAGCGTCGTCCAGGTTCGGGATTTGTGCGAGAAAAACATCGCAGTGAAGGAGCCATCCCTTGATGTCACCACTGAAGGCGGGTAACCGGACATCTCTCCCAGCCATGCTTCCACCTGCCGGTCACTCTGGGGTCACCAGTGTGGTGTTCTCCCTCAGGCTGCTTTACACTCCGGGCAGACTTGTGAATATCTATTGACTTGTGAATATCGATAGACTTGTGAAATATCTTTGCCCGAAGTGAGTGCCTGAGGTGCAAACGAACCGGCAAGGTGAGGAAAACACAACTGGAATAAACGCCGTATTATTATGAAGATCGCCGACAATAATGGCACAAGGAAATATTACAGTCGAGTAATACAGTGACAGATGACGTCTTGGCGGACCGACGGTTGTCGGGGAGACGCTGCGTGGTTGAGGGGCGAGAGCAGACCGGTGAGGCTGCTGCTGTCCGAGGGTCTCGACCAAGGAGTACCAGAGGCGGTAGCGGAGAACTGGTGTGACTAGCAAGCGACAAGACGTGGCGGCTGGCTGTCGAGGAGGTGGTGAAGCCGACGAGTGAGGTGCTGGCGGAGCGTCGAGGCTTAGTGTGAATATCAGGGACGCTGAGAGTGTACTGAGCTCCGCTGGCTGCGCGGCTGTTTATATAGGCCTCGCTGGAGGTTGACTCTACCCGTCCAGGTCTCTGATTGGCGGGAACGCCTGTTTACTTTCACGTCGGACCGCGCGGTGTATTTTTCCTCGCCTCAAACACTGGAGTTGCGTGTGGTCTCATCTTCAACCATGAAGCGTGCGAAGGTTGTGGTGGTGTGTGTTCATACCACCACAGCAGTTCTATTCTCCGCGAATTTGGAAAACAAAGACGCCGGCGACAAAGACTCTATCAACCAAGACGCCGGCGGTTTTAGCCGCGCTCTATCACCCGTATTCGTGAACGGATCTGGAATTAATATGACAGCTGCAAAATGTATAACTTTGTAGTAAGGCACAAACGTATTTTGATAATATAATGACTCGACACAGGAAATGAATCGTGACACGCAAGTTTATACGTTTTGTTACGTCGAGGTAGCACTCGAAAATGAACATGCTAGTCTAAGAATTTCAACACTATTTTAGAGTTTATCCCTACATCACGACGATGAACAGATCCTTAAGTTTATCACCATGCACACAGAGAATTTAGACTGTATACTTTACCGGGTTTTTCTATTCTCACACTTAATTTCATTGCACTTACGCGAGATGTACGCACGCTTCGAGTCACGAGAAAAAGTGTGAGTCAGTTCAAGCGTCGCGCTTGGATGTTGCCACTTCGATCCGGCTGCTTTAAAACTCGAAATGTCGATTCATTATTTGATCTCTCATGTATTTACACACAAACTTCAATGATTACGAATTAGACGTAGAAAATAGTTAATAATAATTTAGAGTAAGATTTTTAATGCTAATAATTATTTTATTTAAGTGCGAATGGGAAAGTTTATAATTTTTACGCTTTTTAGCGAATGCTACATACATGCAGTAGTTTTCTGAAGTGTGTTTGACGTGAAATAATAATTGGGAATGCCTTTTTAATAATTTCGTACGGATTATAGAGTACGAAGATTATTCATGCATATGCCTGCTAAAGTTTTGCTTTTTTTCGTATTTCATTACTCCTTAAATCTTGCGTTTAATCGCACTTATTTCAATATAAATCACTATCAACATATTAAATCAATTTTTCCTTATTCTTGCGGCAGAAATACATACTAGCATCTGCCATCGTAAACGCGTACTTCTCGCGTACAAAATACTTCGTGAACGCTTACGATGTTATGCCGGCGGTTTATTGCAAATGGCGAAACGTAAAAACCGCCGGGTCATTGTCACCTTGATTTTCATGTTTCGTCTTGCGAATATTTTCTTTCTGTGCAAGCAACACGTTTAGTGTTTCTTTTCTCAGGTAGATATTATTCCTTATTTTTTTTATCAATGATGCTTGCCAGTGCTTTTCAGTATGATTGATCTTAATGAAAGCTAGGATTTTTTCCCTGTTATTTCTCGTACGGATATAGAGATGTTCTAGAGTACACAAAAAAGTTATTAATTCTCATCCTATGCATTTTAGCTATTTTCTTAATAATTCCTTCCGACTGCATGAATCCCGTGTATTCAGTCTCAAGAATTTGCTATGATTCCACAAAATGGAATCACCGATTGTTGCTCTAAAAAAGAATCACAATTGGTTCATTTCAAAAAATCTCCTTTAAAATTTCATGCCTCTATTTAAAGTAAGAGCAGTGGTGAAAGAGTTTTTGCAAACCTAAAGTGATCCTATCCTACTTTGAGCTTGACAAAAGAGAGATTTATTAAATTAGCTCGTGTCGGATCTGTAGGATTTCTCGGAGAGTCTATTTTGTGGGAGTTTATCATATACGATGTTGGGGACTGTCAGTGGTGGAATTTTTCCTTGATGTCTCCTGGGACTGCTCATCCAGCGTTTCGACTTTTTGCAGAACCTCAACGACATCGCCAAACGCCAACACACACTCAGTTTCCCTGGGCCTTGTTTTGGCCTTTTTTGACCTTGTTTTTCCTTGTTTTGGCCTTGTTTTGGCCTTGTTTGCCTTAACTGAATCTTACCTGAGTTTGGGCCTGAGAGATCTCATTTACAAATTATTCCCTTGCAATTCCCATGGGTTATTTTTGGAAGCTAGTAAGCCTAAGATTACACTCACAGGCTAGCTAAACTACCTGCTTCTACTACGATAACTTGCTCGTCCAGCTTGGGATTAATAAAGCTGATACCATAAGTGACACCACCAATGTCACGGGTTCTTTTTCAAAGGCTTATGCTACTAGTTAGTCTAAATTGGGCTTATATAAATTCCCAAACACAACTCATTACATCCTGCCGACACCATCGCTTGACGGACCTCGCTGGCACGGAGTGCCCCCACCTAGAGAAGATCTTCCAGTCAAGATCCCACCAGTCCGCCGGGCGTACTCCGAATAAAAGACCGAGCTGAGTTTCCTCGCCTTATTACCCTTCTCTCATGGTTTACAAATACTGTCGGGTGACTGTTTAGGGTTTGGAAGCTGATACTAGCATACCCATCCAAAACCTAACATCTTTGAGATGCTTTATTTCCAATCAAGCCTGATACATATGATCTTAGCATTGGTTTTTCAAATGTCTCATAACTAACCCTGTATATAGGACACCATGTAGCATACCGCTACATAAGCGTAAAAATTATAAATTTGCCATTCATACTTAAATAAATTAATTAGTAGCATTAAAAATCTTACTCTAATTTATTATTAATTATTTTCTACTCCTAATTCGTAGTCATTGAAGTTTTTGTGTAAATGCATGAAATAATAGAAATAACACTTGACATTTTTCGAGAGAGGAGCCCTCTGGTGGCAACACTGCGCAGTTGCGCGTCTCTTCTTTCAAAAAGCCACTCTTACTTTGGCGTCCTACTTTAGCGGTGTTACAGCAAATTCTCGTGAGTTTAAATGTGTTAGAAAATTATCGTGTTCCTTTTCGTCGTGTCAGTGAGTATAAATAGTGACAGTGCAGTGTTATTAAGATACGTAGTTAGGCGTAGGAATTGATGTAGCATGTTTTCATTCAGTGTTTTTGTTTTGTTTCTCAACGTGATTTAGCGTAAAATATTGCGTCAGATGTGCATTGCATTTCCGTGTCATGATTTTATTATCAAAGCATAATCGTGTTCGTTCCTTTTCTTTACGATAATCTACTAATCTACGATAATCTCTACTCGGAATGAACGCGGCGAAATTTGCCGGCGTTCGTTGTCGATAGCGTCTTTGTGTAATGGCGGAACCTCACACCGTCGTCTCTTGTCACTACTCTGTGACTATAAATACCATAGGCATGTGTTATAGTAGCATTTATTCTTTTTTTTTACAAACCGACTTGCAGTAGTTTAAATTACGAAAAGTATTCATGCCTATGCTTGATAAATTTTGGAATTTCATTTCTTAATTCCATACTCATGGAAACCTATCGTATACCGCACTTATTTCAATATAAAAACATTTCAATAAAATTTAATTTAACTCATCGCATTCTTGTGACAAAACACCCACTACTATCTGCCTATCTTAAGTGTGTGCAAATTGCTGGCGGCTCTGGCTGAGGCCGACGCGTAAAGTCGCCGGCTAAATCGCCACACGGAATTTTCATGCTTTCGTGTTTTCCTTCTTCGCGTATTTTCCGCCTGTGAAATCAACGCTTAGGTTTTCCTTTTCCTTTTATCATTGGGGATATATATTATTCCTTAATTCCTTTATTATGGCAAATGATATCTACCAGGATTTTTTTAGTAGGATTTATATCCATGAACTTTAGGATTTTTATGTTTTTTCTTACGGCTTTCAAAAGTGCAGTCACTTGATATTTTCACGATATTCCGTAGATCTCGTGTTTACTTGCCCGTAGTCTCTGTAAGGAATCACGATCTTTATTACCGGAAGTTCTTAAACCTAATACTCAGATTTTTAAAGCCAGAGGCATTAGTGATTAAACAATTTATTTATTGATAAAATCTGTCAACCAAAAATCTGTCCTATCTCTTTTGAGTTTGCCAAAAGTGAGAATCCTAAAGTAGCTGGAGTCAAACCTGTAGGAGTTTCTCGGATTTCTCCGTGTGGGAAGAGTTGTCATTATATGTTGGATTGTCAGTGGTGGAATGTCTTGATGTCTCTCCTGGAACGTTTCATCCAGCGTCTTGGACTCCTGTGCAGGACCTCTACATCATCGCCATACACACAACACTCACAGTTTTGAATCTCCCTGGGTTCCCTGAGCGCCATGCTAAATGCTATTCTCACATAAGCTGTGACTAAACTGGCTCCTACTAATATGAGCAAGTAACTTAACTTGCTCCTGCTAAAGTGCTAATGTGCTAATGTGCCGACTTGATTCTGCTCACATGAGCCGGATTTAACTTGCTCACTCTCACCTCACCTTATTCTGAGTCATTAGTTCTACCTGAACTAAGTCACTGACCCTCGCTCAATTATCTCAAATTGCCTAATTCAAGTTCCCAAATACAACTCACTCACCCTGCCTACTCCATCGCGTGACGGCCTTCGCCAACGCCAGCCTGGCTCTCCGGCACGGATTGCCCACCTAGACAAGCTCTCCGAGATCAAGATCCAAGCCAGTTCTCCTTGGTTTTCCTTCAATAAACTACACGGCAGGAAAAAGCTGAGTTAACCAAAAATTGTCATTCATTATCCCTCTTATAGTCGCTCAAATTTACTTGTCGAGAGATGTTGTAGTCTTTGCCCGTCAATTCACCCCAGCGGACAATCAGACCAACTCACTGGTGACCCCAAGTTAATATACCCCAGTTAAAATAACCCAAAACTTTCTTAAAAAAACTTAAAAACAATTCAACTCGACAAGGTTTGAGAGATTGTGAGAGGATAATTTTGGCATGTCATTGTAGTGATAAATTTCCCATGTCGTAG
This sequence comes from Morinoia aosen, assembly GCA_030386875.1. Taxonomy (NCBI): domain Eukaryota; kingdom Metazoa; phylum Arthropoda; class Malacostraca; order Amphipoda; family Talitridae; genus Morinoia; species Morinoia aosen. Next base: position 54,118,957 of record CM059579.1, on the reverse strand, counting down.
TCTTTGAGAATTTTCTATAGATGTCACTGTGCTAATCTTTCTCTGAGCAGCTCTAAAAATTTTTATGCTGTTTTCCTGTCTTTGTTTGTTTTCGTGCCTCAGTAGGTGGGAAAAATATTTTTCTCCTATTTCCGTGCTGTGCATTTATTTCTGACTACCGTAAAAATCTTCGCTTCCATTCCCTCTCTTTCCGTTTTTTCTTCAACGTTAAGGATTGATTGAGTAGGTAGGAAAATAATTTTTTTTTCTCACCTGCTTTATTTTTGTGCCTACGCAAAAATTGCCGCATACCGCATAATTTTTTCTCGTTTCCAATTTCATATTTCCTTTCCTTCTGTTTCAACTTAATTTGAATGATTGTGTAGGGAAAGAAATAACGCAAACCTTTGCCACGCAAATTCCAAGTCATAAGCATTGATATCTTAATTGTGTTTCCCCAAAGAGATTGCTAGCATGACGGTGATGCGCAACATTAATTTGTCACAAGCACCGCAAGTTGCTTCCCTGAATGCAGCTGCTGCGAATTTTAGCCCCGCAAATACTCAGAATCAATCCGCAGCCACAATAGATAAGATGCAGCAAGACATCGCTGAGATAAAGCAAGCTCTCCAGAATTGCCAGTTAGGTCAGAGTGGTCAGAGCGTAGCTCACATTCAGCAAGGCCCAGGGAGATTCCAAAGCCACCAAAATGCCTACGACTATCCTTATGACTATCCTTCCAACTATCATCCATTTCCTCCTCCTCAACGCTTTGATAGAGGTAGATCTTATGATAGGTCAAATCAAGACCGTCGCTTTCGGTCGCGCTCTCGTGATGCCAGTAGTAATTTATGCTGGTACCACATGAAATTTGGTGACCAAGCTCGCAAATGTGCCTCTAGATACTGTCCGCGTTATACCGAAATGACTTCGGGAAACGCGAACAGCAACGCATAGTAGCGAGTACTGCGTTGCCGCATTCCCAGACTACTCGCCTCCTTACTATTCTCGATCCCGTTACCAAATATCGATTTCTCATCGACACTGGCTCAAGCGTGTCAATTATCCCAGCCACGGCAAAAGACAAAAACAACCCATTGTTGGCGACATTACGCGCCGCGAACGGCACGCCAATTCCTTGTTACGGTGAAAGAGTATTAGAGTGCAGTCTGGGATTGAGGCGATCTTTCCTTTTCACCTTCTTAATCGCGGAAGTCCAAGAGCCTATCATTGGCGCGGATTTCCTAGAGAAGTATGGGATTATTGTAGATGTTAAAAACCGTAGAATTAGGGACGAGGAGACACAGATCTCAATTCCCGCTGGTAGCATAACTAGAGCAAATGTCTTGCATTCCTTCTCGATTGCTTTCAAGCAGGAGTGCATGTTTGAACAAGAACTTAAAAATTTCCCAGCATTAACAAACCCTAACTTAGCTTCTAATAACATGCAAACATGCACAAAGCACTTCATAGAGACGCAAGGTCCGCCAGTTTTCTCCCGTGCTAGGCGACTGCCGCCTGATCGATTGGCGTTAGCCAAGAGAGAATTCGCGCGCATGCAAGAATGTGGCATCATCCGCACCTCCAAAAGTCCTTGGGCTAGTCCTCTTTTGCTAGTACCCAAGGCTAACGGTGAATTCAGACCGTGCGGGGATTTCCGCAGGTTGAACGCCGTTACTTTACCTGATCGATACCCTATTCCCTACCTTCATGATTTCAGTGCAAATTTAGAGGGAGCACAAATTTTCTCTAAGATAGACCTGCAGTCTGCCTTCCATCAAATCCCCTTGGATGAGTCTGCGATTCCTAAGACCGCGGTAATCACTCCGTTTGGTCTCTTTGAATTCCTCAAGATGCCATATGGCTTGAGGAACGCTCCTCAGACGTTCCAAAGGCACATGGCTGAAATTTTCTCTGATCTCACTTTCGCCTATGCCTATCTAGACGACATCCTAGTGGCATCCACAACCCCAGAGTTGCACAAAGACCATCTTAGGGTCGTTTTTCAAAGACTGTCCGACAATGGACTCCTCGTAAATCCTGAGAAATGTGAGTTCGGAAAGTCATCACTGATTTACTTAGGTCATGAAATTTCTAGCCTAGGTCTAAAACCTCTGCCTTCCAAAGTAGAAGTGATCAAAAACTTTCCTCTTCCACAGACCCAGAAGGAACTAAGAAGGTTCCTAGGTTCTGTTAACTTCTATCATCGTTTCATACGCAACTGTGCCCAAACTTTAGCGCCCTTGTCTGACCTCCTCGAACCGAAACGAAAAGGAAAATCTATTGAGGTAAAATGGACAGAAGAAGCGCGCAAGGCTTTTGAGAAAATCAAGCACAAGTTAGCTTCCGCGACTGAATTATCCTACCCTATTGCTAATGCTGATTTTAGCCTCGTTGTGGACGCATCCAGTACCGCCGTAGGTGCTGTTTTGCAACAACAAGTAGGGACTAACATCTCTCCTCTTGCTTTCTTTTCCAAAAAGCTGTCGCCCACTGAGCGTGCTTATAGCGCGTTCGGTAGGGAACTTCTTGCTATCTACTTGTCTGTGAGACACTTTCGCTATGCTCTAGAGGCGAGGGAGTTTGTGATCTACACAGATCACAAACCTTTGACCTCAGCGATCAAAATGCCTTCTGAAAGACATTCCCCTAGGGAAGCTCGACACTTGTCGTTTATAAGTCAGTTTACCACCGACATCCGTTACATTAAGGGACTAGACAATACCGTTGCCGATTGTCTCTCCCGAATTAATACTGTCCAAACCAGTGGTGAAATCACCTTCGGCAACATTGAAAGAGCGCAGAAGGAGGATCCTGAACTTCAGGACCTTCTCAAACCTTCTAACACTTCCCCTCCAAAACTAACCTTGGTTGACGGCGTGTACCGTGATGCCGAGCGACCTTCTCGTTTGTATCTTCCTGCGACGCTCCGCAGAGTAGCTGTCCTCCACTACCATTCCCTCTCTCATCCAGGTATTAACCGTACAGTGCGTTTGATTTCTGATCGTTTCGTCTGGCCAGCGATGCGTAAGGAGGTCAAGCAAATTGTGCAAAATTGCCATGCGTGTCAGAGTAGTAAGGTGGTGAAACATAATCGTGCGGCGCTGCAGAGTTGTGCATTCACAGGTCACAAGTTTGACTCTGTACACCTAGATTTGGTGGGTCCTTTGCCTTTATCGCGCGGTTATTCTTATTTGTTGACCATCATCGATAGGTTCACGCGTTGGGTTGAGGCTGTCCCTCTTACTGATACCCAAACTGAGACTGTAGCGCGCGCGTTCTTGTCAAACTGGATCTCTAGATTTGGGGTTCCCTTAAGTGTCACACATGACCGGGGATCACAATTCACCTCCAAATTCTGGAGTGAGCTTAGCACCGCTTTAGGGTGTGCAAATACATCAACTACAGCGTATCATCCGCAGTCAAATGGACTTATTGAAAGAGTCCACAGAGACCTCAAGGTTGCATTGCGCTGCCTTAATTGCAGTCACGATTGGACTGATAGACTTCCAGTAGTACTACTTAGCATCCGGAATTTACACAGACAAGATCAGCAGTGCACAGCGGCTGAAATGTTGTACGGGAAAACGCTTCGTCTCCCCGGCGACATTGTTGACCCAAAACCTTTGCCTGAATTTTCATCCGCTGACCGTTCCGCTTATGTAACCTGTCTCAAAGATTGCATGCGTAAGATCAAGTATGTGGCTCCACGAATGCCTCAGACTCAGGACAGACTGGATTCTGCCCTGCAAGACTGCACACATGTGTATGTCCGCAATGATGCAATAAAACCTACACTCACGCGCCCTTACGATGGCCCATTCAAAGTACTTAAACGCAAGCAAAAATATTTCATCCTCGAAAGACTCGGCTCACACGACCCTGTGAGCATTGATCGATTAAAAGTCGCATACACTTCTGATCATAGTGTAACTCATAACTCATCCTCCTCTCCGCAGATTTCTCCTTCCACTGAGACTCGATCATATCTACCATCTCAGCTTCCTCAGTTGGCTGCCTTGTTGCCTAGTCAACTTGAGTGTAACCCTTTCTACGTGTCTGTACATTCAAACCCTATCCCTAAGCCTATCGTAGACTCTAATTCTAGCCCTCTTACTGACACAGCGACAAGTCTGGGGAGACCAGACGAGCCCGCTGCAGTAACTCCTGTTCCTAGGACTCTTGCCGATCTAAACTTGCAGACCCGTTTGGTGAAACTTCCCCGCTCAGTATCATTTGCCAATTGCCGAACTCGGCAGGGTCGTGTAGTTCGCCCTCCTTCCCGCTACAGATGATTGCAGCAGGTGGACCTTTCGGTCTGCGCCTTGGGGGGTAATGTAGCATACCGCTACATAAGCGTAAAAATTATAAATTTGCCATTCATACTTAAATAAATTAATTAGTAGCATTAAAAATCTTACTCTAATTTATTATTAATTATTTTCTACTCCTAATTCGTAGTCATTGAAGTTTTTGTGTAAATGCATGAAATACTAGAAATAACACTTGACATTTTTCGAGAGAGGAGCCCTCTGGTGGCAACACTGCGCAGTTGCGCGTCTCTTCTTTCAAAAAGCCACTCTTACTTTGGCGTCCTACTTTAGCGGTGTTACAGCAAATTCTCGTGAGTTTAAATGTGTTAGAAAATTATCGTGTTCCTTTTCGTCGTGTCAGTGAGTATAAATAGTGACAGTGCAGTGTTATTAAGATACGTAGTTAGGCGTAGGAATTGATGTAGCATGTTTTCATTCAGTGTTTTTGTTTTGTTTCTCAACGTGATTTAGCGTAAAATATTGCGTCAGATGTGCATTGCATTTCCGTGTCATGATTATATTATCAAAGCATAATCATGTTCGTTCCTTTTCTTTACGATAATCTACTAATCTACGATAATCTCTACTCGGAATGAACGCGGCGAAATTTGCCGGCGTTCGTTGTCGATAGCGTCTTTGTGTAATGGCGGAACCTCACACCGTCGTCTCTTGTCACTACTCTGTGACTATAAATACCATAGGCATGTGTTATAGTAGCATTTATTCTTTTTTTTACAAACCGACTTGCAGTAGTTTAAATTACGAAAAGTATTCATGCCTATGCTTGATAAATTTTGGAATTTCATTTCTTAATTCCATACTCATGGAAACCTATCGTATACCGCACTTATTTCAATATAAAAACATTTCAATAAAATTTAATTTAACTCATCGCATTCTTGTGACAAAACACCCACTACTATCTGCCTATCTTAAGTGTGTGCAAATTGCTGGCGGCTCTGGCTGAGGCCGACGCGTAAAGTCGCCGGCTAAATCGCCACACGGAATTTTCATGCTTTCGTGTTTTCCTTCTTCGCGTATTTTCCGCCTGTGAAATCAACGCTTAGGTTTTCCTTTTCCTTTTATCATTGGGGATATATATTATTCCTTAATTCCTTTATTATGGCAAATGATATCTACCAGGATTTTTTTAGTAGGATTTATATCCATGAACTTTAGGATTTTTATGTTTTTTCTTACGGCTTTCAAAAGTGCAGTCACTTGATATTTTCACGATATTCCGTAGATCTCGTGTTTACTTGCCCGTAGTCTCTGTAAGGAATCACGATATTTATTACCGGAAGTTCTTAAACCTAATACTCAGATTTTTAAAGCCAGAGGCATTAGTGATTAAACAATTTATTTATTGATAAAATCTGTCAACCAAAAATCTGTCCTATCTCTTTTGAGTTTGCCAAAAGTGAGAATCCTAAAGTAGCTGGAGTCAAACCTGTAGGAGTTTCTCGGATTTCTCCGTGTGGGAAGAGTTGTCATTATATGTTGGATTGTCAGTGGTGGAATGTCTTGATGTCTCTCCTGGAACGTTTCATCCAGCGTCTTGGACTCCTGTGCAGGACCTCTACATCATCGCCATACACACAACACTCACAGTTTTGAATCTCCCTGGGTTCCCTGAGCGCCATGCTAAATGCTATTCTCACATAAGCTGTGACTAAACTGGCTCCTACTAATATGAGCAAGTAACTTAACTTGCTCCTGCTAAAGTGCTAATGTGCTAATGTGCCGACTTGATTCTGCTCACATGAGCCGGATTTAACTTGCTCACTCTCACCTCACCTTATTTTGAGTCATTAGTTCTACCTGAACTAAGTCACTGACCCTCGCTCAATTATCTCAAATTGCCTAATTCAAGTTCCCAAATACAACTCACTCACCCTGCCTACTCCATCGCGTGACGGCCTTCGCCAACGCCAGCCTGGCTCTCCGGCACGGATTGCCCACCTAGACAAGCTCTCCGAGATCAAGATCCAAGCCAGTTCTCCTTGGTTTTCCTTCAATAAACTACACGGCAGGAAAAAGCTGAGTTAACCAAAAATTGTCATTCATTATCCCTCTTATAGTCGCTCAAATTTACTTGTCGAGAGATGTTGTAGTCTTTGCCCGTCAATTCACCCCAGCGGACAATCAGACCAACACAACCATGACGGTTAAATTCCTCCGTAAAGCCGGTACCCATTTCCGACACCTGGGTTGAGTGGGGTATTGTGCTTGAGCTTTCCCTTATACCCAACGGGGAAAATCTCCGCGCCAGCGCTGGGAACGAACCCGCGACTTCCAGCATACAAGTCCGATCCCTTAACCGCTGTGCCATGGAGAGCACAATTAGTAGCCGGAACTTGAAAAATATTGGTTAACAGTTAACTTCGATAATTATTGCAGTACATATGTTCTAAAAACATCCTCTGCATAAGCTCATAACATATAAAAATATTAGAGTGTTTCTCAGTCAATCTGATGAACATTTTGTTTGAAGAAGAATTTTTATGAAATAGAAAAAATATTTTAGGTTCTTTTGACTTGTTTAAGGTAAGTCAAACTGCTCGTAGATCCCAACATTGGCGCTAAGTACAGTCTTGACAGGTCACCCCATTGTTGCTGCTCAACGCTTGGAGTTGACGTTCTAGTAGAATTGTGCCAGCGTTTGTCGTACGCATCAAAATGGCTCGCTGGATTAGTTTAGTATAAAATGCAATCGCGCTAGTAACTTCATCTTTATTTGGATTAGTCATTTGTAACCAGATGAGTTATATTAGTTAATGGTTGCTATGGTAACTTGCATATACGCTGATCGATTCACAATTAAAAAGATAGTCCTTTGGCTCTGACAGTACCGGGAACTTGTACTGCTGACGTGGACGTTGATTATGTTTAGCAGCAATGGTGTCTAAAAACAACCCTTGCGAAGTGTTGTAGGCTCTATACTCTAGACGTTAAACAAAATCGTTCATTGTGATGAAGGAACTGGTAGAAGTAATGAATTTAAAGAAATAAATTTAATTTTTTTTTTCTTCGAGTTAGACTAGGCAGGCCAATAACCATAGTACATGTTCCCTGAGGAAAGATGCAAGATCCTGAGCTGATACTTTGGTAGGCCTTCTTTTCTTGAAACAAATTAGATTTTTGTTATGCAACAGACCATCTTTTTGGTCAATGTGAAGTTTCATGCAATCACGGAAAATAAAAATGCCGATCCCAGGAATCACTAAAGGAACACATTTCAGAACGTTTTACATGAATGACATTCTGCTCGCTGATGCGTTATTTTCGAATAATTGAACTTTGAAGTTGGCCTTGGCGCCAAAGGAAGCGAGCGCGTGAAACGGAATTTAATTAATAACGGAAGCTATTACAAACGTAAAGAGGTTGGGTCGTGAGGGGGAGGCACAGTTCTTCTAGTGAAAATTATAAATAAAGCTTCTAACCCACCCATTAGGGTGACGACCGCAATCTTGTTGACATCGGGTCCAAAATGGCGGCGCCCATGGTGGTCGCCATGTTAGACCCGATGTAAACAAGATTGCGGTCGTCACCCTAATGGGTGGTTTAGAAGCTTTATTTATACTTTTCACTAAAAGAACTGTGGCTAACCCTCACGACCCAACCTCTTTACGTTTGTATTAGGGGGTTAGCTTCCGATTTTAATTAGATTACGCTCGCTTCCTTGGGCGCGCGACGGCCAACTTCAAAGTTCAATAATTCGAAAATAACGCATCAGCGAGCAGAATGTCGTTCATGAAAAACGTTCTTAAATGGGTTCCTTTAGTGATTGCTTGGAATATAATTATCAATTTCCGTGATTGCATGAAACTTCACATTGACCATCTTTTTTTTGGTTTACTTCTCTCCTTCATTTCAGCACTTATTACTTCAAATTATTATTGTGATTTATGAACTTGATAAAACTTGCTGCTGGTATGCTCAAAATGTAGAGATAAACTTGTACATCAATTCCTCATTTTTTTTCATTCCATATAAAATGATCCATTCTTTTCTAGCTCTTGAGAACACTTTTCTTGTAGTTGAAGAAGCCTAAACTAAAATCTACTCTAATTAGTGTTATATATTCCTAGGCAATTAATTATATGTTTGTAAGATAATACATTTTCCGGTAAATCTGAAGGAGATGACAGTTGTCGATTTTGTAAATTTTGATGCCTTAACATAGTTAATTAGATCGAAATAAACAAGTTTTCTTCTATGCACTTTTTGTCTCAAATGAGTATTTTATTATTTTTAGCGGTAAATGACTTACCGCAACTCCAGTCTTTGAAGCGGAAAGAAATTCTTTGATCGAGTTGTATGGCAATACTGCAATGGCGTCTCGCTTCCAGCGCTCTGTCTTGAAAGACAAAACCAAACCTACCGCTATACCTCGTTAAATACTCATTTGACGAAAAAAGTGTATGGAATAAAAGTTTTTTATTTCGATGTTATTACCATGTTTCAAGAAACAAAAATTCAAAAAGCGATGAGTAGCTGTTAATTCGAGCGCATTCGTCATCAATGACGCAACTAAACTTACCGCTATAAATCGTAAAATACTCATTTGTTACGAAAAAGAATAGAAAAAAATTTGTTTATTTTGATTCAATTAATTAGGTTCAGGCACCAAAAAGTGGAAAATCGACAACTGTCATCTCTTTCAGATTTACCCATTTTCCTACCAAAAAAAGCACTTTTCTCATGGCTTTCTTTAATTTGTTTGAGAAACGCAAAATGGTTAGCCTTTCTAATAATTTTGCATCTAATTTCTCAATAAACATGATGCAATCATCATTTTTTTAAGCTCTTGAGCTTATTAGCCTGCTTTTGAACATGTGTTCAACTCTTTACTCTTTTTACTCAATTAAATTTACTCATTGGTTGAATTTTATCACACTTTGTCATTTATTTGATGCCACACAATCTTAAACTTAACAAATTGTTCTGTCAAAATAGCATAACTGTGTAGTGGCAGATTAAAATTTAAATATTGTTCATAACAATATACTTTTTAGTTTCATTTGCCTATTATACCTCACAATTTTGGGCTCTACTGGCTGCCATTGCCACCAATGCATGTCATAATAGTTCATAATTTTTGTGCAGTTTGCTCATTATCTTCTTCATCTTACTTGCAGGAGTATGTAGTCATGAAAATTTAAAACTTTATTTTTCTATTCTTTGTGAACATTTGTTTATATATACACATCTTTCCAATTTTACCTGTTTTAACTCTGAATTTCTTCTTATTCTTTTGTTTGCCCTCAGTCATTTGGAATGCTCAACATTTTTCATAAGTCTAGTTTACTTCAAAATTAGTGTCAGGTTGCAATTTTCCAAATGTTATGAGTTAATTTCTAATATTACATTTGAGTTGATATTAGAGTACCTATAGTTGTTCATATTGAACAGTTAACCCCATTTCCATGGTACAAAGCATCTGAAATTCAAGATTATAAGGGATTTATTATTTGAGTTTTTTCAGATTTAAAATGTTATAGACATAATCAAAGTCTTAGAACAATGTTTTTGCAAGTGCCTCTCTTGCTCGCAGTAGTGGCTTTGGCCATCACTGTCAGAGCTGAAGAGGAACAAGACCTCCATGACAAGGATATTGCCAGTGCTCGTGTGGAGGTGAGTGCTCATTTTTGATTTGTAGCTCAAACTTTTAGTGGTCAAACAGTAAAAATTACTCAAGTAATTATGATTCATCTGTTGTGTATAATTTCTTTGTTAAGTATGTAAGTGGTTTTTTAAATTAGCAATTAGCAACCTATCTGAAGCTTGCTTGATGTTTTCCTAGTTGTGAAGTGGTAATTTTACAATTCAGATACCAGGCTGAGCTGCACAAGGTGCTTATCCATAACCTCACAAATAGTGGGCTACTTACGTTCTGTGTGCTTTGCACAGTTCTGCTTGTAGGTATTTGGAAATTGGCACCAAATATCAAACGGTACTACTAGCTTCCATTTTTCAAATTCTAGCTGCTACTGCATTTTATTGACTTTGGATTTCAGCAATCATTTTAGGGTGTTATAGTTTCTTCCGAGTTCATCTTTGTACATTAGGAAGTATGAAAAATTTTGTACTATAAGGGTACTGAAAGAGAATAATATTGTTAGTAGTTTTCTAATGTCATTAATTTGAAAACAAGCTTCAAGTAGGTAGCCCTTTCATGGTGAAATAATCAAAGTTATCATCATGCACTTGTTGATCCATTTCCAGCATTCATTTACTCAATTATTTAACCTCTTCCTGAAATTATTATTTTGGTTTGTGCAGAGCTGCGGTGGATGACAGTTGAACAGGCTTCCTCAGGTGAAGGCATTCATCCATGAGGATATCCCTTATTTGTATCCTTTATACCTGAGCACTTTTGTCATTTGGTAAGATTATGTTACCATTTATAGCTAAATTGATTGGCTTCTCTCATTGTATGATTTGGAAATTTTCAATTTGGGGAGTCCTGCCCAGCACTTTTCACTTAGAACATTGATGATGTTACCCAGTGCCATGAGAATATTTGGATACAGGAATTTTATTCTGTTTTGTCTCATAATCATCAATGAACCCACTCAGAAGGCATAAGATGTGCAATAGTTAGATGTTTCTATCCCATGCTCCGGGGACTGGCATTTTGAGAAGAGATTCTTTTAGTTACCTCAGCTGTAGATCAGCCTTTGAAACTCTAGTCTTTTGTGCCTACACTACTTGCAGTTTTCATGCCTTCTTTGCTATCTCTTTTTCAGTTTTTCCTCTTGTTTCTTTTCTTTTGTTTTTTTCTTTTTTTTTCTTCTTTAACTTGCTGTTTTTATGTCCAGGTTGTCTTGTTTGGGAACACTCCTTATTGTTAAATGTCTCATTTTCTGCAGTCCATGATAAATAGTAGTCTCTTTTCTTTCTTGAGCTTGTCTTTATTGTGGTTAGGAGTTTTTAAACTAACTAATGTAACACTTATGAATAAATAGGAGTTGTAAAAAAGTGCTTTGTTTTTTGTTAGTCTTTTTAGATTTTTTAAATTTTTATCGTTGACTATAAGAATTTCAATCAAAGAAGCATTTGTGTTACAAAGTTTCCTGAGCTTTTCTTTCAGTCACAATGTTAATTTTGTGAAAGTCCCTGGTGCTCCCCCTGTGCTCATCTACCTCAACAAGTTTGATCAGGTAAGGCCTTTCTCAAGTAGTTACAAAAAATTTGAATAAAATTTTCCAGACTTTTGAGCTCTGCCACTAATGCAACACTCAAGTTCACCCATTTGTTACTTTCAAAATTATGCACCTATCGACTTCTAATTACTCTCAAACAAAAGATTAAAACATTAATTTGTTTGAGAGTAATATGAAGTCAGTAGGTGCATTATTCCATAAGTTACAAGTGGGTGAACTTATGTGTGGCATTAGTGGTGGTGCTTATCTGGAAAAGATCCAACTTTCCTTGAAAATTATGAAATTACTCTTCACATACTATTACTTTATGCGTTTTTCTAACTTTTATGAGCATCTCAAGGCATCTAGCTTCTTAAGGGGGTCCTCCGGAAAAATAATTTTTTTGCTCCGATTGGTCTGAAACTTGGTGAGTATATGTAGTATTGCAAGACAAACATATTTGAACTCGAAATTTGTTGATATAGGCCTTAGTTTTTCCGAAAAATTTGAAAAATAGGTTTTTTGGGTCATTTTTATCCATATTTCAAAGGAATAGAAGTCATTGAGTTTTTATGCTAGAACAAATTCAAAGACAGTTTTGGAATCCTTGAAACATTTCTAACAAAGATATGATCGGGGATTTTGCATTTTTTTTCTTACTTTTTTTATATGCAAAAATTTATCAATATATCAAAAAAACCTACATTTTTGGATTTGAACTATTATAAAAAATAATAAAATGTTAAAATGAAAAAGTGGATTCATAACTTTGTTAGAAATGTTTCAAGGATTCCAAAACTCTCTTTGTTTTCTTCCTGGCATAAAAACTCAATGACTTCTATTCTTTTGAATTTTGAAAATGAGTAACTTTACAGTAGTATAAGGCATAAACCAAATATTTTGTTTTAGTGTGATATACTGGAAAATTTATGTAATTGAATGCTGTTTTCATTTTTATTTCGATAATCTCCATGCATAACATCATATTCACACTGTGAATTGTAAAAAAAATGTAAAAAATTAAAAAAAAATTTCCATTTTATAAAAATTACGAAATTTTTTGTTTTCAGTCTGATTCTTATGAAATTTGACTATTATATGTAACTTTTGAAAAGAAACACAATTTCTTCTATACATTTTTTTGATTCAGGCCTTAGTTTTTGAAAAACATGGACATTTTGGTTTTTTAGTCAACTGGTATTGATTTTTCAAAATAATAGAACTCATTGAGTTTTTGTGCTAGAACAAAAACAAAGATAGTTTTAGAATCCTTGGAACATATCTAACAAAAGTATGTTCGCAAGTTTTCCATTTCTTTTTTTGTTCTCTTTTTATATGGGGTTGAAATGGGCTCAAAAATTTACTATTTTGGTGCTTTTTCACTGGTGTTGATATTTCAGGGTGTAGCTCCTCATTCAGTTTTTATGCTGGAACAAAAACAAAGACAGTTTTAGAATCCTTAGAACATTCCTAACAAACTCAAATGGACTTTTTTTCCATTTCCCATTTGTTCTCTTTTTATATGTGGTTGAAATGGGGTAGATGATTGAAATTTTGGTCCCCTCCCCACCCCCCCTGGGGGGGGATCTATTGTCCGTAGTGCCATCAAATTTTAGGACCGAATAGTCCACCTAACGGTTCTTTTCCAACAATAACATGAAAAATACCAATCGGAGAGAAAACGGGCCCCGGAGGACCCCCTTAATTGAGCTCCACTTAACAGTATCATGTATATAGGTTGTTTGGGTTTGACTTTTCGGGTCGAAAGAAAAACAATTGGTATCTATAAAATATAATTGATTTCAAAGGAATTCAATAGCAAGAAAATTAAACTGTTGTTGAAGAGTTTTACTCAAACCGCTATTAGCCTGTATTGTAATCCGGACTTGGAAACTGAAGCAAGCTGATTTTACATTTTCCCTTAAAAAACCCTCAAAAACCACTTTAATTCTATCTATTAACTGGTCTCTTGTAGTACTGGCATGGCGATTGGTATCTTTGTCGACAGTGCCCCATATGTAATAATCCCTCGGGTTAAGATCAGGGGAGTTTGGAGGCCAAACATTAGGATTTGTGTGCTTCACATCACCCTCTAAGGGAGGAAACGCATCCGAAAACAATGACAGCTAAGGGAAATTTACTTTCCTCCTAGCCTCGTAGTCTCTTAGCAATTCTCTAAATTGTTCCGAATATTTTTTGCAGTGTTCAGGGAGCATTGAGCAGTGACTATAATCTCCATATTTTGATGGCCTGTGCGAATCATCATGGTAAAAGTTATTCTTTTCTACGATTCAGGTGGCTCCCAGTCATCTATTCTTGCTGTCATCGTGTTTATGAATGAGTGGAAGAGGGTTTATCAACTCAAGCCTAGTTGGTATGAATCAATTTAAATAATCTGGAAAATTAAAATGTCATTCTATCAAATTTTTCCCGAATCCCCTTAAAGGGCTGGTAATAAATTCAAGTATAGCATGAAGGCAATGATGAAAGATTCTAGTGTTTTTGAATGAACGTCATTGTTTTCTTTTTTTGATGCAGTAGCAAGAGAAACAATTTTGAGCGTTCTTCGTTCCTTTGCTGTTTGGATCATGAGAGTATATTGATAAAGTATTTCAATAGCATTGTTGTATTTCATGTGCCTAACCATATTTGCTGTGCGGAAACCTCGTTTTATTTACTTTTTAAGGTCTCGATCCCTCTCATGTAAAATTTTTATCAAGTAGTAGCAAACAGAAATTGTAACTGTTACTTTGTCTCAATTCTTTATTTTCTGTAATCCCTTCAATAACCATATAGGGCCTTGTTAATTTGAGTACGTATTGGATTTTGGTAGTCAGATGTGCTAGTCTGTCATGGTGAACTAAGTTCGATTTGGATTTGGGACAACCAGGTGCACGATATCTTTGAGTCTAACGATGCTGAGACACAAGTGGTCAACTGCCGCCGCAAGTGTTGGGGGCGTGGCCTGCCGGACAAGTGTAGCAGTGAGCTGAAGTGACCGCTCGGTGGAGTGGGAGGGGGTTTGGGCAAGAGGGATAGATTGGCTTTTACTCGTGGGAATCTTCTCCCTACTTGGAGTTTTTCCTCAGGGGGAATACAACTATTGTATCTATGGGAAGTAGTACGCTCTCAGGCGGAACATGCGAGGTCCTGAGCTAAAGGTTAGATAGGCCTTCCATTTGTTGCAGAAGATGTTTTTTGTTTTGCTACGCACCATATTTATTCGGTTCACTGCTCCTGTTATTAGCACATACTATCTTCTTCTTCAACTTTTATCTTGTTTCATGAATTTCTTTCTCAACTTAGAATTTCCATGCATCTTGTGCATAAGTTCCCCGTTCCTTTAAGACCATACTAAACGGTGCCTTCTTTTTTTTTAATGCCTTTGTTACTGTTAGGGAGACTTGAACTAACATCTAATCAAGGGCCTTTCCCGATAAAATTTGATCATGACTACTCATGTGGTTGCAAAATTTCTTGGGTCAATTTTTCCAATGGGCCAAACTGGATTTCTTTTCTCTCATCTTTCGATCTTCGGGTGGGGAGGGAAGAAATGAGAGGAGAATTGGTTCGATTCGTTCTTGTTGAGTTACACCAATTCATCATTGCAGTAGAACCGCTCTCATATCAAGACACTCGTTTCCCAGGCGCTACGATAAGCTTACTCGGTTGCGTCGTGGGAATTACAGGTGGTGTGCCGGTGCTTTGTACGTACTGGGTAAATATTCGTCGATACTGATCTCACTGCCGCCGTTGATTCCTGTGCGCATGTTTTTGGTTCGGTCGTTTTTATATTTTAGGTATTTTTGGTTTCAACGAGTTCGTATATCAGTATAGATTGGGTTAATTACGAAGGACTGTGAATGATATATGTATTTTATTTTTCTCTTTTCGGCCAATTTAGTCTGTGTTTATCAATGATGAATAAATAGGACACTACGAGTAAATCATATTTTTTATTAGCGACACATCTTACCTCATCATTAAATTTAAGAGTTTCCCAAAAGATGTTCGACCAAGTCATGAAAAATTACATAAGAAGTGAACTAGAATAAATAAATATTCTAAACCGGATGAAAAGGGGCGATGCATTGTATAGTTTCAATTCTTTCAAAATAAGCTATAAATCTAAAGTTGTGTCGTTGTCACCAGAAAGAATTAATTAAAGAATGCAGTTCTGTGTTGCGTTGGGATGTTTTTACCAAGCTTCTTTAGTTTATATCCACTGGAATAAAATGTGCGTACGATCATTCCTATAGAAGCACTGCGTGAGCCTCGCATCACTCCGAAACTCGAGTCGCGTCTCTTGCTCAATTTTATACTGCTTTGCGTGCACAACGGAGTCTAGACTCTAGATCTGAGCATTACCTAGAAAAATTTCTCTAGTGTCTCTCTCTTTTTTCTCCCTTCGACGCAGGAGGTAGAACGTGTGCAGCTCAAACCCCTAACCAGAGAGCAGTGCAACAACTTGCTGCTCGAGAAAGGCTTCTTCAAAAAGAACAATAAGAACGACCCTGTGCCTGAAGAGTACTTGGAAGGACCGTACAACGGCGGGCGCAAGGAGGAGCTCTAATTTGTTTCTCGTGTGCGGTGGTCGAGTGCGAGGCAATTGAACTTCTTTGCAATAGTTTGAAATGCACAGCGTTTACATTGTTGGCCTAAGTGCAGCTAACTGGCATGTTTTTTACACAATTTACAAAAATTTTGGTTACATCTCTCTGTCGGTGCTCTGCATTGTTGATACTCGGAGAGTCTTGCTGGAAATGATTTGGGTGGCATCTGAAGTTCGTAGTGTGTTGCTATTTTAGTGAACATTCCAGTCCCTTAAGTTATGGAATTAGTTATTAAAATCAATAATTGAGTACTTATCACGTTGATGTGTAGAAACTGATGACCAAAGATTATTAGTGGAGACGTTTTTACTACTTGTTTGACCAACGAAATAAATTAGCTCTGGATAAAGCAATACAGATATTAATGTTAGACCTCAAAAATTTACTCAACAATTTTTAAATCATTTTTGTTACCATAATTTATTTTTTCTTCAGCTTTTGTTGTTTCACTGACAAGGTATTTCGCCAGCTAAGGAAAAAGCGTCAATAGTCTGTTTTTCAGGGAAGTTTTTATCCTAAGCTTGTACGTCGTGGTACATAGAGTTGACAGTCGCGCTCTGGTTCAGACCTCCCATTTAGCCGGGAAATCTCATTACTCAAATGTCACTTTTTTTAAATACGTCATTTTGAAGCATGCGGCGCCTGCCAAGGTATAAATGTTATTTATTTGTTCAATTCGTGTATTTAGTGTTAATTTCTTGATCTTTTCCTTCACACAATTTTAAACGATACGCGCGTTATAGGAGCTTCTCGCCTCTTAAGAGTTGGACTCCAAATCGTGCCATCAATTTCTCGCTCAATGAATGTATTCTTGACGTCCCTTTCTAGCTGATACTTTTTCGTGTTTCAAGAAGCTGTTTTGCATCTGAGTTCGAGTTCTGCACTTCATCTTCGCACAAATGTTCATCGACTGATCCTAGAGTTAGCGCGTGAAGTCAATTGCCAGTATTGCAGCAGTCATTGTGTTGCGCTCGACTTGGTATGTTTGACAGCGGTGGAGCGCCGGCACCCCTCGTGCAGTAGGAGTACACCATGACGCGGTCAGTCTAAAGTCAAGTTCTGGCTGGCTGCTGAATTACTCACCGTACCCACTGCGCGAGGGCGACAGGCGCTCTGTTTCTGTCAGATTTCTGTGTGATATCAAAATATATTTGATACTAAATTTTGTTTTCATTCTCCATAAGGGCTAGTGTTTACCTAGCGGGTAGAATAAATAAAACCTGTGAAAAACGAGGTGGTAATAATGAGAATTTATAATGCATGTCAACAAATATGCCACTCCTCTCCCTTCATAACTATGACATGATTCAAGTCCCTATTTTTCTACGGATACCTAAAGTAGAGGAAGTAAGGACGAACGTAAAGGCGAGGTATGATGACTTGGAAATAACTGATTATCTTTTTGCGTCGTCACTTTATTGGAGTTTTGTGTGTGTACACAACCCCTATTGATTCCAATAGGTAAAATAAATTCACCACTTGAAATTAAACTCTAGAATTTTTAAGGGGGTGAGCTAGAACCATAATAATTATTCAAACAGCACAGACAGAGTTGAATCATCTTGGAGAAAAACAGTAATAATGCACTCTATTATTTCGCTATGAGTTAGAAATAGTATGAAAACTGCGAAAACACCCTACGGTACTGACGAGAAGGAAAATATTCAGCCGTATAAGCTAATATAGGGGGGGATAAAACGTTCAGTTAGGTTTATCTACCAATTGCTATGAGGACTGGCACCATCTGGGAAGGTAATGTGTGAGGATTTCCTCACAAAATTGGGGCACGTCTGCTAATCACATAAAGTAGCAGCCTATAGTGACCTATTCGCATGCTAGTCCGAGAGCGGTGGAGCACCGGTGTTTGTGAAGGGCAAGGTACTTCTCAGAGAGATTTGGCAGGAAAAATTAGACTGGGATGATGCGTTACCTGAAAAATTGCGAAGAACCTGGCACTCGTTACAGGGAGAATTAAATAAGTTAGGAGATTTGAAGTTTGAGCGTAAAGTATTTTCTTCTGGAAGTAAAGTTTCCCTTATCATTTTTACCGATGCTTCAAAGACGAACTACGGTTTTTCTGTTTATGCGATGTCTGAAGAGTCCAACCTCCCTTCCTTACTTTTTAGCAAATCCAAAGTCGCTCCTCTAAAATCAAAAAGCTTGCCAACACTTGAGTTACTAGCTATTTACTTGGCTTTAAAATGTTCATTTAACCTCCTTAAATCGTTGGATAGAGTAAAAATTGTAGAACTAACTATTGCTACGGATTCCCAAATAGCCTTGTCTTGGGTTCTAAATAAAAGGGTAAAATCGGGAAACATTTTCGCAGACAATCGCGTTAAAGATGTCCTTCAATTTGTTGAGCAGCTGAAATCAGATTTTGACTTGACTTGTTCATTTAAATTCGTGCCTACTCACCAGAACCCTGCTGACCTGGTTACTCGAGGTATAACTGTTAAAGAGCTACAAAGCAAATTTGAATTGTGTACGCATGGTCCCCATTTCTTGCGGTCACCCGTGCAATGGCCTATTGAATCATTGGGTGGCATTTCACAACCTAACCGCGCCTTAATTACGTGTCTAACGGTAAACGATGAGCCTCTTCCTATTTTTCCGGTTGATAAATACTCGAGCCTTGATAAACAAATCGGGGTTACTGCTAGAATTTTTTCTGTGTTCTATTATTTGCAACGACACAGTTTTACTGCTTTACAATGCGCAAACGCTGCAGAGGTGTACTGGGCTCGGTTTGAACAACGAAAGTTTTTTCCTAATGAATTTGATTTCCTTTCAGGCGCGAGTAAAACTTCAGAAGTACCGCCACTGGTAAGAAACCTAAATTTGTTAATCGATGATAAGGGAATCATGCGATCAAGTGTAAGCACATTGCTTTCGAGGTTGCTAACCCATGCAGTTTTGCTTTCCAGAGACAGCTATTTCACTCGGTTGATAATCTTGAACTGCCATGCAAAATGTTGTCATATGGGTTTAGGGTCTACTCTGAATTCCTTGCGTAATTTGGGATTCTGGTTGCCAAAACCGCGACCCTTGATAAAACAACTGTTAAACCAATGCGTCACATGCAAAAAAATTAACGCCCATGCGTTTAAGTACCGAAAGCCTACTGACCTCCCCAGAGATCGTGTGAACTTTGTTAGGCCATTCCAAACTGTTGGAATAGATTTCACGGGTGCGTTTCATGTAAAGTTGGGGGAGAAATTGATAAAAATGTACATCTTGCTTTTTACCTGCTTAAGTGTGCGCATAGTGCATTTAGAACTGCTGCAGGACATGAGCACGGATGCTTTCCTCGCAGCTTTCGTTAGATTTTCAAATAGGTAGGGTATTCCTAGTGTAATTTACAGCGACAACGCTCCGTCGTTTACTCAGGGTGCCGAATTTTTGACCCGTTCTTCCACGGACAGCATGTTCAGTGAACACTTGGTAAGAAATAACGTAAAACATGTGAAGATACCTTTGTATAGCGCATGGTTTGGGGCCACCTGGGAGCGTATGGTAGGAGTTGTCAAACGTTGTTTATTCAAAGTAATCGGTAGGGCGAAGATGGAATACTTCGCACTCCTTACCCTCTTGTCTGACGTCCAAGAGGCTGTGAACAATAGACCACTTACTTACAGGGACTGTCAAGATCTTGATCATGAAGTTATAACGCCAAATTCCTTCATAAAGTTTCCTAATTCTAGTAACTTAACTTTCATGGCTAGCGCGGGCAATGAATTGTTGAACCCTTCTCGTGCTGCTTAATTGAAAAATCTTGAGCTTAGGCAAGATGCCCTAGATAAATTTAAAGAAGCCTTCTTCTCCGATTACCTTCTTTCCCTCAGAGAAAGACATTTGCCTCTTTACCAGCCTAACTGGGAAGATAGGATTAGGTTAAATGAAGTTGTGCTAATTGCCTCGCCTGTGAAAGCTAGGCCCTTCTGGTCTTTAGGTAGGGTTGTGCGCTTATATCCTGGTGCAGACGGAAGAATTCGTTCTGTGCAGCTTAGGAAACCGGACAGATCATTGGGTGATTACGCTGTATCATTGTTGTATCCCTTAGAAATATTTGCAGACTCTGTTAAAACCCCGCAAACCAATGAAAATTTAACCGCTGAATCTTCAGATAATGCAAACTTGTCCCAGACAATTGAATTTAAAAATAAAAGACCACTCAGAGCCGCCGCTCAACGGTGTCGTGAGCGGTTACGGGAGTAGTTTGTCGCCCGCGGGAGTGTGTGAGGATTTCCTCACAAAATTGGGGCACGTCTGCTAATCACATAAAGTAGCAGCCTATAGTGACCTATTCGCAAGCTAGTCCGAGAGCGGTGGAGCTGAGAGGTCAGAATTGCCTTAGACTTGCTACCGTGCAGTCCTTCATTGCGCTCTGCTACCGGTCGTAAGCCGCAGTTTCCGGTCAACGCTACCCTTGACGGAGGCGGAGCTGGACGTCGTTGCGTGGAGACAAACCGTGCTGGCTCAATTTTTCGGCGCTTAGCTCACCTAAGTTCTTCTCCTTATGCTTATCTTAAATTTTCATGAATGAATGGTTGAATGTGTGTGCTTAATGAATTCTTAAACCAGTCTCTACTAAACTTTGAGCTGGTCTTTTCATTTTCTTTGAAACCTTTAAATTAACCTTGAATTAACCTTAAAAAAATTGCATGCTTCTAACTTAACCTGGAAAAGGGGCCTTCTACTGGTGGGCTGAATTCCTCCCCACGGTGACCTCAGCTATAGATAGGCCTTAGAGAATCCCATCTTTCGTGCCCACTTTATTGCTTCAGTTTTTCTGCCTTTGTCGCTATCTTTTCTTCACCTTTCCTTCTCTTCTTTCCTAATTCTTTTTCTATGCGCACTGTATCCTGTGTGGAAACACACCTTTCGCATCATAGATTCCCTGTTTTTTAAAGTCTTTAAAAAATGGTTCCTTTTTTGCTCTCTGGAGATTGCCTTTGTTGCAGCTAAGAAGTTTTAAACGAACAAATATTAAAATATTATAATTGAGTAGTATGGCATAAATTCAAGATGAGGTGTAATTTTAATTATGATTGCGACGACATGTGCTGCGGAACGGACTTTTTTGTGATGCTGATTTATATAATTAAAACAACCAATATTAATGGCTTGCGCCAGTTTTTACTACCTAATTCGTAATATACGGAATTGAACCTACTGAAAAACATAAGCATCATTAGGAAGGTGCGCCTCTACCATGAAACTACCCGATTTTCTTTAGAGTTTGCAGATTCTGGAATGAAAATGTGTGTGGTACAGCGCAGCATTGATGAACGGAATACGTTGGTTTTTGTACCAAGACTTTTGTAATGTACCTTGACATGCGGTTCATTTTACAGGATTATCAATTTCGTGCTCAGTCCACAAATCAGTGCTCTCACACATTCAAAACCGTGGGACGTCTCATTTATTTATTACCCAAGAAATGAGCAAGAAATTTCGAAAGACATACTGTATATCTTTGCTACCTATGAATATCCCGACACTGCAATAAAAATACACAGATTTTTTGTGATAAATTAGCCTCATTAATAATCTCAACAATCGATTAGGCCTCTATATTCTACGTTGAAGTTCTTTCATATTTCAAGTGGCATTCAAATTTCAGTAATTTATCAGGCATCAGAATGAAGAAAAAGGAAAATAGAGTTAGGCTTTTTATTTCCAACGAAACAAAGTCATAAAACGTACCGCAACACTAGATTTTAAAAACGTCAATCTGATGGTTTATTATCGGTAATAACTATTGATGAACCAAAGATTGAGAGAAAACTTCAAAATGCATTCCCGTGATAAGTTTACTTTATGTTTGGAAACGTCTTAGAACTCTGGCGACAAAAAGGAAGACGCTGATCTTCGTTTACTTTGGCACAAGGGGCTTTCTGATTTGGCGACAGGAACCGGTGCTGTTGAAACCACAATCAGTGGAAGCAAATGATCATGCCAATAAAACGTAAAAGTTGACAGCTGAGTATTTAAAATTAAACTATCGTATCCTAGTATCAACAAGTACCTATTAATAAGCATCAACCAATCTGGATCATGCTTTACCACACGACATATTCATTAATTTCCCTTCTAGATTACACTGGCAGAAACGATTTTCCAGAATAAAAGGAGAGAAAGGAATGAAAAATGGGGCTGAGGCAAACATTGTAAAACACTAACAAAACCATGACACAAATATTTACATGTCAATTTGGGGATGAAATTTACAATAATATTCACTGATCGTATTGAATTGCAACATATAGTATTTATTAATTGAAAACCGTCAGTCAATTGAAGTTTTCTAAATTTACAAACTTATTTGGTATTTAATAAATTATATTCTACTTTGAAAATTGGCAATTGACAGTGCGATTGAAAGGCAGATTGCGAGCAAAAAAAAAACTCGGAGAACAGCGAGTGTCGAAAATTTGTTAGATTTAAAAATCGATTGCCAAAATATAATTCCTAGTGCATCTTACGCTTAAGGATTCCCATTCACTTTCTATTTCAACATTTTTCACAAATATTGACATATGTCCTTAATTCACCCTAACAATAAGACGTAATGATGTTTTGAAGTAAC
Organism: Morinoia aosen; assembly: GCA_030386875.1. Lineage (NCBI taxonomy): Eukaryota > Metazoa > Arthropoda > Malacostraca > Amphipoda > Talitridae > Morinoia > Morinoia aosen. The sequence goes on along the minus strand of CM059579.1, from coordinate 54,096,312 downwards.
ATGTTGTTAGTTAACACATAAAGGTAGTACTATAAAGTGAAAATGAAACTCATAGGCTCCGTCCCCAGTCATAGTTAGTCCCCAGTCAGGCATCTGACCTGACAACTTTTTGCCCATTTTAGGGTGAGAGGTAGCTTACTACGATTTGTTTTCTCCGATTTAGTTTTTAGTTCTTTATGGTGAGGGAGAGAAATTTTGCATCTGTATGGCTTTAAGTTAGGTATGAAAAGAAGAGCATGTATCATGTATCATGAATGAGAAATCTTTCTAGCACTAGGGTCTAACACTGTTTCTGAAAACGAGGAATTGCGTGCTCGTTCTTCTATAAATTACCTATGCGTACAAGCTCAGCCACGAAGTACATTTGTTTTTTTGTGAATCTTTCAAAGATATTGAGCTTTGTCTGCCCAAAATGGGTGCAGATTCCGAAGTTAAAATGTTGTATTTTGAGTATTTTCAGCATGCTTGTTGACCTGAGCTAGACTTACTGCAACTGACGTTTCTTGACAATCTCGTGCTATTAACGATCAAAATAAAAAATAAAATTGTGTGGAGTTACCTAACCATGTAAAACTCTAAAACTAAATTGATGGAATAAAAGGCCTTACCCTGCTGGTATTGCGAGAAAATACGTGAATACAATATTTTCTTTGTTTAAATTGTTTAATTTTACAAAGTACGCTTAAGCCAGGCCCTTCTATATGCCTCATCAGCACTTCAGAAAGGAAACGTTTTTTTACACACATTTGACAGAAAAGTATAAATACACATTTATTAATATTTTCGAGAGCTTGGGTAAGGCGCCCGGCCATAATTGGGTGGGCAGCTGAGACCCCCATTAGGGGGTTAGGCTGTTGCTCAATGTGCAAACTGTGCATGTACCTTAAGATGATTATATGAACTGATTGAACCCTAAGCATGAGGAGTATGGTATTGAACTAGCAGCTCCTTTATTACTGCCGCTGCTACTACTACTACTGTCACCAATGAAATCAAGTGTTGTTCAGATCACGCTCGTGGCTGTCGCGTCTTTGTTTGTTTAATAGTTGCTGTGACTTGCGGTGCGATGTTTGTGGCAGTAAGACCTCGAAATTTGAGAAGTGGAGACAACCTGAATTGCGAGACCTTCGGCGCGACATAGTGCAGGCACTGAAGCGCTAGCAAATTGATTTTATTACTACTACTACTACTTTCGAGAGCTTGGTCACCTCCGTTTTTTCGGAATCAACAATAGATTGAAGCTTGCTCAGTTTCGCGCTACCGATTCATCACAAATAATATTGTGCGACATCTCCGACGACTCCTGGGTAACCTAGATGTCTATGAGCAGCCCGGGAGACGAAGGAGGCATTGCTTGTGCGCGCTGTTGTCGAAAACATGTCACGACTCACTTATTCAACCATCTACCCATTTTGGAAAGGGTTGTTTGTACGTGAATTATTACTTCCAGACTAAGACTAGAATAACAATGCAAAACCTATGTTTGAGAGATGAGGTCCTGTTATACAATAAGAATTTAGTATTAGAAACTGTGAGTAAACCGCCGTGAGGAAACTTGTCAAGCCTCAAATGGTTCAATAAGTTTTCCTTTATAAAAATTATTAATTTATTGATTATGAACCTGGATATAAATGCTGAAAATGTTAATATAATACGCAACAAACTAGTTTCCGGAAAAAAAGAGACCGAATGAACACCTGATGTGAAATGACACCTTCCCTGTATTTTGCCAGGCGGCAGCTAGGCTTCCAAGTGTGAGCTTGCTTACTCCAAACTTCAGAGAGCAAATGTGACTGTTAGTCTTCTTCGAGGCGCCAGTGTAAGAGGTAATGAGAGTGAAATCTCAAAATTTTTATTTGATTACATTAATAATAATATATGCTTAGGTTATAGGGCACGATATTTCAGGTTTGCTGATTTCATAAAAGGCCATTTGGTGACATCCTTTGCATTTAATCTTCTGTGCAGCTTTTTTTATGGTAATTGCTTAGTTCTAATTATGAAATGTTGCGGAGAAAACGTAATAAATCTCGCCGATCTGTACGTTGCTGCTTCAGGATATCCAATATTAATCTAAGTTTTTCAGAGCTCTACTGTACTGATGTACCCATGTCTATTTTCCAAATCACATCAATAAACAGAAAAATAATCGCATGGATCTGGCAAGAAACGTAAATTACTCATTTTAAAAGTGTAAGATATCATGCTCCAGCGCTGGCTACACGAGTGGCTTGAAGGTTGCGCTGGACAAACAGAAGCTGGAGTCTGCCTCTCAACCGCCACCGCCTTGCACACGATGGCCAATCGTGAATCATGACGTGGCCGATCCGAGCACATGGTGTCGAGTTTTGCCGAAATTCGTTCATTTATTCATTTATGCATTAAATCATTTGAAATTAGTTTCACATCAATCGATTTTGAATTATATCCTATTGGTCTACCTTGGCGAAAAAGTGTTCAGTGTTTTTTATATAATGGCAATACTCAATGTATAAATAAATTTTGCTATTCAATTTATGAAGTGACTTTGATTACAGTAAAGGGTAATAGTGATTCTTTTCAAGGAAAATGAAAAAGTTCATAGCCATTAAAATTTATTCGTGAAAAACGACGGCTGTTTTCCAATTTTCAGAAGGGCATAGAAAAAGACACTAGAATAACAAAATAGTTTTACTCTCAGAAGTTTAGTTAGGTCGGAGTTATTTTTCCACGTGATCGGTTATATAGAAAATGATAGATTTCTACAATGGTCGAAATGTAGAAAAGTAACTTTGGCCGAACAAAATTTCATGTAGTAAAACCATTTTGGTGTTTAAATGTTTTTTTATTCTACGAATCCTCGGAGGTTAAAAAAGGACAGCGATATAGATTGGGGCTTGATGCAACAATCCTCAATAGAACCGATGTAGAGATTGTAAGAATTGTTGCAGGAAACAGTTTGTGGACTAGGACTGAATTTTTGAAAATGTTATAAATACAGTAATCACTGAAGACGTTCATCGACAAATACTTTACGGATGTGTGATCAAAGAAATCCATCAGCCAACATTTTTGACCTAAATAACAACGTGTTTTTGCCATACATCCAAGGTCACTCATGACCATGTTATATTTTGTCAGACTTCTCAAATAATGAGAGAAAAAATCATCTAGTTTCGATGTTGCACCGATTACTGAACCTGTGTACATATTTTTGCAAGTTAATTATTTCTCTGCTGTGCACGATTGAAGAACTTTTTTCGTTAGTAAAGATACCAAGCTTAAATTTATTCACGAGCTATTTCGTTTACTTCTGTCAAAGTTATCAGCTCTACTGCTTGAGTATAGTGGTCTGTAATAGAGAAGAAAATTGATGCTTGGTTTTTCAGCTCTATTTTTTTTGAAAGTGTATTTTAATGTATTAATTCGATTTTATTCATTTCATTTCTTATTTATTTCTTGGCAGAGATTCTAACTCCTTTATATATGAGTTAAAACTAGCCATCAACGTTGATTTCTACAGCCCTTGTGACTAATAATATCATTTGACCACTTCTGGCGCGTTGGATTAGTTTTTTTCTATTTGTTTCCGATTCATCTGTATCAGAAAATATTCTTCATGAAAGAGATATTAGCATCTTCAGATCATATTCACAATACAGAGCAAAGAAATTTAAAATTTGGCGCCTTGTTATTAAGAAAAATATTGGGTAGAATTTTGTCTTGTGTTATCACCAACACCGAATTTTAACAAAGTGGACGGTGACACCCACCCAGCGAAGAGCGAGCTAGTAACCCAGCAGGAGCATCAAAGTCTTACAAGTTTATTTAATATACTTAGGGAACTTTCACGTGAACACTATTTCAATAAGTCAATAAGGACTTATAGAAGTGAATGCTCACTTTCAACAGTTTAGAAAAGTATTAATAAATTTATGCCATCATTGTGGTTCAGATGATATAAAATCAAAATTCACATTGTGGAGAGACGAATTGTTTAACCTTTTAAAAAGAAAAGAGTCAAAGTACTATTATGAGAAAAGTTTACCAGCGTTTCATATTGATATCGACGGTGGAAAAATAAGAATTTTTCATTCCAATTTTTGATCTGCAAACCTCTGAGATATAACGAAAAATTATTTTCCTGCTTTAAAAAATCACTACATTAAAAATTGATGGCTGACTATGAATGAATATCATTGAAATTTTTAAGAAATTAGCAATATTTGTGAACCCCCAGCTTGAAACATCGAGTAGGCGGTACCATCACAACAATCGTCTGAAAGTAAATTGTTCCTCACCTTTTGTACTACCTATTCCTGCCGATGTTGGGGAAGTTGAACCGCATTCTACCGTATACTAAACACGTTCATATTTTTATCCTAAATAACAGCAGCGCAGAGCGGAAAAACGTGTAGGTCCAAAGGTGATTCTCAGCCGTTCTTGCTCTCAAAGTGAGTTATTAAACTGAAATTTAAGGTTTGACTCACTAGCGAATGAAGAAATTGAAGGATACAAACTGTGGTATGAGAGAGTTGTCTCTTGTACGACTGAGCTATGAGGAAAATATTCGAGTAACCAATTAGCGTGAATTAAAAAATAAGATAATCAATCTACACTCACATAAAATTAATGAAGACACCGAAAAATGTCTGAAACATGGTCAACAAAATTAGGTTCTCCGTATTTTCAGAACAACTATCAGCTCTGAGGTGAGCGAGCAGCCCCTGGCTCTGAGTGACATTTTCAAGATGCACGTTCGAGTGCTAGTGGTGGTGGCGGTGGTGGCTTGGGTCACCGCCGTGAGAGCTGATGACACCATAGACGAGGAGGAGATCGTGTACGCGACGATCGAGGTGAGTTGTCACTGTGCATGAAGTTTTATCACCGAACGTGCTACACTGCGTTTTATCAATGTGCTAAAGTTTGACACATCATCTTCTTGTTTAATAATCTAATCTTCATTGCATTTATCGCCGTTTAAGTGTATAGTTGTGTTGAAAAGTTTATGTCTATCCTAAGATGACATTCACTTACTTTCTGTCCGTACGATAAACGAGCTATGGCTTTCATTTTGCACGTTTGTTTGTTCACATGTTTTTAGATGTGCGCTTTGCGCGATATTTATTAAGAAATTACTTTTTGACTAACCTTTACTCATCACTTGAAAATCATTTACGACGGTGTTTCTGTCTGTCTCATTAAAGCGTTTTTTATCTTTTGTACTTTAGTTTTAACTAATATTTACAGAATTCAGAAGAATTCTCTAGTAGTATTTAAATTATTTATAAGTTGTTAGCCATCTTTCTGTGTATAAAATGTACAGGAGATAATATTTCGACTGTTTCTTTCAATGACATAATTACCCCCCGACACGGCTATAATACGCCTCGTATGGTCGTCATTTATTGTACGTATGGTCTTAATGTCCTCGTATGGTTAAGGACTTTTTATTAAGAAATTTCAAAAATTCAATTTATCATACATCTCATGTATTAACTTTTTTCGGAAATAAAGGGTTTTTCTTGCGTCGGTTGAAATCCGCTAACACATTACGCTCAACGTTCCGATTTCCCACCCAAAAGGCGTGAAGACCATCAGGGTGAGTTACGCTCTTTAAGGCTCCTTAGTACTTTTAAGCTGTAATAAGTACGCTGACTTCAGAGACACTCATACTCGTCTGGTATGAAATTAAATAGTGTTTTCCAAGAGTCGTACTAGAATTGATAGAGGCTAAATCTATATTTTTCTTGGTTTTAATTTTGGATGGTAGCACCAAAGCCAAGGATCTCAAGGTGTACATAACTTGGATGCTGTTCTTGGGTGCTTCATTTTTAAATTTAGTTTCTTTTTATATATCATTTCATTTCATTTATATCATTCATTACATCAATCATTTAAATTGGGAGTTAATTCTTAACACCCAATCACAGGCATATTTTTTCTATTTAAACAATATTATGACATTTCGATTCCCGTAATAGAGCTTCTAGTTCCGGACTTCGCTACAACAATTGTGACACAAATATGTGTAAATCATCATCAAAATTATTACTAAAAGCAAGAATTTCAGGATAGTTTTAGCAATATTGTTCTGATTTCGTCATCAGAATTGTTTATGAAAGCATGAGTTTCAATATAAATAATGCATTATTGTACACATTTCATTTTCAAAATGGTTGTGTGAATGCGCATACGACAAAGATAATTTGAAAAATACCCAATGTGAATGTCATTGGACTGTTATGCTGATTTCTACCTCTACAAAAATGCTTTTTACCGTATATGTATGTATCTATTAAAATTAAATTCTGTAAAAGAGTGCAACTTGAAACATTCAATCGAAGAAATAAAATAAAAACCAAATGCTTTTCAAATTTATTTCAAACAATTCAAAACACTTCACAATGCATTGGGCACATTTGAAGTAAATAATGTAATAAAAACCGAAGTGACGAGGAATTTACGTTGTAAATATGGCCTCCGAGTGCAGCTAACGATAATCAATTTTTTTTTAATTTTTCCTCGACGTCTCACCGTGTTTTCTTTTGCGCCCAACTTTGCCGATCCTTTTCAAACCATGCATATGAATTATTTTTTTCATGTTTTTTTCACAAATTGTCCATTCCTACTTGTGGCCACACCGTTGTCCATTATGAAACATGCGCTAACTCATTTTATTTTGATTAGAACTTTTCAAAATTCTTTATTTATTACGCATCATGTTGCAATATTTTTAAAAATATACTGTTTATTTTTTCTTTCCAACCTGCTTTCTATTATTGACAACGTATTCCTACAACTTTTACTTAACATAACTGCGCGTAATCAACATTTTTCACACACGTGCCCAGTCCATCAACGAAGCCCAAACAAAGCCTTACATCCCCGCTCAACTAACCGCCAGTTTAAGAGTATTTCACATGGCGCTCGTCAAGGTAAATAAATTAGATATGAAGTAAAGACCATACTTAAGTTATGGGCTACCATTTTGAGCTATTGGAAAATAAAGGGAAGCCTGTATATGCGTTAAGAACCATGCAGCCATTGAGGCTGTGGTTCTCAACCTGTGGTACGCGTAGCCCTTGAAAGAAAGAAAACCGTTTATTTCCAAGTTGCCACATGAGATACATGCCAACATATTGGCTTTTAAAAGTTTCTTAATATAGGACGTCCTAAAACAAAAGTTCCATCCGAGGAGTATGTAGTATCGTGGTATTTCAGCACTACACGAGGTTTAGTAAAAGGCAGCTTTAACTACCGTATCTGAAGCCTTAACTTCAAGGAGTAGGAGAAGGAAACTCTCAGCTAGGTTCCTATTCTTGTACTGACTCATCGATACACCGACTCTGTTAATAAGCTATAGCGCTCTGAAGTTAAACAAGGCTCTTCCTGTGCATGCCAATGCGATGCGCCCCAAAGGCACGGCTTCCGGCGGAGGTTCCATAAAGACATGTGACCTGAACGCGATAAGGCATCCGGCAAGACGTAATCACAGGTCTTCCGGTGACGCGCAAACCTCAGTTCCGGAAATCCCATAAACACAACGATGCCTACTTCACAATATAACAGAGTACTAATTGACAAACCATCCGAGGTGTACAAATAGATAAGCCATACGTGGCATAATAATAGACAAACTATACGAGGTGTGCTAATAGACAAACTATCAGAGGTGTACAAATAGATAGGCCATACGAGGCATATTAATAGACAAAATATACGAGGCGTACTAATAGACATACCATACGTGGTGTGCTAATAGTCTAACAAAAGTTCCATACGAGGAGTACTAATTGACAAACCATCCGAGGTGTTCAAATAGATAAGCCATACGAGGCATAATAATAGGCAAACTTTACGAGGTGTACTGTTAGACAAACTATCAGAGGTGTACAAATAGATAGACCATACGAGGCATATTAATAGACAAAAATATACGAGGCGTACTAATAGACAAACCATACGTGGCGTGCTAATAGTCTAACTCTGTCAAGGGTAGTTGAATGAGAAATGAAAAATATCAACTCTTGGATATTTTATATTCCAAGAGATTCCGATCCAGCGCTTCTTGCCTTTTTCCTACTTCTATAATTTCAACTAAGAACTTGGGAGTTTCGAAGAATTCTTTAGTAGTATTCGAATTATTTATAAGATTATCGAAGTAGAAAAAATACAAAAAACGCTACACCGTACCAGATTGAAACACCATCGTAAATGACAATCAAGTATTGAGAAAAGGTTAGTCTCGAAGTAATTTATAAAAAACATCGCGTAACACAGCACGCACATCTAGAAATGCGTAAACAAACTTTACACTCAAAAATGAAATGCATGGCTTGTTCGGCGTACAAATCTAGAGATAATTTTTACACGAGCGCTTTATTTCATTTGCCTGTTTATACTTTTAATTTCTTTTATTCACAGAAATGCCCTTCGGGGTCGTGATAGCCATAGCTTTGATGAACCGTAAGAAATAAGGAATAGAAAAAGGACTTCGAAGAACGTATAAATAGAATGGTTTTTTAATTTCCTAAAAGATATTTTAAGAAAACTCAAGTTACCGCCGAGGAACAAAAACAACAAAAAAAATATATTTCATATCTTCTCGATATTCTCCGCAACATCATGCGGACATGGGTACATGGGATAACATGGCGATACTTTGTAAGCCGGTTACCACTCACGATTTAAAATACCTACAAAATTTTGGTAGAAATCCTAAAGGTACGCATGTCCTTCCAGGTGGTACGCGAACACTTTCGGGGTTATGAACGATTTCTAGATAGTTATTGTGAGTGGACATGGGCTCCGTAGTGAACATGGCCTCCTCGTACCCGACGCTAGCCCGTCACACGTCCCCAACTGCTGATTTTCCCCTGGACGTGGAAGTGCGAGCAGGGGTTCTCAGCCTTGACCATCAAGTCGAAGAGCTGGAACTAGGGTTTGCATCCCGGGATCCCGAATGATTTAGGGCTGAAATTTCCCGGTGTAGAAATTTCCCGGGATTCTAAATAGCATACATATATCAAGATATTAGTGAGAAAACAACTTTAAATCCTGCTATTTAATATGATTAATCACTTTGAGAGCTCACGTTAGGACTTCAGTGTTTTATTATTATTGCAATTTACATCAAAGTGTAGTCTATACTCTCTCAAAATATAGTTCAACTATTTCATTAGAATACATTTTGCGGCTTGGTTTTGCATGTAATGAAGAACAGACCGTAATAGATCGATAGCAACGGCCGATGTTGTGGAAACTAATGCCTTTGTTCGGCGATAATATGTTAAAGATGCAACTGGAGAAAGTGCGAAGTGTATAAAGTGCGGTTAGAGTTCACAAAGGTTAGTCTACCAGTGATTTGTTGTGTCACCTAAAGAGTGAACACAACTTAGTGAAGCTTGAAACCGTAGATCCAGTTGCGTCAATCAGTAGCTGAGAAAAAAGAATTCGTATATTGGAACAAAGCGCCCTCATGCAAGGGAAAGCAGTAGTTAAAGCACTAAACCTAAACAAACAAAAATAACAAGTTTCGTATAGATGCATCAAAGTACTCCGGAAGAACAAGTGACCAAACTTGTAGCAGTTGATGACGTGTCAGTAAATACAGTTACAAAGAGTGAATTCATTAGAGCATCCTTCACAGATGAAGGTTTTTTGCTCCCTAAATCGCCAAATACTACGATGGGAATGGGCAACGAATTACGACAGCATAAATGTAAAATATAAAGAAATCCCGAGGTCTCGGTAATTCTTGGGATAATCTTCCTGAAATCCCGGGATTCCGGGATTTTCATTTTGTCCCGGGGCTGCAAACCCTAGCTGGAACCGTCTTGCTGCGCCGGGCATGATTTCACTTGTGCTGTGAGCAAAGTCATACCCCGCGTTAACCAGCTGGAGGAGATGAGGCAGATACAGCCCTCGCATTGAATTGTTGTTTTCTTAGTTGATTTGCGTGTTCTACTTGTACAACTATGGAAATAAAGCGATATCTGATATATTAAAATTAGTATCGAAAATTTTTTTAACCTGTTGGTACGCCGCGACTGTACGGTATCTCCAAGTGGTACTCGATCATAAAAAGGTCGGGGAACCATTGCATATAGGGAAACTTGAGGTAGTTATATGAACTGTAAAATAATTATAGCAAATTTAAAGATGCTGGTATAATCATTAAGTTATTACGAGAACTATTAACAAATTAGGGGAAATTCAAGGTAGCCATGAGAACCATTAAACTATTTAGGGGAACCTGAAGCTGTTGTACCAACCATCAAATCATTAAGATATACCTGAAACTACTTTAAGAACCATCAAGTCATTAGGGCATACCTAAACCTGCTATAAGAACCATCAAATCAGTAAGAGAGATCTAGGGACGCTATAAGAACCAAGCCAATGCAAGCACTTGGACTGCGAAGAGTTTTTACTGAAACAGACTTCACTTTTGCTATTTTTTCTTAAAATTCTATTTTATTGTCTAATATCTTAATCGTGTTGCAGAGCTGCGGTGGATGACAGTTGAAGAACAAATTTCCTCAAGTGAAGAAATTCATCGATGAGGATGTGCCATACTAGTATCCTTTACAAGCATGAAATTCACGCATAAGCTGTGTGATATTTTAATGGAATTGTTTCAAAAAGCTTTTTTAATTAAAAAAAACACTATAGAAATGAGTGTGAGGAATGAATGATCATTGCGAGCCAGATTGATTTTAATGAATGAACATGTAAATATCAAGTTATACGTAGAAGTGTTGCTATTAAGATAATTTAAAAATTTCTTTCTGATAATAATTATTGATTATTTTCTTATCGGACTTAAAACATTATTTAGTTTTACCCATCCTTAGGAACAATGAGGTAGATATTATATACAATGTTAAAACAATTGGAAAGAATAATGGGATGCATGAGTAAGTAGTAATTGATGTTGATTTAACTTACTTAATCCATGTAAGTTAATTTGAGCTGAGAAAAATTTTGCGGGCAATTTAAATCGCTTACGACAAGTTATATTTTGAAATAATGTACATTAACTCATCTGCATTCAGAACGCGCTAAAAAATAAACAAATATTTTATTAATGATCCTAGAATTTCATAGACTTCAGAGTAGTCACATGATTTGTTTTCTTCTGAACAAAAGGCACTTGTATGTCTGCCGAAGTATAGTAAATTATATGGTTAACTTGGTAATTCCTGCTCCTTCAGTGAATAAACTGGTATTTCTGTGCTTAATTTTTGAAACTCGAGACCTCAATATATTGGTCCTCTATTCACACTAAATTGCTTTTCTTTCAGACACCAACATCATGGTGAGATGGTGTACTCTTTCGACGAAGGTCTGTAAATAAGAACTGGAGCTCGAAAATGAAGTCACATTTTACTATCAAGTCTCGCAGTGAGTCAAAACAATTAGGATCCCAGGAGCAGAGGTTCTCTCAATTGACAATAATCAAAGTTGAAAGAGTTAACACCCATAATGAGCATTTTCATCAGCAAATTTACTTTTCTAAGGCATGGCCAATCAAACACTCGCAGTGATGTTTATCTTGAGCTAAATCTCATAATGGAATGAAATGTGCCGCCTGTTGAATGTAACACATTCTTCCACAGCGCTCCATGTTTAGAACATTTTTAATTGTTTTTATGAGCCTCATTTTAGGGTTTACTCACCCTTCCTTTTGATGATTGTACCCAAAGTGCTGCAAAGTTCCTTAACTTTTGACTCCAGTGACAACGTCCAGTATATGTTAGTCCCCAACGCTTTCCCCGCCATTGTCTACCGCAACAAACACCAAGAGGTAAGGCCACAGCTCGTCGCTGCTTAGTTTTACGTCTGTCCTCTAATTAATATACTTAGGTTCATTTTCGAAACTCCATATTAGTGTCTTGCTGGCTATTGTAGAGGAAAGTTGTACTGAATCGTTAGGTATTTCAATCTAAATAACATGTAAAACCATTTCTGCGTCACCTATGAAAATTATGGGATCTATGTTTTACATCTTCCAAAATTAGCAATTAATAACACATACTTATTTGAACTAAGGCACCAAGACGTTTTTGCGATGACGGAAAGATAGTATTTTTTCGCTCCCCTGATAATGGTCTTATACACTTTCAATGGTTAGATGCACTACCAAAACCACACTTTCAAAAATTTACGGGATAAAAATTTATGTACGCTTTTTGACAATATATCTCTTGTATACGAGAATTGGATAAAATACGTTACACTTTGTGACTTGTGAACTAGAAAAAAGGAACTATGAATATTTTCATGGGTCTAGATAGTTAAAAAGTAAATATCTTGTACGATTATATTAAATGGAGACAACATTCAAGGGAATCTGATCGATTTCTCCCAATCGACTTCAATCGTTCTTGACTTCTTTGAGATTGAAGCGCCAATGTTACCAAGCTTTTCTTTGGTGTTGGTGTTCACAAAATACCTAAAGAATCTTCATGAAAGCAGCGATTAAGAACAATATCACATAATCATAGATTCTTTGCTGACATCCCGAAAAAGGCCCACCAATGAAACTTTTACTAGATATAAGTGTTCATGTTCACCGTAGACAACTTCACTCAGAACATTTCCACGTCCATGCGATCATTCTTTGTTTGACCACAAGTGGTCGACAGCAGCTGCTGTGTGCGAGAGAGTTGACCACAAGTGTGGTCACTCCTGTGTGTCCCAACAGGGTAGCTAAAGTTCTCAAACGGAGATTTTTCATTTGAAATTTACTCATAATAAGTGCTCAGAATTCGCGAACCCCTGAAATAAACTGATTGGTCTTTAAATGAACTAATTTCATTCGAAAAAGAGCCCAACCTTTGGATATTTTGACAAGCAAAAAGACCAATCTGGCACCCAGGCGCGGGGCACCGCCATTAGACCTCACTTAGCTCCAGCATTGCAGCTTTTAGCAAGCGTTCTGTGTGCTCGCCATCTGGTGCTCATTCTCTCTAAACACTTGTGGAGATATTTGTAATGATGACAGCTCTTTTCCGTTCTATTCACCCCAAAAGCCTGCCTCCCATTTCACGAGTGCTTCTGCTTTGCGTCAACGAAGTACTGTATATATTTACTGTGAAGCTATTCATAACTGTTTTGTATGAGTGGCAAAAGTATTGAAACAAGAATAATTTGGTTTTACATTAATAATAATGTGCAAGTTAACTCAAAAATATCTATACTCGACGAAGATTTTTGTCGCTTTTTTGAACGTTGGTAAATCAACGATAGAATGATTTACTCCGTGAATCCCGTAAATGAGTGGCAAGAATTTATTGTTTTAATGACCTTTGTTAAACGTTGGGGCACATTCACACATGAATATGATAAGTAAATTCTCATCGTTGATTCTAACGTTTTATTCTTGCGAGTAATGTAAAAAAACAAGAAAGCCTTTGAAGTCCCAAGAATTTATACAGCCATCGAGTTCTTTCTTCTCATTTTACTGAACTCCAACACCTAATATATCACTGAAGTCAAAGCATCGTAGAATACTTCAACACATGTTGGTGTTGGTTTAATAAAATTCTCTTAAAGGAATGAACTTTTATTTTTTAATCAGTCCACTCGTTACTGTTCTGTAAGTTCGATCTATACTTCAAAGGGATGGTTTTGAAAAAATGCTTCAAACTCAAAAGTCTTAGTGTGAACCAGCATAATATTTCTGAATTTGTCGAGTTGTAGAACATTGCATCCCAGTGATGGGAAGCGCTTTGATTTCATAAATCTTGTTTTTAATGCTACTCTTCTGAGTGCTTTTCAGCCAGACGTTCTTTAGATAATACGGTCTCAGCATAGCTTACAGCTCAACATATTTCATGATTTTCAAAATCTCTAAAATTGACGTGTCGGCTCATCTGTCTTCCTAGCATGTGCTTTCACCAGCAACATTAGGTTGTGGAGTTTTTGCTTAGATTGGGCTTGTCTTTTTATATCTGGTAGTCTTTTTGCCTAATGAGTCGCACATGTACGTGATATTCTTTTTTTTACGCAGGAGATAGATCGAGTCTACATACGATACATGAACCAGCAACAGTGCAACGACTTACTGCTTGAAAAAGGTTTCATCAGGAACGCGAAACCTAGAGAGCCCCCTAAGGCTCCCGATCAAGCCGAAAAGACGATAGAATTAATTAAGAATGCGTTAGAAAAGCTTCAGCATCCCTCGGAAGGACGCCAGCAGAAAGAGAAAGTGCAAGTATCGAAAGAAACCCTGCGCACGCCAAAAGAATCCCATCGATCGACGGAAAAACCCCAGCTAGAGTCAGAAGAAACCCCGCTAGAGTCGGAAGAAACCAAGCGAGAGTCGGAAGAAACCAAGCTAGAGTCGGATGAAACCAAGCAAGCGTCGGAAGAAACCCAACAAGTCCCCATAGTCGACAAGCCTAGGGATGAATTGTAACGTTCCACTAGCCGCAGCCCTGTAACTCAAATAAACTCCTCGTATGTTCCCTTATAAGTTTTGCGTTGCACGTGTATACGTACTATTAATGTTTTAGTCGCTGTGTTAAGCGCTAAGAATGAATTTTGGCATCGAGATCTTGTGTATGTTCGTCGAGGTGCGGCAAGTTTACTGCAGTGTAGGTGTGTAAAATTAGCTCGCTTTGTTATCGCGTACGAGGGAGTTAAAGCTCATGTGAGACAGTGTGTAACGCTCGCAAACAAACATTCTCTCATCTTAATGATATCTTTCATTGAAGAAATTGTGAACACCTGAATTTTTATTTTTGTAATAGTTCAATTTCATGCGTTAGGTAAAAAATTCCATGTCGTCAACCACAAACAAAATAATCCCGTTTCTCAGAGTTGCTAAGTACACACCCAGGAGATCGAAAATTGTTGACAACAATAATCGCTTGGGGTGTTTGATTTTGCTTTACTGAGGAACGGAGACTTCGCTGAGACGAAGGTGGCAGGCGGACTTACGGCTCAGCACAATTTTGAAGTCGACTCTTAACGTTTGAAAGTGAGAGAACCGAGGCGCCATTTCTGGGAGATGCTTACCTCTCATCCGTACAGACGGTGTTCTCTTAGTAAGTAACGAAAACATCAATTCATATTAATTCTGTATGATATCAAACATAATTTCACACACACAATAAGGAGTGATCGAACGTAGAATAAAAACAAGAGAAATAAATTTACGTCTTAACTGGTATATGTACAAGCCAGTAAATATTTTCCTCCTTTTTTAAGTGTGGCTTATTTTTGCTTATCAGAGGCATCAACAAGCCATCATTTTCCATTACTTAGGGCTGGTAAATAACTTGTTTTGATCAATATTTGAAGAAAGACTGCAATCTAAAAAGTTTGCCTGTTACATTCAATTCCATCCGGTGTGTCCATTTTTCTCTTGAGCATAAAATGCATTTTAAAATTTGTGCATGTTGAACACACATCGTAAAATTTGGAAAGCTAGTTCTTGGAGGCCTTTCGAAGTATGTTTTGTTTAAATCGATCACTTGCTCCGTGAGTCACTTTTTCGTCCGCCACATTCCTCTGATTTACCTTGTTACTAAGTTCCCATGAGTATCTATGATGCCATCTTTTCCTACTGCTTTAGTTAACTTTTCAAGAAAGTCACTAGAGTAACTATTGTAATCTTTCCTGGCCTATCTGAATGCAATCCTTCTGCCAAGGAAACTCTTTAGATCTAATATTCTCTCTAACTTGCCTTTACAGTGCTTCAAATTTCACCAACTATTTACGAGTAAACTTTACGCCGCATTCTGCATGTTCACTGACTAATCCCGAAATTTACGCGTAGCTACACACGTTAAGTTAGTTACCAGCACTGCAGTGGTCATCTGTCGTAACTCGCGCTGCACTCGACTTGGTATGTTTGACATCGGGGGAGCGCTGTCACCCCTCGTGCAGTGGAGTACACCATGACGCGGTCAGTCTAAAGACAAGTTCTGGCTGGCTGCTGAATAACTTACAGTACCCGCTGCGCAAGGGGAACGGACGCTCCTGCTGTCAGATTTTTGTGTGATATGAAAGTACACTTGATACTTAATGATGTTTTGATTCCTCATGAGCTCCGCCTTACTGTTCTGTCTTGTTCTGATGATGACATGTATAAAATGCTTAAATATCCTCTTTCATTAGGATATAACCCTGATTTCTTTTTTAGGAGCCTTTCTGTTTGCATGATCCATAGTACAACTAAAGCTGCCGCCAAAAAGACGTCAGCGTCTATGTCACATGAGCTATTCAGGATCGTTTCTCTGACTTATTGTTAGGCATTAGTTCAAAAGAAACGAAAAATATTCTCAGGCTGTTTCTTCGGAGCTTTCTCTAGTGAAGATGTCCGACGTGACACTCAGTTGATTTTTTTGCAAATTAGTCACTGGATTCATACCTTGAATACTATCTGTGAACATTTAAAAATTTTCAAAATTATTTGCAATTTCTACTCTACACTTGACTTATATTACCTATTCTTATGTTTGCTTTGATTTACTATGTTTTTTACGAATGAAAGGGAAAACAATCGTAGTATATTTGAAAATGTGTCTCACTGCATTTCACTTCTGGTCGATGAAAGTTACCGAACAGCATTTTGTTTTTTTATTGAATTTTTCTTCCGTTTTTTTACGGGCTCGAAGACTAATTACCTCAAACTCTGCAAAATGACACAATACTGCCGCTATCACAAAGATCTGTCTGTGCTCTACATATGGTGCCATGAACTGCCCCCGACAATTTTTAGCTAATAAATAGACAATGCCTGTACATAATTTGAGAGATACAGATCCAAGCCCACTCCTGACAAAGGCCTTTCTTAGTTATTACCTTGTTTCGTCCGCCTGTTCAGGGCAAAGAAAGTGAAGCGAACGTTCCCCTGTTTTGACCCTGAGCGACACTTGTTCAATCGGTTGCAAATAAATACCACTTGCCTCCAGCGAGAACGAGATCAGCAACACTCGAAACAGCACTGTTACTCCATGTCGACTTTGTTTCAGATGGGAAAGTTTAATATTAATCGAGTCCGATCGATTCAATTTCTAGTCAATTATCTGCCTTTGATGTTAGGGGCAGTAAATCTTGTTTTAATTCATCCTCAGAATGTTGTTTGGAGGCAGCTCAAAAGTTGACTCTGATTTTCACAGTTGAAAAAAATTGTACGTACGGTTTTAGTATCAAAAATATTTTACAATATTCAAATTGCCTTCTTACTTCGAAAATACACTTAGTCAAATGCACAGGTAACAATGAGAGTGCAATAAATTTCAAGCGAACGTCCAAACTCTCCCGTAGTTCCCATTCGTGTGAGTCATCCTTGCTGACAGTGATACATTGAATTCCACTTCTGCACCGGCGTACTCTTGATTATTTCCCTTCATTTTTACTCCTATTGGAGTTTATACTGTGCTGACATCGGTGCTCAACGTACTACTATTACAAGCTGCCCGTTTCTCTTTGTTCGAGTTTTAAAACTACAATCAACATTTTTTCTCTCGGTGTCATATAAATGAGCCTTCTCCCAATTTTATCAGGTCATTGTCTTAATTGAGCGCCGAGACACATTAGTGTTCACACATACTGAATATATGTCAATGTATAATCCACGAGCATCTTCGTTCCTTGACTCGTTCTTCGTTCCTTGACCCTACCCTAACTAGAGTGTATTCATAAAATCTACAAACAAATGCTTCATCGGCTTTAAATGCCAAGATGACACGTCTATCGTCTCTGAAGCAATAAAAAAACTAGAGCGATGGATCCACGGTCTACTTTATCTGTGCGTATTTTGTGGCAGCGTCGAGTTGGATGCGTGAAATGAAGCATTTGTCTGCTTCTAACGGTTTGGTTTTCGGAGCTTTTAAAAAAATGACTATGGTAGTCGTAACGTCAAATTCACTTCAACTAACAAAACATTTCTTTTGTTATATTCACAGTGGCAAATTGAAAACCATTTTCGGTTTATCATATAATCTCCGAAACATCATCGAACACAATAAACGGAAGGAAGAAGGAGGCATGGGCGAGAATCATAAATTCAGTTCTTTCGCAGAGTAATTCTCACATTATTAACTTCGTCAGTCAAAATTTGCCGTATGCAGGATTACCTGAAAAGAACATACATCGCTTTGGTGTGTATACAACTACAGCACGTAGCTCAATTCTGAGAATCTATGACTTTACCAGTGATAGTGAAGAGCGATACGATATGAGAGCGCTTGCATGGTTTACCACCTCTACCTGCAAAAATAAAAACTCTAGGGAAAGGCGATAACAACGCGAGTTTTGTAGCTGTCATTAGTGATTCGGTGTTTATGCAAAATTTGTACGACACGATTACGAGCGAAGTTGTACCTTTTCTCCCTCCCTTCAGAATATGAGTCGTTCGAAGCGTTTGACTAACGTTGAATGCCCGTTTAGGAAAAGATTTAAACATTTAATTTTTATTCATATTTATGCTTGAATTCATTCGATCTACCTAACCAATACTTGCCTCTGATATAGATATGCTGCAAATTAGTTTTCAATGTGCCATTTATTCTTGGCACTCGCATCGAGACACGAACCATACTTGTTCTTGGTGTGCAGGATCCTGAAATTTGTGATCAAATAAAATACTGAGAAAACCGTTCACAGTTACAAACGTCTTAGAAACAGAAGAAAGCAAGTTTATCCTTAACCTCCATTTGAATCCAAGCCCAATGTTCTCCGAAAATTGCAATTAAAAAATAACCAACTCTAACTCTACGTCTAGGAAATAAACAAATTGGGTTGCTAAAAAGAGGGGAATATCTAGTCAATCAGCTTGATTGAATTATGTCCTTTAAATCTCATGTGAAGAAAACTTGCAACAAAATAAATGAAGGCGCGTTTGGAATTTGACGTTTTTTTCCTTCTCAAAATTTTTTATTTATAGTATAGAAAACTATCACTAGAAAATATATTTTTACGTTTTTGTCTTAATTTTTCGTCCAATTATTGACATGACTATTATGATATCTATATATTTTTACAAATTAATAACCTTTATGTTAAGATATTTAAAAAAAAACAATAAATTAACAATTAGAAATAGACTAGTTTCCATTTTTTCTCTCCATCTAAAAATTCCATGGGGGAAAAATTGTTTCACTGACAGCAAATGCAGAAAATTCTTCGAAAAAACTTGTTTCTCTCATAAAACTTCATCATATTACCATTTCTTGAACTATGGGGATAATGTTTGGGGGCAAAAAAATTTATGGACATACAGAACAAAACTAGGCATTTTCTTTAGGTGCATTGATGAAGAAGGTAGAGCTACATTCAGGAACATTGATTTGTGGTGCGAGAAATTATTATTTTTTATTGAATTTTACTTTATTCAGTTTATTTAGTTCTGTCCTTCTGAGAATAATAATAGAAATGGAGCTGGATTTTAAATGCCCATAACTACTAACTGCCTGAGACGTTTGGTATTTAGGTGTAAACATTAAATCATTCACGTCTGAGCTATTTTTAATGTTTTTTAAAATGTAGTGCATATTTTTTGAATAAATTGTACAGCATTGCACTGTAACCAAATTAATTTCCGCAAAGATAGAATGTTAATGTGAGGGTATTTCAGCATCTTTTTTCGTTTTATTAAAACATTTTAAGAATTAAGGCCAAGATTTCGAAGAATGTTGTGACTTCAAAGAACATTATATTTTACTCTTCTTATTTGGGTCTTAAATTGCTCTTGTTAGTTTTGTGTGGTAACTCTTCTTACTCTCTTACTCTCGTGAATACATTATGACAACACTATTTTGGGTAGTTAACTTTTTGTACGGTTCCACCCATGTTGAAAATGTCACGGCTAGCATTGTACAACAATCCTTTTCATGTCTTTGACTCCGACGAACTCTTTGCGCCAGCACTATTAGCATAAGTAAGAAATGTTATAGCAATTTTTTGTTTTGTTATAGTGAATATTATATTCTTTCCGAGCTCACCACTTGGCATACTAGAGGATGCGTCCGTGTGAAAAATTGTCCCAAATCCCGACTGTCTACCTCACAGTTCTAGACGCAAAATAAATCAAATCTGCCCATTTTACATCTAACATCAATCCCTCACACTCGTATCACATATAGTTCCTAGGTTCTTATGCTCATAATTCAATACAAGTACGCACTTACGAGAGGGTTTTCAGCAATGCGTCAGATGAATTATATTTTCTAAGTCACTTGCATTTAAATGCTTTACCAAAATCTGACTACCGCAACGAAGAGGAACGCATTTTTTTCGTTCTTTTCTCCGAACCATGTTTCGACAATTATCATGGGTATTACGATAACCATGTATGAATAGCAATTATAAAGGAGGTCACTTCAGGCCATATATGGCCCGCTCACCCAACTGGGGTACATTTTTTGGTTGTTGTTGAAAAAGGACCCTTAGGTGGTGGCCTATTCGGTCCTAAAATTATATGGCGCTGCGGACGCTAGAACGCTAGAATTTCTTATATCAAGCTCAAAACCAAAAATTATTTTATAAGCTAAATATTTATAAAATATCGTATATAAAAAAATACAATTTTGAACCGTACTATTGTTAAAAATGCTTCGAGGATTCTAAAACTGTCTTTGGTTTTGTTCTAGCGTGAAAACTCAATGAATTCTACTCCTTTGAAATATCCATAAAAATATACCAAAAAACTAATATTTCGTATTTTCCAAAAAAAGGCCTATATCGAAAAATTTACATGAGTAAAAAATGTGCAATCTCAAGAAATACATATACTGGCTAAATTTCAAACGAATCGGATGAAAATAACTAAAATCGTGAAGTGACCTCCATGTCTCTATGTCTCTAGGGCTTCCTTGGCTGACTCGGTCGCGGTCGGACGTGCGGGGAAATGGGGCGGTAATTGTTGAAAATGCAAGGGGGAAATGACCTAGCCATGCATAA
This sequence comes from Morinoia aosen, assembly GCA_030386875.1. Classification (NCBI taxonomy): domain Eukaryota; kingdom Metazoa; phylum Arthropoda; class Malacostraca; order Amphipoda; family Talitridae; genus Morinoia; species Morinoia aosen. The sequence continues at coordinate 54,075,411 of CM059579.1, read as the reverse complement.
AAATTATACTATCAGTGAATGTGTTTGTTACCTGTGGAACTGCGAAAGGGAAAAAATAACTTTTGTCTTATTTCTGCTTAAATCAGTGCACTTTAAATGAAAAGCCAACAAAGCAGTGCTGGCAAGGGTTGTCCGTATGTTGTACAAGCAAATTTTGATGTTGAGTATATGTTTGTTTGCGCATTTCTGCCAAAATTTTGTAGATATTTGTCAATCATGAGTGGTAACTGGCCTACACTGTATCTCCATTTTATCCCATGTACCCATGTCCGCATGATGTTGCAGAGAATATCGAGAAGATATGATATATGATATGATATATTGAAGATATATGTTTTTTTTTGTTGTTGTTCCTCAGCGGTAACTTGAGTTTTCTTAAAATTTCCTTTAGGAAATTAAAAAACCATTCCATTTATACGTTTTGCGAAGTCCTTTTCTATTCCTTATCTTTCCTCAGGATATTTCTTACGATTCATCAGAGCTTGGGCTGTCATTTTAAATATTGAAAGAGTAAGATTATTTTTCATGTCTATTAGCATTTTTCTTATATTCGTTTTCAATACGTATATATATGAATATGTGTGTTGGTGTGTGCGTGAGTATGTACGTGTGCGCACGCAAACATAAATGTTTATGTATCAGTGTAAACATGCACACGTTTCGCACACATATATGCGCACATGTACATATATCGGTTTCTATTTCTACTTTTTGCATAAAAAGCAAAACCTCAAGACACATTACATTTTACCTAAAGCTCTGCGATCAGTTAACACTGCACCAAATTTCAGAAATAAACAAATTGATTGCGCTTGCTTTATGATTTATAAATCGATCTATCACGACCCCGAAGGGCATTTCTGTGAACAGAAGAAATTAAAAAGTATAAACAGACAAAGGAAATAAAGCACTCGTGCAAAAATTACCTCTATATTTGTATGCCGAACAAGCCATGCATTTCAATTTTGATTGTAAGTTTGTTTACGCATTCCTAGATGTGCGTGCTGTGTTGCGCGATGTTCTTTACAAATTATTTCGAGACTATCTTTTTCTCAATACTTGATTGTCATTTACGGTGTTGTTTCAATCTAGTACGGTGTAGCGTTTTTTTGTATTTTTCCTACTTCGATGATCTTATAAATAATTCGAAAAATACTAAAGAATTCTTCGAAACTGCCAAGTTCTTAGTTGAAATTATCGAAGTAGGAAAAAGGCAAGAAGCGCTGTACCGGAATCTTTTGGAATATAAAATATCCAAGAGATAATATTTCTCATTTCTCATTCAACTACCCTTGACAGAGTTAAACTATTAGCACGACCCGTATGGTTTGTCTATTAGTACGCCTCGTATATTTTTTCTATTAATATGCCTCGTATGGTCTATCTATCTGTACACCTATGATAGTATTGTCTAATATTACATCTCGTATAGTTTGTCTATTATTATGCCTCGTACGGCTTATCTATTTGTACACCTCGTATGGTTTGTCAATTAGTATTCCTCGTATGGAACTTTGTTAGACTATTAGCACACCACGTGTGGTTTGTCTATTATAGTACGCCTCGTATATTATGTCTATTAATATGCCTTGTATGGTCTATCTATTTGTACACCTCTGATAGTTTATCTATTAGCACACCTCATATAGTTTGTCGATTATTATGCCTCGTATGGCTTATCTATTTTTACACCTCGGATGGTTTGTCAATTAATACTCCTCGTATGGATCTTTTGTTTTAGGACGTCTTATATTAAGGAACTTTTAAAAGCCAAAATGTTGGCATATGTATCTCATGTGACAACTTGGAAATAAACGTTTTTTTGTGAAATTGTGTGCTCAGCCGGGTCTCGAACGATAGGCCTGAGTGAAGTGTGAAGTGGCCTTGCTCCCTCAGTCTCCCCTCGCCGAGCCCGCACCCCCCCCCCCCTTTCCGAGCCCGCACCTCCCCCCCCCCCCTTTCCCGTACACCTGCTTCCCGTCTTCTGACCGTTCAGAGCATAGCATGGCAAATCCTGAACTTTTTCCGCTTCAAGCAACCAAAGAAATTACGTTTGTTTTGATCATATTTTGGCAATGTCAAACCTCTCAGTTTCAGTTTTTGTTCACTTCCTACGTGGCCGAGACGGCAAATGTGCACGAAAGAATTATTGTGTTTCGTTTGTTACAATAGAACATGGATGTTGAAAAATTTGTAATGCACACAATCAATTATTGATTCACCAAATTAGCTTACTACATTATTATCATGTTCTTTTGATGGACAATTTTGGTTAACTAGTGACGTTAAATGTGAGAAGGGAAAAAAACTTTTTCTCTGAAGGAACTTTTAAATTTAAAAATTGAAAAAACTTGATCCAGCAACTTTCTGAAATAATTCGCCATGTTAAAAAAAATAGAAAAAAAATAGAAAGTGAACTCTGGTAATTTCGCATCTTTTGGGAAAATAACAGTGACCATCATTCGTGAACTATTTCTATGTTACAATAGAGCATGAATGTTGAAAAATCTCTAACGCACACAATCAATTTCTGATTCACCAAATTGGCTTACATTATTGTCTTGTTTTTTTTATGAAAATGTTGGTTAACTAGTGACGTAAAACCTGAGAAGGATAAAAAACTTTTTCATCTTCGGTTTCTCTCATCTGTTATTGAAAAAAAAACATCATGTTGAGTGTATATGACGCTACCTGTGGAACTGCGAAAAGAAAAAAAAAACTTTTGTCTTATTTCTGCTTAAAACAGTGCAATTTAAATACGAAGCTAACAAAGCAGTGCTAGCAACACGAAGGAAAGGTGTGCTCAGCCCAGTCTCGACCTATGGGCCTGTCTGTCTGAAGTGTCCTTGTCCCCTCAATCACCCCTCACCGAACCCGTTCACTCCCCCCCCCTCTTCCCGTACCCCTGCCTCCCGTCTCTCCGACTGTCAGAGCATGGCAAATCCTGATAAACTTTTTCGCTCCAAGCAACCAGAGAAATTACGTTTGATTTGATAAATTTTTGGTAATGTCTAACATCTCAGTGAAGTTTTTGTTCACTTCCTACGTGGCCAAGACGAAAAATGTGCAAGGAAGAATTATTGTGTTTCGTACCTCCGTTTCCCTACTGACACCGAATAGTTTAAAACATCATAGCTATACAATTACAACGCACGATGCATCACTACGAGACTCGCCTCGTAGGCCGGAAAGTGCCGTTCTCTGCACAAATGTTGCCCTACACAACATCCCGAAAAAATGGTTCTCTCAGGGGCAAAAATACGACTTTACCAAGCAAAGTGCCTGCAAGTAGGGGACCTACATCCTCTCACGCACAAAATTCTAATGCTCAAAAGACGGGAGACTTGTTAACAGCTGCCAGTAACCCCGTCAAAGAATGTGTGCCACCTTCCGAAGCAACGTCAGTGAAGACTATGCAACCAATATCGCCGGATGAGGGAAAACATGTCTGCCAAACCTCCAGCAATCATTTGAAGGTTCGAAGCAGTGAAGTCTCAGCCGCAGCACCACAACCACCTGCTCCTCATCTGAACAAGCAAAACAGCGTGCCAGCTCCCCAGCTCTGCGTCAACAACAACGCTCCGAACTGTCCGCCAGCGGCTAGGACACAAACACCATCCTCATCAGTGGTACAAGAAAAAATAGTTTTTACTAATAAGGACATTTCAAGCGTGGTAGACTTTTCTCATTCTCCAGATAATATGTTCGATAATTTTCGCGCACAAACCGATACTGGCAGTAAATTACCCCAGAGCGCAAGCTGTGAAAACAAAATAAAATTTCCAGTACAGAGCAATTAAAATAACACTGTTACTTCTTTTAATGGCGACTTGCACCCGCTTCAAATAACAAGCTCTCAAAAAATTCATGAAATTATTCACAATTTGTCTCTAACAAGAGCGTTTTTCAATAAATCCCTAAGACAACGTGAGCCTCCTAGCCCGTCGTCGATTTTTTCTACAGTATCAAACATTCAGAACCTAACCGAACAGCTTTTTGCTTTAAATTCTCATATAAGTTCTCAAGACCTTGCACCTGTGGTACCTGCTAGTATCTCTTGTGAAATCGACTCCAATTGTCGAGAACCTTACGACACTTTGCTGCTAGGTGATAATATCCTAAGCACGATCAGAAGAAAGGACATCGATTGCTCGTGCTGGATCAAAACTGTTCCATCAGGGCGCTTCGATGACCTTCTCCATACTGTAAATTGCATGCCTAGATTTAAAAATTATATACTAAGTTTTGATGGTCTCTGCCACTCGCCCTCAGACCTTGCTCGAATCAAACAACAAATTGTAAGAAAGTACGCACTTTCTCGCATTTATATTGCCAATGCTTGCAGTGCAAACGAATTCAACAAAGCGAGGCATTTTTGCAAAAACCTGGGTTTAAACTTGATTCAATTTCAAACTTACCCAGAAAATGAAAATGGTGACGCACTCAATAACTTTCAATGGCCTCGGACCCAGGAAGAGAACTTCTGTTTTCTTCAACAACTTGCAATGAAATCAACATTGCGAATCGCCGTGCCATATTGTCCTCGTTTCAACAAATGTCAAGCAATAAATGGAATTGTAGATCATTCCAATGAATCGAATAATTCACGGAATGAGACAAATAGTCTCACATTAGACTTTCAAAAAGAATATAAGCCTATGCATATCACTGCACATGGTACACCAAATCCTTCAAAATTGATTGCGACATCAAGCAGAGGTCTGAGTAACTCACTCACCCACAGCATGAGGAACGTAAATAAGCCTGAGCCTTTCCCTGATTCGATCTCAGACAAATATAATGTCAGTACGAAAAATAAATTTGCGTTACTTGCAACAGACACAAATAGTGATTGCGACATGCCCTCCTTTTCAACCAATTCTCAACTTTCCAGTGAGTACGCAGGAACCAAGGAAAGTCAAGCAAATACCGATATTCAAAACTATTCCAAAGAAAATCAAATTATTCGAAAAAAATCTGATGCCTCTGCCGGGCCTCCGTCGAACGACCAAACTAATACTGCTACCGAAAAATCAACAGTGAATCAAATCTGCACACGCGTTGCACACACACTGGACGACTTGAAACGATCGCTCAAATTGGAGCCTGCTTACACTGTAGGTGACGGACACTGTCTCCTCCACGCCGTAACGACGCAGCTTGCTTCACAACAAAAATCGAAATGGAATTGTATATCTCTGAAAAAAGCCATCAAAACTGAGAGCTCCAGAAACAAGGACCAGTATGCAAAATTCGTTGACAAGAACAGTGGCAGTTTCGAACAACTCATCGATAAATACATCGATAGAAAAGTCTTCGATCACGCAGTTGGAGACCTCATACCCCAAATACTTTCTAATGTAACGAGAACACCAATTCACGTATTTGATGAAAGAGACAATGGGATTTGGAAGACGACAATCTCCCCTACATCAATTGCTCTGATAAACTGTCCTCCGGTAAACATACACCGGAAACAGGACCACTATAGCGCCCTCTTGAAAATGCGTGATGAAAATCGTGTTGCTCCCTCCCCCATTTTGTGACTAAATAACAGTGATCACATTGAATATGAAGCTGAAATCACAAACAATGAACGCGGCAATAAAGACCTAGAGACGAATACTAAATGCCCTGCTAGACCTAAAAAATGCAATAACTCCACTAAAGATCTGCCTATTGAGGTAAATGATATCAAAATATTGCACATAAATGCTCGCAGCCTCAATGGTAAAATGGATGACGTACGAGTAATGTTGATCACTAACGATATCGATATTTTATGCGTATCTGAAACATGGTTCGATTCACGAGTCGAAAGCTCATATCTCAGCATTACCGGGTACAAATTGTACCGTTATGATGGAGTCAAGAGTGAGAGAGGTAGCGGTTCATGCATTTTCATCAAAGATGTCTACTCTACATCCTTAGTTCCGATAAAAGAAAAATGCGAAGACATAGAAATGGTTTGGCTCAATGTTCAAGTAAACAAACACAAGTCTTTCATTATCGGCAGTCTTTACAGACATCCGTCAGCATCTCTTCGTCCAACATTAGATTTCATTGAAAATACGCTTAGATCAATCTCTGCAGCCAAAAAGTCTTTCTATGTTTTCGGAGATTTTAACGTGGATCTGACAAATAAAAACAATCAGCTAAGCAAGATGCTGCACAGACTTAATCTTTCTCAAATGTTCCAAGAACCAACGCGAATTACCAACACTTCTAAAACTCTTCTTGACCTAGCAATTACCAACAATCCCCAAGCAGTACTCAGCACAGAAATCTTACCGTCCTTTTCTGATCACCATTCGGTAGAATGCCAAATCAATATTGCAAAAGAGAAACAGAAATCTAGTTACATTACATATCGCATGAAAAACCACTACTCCCCTGAAATATTTCAAGAAAAGCTATTAGACAGATGGAGTGAATTTCAAGGCATGGAAAACACCGATGATGTCAATCTACAAGTTTCGCTTTTCAACGAAAATTTCGTATCAGCTCTTAGCGAATGCGCACCTTTCACTACGAAGAAAGTTAAGCCAAGAATTTCTAAATGGATAACAGATGAGATAAAACAGTTGAGCAGAGCTAAAAGAAATTTGCAGCGTGAGTACAAACTGAATAAATCAGACAGTACGCGTCGAAAATTATATAAAGATCATGAGAAGATCCTACGAAGAAAAGTTAAGGAAGCAAAACGGGACTACTTCCACAAAGAACTCTTGGCGGCAAAACAAAACCCTAAAAGAACTTGGGAAATCATTAGAGAAGCTGCTCAGTATAAAAATTCAGACTGCAAAAGCACTTTTGACAACCCCTCAGAAATGGCGAATGACTTTAACACTTTCTTCTCAAAAGTTGGCGAAGACGTTTCCAATGAAGTATCCAGGACAGTTTCAGACACATCTACAGAGGCAAATCTGAGCGATGTTTCATCCCCAAATAGTAGCAACAAGTGGAGACCAAAGCCAGTTAGCGTCATAGAGATACGAAAAATCTTATACTCACTAAAGAATATTAAAGCGACTGGACATGATGGCATAAGCCTCCAACATATTAAAGACAGCTTCCCTGTCACAGCACCCTTTATTCGCTTGATAATAAATACATCTATAGTCACAAACAAGTTTCCCGATCAATGGAAACTATCCATAATTAAGCTATTACATAAATCTGGTGATATCGACATAGCGTCAAACTACAGACCAATCAGTCTCCTGCCTGTTATGTCCAAAATATTAGAAAAAGTAATAACAAACCAGCTCTCGTCTCACATAGACGAGTCACATCTACTGCATCGCAATCAATATGCTTACAGGAGGAATACCAGTACCCAGGACGCCCTGTTAAACATAACAGAAAAAATTTACAAAGATATTGACCAAAAAAAATTAACTCTCTTACTATTGCTTGATCTCTCCAAAGCTTTCGACAGTGTTGAGCATAAGAAACTTCTACAAAAAATTTCAAACCTCAGAATAGACACTCAGTGGTTTGAAAGCTACCTACGAAACCGCTCTCATGCAGTGTGCTTGAATAACAAAATGTCATCATTCATACCAAATAACTTTGGCGTTCCTCAAGGTTCAATCATCGGCCCACTCCTATTTTCAATTTTCATCAACGATTTCCCCACCATGCCGGCAAACACAAAAATCTCAATGTATGCTGATGACGTACAAATTGCCATGACAAGCTCAACAGCGGATTTAACAGAAACACAAGCCAACGCTGAAAACCTTCTGAGAAATCTGAAATTGTGGTATGACCATAATGGCCTCAAACTAAACGCAAGTAAAACGCAATGCATTATATTTTTGGATCACAGAATGCGACTGAAAATTTACCACCATTCAAGCTAACATTTGGAGACGATACAATTAAACCAGTCGATAAGGTTAAAAATCTGGGTGTTTGGTTTGACAAAAATATGACTTTCAATTCACACGTCGAAACAATGTGCAACAAAATTAACGGAACCTTAATGTTCTTTCATCGTATAAAGGACACACTTGACGAAAAATCTAGATTATTAGTGATTCAGTCTTTAGTTTTATCGCGTCTGGACTACTGCAGTCTTGTGTGGGGAGACTTACCTAAATGTCGTCAGGAAGAGTTGCAAAAATGTGTAAACTTCGCCGCCAAAGTGGTATGCAAAGGAAATTTTAATAAATACGATCATGTCACCCCTCTTTTAAGAAAACTCGACTGGATCCCAATACCGAACAGATTCATGATCCAGAAAGCTCGACGAGTATTCTCCTCTCTGTACCTCCCCCAAAGTAATGCAGAGGTGGTAAAATTTTTTCCATCTAATATCCCAAACGAAAGACCAAACCGGAGGAACGATGTTTTAGTCAGTTACCGTTCATCTAACGTGGGACAAAAAGCTTTCTCAGTTTCTGGAGCTTTTTTGTGGAACAAGCTTCCCCAGCATATCAAAAACTCTAAAACTGGAAAAGAATTTAGAGTAAATGTGTCACGTCATTTTGCATCTCTGTCATAGGGCCTGCAGCATCTCGGTGTGAACTTCCCATCTATCAGAAATTTTAATTTTTCCTGAAATTTCTGTTAGAAATTTAGAAATTATTTCATTTTACGTTTGCTAAGCGATTCGTATATTCATCTTACTTATTTCTGTCGACAACAATGAGCACCACAGCCGTCAGTTCAGTGCAGCAGAACGAACGTTCTTTCCATAATTAGGAGTATTTCCTCATCTTTTTTTGTTATTTCTTTCTCTTTTCTGTATTAATATTTAACGTCCGTATGACAAATATGCCATGAAATACATTTTGTGTGTACACCAATAGACAGGTTTATAGACGTGAGGGTTGTGCAAAGTTTATAATGAATTAAATTTTTGGCTAACGTTGTCTCGCTATTTCAAAATCATTCTCGAAGATGTTTTCAATCGATTTTCGGCTGAGCTGGAGGGAAAGGGGTAATTTAAGCATTGCATTTAGTCTTTTTATTTTTTTTTCGTGCGTTCAGCGCACACTAGCACTGAACTTTCAAATCGGAAAAAACTCTAAATTTCTGTAATCAAAATTATCATTTTGGATCAAGGCCTAATCTTCCTATATGTGCCAATTTTGTGAATATTCTCCACTCAGATGTGATATCCGGCCACAATGTTACTCCATTTTATCCCACGTACACATGTCCCTATAATGCTGAAGAGTTGTGTTGCTTCTTGACTATAACCTGATTTTTCTTAAAAATTTCTGTGAAGAAATTAAAAAACAGCTCATTTTCATGTTTTTCGAAGTCTTCTCTTCCTTTAAGTTATTTTTTTTGCGAAAAATTTCTTAGGATTTCAGTGAGCTCAGCTGTCATTTTCTGTGTAGTAGATGGTAGGTTGCTTCTATCTTTTATCTTATATATGTATTTTTTTTCTAATATTTTATTTTCAATAAGTATATAAATTAATATGTGTGTGTACGTGTGATAGGTATATATATGTATCTACATAAATAGATATACATGTTTTTATCTCATTTCTTTACGCAAAAACCATTCGGTTAATAAATTTTATTGCAATAGCGAAATGATTCAAAAATAGATCTAGCACTTCCCCAGAGGGCGTTTCTGTGAATCGGATTAATATCATATATAATTAATGAAATAAAGTGCAATTTGAGCATATGAATCGTAGTAAAATTATCTTTCTGTCCGTATGTTGTACAAGCTATGAATTTTGATATTGAATATATGTTTGTTTACCCATTTCTACCAATATTTTGTAGATATTTGTCAATCATGAGTGGTAACCGGCTTACACTGTATCTCTATTTTATCCCATGTACCCATGTCCGCATGATGTGGTGAATATCGAGAAGATACGAAATATGTTTTTGGTGGTGATAGGGCTTTGCATATTTTTAGGGCATATTTTTCATTTCTCATTCAACTACCCTTGACAGAGATAGACTATTGGCAAGCCACGTGTGGTTTGTCTATTAGTACGCCTCGTATATTTTGTCTATTAATATGCCTCGTATGGTCTATCTATTTTGTACACCTCTGATAGCTTGTCTATAAGTACACCTCGTATAGTTTGCCTATTATTATTATGCCTCGTATGGCTTATCTATTTGTAAACTGTTATATCTTGGTTTTTCATCACGATATTAGGATTAGTAATTGTAGCTGCAAACTACAGTATCGGTAGCAGTAACTACCGTAACTGAAGCGTTAGCTTCAGGAGTAGGAAAGGAAACTCTCAGTAAGGTTCCTATTCTTGTACTGAGTCATCCATACACCGACTCTGCTTATAAGCTATAGCGCTCGGAAGTTAAACAATGCTCTTCCGGTGATGTATACCAATGCGATGCGCCCCCAAGGCACAGCTTCCGGCGGAGGTCTCATAAAGACATCTGACCTGAACGCAATAAGGCATCCGGCAAGACGCGCAAACCTCATCTCCGGAAACCCATAAACCCAACGATACCTATTTCACTATATAACAACTTCCTCCCTTTAAATGAATGTATGTGACAAAAAGAAGGAAGAGCTCAGCAACGTATTCGCATTACAGGTTTAGTTACTCTACTTGATCTACGAGGTTAATTTTGCACAGGGGAACTGCTAACAGGCTAATCAGGAGTCTCTGTTTCCCCACTACGGATAGATCCCAAACGACTGTGCAACAACTGATTTGAATGTCTCTTCAAGATTACATTTAATGCTAATATTTGAACATGAAAGACATTAACAGCCACTTTACTAACAATAATTCCCTTCAGCCACTTGGGACCATTTCTAAAATTCAGAGCAAGAACATGATCACCGACATCAAATTGAGTTACATACATAGGCTTAGACCTGGACACAGAATATTTAGGATGAACTCTATCTCTAGAAGTAACATATTTACGATTGTTTAGCGCAACAGAGGGAGCAATTTTTGTGACACTTTGAGGAATACAATGTGATTGAAATAACGCGTAATTAGTTTGTACATCAGAGAAATTATGAACAGAGTTACCGTCACAAGTATCGTTCCTAGGGTTTTGTAGAATAATTTCGTTCTACTGCTGTAGAGGCTTACTTGAACTCTTCATTGACACATCTTCTCTTCCGACGTAGCTCTGACAACCGCTCCTTTCCGGCTGCCCTATGTAAGTGCGAGCTGCGTCAAATTCTTCACGTGTAGGTCCCCTTCGTGTAACAGGAGAAGGTCGTGCTGCAGTCGTAGATTTGCAAACTTTAGAAATGTGGCCTATTTTTCCACATTTTTTGCATTTTAATAATTTAATTTTAGGGCATAGCAATTCTTTGTAAGGTGCTTCTGCTTAGTTCCGCAGCGAATGCATATTTAATTCGGCTGTAGTTTTTCTGTAGTGAAAAACGATGAAGATGAATCCTCACGAATAATATCTGGAGCGTCGAAGCTTTACTGTTGAAGGACTTGCTGTCACACTTCTGTAGAACCGCGCTGAGAATTTGCGCTGAATGTAGACCAGCCCCAAGAGCATCTCTCAAGAGACGATCGCGACCGCAATTTCCGAAGTTGCACGAAGATGCTAAGTCATTTAACGTTTTAGCATAACTTTGTTTAGATTCATTAACACTTTGCTCTCTGTTTAGAAATGTAACAGATGCGCCAACAGTGGATTTCTTGATTTTAAATTGTTGTATTAACTTTCCTTCAAGTTCCTCATATGTAGCATCAGTGAGTAACGTAGGTTAAATTCTTCGTTGTAGATCAGTAATGATGTTTACAGGCGAAGCTTCAACTATAATACTAGCTTTGTTACCATCATTGTTTCCCGCCTTCTGAAGAACGTCTGCACACTGTACTTGAATCGTTGTAGATATTACTCACTGTTTCCACTTTAACGTCGAATGGAGGACAGCAAACTGCAGAATGCGCCATCTTAATTTCGGAGCACTTGTAACGTTCAGATTTACTTTGGAGATTCGAAGAGTCGTCGCCATTTGTAATATCGTGGTTTTTCATCACGATATTAGGATTAGTAATTGTAGCTGCAAACTACAGTATCGGTAGCAGTAACTACCGTAACTGAAGCGTTAGCTTCAGGAGTAGGAAAGGAAACTCTCAGTAAGGTTCCTATTCTTGTACTGAGTCATCCATACACCGACTCTGCTTATAAGCTATAGCGCTCGGAAGTTAAACAATGCTCTTCCGGTGCATACCAATGCGATGCGCCCCCAAGGCACAGCTTCCGGCGGAGGTCTCATAAAGACATCTGACCTGAACGCAATAAGGCATCCGGCAAGACGCGCAAACCTTATCTCCGGAAACCCATAAACCCAACGATGCCTACTTCACTATATAACATACACCTCGGATGGTTTGTCAATTAGTACTCCTAGTATAGAACTTTTGTTAGACTACTAGCACACCACGAATGGTTTGTCTATTAGTACGCCTCGTATATTTTGTCAATTAATATGCCTCGTATGGTCTATCTACTTGTACACCTCTGACAGTTTGTCTATTAGTACACCTCGTATAGTTGGTCTGTTATTATGCCTCGTATGGCTCATCTACTTGTACACCTCGGATGGTGTGTCAATTAGTACTCCTCGTATGGAACATTTGTTTTAGGATGCCCTATATTTAAGAAACGTTTAAAAGCCAATATGTTGGCATGTATCTCATGTGACAATTTGAAAATAAACATTTTTTCTTTTCTTTTCTTTTAAGGTTTTTGAAAGCGATTTTTTATTTCAATTTATGTAGCATCAGCTACAAAGCGTAAAATTATAAAATTTTTCATTCGTACTTAAATAAAATAATTATTGACATTAAAAATCTTACTTTAAATTATTATTAATAATTTTCTACTTATAATTAGTAATCATTGAAGTTTTTGTGTAAATGCATTAGAGATAAAATAACGATCAACATTCTCGAGTCTAAAGCCTTCTCTGAGTGGCAATACTGCCGGGACGCTTGGCTTCCTATGCGTCACTCTCTCTCTCAGCTTTCGTAGCCTGTGGTTATCACCGTTCTTGTAAGTGGAAGAAATTAAGTGTTTAAATAGAGAAAGGTCTGGTAAAGTATATTGTCATTGTTTAATGTGCATTGTGTTAAGTTTAAGGATCTGGTCAGTGTCGTGATATATAGATAAACATGAAAATAGTCGTAGAGTTCGTAAATAACATTCGTAACGTAGTTCGTTCGTTCGTAATTCGTTGGTAACGTAGCGTAAATTTTTCGTCATATGTTCATTGCATTTCGGTGTCAAGATTTTATTATCAACATTTAATCACGTTCTTTTTTTTATTCTTGCGGCAAAAATATATACTTGCATCTGTCATGTGATATTGCTACTTGCGTACAAAAATACTTCGTGAACGCGTACGGCGGGATGCCAGCGTTTTCGCGGGGAGATGGCGAACGCAAAAATTAACTGCCGTGTCATGTCATTTCCATGTTCAAGAATTGCACCTCCTTTATGTGTAAATATTATCCTGTTACTACAGGATATTCTTGCAGTGTTTCTTTTTCAGTATGATTGCCATATGATGAATTTAGGACTTTCCTTTTAATTCTCGTACGGACGTAGATATTATAGAGTACGAAAGTTATTCATGCATGTTCTTGCCTCTTTTTAGCTGTTTCGTATTTCAGCTAGATTCCACGAATCATGGTGTTTAAATTACATGTATTTTCCATAATTTCACAAAATGGAATAACCGATTTTTTACTGCTTTAAAAATCATGTACAAGTCTGGTACTGTCATGCATATTCCTGCAAAAGTTTTCAGCGGTGTGATATTTCATCTATTATGGAGTGGATAGCCCTACACTGGAGCACAGCATAGGTTCCACATAGACACAACATAGTTATAGTACTGAACAAAATAGACAATGCTATGACACAGCAAGTTAGGTAAATAGTTCACTCACCTCGTGGGTATCTTAGCTTTATACTCAATCGGCGGTACTGTGGCTAGTGAGATTAGAGCGGAGATAGACGGAAATATATAGAATAGGATAGAATAGAATTAGTACATTAGTTTAGAACTTAAGAAGTTAGATACCAACCACAGTAGGTAATTATATACACACTCGGTCAACATGTACTTGTTGTTGAACCCGAGGCCAATAGCAGACTGACTTGCGAGTGTTGCTCTCTCGAGCGTTGCCAACTTATGGTCTCTCTAACATTAGCTCTGTTGACTGTTAATTTGTAGTCCCCACAGATGTGGATGTTTTGATCAGCCTTGAGCACAGGGACGATCGCCGCTGCCCATCTCGAGTATTGTACAGGGGTGAGGATACCTTCCTGCACCATTCTATCAAGTTCTGCCTCCACCTTTGGTCTCAGTGTGTAAGGCACGTTCCTGGCCTTACAAAACTTTGGTGGTACGGCTGGATCCACTTCTATTTTGAAATTCCTTCCCTTAAAGCAACCTAGACCTGGTTGAAAAAGGTCGGGGAATTTATTTGCTAACTCTTCAGGGCAGGTAGTCAATTTGTTGACATTATTTGATACTATAGTTAGCCCGAGGGAATCAATCAGGTCCCTACCCAGCAAAGCTGGCCCCTCCCTGTCTACAATCACAATAGTTGCTAGTTGAGGAACCATATTACCAGGTTCACGCTGGATGTTAGCCCTAATCTCCCCACAAATCACTAGGGGGGTTCCCCCATAAGTCCTAAGCTTAACATCAGAAGGTCTCAGCTCGGGTCTTGACTTAGCTGGTATTTTAGAGTAGGTGGCCATTGAAAGGATAGACCTGGCAGCACCTGTATCTACCTCCATCTCTAATGGCACACCATTTAGTAACAATTTTATTTTGATTGGGGGTTTCATTTCCTCGGCTATTGAGAAAATCTCCCCATAACAGCCTAGATTAGCAACTAGATAGTCTGCACAGGTTGCATTGTTAGTTCTATTAGGGTTAGGGTGGTGTTCCCTCCCCCTTTTCTCATGCATAGCATGCACAAAATTATTTTTGTTGCCTTTAGCAGAATTTTGATTTTTCACTTTAAAGCAACATTTCTTAAGATGGCCTTTTTGGCCACAACCATGACAAACACTGTCTTTATAGGGGCAATCTCTACGCCAGTGCAGATTACCACAGCCGCTGCATGCTGATTTGGGGCTAGCTTGAGCCTGAGTTTTGCCCTGAGGCTTTATAGCAGTTTGCTTTACTCTATGCTGGCCCACATTTAGTATGGAATTAGGTTGCCTTAACACAACCGTCTCCCTCAGTTGAGTTTCTTTGGCAGTTGCCAGATCCACGGCTTTTTTCCATGTGAGGTCAGCTTCATTAAGCAAACAATTTTGAACATCATTACTGGCCACACCCAGTATGAACCTATCTAGCAGTGTTTCTTCCAGAACTTCCTGTTTGAAATTACAGGTGTCTGAAAGGGCCTTTAAGCTAGCCACAAAATCAGCAATGCTCTCCCCTTGTTTCTGGTTCCGCTTATGGAACCTAAACCTTTCAAAGATCTGGTTGCGTGTCGGCTTAAATTGCCGTCTTAACGCTTCCATGATCTCCTCATAGGTAGCATCTAAAAGTCTTTTAGGTGAGAGTAGGTCCTTTGCTAACCTAACAATTTTAGGACCCACCAGAGCAATAAATGTTTTAGCTTTATTTGAATCTTCCACTTTATTAATACTCAGGAAGCAGTTTAGCCTGACTTCATATTCTGGGAATTCTTCCTCTAAAGGATTGAATTCTCCCACTGAGCCTAGCATTGGCATTTTTACCCAGCTTTACAGCTAATTGTCAGATATCTACCTGAAATAGTAGTAGCAACAATATCAGTCGCAAGAGTAGCCAATTCAAGAGACTGTAATAATACACCTTGTTAAAAAAAAATCAGAAATTTACAGCATCAATACTCTAGTCACTGAATAATAATATAAATTCTGAGTTCCTTCATTAGTCTAGCCTCTCCCAATAGTTCTACAAAAAAAAATCCTCGTCGCCAGTATTATGGAGTGGATAGCCCTACACTAGAGCACAGCATAGGTTCCACATAGACACAACATAGTTATAGTACTGAACAAAATAGACAATGCTATGACACAGCAAGTTAGGTAAATAGTTCACTCACCTCGTGGGTATCTTAGCTTTATACTCAATTGGCGGTACTGTGGCTAGTGAGATTAGAGCGGAGATAGACGGAAATATATAGAATAGGATAGAATAGAATTAGTAAATTAGTTTAGAACTTAAGAAGTTAGATACCAACCACAGTAGGTAATTATATACACACTCGGTCATGTCGAGAATCTGTTAAGAATAATCAATTTTCGAATTAGAAATGAGAATTTAGGGAAAATCTTAACCAGGTGTGATAAATTCGAGTTTTTGATCATGTGTAACAAATTTACGTGTAACAAATTTTGTACTTTAAAAAGAAAAAATACATCAGTGGGCTTTGCTTTATGTGTTGTTAAAACATTGTAGGGTGCGCATTCAGTAGTACAGAGAGTGATCGAGCCCACACGTTCGTTGAAAGAATGTTTTGGTAAGGCCAATCTGAAGAGCATCGGGCAGTTTTGTATTTATTTTACCACGAAGGAATTTCTGAGGGAACTTGGTTACAAGATCTCTTACAGGGCAGAGATTTTGTATTTATTTTACCACGAAGGAATTTCTGAGGGAACTTGGTTACAAGATCTCTTACAGGGCAGAGAAACCTTTCCACAAAAGTGTTTGTAGACAGGGCGATCTTAAAATAACATGAGGAGAAGAGGCCAGCGAAACTTGAGAGGGTTCGGCTGAACCACATGGAGAGAAATTTATTCGAAGCACTTGTAAGCGTTAGGGCTGAGGACGCTGGACAGAAGAGGGTGACAGATTTATGACACACCATGGTAGGCTCAGGAGGTCCGTGAGAGAGCGAGCGATATTATCGAAAAAGCAAACAACCTCAGAAGAAGGCGGAGATTACGGCGCGCTTGGCAAAACATTTCAACAGCAAATAAGAAAAGGACAGCCTCAGGGAAAACCAATGGGAACGTTAGAGGAAAGTCTAGGAGGACGCTCAAGAAGCCCGTGAGAACATGATTGGTCTCACAAAAGAAAAGGGGGAGTACAGCTTTTGAACGGAGGGACAGAGCTGATTAGATGCGAGCAGTCTAACGCGGTTCATCATCATAGAAAGAAGTACGTGTAACAAAGTGTCATACTGGAAAAGCATTCTGAAAAATATAAGTGAAAATATTGAATATATTGAACGTATAGAGGAAGTTGAATAAGTTGTTTTGAGCCCGTAAATTAAAATGAAATTAAAAAAATGTCACGTCTATTTTCCAGAAATGAAAACATCGTAACCAAACTGTGCAGTATATGAAGTAATAATTTGAACGACAGTTGGGCGGGTAAGGAGTATTTCGGATCATAAGATATACAGTTCCTTTTGAAAAGAAGTTTTGAAATAAAAGTCATGAAAATAATGTCACATTAACGTAAAAATTTAAAATAATTTTGAGCACAATTTTTCGGCAATTAAAAGAAGTAACGAGCTGGTAAATTATTTGCAGGCAGGGCGGTCGTCGCAGATGTCTAACGTGATTGGAGGTTACGCGCTAGAAGTCCGAAGTGGAGATTTGGAAGGTGGTCGTCATAAATTTTTTGAACTGAGAATCACTTGTGGAGACTGAACTGGATTCGTGCCTTTGAGAAGAAACGTGTGAACGAACGTTATGACCACATCTGTACTGCTGAACGCCACAATAATTGAGGGGAATTCTGTCATATTCATGTGTGGGAAAGTGAGGGAAGGGCTGGCCGGCCAGATTTACTGGGATATCAATTGTGTGTAATTCAGTAGGGTAGGCTTTGAGGCAGGTTGTAAAATTGAACTGGGTTCTAATGACATGTTCATGGATTGTCAGCCAAATTTCTGTGTAATTATGTGCAGTAGATCATTTGACGTATGCTATCTGCTTTCATTACTAAATTAGCATTGTTCCTAACACCAATCATTGTGTGTGCGCTCATTGATGTTTGTATCACGTCTAGCTGGGAATTATAAATGTTAAGCATAGTTCACCCTGTGTATCATGCCCCACAATATTAGAAGCAATCCATCGTAATGCAACGGAGGGCGCCCAGAAAATGCGCTGCGTAAGTGGGTCAGCTATCCCCGGTGAGTACCTTCATTTTTAGTATATGTACTGTAATTGCCGATGATAATTCATTTAATTTGTGTTGTGTATATAGCCTGGAGGTGTGCCATTCCTCTATTCCGAGAACCTGATCTTCTTGTTAATGAATTGTTAACAAAGAGGGAAGGGGACATTTCTCGTGACATCTGAATTTGGTGAGATCAACACGATCGCTTTGTAATATTTTGTGAGTGTAGTATTGCACTGTATTTTTTTTGCGTAGTTATTTCATGTGCAAAACGTACAGAAATTCAGTGGAGGTACATGTCTCGTAGTGATGATTTTCTGTGTTCCGGTGTGAGAAGCCAGCAAGCACACGGCCATATAGATCAAGAAAGTGAAAGTGGTTATAGAAGTGATAAGTTTGAGTGAGAAAATTCTGGTGTGTTCACTCGATTAATTTCAAAGTTTCAGTAAAAGTTTTACAGTGAGTAGGTGTGGAAAACATTTGAGTGATCGCAAATTTTTGAGTTTTTGGAGAAAGTGAATAGGAGAAGATCGACACTATGCCTGCCCGTGGGAGAAGGAATCACGACCGCAGAAATGCGCCAGCAACGCCACCACAACCCGAAGAGGAAGCAGTAAACATGCCCGTGGTAACGAGTTGCGTGGGGGCCATTGGTGCTAAATTCAGGAGGGGCGATAATGTGGGGGAACATATGGCAAGATTGAAGATTTTGACGGGTAATCTGAATAACAGTGAGCAGGTGAAAGCCTTCTTCCTTTGCCTAGGTCCACAAGAGGCAAAGGAATGCAATCAAATAATTGATACACTAACGAACCTACGAGAAGCAGAAAACTGGCTGCGCTCTTACGCCGACCAGGTCGAACATCCAACTCAAGCGCTGTTTGAAATAGTAACCAAGAAGCAAACAAGCCGGGAAGGAGTTTCAGAGTACCTGACGCGCCTGGAAAGGCTGTACAACGAGAATTATCTGGAACATCCGGAACGAATCCTTGTAGATTTGATGTGGCTCGGATTAAGGGAGAACATCACAAGACCATTTCGAAGTGATGCGCGACCTACGACAGTACAAGAACTGAGAGACATGGCAATCGAGGTGGAAAATCGACGGATAGTACCAGTGCCAAGGGAAACGACAGAGAAGATGGAACCGGAGAGAGAAAGAGCGCAGCGAAGCGAGAGGAGGCCACAGCATGAGACTGCACGTGTCGGCCATACGATGCGGCATTCACCACAACGGCCTAGAGGGTACCGCCAGGAAGTGCCACCCTGGAGAGAAAGGAACAGACAGACACGACACTCTCCTTATCATCGAAGAGGAAATTATGAAGCACCCCACTGGAGCGAAAAGGGCAGACTTAGGAGTCAGCAGCACCAAATATACTACGCAAGAAAGCCAAAGCCGCATTCGGAAGCACCACCTGCACCTGCAGTGGACTTAGCCCAGTATAGAACAGTGCCACCGCCGTGCGTAAACTGTGGAAAATTTGGGCACCTAAGGGCTGATTGCAGGGTGCAACAGTTTGCAGGACAGCCAAAAAACGGAATAGGAGACCGTTAGCTTCACTAATAAATCCCAGCGTGATACTCCAAGTGAATGGTACACCTGTTACCGCACTTCTTGATACCGGAGCAAATATATGCTTGGTAAAAGAGCGTGTGGTTGCGGGGATTAAAAATGCTAGTGTGAAAGGAACATCGACTGCATTAAAAACAATTGGAGATGAACCCGTACCGGTGCTGGGAAAGATTAATGTGCCAATCAAAGTTAACGGTCAGAAAATTGTTCAGAGATGTTTTGTTGTGCGGGAAAATGCATTCCCAGGAGACCTGCTAATAGGAGTGGAAGTAATGAACAAAGTCAACGCAAAGCTAGACTTCGGAAAATGTAGGGCATCATTCTTTGGCACTTACGTGAACATGTTTTCAGCACCAGGACACGCTTCTCCGAAAATTCTGTGTGTGACGAGGGAAGAAACATCTGTAACTCTGGCTGAGGACATTACAGTGAAGCCTCGCACGCAAGCCATGGTAAAGTGCCGAGTAGATGGCAAGTTTGATGGAAAGGAAGTAATTTTAGAGCCTAGAATTAAGTGGGCGCCTTACGTCGGAGCCACCGCTGCAAGGGTACAAAACGGGTATGTTTTGATGCCTGTACTTAACCCTTTTGCCGAAGAAATCGCTCTGACTGAAGGAGCAATAATTGCAACATGCCACGAAATCTCGAATGAAGATGCAACTGCAGAAGAAACCAATGCGGAAAATAGCGAAGCAGAAAATTGCCGCAGAGAGAAGCGCTTTCAGCAAATTGATGAGCTTAACCTCAGCCACTTGGATGCTGAAAAACAAGGACAAGTCAGAAACCTGTTGAAGGAATATCACAAGACGATTAGTGCAGACGAGATGGATATTGGCCATGTGAAAGGAGTGAAATATAAAATTTTGCTGAGTGATTACAGGCCAATTCAAACGAAAGGGTGGCGTATTCTATACTCCAGCCAAGAAATTATTGATAAAAAGGTCTCGGAGATGATCGAAAGTGGAATTGTGCAAGAGAGTACAAGTGCTTGGAAAAACCCGCTCGTACTCGTAAAGAAGCCAGGAGGAGGCCACAGAGTTTGCCTTGATTTGCGAGCTGTAAACATGCGGGTGATAAACGAACATTATCCGATTCCACACATTGTAGGGACACTGGAGGAGGTGGCTGGCAAAGAATACTATTCCATTGTCGACGCAAAATCAGCCTTCCATCAAATTGAGCTAGATGAAGAAAGTAAGCAATACACGGCATTTCAGACTCGACAAGGCAACTTCGAATTCTCTAGGCTACCTATGGGACTCAAGTGCTCAACATCAGTGTACCAGAGAGTGATTTGTCATGTCCTGAAAAGGCAACTTGGAAAATTCGCCGCTATTTACTTGGACGACGTGTGCGTTAACTCTATGACTTTTGAGAGTCACCTAGAAAATTTAAGGGAAGTGTTGCACGAGTTTCAATGTGCCGGAGTAAAAATAGGCTTGGACAAGTGCAAATTTGCACAAAAACAAGTAAAGTACCTAGGATGTTACATCAGTCGTGAGGGACTTATTCCAGACCCAAAAAACGTGGAGGCAATGCAGAGTTACCCTAGGCCGACTACCGCACGTAAAGTGCGCTCGTTCGTGGCAGCGCTTAATTTCTACCGGCGCTTCATTCCACACTTTGCCACAACAGCTGCACCCCTTAATGCGCTGACTAAAAAAGGGGCAAGGTTCCAGTGGAAGGAAGAACACGAGCAAGCCTTCTGCAAACTTAAGCAACTCATGATAGAAGCTCCAGTTCTGAAGAAGCCTTCTCTAAATGAGACGTATTACTTGAGCTGTGATGCCTCAAATGAGGGCTCTGGCGCGGTCCTTGCGCAAAAATGTAACGGAAAGGAACAACCGATTGGATACTTCAGCAAAAGATTCAATGATGCTGAAAAACGTTATTCAATTACGGAGCGGGAAGGATTAGCAGTGGTCGCCGCTGTAAATCACTTTTCACCTTACCTGTACGGCAATAAATTTGTTGTAATTACTGACCACACAGCTCTCAAATATTTGTTCAAAGGTAAAAATACCATGAACAACAGAATTATGAGATGGGCCCTAACACTCTCTCAATATGATTTTGAGGTGATTTATCGGCCAGGAACTCAGAACGTGGTGCCCGACGCATTGTCGAGAAATATTGCGAACGATAACGAAGAAGAAAATCGAGACGACGAAGCCCCTAAAACAGTGTTCGTCACGAC
This sequence comes from Morinoia aosen, assembly GCA_030386875.1. Taxonomy (NCBI): domain Eukaryota; kingdom Metazoa; phylum Arthropoda; class Malacostraca; order Amphipoda; family Talitridae; genus Morinoia; species Morinoia aosen. The sequence goes on along the minus strand of CM059579.1, from coordinate 54,053,551 downwards.
GATGTTAGATGAAACTCCCAATGTACAAGAGGCGGAAAGTAAGTTGCAGAAAGAAAATGTGAGAGCAGAACAGTTGAAGGATCCCGTTTGGGGGCCAGTTCTGAGGTATCTTGAAGGTGACAAATCAGGGGACGCACCAAGTCTCGCTCTGAAATCCGAAATCTTCACTGACGGAGGCATCTTGCATTTCAGGAAGACGCAACGAAAGCCTAACAGAACAAGGCACCTGATCGTGGTGCCAGACGCTCTGAGAGAAGCAGCAATAACGTTAGCGCATGATAGCACAATTGGTGCACACCAAGGTCGTGCTAAAACGTGGAAAAAGCTCATGGAATTCGGGTACTGGATTAACATGGCGCGTGACGTTAACAAGTACGTCGATTCGTGCATGCAATGTCAGAAACGTAAGATCAACAATCGCATTTGTGTTAGCATGGGTTCATTCCCTGAAATTGACAAGCCTCTGGACAGAATAGGCGTTGATTTAATCGAAATGCCAGTGTCGAATGAGGGCCACAAATACATCCTAACGGTGGTCGATCACTTTAGCAGATATGTTGCAGCGTTTCCGCTCAGAAGCAAGACGACTGAGGAAGTAACGAAAGCGTTGACTAAGTTCGTTACTACGTACGGCACAGCGAAGACGCTCATCTCAGACAGGGGAACCGAGTTCACGTCAGCTTTGTTCAGAAATGTGTGTGAAAAATTGAAAATAAAATACTACAACACTTCAGCATATCATCCCCAATCAAACGGAATGACCGAACGTCAAAATCAGAATATCAAGACTGTTTTATCACACCTTGCCTCCAACGATCAATCTTCGTGGCCTGATGCACTTCTTTGGACATGCCTGGCACTGAACACCAGCTACCAGAGCGTCATTGAAGAAATTCCGTATTATTTATTTTTTGGTAGGGACGCTGAAATTCCTGTGGTTGACTGGTTAAAAACCCCTCGCATGGATTACTCTCTAGGTGAGAATTACAGTGCCGAGGTAAGCTTACGACTCCACAATGCGTTCAACATGGTGAAGGTAAAATCTAAAGCCTCACACGATAAATCGGTGCAGTTAAAGGAGCGCGGAGTGAAAAACAGTCAGGTGCAAGTGGGCGATATCGTCTTGCTGCATAATCCAACGGGAAAGGCGGAAGTTGCAAATACATGGCCTACCGATTGGGTCGGGCCTTACCGGATTACAGTAAAAACAGAGACGAATGCCACAATAAAGGCGCTCTATAGTAACTGCGAGAGAAGAGTTCACCTCGATAGATTGAAAATTGCACACTTGAGGGGTGAAGCTTACCCCTGCAACCAGAATGCCGCGGCGCCGCCAAATGCCGGATGTGAAGCTATCGACAGCGAGGACGAAGATATGCCAGAAAACGCTGCGACTGAACAGGCTACGTCGGTGACTCAGCGAAAATACAACTTACGTTCTCGGTGTAGGTGAACCGCCAACTAGAAACGAGCTACAGAGGACTGCAATCATGCATCAACTTGACTTTGCGGGATGTGTTCTTGTGTGTTTAATTTTTGAAAACTCTTGCGTAGGAGTAAGATTTTTTTAGCGTTGCATTGCTTTAATCTAAATGCGTTCTTTAGTAGAATTGTGTTATTCTAGCTGTGAATTGAAACTAATCTCACTCACTAGAGTGTGATGCTTTGTTCAATAGGAATATGCGCTAGGTTATGTAACTCCAACTTGCTTTGCTCACAAGAAATTTCGTTTGGACGAAAATCTTGTTGAGTGATCTAATCTTACACTATGCGTAGTTCTCATTTTCTCTCTTGCTAAGTAAAGGGAAGTTGAGCGTTTATTAGGTTAACGTCGTGTGTTTCTCAAGAGGAGTACTTTGTTTCCTTTGTAGGATGCTTATATTCTCGCCAGCTTCTCGTGAAGCGTGCGCGCTTCATACGAGACAGCTCTAGCGAATGAATTAAGTTTCATCAGAATTTCTTAGGCTGAGGCTATCTCAGGCTAGCTGATTTTATCTATACCTTTAGACCGTTCATTTTCACAACGGGGAAAATAAGTTTAGCGTCATATTAAAATTTCGTATTCTTTTGTACTGTAGCGTTGAATTCTGACTCTGTGTCTTTCTCTTACCCTGAAAGAATATCGTAAACACGGTATTCCGGAAGGAATCAGTCTCCTATTACTCTGTAGAAGTATAGTACATTTCTTTTCAGACTTAAGGAATTAATTTCTTGGTAGATTAGCGTAGTATGTACTTCAGCACAGAACAGGCCGGAACAATTGCATAACACGAATACATCTCGTATGAGCAGCAAATTAAGGAAGGATCACGTGGAATATAAGTAATTATTTACAAGAACGAAGAAGATAGAACTACAACACGACATGGGGGGACACATTGCACCTGCGTTGGAGATGTTTAAAAGGATTGCCCAAATTCAAGCGTTGCAGTGAGAGGCGACAAAGACGAATGTATAGCTGGAAATGTCACATCATGCTTAAGAAAGGACGCCGGACACACAAGTAATTACCTCGGAGCCGCTTGTGGTTGAGTTGTAGCTGAGCCAACGGGCCACTAACAAGCTAGAGCAGGAAGGAGTTCTCGACTAATTAGCATTCATGCTTCGAAGTGGAAAACACCACAGAACGACGCAGCATCATCGTGAGGAAGGAAGAAAAACGAAATTAAAGCATGAGATATTATTGGGTGCCGAGATGTACTAGCGTTTAAAAATGCTTTTATACAGTGGGCACTCAAATGAAACAATAACAATGCTTTTATGTGCTTGAGTGTTGATATTTACTTAAGTATTTCGGAATTTGCGTCGTGACATTTATGCCTGGTGAGGCATTCCTGAAATTCGAATGCAAGTTCCTGTGAATTTTGGCTAGGCAAATTATCACATTGGAATATTGAAGCCGCATTTTAGGCATCTCTATTTATACGTGAAATAAAAATTAAAAGAGATTACGTTGGATAGCCTTTGAATGATACGTACGGTCTTCAAAGAATATGAACCCATGGAATTCTCGCACTAATAAGAGTGGTTACTAGGAGAAAATAAAACATGAGCTGGTGTCTGCCTGAGATTCTACGTCGAAATCGAGGAATACTGAGGGGAGTTCCACTGGATTCCACCGCGCATACAGGATACCACCGCCGGATATACCTCGGACTCTTCAGGATTACTTCGTAGGATGCAGAACCCTATCGCGAAGGGAAACTGCAGTGAAGGAAATTATCGACGATTCGACTCGTATTTTCCGCCAGATCAATATAACTTACTGACGTATCGATTTGTCTGATCAACGAATCGACGTTCATGAGTAATCTGGCGATTAAAAAACTGAGTTGAATAAACCTCATAAAATATATGTGAAACATTGCACTTAACATGATTTGGTGGTAATTTGAATCGTGATAATGATACATCTTACAGAATGGAATCGTGAAGTTAGTGTGGTGTATAGAAATGTTATACGAGTCTGGAGATTGGGCTCGCAAGACTTCCTCATGAAATTAAGTACCCATCTTCAACGCGTGTGTGAAGCTATTGAAACGGCAGAAGAGAAGCATGGAAAGAGAGCAAATTCGTCAACGATACCAAAGGAATCGACATCGAATAGTCAACTGCAGCGGCAAGGATTAGGAGAACAGAAAACGCAAGCGTAAATTGAAACTACGAGACATAAAATCGTCGATACTTTAGGATGTCTGAGGAGTGGGAAAGGTGCCCGTGATATTTTGTGAATGTTATTAGGGTTAAGTACTCAAGTATTTAGTACGCACTTTACTTCAGCGGGAAAAACAGATACATCGGTTAGAAGAATACGACACAATATATCACGCTGTGGCTGATAGTAATGATTGTAGTGTTAATTGTAAGGTACCCTGTTTCTGCGGAACAAAGTTTAGATGATAATGTGCTTAAGTAGAATTTACCATGTGTGTCTTATATTGGCTGCATACTGTAGTACTTATTATTCAATAAATAGCTGAAGGCTAATTAAAAAAAAAATTGTCAGGCCAATTTTTTAACTCTAGGAGGGCCGTCTGTCGAGAATCTGTTAAGAATAATCAATTTTCGAATTAGAAATGAGAATTTAGGGAAAATCTTAACCAGGTGTGATAAATTCGAGTTTTTGATCATGTGTAACAAATTTACGTGTAACAAATTTTGTACTTTAAAAAGAAAAAATACATCAGTGGGCTTTGCTTTATGTGTTGTTAAAACATTGTAGGGTGCGCATTCAGTAGTACAGAGAGTGATCGAGCCCACACGTTCGTTGAAAGAATGTTTTGGTAAGGCCAATCTGAAGAGCATCGGGCAGTTTTGTATTTATTTTACCACGAAGGAATTTCTGAGGGAACTTGGTTACAAGATCTCTTACAGGGCAGAGATTTTGTATTTATTTTACCACGAAGGAATTTCTGAGGGAACTTGGTTACAAGATCTCTTACAGGGCAGAGAAACCTTTCCACAAAAGTGTTTGTAGACAGGGCGATCTTAAAATAACATGAGGAGAAGAGGCCAGCGAAACTTGAGAGGGTTCGGCTGAACCACATGGAGAGAAATTTATTCGAAGCACTTGTAAGCGTTAGGGCTGAGGACGCTGGACAGAAGAGGGTGACAGATTTATGACACACCATGGTAGGCTTAGGAAGTCCGTGAGAGAGCGAGCGATATTATCGAAAAAGCAAACAACCTCAGAAGAAGGCGGAGATTACGGCGCGCTTGGCAAAACATTTCAACAGCAAATAAGAAAAGGACAGCCTCAGGGAAAACCAATGGGAACGTTAGAGGAAAGTCTAGGAGGACGCTCAAGAAGCCCGTGAGAACATGATTGGTCTCACAAAAGAAAAGGGGGAGTACAGCTTTTGAACGGAGGGACAGAGCTGATTAGATGCGAGCAGTCTAACGCGGTTCATCATCATAGAAAGAAGTACGTGTAACAAAGTGTCATACTGGAAAAGCATTCTGAAAAATATAAGTGAAAATATTGAATATATTGAACGTATAGAGGAAGTTGAATAAGTTGTTTTGAGCCCGTAAATTAAAATGAAATTAAAAAAATGTCACGTCTATTTTCCAGAAATGAAAACATCGTAACCAAACTGTGCAGTATATGAAGTAATAATTTGAACGACAGTTGGGCGGGTAAGGAGTATTTCGGATCATAAGATATACAGTTCCTTTTGAAAAGAAGTTTTGAAATAAAAGTCATGAAAATAATGTCACATTAACGTAAAAATTTAAAATAATTTTGAGCACAATTTTTCGGCAATTAAAAGAAGTAACGAGCTGGTAAATTATTTGCAGGCAGGGCGGTCGTCGCAGATGTCTAACGTGATTGGAGGTTACGCGCTAGAAGTCCGAAGTGGAGATTTGGAAGGTGGTCGTCATAAATTTTTTGAACTGAGAATCACTTGTGGAGACTGAACTGGATTCGTGCCTTTGAGAAGGAACGTGTGAACGAACGTTATGACCACATCTGTACTGCTGAACGCCACAATAATTGAGGGGAATTCTGTCATATTCATGTGTGGTGAAGTGAGGGAAGGGCTGGCCGGCCAGATTTACTGGGATATCAATTGTGTGTAATTGAGTAGGGTAGGCTTTGAGGCAGGTTGTAAAATTGAACTGGGTTCAAATGACATGTTCATGGATTGTCAGCCAAATTTCTGTGTAATTATGTGCAGTAGGTCATTTGACGTATGCTATCTGCTTTCATTACTTAATTAGCATTGTTCCTAACACCAATCATTGTGTGTGCGCTCATTGATGTTTGTATCACGTCTAGCTGGGAATTATAAATGTTAAGCAAAGTTCACCCTGTGTATCATGCCCCACAATATTAGAAGCAATCCATCGTAATGCAACGGAGGGCGCCCAGAAAATGCGCTGCGTAAGTGGGTCAGCGATCCCCGGTGAGTACCTTCATTTTCAGTATATGTACTGTAATTGCCGATGATAATTCATTTAATTTGTGTTGTGTATATAGCCTGGAGGTGTGCCATTCCTCTATTCCGAGAACCTGATCTTCTTGTTAATGAATTGTTAACAAAGAGGGAAGGGGACATTTCTCGTGACATCCAACATGTACTTGTTGTTGAACCCGAGGCCAATAGCAGACTGACTTGCGAGAGTTGCTCTCTCGAGCGTTGCCAACTTATGGTCTCTCTAATTAGAACTTACACTACTCGCTATATTACACATCATATTCCCTAAATCATGCGCTTAATCGCATGTAGTTTTCAATAATGAATAACAATTATGTCATTACCAAAATAATTCTCGTAAATTTCATGCTCTTATTTTTAAAACAAGGGCAGTATTGAAAGAGCTTGCCAGCTGTTAAAAATCTATCCTATTTCATGAGCGTGACAAAGGAGAACAGCCATTGCCAGCTTGTGATCTTTCTATCTTCTTCCTGAGCCTGTAAAGAAATTGGTAGCTTGAGTTGAGATCTATGGAAGAAGTTCAGGTTTTTCTCCGTGATGGAAAAGTTATCTTTGCAGTGTAGGGAATGTCAGTTGTGGAATTTTTCTTTGATGCCTCTTCGAGAACTTTTCATTCAGCGTCTTCGATTAATTGCAGAATCCTCGACGGCACCCAAACACCACAACACATTCCTTGGGTTTTTCTGAGCTTCACAAGTTAAAATCACGTGGCTTATTATTTTCTCACTAAGTCACCTTGAGTTACACTTACCACTCAAACTTCGAGTTACCCCATTTAACTCGCCCCTTCCTTGCATTTTCCTCGGTTTTGTGAGCGGATTCAGCCTGGTATAATTATCTAATTTACCGGCTAAACATTCATCTGTTTCCACTACGGACATTTGTCTTCAGGGTGTAATATTCTTAAAACTCCAAGACCAAGTAAAATGGAGTTACCATCGTCAATCACGGCTCACAATTAAGATTTGAAGCAACTCTTAAAGTCCTAATTCTCTGGCTTGTTAAATTTCCCGCAACCTGAAAGTAACCTCCACAAAACACACTCACTTACACCTGGCAAACGTCATCGCTCGCCGGACCTCGCCTGCGCGGAGTTTCCCATCTAAGAGAAGATCTTCAGAAGCCAAGCACGCCATCGCTCAGCACGGCTTCCTTCAATAAAGAAAATCTAAAAGCTGAGTTCCCATGTCTTATTATCCCTCTCTTACGATTTCGAAAAACACTGTTGAGCAAAACAATTAAGGTTGGAATTTAATAATTACTAGCATACCCACCAATCTTAACATTTATATGCGTAGAAACGGATACATTTTTCAACTAAGAGTTACGAGGATGTGTACTGTGTTTTCTTAGTTAATTGTCAAAATCAGATTAGGCAAGGAAAGGAACTCATTTTTGTTGTGCTTTTCTGTCAATCATTTTTTGATTCAACATTTTACACGGGTGTTACGATACCAATGTGTTATTATCAGTTAAGGATGTTAATGTGCTTTAAAAATCAATGTATCAACATTTCATGTTATAATTTATTGGAAATAAAATGTTTATCTTGTTTCTTTTCTTTTTTTCCGTATTTCTGTCTTTTTGACGGTTTTCAAGAATTTCTTCTGAACATTCATCAAAATATTTGATGCATTAATTGTAGGGATTTTGGTAACCGGGTAAAGGCCCGGCTACACTATGGGTTTCTTCGCGCAACTCACGCGCGACTCGCCCTAATTTGACGCATGCATGTCGGATGCACGAGTGCTGCATGAACTTCCACCGTGTGCGGTTTTTGACGCGTCTTCTTGTGCAGCAAGCATCTGTGGCGCGTAGTTAGGAGTGAACTACACATCATTTCAGGGTCATCGCCCGACAGCTCTCCCATATTGCAGTTGTACTTTATCATGGAGTGTTCTATTGTACTTCTGTTTATTGCTTGCGCTTTCTACAACGAGTGATTGGGCACGCGAGCTGGTGCTCCAGCTCAGAGACAAATTTAAAGTAAAGGAATGCCTCTGAAACGTCAAAAATTCAACATACAAAATATAAAGTTATAAGAATTTGCTTACAAAACTATGTTAACATCTCTAGACGCTGAGAAGGCATTGACAGTTGATATAACCACTATTATAAAAGTAGCCGCGTCCATCCGTCTGTGTGACTCCCTCTTCTAATCGATAACTTTGATAGCAACAAGGATAAAGCTTAAGAAATACAAGAAATTATTCTACTGCATTATTTTTCTGTGGCGATTAAATTCCCTTTCATTTGGATTATGGTATCCAGAATACGCAATCAGCATATTTTTACAAATGGAAATTTTCTTTGAAGCTTTCTCTGTTGAAATTCATCATTTTGCTTTGATATTTCTAATTGATAATGCGAAAAAATATTTTAAATTCGTTTGACCAGTAACCTGGCTACCACTTAGTATAAAGCCCAGGATTTTGGAACTTGAGTTATCGTTTTCGAAATTGTGATTTCCTTGAAAAGCTCGGAAGAGATAATAGACATTTCAGAATATAATTCCACCAAAAGAGGCCACCACGGAAGGAAATGTTTTCAGGCTCAATTGACATTGTTTTTAGTTTTTTTCAGGCTCAATTGACATTTCGAGCTTAGTTTTATGCTTGCTAAACAGAGGACATGTAACTTTTCGTTGTGGTGTAACTCTGTCATTTTGAACTAGTAAAAATAAAATTGTGTCACACATTGAAGACACAGTATTTTTAGGCTGAACAAAACGTTCAGCATTTAAAAAAAATCGAAGCAGGTACAGAGGATGTACAGCGACTGACCCAATCTTGCTATGATATGTTGTCATTTCTTAATGATGGGGCAGAGAGACGGCAGTCATCATCAAATCTGCATAGTCAAGTAGTCGCTCAGGTAAGTCATGTGTATTATTTATTTATATATAGAAAATATACAAGTTAAATAATTCTTCCCATTGCATTTGTACCTGAGTGAATAAAACCAAAATCAAAAATGAATACCGTGTATATATTTTTGAAATATATAGCATTTATTTCGAGTAAATCATCCCTGTTTCTTGTTAATTAGATAGCTTAACCCGAAATTAGAACGAAACATAGTTCGGTAGTTATGTCTTTGATTGACTGTAAATTACTTATACATGAAGGAAATAGACAGGTAGCGTGAGTCACTTGTCGTTCTTTTTTTCTTCCCTATCGCACATGCGATAGCTACTAACCGGAGCGCACGTTCATCGACATCCGAACTCTCCGAGCCGCAGCATGCAACTGACCCCGCTGCTTCGCGTACTGTAGTGTAGCCGCTCAGGCATGCAGAAGTTAAAAAATGCCTGAGATTCGCGCAGTAAAAAACGCATAGTGTAGCCGGGCCTTTAGGAAGGGAATTGAGGTGCACTAATTTTCATTGATTTTATATTTTACCATCTACTTTTTATGATTATAACGAATAGAAATATCATTATTTTTTAAAAGATGCGATCGCAAAATAATGTGATCAACAATTTCATATTTTGGAAATTTTTATGGGTTATCCGTGGTAAAGCTTAAGCTCATTTTACACTAGCGGTATAAACTTCTCCCTAATGGGGAAACTAATTGAATTTGATTTTTAAAGGTTGAATATTGAGGAATTTATCAAGTGACAAGGAAGATGTTCTTCGTATTAAAAAGGGTCACCAGTGCTCCGGGTAGAGCACACTTAATTGCAAAAAGGAATGATTTAAGGCCTCTGACTCAGAAGGAGTTAGGCGGTATTCGGACGCAATATTTCAAGCGTCTACAATCAACAACAAAAATTACCACAAGCCAACACCGGGGGAAAAATGAGAGAATAGTTTCACTCGCCGGTATGGGGATTTATTGAGGGGAAGGTTGCACGCCGAAGTGTGAGGCCTGATTCTTGTTCGAGAGACGATCTTGGTGAGAGTCCGAGGAGGTTGAATAACTTCAGACGATTCGTTCAGCTCAGGCTTGTGGAAGCGTGTGCTGGAGTGTGAGGTCGATGATGGTGTAAGTGTGGGAGGTTCCGACACTAAGTGAGTGGTGAATGTAGTGATGAGTATGGGGATAGCTACCGGTTGGGAAAACTCGGTAGGAAGGGACTCTCGACCCAAAGGTAGTCACAACTAAAGGTTCAAGCGGCTTAGCTGCAGGGATGCAGGCCTTCCAGTTTCACAAGTTAAATAGGAGGGGAAACTCGGAGAATCAACTCAGAGGCAAAACCCGGAGGATGAACCCGGAGGAGACTTGAAGGCGAAAACTTGGAGGAGGTAAGCTCCTTAAATTAAGAAGTTAGGGTTTGGTTTCATACGTGTTTGTGAGTGCATGGATGTGTGGTCCAGTCGATCCTGTCAGGGGACATCGTGCTGGATTATTTGAACACATAAATTGAGTCCATTCATAACACATGTGCAAGACTGCGCAAACTGCAACATTAACAGGATAAACAATGGCAGGAGTCCGATGATAAGAGTCAGTCCGCAACTCTAGCGCCCGAGTTGCAGCCTGAATCATCTTAACACCAGAATCAGTGTTCCAGACCAACTGGTCACAAGCTCTATCCTGACATTACAAGCAGCAGCACAACTGAGTTTAAATGAACTAAAGCCAAAATGACAGCTAAAGCACTGAGGTAATTAGATAATTAATGTACTAAGATATAAGTATGAGAAAAGGTGAAGTCTCTATACTCTATTATTCAGATGAGCAAGAAAGAATGATTATTTATGTGACTTGACTTGAGTGAGTGACTACAGAAGATACAATCTCTATTGGTTTAAATAACCTATCATAGCTTCATTTCTCGAGATATGAATTTAAGCATTGACTAAAAAATTGCAGAGGAATTCCAAAATTATTTAAACCTTACTTAATCAAAATACAAAAGTTGAGAACACAATTAATTAGAAGCTGGAACACACAAAAGATGAGCAAACCAAAGATGATCTCTGTGGACAGCAAAGTGTCTTAACATTATGCTCAGCACTAAAAAATATCTAAGGAGCCAATGCCAACATCGGTTAACACTGACAGCACAATACGGTATCATCGGAGAATAGTAAACACGAAACAATGACAAAGATGGGGCAGTGAGCTTGAGGCTGGTGCCTAGCTAACACTGGCACAGAGACAACATAGTGAATATTTCTACGACACAATAACGAGAGCTCCCTAACACGGAACAAGTTAAGACACAACACAGGAAAGTTAAGACATAATACACACTTATCATTAACACTTGATACTTACAATTGCCCGCTCTGGGGCCCAAGCGCTAGGAGGATCTATATGAGAATGACGACTCTGCCTGGGGAGCCGGCCTTATATGCACTTTGAGCGGACGAGCGTTTCCGGAATTTTCCGGAAACGGATGAACTTGCGATATGGTTCTAGGTAAAAACGCCGTTCTTTCTTGTCGAAGTATTTCTTTGGTCAAATTTTAATAGATTTAAGGGTAATGTTGAATGAAAATAGTGATCTAAAATTTTAAGAATGATTACGTTAACTTTTTTTAATTTTTAGAAGATGGTTTTAATAATTTCTGAAATTTAGACTGAAATGCGGCTGAGGGCGATCACTACAGCTACCCTCCCCCCAAAGGAGACCGAAAGGTCTGGTAACAGTGAATCTGTTACTTGTAAAGTGCAAGTCAGAAATACGAAGGAGAGATTCCAAAAGATGCTTTGACAGAAGAAAATAGATGAAAATAGTGGAAGGTTAACTGAGGAACTATGGAAGTTTCAGCGCGGATCCCCAACTGGGACCATAAAAGAATCTGTGAGGTTAGCATCACTGAGCATACGGTGCCAGAGTATCCGCCGAAATGGCGGTGCCCGAATTTTTGATTCCGACTGCGTTCTTTGAACGGTGTAACGGGGAATCTAGAATTGGTCGACTTCCATGACTTTAGAAAATTCAAAGCGAACTAAGACGTACGAATTCGTTGGCTCGACAGGTGTTGACCTGAGGCGAAGTCGCAGTCTAGGTTTTTATAGTATGCCATAGTACAAAAAATCCGTTCCTTCCTTCCCAAAACACATATGCCGGTTACAACGGCAATTGTGCGACGTGAGTCGTTTGCACAACCACCCTAGTCAACGTGCGTGCTCCTCAGGCGTCCCCAAGGCTACCAACACACCGACCAGGCAGCAATACAAAAATGGGAGATCGGGAAAGACTTAGTCAAGTGATGGTGAAATATTTGCGCTGAGCATTCCGTACCCGTACGGGATACGGAGAACTATTAAAGGACAACCGGTGTACAGACGGCAGTTCCCTGACATACGTAAGTTGCTCAGGATGGCAAGGTAGTGTTTCGCACATAGACATTTTTTTGTTTACTTTTGTGCTTCAGTAGCAATGGTGCTGCAGTAGCAATGGAAATTGCGAAGGTTATTAGTAAGGAGCTTCAGTAGCAATGGAAAAATAATCCTAGAAGGTCTCCTATGGTTTGCTTCAGTAGCAATGGAAATGCATGAAGAGTTTTGTAAAAGGTGGCTTCAGTAGCAATGGAAAAAAAATGAAGAATTTGTTAGAATAGGCTGCAGTAGCAATAACTTATTATTATGGAAGAGTTTTAAAGAGGAAAACTATGTTTGATTACTGAGAATTAGAGGAAAAGGATGGAAAGGAACACTACCTCCTCCAAGGTTCAACATACAACAGCTGCAACAGCCTCGACATGCGCTCAAAAACCTCCCGATGATGGCTGCGGCAACTTAGTTGTTTGATTATTTATCTAGCTCTGGGGTATACCAGTATAAACTTCTCCCTAATGGGGAAACTAATTGAATTTGATTTTTAAAGGTTGAATATTGAGGAATTTATCAAGTGACAAGGAAGATGTTCTTCTTATTAAAAAGGGTCACCAGTGCTCCGGGTAGAGCACACTTAATTGCAAAAAGGAATGATTTAAGGCCTCTGACTCAGAAGGAGTTAGGCGGTATTCGGACGCAATATTTCAAGCCTCTACAATCAACAACAAAAATTACCACAAGCCAACACCGGGGGAAAAATGAGAGAATAGTTTCACTCGCCGGTATGGGGATTTATTGAGGAGAAGGTTGCACGCCGAAGTGTGAGGCCTGATTCTTGTTCGAGAGACGATCTTGGTGAGAGTCCGAGGAGGTTGAATAACTTTAGACGATTCGTTCAGCTCAGGCTTGTGGAAGCGTGTGCTGGAGTGTGAGGTCGATGATGGTGTAAGTGTGGGAGGTTCCGACACTAAGTGAGTGGTGAATGTAGTGATGGGTATGGGGATAGCTACCGGTTGGGAAAACTCGGTAGGAAGGGACTCTCGACCCAAAGGTAGTCACAACTAAAGGTTCAAGCGGCTTAGCTGCAGGGATGCAGGCCTTCCAGTTTCACAAGTTAAATAGGAGGGGAAACTCGGAGAATCAACTCAGAGGCAAAACCCGGAGGATGAACCCGGAGGAGACTTGAAGGCGAAAACTTGGAGGAGGTAAGCTCCTTAAATTAAGAAGTTAGGGTTTGGTTTCAGACGTGTTTGTGAGTGCATGGATGTGTGGTCCAGTCGATCCTGTCAGGGGACATCGTGCTGGATTATTTGAACACATAAATTGAGTCCATTCATAACACATGTGCAAGACTGCGCAAACTGCAACATTAACAGGATAAACAATGGCAGGAGTCCGATGATAAGAGTCAGTCCGCAACTCTAGCGCCCGAGTTGCAGCCTGAATCATCTTAACACCAGAATCAGTGTTCCAGACCAACTGGTCACAAGCTCTATCCTGACATTACAAGCAGCAGCACAACTGAGTTTAAATGAACTAAAGCCAAAATGACAGCTAAAGCACTGAGGTAATTAGATAATTAATGTACTAAGATATAAGTATGAGAAAAAGTGAAGTCTCTATACTCTATTATTCAGATGAGCAAGAAAGAATGATTATTTATGTGACTTGACTTGAATGAGTGACTACAGAAGATACAATCTCTATTGGTTTAACTAACCTATCATAGCTTCATTTCTCGAGATATGAATTTAAGCATTGACTAAAAATTGCAGAGGAATTCCAAAATTATTTAAACCTGACTTAATCAAAATACAAAAGTTGAGAACACAATTAATTAGAAGCTGGAACACACAAAAGATGAGCAAACCAAAGATGATCTCTGTGGACAGCAAAGTGTCTTAACATTATGCTCAGCACTAAAAAATATCTAAGGAGCCAATGCCAACATCGGTTAACACTGACAGCACAATACGGTATCATCGGAGAATAGTAAACACGAAACAATGACAAAGATGGGGCAGTGAGCTTGAGGCTGGTGCCTAGCTAACACTGGCACAGAGACAACATAGTGAATATTTCTACGACACAATAACGAGAGCTCCCTAACACGGAACAAGTTAAGACACAACACAGGAAAGTTAAGACATAATACACACTTTTCATTAACACTTGATACTTACAATTGCCCGCTCTGGGGCCCAAGCGCTAGGAGGATCTATATGAGAATGACGACTCTGCCTGGGGAGCCGGCCTTATATGCGCTTTGAGCGGACGAGCGTTTCCGGAATTTTCCGGAAACGGATGAACTTGCGATATGGTTCTAGGTAAAAACGCCGTTCTTTCTTGTCGAAGTATTTCTTTGGTCAAATTTTAATAGATTTAAGGGTAATGTTGAATGAAAATAGTGATCTAAAATTTTAAGAATGATTACGTTAACTTTATTTAATTTTTAGAAGATGGTTTTAATAATTTCTGAAATTTAGACTGAAATGCGGCTGAGGGCGATCACTACAGCGGTGTGGAGCGACGGTGTGGAGCGACGCTGAACTTTTTATAGTTCCTCCCACGAGAGGATTGAGCATCAGTTCACACCGACTTGCTTTTACATTGCCTCTTAATTCGATGCTAATTCCCCCGAGACAGTAATCGTCAGTATTGCTCTTGCAATACTGTCAGAATAATTTGCAGAACATGGATGGAGCGACGGTGTGGAGCGCGAAGACACCGCCAGTGTAAAATGGCCTTTTGTAGTGAATCTCTATTCCGCAAACCAGTCGAAATTTCGAAATTCTCAGAATGATCATCTAAAAATCCAGTAAAATTAGTTCGACCATTAGCATAAAATCACATTACGAAATTCGCTAATCTCTATCCTCAATTCTATTAAAATTGTGTAACAAACAAATTCAATCTCTAAAAATTCACATTTGCTTCTTAACGAAACCTCTCACGCACGCGCGACAGCAACACCGTATGCGAGCTAGCGCTCATTGTTCCAAATCATACAGAGCGTGAATATCTAGGTGTTTGGCTGGTGAGATTTTTAATACTGTGTTTTTGTGTGATAATTTACGGGTAACTATATTTATGCAATTCATGTAAAGTGTCAAGAATATTATATTATGCATTAAGAAGTGTTCATGTGCTTAAATTCCCCAAGAGTGCTAAACGCTTAGGATCCGTGCCCAGTACTCTTGTTTCCCCACAGTCCATTTTCCTGGTGCACTGTTGTGTGCCATTTAGAAGTTTCTTTTAGCAAATAATTCACTAGTTAATATAAAACCATGTTAAGGAAATTTTCCCTTTTTTTTGTGTTATCAAAAATTCCTTTTTTATCAAAAAAGGATTTATTATGCCAAAATTCAATAGGATGTATTTTTGTGAGCAAGTCAAGCTCATTGTTTTAAAAAGTTTTATATCAACATCTCAATATGATGCATTTAAATCAAACTAAAATTCCCTTTGTTTAAAGCATTCCATTGGATGTATTCTTAGTCAAGCTAAAATTCCTTTTTTTTCTATCAAAAAGGATTTATTATGCCAAATTCAATAGGATGTATTTTTGAGCAAGTCAAGCTGGCCCCAATTATCTTTTTAGTCACAACTATATCCTTCTTAATTGCATCTAGGCCAATACTCACTGTATTATATATTTATCAAGTTTAGGATTCTCCCTGTTGTATCAGACATAGCATTCTTAACCAATTTTTTAGTCAATATTCAATCAACTCAACTTGCTCATTATTTTACAGCTGTATTGTCTTCACAGCTGTATTCTCAATTAAGTAGAGTGTTGATACAAATTTTAGTAAATATTGTTGTTAGGATATTTACAGCTGTATTGTTTTCACAAAACTGTAGTCTCAATTAAGTAGAGTGTTGATACAGTCAATATTAAAAATCATTCTTAACAAATTTTTGTATTGTAACTAGGAATCTCCCTGCAATTGTATTTTAAGGAAATCAGAGTTAAATAACTGTCTGGAATTCCTTAGCAATTTTTCAAGAATTCTTTTATAAGCCCAGTAGTGACAACTCTCACTATTGATTATTGTTAGTTCAATTTTTGTTTATAATGCTAATGATTGGTCGCTACCTACTCAACTAAATTAGGGTGATATTGCTTATCTCTGGTGAAGTATCTGAATTTCCTAAATTTCCAACTCCTGGAAATTCCAATCCAGTAAACCTACTTCCAGAGCTGTTGTTCATTCTAACTCCTAGGATGCCCTAACACTATTCTCATAGGCATCATCATGACCAATGTTTTCTGAACCCTTCTTGTGTTCTGAACTTCCTTCTTAGCAACCGATTCCGTGCACTTTGTGCATGGATTCCGTGTTCCCTACTCATTTCTAATTGGTGCCTTCCCCTCTCCTCTCGTAGGAACACCCTTCAGAATAGAGGTTTCACCTTTCTCGTGTTATTTTTGTGTGTCTTAATTTTCTTCTAATTGTTAGTTCATAGTTAAAACACTTTTGCCTTTAGAAATTAGTTCCCTGTACAGAAGGTTTAGATCTCCAAGTCCCATGCCGAGTGCTGAGTGTAGTTTTGCTTTGACTCAAGCACATTTTACCGTTGATTTTTCCTAACAAAATTAGTATTTTTACTTTAAAAATTAGTGATGTTTTTTTAGGTTAGTTAGATGGTAATTGTATAATTCTTAGTCATTGTATATTGATTATTTCAGTTAGGAAGAACTGGGAACATGTGTTTCTAGTTCAATGGCATTTAGCAGATGCTGTATGTATTTTTACATTAAAAATTAGTGAGGTTTTTCTTGATTTAGTTAGATAGTAATTGTATAATTCTTAGTCATTGTATATTGATTATTTCAGTTAGGAAGAACTGGGAACATGTGTTTTCTAGTTCAATGGCATTTAGCAGATGCTGTAGATTTTTACCATTAGCTATTAAATTAAGTGATTATGCCATCTTAGTTTCGCCAGGCAAAAGTTTTGCCTGTGTGAGTTACTAGTGCAGAATTTTTAGCTTCATGCCTTTAGAAATACTAAAATTATTATTGGCTCCGAGCAAATTGCCAGTGCTCCGAAGTTGATCCCCGCTTGCATTCCGGCGCCAGAGTGCTGGTGGGGGTCGTTTTCGAAGAGACTTCTCGCTTTGAGGCGGCATGTTAATGCCAGAATTGTTGCAGCATAGCATGTGTTGATGTGTGGTTTTTCCAATAGACCGTGTGCATTTTCACCCAGCTCTCTCGTCCCGTACAGGATGCTACGAGACACCTTACACTCCATTGCCAACATCACCACCTTGCCAAACTTGACAAAGGGCAAAAAGACTACCTCCTTACCTTAGTCCTTTTTTATCATTCAATATTCACCCAATGACTGGACGGCAAGTGCAAATACTCATTCCTCATCCACCTCACTCCAAACTTAGACCCTTGTAGTGCAGCTAAACCACTTGCTGCTTAACCTACAGTCTAGGTGCAACTCAAATCTGGAAGGAATCGCACTCAAAGAGCTCTATGATCAGAGACACCATTGCCGTCTCGAACCATTCTCTACCATTGCACACGGCATTTCCGCAATTACATTTTCCACATCGCCGACACAGCTGCGTTCCAGAGGCGGGCCCTACTCAAGATCGGACCTCAACATCAGCGCAGTGAAGATACCAAGCTGCCTGGCATCCCACGAATAAAGGCCAGAAAATTCGTAACATATCTCCCTTCTTATCCTTTTCGATGGTCCCAGTCCGAGGTACAAAACAAATAAAATAGAGTATTTTGTGTCATGATTAAAGACGCTAGAAATACAGCGTCCGAATAACCTGAAACTCCTTCAGAGTCAGAGGCCGCAATCATTCAATTAGTAAATTAAGTGGGTTTGAAAAATAACCCTGGTGACCCTTTTTATAAGAAAAACATCTTACCTGTCACTTGATAAAATCCTCAATATTCAACCTTTAAAAGTCAAATTCCGTTGGTTCCCCACTTTGGGAGAACTTTACACTGGTGATAACCCAGAGTAGTTTAATCTGATATAAATGCTCACCCGGACCACCATCGGAAGGATTAGGAGCGCATGTCTAGTGCTGTTAACTTCTGTGCATGGCTGACCTTGAAGGAGGTAGTCTCTTTCCCTACTCTCAGTAGCTAAACAGAGTATTTCCCCTCCAAACTCTTCCTAAATAATAAGTTATTGCTACTGCAGCCTATACTAACAAATTCTTCATGTTTATCCAGTGCTACTGAAGCCATCTTTTACAAAACTCTTCATGCATTTCTGTTGCTACTGAAGCAAAACCGTAGGAGATCTGCTAGGATTATTTCCATTGCTACTGAAGCTCTTTACTAATAACCTTCGCAATTTCCATTGCTACTGCAGCACCATTGCTACTGAAGCACAAAAGTAACATAACACTTGTACGAAACAAAAAGCAATCGCAACGCGCGTTATCAATAATTCTTGGGGAACATTAATAGCGTAATGGCGCCAAACGATGGTAACGAGATTAACGACGGTCAGGTGGTGTCCGTAAAATTAACACCGTTCGCGATACAAAGTTTGGATTCTTGGTTCTTCCAAACCGAAGAACATTTCGAAAGCCTATCCATCGATTCCGAAAAAGTCAAATATTATTCTCTGCTAAGGGCCCTGCCCTCTACTTGCCTAGACGACCTCTCTGAGGTCTGTAACGCTAACTCAGCCGAACCTTATACCACCCTCAAAGAGCATGTTTTAAAACGTTACAGCAAGGATAGAGCCCAGAGAATCCAAGCTTTGACGAGTAATCTTACCACCTACATTAGCCAGACACCTCTAGCGCTACTGAAAGAGATGAGGAAACTGGCGAAGGGCGTTATGGATGACGATACCCTTAAGACATTGTACATCCAACGTTTGCCCTTACGCCTTCAACCATTCCTCCATACACAGGATGCCTCTGTGAAACTGGACGTCCTCGCAGAATTAGCCGAGAAAATTATTGCCTGTGAAAACCAGACTCCGAATACCTCTGTCGCTACTCCAATGGTCAATCAAACCGGCCCAAACGAAACGGAAAGATTATTGCGCGAGTTAGTTCAGCGAGTTGGAGCACTAGAAGTTGCTACCCAGCAAGCCGAACACGCGGATAGAGTTCATGGGGTTGCACACCAAACAGCGGCGTATCAGCAAGCCGATAATCCCACACACACCGCCCCGTTTGATAGGCACAAAAAGCCTAATCGCTCGTTTAAACAACAAGGGGCCGGTAGTTCCAATACCGCTCAGGGCCAGGATTCACGAGGCAATCTGGAGGAGGAATGGTGTTGGTATCATAGGAAATACCTACATAAGGCTCGTAAATGTGAGTCGCCGAATTGTCCGCTTTATGTACTCTTGTACCCAAAAAACGGGAACAGCGCGGCGTAAATGCGAGTCAAACGTCAGCGCCCACTAAATCAAATTCCACTCGCTGCCTATTCCTTTCTGACCCGGCTTCCGGTTTTCGATTTTTGATCGATACCGGGAGTTCGGTGAGCCTAATTCCGGCAACTGCCAAAGACAAACGCACCACAGGTATTCCAAACTTGCGTGCTGCTAATGGCACTCCTATACTCTGTTACGGCACGCGATCGTTGTCATGTTCCCTAAATCTCAAACGTACCTTGAGCTTCGAATTCATAGTGGCTGATGTGGACACACCCATCATTGGTGCCGATTTTCTGCAGAAGTTTGCATTGGTGGTGGATGTGAGAAATGGATGCCTTTATGATAGCGAAACCAGAGTGCAAAGACCCCTTAGTGCCGTCGATAGGGTGAACGTTACGTCAAGCGTCTCCCCTAACCTAGAGAGTACATGTCCCTACCAACGGGTGTTGCTCGAATTTCCCTCACTCTTTCAACCTAATGTAACGTTGCAAAATAACACGCTGACGCAACACCACATATCGACGAGCGGCCCTCCTGTTTACGCGAAAGTAAGACGCTTGCCCCATGATAGATTGCAAGAAGTAAAAGCCGAGTTTACAAAAATGGTCCAGGAAGGGACAGTTCGCATCTCGAAAAGTCCCTGGGCTAGTCCCTTGTTGATTGTGCCAAAGAGTAACGGCGAGTTACGTATTTGCGGCGACTATCGCCAATTAAACTCCGTAACTGTACCCGACAGATTCCCCATTCCCCACCTTCACGATTTTACTGCAAATCTGTCAGGGGCAAAAATCTTTTCCACCGTGGATCTGAAGAGAGCTTTCCATCAGATTCCAATGGAGGAAAGCTCTATTCAGAAGACCGCAGTCTGTACGCCGTTTGGTTTGTACGAGTATCTTCGTATGCCGTATGGCTTGCGAAATGCTCCGCAGACCTTTCAGCGGCACATGACTGAAGTCCTTTCCGACCTCCCGTTTTTGTATTGTTACCTCGATGATGTGCTTGTGGCTTCGGGGACGCCTGAGGAGCACGTGCATCATTTGAGAGAGCTGTGCAAACGACTAGCGTCGCACGCTCTGCTGATTAACCCAGCAAAGTGTGTACTGGGAAAGAAGGAACTGACTTTTCTAGGTCACCACATCTCAGATAAAGGCATTAGGCCACTTCCCGACAAGGTAGAGGCTATCCGAAATTTCCCGAAACCCTCTACACAGAGAGAGTTGCGCAGGTTCTTGGGATCGGTGAATTTTTACCACCGATTTTTAAGGAACTGTGCGGCGACTCTGGCACCACTCTCCTCACTCATTAGAGCGAAGAAACGAGGGAAGTCTGTACTGATCGAGTGGAACAGTGAGGCTGAGGAGGCATTCACAGTAATTAAAGATGAACTTGCGAATGCGACGGAGTTGGCTTACCCACACCCGAACGCAAAACTGAATCTAGTAGTAGATGCGTCAGACCTTGCTGTCGGCGCGGTACTACAGCAGACCGTGGACAACAACACGACCCCTCTGGCGTTTTTCAGCCGGAAGCTCTCTCCCACCGAACAGCGTTATAGCACGTTCGGGAGAGAGCTCCTGGCGATTTACCTTTCAATAAAACACTTCCGATATACCTTGGAAGCACGTCAGTTCACGGTCTTCACCGACCACAAACCTTTGATCAATGCAATAAGAATGCCTCCTGACCGCCACTCCCCTCGTGAAAGTCGGCACCTGAGTTACATAGCACAGTTCACTAACGATCTCAGGCACATTAAGGGGGACGAGAACACGGTCGCCGACTGCTTATCGCGTGTGCACAACGTGGTATTAAACCCGTTGGCGCCCGAGTTCCGACCTTCTGTGCACATGATTTCGTTAGCTGATATCATCACCGAACAGAAAAACGACACGGAGATCCAATCTTTGATTGAGTCTCCTAGCTCGTCGCTAAAACTGTCACTCAGAGAAGGCGTTTACTGTGACGCTGACCGGCCTAACCGATACTACCTACCTACCACCTTGCGTTTGCCCGCCATCAAACACTATCATGCGCTATCTCATCCTGGGACGGAGAGAACTTTCCGCCTAATTGCGGATCGTTTTGTCTGGCCCGGGATGCGTAGGGCCATAAGAGAGTACGTTCGCAATTGCCCAGATTGCCAAGCTAGCAAAGTAACTCGACACAACAAAGCCGCAATTCAACCTTGTGTTTTCTCTGGAGGTAAATTCGATGCAGTCAATATAGATTTGGTAGGCCCGCTTCCAAACTCTCGCGGGTTCTCGTATTTACTCACTATGATCGACCGCTTCTCTAGGTGGGTCGAGGCTGTTCCCATTGCTAACATAACGGCAGAAACCGTAGCCCGAACCTTCGTAGAGACGTGGATCTCCCGTTTCGGGGTCCCTCTGAGCATCACTCATGATCGTGGGGCTCAATTTACCTCCTCCTTGTGGTTAGAAATCTCCAAAATCCTAGGTAGTTCAAACATCACAACCACCTCCTTTCACCCCCAATCAAATGGACTCATTGAGAGAGTCCACCGCGACCTTAAATCGGCACTTCGCTGCCTTAAATGCCACGACGATTGGGCGGACCGATTGCCGGTCGTATTACTTACCCTACGGAACCTGTTCCGGCAGGATCAAAAGTGCACGTCCTCCGAATTGCTGTACGGGAAGTCCTTAAGATTGCCCGGAGATGTTATTGATCCCGTGTACAAAATTGACGACTCTTTCAGTACAATTACTGATTACGCGGCACGTCTCAAACGCGCCATGCGCGAAGTGGTTTACCACCCGCCTCGCCTGCCTTTACCATCCGAAAGCCTTGATCCATTGTTGAACACGTGCACACATGTTTACGTTCGGGTGGACGGTGTAAAAACCCCCTTACGGCGTCCCTATGATGGCCCCTACAGGGTCCTAAAGAGGACGCCGAAATATTTTGTAATTGAGAGGGGCACCAAAAGCGATAGTGTTAGCATAGATCGACTTAAGGCAGCATATGTTTCCTTCCCTGATGATAGTTCTACCAACACTCATGAGCCGCAACCTAGGGTGCAAATTACCCCCAGGTCAACACCTGTCGAGGCCACCGGGTTGCACCTTTCTGTCTTGGCTAGGAGTTAGCCTCCCACTATGGAGTGTAACGAGTTCGTTGTTCCCTTGAAGACCGTTCAAAGAACGCCGTCGGAACCTCGTAATTCGAGTGCCTCCAATTCGGCTGATGTTTCTGTTGCTGTTGTTCCTCATCACGGAAAAACCTCAGAGACCCGTTCGTTGTCCCAGTTGGGAATCCGAACGTCAACTTTCACAGCTCCACAGCCTAACCCTTCTGTTGCCCCCGAGCGCGTTAGCAGTTTTGGCAGACCTAGTCGTCCGCCAGCTCGCTACGCGCAGACGTAGGGTGGCGATTTCTGTTCTGTCAATATTTTTTTTTCTTCTATTCTCTCCTGTCAAACCTTCTGTTAGGATTTTCCTTTTATGATCATTTCGGGCATTTACAGGTAACAGCTTCACTGTTACCAGACCTTTCGGTCCACATGCGTTGGGGAGTAGCTGTAGTGAATCTCTATTCCGCAAACCAGTCGAAATTTCGAAATTCTCAGAATGATCATCTAAAAATCCAGTAAAATTAGTTCGACCATTAGCATAAAATCACATTACGAAATTCGCTAATCTCTATCCTCAATTCTATTAAAATTGTGTAACAAACAAATTCAATCTCTAAAAATTCACATTTGCTTCTTAACGAAACCTCTCACGCACGCGCGACAGCAACACCGTATGCGAGCTAGCGCTCATTGTTCCAAATCATACAGAGCGTGAATATCTAGGTGTTTGGCTGGTGAGATTTTTAATACTGTGTTTTTGTGTGATAATTTACGGGTAACTATATTTATGCAATTCATGTAAAGTGTCAAGAATATTATATTATGCATTAAGAAGTGTTCATGTGCTTAAATTCCCCAAGAGTGCTAAACGCTTAGGATCCGTGCCCAGTACTCTTGTTTCCCCACAGTCCATTTTCCTGGTGCACTGTTGTGTGCCATTTAGAAGTTTCTTTTAGCAAACAATTCACTAGTTAATATAAAACCATGTTAAGGAAATTTTCCCTTTTTTTTGTGTTATCAAAAATTCCTTTTTTATCAAAAAAGGATTTATTATGCCAAAATTCAATAGGATGTATTTTTGTGAGCAAGTCAAGCTCATTGTTTTAAAAAGTTTTATATCAACATCTCAATATGATGCATTTAAATCAAACTAAAATTCCCTTTGTTTAAAGCATTCCATTGGATGTATTCTTAGTCAAGCTAAAATTCCTTTTTTTTCTATCAAAAAGGATTTATTATGCCAAATTCAATAGGATGTATTTTTGAGCAAGTCAAGCTGGCCCCAATTATCTTTTTAGTCACAACTATATCCTTCTTAATTGCATCTAGGCCAATACTCACTGTATTATATATTTATCAAGTTTAGGATTCTCCCTGTTGTATCAGACATAGCATTCTTAACCAATTTTTTAGTCAATATTCAATCAACTCAACTTGCTCATTATTTTACAGCTGTATTGTCTTCACAGCTGTATTCTCAATTAAGTAGAGTGTTGATACAAATTTTAGTAAATATTGTTGTTAGGATATTTACAGCTGTATTGTTTTCACAAAACTGTAGTCTCAATTAAGTAGAGTGTTGATACAGTCAATATTAAAAATCATTCTTAACCAATTTTTGTATTGTAACTAGGAATCTCCCTGCAATTGTATTTTAAGGAAATCAGAGTTAAATAACTGTCTGGAATTCCTTAGCAATTTTTCAAGAATTCTTTTATAAGCCCAGTAGTGACAACTCTCACTATTGATTATTGTTAGTTCAATTTTTGTTTATAATGCTAATGATTGGTCGCTACCTACTCAACTAAATTAGGGTGATATTGCTTATCTCTGGTGAAGTATCTGAATTTCCTAAATTTCCAACTCCTGGAAATTCCAATCCAGTAAACCTACTTCCAGAGCTGTTGTTCATTCTAACTCCTAGGATGCCCTAACACTATTCTCATAGGCATCATCATGACCAATGTTTTCTGAACCCTTCTTGTGTTCTGAACTTCCTTCTTAGCAACCGATTCCGTGCACTTTGTGCATGGATTCCGTGTTCCCTACTCATTTCTAATTGGTGCCTTCCCCTCTCCTCTCGTAGGAACACCCTTCAGAATAGAGGTTTCACCTTTCTCGTGTTATTTTTGTGTGTCTTAATTTTCTTCTAATTGTTAGTTCATAGTTAAAACACTTTTGCCTTTAGAAATTAGTTCCCTGTACAGAAGGTTTAGATCTCCAAGTCCCATGCCGAGTGCTGAGTGTAGTTTTGCTTTGACTCAAGCACATTTTACCGTTGATTTTTCCTAACAAAATTAGTATTTTTACTTTAAAAATTAGTGATGTTTTTTTAGGTTAGTTAGATGGTAATTGTATAATTCTTAGTCATTGTATATTGATTATTTCAGTTAGGAAGAACTGGGAACATGTGTTTCTAGTTCAATGGCATTTAGCAGATGCTGTATGTATTTTTACATTAAAAATTAGTGAGGTTTTTCTTGATTTAGTTAGATAGTAATTGTATAATTCTTAGTCATTGTATATTGATTATTTCAGTTAGGAAGAACTGGGAACATGTGTTTTCTAGTTCAATGGCATTTAGCAGATGCTGTAGATTTTTACCATTAGCTATTAAATTAAGTGATTATGCCATCTTAGTTTCGCCAGGCAAAAGTTTTGCCTGTGTGAGTTACTAGTGCAGAATTTTTAGCTTCATGCCTTTAGAAATACTAAAATTATTATTGGCTCCGAGCAAATTGCCAGTGCTCCGAAGTTGATCCCCGCTTGCATTCCGGCACCAGAGTGCTGGTGGGGGTCGTTTTCGAAGAGACTTCTCGCTTTGAGGCGGCATGTTAATGCCAGAATTGTTGCAGCATAGCATGTGTTGATGTGTGGTTTTTCCAATAGACCGTGTGCATTTTCACCCAGCTCTCTCGTCCCGTACAGGATGCTACGAGACACCTTACACTCCATTGCCAACATCACCACCTTGCCAAACTTGACAAAGGGCAAAAAGACTACCTCCTTACCTTAGTCCTTTTTTATCATTCAATATTCACCCAATGACTGGACGGCAAGTGCAAATACTCATTCCTCATCCACCTCACTCCAAACTTAGACCCTTGTAGTGCAGCTAAACCACTTGCTGCTTAACCTACAGTCTAGGTGCAACTCAAATCTGGAAGGAATCGCACTCAAAGAGCTCTATGATCAGAGACACCATTGCCGTCTCGAACCATTCTCTACCATTGCACACGGCATTTCCGCAATTACATTTTCCACATCGCCGACACAGCTGCGTTCCAGAGGCGGGCCCTACTCAAGATCGGACCTCAACATCAGCGCCGTGAAGATACCAAGCTGCCTGGCATCCCACGAATAAAGGCCAGAAAATTCGTAACATATCTCCCTTCTTATCCTTTTCGATGGTCCCAGTCCGAGGTACAAAACAAATAAAATAGAGTATTTTGTGTCATGATTAAAGACGCTAGAAATACAGCGTCCGAACAACCTGAAACTCCTTCAGAGTCAGAGGCCGCAATCATTCAATTAGTAAATTAAGTGGGTTTGAAAAATAACCCTGGTGACCCTTTTTATAAGAAAAACATCTTACCTGTCACTTGATAAAATCCTCAATATTCAACCTTTAAAAGTCAAATTCCGTTGGTTCCCCACTTTGGGAGAACTTTACACTTTAGCATATTTTATAGCAGTTACACTGCATGCAAAATTAACAAAGGGGTCATAGAATTTTCGCTCATTCAAAAGAGCTTTAGAGATAATATAATTGAGATGGTATACCTGGTGTTTAAAGCGAAATTGAAACCGATTTCAACACGTGTAATGTGAATTTTTCACTAAATTAAATGTCAACATGATTCTTAATATTGAATCAAAATGTCTCCATTACGAAAATATGATTGTTTAATTTGAAAATTTATTGCCTAAAAATAGATGGACCGTGAATTAAATTATAAAAAAATGTGATGGTAGACAAAAATTGAACACTTCATGTCGCCTTAATGTTCTCATGCCGTCGCTGGACATTAAAGCTTTCAGAGCGTGGTATAGCGGTGTATTTTGATTTTATTCCATTTTTTTAATTTAAAAGTGGATTGTAAGGCTGTTGATATTCATTAAAAACACTGCTAAACTTTATTTGTAACGTATTTTGTTTATAAGTTAACCGATCAATCGCATTGGTTCGAGTATTACGCCTTGCAGTAGCTGCTAAATAGATTGGTGGCTGAAAATTGAGTTGTCGATCAGAAGATGGAAAGTTGAGTAGGCTAGCTATTAGCTAAAAAGTGTGAATGCACGCTTTAGTTTAATCTTGATGGAAATTAGCGCCACTGAAAATATTTTCTGTATTTTTTATTATAATTTTGGTTTTTCAATGAATTTAACAATGCTGTCTTTGTATACAAAGTAACTTTTTTACTAAAGTAGTTGACTGAAACTTTTTTTTTTAAGTGTCATCTCTGCCTACATTATAAAAATATCAAATAATTTGGTAAATCTGAAGGATATGTCAGATATCGATTTTGTAAATTTTGAGGCCTAAGTTAAGTATAGTTAATTAGATCAAAATAAGCAAGTTTTCTTCTATGCACTTTCCGTCTCAAATGCGTATTTTATTAGTTATAGGTAGCGGTAAATGACTTACCGCAACTCCAGTGATTGAAGCGGCAAGTAATTTAAGGAGCATGTCAGACAGCAACACTGCAATGCACACTGGCTTCCAGCGCGATTGTCACCAAAGACGAAACCAAACCTACTGCTATACCTTGTTAAATAATCATTTGACAAAAAATGTGTGAAGAAGAAAAGTTTTTTATTTCGATGTTATTACCATGATTCAAGCAACAAAAATTTGAAAATCAATGAGTAGCTGTTTATTCAAGCGCATTCGTCATCAAAGATGAAACTAAACCTACAGCTATAAATCGTTGAATACTCATTTGAGAAGCAAAGTGCATAGAAGATAAAAATAATAATGAAGGCATCTACGGATGCTTTATTTCCAATTTCAAGCCTGATACATATCACCTTATACATTGGATTTTCAAATGCCTTATAACTAACGCAAGGACGCCATTACGCTTTCCCCCGGTCAAGACCGGTACCCATTTCAGACACCTGGGTAGAGTGGGATATTGTGCTTGGAATTTTTCCCCTATACCCAACAGAGAAAATTGCCACCAGCGCCGGGACTTGAACCAGGGTCTGCCTGGACGGAGGCAAGTTCGCTAGTCTCACGACACGACTTGTTTATTTTGGGTCAATATTGAGTTTAATGTTGTCAACGAATTTCATAATTTCGTAGGTATAGACAGGTAATATAGTCAATATTAAGACGTTTTATATGAATGAGAATGTGCCCAGAAATGCTTAGTTTTTGAGTTATTTAAGTTTGAAGTTATACAAACGGCGCTCCTGAATGGCCTTATTTGCACAAAAACGGTCATTGTTTTTGCAATGAAAACTGAAGCTAACCTCTATTACAAACGTAAAGAGGTTGGGTCTTGAGGGGTAGCCATAGTTCTATTAGTGAAAATTATATATAAAGGTTTCTATTGACGTTTGTTTACATCGACTGGAAGATGGCTGCCACCATTTTGTGCCGATCTAAACAAGATTGCAATCGTCACCCCAACGGGTGGGTTAGAAGCTTTATTTATACTTTTCACTAAAAGAACTGTGGCTACCCCTCACAACCCAACCTCATTACATTTGTAATAGGGGGTTAGCTTCTGTTAACGATTAAAATACGCTAGCCGTGCACGCTTCCATAGCCCGCACAAGCCAGCTTCAAAGTTGAATAATTCATAAATAACGCATCACCGGGCAGAATGTCATTCATGTAAAACGTCTTAAAATTGACTATATTACCTATCTATACCTACAAAATTATGAAATTTGTTGACAACATTAAACTCAATATTGACCTTATTTTGATTCAATTAATTAGGTTCAGGCACCAAAAAGTGGGAAATCAATAACTGACATATCCTTCAGATTTATTGATAATTTCAGTTTACACTGTGAATCCTTCTGTGTAGAGTGACAAGTTAATGTAATTTCAATTGTGATTATTTTGGGCTTAAAAATGTGTTTGAACATAGTTAGCTGTAAAGTTTTAGTTATCTGTACTGCTTCATCACAAATCTGACATTTTTGGAGAATTACTTTAACACATTAACTGCAATGGGTTAAACTGAAGTTCAATATTCAAGTAAAGTCAATTGTGGCAATCAGCTTTGAAAAAAGCAAACAATTGGATTGGGCCTTTAATTTAGCTTTTCTTATTCCTATTTGTTTGCACAATTTTGATGCCTATTAGTTAGATGATATCAGTTTTTTGGGTAAATGTGTAGCGTTGGTCAGTTATCGATTTTCCACTTTTTGGTATCTAATCGTAGTTAATTAGATCAAAATAAACAAGATTTCTTCTATGCACTTTCCGTTGGAAATAAATATTTTATAAGATATAGCGGTAAATTAGTGACCGCAACTCCAGTGTTTGAAGCAGAGAGAAATTCATTGATCCCGTGGTATGGCAACACTGCAATGAAGTCTGGCTTCCAGCCTGATCGTCATCAAAGACAAAACCAAACCTACTGCTATACCTTGATAAATGCTCGTTTGACGAAAAAAGTGTATAGAAGAAAAGTTGTTTATTTTGATGTTATTACCATGATTCAAGTAACAAAAATTGAAAAATTGATGAGTAGCCATTTATTCGAGCGCATTTGTCATCAAAGATGAAACTAAACCTATCGCCATAACTCATTAAATACTCATTTCCGACTGAAAGTGCACAGAAGAGAAATTGTTGATTTAGATCTAATTACCTATATCTAGGCACCGAAAAGTGGAAAATCGATTACTGACCAACGCTACACATTTACCGTTTCCTGAGCTAGTTTGCTGAGTGGTACTTTAGATCTGCTATATATAATCATAAGAGCACACAGTATTATATTAAGTGTTGAAATGTTTTGGGGCACTGTTGTGGGTAACAAAATTCATGCTTGCACTAGTTATCTAATACTAGTTGAATTATTTCATAGTAATTTGGTCAATATTTAATATCAATAATATTTATTAGCAATGCATTTCCAAAAAACTAAAACTTTTTTTCTATTGGACTTAAGTCTATGAAAATTTGCAGACTACTAGATCTCCACATTTGTAACAACTTTTGTTAAAGAAAAATTTTTCCTCAGGGCATAGAAAATGAATTATTATTTAAAAATAAAAAAATAAAAATTTGTTCATTATAACTTCGAATTTTATAAAGCTAGAGCAATGCGGTTTGTTGCATTTGAAAGTAAAATGTGCGCTCTAGCTATAATACGGACGGAATTTTTTATTTATTTCATTCCGAATTTATTTGAATTTTTTTTGTCAGAGTCAGGGTGAAAGTTATAATTTTAGGGTAAAAAAGTCTATGGAAAGCTTTACAGAAACAATTTGGAAAATCCGTCCGTATTATAGGTAGAGCATACATTTCACTTTCAAATGCAACAAACCGCATTGCTCTAGCTTTGTAAACGTCAGAATTATAACGACAAACGTCTTGAAAACTTAATTGTTTTATCAGACCTATTTTAAGAAAAAAAATGTTCTTCTCCTACAGTTTTTGAGCTACAGTGATGGTTTTGGTGTCATTGGATGCAGAAAAACAAGGGCTTCACAATGTATTAGGAAGTTTTTCAAAATTCATTCTTGTTTCAAAGTTATGACATCATAAATTTGAATTTTCTTGAGAATATTTTAATTTTTTTTTTTAATTTTTGTATTGGAAATTTGAGGAAAAGCATTCAAGTTTTTGGAATGTCCACGTTATTCTGCATCCAATTATACCAAAATCATTACTGTAGCTCAAAAACTATCGGAGAAGAAGCATTTAGAAACCCCCCCAAAATGTCGTTTTCTATGATTTGCCATTTTCTTGTCAAGAAAATTGCATTTTATCAAAAATGATAAATGATTCTAAAACTGCATTTCCTATCAGTATACCAAATTTCATTGCTCTAAATTCAATAATAAAAAAAATATTTGGAAGGGGGATGCTTACCTTGAGGAATATGAAGGATGAAATTTATAATAAAAAAATTAAATAAAATTGAAAATTTGAGAATTTTTTTTTTTGAATGTCCACTTTATTCTGCATCCAATGATACCAAAATCATTACTGTAGCTCAAAAACTGTAGGAGAAGAAGCATTTAGAAAACCCCCCAAAAAATGTCATTTTCTATGATTTCCCATTTTCTTTTCATGAAAATCGCATTTTGTCATAAATGATAAATGATTCTAAATTGCATTTCCTATCAGTATACCAAATTTTGGTGCTCTAGGTTCAAAAATGAAAAATAAGGTCCGTAAGGGGGATGCTCTCCCGCTCCCGGGGGGGACGCTAGCTCTGGGATACGTTCCTGATATTTTTTACAGACATTCGGGGACATATCTCAAACTCATTTAAAGTAATACAAAAAAAATCGGGAGAATCGACTTTTGGACTGCAGATGCCTCCAAAATGGTTTCCTTAATATTAATATCAATATTCAATATCAATATTTGTGTTTACATCAGCTCCAAGATGGCGACCACCTGGTACAGTCGCCGCCATCTTGGAGCTAATGTAAACACAATTGCGGATGTCACCCTAATGAGTTGGTTAGAACCTTTATTTATAATTTTCACTAGAAACACTGTGGCTCCCCCTCACAACCAGTACCTGTTTACGTTTGTAATAGAGGGTTAGCTTCCGTTATTAATTTAATTCTGATTGGCGCGCTTGCTTCCTTTGGCACGCCAAAGCCAACTTCAAAGTTGAATAATTCAAAAATAACGCATCAGCGAGCAGAACGTCATTCATGTAAAATGTTCTTAAATGGGTTCCTGTAGTGATTCTTTGGAGCGGAATTCTTAATTTCTGTGTAGCACCTAAAATACATATTGACCAGTAATTCTATTTTAGACAAATAATCCAGAAAGGGATTGGTTATGAAGTTAGAACCAACCATTGTTGATTTAGGCATTTTATATTTTGGTTGTTGCAACCTTTAGTGGTAAAATAATTTAATTTTGTATTATTGCCAGTAGTAAACCATCTCAATTTTCTTCTCTGAAAATTTTTTACTACAATTTATTAGTTGATGCTCTGTATTTTGCAAGTAAAATTGTATTTTTAGCTCTTACTTTAGGAGTAATGAACATAAAATAGAAGCTCTTAGAGTAAATGGATCTTGTATCTGTTTTTTGTTGTTGTTTTGAGCAACTTTTATTTTTACTAGTCCAACCCTCTTTCTTTGAAATAAGAAATTCAGTCTCTTTCTTTTATATAAGAAAGAAGAAGGCAAAATGAAAAAAAAGGTTGTAAGAAATAAAAAATTCAATTTCTTGAGAGTTGATAGAGCCAAGTGCACACGGCCCGTCAAAAATGTATAATATTGTATAATGTTAAAACATATATGAAAATAAAGTGCCTGGAATACGTTCCTATTTCCTGAGAATTCACGTGATATTAATTCCTACTCGAATCTGATGGATTAGTACACTGGAAATTGTGGAGTTGATAAAGCTTGTATCACAGATACGTTCATCACACACTGCAGGCTGGCTTCGGACAAACGGATGGACGTGGCTCTTATTATAGTATAGATGTTGCACGTGATTACTTGACAGCAGTACAAAGATTGGTAGGAGCTTGATTAATACAAGTTACAAGACTTTTAGATAAATAAACAACACAATATTATTCTTACTAAACAATTAGAGAAGCCTTGTCTCTATTTGTTTTGCAAGAGCTGCATTTTAGTGAATTCCAGCTAGGGAATCGGTCGGTTACTAATTAGCTCTCTCGCAAATTTGCAATAATTGAACAACAGTTCATGTCAACTTTGTCAAAAACTGTTAGTGTTTCCTTTTCATTGTGTATCTTAGAACAACTTGGATTTTGTATTTCAAAATAGTGATGCTTCTGGGTCTTCATTGAATATAATTCAGTCATTTTGCCGATTGCTTTAGATTATAATTCTAGTTTTATGGTACTTATTCTGGATATTTTGTAACATTTTAGATATGTTCAAAAATTTTAGGTCTGTACAGGATCCTGTTGAGCATTCTTATTTTAGGGGTTGCAATTAGTCATTCTCCAGTTCTTTCAAGGAAAGCTGTTTGGATTGGTTCATGTGTTTGAGTAGATTTCATTAATCGAAGAGGGCTTTACTGCATAGTAAGGGCTGAAACATAATTTAGCTTTTTTGGTAAATACTTTTTTCAAGGCTATACTTATTTTTCAATAAAATTGGACTTTTTTCAAAAATGCAGTAACCTATACTATAATAAGAGCCGCATCCGTCCGTCGGTCTGTCCGAAGCCAGCCTGCAGTGTGTGATGAGCGTATCTGTGATACAAGTTCCAGTCCTAATATTTTGACGGGCCGTGTTCACGCGGCCTCATCAACTCTCGAGAGGTTTTATTTTTTAATTTCTTGCGGTCTTTTTCTCATTTCGCGCTCTTTTTTATTTCAAACAAAAGGGGGGGTGGGGGGGGGGTGGACTAGTGTGTGATTATGGTAGAATAATTTTATATTCTCTTTTATAATACAGGAAATGTTTCTGTATTGTAGACTTCTTTGTAAAAAGCAATTTAATTCATCTGAATATATATGAAATACTTCAATTAATTAATCTTTTGAAGTTGACTTCTAAGAATTTTTATTGTTTTCAATATTATTCACTAATTTTTTTGCTTTTCAGACATATTGCTACAATTTTAAACTAGTATGCAGTTTTCATAAATTTCTCAAGTATCTAAATCTGGTCATTTCTTCAATTGCATGTAATTAATCGTGCAACGATGTCTCTTATATGTGCAAGTAAGTAACATCTCATCAGTATATAGCTCAATAAACTACCTATGCTTTCTTGTAGTTTATAATGCTTTAAAACTATAGACCTTAGTCTATGTTGCTCTTTTTTGGGGCATCACCATCAAAAATAGTTTATTTGATGGTCATGTGTTGCGTATAGGGACTAACAGGTAAATGTGTACAATTTTCTCGTATTTCTTTAAACATCAGTAGCTCAAAAATAGTAAAGGAAAATTTATAAAATTTTGTTGGTTAATTAAATAGAACATTGGGAAAAAAAATTCTGCTCAAAATGGCCACCTTTAGCCATGCTGATGGCTTCCACACATTTGTGGAACTTGGAATTCGCGCAGATGGTAGCCGTTTCTAATGAGGTCACTAGCCTTCTTGGTATCTTCCTTTATGGCTGTGATGCTATTGTGATGCCTCTCACATGTCTTAGCTTTGATTTGTGCCTGGATTTAGTAGTTCAAAGGAATCAGGTCAGGTGAGTTGGAGGGCCACAAATCATTTTCCCAGAATTGCATACTGGGCCCTTTGAGCAAGTCGACCCTTTTATTTGGCATGGGGGTTGGGGCCAAGTTCTGTTGGTATGCAGACTCCTTACTAGTAGCCTCATCCTTAATCTAAGGATGATTGTGTCCTCAAGGATCTTGGAATAGACTGTGGCATTAACTTTATTGGGATTGGTAAAGAAGTGAATTATCACCTCACCCTCATTTGAAACCACACGAATGGCCATAACGCTAGCTGGCTTCTCTGTTATCGAGTGTTAGACTTCACTCCTGAAGGAGGCGGCGATCCAGTAATCATTCCATGTATTGAAGACCTATTATCCATAAAAATCATCTTATCAAAGAAAAACCTGATGACCATCCCATTTGACTTCATTCTATCAGTCAAAAAAGGCATTTTACCTTGTGCTCCTAACACTGTAGATTGTCATGACTGACAGTCCTCTTGTTGGCTAATGTTAAGACTAGCACTGTTGGATTTACTTTGACACTGCTTTTGAGTCCAGCCAGGAAGCAAGGTGTTGAAATTTTGTAATTTCTTAGTTTGTATGAAGCCCTTTGGTTATGGCCAGATTCATCAGAATGCATGCAAACATCACAAATGGTTTACCTGGAATATTTTAGCAATTTTAAAATGTAGGCAGGGCTGTTACCTATGCAACAAAGTTTGCGCATGGCTGAATGTTTGACTTGCTCCATTGTTCAATGTTGATACCTCAAGGTTAAATGGTCTAGTAGCAGGCTTGTTAGATAAATAACTGGGTCAGATCAATGTTGCCAATCAGCACTGGATAAGTGTGGCCAAAGCCAGCTTTTATGGATTTACCTATTAGACCCTGTAAATTTGGCCACCTAAAGCTTGCTTCAACTTACAGGCATTTTTAGCATAGCTGGTGCTGTGAAATAAAAATTTTCTGTTTTAAATTTTTTCAAGGGTATATAGAAAAAATATTATTTGACTGTAATCTGACTTCATCTGTAAACATGTCTCTATTTGTTAGAAGTTTAATATCAATATTTATTGAGATAATTTTTAAATAAAGAATGCAATTTTCTTCAATTAATATACTGTTATTGATATATATTAAAGTTTTGAGTAATCAATGTATTGTTATTTCTAGAGTTGGTATGAATCTAAAAAGTGAATGCCTTCCAAGGATACAAGTACCTTGGTCTTGCAAAAAAGACATTTTGTGTCATTGGCCTTAGTACCATTCATGTTATTTCTTTGAAGTTAGTTGTTGAAGCTTGTGTATGGCGTCTTATATTTCTTTAAAAATAAGAAGCATTTATTTTTGTCATGTTTCAGTTTGCAACGAGGTCCCTGAGCATGCGGTTGTGTCTCCAGTTTCTGGTGGAGTGTTTGAGAAGAGACTTGTAGAAAAATTCATAACTGAACATGGAATTGACCCCATCAACAACAAAGATCTCTCCATTGATCAACTCATTGATATAAAGGGTAAGTTCAGTGATTCAAAGGGGAATGTTGTATTTCCTGAATGGGGTAATGAGTACTCTTATAATACATTATCCATTTTACTATTATATCATAGAAAATTCAGATTTCGAATTTTTTTGGGAAAATATCACTAAAAATTCAAATTTGGGTATTGTGGTGTATTGCTACGCCAGGCACGTATTCCTACGCGCGGCCAATCACAGGGCTGCACCCGTCAGCGGGTTGCTTGTGTACACATCGTAATTTGTGTTCACAGACGCTTTGGTGTTCCAATGTGTTTATTCTGTTTAGAATTACACATGCGACGTTTTTTACGTTGTAAGCTGCTCCGTTTGAGTGGCAGGAGGTATTTTGTGGGATCTACTTCCTGACGTATGGAGCGTCGATTGGTGCGCCGGCCTTGGCATTATTGCGTCTGCTGCTGCCGAGTGAGGTTGAACGCGTTTGAGCTTCCGGTTTCGCTCTTGAAGTATCGTTGCGAGTTACATGTGTTGTGTTCTTTTCCTTGTGCTGAGACACAAGCAGGTAGGACCTGCAGGCGTGTTGTGTGCCTGTGTGTCTGAGTGTGTTCAGACTCACCACACTAGCTAGGAGCTAGTGTGTGCGTCCATTTCTGCCGTGAAGTGTGTTCGTTTCACGGCAGCGTGTGTTCACACTGGGTGTGCCCTCTGACACACGAGCTCAGGTGTGTGTCTGGTGTCGGCTGTAGGGGAGGTTTGGAGGCCGACCCGAGCTCTGGGAGCTCGGCTTTGAGATCTTGGGTCTCGGGATTTGCACATCCCACAACAGGTATTTCATGCATCCTTAAAGCATTATCATTGTAATTGAATTTTAAAAATTACAAACTACAAGCAAGAAAGCCAACTTCAAATTTTGTTGCATGCCCAGTTGGAATTTGACTGTGCAGGCTGTTAGCTCTTTTCTTTTAAAATGTGCCTTATCTCTTCTGTGCTGTTGGAAGCAAGGAAGCTCCACACTATTGAAAGTATTAGTCATTCAAAAAAATAATCGGTAGAATTTTAAAAACTTTTCTAGAATAATTCTAAAATTTGCAGTAATGTGCATTTGAGACACCTCAGTTATTGTATGTTAATATTCAAGAAACAAAAGCTTCATAGTTGCTGCTTCTTGCTTCATAGTTGCTGCCCACTCATAGATGCTGCCCAACTATTATGGGAATTACCACTTCCAGGGAGAAAATGTGAGATCTCAAGCTGAGAGTTAGGAAGGCCTTCTTTTTGTGGAAATAGACAAGTTTAATCTTGTTTCATAACTTTCTTTCTCAAATTTCTGTTACTGAGCACATGGGATTTTGTGCAATAATACACCTTGTGCATAGATTCCACATTCCCTTAACTCCATACTAAATGGTGCCTTCATCCTTCCTCTCCTTAAACACCTTTGTTGCTGTAAGGGAGGATGAAAGTAACTTGAAATCAATGAATCATAGCTACAACAGATTTGAGTACTAAAAATGTTGGTATTTCTTCTGCATTCTATTAGATGTTGCTTTCCAAACTAGATTTTATTTGTCGAATGTATTCAAAGATAGGTTTAATGGTGTTAATTACCTACTTTGTTTTTATTATTGTTTGGAGTGCAACTGCTATCACATTTCCTTGTTCTAGTAACTACTGCCATGGAGAAACAATGTTACAACCAATTAGTCATTAGAGTCTAGGTTATATGGCATTTCCTTAATGCTTATTGAAATTCATTCAATCCATCCACCTATGCAGATGAAACTTATTTCTTACCAAAAACTGTGCAATAATATTGCATTACAGTTGCACCAGTGGTGAAGCCAAAGCCCCCTAGTGCAACCAGCATCCCTGCTATCCTGAAAGCTCTCCAGGATGAATGGGACAGCGTCATGCTGCACTCCTTTTCCCTCAGGCAGCAGCTGCACACTGCTAAGCAGGAGCTCAGGTGGGCTTTGGTTGGCTTTGTTGTTCAGCCCTCCTTCCTGTTGGCCATTGAGTAGAGTCATATTTTTTTAAAATTAACATTGCTGTTTAAAAGTTTTGCTGAGTTAAATTTCAGAGCATTTTTTGTTGCTGAAAATGATATTTTCAGCCAAATATTTGATGCTTCTTGGGTGGTAAATAGACTAGAGTTGTCAAATTTTTCCTAAGTTAGGCCATCTTTTATCTTTCATGATTTTTCCACAATTTATTCCTGTTCAATTTAGGATTGTTTCAAATTAAGTTGAGTAGTTGATCTTGACAGATCTGTTGAGCAGGCAAATAATTTCACTTGTATGTTAGTTTATATAGTTGAAACCATTTTTGTGAAGAAAAAGTTTAGGGTTTCTTTATCCTGAAGGGAAGGTAGTTGGTTGATGATTATTTGTCTAAAAAGCTAATTCAACTAGAATGATTTAAAGTATTAAGAACTTAGAATTCCGGAGTCTTCACTTTCAATAAAGCAGTAGGCTGAATTTTCTTGATATATGTACATTTGAAAATAATCTTGTGCTAATCCTGGAACACATTTGTACAGTTCTAAGTTATATACACACATTCAAGAAAATCAGTCATTATTTCAGATTCTGCTCTCTTATTCAATGCATAGGTTGTTTGTCTAGATGCCAGTTGTTTGTCTAGATGCCAGTTGTTTGTAGAACGGTGCAATATTTGTTCCTGTCTTATAATGGTTGGGTTATAAAGAAAGCTTCTCCTGGCAGCCACGCCCTATACCAACACGACGCAGCCACGAGGGTGATTGCCCGCCTCACAAAGGAGGTGACAGCTGCCAGGGAGGCCCTTGCTACCCTCAAGCCCCAGGCTGGCATTCAGCCCCAGACCCCCACACACGGCGTGAGTACATGGGAGTGATGTGTGAAAGGTGTTGTGGCTTGCAACGTTGTGCTGCCTCTTAACATGTTGACTGTGATGGGATAAACTGAAGTTCAAGATTCAGCTTCTCAATATTGGAGAACGACATTGGAAATTTTGTTTTTGTGTAATTTAAAGCCCTAGCTATTATTTATTGTGGATTGCTCATTGTTTATTGGGCGCTTCTTGGTTTTTATGTATAATTTATTGGGATAATGCATCTTACGAGCCATAATATGGCAAGTTAAAATGTAAGACTGGCCATTTGCTACTGTTTTTATTGGCAGTTCCTCTTCTGTTTTCTTTTGTGGAAAAACTGACTGGATGAATATTTAGAATTAATTTATGCATAGCTATATCTGTGTACAGTTGTTGATGTAGTTATTGCTAAGGGCTTATTTAAAAACTGCTGAGCAAATCTTATCCACAGCTTGAATTTTATCAGCTAATAGATTTACATTGCCTGCTAGGCTATTCAGGGTGCGTACAGGCATGGAGAAGCATGGAAAGTAGTTGAATTTCGAAAATAAAATTCAAGGCCTCGAAAGTAGTGGAATTTTATAAATGGTCATTGAAAGTCATGAAATTTTAGGATTTTCGTGAAAAGAAAATTTTACTGTTGAAAATTTTCGTTCAGTTTGGTCCGCGTTGAGCGAGGCGTTGTCAGTAACCTTCGAGTGTTACTTGGGCTCTGATTGGTTGATACAGCTACGTCTTTAGTGTCCGCGATTTTGATTGGTTCTCAGGCGTCACGTGAAACCAAACGCGCTCAGTGTGACTGAAGACACGCGCTCGCTCGGACCATTGTTGACCTGTCGCCACTGTTGAACATTTTCGAGCTGAGTTTTTATCATCGGT
Source organism: Morinoia aosen (assembly GCA_030386875.1). Lineage (NCBI taxonomy): Eukaryota > Metazoa > Arthropoda > Malacostraca > Amphipoda > Talitridae > Morinoia > Morinoia aosen. The sequence continues at coordinate 54,014,364 of CM059579.1, read as the reverse complement.
CTTGACCATCCCGTGTGTGTGTGACTAGAGTTACGGTGCCGAGACTGAGCTGAGGAATTATCGTCATGCCAGGCAGTTGTTCTTTCAACAACTTGTGGTTGCGAGACAAAGACTTTCAACAATGGATAGCACCGCATCCCAAACTGAAAACAATGGCGGTTTGCACCGCGTGCGAGTCGGAGTTCGACATCGCCAACAATGGAATAGCGGCTGTGAGGAGTCATGCAAAAGGAACAAAGCATGCCAAGAACGTGAAAGCTCAGACGACGAGACTTGCCAACCCGAAGATCGGGGATTTTTTCGTGACTTCCCAACCATCGACCGATCCTCCGACTGCTGAGAGGGGTTTGGAGACGCGCCACTCCTGCCTTTCATGTGCAATGACATCATCAAGATTTTGAAGGTTCTGTTGGAGAGGTGTGTGAAAGCAGAGGTGCTGGAAAAACTGACCACACCAGCTAAGTATGCTGCCCTTGACTTCAATGACAAGACCATCTACCTGCAAAATAGCAAGATTGACCCTGGCTTTGTTGCTGCAAGTATTTTGAAAGATCAGATGGCTGCAAAGAAAGTGAATGAGAGGCTTGCTTTCTCCTTCAGGGATGATGTGAAGAATTTCCTTGTTGCTGTCATCAAGAAGATTGTTGAGAAGTCACCTTTGAAGTTCGGGTTGGCCCGAAACATGGGCTGGCTGGTGCCAAGTGTCTTTGTGGATCGCACAAAGAGAGAGAAGACCAAGTCCATGCTGAAAAACTGTCTGCAGCTGCTCAGCGATGCTAAGAGGCTACCACAGGGTGACATCGATGAGGTGATGAGCCAGTTTTCAGAGTTCTTTGATGAGGCACAGAGGAAGATCAGCACTTTCAACAGTTTTCAGCAAGACACTGATTGACTAGATGTCTTCTGGAGCAGCCAGCTGGCCACATCCTCCCTCAAGAAACTGTGGCTGGTTGTGAAGATGCTACTGGTCCTGTCACATGGCCAGGCTTCAGTGGAAAGGGGCTTTTCTGTGAGCAAGCAGCTCATGGAAGTCAACATGGGTGAGAACACCATCGTGGCGCAGAGAGTGGTCATGGACCACATCAAACATGTAGGAGGTATCTCCAAGGTTGACATTTCCAAGAAACTCCTCTTTTCAGCTTCACAGGGCAGACAGCGCTATCAACACTACCTGGATCAAAAGAAGGAAGAGGCAGAGAAGCAGAAGAAGGGAGAGAAGAGGAAGAGAGAACTGGATGAAGTGGAGAACCTGAAGACAAAACGGAAGAGGATGGAGGAGAGTCTGCAAGCGCTGGTGGAGGATGCTGACAGCTTTGCACGGAAGGCAGAGGACAAGAATGATTTGCGCCTACTGGCAAAGTCAAATGCATTGAGGAAATCAGCCAAAGACAAGCAAGAACAACTCAAGGGGCTGAATGCGGAAATTAATGACAAACTTAATGCACTGGCAAATGCATAGCAGATGCTATTGAACTGTCCAGCATGACTGTTTGGTGTTGTGATGATCATTTACACATTTATGAAAACAAGACCTGCAAGTAATGATGAATGTTCTGTGAAGTTTATGACTGAAATACATTTATTGTGCTGCAATTTAACTTTGTGTGACATTATTTTGGGCAGAGAGAGGTAGTGAAAATGTGATTTGGTTGGCATAAAAAGTCATGAAAAAGTAGTGGAATTTTGAACCTCAGAGCCTGTACGCACCCTGGCTATTGTGAGTTCTGCTAAACTTTACAAAAATGAATGCAATCTTTATGCTAGGCTTACTTAAATGTTTATTTTCAATATTTATAAACGTTTTGCAAGATTCAACTCAAACCTGTCAGTGATATCATGGACAGGTTTGTATTGTGAGAGCAGTTACGTGGATGTGGATGTTTTTACTTAGGGAACTTGTGTTTATGCAGGTGGCAACGGGTGATGCTGGAGGCAGTGCTGATACTCCCTCACACACGCCCTCTCATGGAGCCCCTGCTGCTGCTCCAGAAGCTGCCGCCGCTGCTGCTGCAGCTCCTGCCACAACTGGTAATGTTGTTTTTTGTTGGTCTACAGCTGTACTTTTTGTTATTTTGACAAGTCTAGCGATATTAATTTCAAATTACAAGGTTATGGCTTTATTTTTATGTTTTTCCTGAACTTTTAGATCAACGTTGCTGGTAATTCAATAGAACTGAGCCTTTCATAAGTAATATGTATTACTATTGAGTAAGTGTTCATCTTAAGGTGTCATTTTAAATCAGATATTAATTTTTTTGGGAGAAAATTAATATACTTATTAAATTAAATATGTTGCTAAAACTTGAGCATGTACTTAATGGAAAATTGTTAATAAAAAGCTTTGCCCAGAGAGCTTCAGTTTGCTATAAGCTGAATACTTCTTTAGTTTTTACTGTTCAGAAAAGTATTGCTTGAAATTTTCGAGAACGGCTTTAAAATGCCGATAATGATTTATCAATTTGCTAATTGTGGAGTAAGTTTGTTATGTCAGACTCCAACTTTGAGTTTGGTTTGATTTTTCACAAAAATGCTGTTTTTTGTTTCTCGGAATATTTCTATTAATTTTTTTACTGAATGTAGAAACGCCCTCAGCAGTTATTTCTGTTTCACCACGGGTTGCTTTTTTTTTTTGCATGTGAAAAGTGTAATTTTTTAAAAATTTAAGGTGCCGGTACACTGTCTGCCCTCAGCTCTCATAAGTATGTGAGGGATGATGAACTAGAAAGAAGTTCAGTTGAATGTTTGTGTTTTTTGGTTTTGTAGCTGTAAGCATGCTGTAGGCTTGATTTCTCAAAGCACAATTCATCTGCTCACCATTCAAGTTGGCTTTCACGTGAAAATAAGTTTTATACTATAACACTAAACAATGATCATAAGTAGATAATTACAGCTCCTCATTTTAACGCATTCAAACGTGTAAAAATAGGCTTTGACTTTACATGACAGAAACTCAGCTCAGTAATTAGTTGAATATATATTTTATTTATAGTTCTGTACAGGAAAAAAAGAGTGTATCAGTGATGCATTTTATTACCATTTAGCATCAGATCTCCTGTTTTTGTGGTCCACCTTGAGTAGACAATTGTTTACGTGACTCGATGTGTAACGACGACGTTTTGTACCCAGGCCTGAGCGAGGCGGTGGTAGCCAGGCTACAGAGCACCGCCACAACACTCACGCAGGAGCGCAAGCGCCGCGGCCGCTCGGTGCCTGAAGGCCTTACTCCTCCTGATCAAATCCGCGCTTTCACCACGCGCGCCTCGCATCCGGTACTGGGGATTTTTTTACTCGATTTGTTTATATTGTTTTACTCTATTGCTTGTGTAAAATACATAAACTTCTATTATATCAGTCGTATCACTTAGTTGTGCTACTTTGAGGCGTCAGAATCTACGGATTCAATGAGCTCAACAAATTTTGATCCCATGGTTACCTAGATGGTGAACTTTTTATTATGGGATGTTTTGTAAAGCAATGAGGGGAAATATACGTTGCAACACGTATGCCAATTATTGTATGTATGATAAGGATTGTTCCGTATAATATTATTGGAAGCGTGACACAGAGAGGTGGGTTAGTGGGTACAAGCTTGCACACAGCCTGGCAGAAACGATGGCATTTGATGCACAGAATATTTGATGCACTCAATAATGCACAGAAATCAATATATTAGGTAGTAAAATATACCATTTAATATCTCTTGATTTTTTTCTTATACATACTAATTCATCAAATGCAGGCTCCTGACAAATATATTCATCTTAGAAACACCTTCGATTTAAATTTACTGCACCCTGTCGGTAGGGAAGTCTGTTCATCCTCAGTAGGATACACCTATTGTATCTCTGGGAATAAGCGCTCCTGAGGGAAGGTTTGAGGTCACAAGTTGAGCGTTGGGTGGGCCTTTTGTTGGAATAGAATTTTTGTTTTGTTATGGACAATCTTTATTCAGTTCTCTACTGTTCTATTTTTCAGCACCTACTACTTTCTTCTTCAATGGTTGTATTGTTTTTAAACTTGCTCTCTAATCTGCTGATTATATATGGAGATATATGAAATCTTGTGTGGGAACACACCTTATGTGTAGATTCCCTATTCCTTTAACTCCAGACTAAATGTTGCTTCCCTCCTTTCTCTCCTTAAAGCATTGTGGTTTGGGAAGCTTTAACTGGCTTATGTAATTTAATTTCAATTTAATTAAGGTGCTGGTGCACTGTCACTACAATGCTGATCCACTACATTTTGTTTCACAGATGAAAGATTCGTGCCAATATTTCTCCATCTAATTTTAAAAGTGTTGCACTGTAGAGAGAAACAAACGAACACATTGTGGCTATTATTGTAGGGTATTGGCAATCATCTTTTGTGCTGATGGGACTTCTTCTTTCCAAAGACGTTGCCAAGCGCAAGTGGCGTATCTATTTCAATGTGTCAATTTAGATTACATTTCTATGACAATGCAACTTGGGAATTCTACCTTCTGACGTCTTTTTTTACTCCCTGTATCTTTGGATAGTAATTGAGTTTCCAGACTTTTCTAGTATCGGATAACTGATAATAGTCATGGAAGGTCTGCGCGTATGTGTCATTCATCACGTTAAATATCCTGATATACTGAGGACTTGATGTGGTGCAGGGTCTGCACAGCGCCAGCGTGCCTGGCATTCTGTCTCTGGACGTGCACCAGAAGGACACCAGCAAAGTGGTCACCGGCGGCGCCGACAAAAATGCTACTGTCTTCAATAAGGACACTGAGCAGGTCTGTAGCTTGTCTAAAGTAATGTTTATGTTATGCTCCTCTGAGAGGGCTGTTCCATATGAAGGTAGTTGTGTTGTCCCGGATGCATCTGGTTTTCTGTATAGCTATATGAATTTTATCTCCTCTGAGAAAGGTATCTAAAAATTTGATATATTTGCATTGTAGTCAGAATTTGTCATCGTGAAGTAGAGGATTCTAATTGAGCATTAATAAATGAAACGCTTGTGGGGCTCTATCACTGAAGTAGCGAAAGCAATGTTAGCAATGTCATGAGTGTGGGCAATTCGATTTTCATTAAAAGCCTGCACTTACCTTTGCAATGGTATAATTAATGAGAATTTGGAAAGTTAAATACTATTAATTTCATTTTTTTATTAATATTATTTTTGTTTTATTACGTTGACAAGTTTTCTTTTTTATACGTTTTTAGATTTGGCCAGAAAGCATTTGCATGTAAATTCTCATTTGATCTACTATTTTCTGTATTCAAGTTTTTCTTAGCGATTTCACATTTCTCTGTGTTGCAAAGGATTACACTATGTAACAAATTTTAATTTTTTTTTTGTTCCTGGGTACAAAGTGTGTTTTCCTAACCCATTATACCTAAAACAAATAGAAAATAACTGTTGTCTCACAAAAACTTTGCTTCTGTGATCAGGACAATGATATTTAAAATTGAACTGTTTTCGAGAAAATTCTCTATTCGCATTTAATACTGAGTAGTTAGAACTGTTCAGAAGTTTCAAAAATTTTCCTGATATATGTAGAACTTTCAAAGAACTCTTAGAGCTTTCTAGAACTCTGACAGTATATGTTACTCACGGTAATGTTACTGATGTTGTACAAACAACAATAATGCAAAGAAATTAAGTTTGACGCCACATGTTAGACGCTCAGTAGAGCTCAGATTTACATTTACAGTTCTATTTCTTGTTTCAGTCTTGCAGTTACTGATGGAAGTTTTTAATAAATACGGTGGTAAAATCGTGATTAATTTGCTTAATCTGGTCTCTTCCATCTAGGTGGTTGCCATCCTCAAAGGCCACAGCAAGAAGGTCACGTGTGTGGTGTATCATCCTACGGAGGACACCATCGTCACCGCATCACCCGACACTCAGGTTTGTTTCCTTTTTCATCTCTTCTCTAAATTTAACAGTTGGGCTGTTTAAAGCTGAAAAAGTTTGTACTAAATTATGCCTGTAATCTGCTCTCCAGCTGAAGATGTGGTTTATACAATAATTACAGCACGTATTCAAAATCATACATCTTATCTTTATTGGGTTAGTTCGGTCTAGTCCCGCTATTTGACCTGCGTGTTTGAGCTCTAAGCCTGGGGATTTTGCGTTTGCTATGAAATGGTTACGCTAGTTCTATGCCGTCTTCAAATTTTACCAAACGGAAGGTGTAAAGTATAACGCCTGGTTAAGGTCGTACACATGTACACATTTTCTATTCAGTTAGTTCAGTAGAGTACGCTCACTTGTCAAATCTTAGGCTTGCCCTTTTTAGTCCTTAGACATCCATGCAGTGCTTGGTCTACTCCTAATGCTTCTCTTGTGGTCATTGCCCTCATTTTATTTATTACGTATTGAAAAAATTCTGCATCAAGTTGTTCAGCTTAAATTTGAAACCCTCCTTGTCACTCAGATTCGTGTATGGAACGTGGGCACCAGCCAGACGCTGCAGCTGATCTCTGCTCACGACGGTCCAGTGACTGGCCTGTCTCTGCACGCTACGGGCGACTACCTGCTCTCTGCCTCTCTCGATCACCACTGGGCTTTTTCGGACATCCGCACTGGCAGGGTCCTGTGCAAGGTAAGCGTCGTCAAGGTCGTTTCGTGCTACTTCATGAATAGAGCTAATTTTTTGTACATTTCGTTTATGGTTTAAGTTTAATAATATTGATTTATTTATTAGGATTGTCGAGTTTTCACTCGATATACGTGTACTTGGGATGTACATGTTTAGGTCTGCTCTTTGAGGTTTCATATAAAGCCTTCAAATTTTAAACAACCGAATTTTTTTTATGATTGTCCCCCCCTTTTATTCTCGTGAAGGTAACCTCATTTACATGCGTAGTATCATGCCAGGCTTGATATTCCTTTGAAAATGGCATGCATATTACACTTTTGAAAACCAACTTATGACTTGTCAGATCAGTTATAAAAAGTTCTCTTAGTGTTAACAAGAGAAGAGAAATTTCAAGTTTTTTACACAAGAGTTGTTGTTTATAAGTTTCTTACCCATGAGCCTTATGCAGCCTCATCTATTCACTGAGTGTACGATCGTTAGTAGAACGTGAGTATGTTTTGGTTGCAAGTGTTGCACGAGTTTTAGCTGAGTGTGGTTTTCACTGTGTAATGTGAATACAGCAGTCTAGCAAATCACTTTTGTATTAATAAAAATCTATGTAATGTTAGTTCAGTCGGTAACAAGTTATTTTATGCCATAAAAAGTTCGATCAATTGCCGGTGTTGAGTTGTGTTACAGTGTGTGTAACCTGACCCTACCGACATATCCCAACCTTGTGTCTGGTTTGGCATGCGCTTGTGGATAGCTCGCTCTGGTCATGAGAAAGGGCGACGCGCGCCACATTTGGTATTTCTTCTTGTTGCAGGTGAGCGACCAAAGCAACAGCTCTGCCCTGACGGCTGCTCAGTTCCATCCTGACGGCCTCATCCTGGGCACCGGCACGCAGGACGCCACCATCAAAATTTGGGACTTGAAAGAAAGGAGCAACGTTGCCAACTTCCCTGGTGAGATCCCGTTCTTATGTCGTTTCTTAACAGTGTACTATAGCTGGCAGGTGATAGATTTTTTTTTTGTTGGGCATTTTGTTGAGAAGGGGGCTAGTTTTCGTAAAAGTAAATATACTCGGCTACTTTAGCTTGGTGCGCTAGTATTGTGTTCCTTTTTAAATAGATAAATGATGTTCCTCCTGCTACTACTTAACTTCTTGAGTATTTGAGCTAGTATGTTCTGATTGTGGGTGCCCTGTTTTTTTCGTTAACTATATAGGTCTTTTAATACTTCGTCTTACGATTGCAAGATCTGACCCTACAAGTAGGTAAATTTTTTGAAGTATGTGGCTTCAATTACTCAAATGACTCTTTGTGTGATAATATTCAGCCTTCAGCCAAATGAATATTTGAGACAGGAGATGTGGTTCACTTTGAAAGCCTAGCTCGCCGAGAGTAGTGGTGTGCTTCTAAATTTTACTAGATCGAGCAAATATACCAGAGCGGTGTTGATAGCTGTTTTGTGCACTCGCTGAATCAGCATTGAAAGTTAAGTAGCAAATTGAGAGACGAGGGCAGATGGCTTTGTAACGTTAACTGCTTGGTAGCCGCCGTCAAGAACTATGGAAATCGATTGTGATTGAGAAAAAGAGATTGTTGGTATTAGTCTTATAAGGCAAGGAGGAAAATGCCAGCTAAACATCTAAATATAAGAGAATCTTTTAGAGCAAAAAATGAAGAGTGATAGCACAAGGTGATGTGGGCAAGTGTAGAGCTATCGAAAATTGAAGCGTGTGTGATTGAAATGATCTTTATGTGATGAATTGTAAATCGCTCGGTGAATACTCGCTGTTGTTGTTAAATTGATTTTTGTGGTAGTGATGATACGGGAATTGGAGATGCTGTGAGAAAAGTGAAAATCGGTAAGGTGTGTAGTTAAAGTGTAGAGACACCACAGTTAGAATCGTTGTCTGGGGTCTGGAAGTCACATTTTTAATGCTCGGTGCAGGGCACAGCGGCGCGATATCCTCGATCGCTTTCTCTGAGAACGGCTACTACCTGGCGACGGCGGCAGAAGACTCCACGGTGCGACTGTGGGATTTGCGCAAACTGCGCAACTTCAAAACTCTGCAGCTGGACGAGGGCTACGAAGTCACCGACCTCTGCTTCGATCGCTCCGGCACTTACCTCGCCGTCGCTGGAACGGATGTCAGGTCAGTGGCGTTGCGCTTCCGTTTGTGTTCTTGATGGTAATTATTCTGATCTGATAGGTATCGTTCTGTGCAGAAATGTAGTGGAGGCGATCGCTGAACGCCTCAACTGAATCGTGCTGTATAAGCTGTGTGATATTCTCTTGTGTTGCGGAAGAATTACTGAGTCTTTAATATATAAGAAGAATCCTTATAGTCTATTGATTAACAATCTTTATTCATTAAGAGGAGAAGTTTAATTAACTTAGGCTCGTCAAGCGTTTGTATCTTTAATAATAAAAGGAAAATTCCATATTAAAGGAATAATTTTTAGCAAAGCTATTCAGGGTGATTCTAGAGCTTTGAATTTGTTATTACGTATACGTATTCATTGTTTGGCTTTTCAACGAATTAGACGTTTGTGTTCCTAGTTTTTGGTAAGCTTAAAGTTTTTAGCATCAGTGTTATAGATGAAAGAAATTTCATCTTAGGGGAAATTTTTCTTAGTGTAATATATTATTTTATCAACAATGAATAAATCTGTCAAGCATAGAGAATTAAGAGTTAGTGTCAGGTCTTTCTGGTTTAGTCTGACTAAGAATGTATGTGATGCGCACGCATGAAGAATGTTGAGATTCTTTTGCTGTAGAGAATGATTTTATCATTTATAGAGGGAAAAATTTCATAATTCGGTATGCGAACCCGTTTGGAAATTGTTTCATGCCACAGTAGTTTTTCAAAACTGGAAAATCGCGCGGTAAATATGCACGAAGTATGTCTCTCCTGAATAATAATTTTTTAGTATTGAATAATCTCGTGTTTGCCGCCAGGGTGTACCTGTGCAAACAATGGACCGACCTGCGGGTATTCACCGACCACACGGCCCTCGCGACGGGTGTGCGCTTCGCCGCAGACGCTGCGAGCCTCGCCTCCACTTCCATGGACAGGACCCTCAAGATTTACGGCTCCTAAACCCCCTAGATTACTGCTGGCCTTGCTTTCCTCCGTCAACCTACACCAGTTCAGTGTCATATACCTTGTTCGCCGTAGTAGATGTTTTCGTGTAATATTGTGCTTGTCTGCGCTATCTTGCCTAAAAGTAGTGAAAAATAATTGCGTTGCTAGAAGAAAGTGTCAGGTTGATTCGATAATTTACTCCTCATGATATGAATTTCATAATTCAATTACAACAGGTGCTCTCTTTCAGCTAGTATACTCAATTCTTTCTTCAGTATCAGAACTGAGATATGGAGGGATCAAATAAACATTTTTGTGTGTGGCAATCCAGCTTTTTATTTTTGAAATCACATGCGTTCATTCTTACTTATTTGAATTACCATTCGAGAATAAACGTGTGTGTCGATTGGTAATGATTCATTCAAGATGACATTATTGACAGATAACAAAGGTGTACAAAATAAATCAAAGTTTCTTGAAAAATTCTAAATGACCCAAAAATTAAATAGTTTCTACTCACAAGCGTATGCAATTACCTCCTCTGAAGTTGTTACCTAAATACATTAAGCGCAATTCGTCTTAAACTGTCCACTCGATTTCTCGCGTTGCCTGCGAGATTTGAACTAGAAGAATTTTCGAAGTTATGGAGCAAAGCAGATGAAAACTCTTCCTACATTCGATTTTGACCTGGCAGCTCTTTTGAGAGTGAATAATGTTGCAATTTGAAGATACTTCCTTGGCAAAACAGCCACAATAAAATTTTGTGCAATCGGTCTCTATGTACATAAAGACGAGAGCGAGAAATAAAAACTCTGCTCCGTAATAAACTTAGCTATTTTTGATTATTGTAATATAGTCCCACTGTTTCAATAAATGAACTTTAATCGTTTGAATAAGAAGTGCGTGTACATTAGTGCACACATATGTTGGCTAAGATCTCGGCAAAATGAACCTTCCTAGTAGGCTCAATCAATGGTTTCCATTCTTCATGAATATATTCAGTTCGGGTTGAGAGTACACTTAACTTGAACCATAGATTAGAGTCGGGCGTAAGGGCCACGGTATGTTATCAAGGTTGGACGCTCAGTTTCTTAACCAAAGACGTAAGAAAACTTCATGTTTTATTTACAGGTTGTCATGGAGTACTAGGATTTACAGCGGTAGTTCAACAGTTTATATCAGCGGAGTGAAGTTCCAAGTTAACGCCTAATTCTTCAGCGGCATTTCTAGAAAAAATTTGCACAAGATAAATTTAAATTTTTAACTCTTCCACATATGGTTAAAAACAAGTTCACCTCGATGAAAGTTCTAAGAACAAATTCAACAGTGGCAATGAGAATCGCTGAGGAAAGAAAATTTTTTAAAGTTAACCTATCATCTTTCAGAAACAGTCGACATAAGCTTCCCTGAAAAAAAGAGCCTAAAGAGAAATCTCCACAGCTGAAAAGCTGAACACTAACGTTTGACATACAACAATCTCAAGCCCCTACGGTACACCATTCGGTTATCTGTAGTAAGGGATCCCGAGTGATACCCAAAAGTTTGTTGGCGAAATTGAACAATTTGCTGAATGACGATCTGACTCAGACGTATTATGTATGAGATTGCATTGCTCGACAGTTGGTATAAAGCGTAATTCTACGTAAAACTGGACGAATTAATTAACTACGCTAAGGAAGCATTAAATAGATACTTGGCGATGAACATGTGCGAGAGTTAAGAATGTACAAAGAATGTCTGGGGTAAGCTAAAGCTATTACGATGCTACTAGGGAATGCCACCGTTAATAAAATGGAAATTTATTCAGTGTGCTAACAACACCTCCCGAAAAACGTATAAATCCAGAACTATTCTGACTAATACTAAACCATAAAGACTACACAAGCTTTTGTGCACATGGCATTACGACGAAGAAACTACGCTATTATCACAAAGAGATCTCAACATGAATATCAAAACTACAAAAAAAAAGAAAGATGACCAATACGGCAGGTCCCTCGTCAGGCAATAAATATGCTGCCCACTATTCCGTTATCAATCAAATACTGAAGAATTTCAGCCATTCGAGTAGTACCAGCAGGAGTATGAAGTTCCCTATCTAGGAACCAAGTCTTCGAGACAACAAACTTATGCAGGACAGCGAGGAAGGCGTGCAAGAAAGACTCTCCCAAGTCCCGCATGACATCGAAGTACGAGATGAGCTCCTCAGGCAGCTGGTCAGGGTCAGAGCTGGTGAGGCGGTGGTGTGTGGCGTTGTAGGCAAGGCAGTAGGTGTCGCAGAGCTCAGTGTAGCGCTCCCGCAGCACGTCAGGGTGCAGGAGTGTGAGCCACACCCATGCCGCGTCACGTAGCGGCGGTGCACGAAGAGACGACCCGCCTCGCAAACGCAGGGCGACCACGTCGTCTTCTTCGTTTGTTTGACTGATCCAAATATCGGAACCGCAAATTGGGCCAACACTCACCATCCACTTTTTGCTAACAGCTGAAGAAAATCTTATGAAGTCCATAAGCGTGGATAAATCCGACCTCAAGTTCATTAAATGATTGCGAATGTGATCATATTCCGGATAACGCTTGAATTTCTCCAGTAAAATATCGAGATTAGCGTTAGCAATCTTATGTTGCGTAACTTCTGAAGTAAGAGCGTCGCCACATTCACCATTGCAGACCTCCACTTTTGCCATGCTACACTCCATGTTACTGGTGGCAGCGGTGGGACACTTAGTGAAGCGTGCGATATCTCTGAGTTCGGGGCTGTTGAGGTTGGGGAGATCTGCGTGATCTTCCTGGATGACGGAGCTGTGCGCGTGCAGGGACGCGAGCGCACGCGTGACGAGGTGGGCGTGATGTGTTGTGAGGTCCCGGCGCGGGTACGGCTTCAGGCCCAGCTTGTGCAGGTCGTCAGACGTGGCGGTGTGGACGCGCGGGCGTCCTCCCCTGAAAATGATGCACTTCGTAGGGGCTCCATCCTCCAAGGACGCCATCGACCCCGGCTTGGGGAGGGCTGCCAGGCGTTCCTCAATGTTTGTAGGCTCTACCATTCTTCCTGCACAGTAAAAAATAAACGCGTTAAAGTATAATCGAAAATGAGCGTCAGAAGTACTAAGTTGGGATAAACTAATTTTACGCATTAACAACTGCGTGGAATATATACGGTACTGAAATCAATAATCTTCATCACAATGAACCATTATCAGCCTGTTCTACTCTTCGACAGAAAACATGATAAAAATGTGATGACACATCTAAGTGACTATTAAACTGTAATGTTGAAGTATCCGTAAATTCAAAATCAGTGATGAATAGCAGAAATGATACGTGCTAAATAATCCCTCATTGTCTTTTCCCGGCTGCGATGACCATCGTCTCTTAACTGACATTGTTATTCACAGCTACAGTAAAGGAAGTGAGCAATCAAATGTACTATTACTCTTGAGATGATGTTCTGTTCAAGGTTACAACATGATCTATGTATGAGGCAAGACGGTTATCGACGCTTGACAAGATGCACCAACGATATTAAATGTATTCAGCTCCTATGAAATCAGCATAAAATCGTGGGTCGTATTCAGGTAGTTGGAATGCACTACTCCAAATGCTTTTCTAGGCAGATTTATTCGTTTTTTTAATAAAAATCTCAAGATAAAGTTTCATTTTGAAAAATTGAAGTTAAACAAACAAATGTATCCACTTCGTCTTCAAAAAATAACAGCAAATATAAAAACTTAATTTCACGCAACATCGGACCCAAGTGCCTACGCATTAATTTTTCAGTCAAAATAGTACTAACAAGCCCATGCACGCGCAGTTCGAGGCCGTAATTAGAAAACTGTTCACCAAGTTAGTGCGTGTTTTCAAAGCGCGCCAGCATTGTAAAAATACGTGCAATGGTGGCTAAATTCTGCAAGCGCTGGAGTAGAAGTTGAACAATTGAAGAGGATTATATTTATTTGAAGAGCTACTTGTAGCTAAAAAAAATGTTCCGAACCACTAACGTCGTCGCCCTATTAACGGTAACCTTCACCAATATTAGACAAGTTAGTTGAAGCCTCCTTAACCACAACACGAATGTTCTGAAGAGAGCAAGAAAAAAGGCACCCTTTAGCATGGGTTAAGAGAGTGGGAAATCTACGGACAAGGTGTGTTCTCATATGAGATCCTCTGTGCATAAAAGCTGTAAGTTAGGAAATAAGTTCATAAAACAAGTTAAAATTTGAAGGAGATGGCAGCAGGCACTGAAAATGAGAGATGTTGGGCCGCAAAATATTCTCCGTAATTAAGCGACAACCAATTCCATTCCAACAAAAGGAAGGTCATCTAAACCTTCAGCTCGGGGATTTCACACTTTCTTCCTGGAAGAGCTAATTTCCATAGACTATATACATACAATACGAAAGATTTAAGATGATTTTTCAACAATAATATTTAACATGACCCTAAAAAAAAGCAAGTCAAATAAACAAAATATTGTAAAAAAATTATTCAGTGTAAAGAAAATATAATGTGCACATTAACGACATGATAGGTTGAATTGTAAAGTTAAATTCGCAAATCGGGAGTAGATTTGTAAACTTTGACATTAGTGAAGATCACGTGCTTCACGTGATGTGCTATGGAATAACAAAATTTACGATACTTTGTTAATAATTTCAAATCTAATGCCTTTCGGCTAAGTATGATAAAAGTACGAGTCTCTGACAGGCCACCTAATATCTATTAATTCTCATGTAAGGACACAAGCAAAAACTACAGCATACGCTGTGAACTGACAAGGCGCAGTTTGGCTGACCGAGGCGAGTTCAAAACACAGGCCGTAAGAACACAATGACAAATAAACCTGTCTAATAAATGGGGACGTCATATCTTTCAAATCAGCACACGGGGAGTGAAAGCTCTCGCCAGTCACAGTTGTACCATAGTAGGTAAGATATTATCGAGTACCATTCTTACGTCACTCACGATGAGTGAAGCCTACCTCATAATAGGAAGATGGGATACTCACCCTCTAGGTACTGAATGAACAGCACCGCAGCATCTGGGTCTGACGACTCCATGGTAAGACTGAACTTTAATTATTTGAAACAAGCCACTGTTAATGAATCACATTTGAGAAAAATGAAAAAAATATAATAGCCTACGACACATTCACTATGTTCTTGATCCAACTTTTTTTCAGAGCCTAAAACTGATATTAAGTGGTACAACTCTCGTGGAATTTACGCAGAACAATACTCGAACGACAGGCTGCGAACACAACAATCGCTTATTGTAGAGATTGGAGCGTCGGCTATGTGTACATCGCAGATACGTAGCAATTAGTGGTATAAACGCGAATCATTTACTCGGAAAAACTTGAACTAAATCTGATGAAAATATGGGGGATTGCATTTGCCTATTGAGAAAAGGTCATGCAGTCTGGTTCAGAAATTACAATAGCAACGCGCGGGCGAATAAAAATCACAACAAAAGTTGGACTTCAATTTGAACCGCTAATATGGTCCTAAAGGAAGGCACCTGGGCAAGTCTGGAATATTTAAAAAAATTTACAATATTCATAATGAACGCAACGAATCTCAGCAGGCAACCCGCTTTCACTACTGTACGAGATTTACTACCAACGAAGTTCAATGTGCTCGTTTTGATTCAAGCGAAATACCTAATCAAACATAAAATGTTCAAAAAATGTGGACTAAGATGAAACATGTGCACAGCACACTCTGCTGTTTCATCGAACGGCTGGTGCTGCGAGTAAGTTTGCTAGTTCGTTTTAAGCCACGCTTGCGAGCAGGCGTGCGACAGCATGCATTGTGGTAGCAGCGCTTGCCAACAACAGGAGCCGGGCGAGCGGGCGGTATTTTGTGTCTGAGGCCTCAGCTCTCACCGTAATGGGGAGTTGAATGTCAATTCCTCAAAAGACATAAAATACAGTTTATTTCCAATAAAAGGATTCCTGCATTCAACAGATACGGCTCGACTTGACTCAGCCGCAGAGTGTTCATTGTGACGTAAGAAAGATGATCTACTAGAACACTAATGACTTCCGAGACCTCGTTCACCCATACTTTATAGGATTCATCCAGTCATTTCATTTGCGTCTGCACCAGTTTCCTTTATACCAAATTTATCTTTGTCGAATGCCTGTTTACATGCTTAAATTCATTTTTGGCTCACACATTCATACATCTAATACCAAATTTACGGACGAAAAATTCAACTTCCCTGAGATGAATTTCAGAGCGATGGTTTCTGACGGTATACTTTCAATTTGGAGTTCAACCGACTAGCGGTGCAATTATCAAATTGGTGACAGCACCTTAAAAACAGACAATTACCTCCAAGCTCAAAGCGATGGATGTCGACATCGACTAGGCGGCTAATAAATTCAGGTGATTAGCATCACCTGAGCTGCAATCCATGTAAATTAGCGTGCACTAAATAAATTCAAATCGTCCGGAGGAGCTAAGCGTCACCCGATCGAAAGTAATAACTGCAGTTAATTTCGTTTATACGTTTACATTGGAAATAGTGTAAGAAGAAAAACGCTACCAAAGTGAAGAATATTTCTCAGCTACGCAATTCGAAAGCTGAAGTAATAACCCAAGTGTGTAGAGACCGACATATGCTATGCTATATGTCGGTCCTATATGTCAAGCACAACTATGCTATATGCTATGTCAAGCACAACTGGTTAGTGATATTCCATTAATAAGATAAGATTAGATTAGATTATAGGTTGGTTTAAGCCTCCCTAACCGCTACAAGAAAAAAAGCGTATCGAATAGAGGAAGGAGGAAGACACCATTTAGTATGGATATTAGGGAATGTGGAATCTATGCGGAAGGGGCATAGAAACAGTAAGTTGGGAAAGAAGTTCATGAAGCAAGATAAAGTTCCAAGAAAAAAGTAGCAGGTGTCTGAAAAACAGGACAGCAGTGAACCGAAAAAGATAGTCCTTAACATAGCAAAATATTAATACAACTATTTTATTTCAACAAAAAGAAGGCCTACCTAACTCTCAGCTCGGGTCACCACACATTTTCTCCCTGGGAGTGCTAATTTCCATAGATACAGTAGTTGCATCCCCCTGAGGGGTAATCCAATAATAAACTGGTGAATAAATATGTAATCATACGATCAATTCGTGGTCACATCAATTTTCTCAAAGTAAACCATTCTAGATACAATACAGGGTGTTACTTTCTACACATAAAACTTAATAACCAGCGTTCATGTACAGGAGTATCGAAACCTCTCCAGCAGCATAAGTGGTCACAAATTGACCAGGAGTTGCTCTTGCACGTGTACAGCACGTGAGCGATGCTGGCTGTAACTGCGTAAAAGCTCACACACGAAAAAATAATTATTCAAACTTGCATTTTTATTAATTCCTGCTACGAAATTTAAGAAGTACCAAATTTATCAAGAAGAATTCCCTACCCTGCAGTTCATTTGATTGCGAAAATGGAATACTAATTAATATTAGTTCTTAGTGTCTAGAATTAACTAGGTGGAAGCAATGTCTAGTGGCGAAGACGGAAAAACTCGACAGGGAGATCCTACTGCAGGCGAGCGACCGGTTTGCGGCAGGGCTCAGTGCAGCGACGCACCTGTGGCCCGTGTTGTTGTTACTAAACCTTTGGTACATTTGCCCACGCCATAAATTGTTAAACTCGTTGACCGTGCTGGGTTAAACTTAAGTTCAATGTTCTACTCAATTCAAAGTTAATTGTAGTGAGCAATTTGGTAAACAGCAAATATTAACTGGATCACGCCTTCACTTAGATTTAATACAGTATTCGTAAACAATCAAGTTCGTCACTAGTAGTCGGTCAGCAACATTTTTAAATTCTTCTCCGTGACCACCAACGGCTTACGTCGCGGTCAATGGTTAATGTATCGTCGATATTCGAAATACCAGTAAGGAGAGATTTCGCATTAGGATGAATAAATTGTATTAGGAATTTCAACAAGTCAGGAGTAGAAAGCCATTCTCACCAAAGGGAAAACCACCTAATGTCCAGAACGTACACAGGTTTCATACCGGTATGTAAGGGTAACTATTCTAAATTGAATTTGAAGTGGCATTACACATCGCCAAAACTCTATGGCCAGTACATTATAAGCCATTATGTCCAGCCATTTTATGAAAGTAACCAACTCCAACTTGATAATCATGCTGTGTGAGAACCTGTCGAGCATAAGCACTCTCTAGACTAAAGAAATGGAATTTGCCCCTCAAAGTCCATCAACCGGCCCGCAACTACGAAGTTACAGAGGAGGGCGACAGCTGAAGCGGGGCCTGTCTGGAACAGGACGGGCAAGATGCAGTCAAGACTAATTGTGCCGCCTCTAGGCGAGAGAAACTGGTCTCCTCTTGGAGGAGCGCCAAACTCCGCTGGACCCTCGAGGTCGCCTGTACTCCAGGTGTCAATTTAACGGGCAATTTCATGTGTCTTTGTGTCTTCGCATCAATTTTAAGGCACAACACAACTGATGCCAAGACGGAAAAGGGAAGAAAAAAGGTGCTACTAATCGTACACGCGTATCCAATCTACGTTTGATGCTTACAAAAAACATAAAATTGTGGTTTTTCATGTTTTTGAGAATAACATGTATTGAATCACATAGTAAAAAAATCGTGTTCTAACGATGAATACCTAAGAATAGTGCCTCGTATAACATTTTTTTGCATCTGTGCTGTATTTTCTCTCATATGAGGGACCAAACTTGCTTATCCGTACAAGTTTCAGAGGGTCCACCACAACTGTTCCTCAAACAGTCTACGAGATGACTCATTTTGTCTATGAAAAGGGGGACTTAGTTTTAATTCAATATACGACTAGGAATAGTTAACATACTCTAAAATATCACAATAGTCACAACAAAGAACCTCTCAGAATGAGTATACCAAGTACAAGAAGTACCTTCTTATCTTGGATCAAAAACTAACCTAGAGCTGAAAAAATGAGTAAACCAGCGTTAAAGAGTTTCACACAAAGCAAAACTATAAAAAAGAATATTCATTTTTAGCAAATGTAAACAAAAAAATGGGACAGCCAAATGAAGTCTACAATACACTGTTCTCAGAAGCCACTTAAAGGGAGCGTAACATTCTACAAGGACACTATCAAGGACCTATAGAGTGCTGCATAGCCGAAGGTTAAATAGATCTTATGGAGCACACCTGCGAACCGCTTGGCACGAAACAAGGGCGGGGCTGCAGAGCTATGCCATAAACGGTATCACGACTACCTGAGACGAATAAGAAATAATCAGTGTAGCAAAAGATCACCGCAACCACGCCTGCGACGTTCCATGCATGGCTGAAGTCGGTGGTTTTCTCACCTGGCCAGATGGACCAAGCTAGGTGACTCATCTATTTAATGTGAACACGAAAGATGCAACATTTACGATTACACGGCGTACAAAAATAGGCAGCAATAGCTCGACTTATGGCAACCACCAAACTTCTAGCCAACAAATTTCAGAATGTAACGCTGATAGGAAAGAGCACAAAAACCCTAAGAATAAGCTTAAAAACGCTTGTTCAGTATGGCTCAAGATATTTTATGCCTAATGAATATCGGCACGCTCTGTTAACACATTCATGAGCAACAACGCTGAAAATAAATTGAAAATGTGATGAGACCCACTAAGAAATTTCAGAAAATTTAAGAATCACATTTAGCTTGCACAGCGTCTTCAACAACTATTATAACACGGATATATTTTATAATGCTTTTCTAAACGCGATGAAATACAATGAAAGAGTTTAACCCCCATTATTTCGGAAACCATTTTTTTCAGCAATCCACAAGCTAAAGAGGTAACGGTTGCATTCGTTCACTCCAGTAACTCGTCCAACGTTGTACATACTTAGCGGAACTTCAAAATTTTCAAACGCTTTTCGTGGGGGACACAAAACCAAAGGATTGTGCTGGATGAGGTTACACCCAGTAGTGTTATCCTTGCTTCGTCTAAGCAAATATACAAACAACTACAAACAGAGCCTGCTAGAAAATAGTAGAAATGAAACAATACTTTCTGCTAATCGCAAGATGAGACAAATATCAAAACGGTTGAATGTTAGTATATTTTCTTTCGAGTATTTACAGTTTTACGGTATCAACCACTCATCTGTAATTGTCTCCCAAAATTACAAGCAATAATCATATTAATATCATTTGTCAGTTTAAAACACTCAAGCCCCAACAAAGGCGACCTCAAGAGTGAAAAGAAGAAATCTTTTAGTACTTAGAAAACAGGGAATCTATGCGCAAAGTGTGTTTTCACAGGATTTTCTGCTGATAAAAACAACACGTTAGGAAGGAAAAGGAAGAACAGCCGAAGAAGAGATCGCGAAGAAGGCATAAAAACAGAAAGAAACCAAGCTGGCATGAAAGACAGAAGTCCCGAAGGGCTTTCTAAAGCTGATGTAACCAACCTAACAGTATCCCCCTGAGGTCTCCACCCTATAACATTGGATAGACATACCTAATTAACTCAAGCCTGCTGCCTATTTTATGCCCCAGAGGGGGTTACAAACCATCGAACGGCACAGACCAAAAATGCAAACAAAAATTTTTATGCCCGATTCTTCGCACAATTGCCTGTAACTCGAAACTTGTCAGATCCCGAGTTGGGATCTAAATGAAATAATTTTGTGTGTCCTAAACAGTGATGGTCAAACATCACAAGCAATTATTATTTTTCAATTTAGAATTTGATCTCAAAAAATAAATTAAAAAACAAAATAGAACTGAAATTAGTTTACGGTGCGAACTCAAACTGAAGCATCACGAATAAATGAACACTATTTACACAACTTCTTGCGAAACAGAGTCGGAATTTCAACTGATATATGTACTAAGAAACTGAACAACTTAATTTGAGTACGTTTTTTATGAATGAATATTTTTCAAAATATTTTAAGATGTAATGTAGTTTCTTAATTAATGGTTCTTTTCTAGTTCTAAAGTTAAATTATGTGTGAATAAAATTCATTTGAATGTGTATCGCTCAAAGGTCCCAACGAAATCTAGATGTTATTACGTTTTAATAATGGGAAAAAATAACAGCAGAGAACGCATAAAATGAGACAAACTGTGTTTTTACAAGTCCCCTAATAAATTTTTTAGATCAGGTTGCTAGTAGCCTTAAAGCTCCCATTGTCACAGAAGCTAGATATTTCTAAAGGAAAAGAGAGATAGACGCTTTTTAGAATAAAATTATAGGAACGATGAATCTATAAGCAAGGTGTGTCCGCACAACCTCCGTATAGGAACAGCAAGATTGAAAAGTTTATGTGACAAGATAAAAGCTGGTCTAGAAAGTAAGAAGGATTGGAAGAAAAAAACATCAAGGAATTGGAAAAAGATGGTACGTAACAAACAAAATACCTATTCCTTTTCAACAAAGGAAGGCCTACCTTACCTTCAGCGCAGGACTAGTTTTTATGCTATTTCTTTATTTTCCTACCATTTATCATGTAATATGTAAAAGATTGAATTAGTTAATTCAATTAACTTAGCATGCGCGAAGCGAGCTTCAAGCATGGCGAATTACTTGAACATAAGCCAATTTACACGTTTTTTTGCTGTATCTTCTACAAAAATTCAGCTAAATGTACAGAATTACGCTCAAGGTTCATAAGTGACGTAAGAATTCAGAATAATTTGAAGGTAGACCATTGGTACTACACAGACCTGGTACGTTGAACATCTGAGATTCATTTCATCGAAATGAGAACAACTTCTAATTTCAGATGAAACGAAAGAAAATTCTGACCTACCACTACTTATTGGCTCATTCCCATTTACGGCGCTCTCACTTCAGCACGCTGGTATAAGAATTGCAATGATTTTCTGAAGGTAATCCCTGGATTATCTATCCGTAGATAACACAGATATGAAACCCTGGTTTCATTACGTATCTCTAAAATGATTCAAAAAATAGCCTATACATTAGAACTGAATAGATTCATGATAATTATGAAACATCGATACTAATAACCTTCGATCGGAAATGTTCATTGAAAATAGTGAAATCGTACTCAAAAACGGAAAGAAAGAACGTAAAATGTCTAAACTCTAAACTAACGCAAACTTAATCTTTGGAGTTCTCGAAAAGTAAGACGAAGTACTAATATCTAAACTTGGTTAGAACACAAAACCTCATTTAACTTTCACATTTACAAGAAATATTTGTCAACTCTGTACTATGGAAAGTCCCCTCTACACTGCAGTACATACATACACCGCACTGAACACGCCGTTTCAAATAACAAAACTAACCCTCACTCAATCAATATTCATACACCACTGACGTTATTCATGAAGAGTCACTAGAATCTCAAGTCTAATATTGAACGGCAATAACTCGGTAAAATTGGTTACCAATACCTATCATGAACAGTGAATATTAGAATTCGTGTTTTAGTGGCCCACCTTTAATTGTACATTATCGTGTCTTCGCTCTTAGCAAGGAACTTTCCCAAGCTTCAACTTTTAACGAGTTTCTAATGAGTCAGTTTCATGGCTACTCATCATTGCCAGCATGGCGATATCTCTAATATAATTCACCCTCTGGCTTCTTAGCTTGATCTCTCCGTTTTACAGTTGATAACAGCTCCCTTCTCAATCTCATAAATCCTTTCTTAACCCAAACATGTTGCGCACTTGATTGATTTCCGTTCAAGAGGAATGGTTTTCTTTCCGTTCACACCCGGAGATCTAATTCCAAGATTTCATTTGCGCTTTACGATTGAATATCAAAAACATTCACTTCCACTCTAATCGCTTGCTTTAAGAAAACTTTTATATGTCGGAAATGGGTACCGGCTTTACGGGGGAACCGTCATGGTGTCCTATATACAGGTGTCGGAAATGGGTACCGGCTTTACGGGGGAACCGTCATGGTGTCCTATATACAGGGTTAGTTATAAGACATTTGAAAAACCAATGCTAAGATCATATGTATCAGGCTTGATCGGAAATAAAGCATCCCAAAGATGCCGATGTTAACCTGTTAACCTTGTTGTTCAGAGCACCCTATTTTCTTCTTCGTAGTGCTGTCAATTATAATAGTATATCATGTACTGCACCAAATTATGCCAAAGGTACTCTGTCATTAGTATTTCAAACAACTTTCATAGCTTCGTTACCAACGAAATATAAAACAATATAGAGAATAAGTCAATTTTTCCCCCCTTTTTGTTACGGCTCCAAATTTTTGAGGCACTCTATGTCTCATTCACTGTGAGTCTCATAGAAGTCCAGAAGACGATTTCATACTGACCTCATAAACAAACTTTCCTGTGTGCAAAATAGATTGTATGATATGCTCCCGGAATATTAGCTTCCCGGAAAAATTGCTACGTATGACTGACCAGCTATGAGAACATGCAAAAAACGTTCGCTCATAACAGCAACCGCACTCGCGCGATAGCATAGAAGCGAAGCGTTGCATATAGCGCGCTCGAAAACTATCAGAAATACATGAAACATGTCACTTCGCCAGCATATACTATGTTAAAAGTCTATCTAGAGCATAGCATTATATTACTCGAGCAAATGGGCTTGGAGGTTACTTCAAATTTTTCATCACAGGTGCCTAAAATTCCTTAGTAAGAAACAAGCGCTCGTTGCTTCAAGCTCAAACATAATTTTTGTCTTGTAGTAACTCGACATATAACAACAATAATTGGTTCTAAAATCACTTTTCCACTTGTAAGACACCAACCAATGTTCAAAATTTATTTTTGAATATTAAAATCCTATGAGTTTTTTGTCACCTCTGGTCCAATTTTAAAGGATTACTGAAACATCGACAAATTTCACTGAAAATACTCGGGTGGCACGCAAAAATCATTTCATTTTGTTCAGAAATGAAGCACAACTTAGGCTAAAATCCAGAGCTAGCTTTTCTGATAAGTGGCCAATAACAACACTCGTTCCAAGCCCGCGTCCAGGGCTGCACTGCAGGCGATAGCGACATCATAGCGTCTGCGACTGCGCACCACAGCTGCGGGTGCCCGCTGCTGATGCGGATGCGACTGACGCGCTATGCGACGATCCTTTTCATATAAATTTCGGGAGTTGCACACGACAAAGCAACTGTTTTAGCGAGAAGTGAACGAAAACACAAGTTTATGTTTGAATGTTTCGATCTTATGCTACCCGATTTGTTAACAATTAGTTGAAGTTAAGCATGAAGAAAATTGCAGTCTCAGCGCTTCAAAACAAGAAGTAAATCAATTTTTTGTCACAGAACGATAACAAACATAACTAAGATTTTTCATTACATTTAATCTAAATATCTTGATCAACTGTAAGAAATATCTGAGAAAAATAAAATTCACAAACTTGTCTCGTATTGGTTGAGTTCAACATTACCAATGCTTTAGTAATCTTAAAGTTAAAACAACAATGAGCTTCTTCTAAGCATCTTGGTATCTTTCATCAATCGAGCCCAAAGCAGTAGTCTATCATGTTTACTTTACTTCAGTAATATTGTATGTTCCACTGAATTATTAATTTCAGGAAACTGTTTAAACTTTTTTCGGAACACGAGTTATCTTCATTGTATGCCAAGTACTACAGCAGTTCATCAAAATGAAAGTAAACCCGTGAAGAAGTGGAAGCATGGGCTGGGCTGCAAGAAAAAATCTCTCGGACTCTCGAAGCTTACAAATTCACTCGATAAATTACAATGATCTCATCCTTAATGTGGGGAGCGCAAGCGTGATGCTACCTACTTCGCACGATACGCGTTCGCGCAGGCTTGTATACAACGTGTCTGAATACGATAGAATTAATTTGTCGAATTGGTGCAGAAGTTTTCCGTCACATACTACAATGCGTAAAGGTCATCTAAATCAAAAACTGTACAAAAAAATGTTCATATTAACAGAGAATCAAGAATGAAAGTTGCGCAATCCAGTAATGCCGGTCAGGTTCTCTTTCAAGTATTATTGCTGTTCAATACCTAAAATTAGGAAAATTATAAACCTATAATGATGTGAATGAGGATTGAATATCTTTACGAGTATTTCCTTTCGCGTAACCGTATACCAGCCGCACAACCACAATGCGAATCAACACGATTCAACTGAAATATATAGCTTCAGGTTACCTGAATCAATTTCGACTCTTCTAGAAGGAAATTTATTATCCCATTTCAACTCATTTTTTTCGTTGAACCACAGCTTCAAGTTGGTGGCGTGTAAGGTTAAATGCATCTAGCCCCTCATAAAGACGCGAAAGCTCAAAACAGTTCCTTCAATTAAGGTAAAATGTCTTGTTTTGTAAATACCGAGGCACCATGTGCCCATAGCCTGTCAACATGCAGTCTCGCCGAGAACGTTCTATCCAATATTCGTAAACGATTGCATCAGGATAGAGAAGCAGGATTTCCATTAGCAATACTAGTCATGAGTTCCTTAATTAGTGGTGAAATTGATAGAACTCTTAGCTGTGCCGAGACAAAAATTCATGCTACGAATGAAGGATGAGAGAGAGTAACGTATTTTATAGAAGTCAGCAGTTTCAGCTTTTAAAATAATTTCTTTTTGAATGAATGGTGAATTTCATCAGCGAATTTCGCACCCTGTCAAACTACAAAAAAATTAGCCTAACAACTTTCACGGTGGTCAGCACTTGATTTTAAACTGATTAAAAATTCAGGATATTACGGGATGGAAATGAAGTTAAAAGCATGATCTTGAACTCGTGTCATAAAAACTGAACTGAAATTTAAGATGAAGCTTAATGCGAATGTTGCTGAAACCGGTCGCGACGTGAGCTAATAAAACATAACATCTTGAACTTACGCTTCAATAAATGAGATTGTTAATATTCATGCAACAAACTTTCATTATACACTAGGCATTGATGCTTAAAAACGGTGCTTCTTGCAGTTTATATGAAGTGTGTTCAACAACAAAAATCCTCGGGTGATATAGAACCATAAAATCAGAATAAAACTGATATGACTAAATTTCACGTATTATCTTTTATTTCCTTACATTCAAACAGGGAATATTGTGCAACATAAAATACCTGGTAAATTTTTACTCCAAATTTAAGGCTTAAACAAACCAGCACGAGGAGAAAGTTTCGAATGCATTTAATTTCCGCACAAAACGCATATTTGCACCACCCAGTGAGCAAGAAACCACGTTAATGAGACGTAAAACAAGTAGATTAGATTAGTCGTTAGTTTTAGCCTCCCTACCCAGCAATAAATGCAATCCAAAGAGAGGAAGGAGGAAGGCACTATTTAGTATGGAGTTAAGGAAACGCGGAATCTACGAAGAAAGGGCATAGAAACAGTAAGTTGTGAAAGAAGATCATGAAACAAGACAAAAGTTGAAGAGGAAAGTAGTAGGTGCTGAAGAACAGGACAGCAGTGAACCGAAAAAAGGTGGTCCTTAACATAACAAAAACATTTTATTTCGACAAAAATGAAGGCCTACCTAACTCTCAGCTCGGGCCTTGACATTGTCTCCCTGGGAGCGCTAGTTCCCATTGATACAATAATTGTATCCCCCTGAGGGGGGAATAAAACTGAATTATGCGTGCATTCTGTGGTGAGAAGTAAGTGAACGGTGAAAGCTGTCCATATTTTGACACTCCGGAATCATAATAAAGTGTCAACGCTGAAGAACGGCATGTTCTTATCTGTAATAATATTGATATTTGTAATGCGTGTTCAACTTTCATATACAGCGCTGTCTCGAGAATGAAGTCTTGCGTCATCAATGGAGCAGTCGTACACTGGCGGATTCGTCTCGACTTGATTGCAGCAAGGGTTGGAGTCTATAATAGTTTATTATAAGTTAGTTTCAGCCTCTCTCAAGCAACAAAGACGTTCAAAGAGAGGAAGGATGAAAGCCCTTTTTAGTATTGAGTTAAGAAAAAAACAATATATGTATAAGGTGACCGCACACAATAGGAGTCTTTATAAATATTTCGATGCATTTAGTTAGAGAATTTTTGGTTTCCACATGAGTATACATAAACACGAGGTACTTGAAACAATTGTAAATAAAGGATAGGATTGTAAATCTGTCGCTCAAAGCGCAAAGAGAACGGCTCGACCATCGACAATCCCAGCGCATGGAAGGGGCATGCAAAAAATTGTGCTCTCAATTACCAAGGCTCGTTGATAAAAACTTGCCTCACGGAGGGCCGATAGCAATCATCATGGCTAATAACTGAGATGAGTTGGCTGTACACTGTCCTGACACAGGTAGGCTTCGACGTCAAAATGGACAACTGATTGAACGTATGAAGGAGGAAGATTAATGTACTGTTTTTGACATTGAATGGTCACCAAAAACTTGCGTCCCCAGAAGTTGAAATTTTAAGGCCAAGCCCTTCCGATGAGAATTTTTATTAATGAATTTTTACCAGCAATATTGTTCCTTCATTGCATGCATAAGCAGGCAATAACTTGTGTTATCGGGTTTTTAGGAAGCATTATTATATCTTCAATGCAACCATAAGCCGGGACTAAAACCCACCATGTGCGCACTAAAGGGGCCGCATGAAGCATTCATAGACAAGAGCAAGCACGCTAGCGCTCCTGATACAAATCCAAACATGGGCTGTGCCTTTCAAGGGAGGGAGCAAGACCTAGCGCCTCACATTCCGGCCTTGCAGAGGGCGCCAGGGAGGCGCGGAAACGCTGCAGTTGGGTGAGCAGGTCGTGCGACTGTTGGGAGCTTTGGCTGTCAACGAAGCTCAGCGCGAGTGGCCAGTGGGTAAATTGTTATAGATCGTTGTGTTGTGGCTTTCATTCTCGAAACCCACAGAAAAAAGTATCCGTCGGAGGGGCTTCGTTGTAACGTTTTCATCATTGATGTAAATTTTCCTAACACAATGTTATGGTGACCATTCTCGCATGAAAAGCTATATTATTATCAGCGGCTAATTAGCTACAGATTTTGAGTGGACACACCGGAAATGCGAGTATATGCTTAGCGGTTTGTGCTAACACAGCTTCTCAGGAAGTCAGACAGAACACTCCTGTATTGGGTTACTGATTTTAATACTAACTGAGCGCTTGTAGTTTTACGTAGCAAACAAGCGTCGTATTGAAAAAGCGTAATGTAGCATACCAAAAGAAGTTTGTTTCACCTCAGAGAACCAATCTCATCTATCAGTTGGAAATTTTGTATTCTACAGAACATTCCAAAAGCAAAAACTTATTTACTCAAGAATCCTATCTAAAAAACAATCTAAAATATATTCTGACGATAAGTAAAATTATTCTCTATATTTTTCAAAAAAGGCACCAAGTATTTTGTTAAATCAAGTGAAACTATTAGCAGCAACTTCTACCATATTAGCAGTTTTTGTTGCACCTCATAGTACGCAAGGCCACGTCGACTACTCGCTGTAGCCTCAGGACGACTAGACTATCAACTGTTATTGCTGCTTACTAGGCAGCAATTACTATATGTATCGTCATTTTAATGTCAGGCGTGACGCAATGTTTCCTGGCCGGACGTGAATGAACTAGGCCAATGTGTTCCTCAAGATATTTGTAGATATTTGTCAATCATGAGTGGTAACCGGCTTACACTGTATCTCTATTTTATCCCATGTACCCATGTCCGCATGATGTGGACAATATCGAGAAGATATGAAATATGTTTTTGGTGGTGATAGGGCTTTGCATATTTTTAGGGCATATTTTTCATTTCTCATTCAACTACCCTTGACAGAGATAGACTATTGGCACGCCACGTATGGTTTGTCTATTAGTACGCCTCGTATATTTTGTCTATTAATATGCCTCGTATGGTCTATCTATTTGTGCACCTCTGATAGCTTGTCTATTAGTACACCTCGTATAGTTTGCCTATTATTATGCCTCGTATGGCTCATCTATTTGTACACCTCGGATGGTTTGTCAATTAGTACTCCTAGTATAGAACTTTTGTTAGACTACTAGCACACCACGAATGGTTTGTCTATTAGTACGCCTCGTATATTTTGTCAATTAATATGCCTCGTATGGTCTATCTACTTGTACACCTCTGATAGTTTGTCTATTAGTACACCTCGTATAGTTTGTCTATTATCATACCTCGTATGGCTTACCTACTTGTACACCTCGGATGGTTTGTCAATTAGTACTCCTTGTATGGAACATTTGTTTTAGGATGTCCTATATTAAGAAACTTTTGGAAGCCAATATGTTGGCATGTACCTCATGTGACAACTTGGAAATACACATTTGTTTTTTTCTCAAAGTCTAGAACTAATGATGTATTTTTAGAACGAGTATCGTACTTCGAAAAGCACTTCCACTATTGAACTCCATATTTTTCTTATTAGTTCATAGAATTAACCTTTCAGCAATGTACTGTTGACGATTCACTTTTGATTAATGGGACTATTCAAATCAATATTTCCTTTGAATGATAGTTCCAATCATCAATAGTACACTTGAAGCAGCAAAACCCTAACTAATTTAAAAGAGGACTAGCGGAACAGATAAAGGAAACAAGCTGCACTACGAAGTTCTAGTTCACTTCTCCCTAAAGATAAAGAGATTTGTAACAAGAAATGAACTTCGTTGTTCATCTAATGATAAAAATTTGAAAATTCGAGGGTAAAACTGATGTGAAAAACAATCCCCAACAGAATCCTTCCCTGTACAGTTTGGCAAAATTTTTTCAACCAATAAGTTATTGAAAAATTTGCGGCAGAAAAAAATATAGCACCCAGTGACCAGAATATAGCACCAGCCACACTCGGGATAGTGAGATCGCTTGTGGTAAAAAGATTACAAAAAACGTCCGACGTGTAGCGAATAAACGTCATAAAACCACCGAGTCCACATAAGCCGAACACTTAGGCTTACTTAGCGGCTTTTTTTCAATCATGAAATGTCCCAACACTTTACGTATGGAATTGTGCTGTTAGAGACGCAAACATAATATCTCATGTCCCAAGGTAAATGAAGATAGAGACAGGTATCTATAGCTCGTCATGAAGTAGCCTGCGGTTAAGGGGAGCGAAGATGTTTAGAGGAAGTCCTTATAAGGCACACAGCTCACAGCGGAAGGAAGTAGCTAGGAGAGTAGACCTGTACTAAAAACTCATACTTCCAGACGATTGAAAAAATTCGGCCTGCGGACACTCGTTTGAGAGGAACAATCTAGGTAGAGAACGACGTCAAAAATTGGTACATGTGCCATGATCAATCTGAAAGCCAAGGAAGGCTCTGACATTTTTATTGCAATGCATATTAAAAAATTAGCTGTGAGCCACGCAAAATAAAATTACGGAAAATACTGAAGCTATTTTATTTTGCCCACGTTCGAAATATACGTTGTATGCAGGTCCGTCAAGAGCTTTCGAGAAATTCTGTTTCAGAGGGAAACAGTTGCAATAAATCAGTACGCGGTTTTCCACTCTTAGGGCTGAAATGGTGCAACCGTGCGGTAGAATGAGTTACCCCTTTGATCAACAATTCGCAGAAAACTTATCAGTGTATTTCTAGGACTTAACGATGAGCAAAACGTTCGCCCTAATTAATCATGCTTTGTAATTTGAAAAAAAATTGGCTTTTTATAAACAGACCTATTTTTACGGTTTTAATATGCACTTTCCTTCGAGTTACAGCGAAAAATTTTAACCGCATCTTGTAAATCAAATGCATGTAAAAATAAAGACAAGAAAGTAAATTTGAATAGCAACTTTTGTATATAATGCGCAGAAAACAGTGCCTAACTCTGGCATGTTGCTCAAGAGTTTTGAACGGCTCACCATGGTGTCGAGCATGATAGTCTACGATTGTATCGAGTTACCTTCAGGGAATGTTTGGTAAAGGTGAAGGAAAGGACAGTAATCGATTTCTCACTTTTCGGTGCCTAAACATGGTTAAGTCAAATGAAAAAGTTTTCTTCTATGCACTTTCCGTCTGAAATGATTATTTAACTAGTTATAGCGGTAGATTTAGTTTCGTCTTTGATGACGAGCGCGCCGGAAGCGAGACTCCATTGCAGTGTTGCCATGCCACGCGATCGATGAATTTCTTTCCGCTTCAATCACTGGAGTTGCGGTAAGTCATTTACCGCTATAACTAAAAAAAATCATTTCAAACGGAAAGTGCATAGAAGAAAACTAGTTTATTTCGATCTAATTAACTATGTTTAGGCATCGAAATTTGTAAAATCGATTACTGTCTTTTCCTTCACCTTTACCAAATTTTTTACTATATGAGAGAAGTGGCGGATATTCAGCATCTATAACCCAATTAAAAATTCAATTTTCATTGGAGTATAAGAAAAATGTACCTAGAACTGTGACGTACAGGGTGCGCACCGAGTCCTTGACCGCATCGATAAAATTATAAATTTGTTTTCTTCTTCAATGTGAAAACCCAAAGTAATTGTTACATTTTAAGCAGAGCCATTATCTCCATTATGACAAATTTTACTTTAAAAAAATTCCCTCCCTATTTTAATAGAATCTCGAGCTCGTGCTTGTCTCGATAACTAGTTTTCATTACTCAGGATGTTTCAGGAATTTTTATCAAAAATTGAACATAATACGTATTTCAATTCAAATGCACTCAAAGTATTTCGATGGCAACGTATTCTGTTAAGAACAAATAATTTTGTTCTAAATGTAGCATCGAAGACAACACGTTCATTTAGTTGGTGCAAAGACGGGAACGCACAAGTAATGAAAGCATTTTTACCATGGCTTGAAATTTAAATTCGTAGACTTAAGCTGCATAAGTAATGCGGAAGAATTTTAAAAATTTAGAATGACAGGTTTTTTTTGCACTCCAAAACATAATCTGTACACATGCGGGAAACTGCTGTCGTAAACTTGACATAACTTATCATTAGAGTAACATGAAATTATTGGAAGAAAAGTACAGTTTCAACGAAGTAAGCTCGAAGCACTTCGAATCAGAATTCAATTTTTCAACAACCAAATTAATTAAATTCGGTTTTCGATTAGAGTATGCGAAGCCACGTTATAATTACCATCTCGAGAAATTAGCACAAATTCTACGTTAGTTATGTAAAACTATAAATAAATTTGTAATAACCAGACCACTAATTTCAAGTTCAATATTCTTACTAAAAAATCTCGTGAAGGATGCAAACGCACTTCCAATGCCAGTGTGTTTTATTTTGGTTAATTTGTACTGAGATTAAATTGTATTCTTCAAATCCCTAGATTCAATGAATAAATTTTCTTTATATCGTTTTTAATATCCCAATTATTTAATAATGAACCAAATTTTTGAACTATTCTTAATTCATAGATTATTTTAGATTCCATAGCGTTATCGGAAAGAAAAAAGGTTTTCTTTCTGCTAGAGCATAAATTTAGTTTTGAAAAATAGCTGAGTAGGTCCTCAAACGCGTCATTTTCTATAGTAACATATTCTGTTAAGAACTTAAATTACTCCCTGACTGCTTTACACGTTGAATAATTGGATGTGCAGTATGTTGAGCAAATGGATACATAACACAAAATCAACAAAATGAACAATTTATTCATATCGTCGAAAAAATATAAAGCAAATGTAAAATGGTTTGATGAACAATAGGGTACTCGCAAAATCGAAAAAACACGTATATTATAAATTCTTCAATTCTCCTCTCCCTTCGGTCGGAAATATTTGCTACACCAGGAGAAAGCTCTCCGCGTTTAGTTAGGTGTCTTTAACGAACTTTGTTTTGACTACAGTAGATGATCATGCGCATTGTGTTGAACACAAATTTTGGTAAATGTTAAGAAGAAGTAATTAATCGATTTTCGAATTTTTGTTGCTTGTATCATTGTAATTAGATCGAAATCTATGCACTTTTTAAACTATTTAATCTATGCACTTTAGGGGGAAATGAGTATTTAACGAGATATAGCCGTAACATAACGAAATTGAACTGATCTAACTGGTAAATGTTGAGGATTAACCGGGAATCGATATTTGGTTTTTCGGTGCCTAAACATAGCTAATTAGATCAAAATAAACGCGTTTTCTTCTATGCACTTTCCGTCGTAAATAAGTATTTTCCGAGTTATAGCGGTGAATTTGTTCCCGCAACTCAAGTGTTGGAAGGGGGAAGTAATTCGTCGAGCCCGGCGAATGGCAACACTGCAATGGAGTCTCGCTTTCGGCGCCCTCGTTATCAAAGATAAAACTAAACCTACCGCGCTAACTCGCAAAATATTCATTTGACGAAAAAAGTGCATAGAAGACAAGTAGTTTATTTCGATGTTATTCTCATGATTCAAGCAACAAAAATTAAAAAAATGAAGGATGAGTAGCTGTTTATCCGAGCGCATTCGTCATCAAAGACGAAACTAAACCTACCGCTATAATTCGTAAAATACTCATTTAGGTAACGTGTAGCGTTGGTCAGTAATCGATTTTCCGCTTTTCGGTGTCTAATTGTAGTTAATTAGATCAAAATAAACAAGTCTTCTTCTGTGCACTTTCCGTCGGAAATGAATGTTTTACAAGTTATAGCGGTAAATTAGTTACCACAACTCTAGTGTTTGAAGCGGAAAGAAATTCATCGATCCCGTGGTGTGACAACACTGCAATGAAGTCTCGCTTCCAGCCTGATCGTCATCAAAGACGAAACCAATCCTACCGCTATACCTCGTTAAATACTCGTTTGGTGAAAAAAAGTGTATAGAAGAAAAGTTGTTTATTTTGATATTACCATGATTCAAGTAACAAAAATTCGAAAATCGATCAGTAGCTGTTTATTCGAGCGCATTCGTCATCAAAGACCAAACTAAACCTACCGCCATAACTCGTTAAATACTCATTTCCGACGGAAAGTGCATGGAAGAGAAATTGTTTATTTAAATCTAATTACCTATTTCTAGGCACCGAAAAGTGGAAAGTCGATTACTGACCAACGCTGCACATTTACCCTCATTTACGACGGAGTGCATAGAAGAAAATTTGTTTATTTTGATCTAATTCACTATGTTTAGGATTCGATAAGTGGAAAATCGATTCCCGGAAAATCCTCAACATTTACCATCTAACCTAACCCAACCTAACGTAACCTAAAGTAACCTTAGGTAACCTAACATAACCTAGCCTAACGTAACCTAACATAACGTAAGGATAT
Organism: Morinoia aosen; assembly: GCA_030386875.1. Classification (NCBI taxonomy): domain Eukaryota; kingdom Metazoa; phylum Arthropoda; class Malacostraca; order Amphipoda; family Talitridae; genus Morinoia; species Morinoia aosen. Next base: position 53,980,590 of record CM059579.1, on the reverse strand, counting down.
TCTAGCGCGTCGAAACAGATTCTATCGGAGTCTCCCCTCAAAACGATTTTTCCTGCTTGAAATACTAGAATTGTGGTAAGTAACCTACCGCTATAACTCGTTAAATACTTATTTCCCCCGGAAAATACATAGATGAAAAGTTGTTTATTTCAACCTAATTACCATGATACATGCGTCCAAAATTCGAAAATCGATTAGTCAGTTCTCCTTACCAAATACCCAAATTTTAACCTATAATAAATTATTAGGGTAAAAGTTGACATAAGTTTGTCTTTTCCTTTTTCAGATATTTAAAAGTTCTTAAATAACCCCCCAGGATATGGAAAATAAGATGATACCCATAGAAAGTGCAAACAGAACCGGCAGACAAAAGATTTAACAGATTCCGAGTGTAGACCAGTATTGCAGGCACTTCTCGGGAGATCTACAGCCGTTCAGCTATTTCAACTTAATCCAATCCCTTCAACAACAAAAAGTACTTCGTAACGTTGAGGAATAGCTTTGAGGAATTACAGAGATCTACACTGAACTACATTCTCCTTTCTTGGCAGCAGTCAATGGAACAGATTATTGACGGAGGCAACAATTACAGGCTTCAACATCTGTCGAAAGTACAACTAGAAAGAAAAAGAAGTCTTCTAAAAAATAGAACGTTCTAAATTCAATTCAGATCTGAGAAAAATTGAAGGATTAATATACAAGTATTGAGTATATATAATGGCAAATATGTTTCTTCTGTTGATATCAATTTCATATTTTAATTACAAAGTAGAGTTTGTCTTTTGTTATTTATCTCATTCAAAATATTATTCACCTTCAATTACATGTACTGAATTACAGAATAAAGCTTATCTTTTTGTTACAACCAGTTGTTTTCCAAACATCCTTTCTAAAAAGTTTATAATTGTTTTGGAGCAAATATTTCCGACCAACTTAAAGATTTATATGGATCAATTATCTATGACCGGAGGTAATAAATGTTCATAAACTTTAGTCCCAAGTACTATAGTCAGTACTATGAAATTTAGTCCCAAGTAGTACGTAAATTCCCATATGAAATTACGGTAATATTTGTTTTTTAAAACATTACAAAAGAGGATTAAATGTCATAGGATGGAAACAATCATTCAATCTAAACAATAATCCACATATTATGGAGTAGATCTAAACGGGTCAGTCGTTTGCTTCAGCGGCAAATTAAAGGGGAACTTAAAAACGAGGATAATCCCATGAAAATTATTCCTATTCAATAGGTAAATGTTTCAGAGTCGAGCTCCCCCAACAGTTCAAAAAAGTACAAAACATTGCGTCTGAAATGAGAGATCAAAAAAACTATTAACGACATCCATTAAATGATATCACAAAAACAGAATATGTTGAAGAAAACTAAAATTAAATAATTTTGCTACTTATTTATTATTTGCGACCTGTATGGACTCTCAGCATCGTTAAGGGCAGGTTTTCGTTTGAAAATATGTTAAGACTTTAAAATCCTAAGGTCATGAGGGTTTGAGGCAGGGTCTAATTTGAAGTCGCCAGAAAATATAAGGGCATAGCATTTTTTGGTGTGATTGAGCACTGCAGAGTGAGAGGAGTGTGCTAATTGAGTCCCAGTACCAACGCTTCTACCCCAATGCTCAGCAACTCATGCAAAAATTCCGTGACGTCACGCCCACGTACGATGATGTGCACTGCGCGCAACGGTAGGAATAAACCAGAGATGCTCGTATATCAGTGGGAAGCGTATCCTTGTACCGGAAAAAAGAAGCCGCCTTAAAATTATTAACCAGAGTGACGCAAAAACTGGAATTAATAAAAGTGTTTATCACACAGTAATTTTAATTCACGTGACAATTTCCCAGATGGCGCTCCAAAATACAGGAATGAGCAGTATTTAAACAATTTAAACAATTTAAACAATTCATTTACCACAGGAGATACAGAGGTAGAATGTTTCTTAAGTCTAATACAATGGTCAGAGTTGAGTATAGCTACCTGTGGGCCCGAATAAGTTCAGCGACTTCTAGGGCATCCTACCATAACATTATTCTAGGGCGTACAATAATGTTTAACCTAATTCACTTAGCCTAGTTTCGCATTAGACTGATCAACAGGATAATGAACTCGATATTGATGTTTAATTTTACAAAATAGGTCATATGGACAATATTTAACAGTATATTCGATAACGATTTGGGAGCAGACTGAAAATCGGCGATATTACTCATGGCAAATTGCATTATTAGGACCAGACATGTAGGAGGCAGGATTTGACTTGGTGATCTTACACGACTAGTATTCTGATAAGAAGTGAGACTCAAGATTTCTTTTAAATACCTTGTAAGAATTACTCTCCCGGATCTCCGCAGGTATTGAGTTCCAGGTTTTAGTTCCAACGAATAGTATACTATGTTGCGAGCGGGCCTTTGAATAATAAGGAAGCATGAATTTACTTTTATTTCGTGTTAAATGGTCGTGATGACCAGTTTGCGCAGTTAATAACTGTTGAAGGCTATTGTCGCCATCATTAGCTAATGTTTTGTAGATGAAATTGCAGATGGAGATTTTTTAGAGATCCGAGAGTTTAAGTATTTGTAAATTTTTGAATGAATCATTTGTGTGAGCATTATATTCTAGGTTCTTTACCGCTCTGATGGCTCTTTTTTGCAGAGTAAAAATTATATTGGTTTTATTTTTATCAGTTCCATGCCATGCTTCTATTCCGTATTGCAGGTATGGTGAAATGAGCGTTCGATAAAGCATAAGTAAGGCTCTTTCAGGCAGGAAATTTTTAACTTTATTCAGGATTCCGATGGATTTTGATAATTTAGAACTAATATGAGTGATGTGCTCTTTGAAGGTCAGATGTTTATCTATTATGATGCCCAGAAACTTACATGAGTTAGTTTCTTTGATTTCACCTTCGCCAATTTTAATGGATGGTAGAGATATATTTTTCTTGTATGAGAACGTAATATAATTTGTTTTATCGATATTGAGGCTTATTTTATTAGCTTTAAGCCACAGTGAAACCTTATGGAGTTCATAATTTATACTCTCCGTAATCGTAGTGGGATTTTCGTTCGGAAGGACCGCAGGAAGCGTACTGTCATCGGCAAAAAGTATGAATTTAAAAAATGATGTAGATTTAATAATATCATTGATAAAAATCAGAAAAAGGAGAGGCCCAAGAACAGATCCTTGTGGAACTTCATGGCTAATTTTCTGTGGGTCCGATTTTGCGTCGTCAATGACAACGTATTGCTTCCGATTTGTTAGGTATGATCTGAACCAATCATGGGCAACCCCACGAATGCCATAACAATGAAGTTTCGAGAGTAATATGTTATGGTCCACACAATCGAATGCCTTTCGAAAGTCAAGAAATACAGAGAAGACAGTCCTTCCGTTATCTATATTAGAATAAAGGAATTGTAAATGATTTAATATTGCCTGTGTTGTTGATTTTTTACAGCGAAAGCCGTATTGTTTATCATAGAGAAATGATTTTTGTTCAAAATAAGAGTTCACTTTTTTATACACAATTTTCTCGAATACCTTGCTAATAATTGGTAACATGGAGATAGGTCGATAATTGTTTACACAGGTTTTTTCACCATTTTTAAAGATAGGGGTTACTCTAGCAACTTTGAGGGAGTTCGGGAAAGTGCCTAGTCAAAGAGACTGGTTAATAATATTGGATATCAGCGGGGCCACAATATCAGCAATTATTTTAAGTATTTTAGTTGGAAACGTTTGTAACCCACTCGATTTATTTTTCATGTTGTTTATGCACGCAATTACATCGGAGGAGTTTGTAGGCGTAAAGAAAAAGGAGTTGTGTTCTCGAATATGATCCATAAATTCCAGGTGATCAGTAGGTTCACTTGGAATACCATTGGCTATAGTTTTCCCTACGTTTACAAAGAAGTTGTTGAAGAGATTAGCAATTTCATTCTTCTCATGGTATTTTACATTATCTTGAGTGATATATCCAATTTTCTTTTTTTCGGCGTTATTCGGTTTATAACAAGAGTTAAGGAGGCGCCAAGTCTTTTTAACGTCAGCTTTGAATTGAGTAAACTTGAGGGTAAAGTAGCTCTTTTTTGATGTTCTTATCTGGTTTGTCACATAGTTTCTGAATCGGTTATATGTTGCTCTAGATATTCGCCCTTCGCAAAGGAGGGCTAGGTACGCTTGGCGTTTCTTTATATTTATCACGATGTCTCTAGTAATCCAGGGCTTTTGTTTATTTTTCGGGGTAACTGTACGAGTTACAATTGGGCAACACTGATTGTATGCGTTCATTATAGTTTCAGTCAACTTTACTACTGATTCATCAATGCTCCTTGCATTATTGTTTTGTTGGGTGATGTGCAATGTTGGCATTAAATCTTCTAGAACGGTGCGCATTTCTTCTAAATTTGATTCGTTTATTTTACGATATGAGTAAGTTTCAGCCCGTGCTTTGGTGCACGCAAGATAGACATTTTTCTTAATAAGAAAAACTGGAAAATGATCTGACAAGTCAGAAGTAATTATTCCAGCAAGAAAATCACTTGGGTCTGTCATAAAGATATTGTCAAGCAGCGTGGCACATTCTGAGGTTATTCGTGTTGGCTTTGTGATGATCGGAAGGAAAGATTTAGAATGAAATGCATTTAAGAAATTAGAGATTGGTTCATAGCTTCCATGTTTCAGCAAATCATAGTTGGTCACCGCATATTATTATGTCATTGTAGAAGGACCTGTTGAACTGAGAAATAATTCGATTAAGCTCATCAAGGAAAGATATAGGACAGGCTGTAGGCGGCCTATACACCGTTCCAAGCACAATTCGTTTGCCATCTCTAGACAGTTCTACGAATAATGATTCTATATGATCCTGATTCAGTGTTGCACTTGCTATGATTCTCGAATCCATGTGCTTAGAAATGTATGTACTGATGCCCCCGCCTCGCTTGTTTTTTCGTAGCGAATGGTAATTATGATAATTTTCAAATTTAATCATGTCTTTGGTCGAGTCATCTAGCCAGCTTTCGGTGAAGCTAATCACATCTAAGGTATACTTAAGTTCAGTAATAGTGCATTGTATCTCTTCCAATTTTGGATAGAGTGACCTACAGTTCCAACACAGTAGCGAAAAATCCTGCCGGGTTATTCGTATAGATTCGTTGAATTTTGATATATTAGTATATCTGCAGTTTTCAGAGTCGTTTAGGTTTGGAAATATTCTGTTCAAATGATTGAGATCCGGGTCGATTTCATCTAATATATCAGCGTGATCAGTCATTCAAAATTAGTAAACAGTAGGCAGTAAGTACTATTGTACAACTTAAAACGAAATACAGAGTCAAGATTAAAAGGATATATCTATTTAAAAACTAGCTTAGAAAGTATAGAAAAGAGTAAGAAATCTAGCGTGATTTCGTGAGTACACTCAATACTCAGCCAAGAGCGATTAATATTGGAGTTCAATATACAAAATTGATGCGTACAAATTGCTGAAGGCATTGTTACAAAGTTCACATACAACAGGCAATAAGTTAAAAAAAAAATAAAAATAAATAGAAAAAATTTAGCGACGATGATAATCTAATCAGCTAATATGTTTTACACATAATAATAGTTTGTTGGTTAAAAATTTCATACAATTTACGAGGAAAGGCGAACAAGGTGGATATCAATATTCCATCATAATATTGGTAGGTACAAATTGCTGATGGTGTTGTTGCAATTTCCAATACAGTTGTCATAAATGTTCATATATATCTGTCATAAGATTGTCAAAATTGAGGTAAAACTGCCGTATATATCTTTAGAGGTTGGAACTGATTCATGACATGAAGTTATGCAGTTTGAAGATCTAGTGTAAAGTTATAGAATTCTAGGCGTTATTGGCATACGAGTATATAATTAGACACAGGTACATGTTTTGATACCTAATTGAGGTGAACACCCAAGACCTGATTCGATGATTTATCCAGTTGCCGCATCAGGTATTGGTCGAGCTCTTCTGGCGTGTTAATCTGACGTCTCGAGTCCGGTTGTCCAGGGATGAATGCGAAGATGTTTCCATCTTGGGTCCTCGGGGTTCCGATTTTTTCCGGGAAATTTCTTTTGGCTACTCTCAAGGTGTACATGATCTTGGCTCGTGAAGGTATTAGATATTCATTTATATAGAACGTTGGTTTATTTACTCGGCAGGCAGAGAGAATTTCACGTTTTTTGTTGTAATGTTTCAGTTCTAAAGCGATGTTTCTTCGATCCTCGTTTCCAATTAGTGGTTTTCTTCCCATTCTGTTAGCTGACGTGATGTCAGCATCACTGAGGTCGATGTTGATGTCCTTCAGAATTTTGCAGACTGTTTCTTTGCAATTTTCGTTGTTGTGTGAATGAGGTAGTTCCCCCCCGGAAATGACGAGAGTACATTTTCTATCTTCCAGGTCTCGGCGCTGATCATTTTTTTCCAAGCGATCGAGACGTGACTCCAAGCTTTGTATATTTTCATTCTGCTCTTCAATAATTTGTTTGTGTTCTGCTTCTTTTCCTGCTATTGTTTCAGATAGTGTTTTAAGGTCGCTTATTTCACTTTTCATTTCGTCAATATCACTATTAAATTTTGTCATCACTGAGTCGAAATATTTTATTAGAACAGATACCACTTCTTTGCAGTCTTGCGTTAGGCTAGACACATCAGGATATTGACCAAACTTTGGTTGATATTCACAGCTGTTATCGCAGCTGCTGATGTTGTTGCGTTGCTTCCTCGGTCCCATCTTGTAGGTTTAGAGAGTTGGCTTCCTTGTATAAACGAGGGTTGAACACCTTCACACTTTATGAGGGAATATTATATTCTTAGTTTGATGATTTATATGTTGATATCACATTTGAATCCTCATGGCGAGAGAGGGTACCCATTCAGGCAAAAGTGTACCCATTCAGGCATTTATACTACCCATTCAGGCTAGTATAAATGGTCTTTAGTGTTTTCTTCAATAGCTAGTGGCGCGTATTGTTTTGAGAGAAATTTCTTAGTTTGCGGATTAATGACATCCAACAAAAACCCATAAGCTATTAAAAGTGAGTAAAAATTCAAATTCACAATGAACATTTTTGAAAGTTGAACATACTTTGTAAGCTCTATTGATTAGAGTTTGAATAAAATTAATTTTAAAGCTTCTTGAACAACAAATAAATAAACTGGAGTCTAATCCTGTGGAAGTTGGCTTGCGGTGCATTGACGTCTGAAACGTTTTTCTATTACATACGATTATTTTCCATGATGGAATGGGTTTTGTGATATCGAACGAGCGATCCATGTTCTTCTTAAACGATCATTAGTAAAGCAATGGAAGCACTAACAAAACCAGTGTGTTGACACGACATAAAATGTAAAGAAAAGAAATGAGTCTCCTTAATTGACGCGTACAAAATTCCAATCGATATAAAATTCTTCAATGAACAATTTCAACCGCTAAATTATTTGTAAAAATTATCCTATCAACAAATTGGAAAAAATTGTGACACTAAAGCAGCATTTTACAAGTTTTTTGTTGATTATATCAATGTATCATAACTATGATTTTAAAAGAGCGCATGATGAATTCATTGTGAGAGTGATCGACTTTGAGAGGAGAAAAATTGGGGAGAATGCGCAGAATATTAAATTTTTATCTATTTTTGCTAATACTACAGCAGTCTACACAAACAATTCAACTTACATTCAGCAATACAATTTCTGTTAAAACATTAATTTTCTGACACAGAATTGATTGAAATTTTATAATTATAATAAGAGCGAATTATAATAATAATATAATTATATTATAATTATATTATAATATTTTTATATTATAATAATATTATAATATATTTTATAATATAATTATAATTTTATAAGAGCGCGCTGAGAAATAACTTCGCACTAAAAATTGGAACACGCAGAACGCTGAAAAACAAAAAAGTCCATTTCCGGTCACAAAGGCGCTTTTTGCACACCCAGATTGGTTATTCTTGTTCTCGACACTTCTCCACCAGCAGGGGACTTTCATCCGCGCTAAATCTGGGGTTGAACTTTAGAGCTCACCAAAAAAATCAGGCAAAAAAACAAACTTCTCATCGTTCCATGCTATCAGTAACGTTCAAGGAAATTTTCGTTGCTCAGAAATGCCGAGTATGGTTATTGCCCAGGGTCGGTCAAAGTCATAACCTTGGTCACAGCTGCAGCGGTGTCCGGCTAGTTAGCCTCAGAGATCAATAACATGCTGATAACAAGGTCAAATCATCGCACCCTATGTTTTGTGCTCATGTCACCTTGATAACGTTCTATCAGCACATACAACTATTGCTGTCGTATTTCATCAGGCAGTTTTAAGGAGAGCGTCCCCCATACGGACTTTTTTCTTTATTATTGAACCTAGAACAATGAAATTTGATATACTGATAGGAAATTGAATTTGGAATCGTTTTTGCTTAGAGCAAAAGTTCAATTTTCTTGAAAAGAAAATGGGAAATCGAAGAAAACGAAGTTTGAAGGGGGGGGTTTCAAAAATCTTCTCCTCCTACAGTTTTTGAGCTACAGTGATGATTTTGGTATCAATGAATGCGGAAAGACACGGTCTTTTATGGATGCTAAAATTCATTCCAAAATTTTTTTTTGCTCAAGAGTTATGAAGTCATAAATTTTACCATTTCCGAAAAAGGGCATTTCTTTCCTATTTTTACACTTTTTCATATTAAAAATGTAAATTTGAGGAAACGAATTTTAGCATCCATAAAAGCCCGCGTCTTCCCGCGTTCAATGATACCAAAACCATCACTGTAGCTCAAAAACTGTAGGAGGAGAAGCATTTTGAAACCCCGAAAACCATTGTTAACATTATAAGCAAAACAAAGAAACATAAACAATACAAATAAAAATTTTTTAAAAATTTTTGTTTCAAGTTAGACCCCTGAAATCATTATAGAGTAATCCAGAGACATAGGAGATGACATAGCAACTTCGCGCCGTGAAGAAAGTGCCATGGGGGAGGTGTAACATGATAAAATACCACTTCCCCCTCCCCTCCCCCCCATTCTTTAAACCCCCGTAGCGGGCGAACGAATGACCGTACGAGTCTCATTTTTTCACAGGATGTACCTGACCCTTACACTTCTTATAGCGGCCAAAATCCCAGTTTCACAAGAAATCTCCAAAACATGGGGTGCAGAAGGGGGACGCTCTCCTTAAGCAATCTCAATAGATAAGTAGTAAATCTGCAATCGCACTTCGAAAAAAAATATCAAATCCATTTTCATTCATAAATCGAGGAGCATGATTTATGCGAGTCATGAAATTTACTGCTCCATCGGATAGAGCGACGATAGCGGCTTTCTTAGATAAAATAGACCAAGGAACTGGAATGAACTGCTTACAACGAGCAGCCTATCTGATAGTGAAACGAAAAGGATCAAGCTAAAAAAATTCCCCCATCATTAAATGTGAGTGAAGTTCACCATTAAAAAAACTGGCGAAGTAACACTTCCTCAAACATCTTGAGAAAATAAGTGCACGACGTGTGGGTTCACAAGCGAATTTCCATAACCCTGCACGTGCGAATCCGTTATGCTTGGTATCTTTGACGGGTAGATAACTCGAGTCGCATCGAACTTATCTTTTTACACGTTTTATGAGACGTTTTATGATACGATTTTTTATTGATTTGAGCACTGAAATACCATGAGCTATATAACTATCACCGGATTTCATATCATAGTCAACATGAACATTTCTAAGTGATCTAGAAAAAATTGAAGAAGATACGCGTACATATTAGAGTGGTGATTAGTAATTGGAGAGCATAACAAAAATAATTCCAAGATAGGAAGCGACAAGGTTCCAATTAAAATGAAGCGTTTTCATCGCAATTCAAAAATAACTATTTCCACGGTAATTCCCCTGCCAAATAGCTCCTAGTGAATTAATCTACCCATGTGTATAAGGAGCATATCAGGTGCTCTACTGAATTGTGGAACTAGCGTGATTTGACGTATTCAAAACAGAATACAATTAAATCTCGATCAGAGAAGGCCTGTATCATCCGAAGTAGGAACCTTACAACATAAGGTCGCACCTGACACGTATTTGTATTGACAATGAGCCATTTGACATTTGTTAGTCTCGATGACCCAGGCACATTAATGGCCAAGTATTTACAACGATTCGTTGTAAACATATGAGGACTAAAACGTCTGCACTTCCTGAAGAGAAAGGTAAAATCTCGTAAATTTTAGTGAATTTTTAAAAAACTGTGCGAGTCTGTTTGCTTACTGCTTGCTCTGCCCTCTCTTTAGGCTGCGAAGTCGGAAAACCGTTTCTACAGCCCGAATGTTACAATCGAGCGATCAGTAAAGAAAAAATAAAGAATTATGGTGCATTTCTCAAAAATTAGAGTGCCTTTATGCAGGAAAACACCTAAAGCACGTAACCGACGTAAAACGAAGATATTCCGTTCACAAATCCTGCCATTATCCTATTCAGGACATATAAGCCCTCTCAGAGGCACGTTCTGCCAACCAAGGCCTGGGAATGTTCGGTGGCAGAAGAAGAGCTGGGTAAAATTATTATTCCCCGCGCGTCCCGCTATGGATCTCCAATGCAGCAGCAGCGGAGTGAAATACCATTATGAAGGTCAAGGCCAGATTGGCCTCTTCGCTGCCGCAGCCCGCAGTGCGGCTTAAACAGTCGAGGGAGGAGAATGTGTCCCCCTCTTACGTAATATGTGTCACGGTAGCCTGTCTGGCGCCGATTATAGATAAAACTGAGGCCAGACTGATGATAAGCACTGACCGCAAAACCGTAGATTGACACGAATCATTGTTGTCTTTAATGATTGCTAGATACGGAAATACCTTAGGTTAATTATGTCTAGACATGACCACTTCCGGAGAATATTTTGTATGCATCACAAGACAGAGTAGTTATTAAAATTAAAAATCGCATGACACATTTAATCATTAGGCATGAATCATACTTGAAGAATTTTTATTTGCACGAGTTTAATAAGAATGATATTAACCAATAGAGTGATGTTTCTAAGTTAAATACATGAGGTCTCTTTGAGTTGGACAACTTTCCCCAGCCATTCATGATTAATGAATGAGGTAAAGCAACTTAGGAGTTTCGAAATGTTTGCTATCTAGTGGGAAAAGCAAGGCAAAAAAGAAAAACCGTCCATTTCCATGAAAGTTGATGCATGAAATTTATTGTATATCGTTGGTTTTTAAAATTTTCTTAATATAAACGTCCTTAATTGATTGACACACCATACTAGGTGTACAATAGCCGTGTTAGGGGTTCATTGTGTTATTGAAAGACAGGATTAAACTATTTTCTTTTGGATATTTGATTCAAGGCAAGATGACTAAAAGCTTATAAATACTTTAAATACTACTGGAAAATGCCTTTGAGGTTCGTCGCTATAAGTTAAAAACGAAAGAAGAAGACTTGAAACACTCTGCTGAACAGACTGAATTACCGTTCTGAATGATTTACAAGTAGTAAGAAAAAGTTAGTTAAAAGTAATTTACAAAAAACAGCACAACACGCACATCTGCAACCAATAAACAAACATACACGCAAAAATGAATTTCTAAGCTTGTTCATCATACGATGAGTGATATGATTTGTTTATGAGTCCTAAGCACAGATTGCGGTTATTTTTCTTTATCTATCTACATATTGAGACAAAAACGTGCGACACTCCCTGGGGTAGCGATAGATCTCTTTTTGAAACATTGACCCGAGTATTAATTTTATTTACTGAAATTTCGAGTTATTGCTGATTAAAAGTTCAGTGCTAACTGGTCAGAGGGCGTTAAGCGAATGTAATTATCACGACTTTTATTATTTTCTGAAAATAGTAGTCTGAGTTGTAATGCGCGTTGTTAGTAAATTGATTTAATTTTTGAGCTGGTAACAAGAGTTCCTTTCAAATTCAATGGACTAATTTGGCATAGGAAAGTAAAAATGAATTACTAGATAGAAGTCAATGATAAATATTTAAACATAAAAACCTAATGAACTGTAGAATCTGATTCTCCCAATTTCTTACACCACTCAAATTTAAAGATAACAATTTAAAGATTTTTATTTGGCATGCGCGACATCCGAATTGAAAAATGAAGACCACTATGACAAGACCACTTATACAGGTACGTGGGCAAAATTCGAACAGCCAACAACCTTTCCTGACAAAATGAAATCTTTCTAAAATCAGCGTTAAAGGCAGTAAGGACAGTTAGGACACAGAACGGAACACAATGCTGTTTAACTTGGCAGACATGGAAGCAGGACAGAGATAAAAGAGAGCTTACTAACTGTAAGCACAGCTGCAGCTCCCAAAATATGCACGCAAAACAGCGTAAGTTTCCCTGCATTCTGTGTCGCGGAAGCGGAAGACGGGGGCTAGCGGACGTGAAGCTTACAAGGCTGCTTCGCTGCCGTGCTCAGGTGCGTACGACAACATGCGACCTTTCAGCTCATTCGAATGAGGTCTTCGCACTCGGCTAAGGTAAACTGAATCGTGTTCAAAAGAGCAGAAACATTTTGGTGCTTTTAAAGCAAAGACACTAATACATACTAAATAATGCGTGTTTCCCTACATTCGGGGACGGAAAAATACAAAGTAAATGACGGATTTTGAGTGTTTATAATACACTTTTAGACTATTTTTACATGTTTTTGTAAGACGTCCTAGACTGTCTAGAATATAATTTCATAAGTAGTTATAGATAGCCAGACACGCACCATGCATTACACCATTTATTTCGCATAAGTTAGGCTACCTTTGTAGAACATATAAGGACTGTTACCAATACCAGAGTTTGTATGGTTTTTCTAATCGTTTTAAACAGCATGCATGGATTTTGGAGTTTTTATTCAGAGAACTAATTTTTCAGCAGATTTAAACAACGTTAAGTAAAGAATTTCCTGGCAAGCAGACATTTTTTCCAAACACTGTCTATATTCTATTCCAAGGACTTCAGGACGTACGCCTGACAATTACAAACATCTCTGTATGGTATCCAATTTACAAGCCACAGGTATTTTTGAACAATTGGAGTAGTAGAGAGAATGCTGCGATACATGCTGATGGTTCTGTCATTAATTTTTTAAAACAATGCAGGAATATAGGACAAAATAACTTCAAAATATAATATACGCTAGTCACGTGTGCACGCACACATCTTTTAAGGAAGCATTTTCCTCACGTGTACAGGAACAATGTTCATACATTGAAGCAAGTAATTTTAATTACAATAATGAGCGTTAATTTGTCAGTTTAATAGAGAGTCAAAATACTATTGCACAAATTTGGCTCTTATCACAATTATTTTTCCTCCTAAGAAAGGAAGCAAAACTCGATAACCGGGAGATAATTTGGGTATCATGCGAATTTTGATGATAGTCACATTCCGAGACGACGGAGGAGCAGCATGCAGGCCAGGAGTTCACCACCCTTTCATGGCTTGATAACTTCTTAATAGCACACTCTTATCATTAACAGAACACTCTTATCAAACAAGATCAAACTGTTTCACTCCCAAGCGAAACAGTTTATTGAAAACAAAACTTGAAAAATTTTCGCGCATCTTAACTTAGTATTTGACATCCAAACTACGTCTTCGGTTTCGGTACTTTAACAGTTTCATTAGACGAGATAAATAGCTCGGAAATTTGAAGAAATTTAAAACAATCACTATACCCATTCGTATGCACATGTCCGTTAAATCGCACGATGTTGAGTTTGTGAGCAGCATAAGCAAGCTTGAAGCTAATTCAGGACACTGACGCTGTGGTCTGCCCATCTGAAAAATGTGCCAGATCGTCACTCCCTTTACTTTCAATTTCACGACAATCCAGTAATTCTCGGTGCACAGCTCCATCACACAGAATGCGACAGTACACGCTTCTATTTGCAGCCTCATCACTCAGAGATGAGTCTACCAGACGTTGAGGCGCTTACATTTACGAGGAAAATTGAGGACGTGCGCTATTCTTAGATTGCCCAGCTCATGAGGATGAAACATTGAAGAGATATCTGTAATTGACAGCATGGGGAGTTTTTAGCGAGAAGTTACACAAGGTGACCGACCTCACGTCAGACAGCAGATAGGTAAGCAAGCTCTATGGGAGACTTTGAACCGACGTTACGTGTTGTTCAGATTTTTCGTCAGGAAGTCGTTCGAGTATGTTTACCACTCAAAAGCTACTTTTTTAAATAAAAAAAATGGTATGGAACACATACCAATAGGTTGGAAAATCAATTAATAATGGTATATCAGAAGAAAATGTTCCCAGCAATAATAATATTTGTGGGCCGAAGTTTCGCTTTGTATGAGTTACATCGAAATTATTGATTTAAGAATAACACTAGTTAAATTTTCCAATGACCAGTACCACCTATGGGAAAAATGATAATGAAATGATCCAACGAACGCGGAAACCAAGTTTAATACCTTTCTTCAAAGGTAATACGGGAATGAGGCGTGAAATTGTATTTTTTATTCATTTAAATACATTTCTTATTAAAATTTTTAGACTTTGGAAGCCCAGGGTTCAGATATACCCTGCATGACATAGAGCAAAGCTAGACTTTGACCGCAACGTGCGCCACACGTGGCTACGAAGGGGATTTTCATCTTGGTGCTGACAGACCAGTAGTCACAAACTCAATTTTCATAAATACTTAATTAAAGCCTAATGAAGGAATGATCCAATTCATGTTTGCTATTTTCAAATTGCTTAGTACAATTGACGCTAAATTTGAGTTGAATGCTGAACTTCAGTTCAACCAATTGCGGTCAAATTGTTAAGTACCAGTATATACAGGTAGGAAAGGGTACGGAACTGTTCTGATAATTACTCATTCATGCACCTGAATTTACGCTGCAAATAACTTCAATAAATGAAAACAAGAGCAGCCATAAACGAGCTTTGCACCCCCTTGAATTCTGTTTTCTACGCCATTGAGAAACAAGTCATGCATTGCAATTGGAAACCCGTTACGGCCGCAGCAAATCATGGAGCCGCAGCGGCTTGTTCCACTCTACGAGTAAACGAAGGTCATTTCGGTGCAGCCGAGTTTGGTGTCCGGCATGCGGTTGAGGCAGCTCTCTGGCATTGTCTAGGAAAGGGCGGCCTCGTGTACGTTCTACGACACAGCCATGTCATGGAAACTTACAGTTGCCTCTCCATGACGTAGTAGAGATGCAAGTTCCCATCAAGGTGAACGCTAGGTTTCAATCCGGTCGGATAATGCATCAGAAAAACTTGCCGACACGGATGCAGAAAACGCTGCAAGTAGTTTAGTCAATTTCCACCACGTTGTATTGACCAGACATGGCCCATCTATACTTGTTAGGTAGTTTTCCTATCAACACTCACCTAGAGATGGAAGATTTCGAAAGACCCGGAGCCATATACTGGTCTTGCTTAAGGCATAATGAGGAGGCCCTTAGCTGAATATGAAACTGAATTTAGCAAACCTAAGTTCTTTAATGTTATTTACAAGTTTTAATCATTTGAAGCTCTTTATACTACCACGAAACAATACGTTCGCTTTCTCTTCCATACGCAACGCATTGCTCCAAGAATGCACTCATTTGCATTGAGCTTGCCTCCCATTCTTATAATGAATGGGAGAGTTGGCTAAACGCCCCATCTCGTCAATATTGTTTTATATTTCCAAAGGTTAAGCTGCCAGAATAACCTGACAGGATGAAACTGTCAACACTGGAAAGAAACTTTATTATTCATAGTTTCCCTTCAAACAGAATTTCGAATAAAAGCTTTATTGGCTGTTTGTTATGAGCAATAAAGTTTTAGAATCGACTTTAACATTTTGTGCACGCATTCAGGTGGAAAAATACCACAATAACAATATTCTTTTAATAGCCGATAAGCATATCTAGTGATATATTTTACATATTACAACCCATGTAAATTTCTGCATATATGGCAAATAGAACATTAGAAGCATTTTTATCGGTGACACATCCTCAAGGCCGGTTTTTCAGCCAACGAACTTATCAACAAACGTAACTGGTTGTGATCCAGTCGGTAAAAATGTATTCGACAAAAATGTTCCGTTATTATCGAATACCTACTGTATATATGTGTATTTTGTTGGTACACTTGATTTGACCTACTTGATGAATGCAATTTTAAACCATCCATTCTTGATGGAGTACAATAGCGTAAGTTCACTGAGTTATAAAAAGCGTATAAATGTCAGCATAGGAATGAATGAGTAATGAAATAAATAAAAGAGAACAGACACGAGAGAAAGAGACCTCGGGAGTGCAACTGTCCCCAGCAAAACAAGTTTGAGGCATAGATTCCAGAAAGGGTAACATGTTCAATTTCTCATTCATAGGTACCACGTGTGACGGAAAGCATATACATGTGCCTATCCATGAATTGTGCTTTGTGTAGTGAGACTACACCGGGACTAACTACATTTTGAGTGGTAAAATCCTGCAGTGCGAGTGAGGAACTTACAAAAAATCGTTTCTTCCGGCCTCCACCGTTGAAATACGTTTATGGTACGTACCAACATATGAACGTTATGAATAGTACATCTGAACACCTAGTGCTCTCATGGTGCCACCAACAATTGCGCAGTGTGTTTCTTGGATTCAATTTTGCACAACTTTTTACTTTGCCATAAGTTTATAAGTATAAGAGTCGATGTATGACCCAAAAAATTGAGAAAATCAGTTTTTAATATTTTAAAATTCAAAGGAGAAAGTACTCGGGGTAATTCAACATATACATCCTCATTTTTCAGCCCAATGCTGCACACTCATTTTTCAGCCCATTGAAAATCTGAAAAATTTTACTGCTAAGATAGGTCAATGCAACTTGGCTGAAATTTCATCAATCGCTCGGTTTGAAGACCACAAATTAATAATATGTTCGTAAATACGTGTCTCAATTTCGAAATTAAAAAAACTTTTAATTTAAAATATCTTTCATTTTACATTTTACGGTTTTCTAAAACGCCTCACTGCATGGAAGTCCTTACACCTTAGTGTCAACCTCCTTCTGCAGTCGGTTGTATAAGTTAGGAACTAGAAGGATAATACTCCTACCCGCTTTAAAATTGTTCATCAAAATTCAGTCATCATGTTTTTGACTGTCAACCCTTAAATATAAAATATACGGTATTTCACAATACCTGTTCTAGTGTTAATAAATTGGTAACCTACGATCCACTTTGCATGTCTTTCTATAATTTCGATGTAGAAAATCGTTGGCTTTATAATTGAAAATATTCCATCCCAACACAGTGAAGAAAAGAAACTCTGTTCTATAGGGTTTCTCCGGCAAAAAATAGCTGAATTACTTAGAATACTTTGAAAACTCGATTGAAAAATTTTCTCGCCAACGTATTTTGGTTATAAATTCGAGGAATTCTACTTTCTTAGAGAGATGTTCCGTATGAGAAATTTTTCCATTTGTGCACTCGTATAGCATCTGATGATTACAACGAAAGTGCGTTTTTGGCATGTGCGCTGTACCTCGACGGTGAATTCATCAACAATTTCTCTAAAGAAGTTTTTGTAAAGCGTTTTGGCTTATTTAATTTTGTTTATACGTATACTAAGAATATATTACTTAATTTTTAAAAGAAAGTTTTACATTCCAGAAATGTAATGAATACCTTGCACCATTAAAGTAACTATGAGCTAAAATATAAATTTCATAAAAAATCCCTTTTTGTACAATAGAAAACTTAACTTATAAATAGTAAAACTAAGGCGGGTAAAAACATTTTTCACAAAATCTCACGATATATTTTAAAAATAGATCTTTCGAGCATATCCACACTCATTTTCAATATCTGGAATAATAAATTGAAACATGGTAAATACAGTACATGAATACAAATTGTTAATGGAAATTAAATGAAAAAATTAGGACAAGATATTTAGAGGCGCAGAAGATGACATATCATTGAGATTTTGTTTAAATTGATGAATTATGATACTTTCTAGTAACTTAAGGCTATGTTTATTACAAGTTGAGACTATTTTGAAAATATCAGTGCGGATTGGATGGTCAGATTCTAATGCATGATCTCTTATACTGCTGTGCAATGGGTTTGACACTCTATTTCCCGTACGGACCGACACCCCCTTGTGCTCAGCTGTGCGTGTTGCAAAATGGCGAGCAGTCTCACCATAATAAGTGGCCCTACACTGGCCACACGTATATCTATAGACCACGCAGCTACGCAACAAAGTGGGCATCTTATCGCCGTACCGGAAAAAACTGCCAATGTTGAAAAAATTGCGGAAAGTAATGCGTATGTCAATTTGCGGATAGTACTCATTACATAAATTACGAATTTCACAATAAATTTTTTGATTTTGCGACCGTGAGATGAAGGGCAGAGTGAAATAAACTATCTTTTTGTTAGCACTTGCGACTGGAATTTTTTTATTTCTAAGGGATTCGATTTTATTACGAAATGTGTTCTCAATGAAAGACATTGGGTAAAAGTTCTTAGCAAAATAGGAACGCAGGTATTCTAACTCTCTTGTGAAGTGAAGGTAAGATGAACATAATTTGAAGGCCCTTTCAACTAGACATGAAAACAACTTTCTCTATCGAATTAAAAACAAATACACATAAATGATATAGGTGCTATATTATTAACATTCAAACAGAGAGTACCGGTTTTTACTCGTGACAACAATCGCTCATAACACTCACATCTTGCTCATACCTGTACGAGGTGTAGTCCAAATCTCTCATAGAGTGACAACAATCTATTGCAAGCAAATACTGCACTCAAAGCCCAAATGTTCTATTTAAAGAAAGTACGTATCCCGTCAAAAGATCCCGGTCAAGAATGTTCTCGCGATAATGATATACGTCTGATTAAGACTGCAACAGCTGACACTGATGCATCACGCAGGTCGTATCCAGTCTTCTCCAGTTCTATTCGGGAGGAGAAACAAGAACTCAGCCGCCGGGCCCCTGACTTGCCGTTTCGTTTTCTATTGTCTCCGCTCAGATTAACAACAGAGAAGTCAGTCTTGTATGGCCTTAGGTCGATGTGCCGTCACTGGAGATGCTCTTGGCGGGTTTGAACGTTTGATGGCCCTTATTGAGGATACGAGGGACTTAATTGCTAGCGTAACATTTCGCTACAGAGACTTATTGTGTATTTGATTTACACTAATATTCCATGCTTTTTAAAAAAAGAACGAACGAGTAAATCTAAAACAATGCCTTCCAGAAAATTTAGGAATGATAAAGATATCCTTATTTCAGTGTTCAATATGAAGAAGCGTCTTACTCAACATTGTATGTATGTGCGAGGCCGAAACTTCCGACACTTACAGTTCTAAAACGGGATAGAGATTGAAGTTAGAGCTCTCAATTATAATAATTTTAAGAAAAATTTGATTATATACTCATAAATATACTTATAACAGAAACAAACAAAATGTAGGCAACAATTGAATCAAGTATCCTTCAGAGATCGCGACATAGATTTATTTACTGAAGTGCATCAGAGCGCATTGTACGAAAGAGATCTAACTGAATAGGTTGCAAAACGCTCAAATCCAATCAGTTTAATGCTTAAATAGTTAGGATTAAGTTCACAACACAAGGAGCTGTAGAAGTGTTTCTTATGAACAAAATTTTGCTTGAAAAAACGAATGGCAAAATTCAACGCGAGATTGGTTAAACTGGGATAGTTTTTATGACTTTCCAGGAGAAGAAATCCATGACATTCCAAAATGACGCTCTTGGACGCAGTTTTACCTCAAGACAACCACTATGAAGAATGCTTCAGATTTTCTTTACAAATGTTGGCGTGCAACAATGAAATATTTTGAAGAGTAAACAATTATTTCCTGATAAAATTTAGAGAATTTGTTTGAATGCGATACGAAAATATAACTATATTTACACGTATCCCTTCGTGTAATGGCAATTACATTCTGTCCGAGATGATAAGGAGGTAATTTATACGAATAATACGTTTCACGAATGGTGTTAAAAAATAATCAACCAGAACTTGATGAAAACACCCAAGGATTTGAAAAGAAGAAAATTATTCATAATAACATCAAAAAATGTCCCCTTTTCAATAAGTAAAATATGAGTGTTTTTCAATATGAGTGTTTTTCGCTATTGTTTTTCGATCAATAGCGTTCCTTCGTTAAAACATCTAGGCAAATTGATCCTTAGCAAAGGCACCTCTCCTCGAAATGACATAAACTTTATCTGTTTAGGAATAAAAGACGTCGCTATATCAAGAAAGCAAAACAATTAGCCTACAATTCCCGGAGTTTACAGAATCAACGCGCTGCCAAACACGTAATTTCTGCTGCACCAAAATTTAATTAAAAAAAAAATATTTCAGGTACAGTATACAATTTCTACATGTGGTGCAAGCAGACATTTCCCTCTGCTTTAACAATACAAGGGTAGAATTTTTTGGTGCGCCGTCAGACATCTCTGAAAAAGTTTGCATCCATAAGCTGCTCAAATAAGTAGATTTTAAAATATTTATTATGCAGCGTCAATGCGATAAAATATTAATAAATACGGAGTTTACAAAGACTCAAGACTGCCGCGCTTTGTGCAAGTAACGAGGCGTTTCTAAAGGCTCCGGAGATAGTAACCATGATGCTTTTAAGATGATCCCCGCGGGACTTTTCGCCCACTGACACGAAACTTGGCCTTAAATGCAGCAGCCATTGGAGCTTTTTGACCCTGAGTTGAAGATTAGGTAAAGGAGAGCAACTGTAATGCCTGCTTGAGAATAATACACCCAGCCTAGTTTTGTAGCAGTAAAGTCTTGGCGTTTTAGTGATAACAGTCTTGAATTCAGGCCGTGTGCGACAAAATTATTCTCGAAATGGAGCACGGCATGACAGTGCCTCAAAATCTTTTGGTAACGGTGAGACCAATAAACTTCTTTCTGGTCTCTTGAAAAGATCAATGGGTTGGTGGGAGACTGGGACGTTGAATCACGAAAAGTTATTATAATGCCCAATCAAATTCCTGACGAAGAGATAAATGCAGTTTCTTTATAAATTATATTTTGAGAGCGTCACGAGGTAGAATTTTGGATACTTCAAATCCTAAGAAACTCGGCCATCAAGTTCACCGTGCTCGAGCACTTCCTGATAGCCATGTATTTACTACTGAAGTACACTTAACTTGAGGAGCCACATGGAAGTTAGTAGCAGTCTCAAGTGGATCATTAGCATTTGAAAATACATTATGAATGTGCATGAACGCCAATGTTGGGATAAGTTATGCGGTTTGTCAGTACATCAAGTCTAGCTGTACACTTAGAAAAGTACGCCGAGCTATGTTGAGGGTCAAAGGAGCTCCAAGGCGAACTAATAAAGCAAGAGACTTTAGAAAAATCGAATTCAGTACGATCGAATTTGCAATGAACGGTCAGGCTCAAAATTATTTCCATTATAATTTGCAGTCTTTGATCACTAAAGGTGCGCATTGTAATTAACGAAATTATTTTCAATAGATTTTTCATAACGAATGATTATTAGGTATTGAGCAAACATTAGCCGTACATCCAGTAGCGAAAACTGGATGAAGTTTTTTGAAAATAATTAGCGCGCATCTTGCAAACACGAGATAAGTGTTGCAGACAAACAATTTAAATTGAATCAGCTAAATATACGCTTCCTACGCCCTGAGTAACTCATACGATGAACACAAGCAAAGTAGATTATTATTATTATTATTATTATTATAGGTAGAAGCTCAGTTTGCCACGTACTTCTACTTGTCCTGTCAGCAGAACGAATACCTACTGCACTTCCTACTGCATAAACGCTTATTTGAAAAATATACTATCATTTTCATCTATTCACATCATTATGGTATAAAACACGGCATCAGGAAAACACGCGCCCTCCGAGAAATTTCAAGTTTACAAACACCAAAGCTGCCAAACTGCGCGGACCGGGACAGTCAAGATGATCCACACTACTTCTTTGGTCTCCGCGGTCACTCTCCATTTCTGCCAGCTCTTGTCGGACGTCGTTAACACTCGGGCAGTGTTGACGAAACTTTGAGATCTAAAACCACAATATTGTGAATCTTACCTTCTCTTTCCAATTTAAGGAAAATTTATTTTTTTAAATGCCACATCTGTACAGCTGCAACATACATGATTTCTCTTAACTCTTTTTATCTTGAATTTATTCAACTACAGAACTTGGCTAGTTGAATGGATGATATAAATTGAAACTTGGAGAGACTGATGTTCTTCATTAGTTTTGTTTCACTCAAACTCGTTCATTATTGGTGCTTCATATAATCTAGTAAGAAAAAAGAAAGAGTTGACTCGATAAACGAAACAAATGCGTCTTTGAACCTGTGCTTAAAAATAGTTCACGGAATTGATTACAATAAAAAACACACAAATGTTCAAATTGAACAACGCTTACCTCGAAAGTAGGAACAAAGAACTGTTCTTTTGCAGCACAAGATGAATAGTGTTTGACACTCGCGCGTCGATTTACAGAAGTTATGTTTAGCTCGCGGCGATTGAAGTTACACTGCTCAGTCAAGAATCTTCCACGCTCAATTTGTATACAACCTTCTTCTACCGCGTCGTGCAATGCACTGATTCTGCGGACTGCGGAGTCTTTCCGAATCCCTCAGTAGCTGAATGCAAGGTGCGAGCTGCAGCTGGCCGCGGTAATCTCTATGACGCTACGTTGAATTGTGACTGCGATTGAACCACAAGTTCTGGATGTCATGTTAGCAGTAAATGACTATCAGCGTTTATCTTACACGATGATGACTTGCGCGATTGTTTCAGTAATCTCACCTCAGACAAGAATTTATGTTTCAACTACCAAAACAAATTGTGAGTCTGCCCTCAAACCGGAAATAGTTGGGTGTGCAATGCGTGAACGTACTAATAAAGTAATTGTGTTCATTTGGCATTGTATGTTAAACAGTATTATTAATATGAGTGGCAAGTTATCTTCATTAGACCACCCACAGTCTGATAATTGAAGGATGTTTATGATTCATAAGACTGGGAGATAGTGGATATCTTTCTTGGAAATCCGTACATTGCAGGAAGGGAAAATTAATGCCGTCAACATTCAAAAGAAACCTCGAAATCAGTCGTAAGATTTCATGTCAAGCTATATTTAAATTAACGTTTTCTAATGATTTACACGTAGCACAAGAAATTTGTGAATAAAAATGTTTACCTAGCAAAAATGAAATGCTGATTTACACTACTCGAAAAATGTTTACCTAGCAAAAATGAAACGTTGATTTACACAACACGAATTGCTTTTCGTTTTGACTAACTATGCATTTTTTGGAACCTCAAAGCTAATCACCATTCAGGAGTGCTAATACTATAGACTAGCAGCAGAGACATTTAGCATTTGTCGTGAATTTAATGTCGACGATTGAACGCTTTTAGTAGCAAACTCTTTACAGAATTTTAGAAAGACATTAACGCGATCATGTAAACTCTTCACAGAATTTTAAAAAGACCCCAACGCGGTCATGACTTTCAAAGTTAGAGAGCTGATGATGACAGTGAAGATGCCCAAGGCCTTTTACTACGCGACAATTTTAGTAGATGCGTGGTGCCGCTGCGGGGGGTGGTCTCTTGAGAACCATGACACAGATAGTCTCCAGCAATATAGTAGACATGGCTTATCTAAAGGTGTGGCGGGCAAGACCATCATGAACGCAATTATCACCCAGCCGCGCCAGCAAATAACCAATTTGTTCTAAGAGTGTGGAGTCATTAATGATGAAATTATTCAGTTTCTTTACTTTGCTTTTTTTTTTCTTCGTCTTTTAACGCGTGATGAACTGAGAAAATGTTATAAGGTCGAGAAATTGGAAGATTAAACTTTCTTTACTTTACTGAGGTAGCACTTTTATTTCACGAGCCAACATGCCCTATTTCTAATGAGTGCTTGATTTTTTTACACTAAATTATGAAACGTGATAGTGGTGTAAGATAAGTTGGGTAATTGCGTTACGGGAATATGTATCAGGTGCAAGCACACGATTCACAGAGTCTGGAAAACATGTTGCTTTTCATAGTTTTGTATTTCTGTCAAAAATTGCTTGGTACGGTTGATCTTTGCAGACGTAATGTACTCGCTAAGGCAATTCTTACCTGGTTTAATGGCGTCCCTGTTTCTCATCTAGTATGGCTACATATTTCTAATTTTCTGAAAGTTGTGGCACTATAGCACAAAAAAAAAATCTAATATATCTCAAAACTGAACACAAGTGATAGAAGCTTATAATTTCACAGCATAAATCTCTTCTAAATGTAAGAAAAATTACACCTATTCATTTTCAAGATCTCTGAAAAAATTCTCGATTATTACCCTCATATTAGAATCTGGGTAATCATGCTTCTTGGTTAATTAGAGTGACTGACTTAAAAACAATGGGGAACACATCAATTTGTTTTTCGTAGCTGGTTAATATCGACGGTTTCTCACAATTAAATAAAACTGTCGTTTTATTTCGTGTTCAATCATGAGCATATTAGCAACCTCAGCGGATGCATTCGTCTCATTTCAATCACCCACTCACAGACACACGCCGCATTGCTTTTCAGGGCACACGTGCAATAACACGTGATCTGTAGACGGCTGAGCCAATCACACCATCGGTTGTACCGAGGCTCCGCCCCATTGCATAAGTTCTAGCTATAAACACCACGCGCTGATGCTAACATGCATTTGCTGATATAAAAAAGAGCGCGCTCTAGTGTGATTTCTAAGGACTTTTTTGCGTGTCCGACAAAATGAAAAATAAAACTGAAAAAATTGACTGCTGAATAGTATATCAGAATTTTTTAACTCATACCAGGAACTCCCTCAAATTTAAATCGAGAAAATAGAGAGTTCCTTAACATCGCGTGCTGGCTGCGGTCATGGTAGGCTGCTCGGTTCGTATCATACCGTGGTAATTCCCCAGCTCGTGTTGTCGCTCGCGTTCACGTAACTTCCAAGAACTGAGGACCGAGAAACTCTGGCTCGTTTTTATGTTTTACTGAGAATTGGAAGGAAAATTTTCCTCGCAGCACTGCCGTTTGTCGCTGGAAAGGGGTTACTTCAATTCAATGGAAGCAAGTATTGAGGTCATACTTCAGCAAGATGCAGACAAATGCAAACGAGTACGATTACTTTCTTTTCTTTTTTTTCTTTCTTTGTTAGCTCATATGTTAATAGACTCACCGTGTGTGGAGTAATTTGCAAGATAAGCAGTAAAAAAATGCAACTCAAAATTGAAGGAGAAGTAAAATTTATTTTTCATCCACAGAAGGAAAAAACACGGCCAATGCATAAAATGTTCTTTTATAATTTAGAATAATATATTTTCGATGGGTTGATTCTTTGAAAATCTCTTGCGTAAGATGGGGTTTATTATAAGTAATTTACATAAATGAAGTTTCATTTCAAATAATTCACTTAATATTGAAGTCTGTCACTCCCTCTTGTTCCAGTCAACTTTAGCTCTCAATAGGTTGCCACATGAGTGATTCAACTGCTCAGCTGACGGGCACCTACATTTGACACGATCAGTCCTCGAAGTTCGTAAAAACAAGTTAGCCAGCAGCTCGCTTTCAAAGCTGTGTTTACGGCAACAGTTCGAGGAATTCGATCGTTGCGGTCGAGTCCAAGATATTTAACGTTTACTCTTTTCGCATCACCAGTAGCGCCATAGGAGCAAAAAAAAAAATTTTTTTGCCGTTTTTTGTCATGCAGCTTCGGTTGTAATACTGTACTTGCCATTTCTGGTTTCACCCGGCGAGACTCCTTGGTCGGCCGTGAGGCTGTGATCCTTCACTGGCCGTGCCCTTGCATCGAAATGAAGGAAGGTCTAGGGATTGTGCTCAGACCATTCGCTTTAATTAAGAGACAGCTAGGATAGAAAAATTGAATAGTTAAAAAGTTTGTGGGACTTCAAGCTGTTTTTCTCACATTCATGCATTCGTTATATTGTGAATATGCTGGTCAATTAAATTTTTGGGTAACATTTATTTAAAAAAATTTCGAGTAGTTACCAGAAAAACAGCCTCGCCTCTCACTCAAACTTACGAAAACCTGTCCAACTTCGTAAAACCAACAATTTCCTACCAGGAGTATATAGACTTTAGTATATGATCTCCATCAGTGGAGTCAGTTTCATTATACTCCGAGCTCGTTTCCTAATTAATTAAGAATAATTATCTAATGTGGAACTATTTCATACTACACAAGTGGCAATCATTTTCCTATTTTGAGATTAAATTGATAGGTTTCAGGGTGGTGTTTACAAGTTCAAAGTTCAACAACAAAGTACTTGGATACAATGTACGTGTAGTAATTATGTGACTATTATGCAGGGATGAATGTATTGTGAAAACTGTCAATCAATTTAAGGTCACCACACTAATTATTGCATGAGTTATCTATTTCTTCTTGGTAACTTTCTAAATCATATTGTTTATTATTTCATTGGCTTTTAAGCCCTCTTATACTCCCCTACTTCTAAATAGCATACTTCCTTATCTTCTGAAGGACTTCCGTTAATTTTAGTGCAAGACTGTAATAATCAATGCACTTAAATCTTGAAAATACTAATGTCTCATGACTGGCTTCAAATAAGTTTCTAATCAAATAGTTAAAGAGTTAACAGTAATAAAACAGCTGGTTTTATTATCCGCCAACTATCCTCTCGTATTTTTAGGTCATTCGATAATTCATTGTCCATTTGGTGAATCTATTTTTAGGTAAAGATTTTAAGAGCTTACGTTACTCGTGTAACGGCTGGGATCGAATTCCTCCACAAAAGCATTTGCTTAAAAGGTATTTCAATTTAAGAACCGAATTCAACCAAATTGTCTGAATTTTGTTTAAGATGGACAAACTTGGGTGTTCCAGGGGGAATTTCCAGTATAAATCGTACGACTCCTGTCTTGTTAACTGATGTCAGAGCTTGGGAACGCATGATATTCTATTTAATTCCCTAAAGTAAGCTCATTATTCGATATTTCATTCACTTGAGTTGTTTGAATGTATTTGTGTTTTCCGTGGCACAGTGGTTAAGAGATCAGCCTTGTATGTTGGAGACGAGGGTTCGTATCCCGGCACAGGCGCGGAGATTTTCCCCATTGGGTATAAGGGAAAGCTCAAGCACAATACCCCACTCAACCCAGGTGTCGGAAATGGGTACCGGCTTTACGGGGGAACCGTCATGGCGTCCTATATATAGGGTTAGTTATAAGACATTTGAAAAACCAATGCTAAGATCATATGTATCAGGCTTGATTGGAAATAAAGCATCCCAAAGATGCCGATGTTTGTTGTTTGTTTGTTTTGTTTTTATGTTGAGGACAAGCAGCAGTACTTACTTGAAATGCTTTTTCAGTCTGTTAAAATCAGATAACTCTAATTTCCGAAGAAAAACACTACTTTTAATTCTGAAAACTGATCTCTCTATTACTGTTAACAACTTTTGTTGCCCTTTTTGACCACTTTTACCTTCACTATTACTATATAGGAAGAAAAACTGAATATCCAAGAGACCTTTGCTGGAAAGAACCTTGGTAGTACTTCCAGATCATGTCCGAATTTACGTAAGGTGTAATAATTAAGTAACCAAAAAACTTCTATCAAAATGACTCAAATTTTTTATGTGAGAGCGAAAATGCACTTGCTTAAATTTAGTCGCTGTTTCTGATCCGGTGAGTGTGTCTTTCATAGAGACTAATCACTATTATAAAAGTAGCCGCGTCCGTCCTTCCCTCCGTCCGTGTGACCCCCTCTTAATTATGGTATCCACAATACGCAATCGGCTTGTTTCTACAAATAGAAATTTTCTATTGAGCTTCCTTTCTCTGTTGAAATTCATCATGTCACTTTGTAATTTTTGTATTGATAATGCAAATAGAAATGTTTTAAATTCGTTTGACCAGTAACCTGGCTACCACTTAGTATAAAGCCCAAGATTTTGGAACTTGAGTTATTGTTTTCGAAATTGTGATTTTCTTGAAAAGCTTCGAAGAGATAATAGACGACATTTCAGAATAAAATTCCGGCAAAAGAGGCCACCATGGATAGAAATGTGTCCAACCCCATGAGAGAAGTAGCAAGACTTCAACAGCAAGAAAAACGCCGAATACTATCGGATGAACAACGCGAAATGGCAAGACGAAGCAATGTTGCTCGCCAACGAGAAGCTAGAGCTAAATTCACCCTTGACCAGAGTTTGGAAATTCTACGGAATAATGCAGAGCAACACCGAGTAGCTAGAGAGAGCTAAACACATGAAATGAAAGAAGCGAGGAAATTCTTCAGCATAGCGCTGGACAACATCGAGTGGCACGGGAGAATTCAACTCATGAAAGAAGGGTGAAATCCTTCAGACTAATGCCGAACAGCATGGACTTGCACAAGCGAATTTAACTCAAGAAAGAAGGGATGAAATTCTTCAGAGTAATGCCGATCAGCACGTGTGCACTAGTAGGTAAATTTGGGTTTTTGGGAATCTAATCCACGCACTTAAATCTTCTATTTTCTCTTCATTAAAAATTTACATTCCTTCTGACTGAATCTATTTTTTGTGAAAAAGAATGATTGGCTATGTTGGACTTTTAATCAGTTAAAGTTTTCCAAGCATTGTTACAAACGCACTTAGCACTAGATTCTACAGTTATTTTTTGCATCGACGTAACGAGAATATCAACGTTTGAGTATTTATGATACGTTCGATTTTTGAACACTCTGTTCCCCTGTGTAATTCAAGGTGTAAGAATTATGCCGTGCATGGCTATTTTACATGCTCGCTCTACCAAAAATTACGAATTTGATTGCTAGAAAGATCGATTTCATAGTCTTAGACGCAAAATAATTTAAATCTGTCCATTTTACTGTTAACATTAATCTCTCCAATCACTAGTTCCTATGTTCGAATGCTCATACTCCAATATCCGCGCGCCATAGCGGAGAGTTTTCAACTACGTGTCACAGGGATTTGTTTTCTTAGTTTCTTATTCCATTTTCAAAACCAAATTAATAACCGCAAAAAAGTGAGGATATTAACATGAAGTATCTTTTTATTCTTATTTTTCTTCTTATTAAAAACTTTTAAAAAGCTACGGATTCGACGAATGTCATAACTTTAAAGCACACCATTGTTTAATTTTCTTATTCTAGTTAAGTAGTTTTTGCTAGTTTTTGTGGGGAGATTCTTCTTATTTTTTTACTCTCGTGAGTACATTATGACAACACTATTTAAGGTAGTTAACTTTTTGTACGGTTCCAGCTATGTTGAAAATGTTACGGCTGGCAATGTACAACAATCCTTTTCATGTCTTTGACTACGGTGAACTCTTTTGTGTCCGAACTTTTAGCGTAAGTAGGAAATACCATAAAAAAAATTGTAATAGCTAATATTATATTCTTTCCGAGCTCTTCACGTGGCATACTAATTGATGCGTTAATGTGGAAATTTTTCCCAAATCCCGACTGTCGACCTTATGGTTCTAGACGCAAAACAAATCAAATCTGCCCATTTTACTTTTAACATCAATCCCTCATGCTCGTATCACTATTTCCTATGTTCGTATGCTCATATTTCAATATCAGTACGCACTAACGAGAGGGTATTCAGCAATGCGTCGCATGGATTGTGTTTTCTGTCACTTGCATTTAAATGCTTTACCAAAATCTGACTACCGTAACGAAGAGGAACGCATTTTTTTCGTGCTTTTCTCCGAATCATGTTTCGACAATTAACATGGGTACTACGATAATCGTGTATGAATAGAAGTTAAGGATCTAAATTATTTGTTTCAACATTTAACATGGTATCACGATAACCATCTGCGACTAGCAATTAAGGTTTTCTAAATTTAGGTATTTGAATGCGATTTTTGCTTCTATTTCAAAATAAGTGCGCACAAACGAGTGCATTTTTCAACTAAGTTACAAGGATTGTGTTCTCTTACAGTAACTTATATTTAAATGCACTGTCAAAATCAGATTACGCAACGAAGGGAACTCATTTTTGTTGTGTTTTTCTGTCAGTAATTTTTTAATTCAACATTTTACCTTGGTATTACGATACCAATGTGTCATTATCAATTAAGGATGTTAGTATTAAGGTATTTTAAAAACCAATGCATTTCATGTTTGTACTTTATTGGAAATGAGCTGTTTTTCTTCCTTTTTTTAATTTCTTTTCTAGCCGGTTGTGCGCGCATCAAACATCTCTAATCCCATTAGTCCAGTGAATATTTATCGCAGTCACCAATACTCAAACAGTTGCTTTTGGGTATCAACGTAGAATAATGAAAATATTTTTGGCGCAAAATTTGGTTCAAAGTAAGTGACCACAGAGTCATGATTTAGCATCCGTTTCTCACAATGTTTAAAAACAATTATTAACTTTTTGTGCAGCTCTAAACAAAGTTGTGCTTCAGATTTATGTTATATTTTCATTGGTCGGTTACTCTACTAGGTTTACCATTTAGTGAGATCGTTTTTCGTGCTGGAAGTTGTGCTTTCGAGCCTAGCTGGCATTGCAAACCTGTTTTTTTTCCCTCGGAAGATTTTAAAAACTCATACATTATTCTCCACTCGCATAAGGAATCTGAAACGAAAATTGGCTCAACCTAGAATATTAGTCAATGCATCCGACTATTATTTAATTGACTGATGAACATCTAATTTGCGATACATCTATGACGTTAATTAGAATAGAGCAACTTCTTCGCTGACTGATTTATGCCGTATTTATTTTTACGTCGGTGTGTGTCACACCACATCAGGCATTGAATTTTAAAATCCCTCATACCTGTAACCATTGCTGGGATTTAATGGCGGTTACTTTCTGTTAGGAGGAGTTTTCTAACTAACTTCATCCCTTCTATATTGTATAAATGCCTCATGTAAACCGAATAACGCTGATAAAAAAAAAATTAAACATATTGTTCAAGATAATGTAAAATACCATGAAAAGAAAGAAATTGCTAATCTCTTTAACAATTTCTTCGTAAACGCAGGGAAAACTATAGCTGATGGTATTCCAAGTGAACCTGCTGATCACCTGAAATACATGGATCATATTCGAGAACACAACTCCTTTTTCTTTACGCCTACCAACTCTTCCGATGTAATTGCGTGCATAAACAATCTGAAAAATAAATCAATTGGGTTACAAACGTTTCCGACAAAAGTACATAAAATTATTGCTGATATTGTATCCCCGCGGATATCCAATCTTATAAACCAGTCTCTCTTACTGGGCACTTTCCCGAACTCCCCCAAAGTTGCTAGAGTAACCCCTATCTTTAAACGTGGTGTAAAAAACTGTGTAAACAATTGTCGACCTATCTCCGTACTAC
Source organism: Morinoia aosen (assembly GCA_030386875.1). Lineage (NCBI taxonomy): Eukaryota > Metazoa > Arthropoda > Malacostraca > Amphipoda > Talitridae > Morinoia > Morinoia aosen. The sequence goes on along the minus strand of CM059579.1, from coordinate 53,949,148 downwards.
CAATTATTAGCAAAGTATTCGAAAAGATTGTGTATAAAAAAGTGTACTCTTATTTTGAACAAAAGTCATTTCTTTACGATAAACAATACGGCTTTCGCTCTAAAAAATCAACAGCACAGGCTATATTAAATCATTTACAATTCCTCTATTCTAATATAGGTGAAGGAAAGCCTGCCTTCTTTGTATTTCTTGACTTTCGAAAAGCATTCGATTGTTTGGACCATAAAATACTACTCTCGAAACTACACTGTTATGGCATTCGAGGGATTGCCCATGATTGGTTCAGATCATACCTAACAAATCGGAAGCAATACGTTGTCATTGATGGCGCAAAATCAGACCCACAGACAATTAGCCATGGAGTTCCACAAGGATCTGTTCTTGGGCCTCTCCTGTTTCTGATTTTTATCAATGATATTGTAAAATCTACAACATTCTTCAAATTCATACTTTTTGCCAATGACAGTACGCTTTCTGCGGTCCTTCCGAACCAAAATCCCGCTATGATTGTGGAGAGTATAAATAATGAACTTCATAAGGTTTCATCGTGGCTGAAAGCTTATAAAATAAGCCTTAATATTGATAAAACAAATTATATTACAATCTAATGCAAGAAAAATGTATCTCTCCCATGCATTAAAATTGGCGAAGGTGAAATCGAAGAAACCAACTCGTGTAAGTTTCTGGGCATCATAATAGATAAACATCTGACCTTCAAAGAGCACATCACTCATATTAGTTCTAAATTATCAAAATCCATCAGAATCCTAAATAAAGTTAAAAATTTTCTGCCTGAAACAGCTTTACAAATGCTCTATCGAACGCTTATTTCTCCATACTTGCAATACGGAATAGAAGCATGGCACGGAACTGATAAAAATAAAAACAACAAAATTTTTACTCTGCAGAAAAGAGCTATCAGAGCGGTAAAGAACCTAGAATATAATGCTCACACAAATGATTTTTAAAAAAATTTACAAATACTTAAACTTTCGGATCTCTACAAAATCTCCATTTGTAATTTCATTTACAAAATATTAATAAATGATGCCGACAATAGCCTAAGACAATCATTAACTGCGCAAACTGGTCATCACGACCATTTAACCCGAAATAGAAGTAAATTCATGCTCCCTTATTATTCAAAGGCCCGGTCGCAACACAGTATCCTTTTCGTTGGAACCAAAACTTGGAACTCTATACCTGCAGAGATCCGTGAATGTAATTCGTACAAAGTATTCAAAAGACATCTTGAGTCTCACTTCCTATCAGAATACTAGTCGTGTAAGATCACAGTGTCAAAATCTTGCCTCCTACATGTAACTAATGATAATGTCATAATGTAACTTGCCTTGGGTACCATAACCGATCTTCTGTCTGCTCTTGAATCGTTTTATCGAACATACTGTTAAATATAGCCGATTTTACCTAAATTGTAAAATACAGCATAAAATATCGAGTTAATTATCTCAATGATCAGTCTAATGCGAGACTAGGTTAAGTGAACTAGGTTAAACATTTTGTACACCCTAGAATAACTTGATGGTATGATGCCCTAGAAGTCGCTGAACTTGTTCGGGCCCACAGGTAGCTATACTCAAATTTGACCATTGTACTAGACTTAAGAAAAATTCTACCTCTGTATCACCTGTGGTAAATGTTGTGGGATGTTCAAATCCCGAGACCCAAGGTCTCAAAGTCGAGCTCCCAGAGCTCGGATCGGCCTCCAAACCTCCCGTACAGCCAACACCAGACACACACCTAAGCTCGTGTGTCAGAGGACACACCCAGTGTGAACACACGCTGCCGTGAAAACGAAAACACTTCACGGCAAAAAGGAAGCACACACTAGCTCCAAGCTAGTGAAAACACACTAGCTCCAGTTAGTGTGGTGTGTCTGAACAACACTCAGATACACAGGCACACAAAACGCCTGCAGGTCCTACCTGCTTGTGTCTCAGCAAAGAAAAAGAGAAAACACAACACAATTATCTCGCAAGGATACTTCAAGAGCGAAACCGGAAGCTCAAGCACGCACAGCCGCACTCGCCAGTAACAGACGCAATGATGCTAAGGCCGGCGCAAAGATTGACGCTCCACACGTCAGGAAGTAGATCCCACAAAATACCTCCTGCCACTCAAAAGGAGCAGCTTACAATGTAAAAAACGTCGCATGTGTAATTCTAATCAGAATAAACACATTGGAACACCAAAGCGTCCGTGAACACAAAATACGATGTGTACACAAGCAACCCGCCGACGAGTGCCGCCCTGTGATTGGCCGCGCGTAGGAATACGTGCCTGGCGTAGCAATACACCACATCCCCCTCAGTTCCTCGAGGAATTCAGGTGACGTAATCACCCAACCATTGGGGGGGACGACGCTCTCGAACGGGTCGTCCTGGCATCTCATTACCATTCTCCGTGACAACCTCGTCACCTGCGTCAACGACGGGCTCTCCCGTGTCGTTGGCAGTTTCAAGTTGTGTTTCCGGAGCTTCCTCAACACTAACCTGAAGAGGCTCAACAGGAGCCTCATGGGGCCCATCGTCGTCTGAGTCACATGCATCGTACACGTCCTCAGAGTCAGAGCCGCGACGTTTCCTTATGTCGCTGACATGCCTAGGCATGCCATCAATACACACAACGTGCCTTGATCGAACAGATGTGACTCGCCCAGGAGTCCACTGCTTGGTGCAAGAGGGCACTGCAGGTTTCACCCACACCCTGTCACTGACGGCAAAATGCACATTTTTGCCGTCATCTCCGGCCTTGCCTAAGCCGTTGTCGTAAGGCATCCTCCAAGGATAGGCGAATAACTTACGACAAGGCACTGAGTTGCTATCGACTCCGTGCCGTGGCGTTACATTGTACCAAAATGTCGCCATCTCGAGGGTGATCCCCCCCCCCCCCCGCGCAGCAATCCTCTTGATTGTGCGATGATTTCTCTCTACGATTCCATTACCGCTCGGGGCATAAGCGGCTCTGAAACGCAGAGAGATACCCCATTCGTTGGCAAACTGAGTGACAGTTGCCGACCTAAATGTAGCAGAATTGTCCAACAATTGCTCCACCAAAGATCATCGCTCAATCACCACCTGCTGGAGATGAGCGACTACACTGGCTGCCGACTCGTTCGACAGTCTTCGCCAAATTGCAAACCTAGATGGTCCGCAATCGACGAGAGAGAGAAACTGTACACCGTTATAGTGCGTCACATCCGCAGCTACACGATGCCAGTCACTCTCGACGGCTAAATTCCCGTGCTCGACAAGGTTCTCCACCCGTCTTGCAGGATCAATGCGAAGACACTCCTCGCACCCTGCAATCGTACGTTTCACTTGGTCTCGAGTAAGGCCCGGCCTGCACTGCTTGACCAAATAAAAGGTACGATCAACGCCCAAATGGTGAGGCGAATGAGCCTTCCAAATGGCGCTCTCTGGCGTCCCTTCTTCTGCAGAAGCCGCCACTGACGCAGCCAAGACAGTCCGGCTCGTCAGCCGTGTGATAACTAAGTCAGCTCTTAGTTACACGAGTGAGCTGATCAGCTTTGTTCTCGACCGTGGGAGCGAATCGAAACTCAACTGACAGCTGATACTCATTGATGATCTCCTTGATCACCATCAAGCGACGCTTGATGAGCATCTGCGCTGCTCCTTTGGTGCGCACACGACTGTGATCACCGACAGTGTTATCCAACCAGGATAATACTGTCTTGGAATCGGTGGCTATAGTGAAGGTCTTGAAGCCCCACATAATAGCCAGATTGATTCCACGTCCCACAGCCTCAAGCTCTGAGACATTAATGTGGAGATGATCTGTCTGCTTCCGCAGCCAGGTAGCATCCTCCACGGTGCGATCATCCACCTGGACGACCACACCCATTGCCAGTGAACTGGCGTCAGTCTAGACGGTAACATTACCATCAGGATTGACATGCCAACGACCCTTTACAGGGTCATCAGCCAGTGCTCGCGAAGCCAGCTCCTTAGCTAGCTTCAAGACACTGTGACTGACAGGCTTATCCCATGGCCCGTCTGACCCCAGTCGCTTCAAAAAGCTACAGTGAGGTCGTAACCACCCAGCTACAGGATAATGAGCTACAAGGCGGCCACACAGAGAGAACAGTTCTCTCTTAGTCATCTCAGACGTCTCTGAAATGAAGGATGACAACTTACTTCCTCTTGACATCAATAGATGTCCAGTGGGAGACCTCTTTAAGGCTATCCCGAGTACTCGACCTCCATCGAGACTCACTGGTTCTTTAGATTCGAGCCCATACAACTGCAGGTGCTTTCTCACATGAGAAGCACTCACAATGGACTCTTGGATCATTATATCGTCAATAAAATGATCCGTGGCACGAATAATCTTATCGTCCATCGAAAGAACCTTGCCCAAGATCATCGTCATAATCCTGGGCGCACATGACAAGCCAAACCCGAGGCGAGTCAAGGCATAATGCACACCATTATACCTCACGACTTGATACTGCCACAAGTCACGGGAGACACGAATTTGAAGATAGGCAGACTTAAGGTCAACGACCTTAAGCTCCCCTTCAAACTGCCTCCATTTGCGCACCTTATCGGCACACACAGCGGTTTGCTCATCACCAGTGTGAGACTCAATGAACAAGTTAAGTTCACGGTAATCCATTACCGGTCTCACCTTGTCCTTGGTTGGCTGGACAACCGCCAAAAGTGCTATGACCCCTTTTACCGGGCCGTTCCACTTCACCAGCCAACCTTTAGAGATCCAACTCTGGATCTCCTCAGCATACCTCTCATGTACGCCTGGCGCGCGCGTACACTTGTACTCGCCAACACCAGTTTGAAGCTGCGTCGGCTCGCCGGATGACCAACGCCAACTAACGGTCCAATGACCGTTAGAAAACGTGGCTTCAAAGTCGTGGTTACTAATCGTAAGTGAGTTAACCCCACGAACAACCTCACGACCTCCATTCATGTGAGCACTACCACAGCACCTGGCAGAGGTGGGTTGACCCCACTCAACCTGGTACCGAGAGTTGGGTCCTCTTTTGACAGTGACTCCTCCCATGTGATCGATTACATCGTCACCCATGAGGCAGTCAACGCCAAGATTCTCCAACCCTTCAACTGCAATTGCTGGCACTCTAAAAGAGTGCCCATGCAACTGCACGACTGCCTGACATTCCTTCCCCGTAGAGGAAGTTCTGCCATCAGCCGTCACAAAATGTCGGGCCTTGCGGCCCGACGGTCCCTCCATCACCCGGGTGGACACCATCGTACACCCGCTGCCGGTATCAACCAGACACAAGGCAGAATGGCCATTCACAATGGCCTTGACAACTGGCATGCTACTCGAAGTAAGCCTACCAGCTGCCATGGGTAAGCCCTGCTTACCCGTGACAGACGCATGAGCGCCAGTCATGACAACGTCCCCAGGACGCTGTTGGCTGTCCCTGACAGCCAAGCCTCTCGTGGAGAGACTAGTGGAAGTACCTAGACTTCCATGGTTTCCCCGCCGGAGGAAGCGGTGCCCTTTTCCACTTCCTCCCCGCGGAAACCCGAGCCGCGATCAGCGCCACCAGCGGCAGCTGTGGGCTCTAAGCAGTCCCGAGCAAAGTGCCCGGGCTTCGAGCAGCGAAAGCATAAGCTTTCTTTCCTGCTGTTCGAAAGAGGCACTGCCTTCGCCTTGCGGCGAGTCTAGGTACAGTCCCGCACCCGGTGAGGTCATGTACACCTTGGGCATACAAGCCCAGGTTTATTCCCGGAAGAAGCTGCGGCTGCCTTGGCCTTACTCGCATAAGTAAGGCCATCAGCAGCACGCTGTGCGGACAGCAACTCGTCGAAGCTAGAGGTGTAAACCTCCGGGAGCATCACTGCCCACTTACGGATGGCCTGAGGCAGGCCCTCAAGGAACTTGACCCGGAAGATTAAGTCCTCCGGCCCTGCCCTCAGCCGAGCGCCTAGGCGCTGCAGGTCGTCCACATAGACGTCCACGGCCTCGCCAGCCAGAAGCTGACGATCCGTGAAGCGCCTGTAGGCTTCCTGCCGCGACATGCCGTACTGCGCCAGCAGTGTCGCCTTCACTACCTCTCACTGGAAGGCCTCCGACACCCTAAGGGCGCGGAACACCCGAGCAGCATTGCCCTCGAGCAGGAAGTCTACGACCTCCTCAGGTCCAACCTGTTCGACCTTGCACCTGCGCTCAAGGTCATCCAGCCACTCCGACACATCCACTGTGCCGTCGCCGCTGAACTTGGGGAGAGCTCTCCCCAATCGGTCAATAATAGGCCCCTTAGCCTGCATCAGGATGCTGGCCAGTTGCCTAAGATCAACCGTGGTGGCTGTCCCAGACGCACCACTAGCCGCCCCGGGTGACCCTGCATCATCTCTCGATGACGCAGTCCCTGCCTTACGCACCTACGACATAAGGCAAGGCAAAAAAGCCTAGATAGCTTGTTGTGGGATGTGCAAATCCCGAGACCCAAGGTCTCAAAGCCGAGCTCCCAGAGCTCGGATCGGCCTCCAAACCTCCCCTACAGCCGACACCAGACACACACCTGAGCTCGTGTGTCAGAGGACACACCCAGTGTGGACACACGCTGCCGTGAAAACGAAAACACTTCACGGCAGAAAGGAAGCACACACTAGCTCCAAGCTAGTGAAAACACACTAGCTCCAGTTAGTGTGGTGTGTCTGAACAACACTCAGATACACAGGCACACAACATACCTGCAGGTCCTACCTGCTTGTGTCTCAGCAAAGAAAAAGAGAAAACACAACACAAGTTTCTCGCAAGGATTCTTCAAGAGCGAAACCGGAAGCTCTAGCACGCACAACCGCACTCGCCAGTAACAGGCGTAATGATGCTAAGGCCGGCGCACAGATTGACACTCCACACGTCAGGAAGTAGATCCCACAAAATACCTCCTGCCACTCAAACGGAGCAGCTCACAACGTAAAAAAACGTCGCATGTGTAATTTTAAACAGAATAAACACATTGGAGCACCAAAGCGTCCGTGAACACAAAATACGATGTGTACACAAGTAACCAGCCGACGGGTGCCGCCCTGTGATTGGCCGCGCGTAGGAATACGCACCTGGCGTTGCAATACACCACAGTGAATAAATTGTTTAAAATTGTTTAAATTTACTACCATCAAAAGCAAATACACTCTACCACAGGGTCAGTGACCCAAGTACGATATAAAAGAAGCTCTTTTCGGATATATTACATGCTAGTAAGCACGGCCCGACCAAAATGACGGGATTCAATACCTTTTTTGAACAAACTTCCACCTGTGGATGACTAACAAATATATCCACCATAACAGTACCCGTGACAAAAAATATTACTGTACTTGCGTAGTGGTGAAACTCGGATCATAGATAATTTCATATTGGCTATTATTATGAGCGTGACAGAGAAATGGAAAAAGCAGACTTCAAACAAATAAACCATGGGTATTGTTAGGTAGTAGCAGGACCCATGGAAATTCCTCGGACAATGTCATCGTTAAGCTAGGTGGACCCCTGAATAAATTCTGTCCATATTACCTAACCTATGCCAACCTATCTTATCATAATCTAACCAAACCTATACTACACGAACCTATCCTGATAAAATGTCAAACCAATCAAGGCATGTAAAGGCCATCTTTAAATGTTATACTGAGGAATTCGGTATCCATGATACCGCAAACTCAGACATTCTATGTTTCGAAGCGGACACCAAACAAATATATAAATAAACACACAACGGGCATTTTTAGATTAGATACTCTTACATGATTACTCTGTCAATCATGTAAGACCGGGCTCAAGTTTTGAATCTATGTTTCATTTTGTGCTTGAGTTCTTCGGGATGTCGCAATCATCGCATTTGCTAGTTATATCAATGATATGGTCCGCGTTTCATCGGTTGTGCAACCTGTCAAAAAACCCTCGTTATGCTCGTGGCTTCGACGTTGGAGACTTGCAGATTGAGATAAACAAGGAAATTGGGACATTTGGCTTCTTTGGATATTGAGAAGACTTCTAAATAAATAAGCCAATTGAGCCTATTTTCATCCTGTCGAAAGTAGGTTCTAAGACGATTGTGACAATTATCAGGAGTCAGTAGGAGAATATTAGTGCTATCTAGTATCTACCGGCTAACGGTAGTTAGGCAATTTAGAAAATGGGTATGGAAGTACCAGAGGAAAGAGACTTGAGTTGCGCTCTGTTTTCCTTGCTGTTCGATTTATACAGAAAAGAAATAGCTGACTGTTTTTTAATGAGTGGTTTAGGGTTGAAAGTTAGTGAGAATCGATTATGCCAATCAGCAGATTGCATAACTTGAACTTGAACTTGAAATTGAGGGCCGACAGCGTCGGGGCCTTTGTAGCGGCCTACAATTCCCTCCACAGTTATCACACAAAGAGTTCAGCGCCTGGTACCAGACTTGTCCACTAAACTACTCAGGATCTACCAATCCTTGTCACAAGCTGCCATTGGATGGCGTCACTGGGATAGCCAGTGTGTCAAAACACCTTCCCCAGGCATATTGGGTCATTACAGCCCATTCTACCAGACTGGCTCATTCCAGTCACTGTCTCTTACTCCAGGCACGCACAAGAAACACTTTCATAGCCTCAGTGATACTCGCATTACACTCCTGATCCAATCCAGCAAGACAGCTCATACCGCAATCATCTTCAGCACATCTGGCATTCCACTCATTCTCTCCATACTGCTCAGACACCACATTCATAAAACTCTCTCTCTCTTGCTCATACTTACTACATTCCAGCACAAAATGCTCAATTGTTTCCTCTACTCCACTATTACACTGCTGACATAATCTGTTATTATTCTCATTCCATCTCCATGTACGTCTGTTCACACTCAATGACTTACATCTCACAGCAAACAAGAGTTGACTTCCAAAACTACCATCATAGAACAGCTCAAACTTAGGTGCTTTCTTTTTCATATACCAGTTAAGTGTAGGCTTCCGCATCATGCTAAGCTTCCACTTATTCAGTCCATACTCTTTTGTTTGTCTCTCAATCTCTTTCTTCCATCTCTTGCAGTCCCACTCAGGCCCTACACCTCCTACATTTATTAAACTCCAGTCATCCACAGGTCTCCCAATTCTAACATCAATAATCTTTTGCATGCTGAGTTTCCTTGCATGCCCCCAACATACTTTCTCCCAATAGCTTACACTCAGATTCCATTCAAAGATTCGCCTTACCCACCTGATATTCTGCATTCTTTCAATTCTCACCTTATAATTCAGCACAGCTTTCATCATTCTTTCTGAAAATAGGCTCCACCCTAGGTCACCTCATAGTTGTGATCAGTGAGTGTAGTAGCTACGAAGGATACTGGGAAATTTATTATGAATAAAAGTAAATTTATGGATATAAGGGCCATTGTAACTGATAGAGATTAACAGTGAACTATTGGGTAAATGTTGAGGATGATTTGGGAATCGATTATCCACTTTTCGATTGCTAAACATAGTAAATTAGATCGAAATAAACGAGTTTTCTTCTATGCACTTTCCATCGTAAATGATTATTTTACGAATTATAGCGGTAGGTTTAGTTTCGTCTTTGATGACGAATGCGCTCAAATAAACAGCTACTCATTGATTTTCAAATTTTTGTTGCTTGAATCATGGTAATAACTTTGAAAAAAAGGTCAATATTGAGTTTAATATTGTCAACAAATTTCGGTCAATATTTACTTTATGTCAGGCAAACGACCATTATGGGCGCCGCCATCTTAGATTTGATGTAAACAAGATTGCGGTCGTCACCCTAATGGGTGGGTTAGAAGCTTTATTTATAATTTTTGCTATAAGAACTGTGGCTAACCCTGACGACCCAACCTCTTTACGTTTGTAATAGGGGGTTAACTACCCTTATTAACTAAATAACGGCGCCGGCGCGCGTGCGCCGGCGCTAACTTCAAAGTACAATTATTCAAAAATAACGCATCAGCGAGCAGAATGTCATTCTTGTAAAAGGTTATTAAATGTGTTCCTTTATTGATTATTTGCCCCCAAATTATTAATTTCCTTGCCTGACATAAAATAAATATTGTCCCAAATTTCATAATTTTGTAGGTATAGATAGGTAATATAGTCGATTTTAAGACGTTTTACAAGAAAGTCATTCTGCCCGGTCATGCGTTATTTTTGAATTATTCAACTTAGAAGCTGGCTTGTGCGCGCCATGGAAGCGCACGCGGCTAGCGTATTTTAATCAATAACTAAAGCTAACCCCCTATTACAAATGTAAAGGGTTGGGTCGTGAGGGGTAGCCACAGTTCTTTTAGTGAAAAGTATAAATAAAGCTTCTAACCCACCCGTTAGGGTGACTATCGCAATCTTGTTTACATCGGCCTTAAAATGGCGGCGCCCATGGCGGCAGCCATCTTCCAGTTGATGTAAACAAACGTCACTAGAAACCTTTATTTATAATTTTCACTAAAAGAACTGTGGCTACCCCTCACGACCCAACCTCTTTACGTTTGTAATAGAGGTTAGCTTCCATTTTCATTGCAAAAACAATGACTGTTTTTGCGCAAATGAGGTCATTCAGGAGCGCTGTTTGTATAACTTCAAACCTAAAAAACTCAAAAACTAAGCATTTCCGGGCACATTCTCATTCATGTAAAACGTCTCAAAATTGACTATATTACCTGTCTATACCTACAAAATTATGAAATTCGTTGACAACATTAAACTCAATATTGATCCAAAATAAACTACTCTTCTTCCATACACTTTTTTCATCAAATAAATATTTTACGAGTTAGTGCAGTAGGTTTAGTTTCGTCTTTGATAACGAGAAAACAGGAAGCGAGACGCCATTGCAGCGTTGCCATTTGCCGGGCCAAATGAATTACTTCCCGCTTCAAACACTTGAGTTGCGGTAACTAATTCACCGCTATAACTCGTAAAATGCTTATTTACGACAGAAAGTGCAAAGAAGAAAACTTGCTTATTTTGATCTAATTAACTATGTTAAGGCACCTAAAAATCAAATATCGATTCCCGAATAATCCTCAACATTAACCGACTATTGTGGTAGGTGAAACCAAGGAGATTTAAGAATGGAGGCGGCATCAGCGCTCTAAAGTGAAGCCAATTTTCGGTAGCTATAGGGTATACGGGCACACACACGGAGATGGGGCTCAGTGCGCGTCAGACACTCAGCGTGACAGGGCGCCGCTATCCACGCTGCGGTCAAGGACGAGTTTCCTCAATATAAGTTTCTTTATCATTCAGCGAGGACGCAATTGAAATATATGCCTAAGAAAAAAACGTATAGCACAGAGTAGCGCAAGTCTGCCATTTAACAGCGCGGTCTTCAGTCGCTGATGATGGAGGTGGTGCTACCCTTCCACTGCAACACCACCTCCACACAGGGACCTAATGCCGGGTGGGCGGGGCTTGGGACGGCAGAAGTGGCTTCACTCGCTTGACTGGCAAAAGATAGCGATGCCGGTTCCATGTATCCAACTTCCTTGGGTAAAACTAACTAAAATAGTGTAACTTCTTTGGATGCATATTGAATAGAGACAAGTGTGTGAAAGCCTTCAAAAAGTGAGAAAATGATGAAAGCCCTGCTGTGTTAGTATAGGGTAAACCGCAGATAAACAGCTGTAGGCTGTTTTCCTGCCTACAGGTAAACAGCTGGGCCTTGTTCCTTTTGTAACCACTAGCACTAGTCTTCTTAGGACACATGTTAATCAATTGATAAATAACACTCATTATTACTAAAAAGCATTAGCTAATCCCTAGAGATCTTTACAGAGCAAAGGATAAACTAATTTCATATTTTTGAACCCTGTATCATTTATCAAAATGTTGTATTCATCCAAATATACAGTTATGGGCTCATTCTGAAGTGGCTGAGTATCTGCTGACCTTTGAGCAGCTACTTAGCATTGTGAGATAAATGTTTATTTTTCCTCAACTTGAAATGTTTTAGGAAAAGATCTAATTGCTATTTTGAAGGCTGTTGGATTTATTGTGCTAAGGGAATACCTCAAAAATAAGGTAATACTTTTTCAATCTCAGCTTTAACAGTGTTGTAAAGTACCATCAATTCATTTTATGCCTAAACCGTATTTAAAATTCATGTCTTGTTGTTGTAGATTAGTTATGGTGCAGTGTTTATCTGTTAGGTGAGGAGCCACTGTGGGATTAGGGGTTAATAAATAGCTGATAGAAAACTGCTTCAAGTCACTATATGATGGATCTACATTATCTATTGTGGCAATTTAAGGAACAATGGTCTCAAATTAATAAAGCATTTTTTAGATTTTGTATTTCTCATCTGCATTCACAAATGTAAAATTCTGGTAAGGAGAGCTTTTTTGAGATGTCTTCAAAAAGAGATGGCTTATGTTGACGTTAGCCTAAAGCTGAGCCCTACTACGTAACAATAACACATTTAAGACTCAGCCATGCAGAATTGAAAGCTTTGTAAATGTTTACAACAGGACACTAATCACGAGTGATGTCATGGATGCCCTGATGTTTACTTATCATTCGTGTGATTAAATTATTTTAAAACAATTGGTAAATTTATAGAAAATAATGAAGGCATTGCATCTCTGGGTTAGCACAATTGTTTAAATAAGATAACCTAAGATAACCTACCCAATATAATGTAATGTAACGTTCATTCCCGCCATGAAAAATGAAAATGAAAATATCGCTAAAACTCGTTAAATACTGATTTACAACAGAAAGTGCATACAAGAAAAGTTGTTTATTTTGATCTATTTACCTATATACAAGCAACAAAAATGGGAAAATCAATTTGTGTCCTATGGTAAACAAAAACCAAACCCTCATTTGGCTTGTTTTAGTATGGCTAATGAGGGACTGTGTGAGGAGTTTCAGGGGAACAAGTGCTGTCCAAAGAGAACATGTCAAGACCCTGCTCAATATTATGAATGTTCAAGGAACATTAGTCTAAGCACTCAGTAGTGGCCCACTGATGGAGAATGTCTGATTGAATATTCATCAATGTTGGAAGTATTTTCTCATTCAAAAAAATATTACAACTATCAATTTCTTGTTTACTCATTTGAGTGTAATTTTTTATTTTACTCTGTGAATTGTTTCCTTTGTTTTCTAACAAATCTTGTCAATTGCTGCTGTCATCTGCCTGAGATCAACAACATTCATTTCATGCTAGTGTTATTTAATCTGATTTACTCAGGAAATTTTAGTGAGAACTTTTCATCAGACCTTGTGCTTATGATAAAGCTGGATGTTGCATGTTCTAAACACCCAATGCTTAACCTAAAAAAAAAGGAACCTTGGTGTTATGACTACTGTTGTAAATTTAAAGTTTCCTTTTTTGTATTTATGTGCCACAATTTCTTAAGAAGTTAAATTTTATTGGTGTCATTCATCAATAGACTTATTTAGTGTTGAAATTTTCAAAATTGTAAATCTCTTGCATAAGTATGTATTTTACTTGTTTTTATTTCAGTTGTAAATTGAATTTTCTTCATTATATTTATGAGCAACTGCATTGCTGGTACTCCTGTTAAATGGATATTAAGGAGATCATCCCAGGCCCCTGTTGGTCCGGGGGTCATTTCTCATGTTTTTGTTGGAAAAGGACCCTTAGTTGGTGGACTATTCGTTCCTAAAATTTCATGGCGCTATGGACAATAATCCCCCGGGGGGGGGAGGGGGGGATGATAGGCCCAAAATTTTTCATTTTTTCCTGATTTTGACCCCATATATAAAGAGAACAAATGGGAAATGGAAAAAAAGCCCATTTGAGTTTGTTAGAAATGTTCCAAGGATTCTGAAACTGTCTTTGGTTTTGTTCTAGCATCAAAACTGAAGGATGAGTCCCATTTTGAAATATCAATATCAGTGAAATATCAATATGTAAAAACCAATGTCACAATTTTTTCAAAAACTAAGGCCTAAATAAAAAAAATGAAATGAATAAATTGTGTTTCTTTTCAAAGGTTACACATCATAGACAAATTTCATAAGAATCAGACTGAAAAAAATAAATTTCATATATGAAAAAAAAATTTTTATTTATTTATTTATTTTGGAAATCACAATTTACAGTGTGAATATGAAGTTATGTATGGAACTTATCGAAATAAAAATTAAAACTGCATTCAATTACATAAATTGTTCATTATATTACACTTCAATACGAAATTTCGTTTTTTGCTTATACCCAACACTTCTAACTTTCAACATTCTAAATAGGACTAGTCCTCGAGTTTTGATGCTAGAACAAATCCAAAGACAGTTTTAGGATCCTTGAAACATTTCTAACAAACTCACATTGGGCTTTTTTCAAATTCGAATTCTTTGAAAAAATATATAGCTCTAAACCCAAAAAATTGTTGCTGATTTTTGAAATTTCAAAAAAATTTGAAAAAAATAGAAAAAATGTGAAGTTGAAAAAAAGCCCAATGTGAGTTTGTTAGAAATGTTTCAAGGATTCTAAAACTGTCTTTGGTTTTGTTCTAGCATCAAAACTCCAGGACGAGTCCCATTTTGAATTATCAATAAAAATATACCTAAAAACTTGTTTTTTGTCAAAAAAAATGAGGCCTAAATTGGAAAAATGACATGAGGTAAAAAGGTTTACTTTCATAAAATACATATAGTGGCCAATTTTCAAACAAATCGGAGGAAAAAAGTTGTCCAACTGTTCTGATTGCCAGGTCAATTTGTAAGGACTGCGGTCAATAAGCTTCTAGGGCAACAAGTATTTCTAGAATGTTTCAAATTTACAGAAGGATTTCTTTGTACCCTTTGGTGTAACATTTAGTGTTTAGCTTCTTAAAGTTTACTGTCATTAAAAAAATGCTCATTTAGAACTTGAATTTTACTTGTTTGGAATGGGGGGATTTTTGATGTATCATGTTTTTTCTATCAGGAATATAATACTTGAAATAACATCCCATAACTAATGTGTGTAGCAATTTATTTTGCATGAGCTGACAGTGTTGTTTATGATGTGAAAAGCCTTAACTTCTGCTGGGCAAAATGCCTGTCAATCGAATGCAAGAGTTCCTTGCAGGACTCAAATCCTCTGATGAAGAGAGAAGAGTTCGGACTGCGTACGACTTGCAGCGCTATGTCTTCACTGAACTCAGAGAGGTGAATATAATTTTAAAACTACTCTACACCACTTTTTTACTGGAAAAAATTGTTTTATAAATAATTTCATTTGATTTAGCCTAGAAAGCTTTAGCAGGTTATTAATCTTATTTAAATAATTACTTAAGCATTCAATGATGACTTCCAGTTGGCATAGTTTTTGAGTTTGTATTCTGAAACTGTAATTTGTAGTGAAAATTGATTTTGAATGAGTGTCTCAATAGTTCTACTGTTTTGTTTTCTGTTTACAATTATATGATCAAGTCTTGGAAAATTGTTGAAATACTGAACAGTATTTCACAACCTTTCAATGAATTTAGGTGCACAAAAGTATACTAAATTGAGTTGTCAGGATTCAAGGCCTTGCAGTATATTTAAAAATGTTAGTAAATGCTATATATACATGCATAGTTTGTGCAAATTATAGGTATTTTGGTGGCAATGCTGACTTTTTTGTAATTTAAAAGTCAAGATTGAGTATGATATTGCTTCAATATTTTTGTTGTTTGGTTATTGATTTTTAAAATTTTCATTGAGCCGTTTTCTCATTGCTGAATTAGGTGATATTAAATGAACAATTGATTCATTGAACCAAGGTAGTTGAAAAGTTACTTTTATTGGTTTATTGATATAAGGCTGCTAGAATTTCCCAGTAAATTTGATGTGATTAATTTCCAGATCTCGGTGGATGCTCTCATCACTTTCTTGGACGAGTTCAATGGGCACATCTATGACATGGTTACATCAAAGGAGGCAAATGAGAAGAAGGGCGCCATCTATGCAATCAGTAAGATAACCTATTTAGAATCTTGATCAATTTGTATTGAAACTGTTATTTTTATTTTTTATTGCAACTTTTGGCAGCAATTTGCATTGATATTTCAGCATTGCTTTTGCAATTTTTTGTGCAAGGTGTTGTGCTCCAATGATGTATTGTTTGATTTTTTGGTGAAATATGTCAAATATTGTTCACCAATGTAGGTTTGGATTGATTGAACTATATAATTATAAAGTCATAAGATTGATTGCTCTGACTTATAGTCTTATCGCATATCCATATGTTTGCCAACTGTGTGTTTAATTTCATCTCAAATTTTTTGTCATAATTGTACTTCATTTATGTCAATTTCATAGTCTAACAATAATTATAGTTTTTTCACTCTCAATTTTTACACAGTATTAAACAAATGACTCATGTTTCACATCTAATTCATGCATTTAAATTTGATTGACTAATTCAATTTCATGAATGTACAGCTCTCATACATTCCCATATTTTAGTGTTGAACAATAAGGTAAAAATGTAATTGTTGTTCTCCCATTTTGAATGTTGTAGGTAAACTTGCACTTCAGGGGTGATTGCTTTTTGATTGACACAAGTATAGTATTTATTTTACACCAGAATAATCTAATTATTCAACACATTTTCTGTTTAAGAAATCTTGTTCCTGCTCTTATTTTTTGCAAATAATGTAAGGATTTTCAACTGCATCAATGTGTTTCATTAATATTGTTAATATTTAGCCTGATATCAAGGGACAGAAACTTTAACCCTTTTACACTCAATCATTGTTTTTTTAACCACTCCATTGAAATTTTTGCTATAATAAATGTATACACAGAGTGCTTTTCTTGCGTCTTACCTGATTCTCTTCCTGACAGTTTGCCTCATGGACATTGACGAGGGGCAGAAGACCCAATCCCTTAGTCGCTCCTACAACATCCTGACCAATCTCATCACCAGGTTTGTATCTGCATCATTGACATCAAGTACCTGCAGATAGTTTTTTGACGAGTCCTCCCAAATATTTATTGCTATTTGGCTCTTTATAATATAAATTGAAAAAAAGAGCATTGATGGAGCCTACATAGACAGTTTACCATTGAGGATGCATTCCATTGGAGATGTGAGGTTAGTCATTTTTGATGTGAAAATAAATCAAGGTTAAAATTGAAGGAAGTGAAGATGTTGCCCTTTATTTTCTGCAGATTAGATGAAATTGTTTTCTGCTTATTCACAAAGGCTGTCAAGTTGGACAGGAGAAGAAAACTCTTTGGATTGCTAATTCATTACTGAAACATTAGTACAAAGAATAAAGTAACAAGTAATAGGTGTTAATGGAACTGCATGAAGAAGGGAATTCTCTTTAAGCCTACAGGAGCCTGAATCAAGGAGTATGCATTACACAAGTCGGAATTAATGAATAAATGGAGCATGAACAAGTGGGAAGAAGACACTGGTTAGTAATTCAAAACCTTCCATCAATTACCCGATGTACGAAGTAGCTATGAGATCAGCATAAGGAACCGGGAAGCTTGGAATCTACCATGCAAATACCTTAACTTAACAAATAGCATAGTACTTGCTGCAAACATAAACATGGGAGACATGAGTAATTTCAATTATAACCCTAAGAGAGATTGAAAAAAATGTAGAAAAAACAGTGTCTCAAAAAAATGAACTCACACTTCAAGTGATGAGAAAAACACATTTATGAACATAGACTAAAATGGAATTGCTTTGATTACAGAAGATGATTGTAACTGAAGAATCATGTTCGCAAATGTTCAAATTGAAAGCCATATTTGTCTAGTTAATGCTGGTAACACACACCTAGGGATTCGCAAACGTTGAAAAACTGGTCATTAGGATTATCGCAACATTGTCTTTCAATTAACAATTTTGATGAATCAGTTGTTCTTGGTTTAGGGCAATAACCTTTTCTAGGGCTCGTGGATGTTCGTGGTCGTCCAGAACGTCTCCATCTGCTTCAACTTTGTCTCTGATATGAGCAATGGTCTGGCGCATTGTAGGCAGTTTTTCAAATTCAGTTCTGAATTGCCTTTGTACTTTGATAGCGTTTTCGGTCTTCCCATAGCATTTCAGGACAAAATTCCCATCTTCTAAGTTAAGTTGATTTCCTGCCATGATGTGATAAATTAAATACACCTTAAATTAAAAAAAGGCAGCATGTTTGCAACAGTTTTGTGAGTAAATTTTTTTTTTGAGACGCCCTGTATTGCACAATAAATGAAAAGAAAATTAGGGATTTCAAAACGGGAATGCACTATTAAAAAAACATTTTATACTATCATAACTGGAATGAGAGCATTAAATAAAATTAATTTTGTTATGCAAAAACCAAATTGAAACTCAAAATGGCTAATAAAAATTAATACAAATCAAAAGAATTTAAGAACTGGGTATCAACAAAATAAGTAGTAAGCCAAACAAGCAAATGGCATAATAAAATAAAATTACTCATTTGGTCCTGAAGAGAAATAACTTGAAAATTCACAAGCGCTACAAATTTGAAGTTAGGATAATTTTGGGCTTGCTATTAGTGTCTTGCAATGACTTTAAATTTACTAGCACATTGGAAAAAAATGAGAATAAAAACAGTTAGGTTACAATCAAAACGGAAATGTAATAAAATGTCTGTTTAATAGAGATGTGAAGGCTGTGCTACAAAAAAGTAGTCAATACTACCTCCGGTTACTAAATGAGATTCATGTTGGAAAAAGCTTGACAGAAATAAAAGGACTTTAGAAATGCTAACATATGAACTTATGAAATGCTTGTCCAGCTATTTTTTTGGTGGAAGGTCTCGAGTTTGAAATTGCTCCTGTACTTAAGAAATGCGTGTGAGGTATGCCAATTAAACGAAAAAAAGTAATCAACTGGTAGAAGCTATTAGGAATTATTAATTATCTTGAAGATGAAACAGTCATATGGTTTCGTTAGTTGTACATGTGTTAGAAATTGTTGTATGTGCGAAAAAATGCAGAAATAAAATTTTTGCACACAAGAAAACAAGAGGAACGGTTATGGATGCTAAAGAAGGTACTTTGCCATTCTTTGCTCCCTGCCTCAAAACTTGACACCACGTCAAGTTTTGTAGCAGGAATTATTTCAAGGCTTTTTAATTACAAACCACAGTTCTGGCACAACTTAATCTCTTTTAAACCTTGGTTGTCATTGTCAAATATTTTGTGTAGTTGATTGTGAAATTGACCATTGAAGGTGTGTAATCTAAATTCTTTATATGTATTTACTCTAGTGGCCAAATGTATGATATACATTGTTTGTGTTCTTAAAACCTCAAAAAAGCGAGTTTGTTAGGAATAATTAAATTTCATTTCTCCAGAGTAAACCGTCTTGCACTAGATGAGGCTCCAATAAATTGGCTTTTAATGTTTTCATTTGCCACTGTCCTATTCTGAAAGCCAGCAACAATTTTCATGAGTGCATGAATGATTTGGGAGAGTTGTCCCAAAATGAAACCTGTTGGCACAATTTCATTATAAAATACTCAGTTTGTGGGTTGCTTGCTAGCATGCTTAGTCACAAAATTTACAGTATTTAAAAGATTATAATCATTGTCACCAAGGAAAAATGAATGATAAATATAGCGATGCCAAAAAGCAACTTTTGATTGGTTTGACACATTTTAAAAGTGAATACCTGAATGTTATACCAGGTGTCCCACAAAAATGTTCCTGACTTTGTAATTGATTATATCTCTGCCATAAATTAACATGTTTGAATTGTCCCTTTTTTTTTACAATGTAGTAAATTTAGTTTCCTTTTTGAATAATTTAAGTTATTGAAAATAGTTTAACAACCACTTTACTGTGATGGATTTCCTACGGACACCACATTGTGTGAAGTTTAGCCTTATTGATATAGTTTTTGCAAAGTTTGGCCTTATTGATATAATTTGTGTGAAGCTTGGCCTTATTGATACAATTTGTCCAAATTTTGGCCTTGTTGATACAATTTGTGCAAAGTTTGGCCTTGTTGGTGCAATTAGTGTGAATTTTAGCTTTATTGATACAATTAGTGTGAATTTTAGTTTTATTGATACAATTAGTGTGAATTTTAGCTTTATTGATACAATTGGTGTGAATTTTAGCTTTATTGATACAATTAGTGTGAATTTTAGCTTTATTGATACAATTAGTGTGAATTTTAGCTTTATTGATACAATTAGTGTGAATTTTAGCTTTATTGATACAATTAGTGTGAATTTTAGCTTTATTGATACTATTGGTGTGAATTTTAGCTTTATTGATACAATTGGTGTGAATTTTAGCTTTATTGATACAATTAGTGTGAATTTTAGCTTTATTGATACTATTGGTGTGAATTTTAGCTTTATTGATACAATTAGTGTGAATTTTAGCTTTATTGATACAATTAGTGTGAATTTTAGCTTTATTGATACAATTAGTGTGAATTTTAGCTTTATTGATACAATTAGTGTGAATTTTAGCTTTATTGATACAATTGGTGTGAATTTTAGCTTTATTGATACAATTGGTGTGAATTTTAGCTTTATTGATACAATTGGTGTGAATTTTAGCTTTATTGATACAATTAGTGTGAATTTTAGCTTTATTGATACAACTGGTGTGAATTTTAGCTTTATTGATACAATTAGTGTGAATTTTAGCTTTATTGATACAATTAGTGTGAATTTTAGCTTTATTGATACAATTGGTGTGAATTTTAGCTTTATTGATACAATTAGTGTGAATTTTAGCTTTATTGATACAATTAGTGTGAATTTTAGCTTTATTGATACAATTGGTGTGAATTTTAGCTTTATTGATACAATTGGTGTGAATTTTAGCTTTATTGATACAATTGGTGTGAATTTTAGCTTTATTGATACAATTGGTGTGAATTTTAGCTTTATTGATACAATTGGTGTGAATTTTAGCTTTATTGATACAATTGGTGTGAATTTTAGCTTTATTGATACAATTGGTGTGAATTTTAGCTTTATTGATACAATTGGTGTGAAGCATGGCCCTGCTAACTATATGCGTGCTGTGTGCAGCTGCGAGAGCGGCGTGTCGGAGCTGGCAGTGAAGGCGCTGGGGCGACTGCTGCTCATGTCCGGGGCTCCCACCGCCACCGGCGTCGAGATGCTCCTGCAGAAATGCTTCTCCTTCATTGAGATGGACGAGACCAGGAGAAAGCTGGGTGTATGTTCTCATTCTTTGTTTGCTGGTGAATCTTTTCTTTCTGATTTGTTGGTGAACCTAAAAAATTTATTTGGTGTCCATTCTATTTTGTATTGGGATTTGATCATTAATGAAACAGTTTTTGATTTTTTGCTGTTTTATTTTGAACTGTGATTTGTTGATGAATCAAACTTTTGATATGTTCTGAACCATTTCATTCAGATTCATGATTTATTATGAATCAGACAATCTTCCAATTATGCACACTTTGTTATTTTTTTGAAAACTATTAGTAAAAGCTTTCCATAATTATTCTACGTGAAATTAATATTACAGTTTTCTTAAATTTCATGATAAGCAGAGAACTCGAGGTTCAGTTTTAAAGATGATCAAATTCGTGCTTTCTTCAGACATTCGCAATGATTTTTTTATAAGAATGTCTTAGGGTTGAAGATTCAAACTTAGTGTTTTGTATTTTTCTCATTAAGTTCTGTGTGAAAGTCGTGCTCAATGTGGGTGGGAATGATTTTTTTTATTTAGCGAGGGCGTCTGGGTTTAACAGCAATCCAATTTAGAATTTCGTTGGTGTCTATTATCGGAATCAGGATAGCCAGGTCAGGGAGGAAGGGTTTTATTATGTGCCTCTTACCTCTTTGGATATGCGTGCAAAGGACAAAACTCATTTTAATATGCAATACTTTCGGCTATGAAGAACATGATTGAAATAAGCTGGTGAATAGTAAAGGTGACTCATGTTGTTAGGATTGTTAACTAGAGAGTAGAGAACTTACTTTTGCAATGAGTGTCGTTGTAACGCGGAAATGTATTGTCGCGCCTGCATAGTATCTTCAGCGCGACAGTTGCAGATGGCTACCAGTTGCCAGTTGCGACCGCCGGCTGAGGAGCGACGCAATTGTGGCTTAGACTAGGAGTGCAGTTGAGAGAACAGGAGTTTACTTCAAGTGGGGTTTTGCCTGGATCCTTGATGTGTTTTATGCACTATAGCCTTATTTTACTTTGAATAGAATCTTCTATCTTTTTTTCCGTGTTTTCTTTTTTTATCCCCTATAACCTTTTTTTCCCTTTAAACACTTGCGTGAAATATGTTCGGTTAGCATAATTTTTGTAAATAATTATAAAAATAATTATTAGGCAACTATTTTTAATAAGCTCTCAATTTCACGTACTAACTTTGACTCGGTTTTACCGAAAATGAAGAAGGAAAAGAAGACAAAATTTTACTCCCTACAGTCAAAAATAATTATCAATGTTCAAGTTGGGCAGAAATATTTGCTCCAAAACAATTGTAAATCTTTTAGAAAGGATGCTTGCATAACTACAGGTTATAGCAAAAAGATGAACTTCATTCTGTAATTCAGTACATGAAGTCAATCACGTATGAACATCAATGAATAATATTTTAATAAGATAACCAAAGACAAACTCTTCATTGTAATAAAATTCATGAAATTGATAACGTATTAAGAGATGAAACATATTTGCCACTATATTTACTCAACAGTTGTTAATTTATCCTTCAATTTTTCTGAAATCTGAATAGAATTTGGAAAAATTCCTTTCCTTTCTAGTTTTACTTTCGACAGACGTTGAAGCCTGAAATTTTTTGTTGCCACCGTTGGCCAAAATAATCTGTTCCATTGATGGTGCAAAGTATGGAATTTATTGTTCTATGCTAATCTCTGTAATTCCTCAAAGCTATCTGTCACTGCTTCATTTGATTCATTGTTACACAGTACTTTTTGATGTTGAAGGGATTGGATTGAATTGAAATAGCTGAGGGGCTGTTGATCTCTCAAGTGCCTGCAGTACTGCTCTTCTCTCAGAATTTGTGAGATCTTTTGTCTGTCTGTTATAAGTGTGCTTTCTAAAGATATCATCTTTATTTGCCATATCCTGTGGGTAATTTAAGAACTTTTAGATATCTGAAGAAGGAAAAAGACAAAATTAACTTTATTGACTTCTATCCTATTATTTATTAAAGATTGAAATTTGTGTTCAACTTACTGTGCATGGTCGTCTGCTGTACTCAAAACAGAATTTCGTTGAAAGACACTAAAACGCAGAGAGTTTTCTCTTTGTGTTGCAAATATGTACTCAAAACAGAATTTCGTTAAAAGACACTAAAACGCAGAGAGTTTTCTCTTTGTGTTGCAAATATGTACTCAAAACAGAATTTCGTTAAAAGACACTAAAACGCAGAGAGTTTTCTCTTTGTGTTGCAAATATTTCCGAAGAGGGAGTATTTATCAGTCGTTGAAGTTCTTCCCTTCTAAAGTTTTGTCAAATCACTAGACCTCAAGTTTTTCATTAAAGTTCCCAACTTCCATGTTTTCTTTCAACAAGCCAGAAAATGCCCTTGTGTTAATTTGCTACCAGGCTATGTAAACTAATATAGGTTTAACCCTTCAACCAAACTGGTCATTTCTAGAAGCCGATAAACATTTCCTCTTGAAACACAAGCTTCTTCAATTGTTTTTGATGTTTCTGCTTCTATTTTACCAAGTTTTTAATGGCATGCAGAGAGCTTTTCCTCTGCAGCAATGGATTTTTATTACTCAACTAATGATGTTGTTGGATTTCTCTCATGGCCTCTTTTGATTTAGAATTAAGTCAGATCTTGCCTAATTATTCAATGTTATGAGCAGGAAATACTCAGTTTTTCCCTTGTTGTTACGACGATAACTTAATTTTATTTACAGATTCAACTAGTGAAGGAGCTCTGCTTGTCCGTTCCTTCGCACTTCTACCAACAAATCAGAGTAAGTCAAACATAAGTGCGCAGTCCTTACAACATGACTTGCCGCACTTGCAGTTAATATTTCAGAAATCACAGGGGCTCTTCAGACTTGAGATAATATAGATGTGCATTCCTTCATTTGTCTCTTCATCACAGAAAGTTTAGGTTCATCCTAAGCTCATTTTCCCTTTCTTGTAACTGATGTCTAATTTGCTGTGAACTTTTCTCTTACTCTTCCTTATTGACCCTTCTTCAATGGTACTGTGGTTTCAAGTTTCATTTGCCCAAGGTGCTTTGTAACTGGAATCACCCCTCAGGGGGATACAACTATTGTATCTATGGAAATTAGCAATCCCAGGGAGACAATGTGAGGGCCCGAGCTGAGAGTTAGGTAGGCCTTCTTTTTGTTGAATTAAAATGCTTATGTTATGTTAAGAACCATCTTTTTTCGGCTCACTGCTGTCCTGTTTTCTCAGCACCTACTATTTTCTTCTTCAACTTTGATCTTGTCTCATGAACTTCTTTCTTATCTTACTGGTTCTATGCCCTTTCTGCATTGATTCAGCGTTCCCCTAACTCCATACTAAAGGGTGCCTTCTTCCTTTCCTCTCTTTGGATCGCTTTTGTTGCGGATAGGGAGGCTTAAACTAACTAATAATCTAATCTAATCTGTAACTTGAATCATTAACTTCAAAATTTGATCGTTTTTCATATAATCTCTCATTATGTGTTGCTACTTGACATGTTGCTTACACCCATGCTTGAGCTTTTCTTTTAGCTTATGGAAACCCTCAGGGGGATACAACTATTGTATCTATGGGAATTAGCGCTCCCAGGGGAAAATTGTGAGGGCCCGAGATGAGAGTTAGGTGGGCCTTCTTTTTGTTGAAATAAAATGTTTTTTGTTATGTTAAGGACCAACTTTTTTCGGTTCACTACTGTCCTGTTTTTCAGCACCTCTGACTTTCTTCTTCAACTTTTATCTTCTTTCATGAACTTCTTTCCCATCTTACTGTTTCTATGCCCTTTCTGCATTGATTCCTCATTTTCTTATCTCCATACTAAATGGTGCCTTCCTCCTTCCTCTCTTTGGTACGCTCTATTTTTGCAGCGGTTAGGGAGGCTTAAACTAACTTATAATCTAATCTAATCTTTAGCTTATGGGAGTTAGGGGGAAATATTATTTAGCCTCTGAATCAATGGTTTGGTACCTAATTGAACATTTAATACTTACATAGGGTGTTTCAGAATTCTTTTAATAAAGTTTAACCTAAGAAGGTTCTTAAATGTGGAAGAAGCATAAATCATTCTATTGAAGATATTCAAAAATGTTTAGTTTAAATGTTACAGTGACTTTTAAGTGAGAGTGTGTCGTTAGACAAATGAAAGATAAAATTCTGAAAAGCTTTACTTTGTGTGAATGTATTAAGAATTAAAGTTGAAGTAGAAAAATTACTAAAAGCTAGATTAGTGGTCACAATAGGTATTTGAAATTCCGCCCATATACTGTGGTGCTTATAGGGAAGTGATGGCCTAATAATAGCTGTGCTTGTGCAAAGCCACAAGGAGTTCTAGGAATCCTTGCCCAGACATAATTTTTTTATTAAATCTACTTCTGATGGAACTGATGTTACCTACATTAAACTCTTTTAGGTAGCTCCAAAGGTGGAAATCTATGGGTTCTTGTCATAAGGTTAGTCTGCCACAACCAAATAAGTGGTTTGTATACCAATACTTTAAGTTTCAAGTCTCTGTAACTTTTAACACGTTCCCCTCGTTTCTGCGGCTGTTGACGTTGGTTAGGTTGTGAGTAACAGAATAGGGAAACCAATTTTCCAGCTTGAATAAATTTGAATTCTTCCTAATGAATGTACGAGGCCTGTAGAAAAAGTATCCGACCTTTGGCCAGAAAAAATACTTCAACAACCTGACGGGGTTGGGACCCTAATCCCCTTCAAAGTAGGCTCCTTGTGCTTCCACACACTTAGCCCACCGATCCTTCCACTGCCGGAAACACCTCTGGAAGTCTTCTTTTGGAATGGTGTTCAGCTCTGTCGTCGCGTTCCGCATTATCTCTTCTCTACTCTCAAAACGGGATCCTTTCAGTGGTGTCTTCAATTTTGGAAACAACCAGAAGTCGCAAGGAGCCAGGTCTGGAGAGTAGGGAGGTTGGCGAACGGTCGTAATTCCATGTTTGGCCAAGAAATTGCGGATCAAATGGGATGAATGTGCGGGCGCGTTGTCGTGATGCAAGTGCCAGTTGTTCGCAGTCCACATGTCTGGTCTTTTGCGCCGAACTGCATCACGAAGTCGCCGGAGAACATCCTGATAGTACTCCTTTGTCACTGTTTGTCCTTCCGGTGCGTATTCGTGATGCACAATTCCACGGACATCAAAGAAAACAGTCAGCATCACCTTGATTTTGCTTCGCACCTGCCGCGCTTTCTTCGGCCTTGGAGACTCGGGATGCTTCCATTGGGATGACTGTCTTTTTGTTTCTGGGTCGTACCCGTACACCCATGACTCATCTCCAGTTATCACGGTGTTCAGAAACCCAGGATCAGTGTTGGCGGTGTCCAGAAGGTCCTGTGCAACGTCACGACGGAGGTCTTTTTGTTCCGGCGACAACAACTTGGGCACGAATTTCGCAGCCACTCGGTTCATGTTCAAATCGTCACGCAAAATGGCATGTGCAGAATCTTTACTCACTCCAACCTCTTGGGCAATCTCCCGCACGGTCAAACGACGATCTGCCATCACCAAATTTCGCACCCTCTCAACAACAGCTGCACTCCGAGAAGTTTTGGGCCTGCCACAACGCTGCTCACTCTCCGCTGATGTGCGGCCATCTTTGAATCGGTTGAACCACTCCTTAATTTGTGTTACACCCATAGCATCTTCCCCAAACACCTGCTGAATCTTACGAATTGTTTCAATTTGAGAATCACCAAGCTTTTGACAAAATTTGATGCAGTGTCTTTGCTCAATTCGTTCAGTCATCTTGCAAGAAAACTAAATCCGACAAAAACTTAGAACAGCACCTTACTTGGCGACCACCAGCCAGTGACTGGCCCAAGTGAATGCGGTGAAAAAAGTCAAGCATGCGCATTAAGATTCCTCCTTCCACCGTGCACAGTGGCGCCGCCTTAGAATCACTACTTTGCGCGGGAAAAATTAAGGTCGGATACTTTTTCGACAGGCCTCGTACATACATACATATACCGGGCTTATCCTCCCCATGGGAGGGTAGCCGACAGCAGGCCACAATCACCACACTTAGTCACTAGGAGGCGAGAGAGGCAGCACTGGCCGCACCTGAACTGCCAGGATCAGCAGCAGCCCAGCACAACCACCTTCCACAGTCAGGCCCGACAGCAACAGCTGGTTTACCCCGACCGCTTCATTGAGTGCAGCCCCTCCCCCGCACGTGACAGGTCAACCCCATCACACGCGGGCAGCTTCCAGTAACGCGTCAAAAATAAAATTACCTCCTTATACACTGCCCCCACTCACTTCTGTCCGCAGCCATCCCTCTCGCCACGTCCACAGTCAGACCCCTCTCATACAAAGCACGTCGCACCCCATCCATCCAACTCATCCGTGGTCTACCTCGCGCTCGAAGACCACTCACTTCCGACATATATATCTTTTTCACCAGCCGATCAACATTCATTCTTTCTACATGCCCAAACCATCCAAGCACTCTTTCATCCACTCGCCTGCTCAACTTTTTGATAACACCCGTGTGCTCCCTAACCAACTCATTCCTGATCCTATCTCTTCTAGTTACTCCATACATGCTCCTCAAACACTTCATCTCAAACACATCCAACTTCCTCCTCTCAGCTGCTCTCAACCCCCAGGACTCTGCTCCATACAACAAAACTGGCACAATCAAACTTTCATACAGTCCCCTCTTAGCATTCATACTCAAACTCCTGCATTCAAAAACTTTCCTCATTGCACCCAATGTCTTACAACCTTCACTCACTCGATGCTTCACTTCTACTTCCATACTATCCTTAACAGTCACATCCGACCCGAGGTACCTAAAATGCTCTACCTCCTCTAAAACTTCCCCATTCAACCTCACATCCAAAGTTCCAAACACTCCACCTCTTGAACATCTCATCACCTTACTTTTATTCACATTTACCCTCAATTTCCGCCTTTCGCACACTCTACCAAACTCTGTAACCAGTCTCCTCAGTTTTTCCTCTGAATCAGCCACAAGCGCTGTATCATCTGCAAACAACAGCTGACACACTTCCCAATACATACCATTTCGTCCCACCAACTGCGCACCTTTTCCCAACACTCTGGCATTCACTTCTCTCACCACACCATCCATAAACAAATTAAACAACCACGGCGACATCACACATCCCTGTCTCACACCTGTCACAACTGGGAACCATTCACTCACCTCATTCCCTACTCTCACACATGCTCTGCTATCAATGTAGAAACTCTTGATCGCATTCAACAGTCTCCCACCCACTCCATACAAACTTACCACTTGCCATAAAGCCTCGCGATCCACTCTGTCATACGCCTTCTCTAGATCCATAAATGCCCAATATACATCCTTTCCCTTTAATAAGTATTTTTCATTCACCTGCCTCACAGCAAACATTTGATCCACACAACCTCTACCACACCTAAAACCACACTGTTCTTCAGCAAGCACACGATCCGTCAACACTCTCACTCTTCCAATTAACACTCTTCCATACAGCTTCCCAACGACACTCAGTAGACTTATACCCCTAGAATTACTGCACTCATACCTGTCACCTTTCCCCTTGTACAACGGAACTACGCACGCGCTACTCCAATCGACCGGCACTTTACTAGCCTCGAAACACACATTTAATAAACGCACCAACCATTCTATAACCACATTTCCTCCTTTCTTTAGACATTCAACCGTGCAGCCATCCAAACCTGGAGCTTTCCCATTTTTCATTTCATCCAACGCACATCTCACCTCTGCACTTCTTATTCGATTTCTATTCACTTCACCAAACACAGGCATTCTAACATCACTTCCAACAGCTACTACTCTCGCAATCCTATCATCCCTCACGTTCAGCAGTTCCTCAAAATACTCCGCCCATCTCTTTCTCACATCACAACTCTCCACTAGCAGCCTACCATTTGTATCCTTCACTCTTGCCTCATTCTCCACCTGACCCTTCCTAATTCTCTTCACTTCCTTCCAGAAAACCTTCCTTCTCTCCATGAAATCCCCTCCCAACTTCCTCCCCCATTCCTCATCCGCCGCCCTCTTCGCTCTCCTTACCATTCTTTGTACCTCTTTCTTCCTCTCCTTATACTCTTCAAAATTTTGCTGGTTGCCTCGTTGCAACCACCTTTCGAACGCCCCCCGCTTTCTTTTCACAGCCGCTCCTACTTCTCCGCTCCTACTTCTAATGAATGTAAAACATACAATTGAACAATAACATTTCGCCTCGTATGATCATTAGTTTTTAAAAATGGCGCTTAACAGAAAGAATGTCGGGCATTTATACCGGCACGCAAATGGGCAATTTACCTGTTGTAATGCATGTGGCCCAATACGCGGGGAACGTGTTAAATACACATTTCTTGATACTTTGCCATAGCGCAAATTATACCTATTTAACGTGTAGGAACAAAGGTCAAAGTTTATTCAACAAATTTTGAAACACCTTGCATAAGTAACATATATTATGTTCCCTAGACAAGAACATGACTGGAATCCCTGTCAAAATGAACTATGTGCCAGCACTTGATGGTTATCATGTCACGAGACTTGGGTTCTGCCCCCTTATTAATTTGCATTAATAAGGAAATCAGGTTCTCGGAATAGAGGAATTGGCGCACTTCTACAACAGTAATAAATACCTTAGTAAAGACACAAGAAATATATGGAAAACCTGAGTGCACGATTAATTGACATTTACATTGAATATACTAAAACTAGGACGGTACTCACCAAGCGTGAAGATACCTCACTTACGCAACGCATTTTCTGTTTGCATCTGCCTCGGCGAAATATGGTGCTGGCGTTGACTTGTTTTAAAAACTCCAAATGGAAGGCTCAAAAATTATTCTTGTAATTAGTACACCCTACTACAACCACATTATTGCAAAATTACTGGAACTGTGAATTATACAAGTGCTGCTCTACCTAATCGGCCGGCCGAATTGATACTACGTTGCTTACACACCTAAAAAATTACACAATAACGTCTAACTAGTATGCGCACTCCAACGGGACGGAAGAGTGTTAGCTTCAGCTCGCAGATTCATTCGCTCACCTACTGCTTCAGTTCGAATTTCTGAGTTATACACAGGTCAGCAAATGTTTATTATCGTTGGTGTTCGCAGCTTTGCGTCATTTCCTTCATGTAGAAGTGTAATCAGCAACAAAGCAATGAAACCTCCCACCCTGCAATATAGTAAGATTTACCCATTACTTTGATTCTAAAATTTGTGCTCATGTATACATTCAACATTTAATTCACCGGCACCATTCTCCATTATATGCATCTATTTACCCAACTGCCTTTATCATGAACAAAAAGGAGAGTCTCACCGCCCTGGCGAAGTTACTAATCTTTCGTTAATAATCCCCACGGTTTGGTTGGGATGTTTGCCACCCTTCTGTAAAGATATGAAACGAGAAATTATTTAATTTGGTTCCTACATTTACAAGATATTTTTAACGCACACTACAATCAAGTATTTCCACGTGATATATCGGTACAACACTCAGTTAAAACGTACTTCTTTCCCTGTTGATGTTCCGCGTAAGACTGCCCTCGGGTTGTCAGCTTTGCGTAATTGTTAGAGAAGGTTATCCTTTCTTTTCACGTATGACCAATCAGGCTCTTCAGAGATTTAAAAAGCGCTCGTTCAAGCCCTCTTTCTTAGTTGAAATCGCTCTTGATTTGTCGGTCCTACACTTCGAATTTCCCTCCTGTGATCTCCTTGTTTCCCATTGGCAGCCAATTCCCCTGACGTGAGCTTGACTAACTCTGCCCTCAAATTCTCTTAAAAGTTTGGCATGAAAACCCTTGTATATTTTTTTTGTTTTGTTTTTCTACCACCACTCTACTTCCCTCCTCTGGCGATGGTGTTCTTCGCTGTGTAAGGAATCTTTGTTTGCTAGGCCGTTCGGCTCAAGGGTCTCTAAGTTTAAGTACCGAGCCATCCGTCACTGTCACCCCTAGCTGTGACAAGAACGCAGCGTAGGCGTTCTTGTCCAGGCCTTTCTTAAAAATCCTTCTTAATTAAAGCATGTTTCTCACGACTTCTCCCAGGACCTTTTGGTTAGCAATAAATTTTCGGCCATGTGGTCAAACACCAAACCTCTGTGCTGTGCAGACTCTTGAGCTATTGATTACAAATCCCCGCTCAGCAAAAACACAAGCCCCTCACACAATACATGGCCTATGTTGCACCCAAACATTCAGGCATACACATACAACACGTTGAAGCGATCCTTCTGCACCGCTGGAATGCGCTTTTTATGTGTACTAGGATACAAATGAATCGTCCTATATTGATACAAATATCCTTTAAAGATGTAAGGCAAACACAAATTAAAAGGGCACAACTTAAACACTCTAGTGAAATATCCTATAAAGATGTAAGGCAAACACAAATTAAAAGGGCACAACCTAAAAAAAACACTCTAGTGAAATATCCTATAAAGATGTAAGGCAAACACAAATTAAAAGGGCACAACCTAAAAAAAACACTCCAGTGAAATATTTCGTCGAATTCTCAAAAGTCACTGCATTAAATTTTTCTTAATTCTCAAAAATTCGTACAATTAAATTTTTCTCAACAATCACGTGTGTTTCTGTGTGTAATTTAAGGAAGAAACTGCACCTGAGACGATAACTATCCTACATTGCATTGCAGCGCTTCTTCGTGGTGATCCTGGAGTTCGGGATCTGGGACAGCGATGCGAGCGTGCGGGAGGAGAGCGTAGCGGCCATCACGGTCGCGCTCACGGTGGGGCTGCACAGGGAGGCAAAGGAACCCAACATTCCACAGTGGTAAGGCCTTTCAGCATTTTTCATTTTGTTATAATTTTTGTGATGGGTAGGCATGAGCTTGGCGGTTGGGGCTTTGTGTTTTTTCGTATGTCTATGCTTTTGCACTAGGACACAATTGCTCTTTCCAGAAGGGACTTGTGTGTAGAAAGATTGTTGCAATTAGAAGGAAAATGTGTGTGTTGACGTAAGATCGTGAGAAAGTATGTATATGACAACGATGGAAGATTTCTTATAGGTTTGTATAGGAAAGATGGGTCACTGCCCATGGCTGTGAAACATTTCTGTGTAGTAGTAGAGCGCGTGTCAGTGATGAGAAAGTGATGACTGCAGTTTGTTGAGCTAATGAAGCTACCGTACATTGCTGAGTTTCTGTACACCTTGGAGTTAGTGTAGTACCGTACAGGTGTTGTATAACCTTGCTTCTTACATCTTAGACTTCTGTGCTGCGCCTATCTGCTGCCTTCTGTCATTTTTGTGTGTTGTTGAAAAATACTCTCCCCTGTTAATACAAGCAATTTTGTTCAGGGTGATTGCAAATTGTACGATGAGGGGGGTATTTGTGATACCTGTTTCACTCAACAACGAACCATTATTTAAAGCTTATATTTCTACCACAATGCTACAAAGATAGAAATTCAAATAATGTTCTAACCTTCTCTTTTTTTATCACATCTTTTGTTTTACAATTGCTAAGAATTTTTATGGTAAGGTCCTTGTTTGAGATGCAAAGATATCAAACAGTGTAAAAAAATTATACATCTGATAGACAAGAATGTCAGCATGATATTTCCTTACAATTTAATGAATTGTGTCTGATTTAATTCAAAATGTAATAGGCCTGATTTAAAATTTCTAAGGTTAATTAATAATTTACTTTATGATACTGCTGTACCGCCCAAATAGGATAACTCATTGCGTGGCTGGCTACTTGTGTGCTAACTTAATTATGGAGGTCTTTGCTCGTTCCTCTTTCCTTATTTAACTCAGTACTTTTCATTGTTAATTTATTATATGGGATTAAATTGGATCGTAGGTAATCGACCATGTACAGCTCAAAATGACCCTACGATCCTCCTTGAAAAAACTGCCTTAATATCTTGTTTTTATTACTGGTTTTGAACCTTAATGTGTTATTTGAAGTATTTTTTTTAAGAATGAGAGTCCCTTTCCCAGTCTTGAATGCCAGCGCCATTCTAATGAGGGTAATGATGAGTCCTATCTGCGTTGCGTGGTTGTCACAATTGTATCACGGGTAAAAAATTCAAACAGTTAATGGAATATGGTAGGTCCCGAGCTATAGGTTAGGTAAATCTTCCTTTTGTTGAAATGAACGTTTTTTATTTTGCTATGAACCATCTTTTTTTGGTTCATTGCTGTCCTGTTTTTCAAACTTCTAACTACTCTCTTCTTCAACTTTGATCTTGTTTCACATACTTCTTTCCCAACTTCCTGTTTCTATGCCCCTTCTGCATAGTTCCTTTAACTCCATACTAAATGATGCCTTCCTTCTTCCTCTCTTTAAAACGTTTTTTTTTAGCGGTTAAGGTGGCTTAAACTAACATCTAATCTAATGTTAAAGGGTAAATAATTCAACCTTTAATTCTGCGTTGCAGGTACACATCGTGCGTGCACGAGATCCTGCGAGGGCTGGAGGACCCTCGCGCCGGGGAGCACCTGGCGGCGGTGCCGCGGCACATCACGAGGGAGGAGCGTCTGCACGTCACCTTCCTGCTGCTGAGCGCCCTGCTCAAGCACGCCAACGCCGCGTGGGAGGCGCATACCAGGCTCCTCAAGCACATCACGCACTACCACTCCACACAGCCCAAGAAGGTCAGGTCTGCACGTCCGATTCAGCGGCTGTGCGCTTGTTGCTTACTCCTATACAGTGCAGTGTTGAGCTGGAAAGAGGGTATTGATTGTGTTCAGCTGGAGAGAATTATTGATTGTATTAAGCTAGAGAGAATGTATTGATTGTATTAAACTGGAGAGAATGCATTGATTGTATTAAACTGAAGAGAATGTATCGTAACTTTTTGTGAAATTATGTTTTTCTGGGTTAACGAGCTTACTTATTTGCGTCTATGTTGAGAAACTTCTTTCTTAAGGCAGCAGTTTTGCTTTTCAATAGCAGTTTTACCGAAAGTGTTTGATGACGTTTGTTTATGGGAATTTCTTTAGCTCATTACTCAAAGTGCTTGTGTAGACTTTTATTTTGGAATGTTATCTTAGTTCATTAGAATGTTTTCTTGCCCTCTTTTGTCTCTAGGTAACAATTTTTTTCTCCTGTAGATGCAGTGTTAATTGGTTCTTGTTTCTATGTATTTCTTGTCCATTACTACTTTAATTGCGAGCCCAAAGTTACTGCCGTAATAACATGTCTAAAACCCCTCAGGGGGATACAACTATTGTATCTATGCGAATTAGCGCTCCCAGGGAGAAAATGTGAGAGGTCACGAGCTGAGAGTTAGGTAGGCCTTATTTTTGTAGACGTAAAATATTTTTTTTATATGAAGGACCAACTTTTTTTCGGTTCACTACTGTCCTGTTTTTCAGCACCTACTACTTACCTTCTTTTTACTCGTATTATGTTTTCAGTACCTACAATTCTACAATTCATTGTACTTTGATCTTTTATTTCAAATGTAATGATTTTTTTGAACTAATGATGGAACGGAACTTTGAAATGTTTTATTAGTAAAGATGAATTAATTTTTTTGGAATTTTCTTTGTTTCTGAAGCAAAATTAGGTCATGCATTATGACCAAATCTTTATTTGGCAAAAATTTAATTATGATTCATTCATTCATTCATTCCTTTCTAGGCAATATGCTAATTTACGTTGGTGTTGTTTCCGTTATTCATATCATGGCCGCTAGTGTATATCCAAGAGGAAGTCTGTAAAGTTGTGTTGCCTGGCACAGGAGGGCGTTTCTGTGCTGCTGAAGCGCCTGCGTGGCACCAACTCGTCCAGCATGGGCCTCCCCACTTCACACTCCCTCGACCAGCTCGTCCTCTCCTCCCAGTACCACACGCTGTCCAGGTGGGTGCGGGCACCAGCTGGTCATCTCCTCCCAGTACCACACGCTGTCCAGGTGGGTGCGGGCACCAGCTGGTCATCTCCTCCCAGTACCACACGCTGTCCAGGTGGGTGCGGGCACCAGCTGGTCATCTCCTCCCAGTACCACACGCTGTCCAGGTGGGTGCGGGTACCAGCTGGTCATCTCCTCCCAGTACCACACGCTGTCCAGGTGGGTGTGGGCACCAGCTGGTCATCTCCTCCCAGTACCACACGCTGTCCAGGTGGGTGTGGGCACCAGCTGGTCATCTCCTCCCAGTACCACACGCTGTCCAGGTGGGTGTGGGCACCAGCTGGTCATCTCCTCCCAGTACCACACGCTGTCCAGGTGGGTGTGGGCACCAGCTGGTCATCTCCTCCCAGTACCACACGCTGTCCAGGTGGGTGCGGGCACCAGCTGGTCATCTCCTCCCAGTACCACACGCTGTCCAGGTGGGTGTGGGCACCAGCTGGTCATCTCCTCCCAGTACCACACGCTGTCCAGGTGGGTGTGGGCACCAGCTGGTCATCTCCTCCCAGTACCACACGCTGTCCAGGTGGGTGCGGGCACCAGCTGGTCATCTCCTCCCAGTACCACACGCTGTCCAGGTGGGTGTGGGCACCAGCTGGTCATCTCCTCCCAGTACCACACGCTGTCCAGGTGGGTGCGGGCACCAGCTGGTCATCTCCTCCCAGTACCACACGCTGTCCAGGTGGGTGTGGGCACCAGCTGGTCATCTCCTCCCAGTACCACACGCTGTCCAGGTGGGTGTGGGCACCAGCTGGTCATCTCCTCCCAGTACCACACGCTGTCCAGGTGGGTGCGGGCACCAGCTGGTCATCTCCTCCCAGTACCACACGCTGTCCAGGTGGGTGCGGGCACCAGCTGGTCATCTCCTCCCAGTACCACACGCTGTCCAGGTGGGTGCGGGCACCAGCTGGTCATCTCCTCCCAGTACCACACGCTGTCCAGGTGGGTGTGGGCACCAGCTGGTCATCTCCTCCCAGTACCACACGCTGTCCAGGTGGGTGCGGGCACCAGCTGGTCATCTCCTCCCAGTACCACACGCTGTCCAGGTGGGTGTGGGCACCAGCTGGTCATCTCCTCCCAGTACCACACGCTGTCCAGGTGGGTGTGGGCACCAGCTGGTCATCTCCTCCCAGTACCACACGCTGTCCAGGTGGGTGCGGGCACCAGCTGGTCATCTCCTCCCAGTACCACACGCTGTCCAGGTGGGTGCGGGCACCAGCTGGTCATCTCCTCCCAGTACCACACGCTGTCCAGGTGGGTGCGGGCACCAGCTGGTCATCTCCTCCCAGTACCACACGCTGTCCAGGTGGGTGTGGGCACCAGCTGGTCATCTCCTCCCAGTACCACACGCTGTCCAGGTGAGTGCGGGCACCAGCTGGTCATCTCCTCCCAGTACCACACGCTGTCCAGGTGGGTGCGGGCACCAGCTGGTCATCTCCTCCCAGTACCACACGCTGTCCAGGTGGGTGTGGGCACCAGCTGGTCATCTCCTCCCAGTACCACACGCTGTCCAGGTGGGTGCAGACACCAGCTGGTCATCTCCTCCCAGTACCACACGCTGTCCAGGTGGGTGTAGACACCAGCTGGTCATCTCCTCCCAGTACCACACGCTGTCCAGGTGGGTGCGGGCACCAGCTGGTCATCTCCTCCCAGTACCACACGCTGTCCAGGTGGGTGCAGACACCAGCTGGTCATCTCCTCCCAGTACCACACGCTGTCCAGGTGGGTGCGGGCACCAGCTGGTCATCTCCTCCCAGTACCACACGCTGTCCAGGTGGGTGCGGGCACCAGCTGGTCATCTCCCAGTACCACACACTGTCCAGATGGGTGCGGACACCAGCTGGTCATCTCCTCCCAGTACCACACACTGTCCAGGTGGGTGTGGGCACCAGCTGGTCATCTCCTCCCAGTACCACACACTGTCCAGGTGGGTGTGGGCACCAGCTGGTCATCTCATCCCAGTACCACACACTGTCCAGGTGGGTGTGGGCACCAGCTGGTCATCTCCTCCCAGTACCACACACTGTCCAGGTGGGTGCGGACACCAGCTGGTCATCTCCTCCCAGTACCACACACTGTCCAGGTCGGTGTGGGCACCAGCTGGTCATCTCCTCCCAGTACCACACACTGTCCAGGTGGGTGTGGGCACCAGCTGGTCATCTCCTCCCAATACCACACACTGTCCAGGTGAGTGCGGACACCAGCTGGTCATCTCCTCCCAGTACCACACACTGTCCAGGTGGGTGTGGGCACCAGCTGGTCATCTCCTCCCAGTACCACACACTGTCCAGGTGGGTGTGGGCACCAGCTGGTCATCTCCTCCCAGTACCACACACTGTCCAGGTGGGTGCTGGCTGACAGTACCTAAAAGTACAGTGTTGGTCAATATAATTAGTTAAGTTGCTGAAATTTTTAGAGTGGAAATTCCTGCTATATTTACGGTTAAGTCGTGGAAATATCTTATGAAGTTGTGTGTGCCTCACCATCTCTAAGCTTCATTTTGTGTGCTTCATATGGTATTGCTCTGAGATGTTGCAACATAGCCATAGTCTTCGAACTCAATGCCCATTATCACGCGTGATCCTAATACATCATACTTGAGATCATCGTTAATTAAACGTTGAAGAAAATTTTAAATTTTTACTTAGAAATTTTGTTTTGAAGAGTTTTCTTTCTGTTTAGTCAGGTTTCAATTAGTTCATAAATGCTCGAATTGAACTTTCTGGAATTTCGTGAGTGAATGTGCATAGTTTCTATTGTGAGGGTGTATTTTCATTTCCATTAAGCAGGATTTCAATTTTTGATAGGTGCGAGCGATGGAAAGATTTCTCTCTAGCGTGCATTCGAACTGCCTTTTTTCTGAAATTTATGCCTCCAATTTACAATACTTTTTGAAAATTAAAAGCTGTGTAGAAATGGATGCTTGGTGAAAGTTCCCATGTGATTCAGTTGGTCTTTACCCTCACAAGTCGGCAATGCTCTGCCGATGCTACTGACAGGCATTCAATTATTAGATGAAAACTTACGAAATTAATGTTAGGACAAATAAATTTGCTGGTTTTTACAGCATTTTGTCTTCCAATCAATTAGTGGTACAGCTGCGTTAGAAGACAGGACGAGTTATTTCAAGTTAAGACAAATAAAATATTCTGTGGTACGATACTTCATGAACAGGCAGGGTTAGGGTTCAAGCATGTCAAAGTCAGCTTATAGGAAAAATCATTTAGAGACAATTCTGCAGTAGGCTTCCTAATTTATTCTTAAATATTTTGCTGTATTTTAAGTTATTTACTCTATGTTATTAGTCTTTAAGTCTGAGATATATCCATTGCTGTCACTTTACTCTAATTTTTGCTCACATTATATGCAGCACTTCAAGTTAAATTATTAACTAAGTATTTATATTTAAGCTGCTTGAAACCTGTACAATGTTACAGTTCTTATATTATATTCAAAAAGTGGGTCCAATAGGTCCTCACGTTCATAAAGGCCGGGGGAACTAGTTAATGCACATGGCAGCTTTGCTGCATGAAATAAATTTTATTATCCCAATATTCAAGAATATTTCATTAAATCCAATTCTCAGAGCCTAGACAGTTTCGGAGGTAATTTCTTTTTTCTATTATATAACTGAATTGATTGACATGGGCGTCCCTATGACCTGTTGTGTTCTGTGGCAGTGAGTCTGATCGGCCCGTGGAGAGCAACATCATCAGGACTATGGTGGACGGCAACTACACGGACCTCTGCAACCTGGTATGTTTCTCCTCTGTAGCTGCCTCTCATAAGAGCATTAGTGCGCTTCAAGTCCATTTTCACCTACTTTACTATTCTTAGAGGAACTGTCATGCTATGGCTCCTTTTCATTTTACTTATGTTTCACCACAGTCTATCGTCCAGTGTTTTGTCACTTCTGGGTAGGGGTAAGGTTTGATTTCTTTCTTCTCGGAATGGAGTCGAGTCGAAACTGCCTTGTGCAGAAATTTTGTGTTCCTTAACTTCAAACTAAATTGTGCTTTTCATCCTCCTCTCTTTTAGAACCATTTCGTTGTAGTGTAAGAAGGGTAAGCTAACAAGTCGAAACGGGCTGTTCATGCAGATAAGGGAGATGCTCAGTGGGTTGAAATTCGTAACCTGAGACCAGAAATTATTATTAGTAAATGATTTTTGCAGTAATTGATGTCTTTAAAAGACAGGAGGCTGGCCTCTCACTGCTGGAAGAATGCAATGTGATAAAATATGTTTTGTTTTAGTTAATCTGCCGCATAACACGTGGTTAAAAGATGGTTGTAAAAATCTGTGTAGTTTTAGCATTACTCAGCCTGCCTTCATTGTGAGTGTGTTTTAGTAAGGCTTTGTTACATTTGAGAGCCTGAAACATTTGATGAATATCTTGTTTTTGCTTTGGCAAACGTTATTCATTAACCCTTTGAGGCCTGGAACTCAGATACCTTTGGGAAATGAATTCTAGTGAAAAAATTATGAGATCGCTAAAATGTATTTGAAATTACCCAAACGTGAGTTATTATCTGCTTAACCACTATGTTGGTGAAGTTATGACGCTGTTAAGAAATTTTATTTGGGAATGAAGTTATCAGTATCCTGAACTATGCTCGAAATTGTCTTATCATGGTTATTTTTTTTTTTGCTGAAATTTAAGAAAAATAAAGTTGATGCTATCTGGAGATGTTTGATGAGAAAAAATATTCTCAATGTTTAGGATAGGTGCTCTCAAAGTGCGTTCAATGAGTCAAGTTTTAACTTTACAAATAAAAAATGGATCAATGGATCAATGATAATCATATGATTGTTATTATTGTATTGCTTTTCCAATTTTTCAATAATTGTATTATAATTTTATTATTGTATTGGTTAAATTCTGTCAAATTATTGTTTTGACTTTATTAAGTATAGCAACTGTTGAGCATAAATTTTCCACGTCCGCCAGAATTTTACCCTAACAGTTTAATAACTTCAAAATAATACTTTTTGCACTGAAGCAGAGCCCACAGAAGGAGCAATTTTGGCAAAACAATAAAGCAGCAGATATCGTTTCGTAGAGTGTATTGTCCATTGTTTCTTGGAAGTTAGGATGAAGTAAATACATTAATTTCAAACAGTCTTTAGTGCATATCTCATCGACAGTATTTTTCACCTTGTGTTAATTTTTAATTGTCGAACTCAATATGTGTTGGTTTCTGGTGACGATTTTTCTCATTTGAAGGAAAGCAACTCTAGATTACTTGTCTTATGGAGATTAGTTTTGTGTAAATTTTCAATGAGACTATTCAGCATTTTTAGATTTATGGGCCATTGAACGTATTTATGCTCGAAAGCATCAAATATCAAAATACCATTTCTGATGCTGAGTCAAACATTCTGATAGTTTCGTCTGAAAACTTTTCTAATTTTTCAAGGTTCAAGTGGTAAGTGAACAGGTTCACATTCTAATGAAATATGGCTTCCGATTTCTTACCTATAACTCAATCATTACGCTAACGCTTGCGCGAGTTATTTGTTTTTTTAATATTTTCCTAAAATTGTAGTGTTCACTCTTGAGTCATTCTAAGGATGCTTTTATTTGATATTCAATCATTGAACATACACCGGCAACAACCAACATCAAGTCTCAATTTACAGGTACTCAAATTTTAGAAAATTTGAACTTTCCATTGTGTTTGAAGCGGTGATGATGACATCTTGAGGAATGCGTTGGGCTTTTGTGCTACAGATGTCCGGCTTCCGCGGCATCCGCAGCTCGCTGGTGCAGGCGAGCTTGCTAAAGCTTCTGCCTCGCATCGCTGCCTTCAGGCCTGCTGAGTTCACTGCTTGGTACGGTGCTGCATTGCCGCGCATTTAGTCTTGCTTTTTGGTTCGTTTACTTCTTGTCTGGCTCGCTGGATGTGAGGCAAACTCGAGGACGTACTAGTTAGTGTCTGGTGTTCTACTGTTGGTCATATTTTAGAATGGTGTTTAGAATTAGTAGCCTGGCATTGTGGTGTGGTTACTAAGTATGTATTGATTTTAGCCTTATTCAGTTTTACTTTAGAACAGAGTGTAACATCGTAAGATAGTGCTCTTCCTTTTGTAGATAATGTCTAATATTGCTGTACTAGAGTGTGACTTTTCTCAATTACTGTTGAACTCAAGTTAAGTGTTATTTGTAATGAACTGCCATCTTTTTCTGTAATTTTTCTGCACACAGGTCTCGGTGGTTTCAAAAGTTTGTGAGCGACGTGACGTTCTGACTGAACAAAATTTTGAATGAGCAGCTAGAGATTGAAAAAATTAAATATTAAAGCCCAAATCTATGTTCTAGAAATAAGCTAGACTGTTTTCCGTATGTGTGTTGGTTACCCCATCTTCGGACAGATAAATTTATTATAGTTTTAATAGTTTTTTTTGGCAAGTGCTGTTGTGTTTTATGCCAGACTGCGAGCGTCCGAAACATGCAAGTTATATAAAAGGCATTATCTTCTGGAAGGATTTAGGGCAATGCAGGCTATTGACAGCTGCTTATAATTTAACGAACAAAGCTGGTCTAAACCACTGGTTAGGTTGGTGACTGATGAGGTTTATTGCTTCTAGTCTTCAACAAATTAGTATGCTATTTTGCTCATCGATATATCAAAAAATTAAATGATGAGGGAATGAATATGATTTCAATATATTTAATATAGTTGTCTGAACACTAAGCTAAGTAAAGCTACATTTCCTTCATGTATTTGCTTTAAGCTCAAGTTCCTGCCTTAGTCTCAAGTGACGCTGCAAAGTCGGCAATGGGAAGAAAACCTTATTGTTTCATCTTTGATTTAAGTCCACTTTGCGGCCTCTTCTTTGGCCCTTTGTCATTTAGTTAATCAGTTTTACTCCCGTTCCTTAGTTTTGTTTTTATTCTAATTCTAAGTTTGAATTTATTTCTATATTATGCAGAGATTCTTTAGCGCTCTGTCAGATAGAATGCATGTGCTTGCTTGCTGCTACTTTATTTGAGTCTTCACTCGGATCTTTAGATTACTTTATATGATTCTTGTGTGTCTGCAATTGATTTCCTCATGAATTATTTATTTATAAAAAAAGGTTCAGGTTTCTATACCTGCTGATATATATAATTTCAATTTCTTTTAATGATTATGAGACAATGTGAGGGCCCGAGCTGAGAGTTAGGTAGGCCTTCTTTTGTTGAAATAAAATGTTTTGTTATGTTAAGGACCACTCTTTTTCGGTTCACTGCTGTCCTGTTTTTCAGCTCCTACTGCTTCCTTCTTCAATTTTGATCTTGTTTCATAATCTTTTTTCCCAACTTAGTGTTTCTTTGCCCTTTCTGCGTAGATTCCGCGTTTCCTTAACTCCATACTAAATGATGCCTTCCTCCTTCCTCTCTTTGGATCGCATTTGTTGCTGGGTAGGGAGGCTAAAACTAATGACTAATCTAACTAATCTAACCTTGATTATGGAAGCTTGAGAAAATTTTTAAGTTGTTCACAATGAAAATAATAGTGTTATCTACTCTTTTTGAAAATTAATTAATTCTTTTGAGCTAATAGATTTTGCTGTCTTTGGTTTGAAGTCTGTTCTGTAGCGACTGTTGGGTTTTAGCATTATATTCCTGTTGCAGGACTCTCCACGTTAGAAAGTGAATCAAGGGAAATAAATTTGTTGCCTCTTGTAGCTATATCAGATACTCTCAAAGGCTGCATTACAGTATAAAAGACGTCTAAATAGAAATGGCTCTTTTGAAAATATTATGGCTAATATTTCAATCATGGATTATCAAGGCCTAAAAATATCTCGACTAACATCGTCATTTTGGCCTACAACAGTCTCAAAAGGGCTACAATTCTGGCCATATCGCTGAGTGGTGTTGCGTGCTGTGCAGCGGGCACCTGGAGGCGTACATGTCGCACTGCCTGACGCTGGCCAACGGCAAAGACAAAGAGAAGCCGGCGGCTTTTGTTTGTCTGGGGCTGCTGACCATCGCCTGCAGGCCTGCCACGCTCGCCATGGTGCCCAGGATTCTCTCCACCATCAAGAATGCCATTCCCACTAAGGTGCCTGACCTCTGTTTTGCACTGCTGACCCGTACTTCTTTGCTGTACCAAGTTAGACTTTACTGTGACGGTATTCTTACTGAATGTGCCGTTAGATCCGTTTTGTGTCATTTGATCATTGAGCAATGATGGTGTTGTGTGTTCTTGACATTTTA
Source organism: Morinoia aosen (assembly GCA_030386875.1). Taxonomy (NCBI): domain Eukaryota; kingdom Metazoa; phylum Arthropoda; class Malacostraca; order Amphipoda; family Talitridae; genus Morinoia; species Morinoia aosen. Next base: position 53,905,920 of record CM059579.1, on the reverse strand, counting down.
ACCAGAAAGAATGAATAAGGCTTTTAAAGTTGTTTTTGTAGTAATTCATTTGTGTAATGCAGTTTCAGTGGCTTAATGCAGTTTCTAATTCTCGCTCTATTGTGATTATATCAGTATTGTAGCAGAGCACATCTGGGCGGTATGAGAGAAAATCCTGTACTATTCCTTTGTAAAAAATTGAGCAAGCGGTGGTATGAAAATCATTTCTTTTATCATGTATCATAGGTGAAAATATGTTCTGCAAGCTGAAGAGTTTTTGACTTCTGTTGATCCTAAACTTCCTCTAAAACCTGAAAAACTTTTAGCTAACTCAGTGTGCATTTTGAAGTGGCCGGGTGCTACAGATTTTTCATCAGATTTTTTTTATGGTTATCAGTCGCTTTTAGTATATTGGTTTTTATTGGCACTGGTGTATACATTAAATTCTATTTTCATGGCATCCTAAAAATAATTTTTACTCAAGTAACGGAGCAATTTAAGATTTTCTCACTCTACTGAGGTGGCAATTCAAGATTTTTTTAATCTACTGCGGCAGCATTTTGAGATTTTCTTACTCTAGCGATGCAGCATCTTGGGATATCTCTACCGACGTAGTACTTTGAGATATTTTTACTTTAGTACATTTGAGTTCATTTCACTTCCTCTTACTTGCAGGAGTCACTGAACAGAAAGCGCGGCCCAGTCACGGTTGAGCCCAGTGTGCTGGTGTGCCTGAGCCTCGTGGCCCACTCACTGGGCCCAGACCCACCCTTGCCTGAATTCCTGGCACTAGAGCACCACCCTCCCCCGCCTTCCCCCGCCCAGATCGAGGGCGCCACTGCCAAGGCTAACGCAGCGCAAGACACCATAGAGATCCTCCTGGACCCCATCCTGGCGTCCGGCCTCTCGCCCACCCTTGCACTCTGTATGCAGGAGCTCGCCAGGGTCCTGCCCTCTCTCAAGGTGAGGTGGCGTCCTGCCCTCTCTCAAGGTGAGGTGGCGTCCTGCCCTCTCTCAAGGTTAGGTGGCGTCCTGCCCTCTCTCAAGGTTAGGTGGCGTCCTGCCCTCTCTCAAGGTTAGGTGGCGTCCTGCCCTCACTCAAGGTTAGGTGGCATCCTGCCCTCTCTTAAGCTGAGGTGGCGTCCTGCCCTCTCTTAAGCTGAGGTGGCGTCCTGCCCTCTCTTAAGCTGAGGTGGCGTCCTGCCCTCTCTTAAGCTGAGGTGGCGTCCTGCCCTCTCAAGGTTTGGTGGCGTCCTGCCCTCTCTCAAGGTGAGGTGGCGTCCTGCCCTCTCTCAAGGTGAGGTGGCGTCCTGCCCTCTCTCAAGGTGAGGTGGCGTCCTGCCCTCTCTCAAGGTGAGGTGGCGTCCTGCCCTCTCTCAAGGTGAGGTGGCGTCCTGCCCTCTCTCAAGGTGAGGTGGCGTCCTGCCCTCTCTCAAGGTGAGGTGGCGTCCTGCCCTCTCTCAAGGTGAGGTGGCGTCCTGCCCTCTCTCAAGGTGAGGTGACGTCCTGCCCTCTCTCAAGGTGAGGTGACGTCCTGCCCTCTCTCAAGGTGAGGTGGCGTCCTGCCCTCTCTCAAGGTTAGGTGGCGTCCTGCCCTCTCTCAAGGTTAGGTGGCGTCCTGCCCTCTCTCAAGGTTAGGTGGCGTCCTGCCCTCTCTCAAGGTTAGGTGGCGTCCTGCCCTCTCTCAAGGTTAGGTGGCGTCCTGCCCTCACTCAAGGTTAGGTGGCGTCCTGCCCTCACTCAAGGTTAGGTGGCATCCTGCCCTCACTCAAGGTTAGGTGGCATCCTGCCCTCTCTTAAGCTGAGGTGGCGTCCTGCCCTCTCTCAAGGTTAGGTGGCGTCCTGCCCTCTCTCAAGGTGAGGTGGCGTCCTGCCCTCTCTCAAGGTGAGGTGACGTCCTGCCCTCTCTCAAGGTGAGGTGGCGTCCTGCCCTCTCTCAAGGTGAGGTGGCGTCCTGCCCTCTCTCAAGGTGAGGTGGCGTCCTGCCCTCTCTCAAGGTTAGGTGGCGTCCTGCCCTCTCTCAAGGTTAGGTGGCGTCCTGCCCTCTCTCAAGGTTAGGTGGCGTCCTGCCCTCACTCAAGGTTAGGTGGCATCCTGCCCTCACTCAAGGTTAGGTGGCATCCTGCCCTCTTTTAAGCTGAGGTGGCGTCCTGCCCTCTCTCCAGGTTAGGTGGCGTCCTGCCCTCTCTCAAGGTGAGGTGGCGTCCTGCCCTCTCTCAAGGTGAGGGAGCGTCCTGCCCTCTCTCAAGGTGAGGTGGCGTCCTGCCCTCTCTCAAGGTGAGGTGGCGTCCTGCCCTCTCTCAAGGTGAGGTGGCGTCTTGCCCTCTCTCAAGGTGATGGAGCGTCCTGCCCTCTCTCAAGGTGAGGTGGCGTCCTGCCCTCTCTCAAGGTGAGGTGGCGTCCTGCCCTCTCTCAAGGTGAGGTGGCGTCCTGCCCTCTCTCAAGGTGAGGTGGCGTCCTGCCCTCTCTCAAGGTGAGGGAGCGTCCTGCCCTCTCTCAAGGTGAGGTGGCGCCCTGCCCTCTCTCAAGGTTAGGTGGCGCCCTGCCCTCTCTCTTTTGAGGTCAGCCAGGGTCCTGTTCTCTCTCTCAAGGTGTGGTAGTGTCCTGCCCTCTCTCTCTCTTGAGGTCAGCTTTGCTCTATCTCAACAAGGTCAGCCAAGGTCTGAGCCAGAGTCTTGCGCTCTGGATATCCATCATTTGCCTCTATTATGATGTCGCTCGTGGCTAAGTACCCATCACTGTAGTCCTCATGCAGCATCTTGGGTCTTTCACACAAGTTTAGCTTCAATAAGATTATGTTTACAATGAAACTGTTTTGTTGTCCCCTGCGGCAACTTGCGTCTTGACTCCTGTAAATTGCAGAGAGAATTTTAATTATTGCTGTTGTGCGTAAGCTCTTTCCTTTTGCTTACCATGAACTTGATTCTGCTGTTTTCTATCATTTCTACCATGGACGCTTTATAACGTGCGTTCGAGATCTGTCCTCTCCTGAGGATACAACTTATGTAGCTGTGAGAATTTAGCGTATCCAGGGGAAGATGCAAGGGCTTGAGTTGAGGGTTAGGTAGGCCTTTTGTTGAAGTTCAATGATTTATGGTTTTCTTACAGACCACTCTTTTTCAGTTCACTGTTGTCCTTTTCTCAGCACCTATTACTCTCTTATTCAAGGTTTATCTTATTTCATGAACTTCTTTCAATCTTGCTGTTTGTATGCTCATGGTATTGGGACACACCTTGGGCGTAGATTCCCCGTTTCTTTGATTCTTTCTTGAAAAGTGCCTTCTCCTATTTCCTTAGGAACGCTTTTTTTGTTGTTTGGGAGGTTTTAAATAGCTTATGATCTAATTACAATCTAAGCTTGAGAACTGATAAATGTAGCTTTATGATATTGGCTGTCTCCTTGCCCTAACCCTCTTTTTTGATCACATTGCAATCGCAAACTAGATTAGCTCAATATCAGTGACTATTGATCTAATCTAAAACTCGTGTATCATAGCTGGATTTTGTATTTGACATATTTTAGCTTGGATAGGTATTATCTAATTATTTACATCGTTGTATCTTTAACTCAGATTCACAATGGGGGGACAAATTTAAGTCGTTTGAGCATGACTTTGAAAGTTAGAAAGCCGAGTTTTTCTTTAACCTTTTTTATAGAACTATTTTATTATAGTCACTTCTTTTCTGGTCATTAGAGATGCTAGTGCTCATTCTACTATGTGAAATAATTTTTTTGGTAGTCAAGTATCCCGATAAAACGAAGTATTGCGCTTTGCATTATGCTTTATTGGAACTTCAAATTTTTTTACCTCAGTTTTTATTATTCAAAACTTATCTTGAGAGTTGGCAGAGGGAAAACTACTGGAAGTAAAAATTGCGTAACCTAACATACACCAGATGCGATCAGATGTACCAACATTTGTGTGCATGATGGTTGCAGAGCCACATCAGCGACGGGCTGCTGCGGCTGCTGTCCAGCATCCTGATCCAGAGAGGAGGTGTGTCTCCCTCCCTGTCCGCCACTCCGTCCCCCTCCGAGCTGCACCACGTCTCCACCATAGTGCTTGCTCTCAAGACGCTCGCCGCCTTCGATTTTGAAGACACAGGTGAGCTACTGTGGGGGGATATGAAAAGTGCAAGATTCAGCGCGAAAGTGCTGCAACTGAAAATAAGGACAAAGTGCTGCATTTCACTGTGTACTTTCAACAGTCCATTAATTGTCAACGATTGTAAGAGTTGAGTGCTTCACTGACCGTAAAAATAAAGATAAGAACATTACGATCTTAATTTCCTGAAGGTTTTTCAGAGTTTTGTGAATAGTGACTCCTTAAATATTTCTTCTGGTCAATGAGCTTGTTACAAAATTAGGAGGACCTTCCAAGCTGTCCACTTGAATTGATTATTGAATCCTAGATCAAAAGGAGCTGATCATTCCTTGGATCAGTCCACTCAAGAGGACACAACTATTGTATTTATGAGAATTAGCGCTCTCGGGGAAATGTGTGAGGACCCGAGCTGAGAGTTAGGTAGGCCTTCTTTTTGTTGAATGAAATTTTTTTTGCTCCGGTAAGGACTACCCTTTTTCGGTTCACTGCTGTCCTGTTTTTCAGCACCTACTACTTTCCACTTCAATTTTTATCTTGTTTCATAAACTTATTTCTCAACTTACTTTTTCTATTCCCCTTTTGCATAGATTCCTCATTCCCTTATCTCCATACTAAATGGTGCCTTCTTCCTTCCTCTCTTTGATAGGGTAAGTTCCGAAAATTCGTCCACTTCGAAATTCCGTACACACCAGGTATATTTTACTTTAACAAGCTAATATGGAGTTGAAGTTCATCGAAAAGTGGTTCACGTGGTAACTGCCGGTTTATAATATTGTATAATTGCCACACACCGCAAATAAATATCACTGTTTGAACAAAAATGGCAGCCCAAGTGAATGACCTGCGTTTCAGTTGTTTATGAAGTCGTCACACCTTAACTGACTACCATTTTGCATCGCCGACTAAAATTTTTTCCGTTGACGAAGTTGTTGCGTTAGGCGATGTCGTACCTGTGTGAGTGTTGAAAGATGTAATGCAGTCATTTTACCGAGTTTTTTTTCTCCCTTTGTTTGTTTCTGAGGTGTACTAAATTTCGAATCTTTTAACGGCTTGTGTTATTACTTCGTCCACATGTACGGAGTTTTGAAAAAATCATTTTTATGAATTCGTTTGTTCGTACAACGTTTTTTCTTCAAGTTTCTCCTCATTGCTTATGATACTTAATATCTTTTCAGGTATTGATTTAATAGTTTATGAATTGGGACGAATGTTGACCTTAAATTATGGCTCCTCGTAAAAAACACCACTACTGCAATGATGATCTCGTTCACGCATGCAGAGATAAAAAATGGAAGTTTGAGTATGCGCAACGCAAGTGACAAATATGGTGTTCCAAAAACAACGCTTCAAGAGCGTGTGCAAGGCACTGGCAGGCCGCAGCCCAGACGGTTCAAGAAACGGTTTGTGAAAAGTGCAGAAATTTCTTGAGTCCTGTTATATTCCTATTTCCTCTCATCGATGCCGCATTGTTCGTTGGCCAATTTTCAGGAGGCAATTCTTTTCTCTTTGCATTATTTTTCGTCATTTTCTCTTTGCTTTCATTTTTTTAAGGTCGAGACAGAAGGTCTCCATTATTTTATTTTGTCATCAATAAAGATCAAATATACTGAGACTTTTCAATGTCTTTTACTATTAATGGTAGTTTTGTTGTCAATCAAATAGGGCCTTATTAGGTGAATGACGAGATGGTTGCAACGTAATTTAATGTTATGATGATGACGTCTTTCAATTAGCAAATGGATGACACATTCGGAAGTTGAATAACACACAACATACATACATCGTATTCTAAATCTATACAGCGTATTAAAGAATTTACCGTTAATTAAATGACAATAACATTATCAGATCTCGGTGATTACGTTAGTTCTGATCTATCGATTGACACAATTATTGGAATTCGCATTATTACATCAAATAAGCAGGTGAAGCCTTTAACGTGACTAACAGACGCAACATATATCATTAATATATTGAGAAGTCTGACAAGAACATTGTATAAGGGGTGGAGCCTCGACGCTAGGTTATTCAGTTGAAAAGCAAAGGTCGTCAAACACTTCCAACGATGCTATCCTACGCCTAGACATGAAGCTACTAAGACATGAGTGAGAGTATGGATAGACACATTGAGGGGTATACTTAGCTCGGTCTTGAGAAACGCCCAGTTAGTCTATGCACGACTTTAACAGCCATTGGAACTCTTGGGCAAAGAGCCCACTCCCACCTGTCCGCGAGGACAGGCGAGAGAATCACACGTCTTACTCTCTTAATGGCGCAGGCTCTAATGCCGCTCGCGCACACTGCTCAGAGGGAGGCTGTGCGACGCCGTCTCGAGTGAGGACGAACACGTTCATTCGTAACGAAGCTTTACGTAAAATATCATAGGAAATAGCAAGTGTTGCGAGATAATTAAAGTGGATTAAGCTTTACAATTAATAAACAAGTAATATTTGTAGAATGAACAAGATCTTAAGTCAACAAGGAAGGAGTTGAAATATACGAGTAGAATGGAAGCGTTTGGAAATGATCCTCGGTACAAGCGTCGGTCGCGGAGCAAAGAGTACAAAGTCCAATGGTGGATGCTCGTAGAGGGGGGGGTGCGAGGTTCGCTGGTTGATTCGAATGATGCTTGGCGGTTGGTGAAGCTTGTCTCGAAGCGTAGTTTGTAGAGTTCAGAAATGCTGTGCTTATTTTCGAGAACATATTATCCAACGTTGGGTCTTTTAGAAGATGGTTGCTTGGCCAAAACAACCCTTTCTTAACGTTATTTGAACACGACGAGAATCTTCCATAGTAGAACAATGACAGTCCTACTTTAAACTTCAGTCCACCACTCGTAACTTTTGAAAAAATGCACCTATCGACTTCAAATTACTTTCAAACGAAAGAACAAAACATTGTCTGCAAAGGTGTTATAAACACATTCAAAATTGTTTCTGAAAAGTACAGAAATTCTTCGACGAACCTGTACGACTCACGCGCCGTCGAAAGACTTTAGTTGACTCTTTCGCGCTCGCGATGGCAGGCGAATCAAACATTTTTATCGAAGAATTTCTGTACTTTTCAGGAAAATTTTTTGAACGTGTTTATAACACCTTTGTAGAAAATGGTTAACTTTTGAAAGAATGCACATATCAACTTTAAATTACTCTCAAACGAAGGAGCAAAACATTTTCTACAAAAGTGTTATAAACACATCCAAGAAAGTTTTCTGAAAAGTACAGAAATTTCTCAATGAATCTGTACGACTCACGTGCCGTCGAAAGACTTTAGTTGACTCTTTCGCGCTCGCGATGGCAGGCGAATCAAACATTTTTATCGAAGAATTTCTGTACTTTTCAGGAAAATTTTTTGAACGTGTTTATAACACCTTTGTAGAAAATGGTTTGTTCTTTTGTTTGAGAGTAATTTGAAGTCAATAGGTGCATTTTTTAAAAAGTTACGAGTGGTGGACTAGTTAAAGTTTAAAGTAGGACTCAAGAAATTTCTGTACTTTTCACAAACCGTTTCTTGAACCGTCTCGGCTGCGGCCTGCCGGTATCAAAACGTACGTATCAAATCCATTAAAAATGAACACGCTATTATATTACATAAAATTCGAACGCTCACAGGTAACTTTAGCGCTAAACAAAAATATGAATTTCATTTTAGAGGATGTACGAACTTTTGTAATGAGATTCGAAACGTGGTCGAAATTTTGAATTAATTTCGAATTTGGTACGAACTTTCGAAAATTTCAGTTGGAGAAAGTGTTCACAAAGCAAGTTGTTTTTTCACATCAAGATTTGAAAGATCCTTTTTAGAGCAAAGCACGATGAACCCAATGCATTTGCGCTTTTTTTACGATATTTGCTGCAGCAATAGCGATCTTGAGAACCGTTTGAGAGGGTTTGAAGTTTGAACCGTTTAAATCGGACGAACTTTCGAACTTTACCCTACGCTCTTTTTGTAGCGGTTAGGGAGGCTTAAACTTCCATATAATCTAATCCTTGGATCAGTTCTCATCAAGTTTCAGCTTCATTGGTTCCACTGTTCATTGAAGTTCATCTTTGTGCTGTTACAATCCTCTGTGTAGCTTTATCTGTGGTTTTGAAATATCGTTTCGCGGCTCTTGCCCATCAATGACACTTGTTTGGTATTTTTTTTGGGGCTAAGTTAGATTATTCAAATGATAATGGGGCTGCACTTGAATTGTTTACGATCATTAGGAGCTGGGGTGCTCTTCAGTATTCCTAGTTACAGTTTCTTGCTTGGCAACCTACAGTTCTGCGTTTCTCTCTTCAAGACGTTTTCTTTGTTCACATTAAGTTCAGAAGATCTCGTAATTATTTTCAACTTTTTCGTTTTTTTTGCGAGAGAGACGAATATTCGCTATGAGTACCTGTAGCACTATATGTTCTTGTTTTGATGTGCAACCTTTGGTTTGAGATAATTGATGCCAATGATTGACAAGCAGCATGTGGGACCTTAGTGGTAAAATTTTGTGTTGTGAATTATATATGTTATTTTTATATGATACTTTGTAATGTGCGAAGTTGAAACATACTACTATGCGCCTGGTTTTAGTGAGCAGGGGCAGCTTATATTGTGATCACACTTCGATAACACATTGTTGTCACCTGGCACTTGGCTTTCTTCTGTCAGGTGGCCAAGCCTTTTGCACGCCAATTACCCGGCATCTACCATTACAATTTTATTTTTCTAGTTTTCCCTTGTTCTAAGGTGTCATTAAAAGATTTCAAATGTAAGGTTTGGTGTAAATATAGAACAGAATTTTTGTTAAAATTAATATTATCCAAAAATCTTAAAAAATTGGTTAAAATGAGATTAGTTTATATCATTGGGCAATATGGGTAGCGTCACAGACAGCAGTTGGTTTTTGCACAAACTTTAGACAATGATGTCGCACTTAGAGACCTACCTTTATACACAGACGGTACCAATCAGCGTGACTTCCATGATAGTATTGACAGCCTTAGAGACTGTAGCACACAGACGTGACTCATCAACGTGACTACTGTGACTACTCCATGGGCCAACCTGCATTATGAAGTCCCAGCACCGGCGCTGCAGTATACTCGTATGTCGTGCCAACCGACAAGTTACTCTGAGACGCGCGGCGCATTCGAGAACGAGGCCCAGTGAATGACTCCGTAGTGCACATGCGTATCGGGACTGTGCATGAAAAATTTCGTTTCACAGGCTAGTTTTATTTTCAGCATGACTGTTGGTTTTGATTAGTGATGTACCGATACCATTTTTTTGGCCGATACTGATACCCATTTTTTGGCCGATACCGATGCCCATTTTTTGGCCAATACCGATGCCCATTTTTTGGCCGATACCGATGCCCATTTTTTGGTCGATACCGATACTCCGATACTTGAAAATACCGGTACTTTGACTGATACTACTACCGATACCAATACTTTTACAATAATCTAACCTAATATTACCCGTTGTGTGTTTCTTTGTGTATTTGTTTGGTGTCCGCTCCTTAGGAAGCAAAGGATGTATGAGTTTGCGGTATCATGGATACTGAATTCCTCAGTGTAACATTGAAAGATCGTCTGTACATGCATTGATATCAATTCTTAAAATAAAGGACGTCTTGGTAGTGAAGCTTCCATTTTTCAAAATTTTTTTTTTTGGGATCAGCAAAGACAAAATTAATTTTTTGACCCAAGCTTTCGGCTAGATTAGCTCTAGCCGTCATCAGGGGAACGATGTATTTTTAAACAAAACCTCTTATGGTATCCGCGGGTATCTAGTATACAAAACATTTTTTAAATTTTTAGATGCAAGCCGAAAATCATTGATCAAGGGCGACTGATAGAGAGCTACGGCTAGAGCTAATCTAGCCGAAAGCTTGGGTCAAAAAATTAATTTTGTCTTTGCTGATCCCAAAAATTTTGAAAAATGCATTGATATGTTTGACATTTTATCAGGATAGGTTAGTAGTATTGAGTAGGTTGTTGTGATCGCCGTAATTTGCGCATTTTTCCTAACCATGTCGCTTTTGTGCAGCTTTCAGGCCATATTGAATAATTAAAAAACATTAAATTAAATTTAGTAATTTTGAGAATAGCTGTGCCCCAAGTCATCATTTTTGAGTAATGATGATTTGTCACTGGAGGGGAACTCCAAGTCAAGAGAACTTTGCGTGTTCTTGTGCATATGTGCTCGGCATAAACATTTTAAACCTTCCCGACTTTCTGTTCCACGTATTGGCAACAGTGGACGACGCATTAGTGGTGTAGGGCCTACAAGAACCGCAGGTACTACCATGTAATGACGATTGCTAGGCCTTCGCGTCGTGAACGTGCTTTGCGTGAACGACTTTGCGTGAACGACATAGAATTAGGATAGCATAGGTTAGATAATGTTGACAGAATTTTTCCATGGGTCCACCTAGCTTAACGATGACATTGTCCTTGGCATTTCCATGGGTCCTGCTGCTACCTAATAATACTCTTGCCCTTGGTTTATTTGTTTGGTGTCTGTTTCTTCCATTTCTCTGTCACGCTCAGAAGGATAGTTATAATGACCGTATCTGTGATACGAGTCTCACCAGTGCACAAGTACAAGAATATTTTTCATCACGGGTCGGGTACTGTTAGGATGGATGTACTGTATTTGTTTGTCATCTACATCTTGAAAATTCGTTCATGAAAGGTATTGAATCCCATTTTTGGCGGGCCGTGCACACTTGTATTAAAATAAAGCCATTATAAGCCCTGCATGGGCGTTATAATAAAATTATTTGCTAATATATCTAATAATAAAACAATATTGACAATAAAGTTTCCGATTATGAATAATAAAACTGCTCTTGCTATGTTAACTATATTGTTGAGAAAAATAAAAAAATGAAACCCATTCAATAGATATGTGTTTCTAATCGTATTGCAACGTAATGTAGACTAGCTATAATAGCAACTGGCTCCATAAGTGGACCAAAACAATAATTTCTCCTAAATGGGTTGTCATTTTCATGTTATTCACACCAAATACGATTACGTACTTTGGCGAACAGAAAACGTTAAAATTCGATAAGCCCCGAAACCGAAAGTATCCGCAAACACGCAACCATCTATAAGAGGAGGAATTTAAAAACGAAAATTGCAAGGAACTTGATCAATTTTATTAGGAATTCGTTTCGGAGTCCAGATCCATCATCAGTTCGTAAATGTACAAATCATTATATCTGCAATAAAAGAGAAAACAAAATGTTGGATACAGTCATTAAAGGAAATCAAGAAAATAAAAATAAAATTAAAACGTCCCAGAAAAACTAAAATCGACAAGATTATTATTTAGTTACAATTTGGTATGGTTAGGAACTATCAGAATTGTTGAGGGCCGGTTTTCGTTTAAAAATATGTAAAGATTCTAAAATTCTGAGGTCACATGCAGTTGAAGGCGAATCTAAGTTTTTGAAGTCCTCAGAGGATGTTGGTTCGTTGCATTTCACAGCGTGATTACGTACTGCGGAGTGTGAGGAGTAAGCTAATTAGTTCCCCGCGCGGAAGCTTCGACCCCGATGTTCGGCCATTCTGTTATAAAAATATCATGACGTCATGCCGACGTACGATGATGTGCACTGCATACGACTTACAAGTACAACTGTTATGAATAAATCAGATAGGCTTGTATCTCCATCGGAAGCGTATCCTTGTACCGGAAAAAAGAAGCAACCTTTAAAATTATACAATTCCGGTACAAGGATACGCTTTTGATGGAGAACAGAGCCGTTCTAATTTATTCTTACAGTTGTGTGCAGTGCACATCATCGTACGTCGGCATGACGGCACAAAATTTTTATATTAGAATGGCCGAATATCGGGGTTGAAGCTTCCGCACAGGGAACCAATTCGCACAATTCGTACGTAATCACGCAGTAAAATTCAACGTACAGATATCCTCTGCGGACTTCTAAATCTTAGATTCGGCTTCAACTACATGTGACCTCAGAATTTTAGAGTCGCTACATATTTTCAAACGAAAACCGGCCCTCAACAATTCTGACAGTTCCTACCCATTGCAAATTGTAAGTATATCTTGTGGATTTAATTTTCTCTGCGACATGTTTTGATTTTTTTTGTTTTCGTGATTTCCTTTAATGATTGTATCCATTTTCTTTTTTCTTTTATTGTAGTCATAATGAATTTTACTTCTACGAACTGATGATGGAGCTGGACTCCGAAACGTATTCCTAGTAAATATGATTAAGTTCCTTGAAATTTTCATCGTTTTTAAATTCCTCATCAAGTTGCGATTAAAGCAATCAACTAACCCGTCCAGATGTATTCAACTATAAGATTGTTCGTGAAATTTTCAAACATCTTAACGTAGAAGAAAAATACAAGAGTCGTTATGAACGGCGATATGCTTGCTAAATTAAAATAAATTCTTAGCCTCGGAATATTTGACGATTTACACGCTAAATTAAAATAGAATTTTCAGCTACTTCTATATTAAATTCACAAAAACTTTCAAATGCACCTTCAACTTTATCAAATTGGTTTGGTTTTTGTTAGCCTGTCACATACTTTAAGAAATGGATATTAGGTCAAACTATATAGGTTTTAGTCGTAAAAGTATAGTAATTTTATGTCTCTACAGGGTTTAACTATTCATGCTGCATAGCTTTCAGTTATGAGTTATGACCGTACGTGACTCATCGGGAATTCGAAGTAGTGAATTCAGTTAACGGGCCTGATTAAATGCTATAATTCAACAGTTAGCTAACTAATTTACTAGGTATGAATAGGCTCTTTATTTGATTACAAGTACGCACAGCCCGTCAAAAATGACGGGATTTACTAACTTTGTTGAAATTTTTTTCCAGATGTGGTGCCCAACGAATGTATCCATCCTAATAGCACCCGTGATGAAAAATATTCTTGTACTTGCGCACTGGTGAAACTCGTATCACAGATACGGTGTTGGGGGACAGGTAGGCTTCCTACCATCAACATGTGTGACCTAGATCCATAGCACTAATGTACATTGGTTGTGAGAGACCTAACCTACCTATGACTTCTATCTTGTCTCAAGGTGAATAAATAAGCCAACACTCCCAGGTAATGGGTTTACGATTCTTTCTTTTTTTTTGTTTATTGATACACTATTAACAATGATTACAGAAATATACATAGGAAAATAACCAGGTGTGGACACTGATAATTAACCTACCTACAACGAACCGCTCAAAATTAACTCTCTCAATTATAACACAGTAGCTTGCTGTATTAAGGGCAATCCAGCACAGCAGCCCTGGAGCAACTTCCTACACAGCAATAGTAGCCGACCCAAGGCTCGTCCTGCAGGAGCGCAAGAGCGATAGGAGCGCAAGAGCACTAGTAAGGCAACGGCAGCGGCTGAGTAGGCCGGGGCGCGGCAGCGGCAGAGGATGCCAGAATGCGGCAATGGCGGAGTATGCCGGGGGTACCACAGCAGTGTGAGGTGCCGAAGTACAGCGGCAGCAGACGGAGTACCGGGTACAGCGGCAAAAGATGCCGGAGGAAGACTCAGCCGTTGTGGGCCGTTCTTCGGTCTCACGTAGTGGAGGCTGGTACCACAGAGCTCTGGGTGATGGCTCTGAAGTCCCCCGGTTGGCCTCTGCTACTGTTCTCCAATTGGAGATTGATCCAGAGGTTTGGAGGTCTGGACCGGAGGGTTGGAGGTCTGGAGGTCGATTTAGAGGTCTTCCTGCCAATCCGCCACGCATAATAAATAATAACTTCTAATGATAACACAGGCAATAAAGTACCGTTTCACAAATAATTTTACCTAACGAATAATCATTATCATATACACATCAATATTTCAAGCAATGAACCTATATATTCTTTTATTTCAATCCTATCGCTGCCTATTACTCTTACCCTTGCTGGATGATGCCGCTTTGAATACTTTGCCTGTACGCTATAATACTGCGCTTAGGAATTTTCTGCTTCACTATTTAACATTGATACATCTGTTCTGAAGCAGAAAAAGTAGGGGTTAGGGGAATAGGCAGATTGCACCATCTCATTAGCAAACACAGTTTAGGAGACTGGTGAACAACCCCATTACAACGGTCACTATTACTCTCCTTATGAGCGTGAAAAAAAAAAAAAATGGAAGACGCGGACTCCAAATAAGCCAAGGGTATTATTAGGTAGTAGCAGGACCCGTGGAAATTCCATGGACATGTCCTCGTTAAGCTAGGTGGACCCGAGAAAAAATTCTGTCAGTATTACCTAGCCTATCCTAATCTAAGCTAACCTATCCTATCCTAACAAAATCTATTCTGATAAAATGTCAAATATTTAAATGCATGGAAACGCCATCTTTTAATGTTACACTGAGGATTCGGTATCCATGATACCGCAAACTCACAAAACCTATGATTCTTAAGAAGCGGACACCAAATAAGTATATGAATAAACACACAACGGGTATTATTAGGTTACATACTTTTACTTTTATGATTTATGACCTTCATTTTAATGATAAAATATGTATTATTGAAAAGTATCGGCCGGATTTTGACAATACCGATACCACTAAAAATCGCCGATACTGCCGATGCCGATACATCGGTACATCACTTGTTTTGATGAGCATTCAACTGGACTGTCTCTGCTCTGCCGCTGCGTTGGTTTATTGTGTTCCATTTGGAAAAATGAGCACCAGAACTGAAGTTAAATAGTCAATTCTACACATATTTTCCAATATTTAGATAATGTGTCCATGTTGACTGCATTGTATCTGTACTGAGGTTTAAATTGAAGTCTCTCAACTGTATTTATTTTCATCGCCATATTTTGTAGGGTAGTATTTTTTATACATTATCATTAAAACTGAAGTTTTAATAGTCAGATTTTCTTTGAATACCTACTCTCCCAGTGAAAAAGTCAAGAATCATTCAAGCTGGATCATATTCAACAACAACTTCAACTTTTGTGACCACGGTTCACATCCACGTTTGCGTGGAGATCTCTGCTGACATAGAATTTTTGCAACTGAATGCATTTTTCTTGCATTATAATGTTCAACTAAGTGAAGAGTGATAAACCCGTGTGCAGCGGGCCCGTGGCTGCTGCAGGTGATCCGCCACATCAGCGACCAGTACGTGTCACACAGCAGCAAGGAGGTGCGGCTGGAGGCCGTGGCCACCATCTGCCACCTGCTGCGCCCCGTGTGTGAGAGCGGCAGTCTCGGGCTGCCCCTGCACCCGCACCCCAGCTACACCCCCCTCTGCAACGACCACTCCACCCAGCACCCCCTGCACGCCACCATCGTGTACGAGCACGTCTCCAGAGTGCTCTGGCTCAGCGTCACTGATATGGGTCAGTCTGAAACACGGAAAAATCTGAATTGCGTACCATGTACTAGATTCAATTCTGACTTGATAGATCCTACTTTGTAAATCTTTTTGTAAGGAGGCTTTAGGTTGAATTTAAAGATGATAAGATGTAAGCATAGATTTTTTGTGGCTGATGCTGTGAAGTGTACATGTCTATGTTTCTGTTGATTTTTTCGTGCTATGTTATAAAAGGATTTTCATCTATTGGTTTGAAGTAGATTTAGTTTAGAAGTTTTATACAGTTAGAATTGTCACATTGAAATTAAAATCTTATAACTTATAGTCATTGATTGCAATTACGTTTTATGGCTGTAAACACTATGGAACTTTCACCTAACAGAAGCGTTGTCCCCTTGGGAAAAAAACGCGTGACGTCCCTACGAATGACTTGACGTCCCTTCTAAGTTAGATAAATTTAAGATTAATGTTCAAAAACTCTGCATTTCTGTGATAAGTGACACCCTAATACGTGTTGGGAGTGGCAGTGCCCCACACGCACATTGGACATAGCAGCCCATTGGACATAGCAGCGTATCCCACAAGGAAGACACTCCGGCCTGTAGAGATCCATGCATGTGCAGACAGCGACGTGCGGCTGTGCGCGCTGGCATCACTGGACGACGCGTTTTCGGTGCACATGGCACAGCCTGAGAACCTCAACGCACTCGTGCTGGCGCTGAGCGACGAGAGCCTTGAGATCAGGGAGACCGCCGTCACCCTCCTCGCCAAGCTCTCCGTCATCAACCCTGCCTACGTCCACCCTCTCCTTAGGAAAACATTGCTCAGGGTTAGTGCCCACTGGTGGTCTTCTGAGGTACCTCCTTTTTTTGTTTGGTCTGTTGGTTGCTTTCTTTCTAGCATTTTGTTTGCCTCCTGTTTTGCTTGAGAGTCGTCTTTTTTCTGACTACTTGGCTATCCGTCAGGGAGGCCTTGCATGCTTCAGGGTTCACTCACTGCTGAGAAGCACGCACATAAGTATCGTTTATTATTTTGCTAATTTGATATCTTTGTGTTCCCTCGTGTATCGCGGTAGATGCGTTCCAAAACCCCCCGTGAAAGGAGATTTTCTGCGAAGTGGAATGGTCGATTTTTACGTATATATTTATGTTCATTTAGATTTTTAAACCCTCCCATAAAAATACTGTTTATTATTGATTCTTTCACTTGGTAATGGCGGGCTATGAACGCGTAAGACTTTCCTTGTTTTACCATATCTGATACTTTCACCTTTTTGGCGATGGTCAGCATTTTCCGTGACCGTTTGTACGTAGAAGCATCATTAGAAGTATATGCACGTTTTGGAGCCATTGCAGGACTTCAAACACACATAAAAGTTCAAAGTCACGCAAAAAATAACGAAACAGCGTATGACGATCTAAACCACGTAGCACGTGGCTTCAAACAGATTTAGGTTCTCCAGAAATGAATATTGGAATCACCAATCACAAGCCAGGTGTCAAAATGGGTGCCTGTTATTGGCCATCTTTCATTTTTGCACCAATTAAAGCCCGTCTTGCACATCGCTAGGCCGTGAAGCTGATCTCGCGTAGCCTTCACAGACACACAATGCGTACGTCTATAGCCTTTTCAGTTGGTTCTGTTTATATTTATACGCTGTTATAAACTCAAATGTGTGTTAATATCTTAAAATAAACGTTTTTTATCTTTACACTATCAATTAGGATATTTTTAATATTTCAATGGTATTTAATACTATATTTTAGATTTAATGTTTATTATTTTATATATATGCACATAACGGGTGTCCCCAAAAAAGGATACCCAATTTTCAAGGGTTGTAACTATTAAAGTTACATAAAATTAGTCCCATTTTGTTTCTTGACATTCGTTCCATATCTGTACAAAATTTCAAAAAATTGATCTAACCGTTTTCTTTAAGCAGTATTTTTAGTGACCGATACTGAAAACCTGTTTGCACACTTTCGTTAAATTTCGAATTTTATGGTATTAAAACCATGTTTTTAATAACTTTCAACAGTTTATTAGATAGAAAATGTCGCTAAAATAAAAATACTATCGAAATCTTCCTCCCATTATTCGTTTCCTTCGGTGTGTCCTCCGTTTCTCTCAATACACAGTTGCATTTGCCTCCTCATTCCCGCCATCACTCGTCTAACGAGAGCATTATCTCCTTGTAGCAAATTGGCCTCATTTTCAATTCTTTACTCGAGTTCGTCGGTATCGCGTAGTGGAGAGCTATAAACTTTACCCTTTAGAGGTCCCCAAAGGAAGAAATCACACGGCATCAAGTCAGGCGATCTGGAGGCCATTTGGTACGATGATATGGTTTTAATGTAATAAAATTCGAAGTTTAACAAAAGTGTGTAAACAGGTTTCCAGTATCGGTCACTAAAAATACTGCTTAAAGAAAACGGTTGGATCAATCCTTTAGAAATTTTGTACAGAGATGAATCATATGTTAAGAAACGAAATGTGACTTTCTAATTTCATTTAAATTTAATAGTTTCTGAATTACTGCCCTTGAAAATTGGGTATCGTTTCTTGGGACACCCTGTATATATGTGGGGGTCGGCCGAGCCCGCGAAGTGGTGAAGCCACAAAAGAGGATCCCCGAAGTGGCGAGGGAATTCAGTAGTTGTCAGCTCATGTCGCGTAATGGTCGTTAATTGTGGTGTTCGTGTGTTGGTTACGCTATGGCTTGCTCGTACGCAAATACAATCTGCAGTTCTGGTGTAACTGTTCATTGTTGATGACATAGCTCCAACTTTACTGGAAGGCAAATGCTCACTACCTAGCTGACTGCGCTCATTTTAGCGATCGAACTACACTAATCTTTTGCTCTCTTGTTACCATGCCTTCAAAGAAAAACTTGTAGTCATTACATTCACATTACTTTAGAGACATGACAGGAGCGCAAAGGCGTGACTCGTCCGCCTGACTGTCATGACTTGACTAGCATGCGGGTTGCCCTTAGTTTTGTGTTCCAAAAAACTTGCGCCACAATAGACTGCGCTATTACGGGGCGTACAGGAGAACCTAAATAAAATGACATTAGGTAGTGAAAAGTGCACACCTCTGGGTATGACTTTGTTGCTCACATGGTAGTTTTATGATTGGCATTCCCAGCATCATGTAGAGCTTTCGCGTCAGTCTTGAAAATGGTTTACGCTGGAGCTCTCCTTAGCTGGCTCTTCATATTTTTAGACATGCCCTCCATAGATCCTAACATTTTGGTATGCATCTCAACTTCTTACCTGCAGGTGGTTTCTTGGGTTACCGCGCTACTTGGTTCATTACGCTACTTAAGGAATAAATTTTACTACCTTTCCAAAAGTGTTGACAATCACTTTTTCTAGATGCGTCCCTTATATTTTGACTACCCATCACAATTACCTGGTATCCTCATTACGTACAATTCTCCACTAACAGTCTCCTCTGTTTTATCGAAAAAATTTTATCAGTCTCCTCGCACTTTCAATTCTTCGATCTTCCCCAGCCAGCAAGCTGATGGAAAAAAGATAGTGTGACAATAAAGAATCCTTAACTTTCCCCGTAAAATACCGCTAACAAACCTAATTTTGGGATACATTTTTGACATTCATTTTAAGCCGAAGTTTTACCGCGCATAGCGCTACATCAACGTTCGCGTCGGTCTTGAATTTTATTGAGACGGGTGTTTCCATTGCTCACGTCTCAGTTTCTTTGATATGCTCTCTACAGCTGTTGTAGCTCTTGTTGATACAACTATCGATGAAATATTTTATATTTAGCACAAATAGCTTCGTAACTAACAATTACCGAGAATATTTCCAATACGAACACCTGGGTCAAATTAGATGCTGAGAAAGAGTTCTCGAGCAGATGCTAATCAAGCTCAGCCTGACGAGCATCAGAAAAATAACTCCACATTGGACGATGCTCTTCGGGCGGATGCAACTATTGAAGGATTTAACACTCCCAACAGTTTCCGAGCTGTGAGTTGGATAGGTCTGTGGCCGGAAATTTCTACTCGGTTCAATAGGGATTACGTCAAGACTACTAGCCACATATGAATGCCGCGAGACGATTATCTATCACAAGTAAATATTTTCAAAATCTCTGATAGTTTCTTTTCCACGTTATCATAATCAGCTTTTCAATACAGTATAGCAGTGGCATGTATATAAAACATTAAATAATTTTGGTAAATCTGAAGGAGATGACAGTTGTCGATTTTGTAAATTTCGATGCCTTAGCATAGTTAATTAGATCGAAATAAACAAGTTTTCTTCTATGCACTTTTTGTCTCAAATGAGTATTTTATTAGTTATAGCGGTAAATGACTTACCGCAACTCCAGTCTTTGAAGCAGCAAGAAATTCTTTGATCGAGTTGTATGGCAACACTGCAATGGCGTCTCGCTTCCAGCGCTCTGTCTTGAAAGACGAAACCAAACCTACCGCTATACCTCGGTAAATACTCATTTGACAAAAAAAGTGTATAGAATAAAAGTTGTTTATTTCGATGTTATTACCATGTTTCAAGCAACAAAAATTCGAAAATCGATGAGTAGCTGTTTATTCGAGCGCATTCGTCATCAATGACGAAACTAAACTTACCGCTATAAATCATAAAATACTCATTTGAGACGAAAAAAGAATAGAAGAAAACTTGTTTATTTTGATTCAAATAATTAGGTTCAGGCACCAAAAAGTGGAAAATCGACAACTGTCATCTCCTTCAGATTTACCATAATTTTCAATTGGTAATTGAAATAAAGTTTAGTTTATTAAAAGAGATTTCATTTTTATTTATGAGTTTTTTCAACAAGTTGAAATTGGCTTAAAAGTACAGTAAAAACAGAAACCTGGAAAGTTATTCGTACTCTACAAAAAATACGTTTTTACACCTGGTCGATTTAAAATACTTGAGGGCAATAAAGCATGAAGGCTTAACACGTTAACTGCGATATGCTAAACTGAAGTTCAATATTCAATCAAAATTTAAAGTCATTTGCGGTAATCAACTTTGAAAATAGCAAACATCAACTGGATCGCGCCTCCATTTAGCTTTCATTAAGTATTTATAAAAAAATGAGTTAGTGACTGCAGGTCGGTCAGCAGCACTATGAAAATCACCCAAGTGACTACCGGTGGGTCACTTCGCTGGAAATGTGTTAACACGGAAACAATCCGCACGCGAACAGTACGAATACCGCCCAGACACTGGTAACAACACGTGCTACGAGTAACGCACGGCGTACGAGTTGAGAGTGACTAAATCAATACCAGTCATCGGTGCACACAGTTAACCACTTGTGCGGCACAAACTTTCCACTCTACCTGCCAACCCTTGACTGGCGCTCGCGTCCGTCCGACGTTCGCAGCGACTGCAGCCTCTCACTAGTTCTCAATCAGCATCTCTCAGTAATATAGGTCAAGTAAAAATTCCTCTCTCATAGGTCTTCTTTTGTTAGAAATTGAATAGATTTTTTTGAGGACCAACTTTCCCGGTTCACTGCTGTCGTGTTTTCAGCACCTCCAACTTTCTTCTTTCACTTATGTTTTGTTTCATACCCTTGTATCTTAACTCACCGTTTCTATGTGTATGATCTTGTTTGGAAACACACCTTGTGCACAGATTTTGCGTTCCCTTTAACTCCACACTAAATGGTGCCTTCGTCCTTCCCCCTCAGGGGGATACAACTATTGTATCTATGGGAATTAGCGCTCCCAGGGGGACTATGTAAGGGCCTGAGCTAAAGGTTAGGTAGGCTTTATTTTTGTTGAAATAGAATAGGTTTTTATTTTGTTATGGACCATCATTTTTCGGTTCACTGCTGTCCTGTTTTTCAGCACCTACTACTTTCTTCTTCAACTTTGATCTTGTTTCATGAACTTCTTCCTCATCTAACTGTTTCTGTGCCCTTTCTGCATAGATTCCACGTTCCCTTAACTCCATACTAAATGGTGCCTTCTTCTTTCCTCTCTTTGGATCGCCTTTGTTGCGGATAGGGAGGCTTAAACTAACTAATAATCTAATCTGATAATCTGCCTTCATCCTTCCATCTTTAGAACATCTTTGTTGTGGTTAAGGGGACTTAAACTAATTAATAATTTGTAATCTATTCCATTCAAACTGTGTACCGAGAGGGCGTTTTCCAACAAGCTCTCAAACCTTCACCAAGTTACATGCTAAGAAAATATTTTCGTGCAGGTTCTGAGCGAGCTCGATTTCACGGGTATCGGGCGTAACCGCGAGATGAGTGCGCGCATGTTGCGCCACATGATCGCGCAGGCGCCGCGCTTCCTGCGCCAGTACGTGCAGCCCATCATGAGCGTGGTGGTGCCCATCCTCACCCAGCCCGACCTCAACCCTGTGGTCACCGTTAGCCTTATGACTGCCGTCGGAGACTTAGCGCAGGTATCGACGCAGCTTTCCTTTTTATTACTAATGTGTGATTGATTGTCGTTATGTACACACCTGATCAAAAGTTTAAGACCACTTGAAAATTTAAAGAAATGCCCAATTTTCAGTGCTAAATAATTAAATGCATTCAACTAGGGATCGGTAATTACTAAAAGTAAAAGGTGAGAAAGACAAAAAATAACAATTGTAACAATTTATTAAGAAATCAACACTTTTAATGAATAATGACTGTTTCAGTTGATCATAATTATAAGACCAGGGTAAAAAAAGTTTAGTTTATGGGTAATTTCCGGCATTTTGTTTAGTTGCAGGTTGGCACTGATAGCGTAAAGGTTTCACCATGTCCAAAGCAAGCAAACTTTCCAAATTTGAACGTGGTCGAATTGTCGAACTACATAAGCAAGGCTTGTCGCAACGCGCAATCGCAGCTGAGATTCACCATAGTAAAACTGTAATTTGCAACTTCCTAAAGGACACAGAGAATTATGGAACAGCAAAATCTAGTGGTAGACCGAAAAAAATTTCACGTGCGTTGGGTTGGAGAATAAAACGGGTGGTTTCTGGAGACAGCAGAGGTCGGTCTTCCAAGCAAAGTAAGGCCCTCACAGATGCTGGTTGCAGAGCAGTAACGATCAGGCGGCACTTGCGATAAAACGGCATGAAGAACAAAAAGCATCTACAAGGTCTTTGGTTGCTTCAAAGTCACAAAGTTTACAGTTTGCTCGTGAGCACCAAACATGGGACGTTGAGAAGTGGTCTCAAGTTTTATTTTCTGATCAGAAAAAATTCTATATGAATGGCCCTGATGGCTCCCAACGGTACTGGCATGACAAAGAAATTCCTCCTGAAATGTTTTCCACGCGCCATAGTGGTGGGAGGCATCGTTATGGTATGGGGCGCATTTTTCTACAGAGAAACCATGGAGCTTCAGGAGGTACAGGGTCGTCAAACAGCTGCTGGTTACGTCGGAATGCTGCAACGATCATCTTTGTCAGCAGAGGGTCCTCGTCTGTGTGGTGATGGATAGATTTTTCAGCAGGATAATGCAGCAGTCCACACCGCCCGCCAGACTACGATTTTCTTTTAAGAAAATGGGGTCACTGTTTTGCGTCATCCAGCATGTTCGCCGGACTTAAACCCAATAGAAAATGTTTGGGGGCGGATGGCAAGATATGTTTATGAAAATGGTAAACAATTGGCGTCAGTAAACGAACTTTGTGCTGCCATCTTCAGGAGCTGGGACAATATTCCTCAAGCCCTCATGGAAATTCTTGTTTCTAGTAAGCCACGAATAATTTTTGAGGTTATTAAGAAGAATGGAAGCAGTACTCATTACTAAGTTCAATGTTTGCTCACCTCGACGTCGTTGAAGAAAGATTTCCTATGATTTTCGTATGTGGTCTTATCTTTTTGATCAACTGAAAAAGTTATTATTCATTAAAAGTGTTGATTTCTTAATAAATTGTTACAATTGTTATTTTGTCTCTTTCTCACCTTTTACCTTTAGTAATTACCGATCCCTAGTTGAATGCATTTAATTATTTATCACTGAAAAGTTGGCATTTTTCTAAATTTTCAAGTGGTCTTAAACTTTGGATCAGGAGTGTATTATTGCTGGTCGTGTGAGTACTGGAACTTTTAACCCTTTAACGCCCAAGTGGACTGTACGGTCCTCTTTCAATAATAACAATAATATATTGTATTTCTTATTCAATTTGTTCACTAATGTGTCCTTTGAACTTCACTGCCGAGTGGTAGTTCCTTCCCCATCTTGATAACAGTGACTACCTAATGCCAGTGTCGGTTTAGTGATAGTGGTTGTTATAACGGTAATACGAGTATAAAAATGTGGGCGTTAAAGGGTTAATTAAACCACGATAGAGTATCTTGCCTACAGGGGATGATTTCTGTCTGAGTATGGTTGAATTGGATCGAAATTAACAAAAAGTATAAAGTGATTTTGTGTGTTTTCTTCTCACATCAATAGAGGGCTGAAAAATTTATGTACAAAGGATGAAACATTGACGACAGTCGTTAGGTTTTTATAAATCGAGAATTCCACCGTGTAAGTGCAAGATACGTTTATCTGTTCTCTCTTGTTAATCTTAGCCGCATCACTGCAGTGGTTCCCATCTCTTTCTCACTTAAGAGTCCTTAAAACACAAAAACAGGAGGAGAGGCACTTGTGAAGTAATAGCATTAACTGACATGAAAAAATTAAAGTGAAAAATTTTGAAATGTTAATTTCCACTCGTGGACTCGATCATAAGGCCAATGAAGCATGAGCAGTAAATGACAGCATCTTTAGAGTGGGGTTACGTCATGGCTTTCTCGAATCCTCCAGTGTTTCCCGTCTTGCTTGTGAACTCCAGTTTGTGCATGCTCATTTTGTTCATCGAGAAATCTCAACGGCCTCAAATTCACCTTCCTCATTTTTGTTTACATTTTCTTATCAGGGCTGGTCGTGTTTTTTCTTCGCACTTCGTGACAGCTTTGACGTCAAATGATCTCATCAATCTGGCTACTTTGTCACAAGACCTATTTTTTCATTTCCCATGTTATCAAACTTATTCATTCTAATTTTTCAATCATCAAATTTCTTATCACCATTTTTCTCTTTTGTCATCAGACCTGAAACCTGCACGTCATTAAAAACAGCCTGAAGACCGCGTTTTTTTTTAACTAACACGAAAACATCATTTTGCACTGCGATGCAGCCACTGAAATTGGTAACGTCAAGTCAGTTGTATAGGGCGCGCATACATCGCTTGCAACCATTGTTGCTGCAATTGCGCAGGTGAGCGGAGGCGACATACGGGCGTGGGTGGGCGCGGTGATGCCGCTGCTGCTGGCGATGCTGGAGTCGCGGCTGTGCGGGTGGCGGCGGCAGGTGGCGCTCGTGACGCTTGGGCAGCTGGTGGAGGCCACCGCAGGGGGCTCACAGCACCCCTACACGCAGTACCCCTTCCTGCTCCAGCTCCTCCTCTCCATACTCAAGACAGAGACACAGCAGCCCGTTCGGTTAGTGCATGCGTGTCTCTTAATTCTCTGCTTCTTGTTGGTTAACATTGTACGTTAGCTTATTTCCTGGGCAAATATACACAAACTATTATACGCTTGTGTTATCTTACTGTGCTGCTTAAGCTCTGTGGTGCACACTGCCATGATTGGTGCTATATTTTAGTGTGTTTAATTTTTATTTATGAAAAAGTGTTACCGTTTTTCATTTTTTGGGCAGACGAGAGACGCTGCGTGTCCTTGGGTTGCTGGGGGCCGTGGACCCGTACAAGCACAAGATGAACGTGGGCGCCATCACGCTGCAGCGGGACACGGGGGTCGCTGTTATTGCTATTGAGGACCAGGACGACAACACGCAAGGTATCCACTCTCTTGTGTTCCTGACATTATTCTGCTAAGTTTATACTGCTTTAAAGCCTTTGTTTGTTCTTTCAAGGTTCACTTACAGTGCATGTTTTGTGATGGTAGTTTGGCATAAAAGCGACATCGTTGCATCTGATGTAGTGAATATTTAAAAAAAAATCTTGAAATTAATGTAATATTTGAAGTTTAGTGTCACTTCGAGGAGTGTATCAAAAATGTTTCCATGACTGTGACGCTTTCTGTACTAGCAAATGATGCTCCTTTAACTACTACATGTGCGAATTCAACTCTGTATTCTTAATTATCAATTGAACGCTTTATATAAGCTAGCTATTTCAATCAGCATTCCGTGCAGACTTTTGCTCCTCATTTTCAATTCATAAGCATACTCACTCTATTGTTTTAGATATGGTTTGGGGTATATTAAGCATTTTTAATTGGAACAGTTAAACCTGAGTCCATTGGAAATGACACTATTCCATATTTATGCATGATAAACAAACCAAATCAGAGAAGCTGAGCTCCAGCCAAGGAGTTGTAGCAATTTTTCACAGAAACTCGCACTGCTTGCTCTAAAGATGCTGTGTTGGCTATCGTTATTCAAGAAGATGCTGGGTTGACTATCGTTATTCAAGAAGATGCTGGGTTGACTATCGTTATTCAAGAAGATGCACTGTTGACTATCGTTATTCAAGAAGATGCACTGTTGACTATCGTTATTCAAGAAGATGCTGGGTTGACTATCGTTATTCAAGAAGATGCTGGGTTGACTATCGTTGTTCAAGATTCTGGAAGATGCAGGGTTGACCATCGTTATTCAAGAAGATGCAACGTTAGCCATCGTTATTCAAGAAGGTGCAACGTTAGCCATCGTTAGTGCAAGATATTGTGTGTTACAGGCCCACTGGTGCTGGGAGCAACGGGCCCCAACGAGATGCTGGTGAACCAGAACTACAGCTCCATGGACGAGTACTACGCTGCATGCTCCGTGGCCGCCATGCTCAGGATGCTCAAGGAACCCAGCCTCGCTCAGTACCACGAAGAGGTCTCAAAGGTATAGCTGCTGTCCACTTCCATGTCTCGGATGTTATTTAGCTTAGTGATAGCAACTCATGTGCTGGTAAAATGAAGTATTTTTCTTTATTGTGGTGTTCGTTTGCTTTAACTATTTACTTTTTGTAGAATTACAGCATAGGTCTTGCTGGAGTGCAGGGTATATAAATGAAGGTTCATGCATCGGCTGTGAAATTGCATTGAAGATTTTGATCATTAATTAAGTCTCTCAAATGTTCTGTTGAAAAAGATGCTGAAGTTTTGTTTCAATTTGCAGTTCTATTAATAAGATTATGCTTAATTTTGACGAACTTTTTATGCACGTCAGAAACGGCGAAGTGTCAATAAAAAGAAATGGGAAGGTTGATAGCCTAATGTTTGCGTTTCAAATTGACGTCTCCGATTGATCAAGTCATTGTTTTGTTATTGCTAAATTGACTAATCAATGTGCCCAATAATTTCTACAGCCAAAGTACAGCATCTTTTCACCTCATCTCAAATCTTTAGAACAAAAAATCGGAGTAAATGTTTTCGTTGTTACTTGAGTTCAACAATCCGGATGGACAGCGTCCTGCATGACGGATAACGTGTGTTCTTTCTACGACAGGCCATCAACTTCACGTACCAAAATTTGGGAGCGAAAGGCGTACCTTTCTTGAGTTTGGTGGTGCCGTCCTTACTGCAGGTGAGTGAAGGGGTCAGGCATCCAAGTGCTCGTTACTCAATTTTCTCACTCCTTGAAGTGTGATTTGAACATGCATGCTTTAATATATTTATTTTGGAGAAACTGGGCTAAATTTTCAATATATTTCAAGTTTTTCAATTTTGTTTTGATGCACAGAAGAACGAAAATGCATGCTTGGATCGTAAGATCGCACATAGAACTATAGCGTGCCTCAGTGTGCATCGTTGATATTCCATTATCGCATTTTGTGTAAAGCTAGCCTGCTAGAGTGACTGGTAAAGCATCACAGCAGCTGTACGTGCGCGCTAAATGAGCCGTGACGCGTAGTCAGCAGTATTCAGAGCATCTAGGAAGTGAGCTCGATAGGGTAGATACGAGTAAATAATTACAACTGAACTGCCGCTAGTATGTTAATTTTGGCGTGTTTAATTTTGTTGCTTTGCTGTAAATGTTCTCTTTCATAGTGCTGATGATTGTGATATAGTTACAGCAATGAACAGCTCGTAATGTTCTAGTGAAGAGATGTCTAAGGAACTCAAAATGAAGTGAAAGTATGGGATGGTCTTTATTTTGTGTGTGTTTTAGGATGGTTTGATGTGAAACAAAGCCGTGTGCTTTCTAAATTCAAGTTGGCTTCTAGTTGTTTTCATAAATTTGCCGTAATAATCAGATATATTACAAGTGTCTTCATTGTAATGATTGACCACAGTGCACTACAAGGCGTTGAAATACATGAATATGTTGATAAAGCTTGAGATGTTATTTTCCGCATTGACTACTCAAGATATACAATTATTGCATCCATGCTAATTAGCGCTACAAGAAGGAAGATCTCACATCCCAAGCCAAAAGTTCAATGGGTAGGCTTTCGTTTGTGAAAAATTCAATGTTTTTTTCTGTTTTTTAGGGACTATTTTTTCTTGCTTCAACACTTTTATTCTTCATTGATTACTTTCTTCTTGAACTTTTATGTTACTTCACAAAGTCTTTCCAATCTTGTTGTTTCCAATCCTGATTGGAAACGCACATCTGGGTTTCTTTTATCGGTTCCTTTAGCTCCATACTAAATGGTACCTACCTTCCCTTTCTCTTGCTACGAACACATTTTTTGTGATAGGGAAGGTTTAAACTAACTCAAAATCTATTCTAATCTTTTTGTAATGATAGTATGTGAGGTGCAGCAGTTTCCCTAAATGCTGTCAAACATATTTCTGGCAATGAATTGTATTGCTCAAACGTGCTTGACTGTCGCTTGCGTTGGGCAGGTGGTGCGAAATTGCGACCAGAACAACCGCAGTAACTTTCTCACTCGACTGGCGTCCTTCATTGAGATCGTAGGGCAGCACATCAGGAACTACGTAGACGACATCGTCCAGGTCATCAAGGTACTTAGTATGTCTTAGCTTGTCTGGCCTTCTGTCGATGAGCACAGTGAACTTGTTTTCTTGGTGTTGAAGAAAAAATGATTCTCCAATATCATTTAACACGTTGACTACGTATTGGTACATATTTGTACTACGAGGTAAATTGCTCATTTATGTATCGGAACATATAGCAAACTTTTCATCTATTTTGCTACCTTTTACATAATAAATTTAGAAAGGTTGAAAATGTATTGGAGCAGGAAAGTTGGTGTTTAATACGACTTCTTCTAGCCTAACCAAACGGACCGTATCAACTGCTCAACCAAACTCAACGTGTTAAATTGTTTTGCTTTCTGGAACAATGAGTGTATACTGGAAATTGCCACATTACAAGTTTTTGACCTTCTGAAGTCATTCCATGAATTTCATGTAATGCCAAGTAAGAACTGCTACTGCTACACAAGAGGAACACCTAGTGTCAATATGCAATTGTTTGTCAATCACTATCTCTCTTCCACAGCTGTACTTAACGAACACGTAATGCCAGCAAGCCGTTTATTGTTCATTAATCACTCCCTCTCCTACTGCTCTACCTGAAGAACACCTAATGGTGCCTTCCTCCTTCCTCTCTTTGGAACGCCATGGTTGCGGTTAGGGAGGCATAAACTAACGTATAATCTAACCTGAAGAACACCGAATACCAGTGAATATTTATTCATCAATTGTTCCCTTTCCCACAACTATACTTGAAGATCATATACGCCAGTATATACTTGATTAGTGATTCCCTCTCCCACAGCTGTACTGGAAGAGCGACGTGAGCCCTGAGCTGGCAGAGCCCCTCATCCTGGTGGTGAAGAGCGTAGCTGTGGCGATGGGTGCCGAGTTCAAGGCGCATCTCAAGGACATCATCCCGCTCATCATCAAGTCCTTGCACAGCGACGGCAAAGACAAGCCCATCACCAAGAGTGTGAGACGCGTGTGCTGTTTGCTTTTCCTTCCTCTATGTTGCTGATGTGTGTTGATCGTTTGTAGGTAGTGTGGTGCGTGTGTTAATCCCGTGTCTTGCTAGCGCATACGTTGATCAACGATTAGACTATTTTGCTAGCACTGCCTTGGAATTTAAGTGTTCGTCTTTGTAGTGTATTTGACGTGCAGGCCCGCTTAACTTTGCTGTATTTATTTGTTCTCTTTAATAATGGATTTTTTCAAATGTTTCTAAAGGAGTTGAGAGTAAGTTATGTCTTTTCTTGTGTATGAACAAAATATTCGATTACTCATTATTAATTATCTCACAATTCTGAATGCCATCATTCTTCAGCTGATGGAGATGTGTGATTTTGAATGTTTACTATAAATTTTATAATTGTTATGCATATTAATTCGTAATTCGGTAGGCTATAGTCGTGGATGTCCTCACGTTGACGATTTTCTGCTGGAATACCACTTTTGTTGCTAACTTCTGTTGCGAGTTGCTCAACATATCTAGCTTCTATACGTTCTTTATGTAATTTGTCAAGTATCCATTTGTTTTACTGTGTGAAATTTTTGAACTTAAATTATGTTCTATTGTCTTTTTCTTCTTTCTTTGCTTTGTAAACTTTCATCAAGGCTAACTATGACTCTTGGACTTTCGTTTTGACAGCTTCTTGATGCCTTCAGCAAGTTTGGTGTTAACCTGGAGGAGTTCATCTACGCTCTCTTGCCTCACATCGTGGTGCTCTTCGACAGTCCAGAAGTGCCTCTCAAGGTATGTGATGTTCTACTGGTGTAATGCAATAAATTTGCCCCTTAGTAGTGTAAATTCGCTGAAAGTTACAGGTTATGTGTCAGATAATGACCTGCTATCTGTGTTACACAAGAATTTTCCTTATGTTTATGAAGAAAAATGAATATGTTCGGGAAGTTTTCATGGGTGGCCAAGGCCTTATTCAGTTTCCTGTCAGTTGCATTTCCTACTTTTTACTTTTGTTAGTAAAACACAGAGCACTCTACATTATTTAGACACAAATTTTTGTGCCGATCCTGCCGACCTTTACACCATTGACAACAACAAAATAAACTGTAGTTGTGGATATATTTTACGGTTGTTACCCGAACTGAAGAATTCAGTAATTATGTTTTCATTGACTCATAACAAAAGTCCTATTTTATTTCAGTCAATTTAATTAACTTCCTTCTTAACATTGGCTTTTCAAATGGCGAATAATTTTTAGTGCAATTTATATGAGTGACGTCTACCATCAGTCAAAGCGGTATCAGCTGTTTGTGACTAAAATTATTTGTGCTCCTTAAAATATTTGTTTATTTACTTTTCACAATTTAATGGTTGTATGATGGCGAGTTTTTTTGCGCTATTAGGTGCATGGAGAATTATAAAACTTCGTTTTCAGGAAGATTTTCCAAATGGGACAAGGATAATATTGACAGAAGACAATTTGTCAGGAATATTAGTACAACTAGGGAAAATTAAGTTTCCTCACATTAGTAGTCAGGGCTGGGCTTTCCCATCGTCGCTATGTCCAGCGAGTATTTGCAACAGACTTTGATGAATTTGTTTCAATGAATTTGTTTCAATGGGTATGTTTTGAATAGTAATTTTTTTTCTCCTTTTACTCACACTGTTATTAATTTCGAGAGTGTGGTCCTTTATCTTATGTTGTCCTTACGGTAGCATGATGATGTCTCAGCACCAACTATGTGACCTTTGTGACTTTCAAATTGCTCAATTGATTAAATTTTAATGAGCTTGTTTGTTAATGAACTAAACCTATCAAACAGAACGCAAGAGCTCTTATCACTAGACCAAGAAGTTCAGAAGCCTTACACATCTCCACTCATGTATTGAGATAAATGTTTCATGTTTGGGTTTACTGAATCATAGATGAGTAATTTTCCCGATTTCTCTTTAAAAGTTTTTCTCGTAATATTTTTTGTGATTATGTTTCCATCATGTTCAGCAACTTAACTGCATCATTCTCACCATCAACGCCGTGCTCACTAAGCACATGATCATGTTTTCTAACTACGATCTGCGTATTCCTGAGGGTTTTTTCACCATTATATATTTAAAATTAAAATTTTTTACTGTTGCAAAACCATGGCTTTAGTCACATGTGATATGATTTGTCAGTTACGATAACTGAATAAAACATTGCCCTACGCAAAAACTTGCAAAAGTGCTCATGTTGACGCTCTAATGACGCCCCCTTAGGTGCGGTCGGCGAGCATCACCACGGTACAGTCACTGGCGGTGGACATCCACATGGGAGACTACCTGTCGCGCATCGTGCACCCCCTGCTGCGCACGCTGGACCAGTGGCCCGAGCTGAGGCGGGAGGCCATGGAGCTCTTCACCACCCTCATTGCGACCATGGAGAACAACTTCATCTGCTTCATACCCACCATCAACGCTGTGCTCACCAAACACAAAATTGTTGATCCCAACTATGATTTGCTTGTGGCTAAAGTGGTCAGGGTGAGTTCAGGGGGGTGTTGGTCTAAGTAAAAGTATATTGTAGGGATGTTTCGACTAGCTCTAATGCTGTGTTTTATGCTATATGTTGTGAATTTGGTTCTTGAGTGGTAATTTTGTTATTCTAGTCTTGCAGTTGTAGGCAATTCAAGTGTAGGAAAATTTTTTCAGTATATTGTGAAAAAGGATAATTGTTCTAAATAAAATGTACTCAGGCAAACACTGTTTTGTATACTGTATTTATTATACATTTTGAGCATAATATCTACATTTTGTTGCAATTTTATCTAGTTAAATTTAATACCTATAAACAATTTGGAAGTTTGGTTTAAATTTGTTATTTTGTTAAATTTGATATTGACTATAAACAATACGAAACTTTCCAATACGAAACAGTATGCATTTTATTGCGTCTATATTGTTACTGTTATGAAATGGAAAATGGGAAAGCTCCAGGTTTGGATGGCTGCACGGTTGAATGTCTAAAGAAAGGAGGAAATGTGGTTATAGAATGGTTGGTGCGTTTATTAAATGTGTGTTTCGAGGCTAGTAAAGTGCCGGTTGATTGGAGTAGCGCGTGCGTAGTTCCGTTGTACAAGGGGAAAGGTGACAGGTATGAGTGCAGTAATTCTAGGGGTATAAGTCTACTGAGTGTCGTTGGGAAGCTGTATGGAAGAGTGTTAATTGGAAGAGTGAGAGTGTTGACGGATCGTGTGCTTGCTGAAGAACAGTGTGGTTTTAGGTGTGGTAGAGGTTGTGTGGATCAAATGTTTGCTGTGAGGCAGGTGAATGAAAAATACTTATTAAAGGGAAAGGATGTATATTGGGCATTTATGGATCTAGAGAAGGCGTATGACAGAGTGGATCGCGAGGCTTTATGGCAAGTGGTAAGTTTGTATGGAGTGGGTGGGAGACTGTTGAATGCGATCAAGAGTTTCTACATTGATAGCAGAGCATGTGTGAGAGTAGGGAATGAGGTGAGTGAATGGTTCCCAGTTGTGACAGGTGTGAGACAGGGATGTGTGATGTCGCCGTGGTTGTTTAATTTGTTTATGGATGGTGTGGTGAGAGAAGTGAATGCCAGAGTGTTGGGAAAAGGTGCGCAGTTGGTGGGACGAAATGGTATGGATTGGGAAGTGTGTCAGCTGTTGTTTGCAGATGATACAGCGCTTGTGGCTGATTCAGAGGAAAAACTGAGGAGACTGGTTACAGAGTTTGGTAGAGTGTGCGAAAGGCGGAAATTGAGGGTAAATGTGAATAAAAGTACGGTGATGAGATGTTCAAGAGGTGGAGTGTTTGGCACTTTGGATGTGAGGTTGAATGGGGAAGTTTTAGGGGAGGTAGAGCATTTTAGGTACCTCGGGTCGGATGTGACTGTTAAGGATAGTATGGAAGTAGAAGTGAAGCATCGAGTGAGTGAAGGTTGTAAGACATTGGGTGCAATGAGGAAAGTTTTTGAATGCAGGAGTTTGAGTATGAATGCTAAGAGGGGACTGTATGAAAGTTTGATTGTGCCAGTTTTTTTGTATGGAGCAGAGTCCTGGGGGTTGAGAGCAGCTGAGAGGAGGAAGTTGGATGTGTTTGAGATGAAGTGTTTGAGGAGCATGTATGGAGTAACAAGAAGAGATAGGATCAGGAATGAGTTGGTTAGGGAGCAGACGGGTGTTATCAAAAAGTTGAGCAGGCGAGTGGATGAAAGAGTGCTTGGATGGTTTGGGCATGTAGAAAGAATGAATGTTGATCGGCTGGTGAAAAAGATATATATGTCGGAAGTGAGTGGTCTTCGAGCGCGAGGTAGACCACGGATGAGTTGGATGGATGGGGTGCGACGTGCTTTGTATGAGAGGGGTCTGACTGGACGTGGCGAGAGGGATGGCTGCGGACAGAAGTGAGTGGGGGCAGTGTATAAGGAGGTAATTTTATTTTTGACGCGTTACTGGAAGCTGCCCGCGTGTGATGGGGTTGACCTGTCACGTGCGGGGGAGGGGCTGCACTCAATGAAGCGGTCGGGGTAAACCAGCTGTTGCTGTCGGGCCTGACTGTGGAAGGTGGTTGTGCTGGGCTGCTGCTGATCCTGGCAGTTCAGGTGCGGCCAGTGCTGCCTCTCTCGCCTCCTAGTGACTAAGTGTGGTGATTGTGGCCTGCTGTCGGCTACCCTCCCATGGGGAGGATAAGCCCGGTATATGTATGTATGTATATTGTTACTGCATGTTTCAAATTCCTTCTTGAACATACTCAGTTTGGCAATGCCATCATTTTGACCATTTGACACCCCATGCTGTGTGTCAGGGCTACAGCATAAGCGAGGAGGAGAAAACTGCAGCAACTTTCGGACGAGGAGCACAGAAGCCAAACCACAGCCTGTACGACGTGCCCAACCCTTCGACTGCTGAGCCGCGCCAGGGCAACGCTTCCTCCAGCTCCAAGGTCTTCAATGTCAAGAAGGCGGCCTGGGTGAGGCACATAAATCTCTTGTCACCTGTAATCTTATGTTCATTGTTTCCTCTTTTCAATTGAGTTTTCTGTTCAAACTTACATCTCTATATGAATGTTCATCAGCGGGATTTTACATAGCTTCTGTACATAAGGGAACTTAAGGTTTTCTACTCACTTATGTTACTCTACGTCTGCTTTTTTTTATATAATGTTGTCTCTTAAAACCCTCATATTAGATAAATTTTTGAGCCTGTGTGGTATTGTAATATCACAGCCTCCCATCTGGTTGTAACGGTTGGGTTACTTATTTGGCAAAGAGTATGCCACAGAATAATGTGTTGTACCAGGACATCTTTTGTGTGTAAAAAATTGCTGGTTCACTTTTTTTTTGTATGGTAGTTTGTTAAGTGACTCAAATTATTCTAGGCGGTGTTTGTGATTATATTTAGTGTATGTGACTATTGCTGTATTATTCTACAAAAATTTTAAAAGAATGTTGAATGGGGAGCGGACGACTTAAATCTTACTGGTAGAAAACCTTCTCTATCTGTCAGTGTGATGGTCAAAAGCTTTCTATTTTGATAGAACAGTTTATTAGTGTCATATGTATTGATTTTAATTTTATTCATTGATATGTGCCGGGCACTTTTTAAAACTGTATCATTGTTGTAGACAATGCATCAAATTTTCCAAGTAGAAGTAAGTATCGGTAGGTACATTTCAGAGATCGCCATGAATTTCAGTAGCTAGGTAAATTTGCAGTACTCAATTGCTCAACAAATATTTAGAAAAAGAGAATGTGTGGTGTGTTCTCCCTCAGGCTGCTCTACACTCCAGGCAGAC
Source organism: Morinoia aosen (assembly GCA_030386875.1). NCBI lineage: Eukaryota > Metazoa > Arthropoda > Malacostraca > Amphipoda > Talitridae > Morinoia > Morinoia aosen. Next base: position 53,870,853 of record CM059579.1, on the reverse strand, counting down.
TGTGAATATCTTTTAGACCAGGAAAGTCTTTGCCCGAAGCGAGTGCCTGAGGTACAAACGAACCCGGCAGGGTAAGGAAAACACAACTGGAATAAAGGCCGTATTATTGGGAAGATTGCCGACAGTATGGCACATGAGGAAAATGTTTACAGGCAGGTAGTTCAGTACCTGAGGGCGCCTTGGATGACCGACGGTTGTCGTCAAGTCGCGGCGTGCGTGACGTGGCGTAGCGGGGAGCCGTCGAGGTGACGATGGAGGCCGTGAGGCTACTGCTTGCAGAGCAGCAGAGACTTGTAGTGAAATATCAGAGGTGCTGGGAGAGAGCTGCAGCGTGGCGAGTCGTCTGAAGCCGGCTGCGAGTGGAGAGTGGCAGGGAGAAGGCTTGTGTGAGCTGCTGCTGTGAGGAGGCTTGCTTGAAGACTTGTGTGAGCTGCTGCAGTGATGAGGCCTGCTGGAAGACTTGTGTGAGCTGCTGCAGTGATGAGGCCTGCTGGAAGACTTGTGTGAGCCGTTGCGGTGAGGAGGCTCGCAGGAAGAAGACTTGTGTGGATATCAGGATCCCTGCGAGTGCACTGAGGCTACGATCGCCGCGAAGCTGTTTATGTAAGCCTTGGTGCGGCCTCACTGCGGCTGTCCCGGCTTTGGATTGGTCGAGGCGGAGTGGCGGCTTGTTGCCTTCTAGGCTTGTGCTAAACTTACGGAGGTTTCTTCAGATGCTGCCTGGTTATTCAAGGCAGGCTGCTTGTAAAGGCTCGGTCCGCCACCCCAGCGCCAAACTTGAGCTTCGAATGGCTGTCCAGTAGAGACGCTTCAAGGCTGTGAAGTGGTGCTTTTCAGCTTGTGTGGGGGTGTGTACGCACAGCTAGTTCGGACCACCACAAATGTATCAATAACCAGGCTGTCATGAATTAACTTGAAGAAACTCAATGTTGCCAGGTGGAGCTGGTGAAGTCATGGGAGTTCCAGCGGCACACGGGCAAGGAGGAGTGGATGCAGTGGCTGCTTGGTATCGGCATGAACCTGTTGAAGGCGTCCCCCAGCAGCGCCCTCAAGTGAGTGCGGCAGTATTCTGTTGGGTTGGTTATGTCCAAGGCAACTCAGCGGTCCTGTTATAGTGTGCTGATCTTCGTACAAGTAAGGTGCATTATTCAAGAAGTCACGATTGGTCGTCAGAACATTAAATGTTTACTAGAAATGCCGCATTTTTTGTGTTGAAAGAGGTTACAACAATCTATCTTTGGTTATGGGCGTCATGTATTAGCTGTCTTTGTAATGAATTTGAAAGAATATCAACCAGTCCGCATCCTAATGAATATTGTTTGAGCAGAGCTGTGTACCCGGTGTCGTCGGGCTACCCACAAGTGGCCCGGGACCTGTTCAACGTGTCCTTCATGGCGGCCTGGAGTGAGATGAATGAGAGTCAGCAGGACGACTTCCTGAGCTCACTGCAAAACGCCCTCAAGGCGCAGGATATTCCTGAGGTCACGCAGGCGCTGCTGAACCTCACCGAATTTATGGAGCACAGCGACAAGGTGGGAAATGGTCTTTACTCTGAGGGATTTGTTCCCGTGGACTGTGCATTTTGATTTCTAAATGTGACCAAGCCTTATAGGCCAGTCAATAACCACAGCTACTTACCTTTTTGAGTCTGTCTTTTTTTCAGTTTTTTCCTCTTCACCATCCAAGTGTCGCCAGTGAATCAAACTCAATTCATATTTATTTATAGTAGTGTAGTACAAAAAATTGGTTAAGTTAAATCTTAAGTAGTTACCTTTCACGCTAAAACGTTCTAAGTGGAATGAAACGGCTAAAGAGAACTGCAGCCACAAGTGCCGCGTCTACGTTTGTAAAGCGCAAGACAACTTGGCGCAAGGCCATTACATCAGCGAGACAGGAAGGCTAGTACTACGACTGTCGGATCACAATCGCGCATTTAAATAAAAATAAATTATCATCTACCAACACACTTTGAAAACTGGTCTTCAAATGGATGTAGAGAATCAAAAACAATTTTGCTCAAAAAAATGAAAGCACATTCTCAAAAATTCGTAGAAGAATCGAACACCCTGAGATCTGCTTCAGCAGCAGGTGGAAAAATTGATAGGGGTAAAATTTGGGCAAAATACCACGCACAGAGGAGGTAATTGTAAACAGCCTCAAAATAGGGCATAAATTCCTAACTCATGAGTGCCTGATGAACAAAGAAATACCCGACATCGCACTAGTGCGTGAGTTGTGCAACAACTCAATCCTAACAGTTGTATATTTAATCATAAAATGGGTAAACTTCAGCAGTGACTAAGTTGCATGAAAGTTAGGAGAGCGCAGCTCTCCTAATCTCCTGAGCTGAAATTAGATAAGCCTTCTTATTGTTGGAATAAAGTTTTTTGTTATGTTGAGGATCGTCTTTTTTCGGTTCACTACCTCTTGTTTTTCACCCCCTACTTTTATCTTGTTTCACAAATTTCTTTCTCAACTTCCTGTTTCTATGCACCTTGTGCATAGATTCTGCGTTCCCTTGTCGTCTCCATACTGAATGGTGCATTCCTCCTTCCTCTCTTTGGATATCTTTTGTTTCAGTTAGGTTAGGGAGGCTTAAACTAACATCTAATCTAATCGAACGAGAATATGTCATAGAGTAAGCCATGATTATTTCATAGTTCTGTTAACTCAAGAATAAATTTCATGACTATTGTGAGTGCAAGTTATTTAATTTCTTACAGTACAGTGATGGATAAGTGGGCGTTCCCATGATTTTGGTGGATAACAAGGGGAAGATATCTAGTGCTAGTTATCGAAAAAAACACACATATTTGAAATGCTAAGGTAAGTTAGAAATGCAAAAGTTTAGAGTTCAACAAACATCATACTATGTGAAATGTGAAGAAGTTTTATGGGAGATGAAAGCGAATTTAAGAATTGAATGGATCATGAGGGAGAAAGCGTTGGGGAAACAGGTGGAGGTTTGCGTAGGGCGCAAAATTATTTCACATTTATGCTACTACGTTTACTACTGGTCCAAGCGGTAAACTTTTTTTCCTTAGTGTATTGAAATAATGTGACAATTTTTTGTGTTAAGTGTTGTGGTAAGCCTCACTGAATTCGTACAGCTGATTAATGTGCACGTTCCTTTTATTTTATGTAATTGTTATGTAAATGGTAATAAGTGTGTTCAGTTATCTAGGTAAATGTAATGATGAACACAACTTAATTTTCAATAACTTTTTCTACTAAGTAGAATTGCGAGATTAACAAACTATACAACAGTAAAAACTGCTTATTGAAAAGATTGATATCACAAGAGATAACTGCAGAGCACATGTACGGTTGTCTGTGACACAACAGGGTGGGCTGCCAGTCGAGGCGGCGCTGCTGGGCAACAAAGCCATGGAGTGCCGCGCGTACGCCAAGGCCCTGCACTACAAGGAGGAGCAGTTCCACAAGAGCCCCTCTCCTGACGTGCTGCAAAACCTCATCTCCATCAACAATAAGCTTGGCCAGACCGAGGCTGCTACTGGTTAGTGCTTTTATGTGTGTTGGGCGTGGGTCTTCAATACCATTCATTTTGTGTGGTTTAGCTGTATCTAAGCCTTACGAAGTTTTGTGTTGATCTTCATTTGATATTTGGAGCTATGTTTTTATACTTTTTAAACCGAGAGGTTTTTATTCTTTGGGATGGTTCTCAATTTTAAATTCAGGATGTGGCGACTCCCAGATGAAAAAAAGGTTCTGGATGGAGAGTTTTTGTCTTCCATTACTTGTGTTGCAGTTCAGCTCAACTCCACGTATTATTGTGGCAAATTTAATTGCTAGTTATGCTAGTTAATGCTGGTATTGCTTTGAAAACTCAGTGTTATCTATGCTGGGGAGTGCGGTACAAAATCAAGGTGCTCGACCACTGATGCTGGTATTTTGTTCCATCGTGATATTCATGCTGTGAAGACTATTAGAATAAATAAGACCTGTTGTCACAGCTTTTTGTGAATCTGAATTTACTGCGTTGTCAAGGTGTTAAATTTATTTTTTATTAACTTTTTTTTTCTTCTGGAGGTGGCTTTTGTGCTGTGTAGCCGAACTCCTTCACATGACCTATAATATTTGTGTAGTGCATTCTCCTGATATCTTCCTAGTTGATTCTGTTTGTTATTCTTATTGGAATTCATAATTTTGACGATTGTGAAAGTTATGTGTAATGCAAGGAAAATTTGGTTATATAGTGATTGTAATAGAGTAAAAAGGCATTTAAGTGATCATGGCATTTATTTGTATCATGAAACTACATATTAACTTTAACGAACGGTGGTTTATGATTGGGAATCGTGCCTTTGTCATGTTTGTAGTCGGGAAATGTATTATTTTATAGATTAATTTATGTATAGTTCGTGATGTAAACACAAAATTTGGTGTAGACCTTTTGGTAATTTATGAGTTCACAGAAAGTAATGCTAAAATTCACCAACACAAACTTTTAGTTAAGCTTCTTTTCTTCGATTCTCAGATTACTGATTTGCAACTGCTTCACAGTGTTTGTAGCCGACTTACTAATGAACGTATTGAACATTCCTATGTAGTGTCTTCTTGTAATTATTCATTTATGCAGAGTGACGTTGTTGTTTGATCAGACCTGTGTACTAAATTATCAATCTTTTTCATTGCAATGAATGAGTGAAACAATAAGGGAATAGCTTAGTGTCGTTTCTAATACTCTACCGCAAATAAAATGGAAATGAATGTTAGAATTTAATGGCAAAATAAAAGGAAAGAATATTTTCTGGCTGTGGCTGCTGAGAGCGGTAAACTAAGATAAACGTCATGATTGATAACAAATAATTATAGATTTTTACTAAAAATAGAGAATTTACACATATGTACGTTTATAATACTCCAAAAAGTAGGTGAGGCGTTCATTAAGAGCAAGACGGGTAGTTCGTGAGAATGGACCTGTAATTTTGACTTATCATTTGACAATTATAAGTACATACCGTGTGGACCATGAAAAGTTAACCCAAATTTAAATATTAGTTATTAACTTTACAGTGAATGAAGATAATTCAATTATTTTTTTCTATTTAGTGGAGAAAAATGTTTTAAATGAAAATGTCAATTCACACTAAAATTGATTGTACCAGTAATGAGATAAATAATAGTTGTACAAATGTGAGTTGCACATGACATTTTAATGGGGTCATAAATGATGCAAAAGTTAAAGGGTCATTGTAGTATTCTGAAAATCTATACTATAATAAGAGCCGCGTCCGTCCTTCGGTCTGTCCGAAGCCAGCCTGCAGTGTGGGATGAGCGTATCTGTGATACAAGCTCCAGCCCGATATATTTTGACGGGCCGTGTTCACGCAGCCTTATGAACTCTCGAGAGATTGTATTTTTTAATTTCTTGCGGCCTTTCTCTCATTTCGCCCTCTTTTTTATTTCAAATAAAGGGGGTGGACTAGTGAGTTATAACAAGAGCTTCTTCCAGGAAATCTCTGTTCGAGTTTATTTCAAACTTTCTTTAAGCTTTTTGTTTCAGCATAGACGTTGTTGATGAAAATGCGTTGTTCCTGTGTTAGTTGCATTACCATGGATGTAGTAGCTTGAAAATTTAAATTTAAAGGTAAATATCAGCTGACTTTGACCTTATTTATCCTCAAACCTAAAGCTTTATAGTCAGGATACATATCTCTGTGTGTTATGCAACAAATTAAATTGAAGTATCTTAATCCAAAGTTATTAACATGTAAAGTTGGGTATACTTCTTATGATCCATATGGAATAATGAACTTTCGGATAAAGAAACCGCAAACAACCTGTGTGACAAAGCTTTAGAAAATGAAAACTAATACGTGGGTGCGAAATGAATTGCGGGAAAATCCCTAAAAGAAAAATAGAAAACCACTTGCAATAATTCAATGGAAATGAGGCATCATAACTGGAAGACTTAAATGATGTAAAGGAAATAAATTTGGAAAATAATCAAACTAATAACTGAAGGAATGCATGCGAATCGAAAAACAGCACAACTGAGAAATATGAACATTTTCAACAGTTCAGTATACCTGCAAGTCAACATTTCAAGTCCATTAAAAAGCCCATTTTTAATGGATTCCGTTTCAAGTCCATTAAAATATTCTACTCAAGATCGATTTAGCTGCATCCATTCTTTAGGCTGATCAAGTACAGCAGGCTAGCCAGAGCCAAAAGTCCGTATTCGGTGGTATACGATAAAAGAGCAGGGTGGAATCGTAAAAACGCACACAAATTAAGCTCAAGCTACAAACACTGGCCAATAATTTGCTGAGTGTGTGATAGTTTTCAAGTACTTGGTACAAAGTAGCATACACACAAAAAAGGAACTTTTTCACCTATTGGACAAAATTACTCTTGTTGGCTATTAAATGGGATTTATTTATAATTTTATTGTATCTGATACCACTTGCCATTTAACTGCACTTTTGTTAATTTCACTTTTTAAAATATATTTTCTGAGCTTCAATCTTGCCCAAGCAGTTCACACTATTTGTTCGCATAAATTCAGTGTTGACGCTTGTACCGTCACACTTGCACACAGAGTAAGAAATGTCATTTTTTTAAGTAACAGTACTAAAATTATTTGGGCAAACAAACGCTTTAAACTCATAAAATGAAAATTAATATTTGTAATGGTACTAAAATAAGATCTCTACGTTGAATACGAGTATTACCAAGTTGTATTTTGAAAATTTTGACGCTTCTTGGGCCTATTCTTTTCTAAACTGGAGCAGATTAAAGAAATAAAAGACCTGAAGGGTCACTGTAATAACGGTGCAATACGTAGACTAGATATAAATATTGAGTAACTTCAATAAGCTTGTGCGTAGACTAACTGCTGGACAGTTACATTGTGCAAGTTTTGTTCGCCTCTGATTTCAGCTATTTCTTCTCTATTATTTACCTCGCGTCCATTTCCTCAGATGGGAAAAAATTTGTTTATCGTGTCTTCAGTGCCTTATAGTAACTGTTGTAACTATTCAACATTGGTCTATTATTCATGCTCAACTTGAGCTCATTGAGATCATGGACCTCTTGATTACTGTGCTTTCTTGCAGGTTAAAAAGTTCTATGTGAGACAATCCATTGCATGTGAAATATCTTCCTTGTTCCAAACTTGGTTTCTGACAGCGATTGGAGCCTACAAGTTGAAAACGGCTGGGAGTTTTTCAAAAAGGAAATAATTTGATTTATCGTGCAGGTTGATTTCATTCCACTCAGGTGGAGAACAGCAGAAAACTTATACAAAAGACTCGTACAGTTTGTAGCGATAACTAGCCTGCTATATGTTTCGTCACTGGAAAGCCGACCTGTCAGGATGCCGACCAGGCAGGGGTTAGCTACTCAGGCTAAATAGCTAGGCTCAGATACTAGGTTAAGGTGCGGCACGGATAAGTAACAAGGATAATATTTAAAACGGATATATGGCATTGACAAATACAGACTCAGGGCGTGTCCTGCGGTAGCCGTCTCTCCACATGAGATCGTAACTCTCCCGCCGACTAAAACACCCCGGCAAAACAAGAGAACCACTACAGTTCAATAATAAAAGAGGCCATAGGATTTCAGCAAGCACGACACAGGGCACTTACGAACATCAGGCAAAACAGCTTTATTGGCCTGCTCGTAGACAAGTGCACTCTATGAAGGTCCTAACGCAACTGACAGTCTGACAAGCTTCAGTCGTGCAGCCGCCAACTTTAGCTTCAGCCAGGCAGTCGCAGGCCGGAGCTCTATGTACATAACAGCGGTACCGTCGAGGTACAAAACACGTTGTGAAATATTTTCACTACAAGTTCATTCATTTAGTCTGTAATACCACAGTATTTTCTCTTGCGAGCTAACCGAACGACCTAATATACAATACCTTTGGTATGAGTTGATGGCTCACAAGCTTGTTTGACTGCAGGTTTGATGGAGTACGCTCGGAAGCACAACAGCACAGACATGCATCTGGAGGACCGCTGGTTTGAGAAGGTGCACGACTGGCACCAGGCCCTCAACCTCTACAACGCGCAGCTTGAGAAAACCCCAGAGCAATTCGAACTCGCGCTGGGGAAGATGCGTTGCATGGAGGCTCTTGGAGAATGGTGCTGTGATAACTTACTCTGCCTCGTTTCAATTACGTAACTTTGTCCCTGTCTTTTTCAGATAGTTCATTTGCCTTGGTCTAGTTTTTTTGCAAGAATTGTCAAAGTTGCATTGAAAATATTTGTGGAACCTAGTAAATAATAAAATTTTTCATGTTTTTAGTAGTGAAGATTTTGAAGGTATGTCCCAGTTGGAATCTGTATGAAATTTAACATAATCCTTAAAATATGCGCTCTTAAAGAAAATATGTGAGTTCCCTAGGTGAAAATAAGGTAAGCCTTCTTCTGGTTGGAATAGGATGGATCTTGTGTTTTGTTGCGGGCCATCTTTTTCCAGTACACTGCTGTCTTCTTTTTCAGCACCCATTACTTTTTCATTTTTTATCTGATTTCACAAACTTTATTAATCATTTCCGCCATGTTATTGTTTCCATGTGCGTACTGTGTGGGACACACCTTGTACCTCCATTCCCCGTTCCCTAAATTCCGTCCCAAATGGTGCCTTCCGCCCTTCTCTTTTGAGAACACTTTTATTGTGGTTAGGGAAGCTTAAACTCATAATTTAATCATCTAAAAATCTGCTGTGCTGCCTACAGAACATTTTGTGGCACTAGATGTGAAAGGGGGTTGAAGCTTGTTGGCTTATAGAGTCCTTAGTGATCTTTGAAGTTATTTGTCATAGTCGGGGCATTCCTGTTCTTGGTGCACTTCGCTGACTCTACTTAAATTTCTGTGTTCGTAGGTGCTTAGCACAAATGTGAATGCATTACGGGTAGCTTGCATGCAAACAAAAGGATTAGGAGGCACTGGAATCTCTTGCAGCAAATTCCATTGATCGAGATTTATATTTTGCTAAAACATGAGAAAAATTTACGTAGTGGTACTGCAGTTACGTTTCAGCATGACAACAGAATGAATTGTTTGTCATCTCAGTGCTTGTTGTTGTGTTAATGTTTACTGCAATTGCTGCTCAATTTTGCCTCTGCACTCTCGTATCAGCCGATTCCACTCTGCAGAACTGGCCTGTATTCCCTAGAGAATGTAGTCATTATTCAATTTTTATGCTTGAGAGCAAAGTTATTTTCATGAGATCGGAGCATCCCAAAAAGTATTTCTCGTGATGTGCAAGGGGTGTGAAATTTCAACGAAGCATTTATGAAAATGACATTAATGTCCTTCAACAACGACACTGGTCTGCACAGGGTAGAAGTTTATTAATGGAATTTATTTGTTAGATAGCCGTTTTGATAATGCTTCACGATTTTCAATTAGGTTGTACATATTTTTTGTAAAGTCATTCGTGTGTACTCCATGGTCTTCATTCCCTGTGCAGGGGGGAACTGTACGAGACGACTTGTCGCTGGTGGGACTTCAATGCCGACCCAGACAGCGTTAATGTAAGTTCTTCTTCACACAAAGTTATCAGACATCGAGAAATCTTTCGTATTTTTTTCTTGCATTACTTATCTAAAAGTGTGGGGACTAGTACTCAGGTTATTGCTTGACACTATTCATCTGGGATACTAGCAGTTAACTCCCCTCAGGAGTACAACTATCGTATCTATGGGAATTAGTGCTCCCAAGGGGAAGATAAGAGATTCTGTGCTGAAGGTTGTAATTCCCCTACTGGTTAGCATGGTTATTTCTTTCGTTATAGGTCGTATTTTTAGATTCATTTCTGTCTTTTCATCACCTATTTTTATTGAGTTTTATCTGGTTTCATAAGATTCTTCCAATCTTGCTGTTTTAATGTGGAAGGCATCTTGGGGGGGAATGCACCTGTGCAAAGACCATTTATTCCATAATATTGCGTGTGTCTTCTTTCCTCTCTTGGAACTCATTTTATTGGTTTACGGAGGCTCAAACTAACTAATAATCTAACCATTCTGTTTGTGCTAGGCAAAAATGTACAAAATTTCAATTCTTACATTAAAACATTTACTCTTTATGATCTTTGCTTTATTTTTAAAATGGCTTCCATAAAGTAATACTCTGTTATGTAAAGACTCGTTTTCTTGCAGTCGTTGTCGGAGCACTACCGCACGCAGATGTCTCGCCTGGCCACAGCGGCGGCTTGGGTGGCGGAGGAGTGGAGCATGATGGAGCGCACGGTGGCGTACGTGCCCTCAGACACGCACACTGGAGCTTTCTTCAGAGCCGTGCTGGCTGTGCAGCAGGGGCTCTATGATAAGGCTCAGCAGGTCAGATTTACAGCTACTAACCTATTGTGAATAGAGCATTTTTGGAATCTACGATTAAAAAACTGTATTGTTCGATATATCTTCTTTCAATAATAAGCGTTAGTATTGAGGTTGTAAGAAAAACTTCGCGACGGTACTTCATAAATGTACTGTTCCAATTGAACATGTACCTTGCCCCTCCACTGTTCTTTCTATCTCTAATGGGGGGGCAAATCAATGCCTTGACATCACCTAAACGCTGCGGTTCAGTCGCGTGCATCTCGGATTGTTTGGAGTCCCAGCACTGATGGAACGTCAATATTTACAGACGCTTAGTGTAACCCACAAAAATGTTTAATTCGTGCTGATTTTAGCATTTATTCAATTTAACTGAACATTTTGAGTTTTATTTGGTCAATTTCTTCTTATCCATATTGCTGTATAAATTGAAACCATTAAAATTAAGGAAGCTCTGTTTGAAACGTTTTATAACCAAAAACACAAAATATTCTCATCACACATTTTTTATTGCATTTGGACCTAGGCTTGCTTAGTTTTTTGTTTCAACAGGACCGTGATTCTGCACTCACCGCTATTAATACCCCAAAATGACAAGATGATGGGATTCATATCTTGCAATTCCATAGTCAAATTACTGATCCCAGTCCAACTAAGAATTTGTGTAGGAGATAGAAAATTCAGATCCATGCAAGGAATCTGACAGACTTTGATCAATGGAAAGAGTGATGTAAAGATGAATGGCCTACAATTTGTACTAAAGTTTGTACACCTTTCTTGACGAACTATAGACAGTGCTTAGAAGCAGTCGAAGCAATAATGGTTATGGTACTAATTATTATGATAGAAAAGAGCCCTCTAAAAATATTTACTATGGAGTGTTGCTTACCCAACTACAGGAGTGTCCCCCTATATATTCTTTTAGATGAAGTAACATTTTACGATTAAAAGAAGAACGTGTGTGGCGACTGGAAAACCGTGATAGATTGAACTTTTCTTGATCATCTTTTTTCATTTTTCAACCTAATGGAATTATTTACATGGGATGAAACACTCATCTTACGATCAAAAAATTTCGTTTTGTTTTGCAGCTGATAAACTTTGCGCGCGACCTGCACGACGCGGAGCTAACAGCCATGTCAGGAGAGAGCTACGAGCGCGCCTACAGCAGCATGGTGGCCGTGCAGGTACTGGCCGAGCTGGAGGAGGTGACGCAGTACTCCCTCGTGCACGAGAGGCGAAACGCCATCAAGAACATGTGGTACCAGAGACTCCAGGTCAGCGCGCGCTAATGTTTCACGCCTACCCTTCTGTGTACCCAGTCAAAATTGTGAATTCATTAGTGAAAAAGGGGTAGATTGAAGATGAAGTATTTTCCACCATTTATCAGACCAACCTGTCATGTATCTGTCCATACCAGGATCTGAGCTGGCAGTGATGTGTTGAAGATCAGAGACTTCTAGAACTTGGCATCATTAGAGAGCGTGTACATGTATCTCAACTCTGATTATTTACTTTGAGTCTTAATTATCCTAAACGAGTATTGATGCAGACAATAGTTGAAATATTGTAACATCGTTGTAGCAAGTTGCAAGTATTCCATCATTTTCTAAACGTTCATCTCACATGATCCCCTGTTTAGTTTTAAAGTTTGCCAATGAAATCATATTAACCCGTCTCCACATGGTCGACCTACCAAGAGGTTTGAAGAAAATGGGTCAACTGTGCAACTTACTGTACATTCATTAATCATGTTAGAAGTTTCATTGGGGGTTCATTGTAAAGAGAGAGAGTTTCTCTTTCTGTCAGTGGGGAAAAAAATACTGCTACCCCAATGAAAATCTACGAAATTCGAGTTTTTATTTCGGTAAAATACAAAAAACAGAAATCAGAAAATCGCTGGCCATTTTTTATTTATTGCACTTTTATGTTTTCTTATGATGCATTTTCATAGATTCTGAGTTGCTGAATCTTGTGGTATGTGAATTTTTTTTCAGGTCCAATAGTTCCGGAGTTATGTGCACGATATGTAAAACACAGTTTTTATTTTTTAGTTCATTTTGTGAATAGGCTGTTATCAAGCAGTTTCATTGTTTGTAAAGAGTTTGATATGCATAGAGCTTTTCCTCCCGAATACAATGGTGGTATTATTTTTTGCGTAGGAGTAAATCTGTGGATTTGGACTCCCATTTTTGGAACAAAAAACATAAGAAAATAAAAATGATGGCGACCTTCTTAGAGGCAGAGTGTGTGCTGGTATGCCTCAGCTACACTCCTGGCCTTCTAAGAGGTTGTGCAGCGCCGGTAGCTACACTCCAGACTGAGCAGAAGAATTCATACAGATTTGAGCTTGATACCTCTCCTTCCCTGTTCCTCCCACCTAATTTTACCCTACACCAATGAATAGCGCTTAACGAGACGCTTAAGACCATATATGGCAACCCTAGGTTTGCTCATGTGAAACATGTGCTAGCTTTGCCGACCTTCTAAGAGTCCAGGACGTGGCGACGGGTTAAAAAGCAATAGCAATAATGAAATTCTTACGTAATTGATTGAGAAAATACTGCCATTCAAAAGACTGTAAGAACAATTTTTGCCTGCAGAATTGGATTTTTTATTCTAATGCTGTACATATTTTAAAATAAGACATCATTAGCGTAATGAGTTGTTACCTAAAGTTAATAAAATCGCTATTTATTTCATAAAACAAACTATCCTCTACTCAATTGCTACCAGCGACTGCAAAATATGTGCTAGTCCTGAAGAAATAGAGCAGATTCAACCCCGTGCGCAATTTATTTGCAGTTTGTGGTATGCATTTCTTATTCGAGTTTTGTAAGCAGATATGTATCCTTTGTAGAGTAATATTCTTCCCAATATTTTATCCCAGAGCAACCAGCGTGTGGTGGACGACTGGCACAAGATTTTGCTGGTACGATCGCTGGTGCTGAAGCCCCAGGATGACGTACGGCCGTGGCTTGACTTTGCTGCCATGTGCAGGAAGGCCAACCGCTACTCCCTCGTCAGGAAGACCCTCGTGTCCCTCGTAGGGCACGACCCTGAGTTGGCCCCTGAGAAGCCTCTCCCTCTAATGTTCTCCACTGCAAGCTACGAGTATGCGAAGTACCTGTACTCCCAGCCAGAGCAGCAGTTCAGGGCTTACAACAAACTGCAAACATTTGTCAACCACCTGAGCCAAGCGGCCGTGAGCCACCACAACGACGTAACTGTGCGCACCCTTATCTCCAAAGTGTACCTAAAGCTCGGCGAGTGGCATGAAGATATATACGGAGTCAATGAGGAAACTCTGCCCATCATCACAAAATACAACCACCATGCCAGGGCCACCAACGAGTCTTGCTATAAGGCTTGGCATTCCTATGCCTTCTCTAATTTCCAAGCGCTGCTTTTGCAGCAGGCAAAGTTGGAGCAGCTGCAGCTCAAGTCAGCGGCGGCGGCTGCTGCTGCAGCTGGAGCGGCAGCAGGAGAGGAAGGAAGGCCTGCGAGCAGTGACGGCAGTGAGCTGGACGATGCTGACGTGGCCAGGATCTACCAAGAGATGAGTCGAGTGAGTTACTTGTTGGCTTGTAGTGTCGTGGACGCTCTTACCAACACCTTCCCTCGTTTCATTTAGCTTCAGTTTTCCCCCATGAAATTAGAGCCTGCATATTTTCATCAAGAAATGTTATGTGTTTACAAGTGTGGATAGATTGATTAGAATTTTTATACATTTTATTTTCATTCAAACTGTTTTTTGTAGGATGAATGTGTGTGTACTAACATTTTTGCAACAAAAAATTCGTTTCACCATTTATATTTTCTCATTCATTCTAAACCTTCCGTGCATTAAGTCATCTCCCACTGCAAGATATCTCCTCTTGCAAGACATCTTCATGTGTTACGTGAAACTGAAATCAGTGCAATCCCCTAACGATTTTCAATGGGTTGTTAACGTTGAGACACCAGTTTGACGCATTCAGGCGCGTTAGACCTCTCAACTAGACACACTAACACGTGTTGAACACTTGCAGCTCCAGAAGCGCGTGAGCGAGTACGCCTGTGAGGCAGTGAAGGGCTTCATCAGGAGCATTGCGGTGGGGGAGAGCAGCAACAGCGTGCAGGATTGCTTGCGTCTGCTCACCATCTGGTTCCAACACGGCCACCAGCCCACTGTGGAGCAGGTTCTTGCAGAGGGACTCAAAACTCTGCATGTAGACACTTGGCTTCAGGTCTGTCCTAAACATAGCCAAATAACCGCATTTACACCTCTTACTAAAGCTGTTCTATATTGAGATACGTTTATTTTGTGCATGCGAACTAGTGCGTTATAGTTCACAACTGCAATAGGTCATTTACCATTATGGATTGATGTCGTTTACGTCGTTTAGCTACTGACAAATAGTGACTGATGAGTCATGTTTAAAATTTTTGTAGTTCAAATTAATTGAAAAAAGATGCACTTGTCAATATTGGGTATTGTGTTACTTGTCAATTAAAATAGTTTCAATTTTAAATTTTAGTTACCTGTGTTATATTTAAACAGTTCAAAGACTTTTTATACGCGAAAATAATGTTTGTCTTTGAAAAACGTAAAAATAGCAAAAGAAGAAGTGGTGCATAAAAAATTGGGACATTAGAATTTAAATGTCATATTCAATAAAGGAACATTAAACATAAATGAGGAAACCGAAGCGCTGAAAATCGTCCTCAATCGGCCCATTCAAGGTGTCAGAGAACCTCTAAAGTCTTTTAGGGGTTTGGAGAAAAAATGTGAAGGAACCCCAAGAACTTAATGAAACCAATGGGCCGAAAAATGTCAAATCTCAAAGACAATGATGCACAGGCTGTGCAAAGATCACTCATACAAGCTCCATAGATGTCAACATCTCAGCAACATTGTTTTCGTAGGGAGAAAATTAGCAAAATAATGGTTATAGTAGAAATTATTGAATGATTTGTGACACTACAAAAACTTCAGAATAAGTAGTTTGAATGTTGGTATTATGAACTAGTCTGCAGGTGGCTGATTGGTACAAGGAGATTGTTATTTGGCAGTGTTACTCTTAAACTATGGGTTTGACTTTGTTCAACGAGCTCTAGCATCTTCCTGGTGTGCTTATGTATAATAGGGCATTGCGGCCCTTATAATAAAATGGTGTGATACTAGAGCTTGTGATGAGCTAGTTCTGTAACATTACTTCCTATTTGAAAGTAATTGTCCGACGGAAACTACACAATTTATACCTGACAGATCGTTATTTAACAGTCATGAAACTTTAGGGCATGGATGCTAGGCACCTCTAGGTAATGAGCAGTGAATGCTTGGCACTTTTTGGCAATGAGCAGTTTAGATGATGATGGCTTGACTGTTGTACACAGATGATACCACAGCTCATCGCCCGCATAGACACCCCTCGGCCTGCCGTCAGCCAGCTCGTGCATCAGGTCATCACTGACTTTGGTAAACAGCATCCGCAGGTAAGGGGGACCTCGTAAGTAGTTCGGTTCCAAGTTATGAGAATGGTAAATAGACGTAAGTATGACGCAAAAGAGGAAATATTGTCATGTCTTATATGTCAGAGGAAATATTGTCATAGAGTCATGTCTTGATTTTAGAACTAAGTTATCTTTCAGTCACCCCTTATGGGGCTCGAGATAGGCTTTAGGTTTGTCTCTCCTATGCTATGGGGGCTGGCATCCCCCGAGGAGATACTGTTAAGTCATTTCATCCTCCAGAACTTCTACCTTTCGTGCCCATTTTGCTTCTTTCAGTTTTTTTTAACTTATTTGCTATCTTTTCTTGTTTTTTTTTTCCTCTTCTTCTTTTCTCTGTATTTATGCGTAAGGTATCCTGTGTTGGAACATACCTTGGGTACACATTCCACGTTTTCCTTAGTTGAAATTAAATGGTTCCTCCACTTTTCTAAGTAGAAAATCTTTGTGATGGAAACGAAGTCTCAAACTAAATGGTATAATAACTTCAAACTGAGGATGATACAAAATGTATCCTATTATAACTAACTCATACAATGAAAAAGCCTTGCGATATTCAAGAACTCCCTCAGGAGGATACAGCTATTGTGTCTATGAGAATCAGCACTTGCACAGGAAAATTGTTGTATCAGCACTGGAAGGTTAAATAGACCTGCCGTTTATTGAAATAAAATATTTTTTTTTCTTATTACCGTCTTTACAGTTCAAGGATCCCTTTACTTTCATTTTCAACTTCTATCTGGTTTCGTAAAATCCTGTCAGTCTTGCTGTTTCTGTGCGCAGGGTGTTGTAACACCCCTTAGATTCTCCATACCCTTTATCCCATACTAGTTAGTGATTTCTTTCTTCCTCATTTGGAACATCTTGGTTGTAGTTGGGGAGACTTAGACGAACCTTTACTTTGATATTCAACATTCAACAATTTAACTGAATGTTATCTGTTAGCATTCTTCAAGCTGCTGTATGCATAGTTCTTGATTGCTTGCTACAATTTTTTCACTGATATACTATAGCGGTATTTACAAAAATCACTTTCGAAACACACTTAGATTGGGCTAATTTGTTTAAGTTGGTGTTATTAATTCACCCTCAACATGAAACTACACATACGTGTCAAAATGTAGACTCATGATAAATGGAATCCACATTGTTATTTTTCTTTGTCAGTCTCTGTTAAAAACAAAAAGAAAACTTTTTCGTAATCATTCATGCGAATAGGCGTTGCTGTATCCCCTGACGGTGGCAGCAAAGTCTTCAGACAAATGCCGGTGCAACGCTGCTGAGAAACTCCTCAACAAGATGCGAGAGCATTCCCCCGTGCTCGTCAACCAGGCAGCCACCGTGAGTTACACGTAGCATTAGGTGCTGTGCAAGTATGTCATAATGAAGTGCTCGGAATTTAGTGCTGAACTTGTGAGCGCGTTTACAGCGTTAGATCCAGAAAGTGACTCTGTATTCCTGTGGTTTTAATTCCTCCATGGGAATGTGTTTCGTTGCTTAAAGGCTGTGATGTGCAAGCTGATGGGAACTAAGATATTCTGCTGCTTTGTTTCATTGAATGCGGAACTGAAATGTGCTGTATCATGTGTAGGGCTGAGATGAGCACTTTTCTGTGTCATTGAAAATTGGTGTCGGATGTGGGAGAAATTGACATGTGTACTTGTTGTGGTTTATTTCTTGAAAATTTTCCATTTCTTAGCATGCCACCTATCCAAATTCATGTAGTTATGCTTTCTCCCTAAGAATCATTTCCACGTGTGTGGTGCTGCCTTCCTTATTGAATCATTTTTCTTACGTGGATACCATCCGTGAATGGATTGCTAAGAGAGTCAGGTTGACTTTGCTGCATTTGCACGTCCTGTTCTGGTCGTAGTGAAATGCTCTTTTCTCAAGTATGTTATTCTTGACTCGTCTCATAGTCTACAATGTAGCTTGCGAGAGGGTTTCTGGTCAATGGGTCGTGTTTATCTTTTTCAATTATTCATTTTTCCTATGCGAAAGACTTTAGAAGTGAGTGATTTTTTCACTCGGAATGGTTTATTGCTTTTTCGGAATCCTGGCACAAAGAAAGGCTGCCATTGATTTTCCCCCATTTTTTGTTCATTTCTCACAAGATGCATCTTGCTTCTTCTTATCCTGTTCCTAATTAACTTTTGACCTCTAAAGTTTATGATGAGTTTTTGATAGGTTATTGGAGAACAGAAAGTGTGAACTAACTACAACGGTACAGTCGACTCCCAGTCTAACTTTTTTGCCGCCTGCATGAATGTTTTTCGCCGCCCAAGTAATTAAATCGCTTAGGCGGCGAAAAATATGCATGCTCCGGCGAAAAAGTTTGACTGGGCTGTAGCATCATTGTGGGTCACACGAACAACGAGTCGACGAACATAGGTTTACACAGTACTGACATATTTCCTCATTTGGTAAAGTATGAGAGTTATTAGCAAAACACAATCTCTCAGGAAGATACAACGATTGTATCCATAGGAATTAGCACTCCCAGGGGAAAAATCTGTGAGGACCCGAGCTGAGAGTTCGGTAGGCCTTCTTTTTGTTGAAATTTTTTTTTCTTGTTATGTGAAGAACCACCTTTTTCTCGGTTCACTGCTGTCCTGTGATTCAGCACCTACTACTCTCTTATTCAACTTCTATCTCATTTCATCAACTAATTTCGGAACTTAAGTGTTTCTATGCCCGTTTTGCATAGGTTCCGCGTTCCCTTATCTCAATACTAAATGGTGCCTTCTTCTCTTCAGAATGCTTTTTTTTAACGGTTTGGGAGGCTTGACTAACTAACATCTAATATAATCTAACAAAACCCAAAAATGACGTAATGAGAGGAGTGGCATGGCTATTACAGGTATCAGAGGAACTGATCAGAGTAGCAATTCTGAGGCACGAGCGGTGGCACGAAGCGCTGGAAGAGGCCAGCCGTCTCTACTTCGGCGAGCGCAACGACCAGGCCATGCTGCGGACGCTGCTGCCTCTCCACTCCATGATGGACAAGGAGCCTGAGACGCTCAATGAGGCAGCTTTCAATCAGGTCAGGCGCGCTTTATTGCATCTTTGCCTTGTATAAATTTCTTGGTTAGAGAAATTTCACCCTTATTGTATTTTGATAGTAAGGATATTTTTGCTACCCTATAAGAAACATCGCTTTTTTCATTTGTTTCTTACAGTAGTAATCTTACGTACTCACCCCGTAATTTGCAACATTTGTTACAGGTTTTTTTATGGATGAAGATTTGTAAGTATGAAGGCCTTGTCTTTCATTATATATTTCTCTTTCTTTCTCGCATAGATGGCCAGCATTTCGTGTAACCAACCTCCTACATGAGTCCCTTCATCTTTTGTTTATTTTAATTTCACCTCGTCTCATCACAATGCTTCACTGTAATTTACAAGCTTACCAAGCTACGTTAATCAGTAGGCGTGGTTCCATGTTAATCTCTCGTGGTTCCATGTCAACAAACATTACACCGATCATCTCGGTGATAATCGCTTAACTGAGGAGGAAGGAATGTTAAACCTTAAATAGAAACAATTATTCATTTTGCATGTTGTCAAAGTGTATGGGGGGCGAACTGGACGTGAGCCAACCGATCACGGGAAGTGCTAGCTAAGCACTTGGTGTCGTAATTTCGATCTGTAGAAATTGTTAGTGATTTCAATCTGAGCTATTTTTCACTTCTCTATGCTTATGTATTGGAATCCTAATCAATTTTGAGTTAATTTAATGATTTTTCGATCATTTATAATCGGCAGAGTTCTGTAAATGCAAATTTCCCGCATTTGATTGAGACCTGCTATTTTTCTTGAGGGATTTTTATGCGATCGCAGATGACAAACTCAAGTTTAAAGTTTTTTATTTTTTTCTAGTTTTTTTAGTGTTGATTGTTCGATTGTTGCAGTCTTATTATTGTGTTTGTAGAATAAGTGTTTACGGTGTACAATCGTGTCGTTTCTGAACCAACGACGCTTCATAGCTGCTCATAAATCTATATCGCATATCGCGCAATGGAAAATTCTCACGGACCTGACACTCTGACGTCAGCCACTGTGGGGATTTTTATAATGCTGCTCACCGAGTAGCATTCACTAACTGAATTTTCATGAATACTTAAATCAAATATAAATGAAAGCGCGGTCCATTCAATTTTGATCTTTTTCATGATTGATGGCCAAAATCGACTTAATTTGATTTGAAAATTGAAAATTTAACCAGCCGCAGTCAAAGTGTTGATCATCTTTCTACTCAAACTTTTATGTGCTGACTATGAAATATACATATTGTAGCCACCTTCATGAAAGAAAGTACTAGAATTAAATTTATTTTACCAGGAGCGTTTCAAATATACTTGTAGAATTGATTTTGGCTGAGCAAGCGCCTTTAGGCTCCAGGTTATTAATATGGTCTCTTCAATGTTGTCTAGCCAAATCATGTAGAATTGTTTTTAAAGCGTCAGGTTACATAATCGCTTCTTGAACTATCCTTGGATTGAATTTTTATCTGTCGTGATTATCTTTAAGGTCTATGCGAGAGTGAGCTAGTCATTCATAACATTTCAGGCGTATGGGCGGGACCTGTCGGAAGCAAAAGACTGGTGCATGCGCTTCCAGAGAACAGGAAACGTGCGCGACTTGAACCAAGCCTGGGAGCTTTATTACAATGTCTTCAAACGCATTTGTCGCCAAATTCCAACTCTAACTTCATTGGAGCTGCACTCAGTGTCCCCGCGCTTGTTGGCCTGTCGTGATTTGGACATCGCAGTGCCGGGTAGCTATGCTCCTAACACGCCACTCATCTGCATCAGTTACGTGCATCCTTCTTTGCAAGTGTTCTGCACTAAACAACGTCCTCGCAAGCTGTGCATTCGAGCCAGCACTGGCCATGATATTATGTTCCTCTTGAAGGGACATGAAGATTTAAGACAGGATGAGAGAGTGATGCAACTTTTCGGCCTGGTCAACACGTTCCTAGTCAACAACCCTGAAACTTTCAGACGAAACTTGACTGTACAGCGGTATGCAGTTGTGCCACTTTCCACCAACTCGGGGCTGATTGGTTGGTTACCTCATTGCGACACTTTGCATGTGCTTGTCAAAGACTGGCGAGACAAGAAGAAGATACTGATAACCATTGAACACAGAATCATGATGAAAATGGCCCCCTCTCTTGATCATCTCACTGCTATGCAGAAAGTGGAGGTTTTCGAACATGCTTTGGAACTTACTCAAGGAGACGACCTTGCTAAACTTCTTTGGTTGAAAAGCCCGTCCTCCGAAGTTTGGTTTGACCGCCGCACTAACTACACTCGATCATTGGCTGCGATGTCCATGATTGGGTATGTCTTGGGATTGGGTGACCGGCATCCATCCAATCTCATGCTCGACCAAAAGTCTGGAAAAATTATCCACATCGATTTTGGCGATTGTTTTGAAGTAGCCATGACGCGTGAAAAGTATCCTGAAAAAATACCTTTCCGCCTGACACGCATGCTGGTGAACGCCATGGGAGTGACCGGTATTGACGGCACATATCGCATGACATGCGAGTCTGTCATGTCGCTGCTGCGTCGCAACAAGGACTCAGTCATGGCGATGTTGGAGGCTTTCGTGTACGACCCACTTCTGAACTGGCGTCTTATTGACCAGCAACAACAAACGCAGCAGCGCCGACCTGCCGATCCTGCACCTGTGGTTGGCCCTTTTGCGGCCCCTGGTGGTGGTGGGGCAGAGGGCGCGCCTGACAACGGTGATGGCGCTGTTGCGGGTGCTGGTGTTCCTGGTCCTGGGTCAGTGGGGACGGCATCTGGAAATCATCCTAATGGAAAGCCTGAAGCTCTTAATAAGAAGGCTGTTGCCATCGTAAATAGAGTGCGTGATAAGCTCACGGGCAGAGATTTCCCTAATCAGGAAGAGCCGCTTGATGTGGCGCGACAAGTTGACCTTCTTATAGCTCAAGCTACTAATCACGAAAATCTTTGCCAGTGCTTCATAGGATGGTGCCCTTTCTGGTAATGCCCGGAAAAATTCAACAACCGCGTTTCTGAAATGATTGTACTGAAGAAACTGTCTCAACTTGCCACGTCAGCTCTACATTGTCCTTGATCTTTGTTTTTGTGTGAGCTATTGACGAGCAAAAACGACACTAGCATTGATTTTTCGCTATAGATAATTTTTTATTTGTTCATAACTGAGTTTTTCGGTTGTTTTTCAACTAATTCCCGAAAGACCTCGAAAAATTCTCATGAAGCGTGTTAGCTTACGTGCCAGTATATAGTTAGATCACATGTGAAATGCTAAAATACTTTTCATGCATCCAAATACCAACTGGTCACACTGATCGAACACACTGCAGCGAGGCAGTGAAGTCACTGCCGAAAGTCTTACACTATCTCCAAAAATGATTCAAATACTTATAAAAGAGGTACGATTCATTAAATGTTCTTTTGTTTTTGTGTCTTCGTTGTTGCAATTTGGAATTCTTGTAAAATAGTTCGAAAAATTACATCTATGAAATGCTTGAGCCTTTTATAGTTTGGATAGGGCATTGTATATACAGTATTTGGAAAATAGGGTAATTAATTTTACGTATTCAGAACTTGGCAGAGCGCAGCAATTCGTGTGACCTCAGTGCACCTGAGTTGCAACATCTTGTGTATCGCCTTGTTTTCAACGGTAAGCTCGAGATATTTAGCTCTTCAAGATATTTCTGAAAACACGTGCGCCCATTGTCATCAATCCGACTTTAGAATAACTCACTTTTTTATTAAGTGGAATCCATTTTCGTATTTAGATTTCTTTTCAATCCCTGATGATTTCATCTATCTATCTTTGCAAGTTTCTTCAATATATTTAAGGATTGTTTCGATTTGTCATTTAGTGTATGGTGAAATACTAATACGTTATTTTATTCGGTTTTCTATGTATTCATAACTTTTGATTTAAGGTTAAGGTGAATTTTGGATTTTTTTATGATGCCCAAGAGTCCTTTGAATCATTGGATTTGAACTTTCTATCTTCATGAACTACTGTCAGTCGGTGTCCGACGGCGGTTCTTGTTTTATCTCGGAGAGTTGCTTTCAATTTTAACAAGGAATGGCAAACAACTTTTCATAACATTTCATGTATTTGATTGACTGGACGGTCATCAATTCTTTTAAAATGAATTTCCTGTGCTGCTAGTGCACCCATAACAGAAATTATTTTGTAAATACGTATTTTGTAAGTGCAGATACTTTTCCTAATGTGCCATGTCTGCGCTGATTTTACTGAGGTGGAAATGCTTGGGAGAAGTAACGATTGCCTGAATGTAGCCAAAATGACCATGTTTTACGCAGACGACTAAGATTGAAGTGATCTCACTAGCTGGTGCTACGAGTGCAGTGCTTTGCTGTGCTAACTTGAAGAAAATGCCCTTGTGCTTCGTTGAAAGTGTTGTTAGTCAAAATTTAGAAGCAAACTATTGATTTTTACATAAAATTATCCTAGAAATTTTCACAGCAGCTATTTTTCATTGTCATTTCAGAAAATGACCAAATTCATTGTGTTCATTGGAAACTGTTTTATAAGATTATCAATAAAGAACGATAAAATCTGTTTAGTTATCAGCCCGTACACTTCACTTCATTTATAATTTATGGAAGGGTCAGGTAAAGTGAATATTTTTACTTTTCGTCAAGAAGTACTGATTACGGAAAAGGTTTCGGCACTCGTATGCGTAAACTTCGAGACGGCGGCGCTTCAGGGTGCTACTTACACCGCCGACGCACCTCCAGACTTCAGCATGACGCACGTCTAGCATGCGTGAGCACAATTCGATCATGAGCTAACTTCGTTCTAGCTGATATGAACAGGTAAGCTTGAAAGTTATAACCTAGTAGTGTGCAAAAGGCCAAAATTGTTTATCATTTACGGCTAGGAAAAAATTGTTCTTACAGTCACCTATTTTAATTTTTTTGTTCATGTAATGAGAACTGGTAAAGCCTAATAGTTTTACGCTTTCCCCTTAGGGGCGATACAATTATTGCATCTATGGGAATTAGCGCTCTCAGGGGCGCTTCCAGGGGGACAATGTGAGGGCCCGAGCCGAGAGTTAGGTAGGCCTTTTGTTGAAATAAATATTTTCTGTTATGTTAAGGACCACCTTTTTTCGGTTCCCTGCTGTCCTGTTTTTCAGCACCTACCGCTTCCTTCTTCAATTTTAATCTTGTTTCATAATCTTCTTTCCCAACTTACTGTTTCTATGCCTTTTCTGCGTAGATTCCGCGTTTCGTTAACTCCATACTAAATGATGCCTTCCTCCTTCCTCTCTTTGGATCGCATTTGTTGCTGCGGGTAGGGAGGATAAAACTAACGACTAATCTAATCTGTTTTACGCTTTTCATGGTATGTGTAACGCTCACCTTCGTTAAGGTATCAGTCAAAATCAAAGCCCTAAAAATTCAAAAACCTTGGCCGCTGATGAAGGTGGTCAAGGTATTAAAAGTAAGATTCCATGTCTAGATATCAGAAATAACTTGAGCTCCAGAGGGAGCACAAAAAAGTATTTCCTTTAGACCAGATTTGAAGTTTAGTGTACTTTAAAAAATAAGCAATCTTGCTAGTCAAAACTAAATGCTGACGTTGCATGCCCTCATCAAAGTTTTTACTGAGCGGACTTCAGTAATTTACTGCTGATCATCGCCACTCGTTATGTGTAACTTGATTTTATTTTTCTACTTCTGTTCACTACAAAAGGGAGGTTACGCTCTGTGCAATCAGCTTAGCATTAGTGTTATTGGTCTCGTCCTGAAGTTTCTGTAACTGTAATCGAACAATTATTACAGAGATGAGGAAAAGAGCAGGGAAGGAATTCGACAACTGAGCGACTACGATCAAAGTTCTATTGATGTTCAGCGAGTCAGTCATTACGCAATTTTACAGAGTTGAAAATCAGAGCAACAAAGCCCTGCTAGATGCCCTATTGACAACTGTCGCTCTCTAGCAAAATGATAGAAAGTTTCAGCCCTGTAGTTAACTTCGACGTTTACGACCAAGTTACGTGAAAAATATTAGGAATACCTCATACTAATGTCCAGCATGAAGACCCGTGATGAGCAAGAACTCGACTCCACTGCTGCCCAGAGCTCAAGTGATGACCAACGAGACACTACGACCCGTGCTCAATCCACCTTTAAGCGACTCCCTCTAGACACCGCGCAGCTTCATACTGACGGGGAAAACTGCACGCGACAGCCGCACATACGGCCGTTAAATGCAAAAACACCGTCGACCGCTAACACCCAAGTGGACACGTGTAGACCAAGGATGACTGTGCCGCCTACTCGGAGGGAGGCCCCCGGTACGTCGCGACAGTTTCAGTCTCCGGTACCACACCCCTGGCTGGGTACCAGGGAAGGGACCACTCGGGATGGGCAGGATCCGGAGCTTCCAACTGGAACTGGCGACAGCCTCCCTCAAACAAACCCGGAAGATGCACGAGCAAAGTGCCCTCCCTCCACATCCTTGGGCTCGAAGACAAGTTATCAGGAACGGCCTGAGCAGGGGATGCCTCCCCCACAACTGCATTTCAATAAATCCTCGGAAACACCCTCACCTATCTCAAGCAGTAACGAGGTGCCACCACGACACTCTCGGTCCCAATCCTCAAGGCCCAAACCCTGCGCCCGAAATGCGCGCATAGCCTCGCAGTCTCCGCCGCGCTCTCGCTCCCACTCCAACTCAGAGAAAATGGACGTCTCCTTCTTGAACAAACGAGAACGAGACCCCTCACCATACCAGCAGCATAGTACTTCAACTTCAAAAAAGAAACACACCCGACCACCCGACCAGCCTGCAGGCAAATGCAATGCTCCAATTCCTGTCCTACACTCCTCTCGCCATGACAGACCATAAACTCGTAAACACCCCTAAAGAATGTCGAAAATCATACAATGGAACTTGCAGTCTTACCACACAAAATTCAATGATCTCAAAGTTCTTCTTCGCAGTGAAAATCCCATCTGCGTGTGCCTCCAGGAAACCCTCCTGACCGGGCGCTACGCAAACCCCCCTTCACATTATCGCCTCGAACGCTCGGCCCCTGTTCGTGACGATGGCCACGAACGAGGAGCAGCAATCTTAGTACACCAGAGATACCCATACGATCTCTTCCCACTAGACACAAATCTCCAGGCAGTAGCCATAAAAATCCATCTACCCGCCAAAACATACACCGTATGTTCCCTGTACCTCTCCCACTTAGATGTCTCAGCCCGCGACTTCACCCACCTCATCGAGCAGCTGCGACCACCATTCCTGCTGATGGGGGACATGAATGCAAGCGACCCCTTGTGGGACCCCCCGAGAGCCAACCGGAGGGGTAGACAGTTAGCGGACCTTCTCATTTCCCATGACATCTCCCTTTTGAACAATAACTCACCAACACATTTTCATTCACAATCAGGAACTTTCTCAATAATCGACTTAGCCATATGCTCCTCGGGGGCCCTACAGGACTTCACCTTTGAAGTCTTGGACGACTTACATGGCAGCGACCACTACCCAATCAGAGTCACTCTGCGCCGCGCCACCCCACTCCAAACGAGACGGCACTATAATATTCATAAAGCGAACTGGCCACTCTACAGAGATCACACAAAGATTGACGGGCCTAGAAACCCAGATGACTCGGTCGAAGATCTCCTTAATCAAATAGAAAACAAGATCAAGACAGCGGCAAATGCAGCCATCCCGCAAACCTCGGGCAAATACTCGAAACCCCCCGTCCCTTGGTGGACAGCAGAGTGCCAACGAGCACTGCAACGGCGCCGCCAAGCAGGAAGGAAACTACGCCGCTCCCCATCAGTAATCAACAAAATAGCGTTCAACAGAGCACGTGCGCAGTGTAAATATGTATTCTCCAACAGCAAAAAAAAAACTCCTGGCAAAACTATTTTACTACAATCAACGCTCATACCTCCCCCTCTGAAATTTGGAAAAAAGTAGCGAAGATTGGTGGAAAGTTCAGCCCGACTACCCATCCATCTCTGCGCATTCAGGACACAATTGTCTCAGACCCTTGCCAAGTGAGCGATCAATTTGCTTCCCACTACTCTCGCGATTTCGGTTTTCACCGAGCAAGTCCAGCTTTTCTTGCGTACAAAACCTCCACGGAGAACCAAGCCCTCAACTTTGCAGCAACTTCTAACCAACCGTATAACGACCTGATAACTTCTGAAGAGTTTCACTCCAATCTATCGCACTGCACAGATAGCAGTCCGGGTCAAGACGGCATTACTTATTCAATGATAAAATTGGCTGATCCAAGACTACAGCAGCTAATACTTCACCTGTACAACCAAATATACATCACGCACTCATACCCAAACTCGTGGAGAATTGCTACAATAATCCCGTTTCTCAAACCAGGCAAAGACCCGTACGTACCAAGCTCATACAGACCGATCTCTCTGTTGAGTACACTGTGCAAACTGTTGGAGAAAATCCTCAACACCAGACTGGCATGGTTTTTGGAGCGTGGAAACCACATAATTCCCATTCAGTCTGGTTTCCGCCACAATCGCAGTACCACAGATAACCTGATCCAGCTGGAAACAGCGATTCGTGAATCTTTCAATGTTAGACAACATTTCATAGCAGTTTTGTTTGACCTGTCTAAAGCCTACGACACCGCTTGGCGATACGACATCCTCCGATCCCTACACTCCTTTGGACTGCGCGGAAATCTAGCATACTTTGTCGTCAACTTCCTCCGTGATCGCCGTATCAGAGTGAGAATAGGATCAGCCACCTCGACGCCCTACCCCGCCGAAGGAGGCATACCCCAAGGCAGCGTACTATCCTGTACATTGTTTCTTGTAGCTGTGAATAACAGCAGCTACCTTACCCCCATCTGTTGGAGCATCACTATACGTGGACGACTTCACGATCTACTTCGCCAGAGCTTCCACTCGAGTTGTCGAACGGCAACTCCAACTTGCGATTAACTCGCTAACCCGCTGGAGTCAACAAACAGGATTCCAATTCAATGCTGAAAAGACAGTAACTATGCATATCTGTCGCCGACACCACTGCCCCAAAATGGCCCATACTTTGACAATGAATGGTCAACCTGTGCGAGCGGTGGAGCAGTATAAGTACCTAGGACTGACTTTTGACACTTCCCTCACTTGGAGGCCACACATACAAGGCCTGAAGCGGCGATGCAATTCAACTCTAAATTTGCTGAAGCTACTCTCAAATAAATCATGGGGCGCAGATAGGATCTCCCTACTCCGTCTCTACATAATGTTGCTTAAGCCGAAGCTGGATTATGGCGTGGAGGTTTACTCATCCGCAGCTCCGTCCGTAGTGGATCTACTCCAGCCCGTCCAAAATGCTGCTATACGTATCGCAACGGGAGCATATCGTACCTCCCCTGTGACAAGCCTCCACTCAGACTCTGGTCTCTTGACTCTGCGGCAATATGCGACTATAAAAAGCCTTAATTATGCGGCCAGAGTTGCGGCAAGCGTCTGCAATCCGATGCACGAATTGAGCACCATAGCAAATGAACCACCCGCTGACCGACGCGGAATCAGAAGGGAGGCCCCACACTTGAGAAACTTCTTCCAACGTGTATCGAATCTCTGAGATCGATATGCTCCCCATCGAGACCAGGTTCTTCTAGAACAAATTTCTCCACTTCCACCGTGGCGGTTACCTGCTATTAGCATATGTCACGAACTTTACGAATATTCCAAGTCCACGACCGCTCCATCCCAACTTCGAGCACTTTACCTTGATCATGTCCGAACCCATCAATTTCTCTCCCGTATTTATACGGATGGAGCCAAAGCACCAGAAGGAGCAGCATACGCCTATATTCAAGGCTCTACGACGTATCAGCGGCGTATTCAACCGCATGCTACCTCGTATACAGCAGAACTATATGCTATTTACGATGCACTTAACCACGCTGAAACTCTTCCTCACCTGGAGACTACTATAATAACCGACTCGCGGAGTGCTATTCAAGCGCTCTCGAGATACAACTCGCCTCATCCCATTGTTCAACTCATACAGTGTCGCCTCATTTCGAGCAGTAAACAATTTACTTTCTGCTGGGTGCCCAGCCACGTTGGAGTGCCGGGAAACGAAGCAGCCGACCGAGCAGCTCGAGAGGCTCTCCACCTGCAAATAAATCCGGTCCGCCTCCCTCGAACAGACCACAAGTGGTATTACAAAAAGAGCATCCGAGAACACTGGCAGGCTGAGTGGTCGGCGCTTGCCAACAACAAACTAAAGGCAATAAAGCCAGATGTCCGTCCTCTCCCATTCTCCCAGCAGAGGGATCGACTGTGGGAAGTAGTACTCGCTAGGCTCCGTATAGGCCATACACGCCTCACACATCAACACTTGCTGGAGGGCCGACCGCAAACGTACTGCGAAAATTGTATTGTGCCTTTAACGGTCCGCCACATTCTTCTCGAATGTCCCGACTACACACAAGAGCGGCAAGCTCGCCTCGGCGAGGAGCCGAACCTCCCTGAACTACTGACCGGCCTCACCATCTGCGGGCCACGCTCTCCTCTGAACCTTTTCTTACTTGAAATTCGCCTTCTTCATGAAATTTGACTCACCAACTGAAAATAAGTAACCTCTAGAAAGAAAATCTTTTCCGCCTCATATGGGGCCCAAACCAACGCCAGCGCGGATGCCCGCGATTAGAAACACCGTCGCTCCTCCGTCAGACCAAGCTGACACACCACGGCACTGAAACGGGGCCGAGATGACTCTCACCCTCCGAACCCGCCCATTATAAGACCCAAATGTAACAATGCTACCAAATTGCGCTGTGATTTCGTCAGAGTATCGAAAGCGGCGGGAAAACCCGAAAATAATAATAACAATAATACCTCATACTAATACACGGTTAATCGCCTCAGGTGAACAGTTAGATTCACAATATAATATAGGAAAGTGAAATATTTAAAGAAAAATCAAAATGTGTACTTGTACATGTACTCTTTTAAAAGAAACAAAACATCAATAAAAATACAGCATCAAATTTTTCTGCAGTCGAGATGTCGTCGCGTCAAGTTTTGACACTGAAGCCTCGTGAAAAGATATCAATTTTAAATGTCGGGGGAATTTCAGCTGTACGTTAAAAAAGAAAAATCGACGAACAATAGACTTTCCAACTACATCGCTTAATGAGGTCAAAAACGCTATTTAAACAAAAAGCATGGAAGGTAAATCCAGTGAAATGTAACGGAATACATTAAATTAAGTAGAAAAGGGGTGACCTTCCGTTTTAATCCATATAAAAATGATTAGCTCCTTTCCAAGCCCTCTTTAATTACAAGACTGACCTATTCGGAACAGATTTAATTTTTTCATTGAACCCCTAGAGACTGAAGACGAGTTGTTGTTTGTCCCTCCCAGCAGTTTTTACTTTACTAAGCTGCCGCTCCACACGACAAAATGACTAATCTGACCAAAGTTGTACGTGGGGGCGATTAATTTAAATCATTCGAAAGTAGACATGTCAAATTATACTCTGAATGGACGTACGTACAACTAGACATGCTATACTGCATCTTGCCGTTGGTTGTGAGCAGGTGAACTGTGCTCGTTATTGGGAGCTGGCTGAGAAGACTCAAAACTAGAGAGACAGAGTTAAGCGGCGGATGGAATCTTCAGATAAGTATAATATGGCTTGGATGCCGTACGTGAAGCATACCATAGAAATTAGTTTAAGACCGTTTCCGTAGCAAAGATGTCTTCACAGAGGAAAGAGAAGGGACCATTAAGCATGGACTCAGGAAAACGTGCCCAAGGTGTGTTCTCCGCAGGAGACCCTTCCCTTAGAAATGGCAAATTATGAAGAATGATGAAGAAAAAAGAGAGACGGCACAAAAGGCATGAAAACTGAAAAATGCAAAGTGGGCCGAAAGATAAAAGTTCCAAAGGCCTACCTATAGCTGAGGTTGTTTATCAGTAATGCCCTAGGAAACAGATACAGTTATATTAAAAAACTACCACATACTTTCAAAAGAGAAATAGATCTCGTATTTCTGGTTCTCTACATCAACTTTTTTTCACAAAATAATCTTGGGTGAGAAAAACCTAATTTCTACAATGACAACTTACAAGAAAGGGATTTAGCACCAAGTCGAGTCGGTGCCTCAACAGGTTCTTCCTAAAAAAAACTAGATTACGTTAATATCACAAATCTACAACAGTTTAACCATTACGCACAAGTTCGTACATGAAAGCCCAAGATACGCAGATAGTGGGAATCTAGAACGTTTTTCATATATAAAACGGGTAAATTCATACAACTGCACATTAGCTACCTTTCGATCTAGATCCTCCAGTTTCTTCATTAGTTACACGTGGAACTCCGGCCATATTTTTTCCTTTTGGGTTTAGTGTCGCCCTCCTCGTTCTTACTTGATTCAGAAGCGATCTCGCTCCGCTGTCTTTTCTTTCGTACATTTTTGTTCACAGCGCTGCTCTTTTTTCCACTCCCATTTTCAGTTGCTCCAGCCTTATTCATGTCAGAGTTTCCGAGTTCACTCTTACCTTTACGACTAGCTACATCTTTCTTCGGGGGGACTTCATTTTTCTTTTGCTCCTTCTTTTTCTTTTCAGCTCGAGACTGTTTCTCCTCTGTTTCAACAAAACCAACATCTTCATGTTCGCCTTTACCCATCCCGTGGATCATTCCTTCAAGCATCCGTATCTCTTTAGCATAACCTGCGTCGTCAGTGTAAGGAGTCTCGAGGATGAGCGGCAGGTCATTGAACAACTCGCAGTTCATAACGCGGCGCATGCCTGCCATGCCGATGTGGCCCTTACCAATACACTCGTGTCTGTCCACGTGAGCTCCCGCCTCATCTGCACATCACAAAAATGATCAAATCCAACACGAGTTTCGAGAATCTTAGTGATTTTCAACAGGATGATACGACTAAGGATTATATAGGGTGCGACAACACATACTATTACAAACTAAACTACTGTATTTGCTCACGTTGACCGACAGTTTTGCACTCCTAACACACAAAATATTTGCACATGTTCTCAAAATTTGAATGAAAGCAAAATATATATTAGGTGAATGTTTGTTACATAATATAAAACCATACATACGTAGCTTATCATAGTGGTCGATCATTATTTTCCTAGTTAAATGCAAATACACCATGACCCATAAAAAGACAGCTTTTATTCAATGTAAGGCTAGCCATTCCTAGTTAAATGCAAATACACCATGACCCATAAAAGACAGCTTTTATTCAACGTAAGGCTAGCCAAACAATTATCCGTTCATTTTAAACAATTTATTTTTTAAACAATTTATTTACCACAGGAGATACAGAGGTAGAATGTTTCTTAAGTCTAGTACAATGGATTTTTGAAAGTAGGTTGAGATTTAATCCCCCTGAAACAAACTAGTCTTTAGGAAAAGCCTTTCAAATTCAACAAGGATGAAAAGATACACGAATTGAAAAATGCTTCAACAATAATCTTACTTTTAGAATCGTTGATATGAAGCCCACGGAGGAACTGGAAGCCAATGATTTTCTTAAAATCTTCAATTAGTAAATTGAAGCCTTCTTCTGTCGCCAGGTCATAACCTGACGAAATAATGCATGAACATCTTACATCGGTAAATTTGGGCTGTGCAATGAAGAATGATAACATGCATATTTCAAATCACAGTCAATGGAAAACTCCGGAGCTTTGATGAATTCGCAAAAAAATAAGAATTATAAAAGCTGAAATACAGTTCACTTCCTGACACGACTTCTGTATGAAATATTTGCCATTATTCGGAAAGCAGAAGATGTTCTCAAATGAAAACCTTATAGAACGCACAATAGAGACGCAAGAAAACGAAACGTTCAAACAATTGCCCCAAATAAAACCGCATATATCACTCCTAGGAAATGCGAGAACAAAAAAAAAACACACCTGCATTGTGAGCATGGCAGGTGTCGATGCAGACGCCAATTCTGGAGCGGTCCTCGACGTGCTCAATGATCAGGCGCAGTTCATGGAAGTCTCCACCAATGGTGTTACCCTGTTATGAAGCGCATGAATCGTGTGCAACATCGTCAGTGATGTGAAATTAAAGTCGGTTTGAAACGAAATTCTAAATCAAAAAGTTCAAAGACGAATATAAATCATAATAGATACTCCTGCTTTAAATCTATCAAAATACAAATAATATAACGAGTCTCAAATTTTATAACATCTCATTTTGCTCTTATTCCACCAAATATGGAATGCAAGCTATCGAGCACCCTTCAACGAACGGTGTTGTATCATCCGCTTACAGTCATCAAGCCTACATAGTTGTCATCTAGTCTGAAGAGCTCTAAACACACCTGGAATTAAAAAAGATGCCTCATGTAACATCTTTCATCCATTTATCAAGTTCATGACACCTTGCAAACTTGCCTTACGTTGCGTTTACCCAGCTTACTTAAATGTTTCAGTGTTTCTCATCAGCGTGTCCCACATCATTCACACAAGATATTTTTCATTTTCCCTTCTACTTCGGGCAAAAACACACACTTGCTTGAGCCACCTTCACCTTCCTACAGCCCCTCAAAACCTGTTCATCTGAATTTGTTATAAATTGAAATAATTTACACAGCAAGAATCAACAAAATAATTTTATAACAAACATTAACGTCACTAATACTTTTACACTAAACAAAACATTAAATTCTCTTAGAAGGCTTTTTCACTTGCAGCCAAAAGTACAACTTTAGGTGGCATGGAGCCCACTCACCTGCTTGCACATGTTCTCGAGCACTACAATCACTTTGGGAACTTTAGCGTGCGCGATGTTGATGCTCTCGGCGATAGTGCGACAGCATGCCTCACGACTCGATCCACCCACACTTGAACCTGAACAAAATTACTGCTATATGTAAACTTTTATTCTTACATGCGGCTCATTTTCATTGTGGTTTTATTTATACCATTCTGTTCAACTCTATACTCTATTCATTCTATTTTTAATTGCAAAATATAAGGACAATCATCTAAGCATCTACAAAAAAGTGCACTATTAACTGTCTCCCAACTGTCGAGTTAATATACAATGATGTTCCGTTTGTTTCATATTTATTCAAGCAAGTTATAAATATTCATGAAATCAAACATTCGTACATCAACAGGTTAACGTGCCAGAAAATGCATCGCAAAATAATTAAGATAGAGGTACCATCCCATTAAACACCAATTTTAAAAGCATTACAAATATTCTGTTTTTGATAACTAGTTGAATTGGAACTATAAAATACTACATCCCCATCAGGTAGGAAATAGTGTTAATGGTGCAAGTTAAGTTTGAAAACATAGCTTAGACAAATGAATGTTACTTAGCATTGAAAAATCAGCAAAGGAAGATGTAAATTAAAGAAACTATTAGATAAGAGTTTGCTGAAAAAACAGGTCCATTAATCTTTCAAGAGAACATGAAAAAAATGATAAAAATTAGTGATGTACCGATGTATCGGTATCGGCAGTATCGGCCATTTTTAGTGGTATCGGTATCGGTATCTGCAAAATCCGGCCGATACTTTACCGATACTGTCCAATATTATGTATTTTATCATTAAAGTTAAGGTATTAAATCATGAAAGTAAAAGTATGTAACCTAATAATACCCGTTGTGTGTTTATTTACGATTTGGTGTCTGCTTGTTAATAAACATAGGTTGTGCGAGTTTGCGGTATCATGGATACCGAATTCCTAAGTGTAACATTAAAAGATGGCGTTTCCATGCATTTAAATATTTGACATTTTATCAGGATAGGTTTTGTTAGGATAGGTTAGGTTAGCTTAGATTAGGATAGGCTAGGTTAGCACAGGTTAGGTAATACTGACAGAATTTTTTCTCGGGTCCACCTAGCTCAACGATGACATTTTCCATGGAATTTCCACGGGTCCTGCTACAATCTAATAATACCTTTGGTTTATTTGGATTCCGCTTCTTCCATTTTTTTTGTCACGCTCATAAGGAGAGTTACAGTGACCGTATCTGTGATACGAGTTTCACCAGCGCGCAAGTACAAGAATATTTTTCATTATGGGTGCTGTTAGGATGGATACATTCGTTGAGCACCACATCTGGAAAAAAATTTCAACAAAGTTAGTGAATCCCGTCATTTTTGACGGGCTGTGCGGACTTGTAATCAAATAAAGAGCCTATTCATACCTAGTAAATTAGTTAGCTAACTGTTGAATTATAGCATTTAATCAGGCCCGCTGACTGAATTCACTACTTTGAATTCCCGATGAGTCACGTACGGTCATAACTGAAAGCTATGTAGCATGAATAGCTAAACCCTGTAGCGACATAAAATTATTATACTTTTACGACTTAAACCCATATAGTTTGACCTAATATCCATTTCTTAAAGTATGTTACAGGCTAACAAAAACCAAACCAATTTAATAAAGTTGAAGGTGCATTTGAAAGTTTTTGTGAATTTAGTAGAGAAGTAGTGAAAATTCTATTTTAATTTAGCTTGTAAATCGTCATATATTCCGAAGCTAAGAATTTATTTTAATTTAGCAAGTATATCGCCGTTCATAACGAATCTTGTATTTTTTTTCTATGTTAAGATGTTTAAAAAATCCACGAACAATCTTAGAGTTGAATACATCTGGACGGGTCAGTTGATTGCTTTAATCTCAACTTGATGAGGAATTTAAAAACGAGGAAAATTCCAAGGCACTTAATCATATTTACTAGGAATACGTTTCGGAGTCCAGATCCATCATCAGTTCGTAAAAGTAAAATTCATTATGACTACTATAAAAGAAAATGTTGGGTACAGTCATTAAAGGAAATCACGAAAACAAAACATAAATCAAAACATGTCTCAGAGAAAAAAAAATCGACAAGATCTACTTACAATTTGCAATGGGTAGGAACTGTCAGAATTGTTGAGGGCCGGTTTTCGTTTAAAAATATGTAGCGACTCTAAAATTCCGAGGTCACATGTAGTTTAAAACTAAGATTTTGAAGTCCGCAGAGGATATCGGTACGTTGCATTTTACTGCGTGATTACGTACGAATTGTGCGAATTGGTTCCCCGTGCGGAAGCTTCAACCCCTATGTTCGGCCATTCTGATATAAAAATTTTGTACCGTCATGCCGACGTACGATGATGTGCACTGCACACAACTGTACAACTGTAAGAATAAATCAGAAAGGCTCGCTTCTCTATCAAAAGCGTATCCTTGTCTTGTACCGGAATTGCATAATTTTAAGGTTGCTTTTTTTTCCGGTACAAGGATTCGCTTCCGATGGAGATGCCAGCCTCTCTGATTTATTCTCAACAGTTGTACAGTTGAAGTGCACATCATCGTACGTCGGCATGACGTCACGATATTTTTATAACAGAATGGGCGAACATCGGGGTCGAAGCTTCCGCGCGGGGAACTAATTAGCTTACTCCTCACACTCCGCAGTACGTACAGTACGTAATCACGCAGCTAAATACAACGAACCAATATCCTCTGCTGACTTCAAAATCTTATATTCGGCTTCCACTGCATGTGAACTCAGAATTTTAGAATCGTTACATATTTTTAAACGAAAACCGGCCCTCAACAATTCTGATAGTTCCTACCCATTACAAATTGTAACTAAATAATAGACTTGTCGATTTTAGTTTTTCTGGAACATGTTTTAATTTTATTTTTATTTTCTTGATTTCCTCTAATGACTGTATCCAACATTTTGTTTTTTCTTCTATTGCAGACTTAATGATTTGTACATTTACGAACTGATGATGGATCTGGACTCTGAAACGTATTCCTAATAAATATGATCAAGTTCCTTGAAATTTTGGTTTTTAAATTCCTCATCTATAGATGGTTGCGTGTTTGCGGATATTTTCGGTATCGGGGCTTATCGAATTTTACTATTTTTTGCCAAAGTATGTACTCGTATTTGGTGTGAATAACAAGAAAATGACAACCCTTTTTTGGAGAAATTATTGTTTTGGTCCACTTTTGGAGCCAGTTGCTATTATAGCTAGTCTACATTACGTTGCAATACGATTAGAAAAGCATATCTATTGAATGGATTTCATTTTGTTATTTTTCTCGACAATATAGTTAACATAGCATGAGCATTTTATTAATCATAATCGGAAACTTTATTGTAAATATTTTTATATTATTAGATATATTAGCAAATAATTTTATTATAACCCCCATGTAGGGCTTATAATGGCTTTATTTTAATACAAGTGTGCACGGCCCGCCAAAGATGTAATTCAATACCTTTCATGAACGAATTTTCAAGATGTAGATGACAAACAAAACAGTATATCCATCCTAACAGTACCCGACCCGTGATGAAAAATATTCTTGTACTTGCGCACTGGTGAAACTCGTATCACAGATACGGTCATTATAACTATCCTTATGAGCGTGGCAGAAATGGAAGAAACAGACACCAAACAAATAAACCAAAGGCAAGGGTATTATTAGGTAGCAGCATGACCCATGGAAATGTCAAGGACAATGTCATCGTTAAGCTAGATGGACCCATGGAAAAATTCCGTCAACATTATCTAACCTCAATTGTTAAAATAAAGGACGTCTTGGTAGTGAAGTTTCCATTTTTTCAAAATTTTGGGATTAGCAAAGACAAATTTAATTATCTAACATCAAACAAAATTATCTAGCAAAGATAATTATCTAACCTAAGCTATCCTAATTCTATGTCGTGACTCGCACCGCCGCAAAGCACGTTCACGACGCGAAGGCCTAGCAATCGTCATTACATGGTAGCAACTGCGGTTCTTGTAGGCCCTACACCACTAATGCGTTGTCCACTGTTGCCAATACGTAGAACGGAAAGTCGGGTAGGTTTAAAATGTTAATGCCGAGTACATATGTACAAGAACACACAAAGTTCTCTTGACTCAGAGTTCCCCTCCAGGGACAAATCACCATTACTCAAAAACGATGACTTGGGGCACAGCTATTCTCAAAATTACTATATTTAATTTAATGTCTTTTAATTATTCAATATGGCCTGAAAGCTGCACAAAAGCGACATGGTTAGGAAAAATGCGCAAATTACTGCGATCACAACAACCAATTCAATACTACTAACCTATCCTGATAAAATTTCAAACATATCAATGCATGTACAGACGATATTTCAATGTTACACTGAGGAATTCGGTATCCATGATATTATATGATCTTCAGCATCTCGTTGAGTGCTATTCATTGGTGTGAGGTAAAATAAGGTGGAGGGGGACAGGGGAGGAGAGGTAACATGCTCAAATCTGTATGAATTCTTCCGCTCAGTCTCTGGAGTGTAGCTACCGGCGCTGCTCAACCTCTTAGAAGGCCAGCAGTGTAGCTGAAGCATACCAGCACACACTCTGCCTCTTAGAAGGTTGCCATCGTTTTTTTTTAATATTTTTTGTTTAAAAAATGGGAGTCCAAATCCACAGGTTTACTCCTAGGCTAAAAATAATACCACCATTGTATTTAGAAGGAAAAGCTCTATGCATATCAAACTCTTTACAACCAATCAAACTGCTTGATAACAGCCTATACACAAAATGAACTAAAAAATAAAAACTGTGTTTTAAATATAATGCACATAACTCCGGAACTATTAGACCTAAAAAAATTCACATACCACAAGATTCAGCAACTCAAAATCTATGAAAATGCATCATAAAAAAACATGAAAGTGCAATACATAAAAAACGGCAAGTGATTTTCCGATTTCTGTTTTTTATATTTTACAGAAATAAAAACTCAAATTCCGTAGATTTTCATTGGGGTAGCAGCATTTTTTTCCACTGACAGAAAGAGCAACTCTTTCCCTTTACACTGAACCCCCAATAAAACTTCTAACTTGAATAATGAATGTACAGCAAGTTGCTCAGTTGACCCATTAGCTTCAAACCTCCCGGTAGGTCGGCCATGTGGAGACGGGTTAATGTAGTATATTTTTTGTGATTTACATGATTGGGGAAGAATTCAGGAGAGAGAGTCAGAAAAGACAACATAAGACTCTCCAGTCTGAAAATTGTTTTGGGCCCAGTTCAAAGCCTCATAAATTGCATAAAGCTCTGCACCAAATGAGGAGATATATGGAGAGAGCTTCCAATCAAAGGAAATATTTCTCCTCGGAATCACCAGAACTGCTGTAGTTGAGGTTAGGGGGCTTTCAATATGAGAAACATCAGTGAAGGCATGCAGAAAGCCACTATATTGGTTATGTACAAGTTCATAAAAAAGCTGTTTATTAGTTTCTGTAGAAAAAGTAACAGATAGAGGCAAAATTTGGCACGAACAAAGAATTAGAATCAAGAAGCGGACAGAAAAGCTAATGAAAAAGAGGTTATTGCTGGATAGGGAAAAGGCTGTTGGTTTCTTTCAAATGTGTTCATTGCAAATGATAGAAATAAAGAGGTTTTATTTATGAACTTGATTTGAGGAATGGAATGAATTTGCAGAAGTTCTGAGAGATAAGAAAATTTGTGAGCATAGTCTAGTAGGAGGAAAGTTCTGTGTAAAGACAATAGAGGAATATTTACTTCTATTTCTAGAGAATTCAAGCCTACTGAAAAGGATTCAGTGACTAGAAAACTGGTCCACAAGAGCTATTATCAGAGAATTTGCAATACAGCATTACTCGTTACCAATCATCGTTTTAACATTTGAAAATTATTTTAAGGTAGTCTAGTGACAAGTAAATAATGCTTATCATAGTATCGGCGGATGCTTATAGTATTTGTTGAACGTCGCCGATCTTGGATCAGCTGAGATGGAAGACCAGTTAAACAACGTAATGCAAAGCTTCAATGATATATGTTGATTTGAAGGGGATACTAAAGGAATAATACATTATGAACTGTTTGACAAAACGCGGATAATTAACCATGCTTTTTATGAGCAACTTTATTGTTTTTAAAGTAGCTTTACATTAAAAGCAACCTTCCACTGCCAACAAAAGAGTATCCTATTTAATCACGATAATGCTCGTTTTCACACAGCTTGACTGACCAAAATTCCATAAAACGAACTTGGTTGAGAAACATTGATATCTCCATCCTCCAATTCCCCAGACCTTCTGTTTTCTAGGTAAAAGCTTCAAGGACTACAGCACCACTTCCATGTATGGCAAGATGTGCGAAGTGTTGCTATCTTGGCAACAAAGTCTTTCCTGAATCGAATAGAATTCACTAGAAATGAATTTACTTTGAAAAGGAAAAATTTGAAGTCATAAGTAAGTTACTCAGGACAACCATCCGTATTGACTGCTAAATCAAATCGCTTTGAAGGAAGACAATGCTGTAAATTTGGCATGATCAAAAGGGTGTGGTGTACCATGAGCTTCTAGGACCTGGTGAATACAGTGAATCAGAAACTGAACAATTTAAACCAAATTTTGATCAAAAACTGGCCATTTAGGATTTGAAACACAGAGACTTGATTCTGCAAAAAGACAATGCCTCATCACACACAACAAAAGATGTTCATTTCAGCACTTGTCATGGAACTCTCGTCCCACCTGCTCTACTCATCTGACTTTTTTCAGACTATCACTTGGATTTATCAATACCTTATGCAGTTTTACGAAATGTGTGAACAATTTTGAAAATGTGAAAATAAAAATGTTATGGCTTGTTGACTGAATCATCTCAAAAGGTGAATAATTTCTTGGGAGGGCATCTACAATTTGAAGAGAACAAAATGTACAACTTACATAGGCACATATTTTGAATCAAGCATTTTATTACTTTTCCCCAAGCCTACAATTGCTTACTTTGATAAAAATTAATAATCATTAAATGTTTCACTTGGTATGTTAGCAAATATTTTCATAACCATTGGCTTTTCCATTTTTAACATACCTTAGAATCAGAACCAGCCTTTGGACCAATCTAATACAGTACTTATACTATTGAGAAAGTGACAGAGAAGCACACTCGATCAATTATGCACCCACCAGGATGGAAGTTGAAGTGTGGAATTCCAAGCTGAAGGCATCGATCCAGCTCCTCCACCAACAGGGCACGACTTTTCTCGAGCAGGTCAGGCTTGCTAGAGCCCACGTTCATGAGGTAAGAACCGTGAGGCAGTATCAGGTGTTTAGGATAGTCCTGCAATTACAAGAAGGATTAGAATGCAAAGAGAAAATGGTTTGCACACTTTGACAGTAATTTGATATAGATTCTTTTAATATGCTGAAACAAAAGAATATTTTTGCTTTTTCCATTTTTACCACACCTAAAAAATGAAATTGAGAAAAATACCAAGCAATGCACTGTGAAAAGCTGTTTTTCAACACTGGATGTTGCTATTGTTAACCCACACTCACTCACTATTAAGGGACAATTACACTTCATTGCTCACAAAACAAAATCCTTGAAATTGTATTTGATAAACTGTGAAAGACAATCACAGCAACACATTTGTTCTTCAGATTGAGTTTGAACACTAACTTGGTGAAATCATGATCATCACCACAAGAAAAAGAAATGAATTATCTTTTCTTGCACTTGCTATGCAATAAAAATCAAAAGAAAAGCAACCAATACTTAGTGGGTGTAATTATAAATTCATCCCAAACTCAATCTACTAATTCTTCAATAATAACTTGGCCTTTACCATATTGCATGGCCCTACTAATAAACTTGAAATCACTTTATTATAATATTCCTCTTTTCCAGTTCAACATGTGTTAAAATACAAAGATAATCACTTATTATCTTTGCTAAAAGAACACTCCATTGTAAAAATTCAAAATCTGTCAATTTCTAAAGGCAACATTATGATGTTACTAACATCATCTTCATGCTGTTGAATACAAAAGAAAATCCCTTTAGAAAACCTATGTCAATGCAAAACTTGAACTACATCAGACTGAGTAAAAAAATATTATAATATTTCTCTATAAACATCATATTTAACAGTTGTACCTAGAAATATAGTATCACAACTTTAGTCACTAAGCCAATTTTAACACAGTTGAAAGCAAATAGATAACAAGGAAATACTCAAGCATGCATTAAAAAGATTCAATTCTACTTAAATCAAAATCTTTGCTCACCTTGCCCAGCTGTTTGAATAGATCCACACATTCTTCAAGGAAAGGTTTGGCAGCCCACTGCCTCTGGCTACGCATGAACATTGCAAAACTTTTGGCATTAATAGCATGTGCATTGTTGAACACATTGTGAATTCCCCCAGCAGCAGAAATGTGGGCTCCAACGTACTTGCGGCCTGTGTGGGGCACAGGAGGAGGTCCAGGCCCCAAACTTGGGTATGATGAGGGAACTGGTACTGCATCAAGTAGTCCTTTCTGAGTAACATGAAAGATAAAAATCTTAAAATTCAAGGATTAGGACTGCTTACAGCTTCTCAGACTACTAGATAAAAAAGGCATTGGGTATAAGCGCTTCACAAAATTAAAATGTCGGTGAAAGATTCATATAAATAGATGCCACTCAAAACGTAGATGATTACCATTTAGTTTTTGCCTCCCTATGGAGGATTGGCCTGATATGTTCCTGTATTATTCATGTGCCTGCCACCATATTTGTTACCCCTTGTTTCTTTCTGTTTCAGATTTCTTTTGCTAAATCCTATAAGCTCTTCTGTTCCTAGTGTCATATTTTGCCTTTTTCTATGCACCTGCTTGAGACGCTAATCTCAAGATCCTCTGCTTGACCTGCTACCTTGATTCATCCTGCCATATTTTAATTCTGGTTTTTCCTCTCCTGGTTGCTCCTTTAGGGTAAGTCTAAGTATGCCTGCTTATTTGACCTTATTGAACTAGGATTGCTTATATGTATTTCAGTGTGCCTTGAGCTTCTTGTTTACTTACTTTACTGTCCAATACCTGCATATAGTGCTAATACTATATTTCAGCATTATTTGTTATATCTCTATCATTAGTTTTGTGTTTAATATCTATCATTTTTGCGTGTGTTTCAGTTCTTTTGCCCCTGTGTGCTGCTCTGCTTTTGTGTTAAATACTGTCCCCTCAACTTTTTTCCTCAGCAGCTTCTGCTTCTTGTGGCTAGCTAAGATGCTTATGTCCCGTGTTTTTTTCTTTTAGAGCAGCGAGTCTGGGACTCTTGCCACTAGCCCGACTCAGAGCTACGCTGAGCCGCCAGATTGGGTAA
The DNA here is from genome assembly GCA_030386875.1 of Morinoia aosen. Taxonomy (NCBI): domain Eukaryota; kingdom Metazoa; phylum Arthropoda; class Malacostraca; order Amphipoda; family Talitridae; genus Morinoia; species Morinoia aosen. Next base: position 53,827,851 of record CM059579.1, on the reverse strand, counting down.
TATACCCACCGGCAGTTTGTGACTGGATCCTTCACCGTCTGATTCCCTTCTATGTAGCAGCACAAAGTTCTTGGAACATTATTTGCAAACTTGATTCATTCCAGTTTAGACCCCTTTATTGATTTATGTACTATTTGTTTAATCTTGTTTGCCTCTTGAACTCTATAGATTAATTCCCTTGAAATTGTATTGTGCAAGTTTGTTACAAACCTCTTATGCCTCATGCATCTGTGTATTTATATATAGTCTGTCTGTCTTATGGGCTGTAATTCTTCATTCCCTATCTAACCATGCTAACCCCTTTTACCAAACCAATTGTCAGTCACAGCCAGTGGATTCATTGTATTTGTGATTGTTTCAGTATATGTTGTGTGTTCAGGGAAGTTTAATTTATACCCCACTGAGTGATTTTGTCTGTAATTCCCCCTCTCGAGTTTCTCATATTCAGTCTAAGCTCTCCCCTCGCCTATGGCTCCCATCATTTTAGTCTTTTCTTTTGCTACTTCCACTTGAGAAGTGGAATAGCAAGTCCTGCCCATCTCCTACTATAGGGCCTTACCGGGTCAACAGTCATCCCCCAACATCCCTAACAACAAGGAAGGCATTCTCAAGTGAAGAAAGAGAAACATACTATAAAATATAGTATTAAGAGGATGAGGAACCTATGCACAACATTTGTTCTCATATTCTAATAGAAAAAGCCACATTGAAATGATTATAGATTATAAAATTTTAGCCTCCCTTAACCACAACAAAAACGTTCAAAGAGAGGAAGGATGGAGTTAAGGAAACATGGAATCTATGCACAAAGGGTCTTTCCGCAAGGGATCCCGTGCGCATAGAAACTGGACAGCAGTGAACCAAAAAAAGATAGTCCTTAACAAAACAGAAAACATTTTATTTCAACAAAAAGAAGGCCTACCAAACTCTTAGTTCAGAATCTCACATTTTCCTCCTGGGAGTGCTAATTCACATAGATACAATAGTTGTATCCCCTTAAGGGAATGCAACATTGAAACAAATTTATAAAACACGATGAAAGTTGAAAAAGAAAGTAATACAAGTATTAGGAGAAAGTACTTTTAGTCATTGCACAAATATTATTCATAAGAACTCCATTAAGGGAAGAATCCTGTTTTTCTCATGGAAGTCAAAAAATTTGTAGAATTCCAAAAATTTTAAGGCTCTTAATGTCTATTCAAATGTTATGAACAAGTTGTGAATATCTCAGAGCTTATTTCATTCCTGAAATATTTTTTCTTTCAATTTTTTAATATTTCACAAGGAAAAACCGTTCACTACCCTTAACCAGAATTAAATAGATTTATAATATATAAAATATATGTCACTTCTACAATAATTGACAGTTACAAATTATGTCAATAAACATTAGCCATTGCCAAAAAAATTTCCAGAACCATATGAAAATTTACTATGACTTCAATTGTGACTCCTTTATATAAATATAATTCACAGAAGATAGTGCAAAAAAAAATCGTAAGAATATCTGCAGTCAGATACTCATTCAGCTGAGCAAAGCTTTCAAAGTAAAGCAATCCATCAATTTGTACAACAGTAAAAAAAATGCTTGTATTTTGTTTTACATTTGTGGTCTCGGAAAGCTCCCTCAAAACAAAAACAAACAGCAAAAATATCTAGATAAATGCATTTCAACATAATGCACAAACAAATAGCACAATTCTAAGCTGAATATTTATTTACCTTTGGCTTTAATTTGGAATGTTTTCCACTTTTTGCACTCATCTCAGAATTAGAAGGATCCAGTTGTATGGTGATGCTTTTGTTGGTTATAAAGTGTTTATTTTCTTCACTCACAGCCATTTGACTTACATTTTTTCCTGGTATTTCAGAATTACCCTCATGACTTGTTTCTGTTTTTTCAACAAGATGCACCATTCCTGAGACAGCCTCAAAATTTTCAGCACATGTATCTTTATTATCATACTTTTTTCCTTCCTTGTTAGACTCTGGAGAGAATTCAGCTTCATTCCCACATCCTGTGTTTGTTGATCCACCAAACCTATCAACAGATGTTGAATCAAGACTTTTTTTAGAAAAAAACTGACTTTCAGAATCAGACATGCGTTCTAATGAAGCATTGATGCATTCACCTTCCAAAATAGGATCATTTTCACCAGAATTATCAGAGTTGGATGCTAAAGCACTTGACAGAGCCTTTGAGTTTGCATCATCCTTCAATACCACTCCTGCTATAGAAAGGGAAGCTGTACTGGAATCACATTCCTTCAGGGATGCATGAATAGCCCCACTAGCAGCTTTTGGACAAAATTCTATTTTGTTCATCACCTGACAAGGTCCAAAATGATTAGCAGAGCAACCTTTTTTGTGTCTTCCGTGTCGGCGCATACATGATTTTCCTGTGTAGTGCAATCGTTGTTCTTGGCTTGGTGTTGTTCTATCATTTTTGGAAGAAATGTTTGAAAACACATTTCTCTTAGAAAGAGTTTGTTTTGTAGATTTTTTCGAAGTGTTAGATTTCAAAACCCCATTTTTGTCAGCACAAACCTCAGCATCTGGTAGACTACTTTCATGTGACACATGCTTGAGTTTGGATGCCATTATTACTGTGTCAGTTGAAGTTACACTCTTGGCAGGGTTACTCACTGTCACGGACATATTAGCACGAGGAACTTGTTGTGTTACCACTTTAAACACTTCATTTTCTACATCCTTTGTAGAATTAGCAACACTTGTTTCAGGAGCACTTCTATGTGGTTCATCAATTGAGTCAAGCTTTTGCAACCAAGACTCATCAATATCAGGAATCAATGAAATATCATTAGGTTTTGATAGGACACTGGATGAACTAAGAATGCCTGAATTTGGATCTTTTTCTATACAAGTATTTACTTCTGCATTGGTTTGGCAATGTACAGAAGTTGTAGAATCAACCTCAAGAGAATTGGCAGCATTCTCACTGAAACTAGTTTCACCACTTGGGTGTAAAAGAACACAAGCTAGGGCATCAATATTTTTACAGCTGTCTTGTTCTAGCTCTTCATCAACAATTTTCATTAACTTATCAACAAGATCACTTGCTCTTTCAGAAACATTCAATGAAACATTTAAATTTTCATCGACTGGCAGATGAGGAGGTGTAGATGTCTGACTGGCAGTTGAAACCAAGCTTACTGAGGCAACAGTAGAGAGGGTAGAATCCTCATCGCATACATTTTCATCTATTTTGTTGGGATTAAGCATTTCCTTATTACAAGGAGGAAGTAAAGTATTTACATTTGCTTTGGAGCCTCGGGAAGATTTGGAGGCCTTAGGAGCATCCGCATTTTGCTGGTTCTTCTTCATTTTCTCTGAAGTAATATTTAAAGATAAAGGTTTTCACTTTCGTTTTAAACTTTGAAAACAGCTAAAAAAATTACCAAATGAATAAAATTATCGGTCATCAATGTGCTTCTGTAAAAAAGAAGAAATTTATTTGTTACAAAAAAATACAAGCACCCATATCCTTATAGGGCACTCAATAATAACCATTAGACTTACATTAAAATTCAATTAATATGAAAAATAAAAATACTTTTTTAAGTTTTAAAACATTTCTATTTCTACTTTCTTATATTTTTATTTGAGGCCTGATGCACAGTAGTGGTACCTTAAAGTTAAAAATATCCCAATGATAAGTTTAGGTGTAAAATAATATGATTCCAAATTAATCTTCTTCAAAGGAATCATGAAATGTAATTCATTCATGAAAAGATCTACAAAATAAATAGATAAAAGGAAGATCTAATAGCAAGATCATAGAGAGATCAAATATAACGACCATGGAAAGATTAATAGAAATGACAACACTAGACCATAAGAAATTGCACAAATCATAGCAAAAATGTGAAGTCAACACAAACAAGAGACTCTCTTAAAACTAATTCAACCAATAAACTAAACAGACAATACACAAATCCACAAGTACAATTTGCAAGGACTATGTTAGACAAGCAAAATCTACATAGCCATGAAAAAACAAAGAAGAGATGGTAAAAAAGGTATGAAAGGAAAATAACAAAGTGGGCATGAAATATAAAAATCCAGAAGGCCTATCAATAGCTGAAGTAAACAGCAGGATCTCCCTTGCCACACCACAAGTTAGGCAAATCTATTAACATAAACATACTAGTCTATCGTATGCCCATTGCGGGGATGCCAAAAATTTATTAGTCTGAATCAACACCATTATGTTTTGGTATACTAGACACAACCTAATAGAAGCAGTATGTATAGGCTGCTCACCTATTGATTGAAAATCATGATTTTTCATAATTCATGAGTACATTATAATAAAGCCAAAAAAGACATCAGCATACCGAATTCTATGACATATGCTGTTTCACTGACATCTTTGCACACTGAGTGAAGACAGACACACAACCAAGAGCCTGTACAGAGAAGGCTTTACAAAAATATTATTTGTTTGGGAGGATCTCCTACATAATACAAAGCCCTTCAAATTATCATTAATTTCAAATTTCTAGGTAGAACAACTTAGAAAGAATAAAGTTTCAACAGAGATTAGCGTTATTAAAAAAACTGAGTGAACAAAAAAAGGTAATTGGAGCTTTGCTCCCTTGCTGCTATATGAATGAAAAACATGTGCTACATAGGAACAAAAAGAAAGATTAGATTAAATTATTAGTTAGTTTAACCTTCCCTATCCACAACAAAGGCAATCCAAAGAGAGGAAGAAAGAAGGCCCCATTTAGTATGGACTTAAGGAGAGCGTCCCCCTTATGAATCCTTGCTTCTGGGATTTCTTGAGAAACTGGGATTTTTGCTGTTATAAGAAGTGTAAGAGGTCAGGTACATCCTGTGAAAAAATGAGACTCGTACGTTCACTCGTTCGCCCGCTACGGGGGTTTGAAGAATGGGGGGGAGGGGAGGGGGAAGTTGTATTTTATCATGTTACACCTCCCCCATGGCACTTTCTTCACGGCGCAAAGATGCTATGTCAACTCCTATGTCTCTGGATTACTCTATAATGATTTCAGGGGTCTAACTTGAACCAAAAATTTTATAAAAAATTTTATTTGAATTGTTCATGTTTCTTTGTTTTGCTTATAATGTAAACAATGGTTTTGGGGGTTTCAAAATACTTCTCCTCCTACAGTTTTTGAGCTACAGTAATGATTTTGGTATCATTGGATGCGGAAAATTGCGGGGTTTTAAGGATGCTAAAATTCGTTTCCTCAAATTTACATTTTCAATATGAAAAAGTGTAAAAATAGGAAAAAAATGTCCTTTTTCGAAAAAGTGAAAATTTATGACGTCATAACTCATGAGCAATAAATAATTTTGGAATGAATTTTAGCATCCATAAAAGCCCGTGTCTTTCCGCATCCAATGATACCCAAATCATCACTGTAGCTCAAAAACTGTAGGAGGAGAAGATTTTTGAAACACCCCCCTTTCAACTTCGTTTTCTTTGATTTCCCGTTTTCTTTTCAAGAAAATTGAACTTTTGCTCTAAGCAAAAACGGTTCCAAATTCAATTTCCTATCAGTATACCAAATTTCATTGTTCTAGGTTCAATAATAAAGAAAAAAGTCCGTATGGGGGACGCTCTCCTTAAGGGAATGCAGAATCTATGCAGAAAGGGCATAAAAACAGTGAGATAAGAAAGAAGTTCATGAAACAAGATCAAAGTTGAAGAAGAAAGTAGTAGGTGCTAAAAAAACAGGACAGCAGTGAACCAAAAAAGATGGTTCTTAACATAAAAATAGCATTTTATTTCAACAAAAAGAAGACCTACCTAACTCTCAGCTTGGGCCCTCACATTACCCCCTGGGAGCGCTAATTCCCACAGATACAATAGTTGTATTTCCCTGAGGGGGAAACAAAAAGAAAATTTGATGACTGTTAAATTTGGACTATTTGAGTTTTTCTACATGCAATAGCTTCTGATTAGCCTTATATTAGAAGATGCAATAGCATCTTCCTTATTTTTTTATCACATCCAGTTATTCATGGTCACTTCCATTCCTAGTGAACCTAACCTATCCTAGTTGAACCTATCTGACAGATTTGTATAGAAGAGACGAGTCTTTCACGGTCAATATCATTGAAATCTAGGCGGAGCCGTAAGAAAATTTCCAAAAAGCCTATCCTTATTGAGATCAACTATCCTAACCCAACATAACTTACCCTAATCCAACATGACCTATCCTAACCTAATTTAAAATATCCTAACTCAACATATCCTGTTTTAATACAACATAAACAATACTAACCTAGCATAACCAATCAGCACAAAAACCTTAAATCAACAAACTGATACTTTTTAGGGTAGCGCAAAGAGTTAGTGTTTTGGACAGAAAACTCTTAAAATGCAGCAAATATGTGTTTATTAACATTTCTATGAAAATACTGTCCATTGCATTTTAAATTTGGAACAGACACAAGACACAAATGAGAGAAAATTTGCACAAATAAATAATAAGAAAAAAATATTGTGCTACATAGTTCAATACAAACAATAAAACCACATTGTAAGCGACAATTTTCAACCTACAACTTCAGGCCAGCACCTCTTGGCAGACAATATTTTTAGTTGAAGTTTTTCTTTTTCATTTTCCCTGTTTATCAATCTATCCTAGAAATAGCTTCCAATCTTTGCTCCACTGCTTGGTCTAAGGCAATAATCAGTGCAATTATCACTTAAACATGAAAAAATAAAGTTCTCCAATTATATTTCTTAACAATTAGGAGAATTTGACATAAAATGTCAAACATATTAATGCATGGAAAGGCAACCTTTTAATAAAACACTAAGCAATTTGGTATCCATACCGCTAAATCGGTTGAGAGCGTAACGGACGGAGAACTAACTATGAAAGGAACAAGCAGAATATTATACAGATATGACACTCAGTACAGCAACGTACTTCCACATTCTTCTCATACATTTATACTTGTTTGCTCTGTCTCTGGCCACACTACTTAATCGTCCACTCCATTGCATTGCTTTTGCAACTTTCTCATCCTTAGTTTTAGTGCATCCATCTTCACTTATCATTAATGATCATATGTGATGACACAACGTATCTCATGACACATCTTTAGAATTCTAGATTAGTTGTTGTTGGTGTTCTCAGAGGGTTTAGCGAGGCTTTGAGGACAAGCTCATGCAGCCTCAAGTCTTGACCACTCTGAGTGCAGGCAATATTGATTAGGCAGAAGTTCCTGAAGCATGCTGACCAGGGTCACACTAATGAGTCTCTTGTTTTAGGTCTCCTGGTTTTAATAAATATTATTGAATTTGGAAGAGAAAAATCTGAAACAAAAAAAAATACAACCTACCCCCACATTCACACACACACACATTCTCAAACACACACCCTTGGAAGAACCTAATATGCCTTCACACAGTACTTTGAATATATCCTACATATTCTAGCAAAATGGAGAATTGTTTTCAAGTTAGTTGCTATTTTCTCCTCAATGTCCATCTTCCTTACTGTGACCCAATCTTAATTGCTCGGATGTTGACCTGAGGAAAATTTCTACAGTAACAATTCTTTCCCCAGTGTGTGTTTTTTTTTTCACTGACAAGGAGGAGTAGATGTGTTTAAGGAGGGAGAATAGGCAGTTTTAATATACTGCGTATGAGTGAGAATTTATTTAAAGAAGTAATTACAAGGATGGGAAGGGTGTAAATGGGAGTTATACCTTACAGAAAGAGAAGGGAGAGATATACATTGTGATAAAATGGTTCAATTTCAATAAACACATGCATCCAAAGTTACAAGACAAAAGAAAGCTCAGCCTGGAGCTTCCCGAGAGACAGGTACATTATTGGATCACAAAATTTATCATGAATGCCTGTGTTCATGTAGGTCTCTGAGGGAGCAACAAACATGATTCGAAGTACCATCCCAATCTCAGGTTCGTGCTAACCACTGATACTAGATACCAAAGAGGCCAGAATGATGCCTCAAATCATAGCAGTTCTAAATAGTTATTACCATCGCTGAGAGATACTGGATAGTTAGAGAGAAGAAGGAAAGAGGAGTGGGGCTTAGCTACTCAACTGTAACCAGCTAATCTTTGAGAAAGTGAGAGAGGGATGCCACCTTTAAAACTTGGTACTTCTGCTTATCATATGATAAACATTCACAGATTCAGACATATCACCCCCATGCATACATAAGGATATATAGTTTTATTAGTTTACAGTAATGATAGCTTGTTTGTATCTTTCAGGAAATTGGCAAGGGCTTGCATTATTGGAAACTGCACAGAGTCAGGAAAGGGGCCTCTACCTAATACATTTTTTAATGTTAGGGATGCATGTACAGAGTTGAGGAAAGAGGTTAGATGGTGGCTGGCATTATTATGATTTGGGCAATGCAGAAGAAAGTGCTGAACTGTTTCAGCACTACCACATTCACAGCATTCACAGTCTGGGTGATCAATCAATCTAAATCTGTACAGGTTAGCCGTGAGTCGTACATGTCCAAGCCTGAGCCTGGTTATGGCAGTTTCAACAGCCCGGCTTGTGTGAGATGCCCAAGGCCATTCTTTTATGAAGTCCTTAATTGAAGCCAGAAACATTCCCTTGCCATTTTGGACCAATTCATGCTATGCTCTCTCCCACTCTGCACTCAAGTACTTGAGTAAATTTTTGTGGATATCCTCTGTGAACAGCAGAAACAATGTGCAGAACCTGAGGTTATGTGCAGCTTTTGCTGTTGCATCTGCTGCTTTATTTCCTGCAATTTCTTGGTAAGCAGGGATAAACTGGATTTTGACTGAATATTTTTCATTTAAAATTGACAGTTTGTTGCATATTAACTATTAACCCGTCGCCAAGTCCTGGACTCTTAGAAGGTTGGCTATGGTAGTACATGTGGCACATCAGCAAACCTAGGGTTGCCATATATGATCTTCAGCATCTCGTTGAGTGCTATTCATTGGTGTGAGGTAAAATAAGGTGGAGGGGGACAGGGGAGGAGAGGTAACATGCTCAAATCTGTATGAATTCTTCCGCTCAGTCTCTGGAGTGTAGCTACCGGCGCTGCTCAACCTCTTAGAAGGCCAGCAGTGTAGCTGAAGCATACCAGCACACACTCTGCCTCTTAGAAGGTTGCCATCGTTTTTTTTAAATATTTTTTGTTTAAAAAATGGGAGTCCAAATCCACAGATTTACTCCTAGGCTAAAAATAATAGCACCATTGTATTTAGAAGGAAAAGCTCTATGCATGTCAAACTCATTACAACCAATCAAACTGCTTGATAACAGCCTATACACAAAATGAACTAAAAAATAAAAACTGTGTTTTAAATATAATGCACATAACTCCGGAACTATTAGACCTAAAAAATTTCACATACCACAAGATTCAGCAACTCAAAATCTATGAAAATACATCATAAAAAAACAATAAAGGGCAATACATAAAAAATGGAAAGTAATTTTCCGATTTCTGTTTTTTATATTTTATAGAAATTGTTATGCTTCTCCGCATAACTGTGTAAAGAACATCGCTAAGAATCTGGATGAGCGTTATCTGGCCAATAACGTATTCCTAAATGGTTCTAAAAGACCAAATGATAATAAGTCTGAGTGTCAACGAAGGAGCACTTCAAATCGCCTATATCTTCAAATCGTTTATGCCTTCGAGAAGGTTCATCGCTTGGACTTCGGTGGAACGACGACAGCTCACAGAAGATGCCAGGAACTCCAATGATGTAATGTTTACTTCTTATTAATAATATTTGAGGGGATTGTTAGTATAAATATGTTAACAAGAGTAAGTAGCAGCGTATTTAAATTAATCGGGGAAATATCTTCCATTCATATACCAATCTTGTGATGCCGTTATTACTAGTTAGCATCTCAAATGTTCGCATCGCCAAGAGCGTTACGTTTGGAAAGAGCCAGTCGGACCGTGGCAACCGCGGAGTTAAGAGCTGAAAACACGTCGTGCCGGGGCCGGTCCCCAGCTTGGGGCTGGCCAGGGCTTCGTCTTTATTGAACAATTTATATTCAAGTGAATTCGCATACATCTTCCAGTAACGTAAACTATAAATTATTGGTTGTCACGGAACGCATATCAGCTACTTTCCTGGATTATAAGATAAGTCCCATTCATATTGTCCTATAACACTTATCCGCTCTAATGCATCCTCATTTCTTGCCTCTGTGCAATAGGTAATTCATAGGAACATTCAGCGTACATCCGATGTTTTATCAAATGTGACTAGGTGCGTTAGATCCATTTTGATTATTTCTGTGTCAAGATTAGGAAATAAATAGTGATGTCGATGCCTCGTGAATTTCCCCTTTAATAAGAAAAGAATTATCGTTTCTGTCATAGAGAAAAGATTAACTCGCTACCATATTAATTGTTTATTAAATAACGTAAAGTACTAATTATATTGGAGACGTTGAAAAGTCTCAATTGATCTTATTGACAAAATAGAGTAATGTGGCCTTAAGTCACGACGGTTATCAAAAGAAATGAAAGCAAAGGAAAGAAATAACGACGAATAATGCCGGAAACGAGAGGGTCACGACAAAATAAAAACTCAAATTCCGTAGATTTTCATTGGGGTAGCAGCATTTTTTTTCACTGACAGAAAGAGCAATTCTTTCCCTTTACACTGAACCCCCAATAAAACTTCTAACTTGAATAATGAATGTACAGCAAGTTGCTCAGTTGACCCATTAGCTTCAAACCTCCCGGTAGGTCGGCCATGTGGAGACGGGTTAATGTAGTATATTTTTTGTGATTTACATGATTGGGGAAGAATTCAGGAGAGTCAGAAAAGACAACATAAGACTCTCCAGTCTGAAAATTGTTTTGGGCCCAGTTCAAAGCCTCATAAATTGCATAAAGCTCTGCACCAAATGAGGAGATATATGGAGAGAGCTTCCAATCAAAGGAAATATTTCTCCTCGGAATCACCAGAACTGCTGTAGTTGAGGTTAGGGGGCTTTCAATATGAGAAACATCAGTGAAGGCATGCAGAAAGCCACTATATTGGTTATGTACAAGTTCATAAAAAAGCTGTTTATTAGTTTCTGTAGAAAAAGTAACAGATAGAGGCAAAATTTGGCACCAACAAAGAATTAGAATCAAGAAGCGGACAGAAAAGCTAATGAAAAGAGGTTATTGCTGGATAGGGAAAAGGCTGTTGGTTTCTTTCAAATGTGTTCATTGCAAATGATAGAAATAAAGAGGTTTTATTTATGAACTTGATTTGAGGAATGGAATGAATTTGCAGAAGTTCTGAGAGATAAGAAAATTTGTGAGCATAGTCTAGTAGGAGGAAAGTTCTGTGTAAAGACAATAGAGGAATATTTACTTCTATTTCTAGAGAATTCATTAGAGTGGTTTTAAGGCAGCCTAGGGCAATTCTAAGTGAATTGTTCTGTATAATATTTAGTTGTTGTAGTAGACATTTAGGGGTTGCGTAGTATAGGGGAGCTGCACAGTCTAACAGACATATGAGCGTACGGTACAGCTTTAGAAGGAGAGAACAATCTGCATCTCACTGATGGTGAGAGATTGATTTTAGCAGTTTTGTGAGGGGAATGCAGCTGAGTTTGAGAGAGGAGATATGGGAGGACTAATTTAACTTGGGAGCATACAGAGTTACCCCCAGATACTAATGTTTGCTAACACAAGTTAGAGTTGTACCTGCCACTGTAACTGATGGAGGAATGGTTTGAGAAAGTGTAAAGAGCATATATTTTGTTTTTTCTTAATTCAATGCAAGGCCCCATTTTGAGATCCAATCATGAAATGAGGCCAGTGTAGCTTGCGTTGATTGAACAGCGTTTGCTAAGATTTTGTGAGAAGAAAAGAATGTGATATCAGCATATTCTGTACTCTGTATATCTGGAAATGATGGCAGGTCACTCAGCATTAGATTAGATTATAAGTTAGTTTAAGCCTCCCTAACCGCTGCAAAAATAGAGCGTATCGAAGAAAGGAAGGAGGAAGGCCCCATCTAGTATGGAGATAAGAAAATGAGGAATCTATGCAGAAAAGGCATAGAAACAGTAAGATGGGAAAGAAGTTCATGAAATAAGATAAAAGTTGAAGAAGAAAGTCAGAGGTGCTGAAAAACAGGACAGTAATAAACCAAAAAAAGGTGGTCCTTAACATAACAAAAAACATTTTATTTCAACAAAAAGAAGGCCTACCTAACTCTCAGCTCGGGCCCTCACATTTTTCCCTTGGGGGCGCTAATTCCCATAGATACAAAAGTTGTATCCCCCTGAGGGGGTCACTCAGCATTACATTATATAATAATGGGGAGAGTACTGCTCCTTGAGGAACACCAGACTTTATTTTTTTGTCCCTTGAGCATAGGCCTTCAAAGAAGACCTGAAAACTGTGTTTTAATAGATAACCTTGGATCCAGCAAAGAAGCTTGCATGTATTCCTATTTTTGAGTTTGTACAGAAGGTCGGTATGTCAAACATGATCAAAGGCCTGATTAACACTTTAATTACGGCATGACCCACCGGTGGTCATTTAGGTGATTTTCATAATGCTGCTGGGAGTACTGGCCGACCAGCAGTCACTGACTCAATTTTTATAAATACCAAATGGAAGTTAAGAGGATATGATCCAGTCAATGTTTGCTTTTTTCATAATTTCTTACTAGGTACAATTGACTCTAAATTTGAGCTGGATATTGAACTTCAGTTTAACCCGCCGCACTTAACGTGTTAATAATAAATTACGAAGTAGTCAAATGTAGGGTAATGTTCGAATGGCCGGACGGTTCGAATCGTCGGTCATTCTAAGTTAATTTTCAATTTTGTCGATCGATAGCAATCCAAAAGCCACCCCATAAGACGCGTAGCAGATTACACCACTACAGACCTTGATGGTTGAGTTTTTAGATAGCTACCAAGCGCAAAAATTTAATATTAACTAAGAATGACCGACGATTCGAACCGTCCGGCCTTTAGAACATTACCTTACCTACTCTAACAGCTCAATTACGCAAAAAATAAAACCTATTGCCCTAACTCATAAAATACTCATTTGCCGCAAACAGTGTATAGAAGAAAAGTAGTTTATTTCATTATTATAATCATGATTCAAGCAACATAAATTCAAAAATTGATTAGTAGCCATTTAATCGACCACATTTGTCATCAAAGATAAAAATTACCATACTGCTATACCTAACTCGTAAAATACTCATGTCCGACAGAAATAGCATAGAAGAAAACTTGTTTATTTTGATCTGGTTAACTATGTTTAGGCATTGAAAATTAGAAAATCTATTACTGACCCCTTTACATTTACCAAAATAAGCACCTTTTCTTCTATGCACTTTTTGGGATAAATGAGTATTTAACAAGTCATAGCAGTAACTAGATTAATTTGCATCTTTGACAACTGAAATGCGCTCAAATAAACCACTAGGCTACTTATCCATTTTTAATTTTTTACTTGAATCATGGTAATAACATCAAAATAAACTAGTTTTTTCTATACACTTTTTGCGGCAAATGAGTATTTTATGAGTTATAGCAGTAGGTTTAGTTTTGTCTTCCATAGCAGTTCCAGTTGAGCTTTTAGAATACGTTCGGGTACTTTGTAATTATTAGCTGACCCTGAACCCACTTCTAGGATCTTTTAGTTATCAACACAATAAAGGTTATAACCCAAAAATAACAAGTTATAACGGTATGTTAACTTTCGTCTTTGATGGCTGGAATGCGCTCGATCATTTGAGCGCGTCGGAAGGGAGAGTCCATTGTAGTCTTCCCTCCAAACAATTTCCTTCTGCTTTAAACACTAGAGTTTTAGTAAGTGGTTTATTGCTATAACTCATTAAGTACTTATTTGCCCCAAAAAGTCAGTCGATGAAAAGTTGTATATTTTGATGTAATTACCATGATACAGGAAACAAAATTTTGAAAATCAATCAGTCGCATCTCATCATTATCTGATGAATTTAGTTGAAATAGAGGTTGGTCTGAATTTTTTTTTAATTGTTCCCACTTGGAACACCTTCATCAACATTGCCAGGAGGTGCAAAAGCATTTTCAGGTTGCTTATATGAGGGTGATGACGAAAAAAGCTGCTTCAGAAATTCATTCGCTGAGCGACGAGCTTTGGGATGAGGTTTGTGAAACGGGGCGGCAAAAGCCCCTCCCTTTACTTTATGCTTTCCCCTCTTGGGGCTAGCTATGATATTAAGAAACAAAACAACAATAAAATAGGACAGTTACTCGAGACTTTTGTAAGTAGTAGTATTAGCATCGATTTGCTAGCGCTTCAGTAATTCGTACTATATCGCGCCGTAGGTCTCAGAGTTCAAAAAAAAAAAAAATACAACATTCACATCATTTCAGCAAAACCACATTATATAATCTCTATTCAAAGTTTATCACAATTACCATTACGGAGACATAGCAACATCCATCGCAAAAACCGTTTCAACTTCCACCCACATTTTATCTTATAAGAGCTCAGTTGATCTTTGAAGAGATCATCTACAGATCCACGCACACTTTGTTAGCACGGGCAGCCAAAGGCATCATAGGGGATTTCAGCTGCCCGCCCATTAATGAGACTTTCGAAAAATCAATTGCTCTTGAGCTTGAACTTGAACTTGAACTTGAGGGCCGACAGTGTCGGGGCCTTTGTAACGGCCTACAATTCCCTCCACAATTTTCACACAAAGAGTTCAGCGCCTGGTACCAGACTTGTCCACTAAACTACTCAGGATCTACGATCCTTGTCACAAGCCTCCATTGGAAGGCATCACCGGGACAGCCAGTGTGTCAAAACACCATCCCCAGGCACATTGGGTCATAACAGCCCATTCTACCAGACCGGCTCATTCCAGTCACTGTCTCTTACTCCAGGCACGCACAAGGAACACTTTCATAGCCTCAGTGATACTCGCATTACACTCCTGATCCAATCCAGCAAGACAGCTCATACCGCAATCATCTTCAGCACATCTGGCATTCCACTCATTCTCTCCATACTGCTCAGACACCACATTCATAAAACTCTCTCTCTCTCTTGCTCATACTTACTACATTCCAGCACAAAATGCTCAATTGTTTCCTCTACTCCACTATTACACTGCTGACATAATCTGTTGTTATTCTCATTCCACCTCCATGTACGTCTGTTTACACTCAATGACTTACATCTCACAGCAAACAAGAGTTGACTTCCAAAACTACCATCATAGAACAGCTCAAACTTAGGCGCTTTCTTTTTCATATACCAGTTAAGTGTAGGCTTCCGCATCATGCTAAGCTTCCACTTATTCAATCCATACTCTTTTGTTTGTCTCTCAATCTCTTTCTTCCACCTCTTGCAGTCCCACTCAGGCCCTACACCTCCAACATTTATTAAACTCCAGTCATCCACAGGTCTCCCAATTCTAACATGAATAATCTTTTGCATACTGAGTTTCCTTGCATGCCCCCAACATACTTTCTCCCAATAGCTTACACTCAGATTCCATTCAAAGATTCGCCTTACCCACCTGCTATTCTGCATTCTTTCAATTCTCAGCTTATAATTCAGCACAGCTTTCATCATTCTTTCTGAAAATAGGCTCCACCCTAGGTCACCTCTAATGGCTTCTATAGCTGTCCATTTCGGAGCACCCAATGCTACACGTCCTACCTTATTTTGTATCACATCCAGCTTTTCAAGATCACTTCCATTCCAAGCAAGAGCACTCATACCATACATGACACTAGGTACAGCAACATACTTCCACATTCCTCTCACACATTCGTACTTGTTTGCTCTGTATCTGGCCACACTACCTAACCGTCCACTCCACTGCATTGCTTTAGCCACTTTCTCACCTTTAGTTTTAGTATATCCATCTTCACTTATCATACAACCTAGATATTTGTATTCTTTTGTTCTACCTATTCTGATTTCTCCAATATTCCACAGTCTGTCTCTATCAGTCTCATCACTATTTATAACCATGACCTTACTTTTATCGGCACCAAAGTTCATCTTGAAATCTGTACTATATCCATTCACAATGTCAAGCATCCTTTGTAGTTCATGACCACATTCACTAACCACAACCACATCATCAGCATACAACAAACAGCTCAGTCTCTCACTACCAACTTTCAGTCCTAAACCACTCCCTCTCAGTCGAACTGCTAATTCTTCTGTGTACAATCCAAACAACAGGGGGGACAGAGTACAGCCCTGTCTCACTCCTCCAACACTCCTCACTTGCCCTGTTTCCAAATTTCCTAACCTGTAGATAGCACTTGTGTTCTCATCCAGACTCTGTACAATGTTCACTATTTTTCTGCTAAAACCAACTTTTCTCAAAATTTCAAACAGCCTAACCCGATCCACTCTGTCATACGCCTTTTCAACATCCAGGAATGCTAAATATACCTTCTTGTTATCCTTCTTCATTCGCTCAATTATTTCACTCACTACAAACAGATTATCCTCCCCACGTCTATCTTGCCTAAAACCATTCTGTTCTTCTCCCAGGACTCCTAATTCCTCAACTAAGTTTTTCATTCTCTCATTTAAAATACCACAGAAGATCTTACATACGGTGTCACCCAGTGCAATTGGTCTGTAATTTTTAAGTTCTTTCATACTCTTATGTCCACCCTTATGCAACAGAACTACATTACACTTGTTCCAGTCATCCGGTACTCTTTCACTCTTCCATATCTCATCAAATAAACATTTCAACATACTGACTACACTCTCTCCTCCACATTTATAGAACTCATATGGTATCTTATCAGGGCCACATGCCTTTCCATTCTTCCCTTTCTTCAAAAAACTTACAATCTCTTCACAAGTGATTTCGTCTTCCATTTGCAGTTCACGTTTATCTATCAGAAAATTTATTGGTTCATCATCTGTAACCTGCTCATTCATTCCACCAATGTCCTCCCAGTATTCTTCAACTGCTTTCACCATTTGCATCCTATCTCGCACACTGCAACCATTGACTACTAATTCATCAACTTGAACTTCACTACCTCTATCATTACCTTGTATAAACCTATACCAATCTTTTATTCCATCTGGACCTTTCTTTCTTAGATTTTCAACTTGGTGTCTCTCTTCTTTAACCCTAGCCTCATTGATCATTCTCTTTACTTTCTTCTGCTGGTCCTTGTACTCATTCCATACACTCTGCCATTCATCCTCAGTAATTCTGCGTCTTTCATACATTTTCCTCATACTGCGTTGTTTTTTATTTAAAGTCTTCCTTCTTGTTCATTCTTCTTTTATCTCACTTGTAAACCACCTAGCATTCCCTGAACTTTTCCTGCATTTCATTCTACCGATCTTTTGCTCTGCCACATCATACAAGGTTCTTGCAATCTCCTTATTTAGGTCATTTACATTTCCACACCTGTTCCAGTTACATCTACTCAATTCATTTCTAAATTCTTCCCAGTTTGCCATTTTAATACGCCAATTTTCTCTTACTCTGCTGGCCTTCTGCATTGACTCCTTTCCACCCCAATTATATTCTAGTACAAGCATTTTATGGTCACTATCAATATCAAAATCATCTTCATCTACAAACATTTCTCTGACATATATTCTTGCTCTACTATTCACTATCATATAATCAATTGCAGTTTTACATTCCCTGCTTTGCCATGTATGCAAGCCATTTCCTATTGTTACATTCAGGTTTTCAAGTTCATTCTCATCACAGAAATCAATCAATTTTTGTCCATTGGCATTCACAGGCTCACCAAGTATACCAACATGGCCATTCATATCACCCATCACAATCAGAGGGTACCTGCAATGCTCTTGCACAATTCTTGTTAATATTTCATACTTTTTTACATTCTCTTGATGAGCTAAAATACCATCAGTTGTCATATAGCATACAACCACAATAACACTATCTCTGGCATGCATTCTTTTACACTTTATTACTAACAGATCTTCACTCTCAGGTTCATTTCCAACAGGAATTTCTTCTAATTTCCAATTTAGAGCATTTTTTACAATGAGACCAACTCCACCACCTCTTTTTTGCCAACTTACACGCCCTTTTCCAATCATATAGTACTTACTCTCCTTACATTTCAAACTGACTCTATCACGCATTTGGGTCTCTACTACACCAACACAATCCAAATCTCCATTCTCAAATTCTGCTACAAGGTCATTCAACTTTCCTGCATTCCATCCACGCACATTTATACATCCAAATCTTACAACACTATTGGACAATTCACAACATTTTTCATTTTTGCTCTGACAGCTTTCCATTCATCCAGTTCCACCTTCCATTACAATATGAGTACACCCAATCCACTGGATGTATCTCCTGGAGAGTTTCATCTCACCTTCTTGAGTAAGGTGGACTCCATCTCCACGAAAACATCCACTCTGGATCAGGTTATCCATATCAAGGAAGCTGAAACCCATTTCACGCTTTCTCATACTCTCAGCTTTCATACTCATAATCCTTTTATGCACTTCCCTATTCACCTCCTTTCGCACCCTTTCATACTCCTCACCACATGCAGGCCTTCTCAGCAGGCTGGTCACAGCCACTCTTACATTCTTCTTTCGCGCCCTTTCAACAACATTCATAATTGCATTCACCGTACGTTCTCTCCCACATTCAAGCAATCCATTGCCACCTCCTTGCAGTACAACCATCCCTTCATCCATTCCATCTATCACTTCCTCAGCATGCGTACAAATCTCATTCACTCCCTTTCCTCTCATGCTCGTACATCCACTACGGTCAGTCATACTCACAAACCTATCCACATTCTTCACCATGCTGTCACCACATATTCTAATCGTAGGTCTCACTCTCCCTTTCATACTACTCTTTCGTTCAACTCTTCCACTCACATCACTCTTTCCATCCATCTTCCTTTCATTCACTTCCACTACAGGCGCCTGCACCTCATGTGGCATATCAACAGGTTGCTCCTCCACTCTCTTCCTATTCATACTTCTTTCATCATGCTCATTCATCCTTCTACTCTCATCTGGCACATTTGCACCACCATTCACTTCATCCACTTCATTTGCACTCCTTGCACCATCATCCACTTCATTTGCACTCCTTGCACCACCACCATTTACCTCTTCATTCACTGCATTTGCACCATTCTCATTCTTTCCTTCATTCAACTTCCTTTCATCCTTCAAATCAGCCTCTAAAGCAACCATCAGAATTGTCAATCTCTCAACCTCCTCTTTCAACTTCTTTCTCTCGTCATTCAAACATTTCCAGCACGTAAACACAAGATGATTCAACTTCCTCCAACTCATCTCTCTTAAACCTTTGCATGCATCTATATCTACCCACTCTTTACAAGTCATGCACTCAATCTCCTCATCCATTCCACTTGCACCTCCCTTCCTACGACCAGTCCTATTTCTTGCCATCCTCAAACACAGACTTCTATCTCAGTACAAATTTCACAGGCATAAGACGTCTTCACTCACCAAATCTACTGAAAATCAAGTTATCAAACAAAAAGAAACAAAAACGTTTCCTACTACTCACAGTCACCCTCTACAATGTCACACACTATACTCTTTATATGCAAAGAAAGCTTAACTACCAGTCAAAACACCTCAGTCAAAAATTGCAAGTCACCACACCAAGTCACCACAAGTCACCACAAGTCCAATGCTCAGTCTCAACTGAGTATAACAAAAGCTCGCTGTAGGATCGATCTTTCTAGATTAGTTTAGAATTCTTTAATAACTCAATTGAATCGTCCGCTTAACTACCGGAACGGAAGCGCAAATGCCACCAATCGTCGCTAAACAGATGAATCTTTAACGTTGTTTAACTTGTTTTACCAAGAAACCCAACAGAAATTTCAGGCACGTGAACCTCTAAACGGAAATCGATCTGAAACTGTTCGAAATTTTTCCTAACACTTGTAGAGGATACAAATTGTCACTTCTACATACTCGGGTGCAGGTTTACAGCTAGAGCAACAAAAATAATTAATTACATCACTGTTCATATTTGCTTGACACGTTAAAACAAGATTTGTCCAGTTTTTGTTTGTACATCTGTATCACTTTGATTTATAACATGCTTTACAATATTTATATCATTGAAACAGACGTAATTTTTTGTCCAGGTCATTAATAAGGATTTGTGATTGAATCTCCTACAACTACACCTCGCATTTCCTATATGGTATTATTTTACTGTCTATCTAATATTAATCATCCTCAGCGTTAGAGAAAAATTTAAACCGTGGAATGATATCTTCAATTCGAGCATTTAGTTAAAAACTTGAATAAAGAATTAAATTTTTAGATAAACAAATTTTTGACGTGTCTGAAACATTCTCCAATTTCTATGCATGGCTTTTAATTAATTTTCTGTTTCCTATAACAACACAACTTAAAAGCTTCAAGGAAATTTTCAAAAATTGTGTATGTATTTTTATAGGCTATTAGAGACCATAGAGACACGTCAAACGCTCGATTATTACGCATAAACATCAAAAATTTCTCAACATTTTTGCACATTACATAAGCAGAGATTGAACCTTGGATTCATAAATGAGGTATCAATTGATGACAATCAAGGATCCAGATAATATTTCATCAGGGTTTTTAGACGTCAGCCAGAGTATAATTACTTCTAAAATATTTGAACGCATTTTTCTCACTCGCTAATACTCATCAATATTTTTCAAGTTAACCAATTTGGCCCTATTTTTATATACGCACTTCCATTTAAAAAAACCTCCTTTCTTCTACTTCTGCAATATTGGTACGGGTTATCACACAAGCCTCTTGAATTTGTTTTTGATAGTAACTCTTAAAATTATTTATTTTTATTTGAAAAATTTTTTTTTTATCTATTGGTGAGTAGAACAGTTTTTGGTCATTTTCACCGTCTGAGTTTGTTTGAATTATTAATTCGTACGATTGCATATGTTTTTCTCCTCCAGTTAAAAATTTGTTCGATCGGTAAGAACGTAAGATTAAATACGCATTCCACACATTAGAAAATGAATGCCGTAGTCTGTGTAATTGTTCAGGTCAGGTTTGGAAGCAATTACATTTCAATTTATTCCCTGCAATAGATTCAATAAATAATTATTCTGGTGTATTGCCTAAGGTAAACCAATTATTGGTCGATACTAACAATAACTCGATATTAACTATAT
Source organism: Morinoia aosen (assembly GCA_030386875.1). NCBI lineage: Eukaryota > Metazoa > Arthropoda > Malacostraca > Amphipoda > Talitridae > Morinoia > Morinoia aosen. Next base: position 53,806,661 of record CM059579.1, on the reverse strand, counting down.
ACGCCAACGTTATATAAGCAATTCTGAGGAAAAAATCAGATTTCTGTTTGAGTAGAATTTCTTGAAATTAGGTCACTAATGATAAGACAAGCCTACGTAAGTTTATCATTGCTGCTACCACTTATTACCGACAATGTCACCCGACAAATTATGTGCGAGCACCTTTTCCAAAAAGTGTACTTGGTCCGAGAGGAGCAAAATACATTGTTTTTGTTTGGTACACTGAGGCTTGCTTCTTTCCGCTCAATTGACTATAACAGAGAAACTCTATTCAAGCGGGACTACTATAAGGACAATTTAGACATCTTAGTTGACACAGCCGGCTGTGCTACTGACGAAAGATGTAAGCATCTCGATGAGAGAAAATGAAATTAAAAACTGGATAGACGAGGAAGGCACTCGTGTTCAGATAAGCTGCGCAGTTCGTCGGCCTCCCCCATAAGAGAAAATGAAGATGAAAGGTGTCAATAATAATAATAATAATAATAATAATAATGAAGGCATCTACGGATGCTTTATTTCCAATCAAGCCTGATACATATCACCTTGTACATTGGATTTTCAAATGCCTTATAACTAACGCCAGGACGCTTCCCCCCGGTCGAGACCGGTACTCATTTCAGACACCTGGGTAGAGTGGGGTATTGTGCTTGGAATTTTTCTCCTATACCCAACAGAGAAAATCGCCACTGCCAGCGCCGAGTTTCGAACCCGGGTCCCGGCCGCACGGCGGCGCATCAACTCAGCTTTGAGATTAAATCTATAACAAACTCTTGTGAAAAGTATCAATGATTTTGTGGTATCTACAGTTACTGCTGAGAAGCAAAAGTTCCCTTCCAAGGTATGCTGCCATAAATAAACACAACCAACATATTCCCCCCATTGTAAAAGATCCGCGCCTCCAAAGAGCGCTGGAAGCCCGAGATGCACTAGAGGTCATTCATCTTTAGCATAATTCCCATTCGTTGGGAATCTAAGTACGAAATCATTCATCGGACATAGCAAGATTCCATCATTGCCATTCGGAGAGCTACCAGTTGAGTGCACTGCTGCAATTTTAATCAGCAATGCTGAGACGGCGCCAGAAAATCAGATCTCAGCGGATTTTGTAAGAGCTAGATGAGCTGTATCTCATTCCAATTTCCTCACACTTCCCTCTTTCTGGACAAATGGATAAGAGAAGCATAGTTACTAAATTCCCATAAATTTCCCAAAATACAAACGATGCTCCAACTCAAAAAAAGACGAAGCTCTGAACGAGATGGAGCATGATTTACAGGATGAGGACCTCTCAAACTCAAAGAAAATACGAGGTGTGAGTCGAACTAAGCTAGACTCGCAATAGTGATGGCTCCTACCTTCGAAAGTAAAGGTAGCGTACCATATGGTAAATCATTCCGCAAAAATTATTAATCGAACACGTAACTTTGGATCGACTATTCAAGCCTATAATCCGTTAAGAATTTATGTGAGAAACATTACCTATACATGGAGCTATGTTGAGTTTGTAACACAAATTTTCGACACTACCGTCGTCCTGTTTTTCAGCAATGTACAAAGTGTGCAAACAACGCGCACGCATAACCAACATTGATTCACGCTTTTCCAAATAATTTACAATTTGCATATCAACGACATTGTAGGCACATGGATTTATAAAATTTTTTAGTCTTCAAGTCATCGTGTCTAAATTTTAATTATAAAACTAGTGTACAAGACTAGGACAGCACCAAGATAATTCGTCAAAAACTTCAAATGCAGTGCGTTGTCGATCAGGAGTTGACAAGATCTCGAAAAGGTTAGAAGTAACTCGCAGTAGTCATCCCCAGTTAATTCTCCCCAAGAAATGGTGCAACAATCTCCACAGAGGAATGATAAAAATGTATTCAAATCTAATTACACAAGTCCAAGATTAGGAGCGAGCTCTAGTACCCAGTGACCAGTATTAAAAAAAATACTAACTAATTTTCATTCGCTGAAGAAGTAAATTGGTTTAAGACAGCAAACTCATATGCTATTCGCAGCTATTCCTGCAGAGCACGGATGAAAGATCACACTTATTAGATTGTTCACTGCATTCAAAACAAGCGGCTTGTTAGACAGATTGAAACTGTCTTAACGAAAACAATCGTAGTATTCAAACAGCAAAATCCCACTAGAGTATTATTTAGATTCGTAGGACATCTAGTGAATGGAAAGATTTCTGATATAAATGAAGACAAAATAATGTTAGTAGTCAAATGAGGCACAGCTGTTTCACATGCTTTAATGATACGTTGAAGCACCTTCCACAAACGTCTGCCATGCTCATGGGAATTGGCAGTAAAATTATTGGGAGATCTAAACCAGGCAATTATGTCTCCAGCGATCCTTCGTGTCACTGATGAACAAAGAATTAGTGCGTATATAAGAGAAAGGTCGCTGTAATCCATTTGCATTGCAATCAAATTGAGCTACTTTAATTAGTCGATTTGCTTTTCTACAGCGATGTTGGGAACACTAAATACCCTGTGGTTAGATGTTGGATCATCAAGTGAGCAGAAAGTATAACGAGTAGAAAACCTACCTCAAGTAATAGCAATCTCATGTTCGTCAAAATTCCTTCTCAGTTTAAAAGAGGAAATAGTAGCACTAATCCCTTTTTGCATCTGATGAAATGCACAGAGCAACATCTTTTAAATGAATAGCAAATCAAGTTAATCCCTGTCTATTTTTGTCAGCAAAGAAATAAAATGACGATGCTCTTCACCTCTTTGGAAGAACCAGTCGGCAGGCAAGAGACGAACATTCATGTTGGTCAATGAAAAACTCGTTCCTAAATTTGGATAGTCTAAGAAAATTTATTTCAACTCGTTGAAAGAATTCAACAGCATCAAAGTATTGTTGAACTTTTGAAAACGGTGCAGGGCTATGGAAATTAAACGGGAGTCATTTCTATACATTGTCACTATCAGAACAAAAACGCACCACTCAACTGCACGGTGATGACGGAAGAAGACAGCCCAACTGGTCAGAAATTGCCATTCCAAAAATACGCCACCTCGTGAACACTATTTGCAGGTTCAAAAATTTATCAGTGAACCAGAATTAAATTCGCCTGTCAAAAGGCGTGTTTCTAAAATAAAACATATCATAAAAAATTAAAGACACCTGCAATTCAATATTGGAAGTAACAAGTTTTCACATTTTACATCAATAAGTAGCATCAGAAGTTGACGCAGTAGCAGCTGTTCCAGGAGGTGCAGAACCTGAGGCAGCTGAAGGAGGAGGAACAGAGAAATTAGTCGCAGAATTATACTGACCAACTGCAGGTGTCGAGTAGGGAGAGGTCTGAGGGTAGGTGCCAGGGTATGGAACTGGTGCGCTATAACTGTAACTAGGTGGACCAAAACCAGGAGGTTGGAGAGTGTTCATGCTATACTGAGAAGCCATGGAGCTGTAGCCATAGGAGGGAGGAGGTCCGCTGGGCACGACCACAGAAGTGGTGGGAGTCTGAGCAAAAGGAGGAGGTTTAGAGAAATCAGGCTGAGCAGAGGCAGGCGAACTGAAGGACTGGGACATGGCAGCTGAGGAATACGATCCAGGTGGGTGCGAGGTAGGAGCAGCTTGTGAGGTCGGAGGCGCGGCGCTGTACGAGGGAGGAGGGACAGAAGCAGACGGAGGAGGGGCAGAAGGCGGGGGCATGCGAGTGAGAGGCGGCGCTGGGAAGGCTGTCAGCTGTGCTGCTTTGGTGTTCTCAGAAGGTGCCGGGGTGGCAGGCTTCCGGCTCGCTGCTGAACTCGAGGGGGTCTTCATGAGTTCTTCGTCCAAAAGCTTGAGACCAACTTTCATGGCCTTCAGTGTGTTGAGTTTTAGCTCAGCATTCATCAGCAACTGACGGAATGAAAGAAACACGTGTGAAATATCTGCAGTTTTTCTGCCAGAATAACTAGAGCAGCTAATTAACTTACGCAGGAGAGGTACCTATTTTCAGGCATTGTGAGTCACAGCTAGCTATCGATCGTCCAAAGACATTCATCAATTGATGAAATACTAACAAAGGAACTCCTCTGATCTTTTTGTAAACTTATGACCTTAATAAAATGAAGTACACTACGACTACAGCTTCAGTTGTTCAGAATAATCGGGCAGCTGAAGTAGTGAAACATTCCTCGTAAAACGGGGGCGGCAGTAGTACAATATCTTTATCTCAATATCTCAATATTTCACAATATCTTTCACTCAAGGCGGTGCCTCTTTATTGTTTGTATTTATATGCGTTAACAAAATTAGGCTAACGCAACGAAGGGACTGCATTTTTTCGAGCTTCTCTCTCAATCATTTGTTTCGACAATTATTGACATGGGTATTACGATACCCATGTGTGAATATCAACAATGGATCTTAATGTTAAAATATTTCAAAAGCCAATGTTATACATTTTATGTATCAACTTCGTTGGAAATAAATTGTTTTTCTTAATTTATTTCTCTATTTCTTTATTTCTTTGCTTTCCAAGTTTATATAATGTAAGTCCTGATAATTCCGTTATTAATCAGAGCATTAAAGGTAATCGTCCATTTCCTTATATCACATCACAAATTACAAAAAAATTTAGGGGCATGTAAGGTAGAATTTCTGTAACTGGTTGATTTCTTAACATTAGTTTAAAAACATAAAATTAGATTTAATTTTATGGGTGATTAATTCATAATTTTTACTAATAATGCTTTATTTTCTAAAAAAGTTAATTGCATGATATTTTCAAAAACTGGAGTTTAAAAATCGACTAAAACCTTAAATTTGATATTTGTATCCTAGCCTGCGTACAAAGTAGCAAACCTAAATGATAATCCGATATTTCAGTTGGGGGGAATTCAAACAATGAACTATTTTAGCAAGGATCTTTGATTTGATTTCATTTCTTTACAGAATATTTCGAGCACTTTCCATGTATTAATTAAATCAGCTCAGTCAATGGAGCTACATTTCTTCCCGCAACACCTTTTCGCACTGCCTTTTTACTTTTCCAAGGAGATATTCGTATGAATAAACTCACAATTCTTTAATTTTCTTATTCGCCTCTTATTATAAGCGACAAACGTTGTTTTCAATCATAACAGAATCAAAATTGTTTGTCACTTGCTTTTCGTTTACCATAACCAACTCAAAAGTTTAATACTTGTAACTCTTGAAGAAAATGTACCGTTTAATGTTGAAGGTAAGCATTGTAGGAATCACAACTTGTGTGAACTTCCACCCGTTTGTTTGATGAGTTAGCGTGGAATTTTTCAAATTTATTTAGCAGGGTTGCGAATACTATTGAATGCTATTGAAACTCAAAGGTTTGACTTTGAGGCGACTCGTAAATCGTACCCAGAGGCGAGTCGTAAATCATTCATTACGAGCAGCGGATCTACACATGCAACAGATTTGTTGCTCCCCTGACACAGTAAACAAGTAGATTTAGACTTGGTGAGCGTTGGCCAGTAGGTCTTTTGAAATAATGGGTCTCAAAATTTAGAATTTAATTGGAGAATGCATATGGTAACTTTTCGTCCAGATGCAGATGTTAACATTCAATGCATGGCTAGTCTTTTAGTTATATCTTCTTTACACAGAAAGAAAATGAATTGAGAAAAACTTTCAATTAAACTGTCACCCTCGCTTCTCGTTTGAGTAACTCGAAATGAGAGGACGAGACTGACACCTCTACATTTTTAGGTTCCCTTTCCCAATTGCAATACTATATTATGTGAAAAGACTTACCTCTGCCGTCTTGAGCTCCTCTTTCCTGATGTAATATTCTCTGAGTGATGACACCAGTGCATTCGACACAGTTAAAGCCAACTCAGCATCCTTTTCACTTTTGATCACGCACCCAGCCTGCAACACCACACGAGTTAGCAACAAACTTCAGAATAAGAGTGGCAGAAAACAAAACAAATCAACAATTTATCTGTTATAGCCATATAGAGAAACAGCAAAAACGCCTAGACATTTTGAATCGCCAAATAACAGTCGAGATTTCATCAAGACATCACTAGGCGTTCTATACTGTATTTTTTTAATGAGTTGTAATTAAGTTGATTATGTTATTTATAATGTACGATAGAAGAACACAGGTAAAAAATGGCAAATGGAATCATAATCATGAAAACATTTTAACTCAAGAGATTAATAATGATGATTTATGATAATACAATTAAAATTTTCCAGTGTAACGATGTTTAACACTTTGACCGCAATTGGTAACACAAGTTTATTATTCTAACTAAAATTTTTAAGTCAATTGTGGAATGCAATTTAGAAAATAGCAAAGATTAACTAGATCGTGCCTTCATTTAGCCTCAAGTATTGAAGAAAAATGGAGTATGTAACTACTGGTCAATCAACAGCATTATGGAAATCCCTTTCGTAGCCTCCGGTGGCGCTCGTTACGGTCAAAGTGTTGAAGAATATCTGTTACATGGAATAACTATATCTGGATACCATGTTCCTAGCAGGTTCTGCAGCAGTAGTGCAGGCGTTGACACTCCAACAAGCACACAAGACCCGAAATGAGAAGAGAAGAGTTTAAGCAATACAACTCACGAGTTTCTTCAAGAGAATGCCAGTGCTGCCACCCGCCGCCAGGCTCTCCCCATCCACCACAATAGGGACGGCGAAATCTTTCGGTTCATCAGACACCCTGCACATGCCCACATGTTGAGTGAAGACCAAATATGAGCACCAATGCCATGAATTACTGTCCTATTTTTGACAAAAGTTGAACCAAGCGAGCATCTTTTCTTGATGCATACTTTATATTAAAATTCTACCTGGACCACAGTAAAAGGTGTTCCTAAGAGAGGAAGGCAGCAGTATTATTTAGTATGGCATCAAGGGAACGCGGAATCAGCACAAGGTATGTCCGCAAACCTTGAAAGCAGCAAGATTGAATAAATGTTTATGAAACAAAAAGTTCCAAAAGAACGTTAAAGGTGCTTAAAAAAAAGAGCAGCACTGAACTGATAAAAGATGTTTCAAACAAAATAGAATAAGTAAAGCACCTATTTTATTTCAACAAAAGGAAGGCCTACCTAACCTTCCGCTCGGGACATCGCATCTTCCTCCGGGGATCATTAATTACTAATTTACAATAGTTCAACTGCCTAAGGGGTGTGAGCACAGTTAACTGGTCGAAACACCTAGACCAGTGGGTGAAGATGACGGAGAGGTTGTCAAATTACTCCAAGCTTCCTCTCCTTTGTCACTTATCAGCAAAATTAAAATAGGTGGTTAACTGAATGCTTGCTCTTGTAGGAAGAAACAAAACAAACGATGATCTTCTCATTTTCAGACGTTAAGAATACTTAGATGAAGAAAACACTCTAGACTCACGAAGGGTGGCCAATATTGCTGTCGACAGTGAAGTACACGGAGCCACCTCCACCAAGCCCTTGCGAATTGCTGCCAGTAGGTTTCTCGTCATCCTCCAGCCTGGCTCGTTTTACTGAAGTAGCAAATCTTCCCTCCCCAGCAGAGGAGCGTTGAGGGCCTGAGACCTGCGCATCACTGGCTTGACCAGCACCCGAGTCTGAAGCCAATGGATTGTGCTCACCATGATTGCCTTTGTCGCAGCTTATATCATGGCTATTGGAACTACTTACAGCAGAACCTTGATCTCCCATTTGATTCTCACCATGAGTATTTGGATGTGTTTGATTAGGACCACCTGGCCCCATCTGATTAGGACCTTGACCTCTGGGCCCCATCTGACTAGAACCTCGACCTTTGGGGCCCATCTGAGTAGGGTTTGGACCTCTGGGGCCCATTTGAGTAGGGTTTGGACCTCTGGGCCACATCTGATTGGCGCCGCGCCCTCTGGGCCCCATCTGATTGAAGCCTCGACCTCTGGAGCCTGATCCGAAGGTATCACCTTGTCTGGAGTCAGAACCATCTGGGCCACATCCACTGGGACCAGGTCCCTCTGTGCCAAACTGATCAGGTCCAAATTCACCAGGACCAAACTCTTCAGAATCAGGACCAATGGGACCAAATTCTTCAGGTCCAGGACCATTAGGATCAAAATACTCAGGGCCATTGGGACCAAACTGTTCAGATCCAGGACCATTGGGATCAAAATATTCTGGTCCATTGGGACCAAATTCTTCCGGCCCAGGCCCATTGGGACCAAAAAAATCAGGCCCAGGTCCATCAGGGCCAAAAAAATCAGGTCTTGGCCCATTGGGCCGGAAAAAAGGCCTAGGGCCATTGGGTCGAAAGTTAGGTCTAGGACCAGGGCCATCAAAACGAGGCCTGAATCCAAAACGGGGATTCATTCCCCTGAAGAAACGAGGACCAGGACCTCGGAAGTTACCTCGGCCAAAGAATGGCGCTCTTGGCCCAGGGCCTCTAGGTGGTCTGGATTGGGGCCCAAAGCCTCTAGGTGGCCTGGATTGGGGGCCAGGTCCTGCAGGCTCTACATCAGTTGGAGGCTCATTGCCTTGGTTGACATGTGTGTCCACGAATTCAGCCCAAGGGCTTCCGTTTGCATCCTTATTGTCAGTTTTCTGCAGGCCACGACCTGCAACCACCTCCTTCTGTTCTAAAATAGAGACAAGACCTTTCCTGCTGCCAAAGCCCCACTCCAGTTTTTCTGAAAAGAGGAAGTGTTTTGAACGAATCAGTCACAGAATTGCTAATGCAAGCAAGTATCATGCACTAAATCTCAAATCAATAATGCCACAAGACTCTTTTTCAACTGTGTTGTGTTATGTTATCACCCTCCCAGAAAAACATCAACATTTATTTAACTTCTTGAACCAACTGAAGATGGCTCACCTCCTCACTTGAACTACAAATTCAGTAATTATTTTTACAAGTTCAGGGATTTTCTGATTTTTTAGTGGTATTGAGACTTCACTGTTCAGGTGCCACACAAAGTTCACATTAATAAAATCATTGAAGTTGACATAACAAGTCCCACTTCTCAAAGTTTGATTCACTGCAGTTTCATAGCTAGGCAGTAACCATAACAGCTGTGACTCAGCACACACGAGATGCCGTACACGGCTATCAAAGCTTTTCTCTACACATCAAAATTATCTATACATTTAGGAAACCATATATGCTCTTTTATACTTCTGGAAATGAGTAGAAAGATGTACAGGAGTTAGCTAACACAGAGTATCTGTTGCTTCTGCATCAAATCTAATTAATTCAATATCACACTATTGCTAGAGAATCACTCTACACTAAATTGATATGCTCCATAGTTGAATTATGGTCTTCAGTTATGAAACTTGATTTTTAAAATACAATGAAACTGAATACTTTCTTCAGTTTAAATATCAGTAATGAACTGAAATATGTATAAACACACTAATTTTCCAACATATTCGTTGGGGGCTAATTAGCTCTCAGCAATCACATGGACTAGATATAAACTCCTGTTTTTTTAATTACAAAACCTAATATTATTTATAATTAAAAATCTAATATGTTTGTCTAATTCCAATGGCTTATTCAGGTAAATTGATGTTATAAATTTGTACATCATTTTGGGTAATATTGAGAACAAGTTTAAAAAGGTTCAACTATTTGGTAAGAATTGAGATATAATATTAAATATTGCTAGTTATCAAAAAGTTTAGGTATAAGCACTTAAAGAAGCAGTAGAGGTGACAAGGATTCAAAAATTTCTGCTATTTAAAGGGGGTTTTAATAGCAAACCTCTGCATCTGGCAAGCTCTGAGTACAAATAGACAATTTTTGTCCTATCTTACCCTAAAAATTACATCCCCTCTACAAACATCTAATTAACTACCTTCAATAACACAAATAATTTTTTTCAGTGTTTAAATAAAATGCAAACTGTGGTGTACTGGTGCAATAGCAGCACATTGCAGAGAACAGTAATACAAAGAACTACACAAGACCAATGTGCATCAGAGGATGAGTTACTATTTGGTATTTAGAAATACGCTGTCTGGCCAGAAAAAGTTTCTCAGTTCAATGGTTTTTATAATCAATTGATTTATTGCCTTTAGAGGATGATTTTTTGCATGCATTGTATCTAGTATAGATATGATGAGTGGATCTTGTGTAGCTCTAACTTTCCTACAACTTTAGGTTATCTCCATGCCAAAATGTACAATATTGAAGGAAGTGGCATTGAGACATGCAGGGACCTATCATTTTATCCCAGAAATTCTGAATTGGATTTAGACCTAGAGTTTAAGGTGGTCTACAACAAATAATTCTTCTACAAAAACATTATAGAAAATTTTAAAAGCATTGTGTTTACCTGCAGAGGTAATACATTCAAATTTTTACTAACCTTTCCAAAGGCTGATCTCTATAAACAATATGTCTGACACTCTTTCTACAAGATGTAGCAGGTGGCCACCTTGTTTTCAGTGTGCAAGTTTTTCAAAGTAGCTGTACAAATTTCACTAAGTTTCCCTCATAGTTGACAATCAATAATACAAATTTATGTCACAACCCAAAAATAATTATTCAGCCATTATTTCATGACTTTATATAAAATGAAAGACAGATCATAATTACACAGGCTACTGCCATTTGAGGAACACTGATAATGTTACCATGTAACTTTGTATTTAAACAAATGAACTCCAAAATAACGGACAAGAATTTACAAGTTGTTAAACAAAAGCACACAACTCTCTTGCCAGGCAGGATAACGACCCCAGAAACCCCATAATGCAATGCTCTCACATAAAAAATGGAAGTCGAGCTGTACCATCACCCTATGATAATTTGCAATTGTTCACACAATTTGAAGTGTGAACTCCAACACCTCCAGCAGGCAACAATAGAGAGTTGGTATTAATGAAGAAATTCATCAAGCAAAGACTGTACTAGGCTTGAACGTAAACACCGTCCAATACTCACTGGGGGGTGCAGTAATGCCCTTGTCTCTCAATTCCTGCAGTTCTTCAACTTTCTGTAAAGAATCCATTCCACTATTAGAAACTAAACTGTATTTCTATACAAAAAGATAGAGAATACAATAATTAAAGAAATATGTTGCACAATATATTCTGCACTAAATTTATTGCCTACATGTTTTAAATCTTTTTCCGACTGGACTTTGTGTTGATGTGTGGCATTTACTTGATATGATCTGCCATTTGGGCAACAGCAAATAAAAAATTTTGAGTTTTCATCAAATATCAAACATAAGAATGACAAGTTATTTTTCACATTAATGAGTTTAATAGGTTCACAGACATACCACAGTGAAGAAATTTATAAATTTTGCTGCAGAATTCTTGCATTTACATTAAGAATTCAATATCAAGAAACAAATGCATTAAACTTCACCAGAAATTGGCCTTACCCTCTTGTGTCGAGCCCCAGCACAGTGTAATTCGATGATTTTCTTTGAGTTGAGCTCAGCCTCACACACCTGTCAACCAACGAAATATGAAGTCACTTTTAACATTATAATGCTCCTTACATTTCATTTTCATAAATGGTGGCAAAATGTACCATTATTCAGTATTAGTGTTTAGAGTTGCATGAAAAAACTCAAACACATCGACTGTGATTGGAATCATTAAATTTGTACAACAAGGTCTTGCCACATGGAATTACATTTTGCACAATAATTTGGTATTTCAATATTTATTAACTTTTTCCTTTGATCAAAGCCTAATCATGTATTTTTCACCACGTTTTAGTTAGCAAATAATAACGTATATATATGATGAGAACTTATAAAAAATAGCCCCACAGCTTAAAAAGTGTCTAAATAAGATTGTCATAAGTTTTTCCATTCTCTTAGATCCTCAAGGACAAGTCTAAAGAAACATTTGCTCATAATGCACAGTACACACAAACAATATACACGGCAAACAAAAATTGACTCAATTATTAAATATCAGACCAGAAATTGACAAAATTGAAATAAAAAATTGACTCAATTATTAAATATCAGACCAGAAATTGACAAAATTGAAATAAAAAATTGACTCAATTATTAAATATCAGACCAGAAATTGACAAAATTGAAATAAAAAATTGACTCAATTATTAAATATCAGACCAGAAATTGACAAAATTGAAATAAAAAATTGACTCAATTATTAAATATCAGACCAGAAATTGACAAAATTGAAATAAAAAATTGACTCAATTATTAAATATCAGACCAGAAATTGACAAAATTATTGAAATAGAGTTCGTTTTTTCAGACATTTTTAAAAGCAGTTTGATACTTTTATCCTATTTTTACATCATGGTTAATAACTTAATAATGTTACTGCTTATAGATGCAGTATCAACAACCCCCCAAGCATGTAGAAAAATTCATTCAACACATTTCTCACTGCCTACTGTAAATCAAATTCTGACACTAGTTAGCAAATTTCAAATAAAATAATGACAGCTTATTCAACATCGCTTTCAGAAAAACTGTCAGAATATTTTCAAGACCACATATTTACAAACAGTTCACCAGCATGGTGTGTAAAATGAAACATTGTTAACTCTCCTTCCTTTATAAAACTTATCAATCCTCAGTTTCTGTGACCAATACAAAAGCACACCAACTTATCCAAATACTTACATCACAGAAGTAGGACACTCGGTTCTGTTCATAATTGTACACCACCTTCAAGAAGTCACCACCATACTTTTCAGCTGAAAGCAGAAAAAATGGAATTATGGAATAATGTGTACAACCAGTATAATAATCTTAGTGAATTTGAGCACCTTTTACTATTATATTGATATAATTTAAAAAAAACATTTGGCAACATTTCAATCCAGCCACACGTTAAATCCAAAGTGGATAAATTTGACATGCAATGGTCTACTAGAGAAGATAATGCCTTCACATTTGTTTACAAAATTCAAGTGAAAATTTACATCAAATAACCTAAACTAAAGTTTTCACACTTCAATTCCGTTAAAAAAATGTTATACTTTCAGTAGCAGTAAAAATCACAAAATACAGCAAACTGGAACACAGAAGAACAATTATACAAGATTATGTTTCCAATTGGTCGATTCTTAGAGAATCTCACGCGCAAGATAAAAAGGAGAACCAACGTAAAAATATACATTTACGTTTGCCACGTTTGCCAATTATACAAGAGTGCTACATTAATGAAATGAATTCAAAATATTTCCTAATGCGAACAAAGAAAAATAATAAAGATGGCATGATACTAGATTTATATACAGCATTGGTGAATTTGCAGCGTTGCTGTAAAAAATTGAAAATACAATTCAACCACATTTCAAGAACAAATATTGATGAATAAAAGACACTGAGTTACAGTAAATGAAGTCCATTAATCTTATGTCAATGTAATCAACAAAGTTTGGTAGCAAACAAAGATAACAAGATAGTTCCTTAATACATAAATTAAGAGAATTGACATTTCAAAATTCAGATCAACATTACTTAATTGACAGTAGTATTGCCAAATCAATAAAAAGGTTGGAATGCAGAGTTTTGCCAACAGATGCACTTGGACCAAAACAATAAGTCAAAGCTTCAAGAAATTTCCTTTACCAAGTTCATGTGATGGAAGTAGAACAAAAAGGAGTGTTATTATTATTATATAAGAAAGTTCTTGCCTCCCTTAACCACGACAAAGATGTTCCAAGAGACGAAAGAGGAAGGCACCATTTAGTATGGAGTTGAGGGAACGCGGAATCTATGCACAAAGTGCACAGAAACAGTTAGCTAGGAAAGAAGTTCATGAAACAAGAAAAAAGTTGAAGAAGAAAGTAGTAGGTGCTGAAAAACAGGACAGCAGTGAACCGAAAAAAGATGGTCCGTAACAAAACAAAAACCTATTTTATTACAACAAAAAAGAAGCCTACCTAACCTTTAGCTCGGGCCCTCACATGGTTCCCCTGGGAGCGCTAATTCCCATAGATACAATAGTTGTATCCCCCTGAGGGGACAAAAAGGAGTGAGTGAAACTAAATTTAATTTAGATAACAGAGGTTGACAGGAAGGGGGAGATCATTGCATACTACCTCATCTCAGGCCACTTCACACAGAACCTCAAAAATGGAAGATGAAAGTCAAAATTAGAATGGGAAAAAGCTAGATGTTCTAGTCAATATCCATAGAATTAAATGTTTTGAAATTTATATATATATAAATTCTAATAAGAAACAGAAATAACTCTTGTTCTTCCACAACACAGTTTGTTACACATAAAATTTTATGCACATCATTCCTACGCACTGAACTTGGAAATCGCATATCACACATCCAAACCAGGTAATAAAACTCAGGTCAAGAAGAGTGCAAGACTCTAGATATGAGTCATGTCCTGCTCTGTATGGTGCTGTGAATTCCCTTATTTAATTATGGTTAACAAATATAAGAGACATTTGTCTACTGCCATAGAAATCTGTTAGCTGTAAAACTTTTAGATATTTTTAGTTGCACAGATTAGATAACAAGTTTGAGCTTTCTTAACCACAATTAAAGTGTCCCACAGATAGAAAGGATGAAAACACTATTTAGGAAGGAGTTGAAGGAATGAAGAATCTTTGCACAAGGTGTCTTCCTTCACAGGATCCCAGTACATAAGAGAGTAAGTTAGGAGAGAAGTTAATGAAAGGAGATAATAGTTGAAGTAATATGCACAGTGAAATAGGACAGCAATCAACAAAATAGTTGAAGTAATATGCAGAGTGAAATAGGACAGCAACCAACAAAAAAATAGTCTACAGCAAAACAAAAACCTATTCTGTTTCAGCAAAAAGGCCAACTTGAACCCCAACATGGGACCTCACATTCTATCCTGAGTGATAATTCCCTTTGACACAATGGTTGCATCTCTCTCAGGAGTTTTCTGCTTTACATTTGCTAATAAGCCATAATAATATATCAGGGTTTGATATGGGTCAAATCAGAGGCATTATTTATCACAAATATGGACAGATGCAGTAGTTTGACAGTTCCAGTCACACAATACATACTCATTTATAATATGCATACAAATCATAAAAGCTGCTCCTGACTGTTTAAGAAAACTTACCACTTAATTTTTCATTACCTTTCAAAAATTCAAGGACCAAAATACTTTTTATTTATATTCCAAAATTTTCAAAGATGATAACAACCGATTCAATTTTAATCTGCTGATTTTCAATTAAAAAACAGGTCATTTTCTTGTGTGAGCTAAAAAATCTGGAATTTTCTACAAAAAGGACACTTGATTATTCTAAACTTTGAAACAGGTCTTTCTAATCTTATGCATGGCTAGGAACTCGACTCATTAAATGTTAATGTTGTTAAGAGTGTGAAACATAGTTGCAACTATTTGAATGATCACACATTCAAATCTTCAAAATCATGCTCAGGCTTTCATAACCTATCAGGCAGAAGCCGCAGTGCAATCAAATTTATAATTTCTGAAAAACAACTTACCATGCATGTCCAAGCAAGCAGTTTTTACACTCCAAAATGTATGAACTATTAATAATAGTTTATACATTATCAGACAGGATTAAGTAGCAGTTAGAAGAACTCCAAAGCTGCTGTAATAATGACAATTTTCCAAAATTATAAACTTTAGTGCAATTTTTCTTAATTTAAATTTTAGTAACTCTAACATAGATTTGATCTTACAGAATATAAATTGCAAGTATTTTCTTCTTTTTTTTTAAAAGGCCCTGATCTTCTGATGCATATGACCATAGCACTCATTGTGCTTGAAATGTACACCTGTAGAATAGTTCAGTACATTAATTTACACTGGACACCTTCACTTTCAATCAAAAACTAACTGTAAAACTTGAAACATGTATGAAGCTGAGCTATAAAATTTCTAATACTCTAATTTCCCCATCAAGTACTTAAACTCTAGTTTCTAGGTTGAACGCTCAAAAAAAGACCAAGAATGATTAAAAACTGCAACTCTCAAGCCAACACAAGAAAAGCACATATCACCAACACACTTTCCACAACCAAGATTTTCAGAGAGCACATATGAACCTTTTGAGAACTAAGTTAAATTCTAAGCTAAACACATTGACTGTGATGGGTTAAATTGGAGTTCAACATACAACTCAAATTTAAAATCAATTGTAGTCAGTAATTTAAAAACTAATTAACATGAACTGGTTTGTGCCTTCATTTAGTTCAAGGACACCGTACACCTTTTTTGGGTAAAAACTTTATTGCTTTAAATTGAAGCTACACATGTGCTGAATCTCCACAATAAATTTTACAGGCGTGCACACAACAGAACGCTCACTACAGGGTTTAGAGTTGTGTGAGGGAGAGATCTTTTTTTAAAAAAGTTTCATTTTGAGCACAACATTTTTACTTTATAAAAAACTGAACTTTTAAATTTTTTCAACCACAAAAACAAAAATTAACATAAGAAAAATTTATTCACTATCAAACAAAACGTTTGTTTGTGAAATTGTCATTTTGTTTTTCTGCTTCCCCGGAAACCTGAAACTTCCCTCATGCCAAATTCTACTCCTAGAATTTTTAGTGTGAGAATTGAGATAATGTTTTCATTAGAGAAGAATAATAGGGCTACAGCTTAGAGGTAGCAATTTGAAATTTATGAATTTGGTAAAAAAATGGCAGGCTGTCAGTAAAAAATGAATTTTCTGGTAATTTTTCAAAATTTGTTTTTAATTCAAAATATCTCCAAAACCGAAGTGAGTTTCAAATATTATAACCTCAGTGGTGTTCCCCAAGTATTTATCTTTCAAATGACACTTGCTTTATGTCTATAGGTTGAAATTTGTTGAAGGAGTAGGGTTTGCCATTCACCCCCCACTATTTTTCCGTTTTCTTTGCCATAACTCACTTTTTATGAAGCAAATCAAAAATTTCTTAGATGGTGACCCCTATTTTTTTTCATACGTTTTACCTGTCTATCAAAGTTCATAAGCAATGGTTCACAAATAAAATAAAGTGCAAAAGGTGTACAATCCCCTTAAAGTATTATTGAAAATTGAGTTTGTGACTACTGGTTGTTCAGCAGCATAACAAAAATTCCCTCTGTGTACACCAGCCGTTCATATTACAACTTATGTATTAGGAAACAAGAGAAACCAGAGGAATTGAATTAACATTTCAGGAGAATTAACTTACCAAGCAGTTTCTCAGCTTCCTGTGCCCAAGTTTCATCAATGACTTCTCCTTCTGCATTTGTACCAAAGTTCTCTGTAGAAAAAATCCAAAAAATTACAAACGGCCAACTACACAGAAGTCATCAATTCTGTTCCCTGAAAAAAAGAGAAAACAATTTTCACTTTCATACGTAAGCGTGTGACTTAAATATTAAAATCAAGAGACAGCTACAAAATTAAGGCATTCTTACTTTTGATCATCTAAATTTATATGGCATAAATACTGTTAAATACCCAGTAATAAGTGATTCACCATCACTTGGATCTGCTTTCAGAATGTGGTTCTTAATATGACAGCCTAGTAAGTGTGTCTTTTGAGAACAGGACAGCTATCTTTTGAGCAATTCAGATATTATTCAAAACTTTTCTCTGTATAGATCTTCCAAATACAAGTGTTAGCAGCTGATTCTCAAGATAAAATGTTGAACGAAACATGTAAACACAGAATTCAAGTAGGATAATTTTTCATGAACATATCCCTAATGCAGCAAAATTAAAAAAGATTCTTCCAAAATTTTAATTGAATGTATCAAACATTAAAAATACTACTTATACAGAAAAGGAAATGAAAATAAAATACAAGTCTCATAAAAGTTATTTGCACAGAATACTTAAATAGCATTAATAATCTAAGAAATACATCTATTGATCACCTAGCAAACAAAATTTTACATTTAAATAATGATAGTACACCATAATTCAAATAAAATGAAACTGTTCCAGAGAAACACTGTTACCTGTACCTGATATCAGCACATGAGATAATAATCACCTTAATACAAACCCATCACTTTAAATGGAGCACAACAATGAAAACTAGAAAATCAAGTCTACATACTCACCTTCAACATAAAGAGAGAAAAATTCGAGTGACTCAACACTAGTATGATCTGAAGTGCATTCAATTCACAGAAAGCATGTAAGATTACTATCGTCTAAATTGAGATTTCCTCTGGCTTCTTGTCACTGAAGTTTTGTTTTTATTAGAACACCTATTTTTTGATGCTTGGTCAGTAGTGGTTGCTGAATTGACCATACAATGAATATTAATGCCGTAGTAAAATTTATGCTTTCTCAACTCTAATACTAAGCTGTGTAAAGTTAGAACTTCAGTCTGCTTCTGAAATATCATAAAACATCCTCAGCTCCTTGAATGCATCTACATGCCATCACACTTGGTATAATTCATAACAGTGTGAATATAATGATAAAAATTAGATGAATAATTTCAAACCTCACATTATACTTGAATGAAAGCCTTTATAACAAATAAGGTAACACTGTATTTATCACCTAAAACCCACAAAAAAACTGATTTAAAGCTTTGCTTTACATCAATAAAAGATAAAACAGATCTAATAAGCATTTTTCAACAGAATCATTCATCAAATCAGCCCCCAAAATTTGAGCCAAATGATCATATATAATTTTTGATGAAGAGGAAACTTTTAAACCTAGAAAACAAACAATGTCATTGAAGACAGCATTAAAGTTATAATTCTCAACATTAATGGTCAGGAGTGAGAGCATAAATTAGGCAGAATTTCAGCTAAAGAAACTAAAAAAAAGTTATGAACTTCTCCAATAACATTTCATTTTACACATACTGCATGTATATACTGGAAAAGGCTGATAGATTTTATCTTCATATTGAGGCATGTAAATGAATAAAAGAAAAACTATTTTAGATACAGCAATTTTCATTCATCAATACAATGGCATAAATTTAGGAATTGCTCAACATAATTGCACCATAACAAAAGTGACAACTGCATGTAACAGTGATTTCCCAAATTTAAAATGCAATACTTTTCTTTCTCATGCACATTACTTGCCTAACTTTTTTGCCTCTGAGTAACACAACTTATAATTGTTTAGTTTGTGAATTATTCTAACTATCTCTATGAAAATTTTCAGCTTAACAAACTTGCAAAGTAGACACAATTAAGCTTTGAAGATTATCATCAGAAACATTATAAGATTCATTAAATAAAATGGGAAGTATTTCTAATTTAAATTTTTGCCAGCCCATGAGTGACATCTGGTGAGCCTATAAAACTGCCAAATTGGACCTGATAAATCCCATTGAATAAGAATCAATGTAAGCTGTGTGCCATCCCAACATTCTATTTCTGTTTGTCTATGTAGAGCTGGTAAACATCACCTCCATTCATCTTTTGAAGAAGCATACCCAGAATATTTGTAGCAACATTTTTTTTCAAAGAACGACAAACATTACTTTTTATGCACTGTTTGTATTGCAATAGGAACTGCTGTAACAATTAACTTGCAAGATAGTACTGAGCTTCTGATGTACCTACATTGAAACCTTTTCATTTAAAAGGTCAAAAAAAAAAAATGCTTTCCATATTTGGAAAAATTTCTATCAAGACTCGATTGCAAGGAATTTATGCCAAAACAGTTGATCAAAGATTAGAAAGAAATTATTCTCAACAGATATCAGTTCATACAAATTTTCATTAGAATGTACAATTTTTTCAACTTCTATATTCAAGACTACATTTCCCAAAAATATTTAAAAACTTTATAGCATATTCTAAAACCTGAGTGCCATATTTTTTAATAACAAACTTTATTGGAATACAATTCTCCAAACAATATTTTTTCCCCACAGTATTTTCTGAACATCATAAAACTAAAATACTGTCATTTTAGGTTATTAAGCTTCTTCAAGACTTGCATGTATATTTGAACATAAACAGGTGAATGCAAAAAAATTTATTAATCAATTCTGATTGCTATTAATTGGCAAAATTTTCACTATGCAAGATGAAATCCGAAGAAAAAGTAAGTTAACTATATAAGGCATTCATTTGTTCTTGAGCTTGATTACTTGGAATTTTTACAGCATTACAAATTTGAACTCTACAGGTATTCAAGATGTTTAGCTTAACACTGTACTTGAAAGTTTCATATTGGATCAAAATACCAAGTCTGAAAAGATACACCTTTACTTAATTGAATTTTTCATATGTACAATACTGATTTAGATTATCTGAGCAAATGTGAAAATTATCTTCAAAAAACTTGAACAAAAAACTGGACACATAAGGTCATGGTACGTTTAACACAAAGTAATTCAAATATAAACTTCATAAAACCATTCAACATTACGCAAGTCTGCACTCTAACAAGCCATACAAAATATAATTGAGCAAAGACCATAGCAGCAAATTTTGAAAATATTTTATATAGAATTCCAAATAAGCTATTATCTTTGATTTGATTTAAGCCATTATCTTAGATTTATTTGTGAAAATTGAATTGAGATGAATTTTTTTAACGTGGAACAAGCAAAATGAAGTATATACAATTAGAACCAACATTTCTCATAACCCTTTTGTATAAATTTTCCAATATTTTTCGTACATTCAAATGATTATTAAGGACAGCGCCCTCCATATGATTCCAGGATTTTGAGATCATGGATGATATTGGGATTATTGCTGCAATAGGAAGTGAAGGTCAGGTACATCCTGTGAAAAAATGAGACTCGTACGTTCACCCCTTAGACCGCTACGGGGGTTTGAAGAAGGGGGGGGAGGGGAGGAGAAGGGGAAGTGATATTTTCTCATGCTAAACCTCCGCCATGGCACTTTCTTCACACCTTGACGTTGCTATGTCTATTTATTGCTGTATAATGATTTTAAGGGTCCTAGCTGACCCCATAAATAATGAAGAAAAATTGAGATTTTCATGTTTACCTATTTTACCGGTTTTGGAGGATCGGGATGTGGGGTTTCAAAATGCTTCTTCTCCTACAGTTTTTGAGCTACAGTAATTATTTTGGTAACATTGGAAGAAAAAACCAAGGGCTTTCTAAAAAATTGAATAATTTTTTAAAATTTGTTTTTCTTTGAAAGTTGTGACGTAATACATCCAAATTTTTTCAAAAAACAGATTTGTTCTCAATTTTTTTCATTTTTATTTAAAACTGGAAATTTAGGGAAAAATATTCAATTTTTTGGAATGTCCATATCTTTCGGCATCCAATGATGCAAAAATCATCACTGTAGTTCAAAAACTGTTGGGGAAAAAGCATTTTGAAAAATCCCAAAAAAATATAGTTTTCTATTAATATCTCATTTTATTTAAAGAAAATTGCATTTTTTCATAGAAGACACACGATTCTAAATTGCATTCGCTCTTTGCATACCAAATTTCATTGCTTTAGGTTCAAAAATATCAAAAAAGTTCCGTAAGGAGGACGCTGTCCTTAAAGAAAGATTTGTTCACAATAATTATGAACAATAAAAAATACACTCTACTGAAGATATTTGAAGTTAACAAAATTATCACAAAAAATAAAAGCTTGCTTTTAAAAAAATGTGTATAAAAACAAATCAAAATGTAGAACTATGCCTGAGGCAAAATTTCACTACCTGATGTAACAAAGGGTTTAGACTATTCAGCTTGCTATTTCGGTACATGAATGATATTTATCCAAAGAAGTAATTATATTATCTGAACTTTACTTGGGTAATTGCACTGTTAAACTATTGCTAGCAAAATATTCATGTTTACATACTACTCACATCAGTCTTGAGAAATTAGGATTACCCTCAATAAAGTTGATTTTCATATTTCACTGTAGGTTTTGTACAAATATGACTCATAAAAGCCAAGATCTTGGTAACTAATTTATATAGTGGTGAGCATAGGGAAGCCACCAATCTAGCATGGATAAAGAAGCTGTTTTCAATTTCAGAGCAACTTGTAAATTAATTTGCTACATAAACAAGAATGACTATAAAGAGTACATTTACTTCAATAGATACTGATAAAATGATATGCTGTTTGAACAGGTATGAAAAAAAAAATTATTATTGATAATAACTCTACAATGATTTGCTGATAAAGAATGTTTAGCCATCAAATACTAAAAAACACTTGGAAAATTTTAATTACTTGAGATATAAATTACCTCTCTTACTACCTCACCAATGCAAATCAAAAAAAGATACTTCACAAAATTTTAGTTAACCAGCTTACTTAACTGTAATGCAAATTTCATCATAACAGACTTATGTCAGTCTATGGTCCTCATTTACAACTGGAGTTATTTGTCCTTTTTTACCTATGTTAATTATGATAATCTATTTATAATTTTTCTAATTTATTTGCAATATTTTTACCAATCTATTTATGATACTTATGCCAATCTTTTTATATTTTTGTTAATCTAACAATAAACCTTTACTCCTTAACTTTCCACCATTATTAAACAAATCTAATTCTTTCCTTATAACCATCAAATATTTTACTTGAATATTCAGCATTCCTCCTGAACATAATCAATCTATTCCAGACAATTTGAGCTCATGATGCTGACCTTCCCTCCATCAAATGTGGAATGAAAGAATTCAGGTGTTTCACTCAATGCTGTTTGAGGTTTGTGAAACACATACTGTAAGTGAACAAAACATCCAGTTCTTATAGAGACAGCTTATATAACTCTACACAATCAATGGTGGTATAATTTTTTGAAGATTAATTTTGAGTTGAAAAGGATATCTAACTCATAGTGTATAGCGATACTTATTGAACAAAGCACCTGTTACTCTCTTTCCTAGGACTACTTCTTCTAGCTATCACACTAAATATTTGTGTGCAGAAAACTTTATTTTGAATCTTTCTTACAGAACTCTAGTGAATCTTTTTAAAATTAGTGCTAATCAGATAATGAAACTGCTCTTGGTACTTTTTTATAAGAGGATGGTTCAGAGCATTGCAACCAACACAAACCAATGTAGACAAGCTGTGTCCTTTGGCAGAAGTCTTGGATGAGTGTCAACTCTGTTCAGGGAGTACTGAGGAAGATCTCATGAGCAGTTTTAGATGCAACTGTTACCTTACTGTGCAGCCATGAGGCAATTTTGTTCTGCCCACAGCAATGCCAGTAGCCTTGGTGATGAGTGACAGCCTCAAATATCTAAGAAATAGAGGCAGCAAACTCACCAGGTACTTGAAAGTCATCAGCAACCTCTCCCTCAGCATCCTGAACAGGGTCAGTATTACCTTCCATTTCAATTGAGAACTCTGAAACAATTACAAATATGCCAAAATTTAAGACACTAAAAAATGTTTTGATTATCTTTGAAGTAATGGCTAGATTAGCAATCTACATGGACAACTAAGTATTTTATGAGGTACAATTTCCTACAATTTAAGGTCTCTTACAAGATTCATCACAACACATGTCAAGTGACAAACAAAAATATCAAAGCTACAAATTCTGATTGGATCAGACGTATTATCTGAATTACATTGGATGGCAAAATGTCACAATCAACAAAAACAAAAGTCACATACAAATTGGCTCATTCATTTATAATATCCAGAAATAACACAGTGGACCTGAGAAGTTAAAATTGACATTCAATTTTGAAAACTATCAGATATATGTTCAGATATTAAGTACAAAAATTACAAAACAATCATGTATATAAAGTACAAAAAATAATCATGTCACACATTATAAAAATGTTTTCATGTAAAACAAATATTTCTTACAATTTCAACTTTGAAAATTTAAAGACTAAAACAGTGAGACAACCATTGCTAAGATTCATATCACTGGATTACACTCAACATAAAAATAAAAAATTCTGAATCCCATCCTTATTAGAGTCCACTTTGTGTAACCTAACAATTCATCATATTTAAATGGCAATGACTTACCAGCTGAAGACACTAAAATGTTGAAAATTAATATGTTGGCCAGTACTACAACAGCATTAAAATAAGAACACAGTTTCATGTTTATAAAAGGTGGCCAGGCATCAATTCCTTAATGAATTAGCATCAACATTCACCACAGAATATTAATGCAGAGCCATAATTAAATTACTATAACATAAAAATTTTAGCATAGCTTTTCACAAGATTTCCAAAATGAAAATAGCACATAGAAGAAAATAGCATATAGATTTCCATATAAAAATAGCACATAGAAGAAAATAGCTTATAGGTTTCCATAAAAAAATAGCACCTAGAAGAAAATAGCATATAGATTTCCATATAAAAATAGCACATAGAAAAGACACATGAACTTTTTCCAGAGATCATACAGATACTGGATGAACATGAAAACATGGCCCTTAAGATACTTCAAAAGGCTAAGTTCAATAATAACACATATGTAACATAAAAAATAACAAAGAGCATAACTTGAATGATTTAAGGCTATACATAAAATAAAAAAAAATAAAATATGCCTTATTCAGTAGCTGCATGCACATAACTATAACATCAAAACTTTCTGCAAGTCTATTAGCATGCTACACTATATCACTCTATTGATGTTATTTCCTTGAAATCCATCAACTCACCAAAATCTATCTGAAACCAATTATTCCAGGCTTATAACAGACCAAGTTATAACAGTTATTCCAGACAAAGAACTACTTGAGTACAAAGCCATTCTCAAGACTCAAATATATCTGACTGCTGCATTAGCTGCAGCATTGCTGCACTAGTGGTAGGTAAAAATTTAAAATATTACCTCAGACAAATGAATGGAACTGACTACTGGTTTTAACGACCAACACAAAACCAAAGTTTGATTCAAGATTAAGATCACTAATCAAAATGTGGATTTGAATTTTAAAGTTATGCACATATATATTAAAATTTGAAAACATTCTATTATATAATAGAGTACCTACAGAATTATGTTAAAATGATAGAAATAATAGTTTGTGTACACATCAAAGAAAATAGAATCACAAATTTCAAAGAAAAAATACATAGTTGAGAATTTATAGTTAGCTCCTCATATGAAACAATCAAATTTTCATGTGTCAAAAGTTATAAAAAAAGAAAAATGCACTCATCACACATATAAAATGTACAGATCACATAAAACACAATGAATAGACCACAAAAGCTTTTCTTATCAAACATATGCATGAAACAACAGCAATAAAAGAATATATGAAGGGGCTTATATCAAAATAATATAAAAAATACTGGTCATAGTACTACAGAATAGAACCTAAACCAACATGCTGAATTCTAAGTATATGGGCCTGAAAAAAATCATGAGAATTTGTATTTCCATAAGTAATGTCTAACTGAACAATTAGTGTATCATTGATGGTCTTTAAATTTTGATTTGTAAAGATTACTTAGCATAGAAACATTTGTATGCTGGCCTAATTTGAAATGTTTATTTGTAGTAACACCACCCAGGATTGATTTTGCAGCAAGCATGACATCTTCAGTAGCCCATCATATATCCAGATCAGCAGGGATTAGTTTCAATTATAAATAAAAAGCTTGAACCTCCCTAAACACAACAAATGTTTACCAAAACCAGCTAAAGGAAAGCACTATATAGAATGTAAATAAATAAATGTTGAATGAATGCATCAGGTCTCTCTCTTATATCCTCTGTACAGAAAGAAAAAGATTGAAAACAGTATATGAAACAAGAGGAAAGTTAAAAAAATGGCACTGTTAAAAATACATCACAGGACAGCAAATAAAATCTGCAAAAAACCTTTCTACTTCAATCAAACAAAACCAACAATCAACATTCTCCTTCAAGAGTGATGATTCCTATAG
Source organism: Morinoia aosen (assembly GCA_030386875.1). Classification (NCBI taxonomy): domain Eukaryota; kingdom Metazoa; phylum Arthropoda; class Malacostraca; order Amphipoda; family Talitridae; genus Morinoia; species Morinoia aosen. The sequence continues at coordinate 53,780,954 of CM059579.1, read as the reverse complement.
CTACAATAAAAACGTCTTCCTGAAAAGATGAGCAAGCCATATTTGCTTGGACAGGAACAGCATTTTCAAAAAAAAGGAATGGAATATAAAGTTTAAAATACAAAATACCTTGAATATCTGACAAAATTTAAGACTAATTTTTCAACACATATAGCATCTAGTAATATTACTGAAATTGGGAACAAAAGAATTATGAATTCTTGTACCTCATTAGAAGTTATGAGTTCAAGCATAATTAGCTATCTCTCTAACTAAAATGAAACATGCTTTCCACACATTTGACACAGTACAAATTATGCACCATCAGTAAGTGTTGCTCTATGAGATAAAAGGGAATAAACAATTAAAATACATCAGCTATGCAATACTGAGTATAACCCTTTCAATGCAACAACTAGTTATAACATTAAATATAATAAACAAAGATATTAAGAAAACATATCTTACATACTACGAATAAAATATCTTATTTAAATTTCAATGTCTGCAATGTTGAAAAAAAATTTTAAGAACAAGTCTTAGCATTCAAATGGTATTTATACTTGTTGGCACAAAAGTTTTTTATTCAAACTTCTTCTGCTGTATAAACAGAAGGGATAGTAACATATAATGAAGCAACGTTTAAAAGAAATACAGAATCAAATTGGAAAAGAAATAACCGGACAACATTTTTTTAGTATTTTTAAAGCAGGACTTCAATGTGGAACAGATGATACAAAATAATTTTGAAGGTATTTTGGTAACTCTGAAGGAAAGGACAATTGATGTTGTAATTTTTGGTGCCTAAACATAGTTAATTAGATCAAAATCAGCAATTTTTCTTCTACGCACTTTTCGTCAGAAATGACTATTTTACGAGTTATAGCGGTAAATGACTTACTGCAACTCTAGTATTTAAAGCGAAAAGAAATTCGTCAAGCGCATCGTATGGCAACACTACAATGGACTCTCCCTTCCAACGCTCTCGAATGATTTAGCGCATTTCCGCCTTCTAAGACGATAATTAACATACCGCTATAACTTGTTAATTTTGGGTGATAATTTTTATTGTGTTATTAACTAAAAGATCCTAGATTTGGGTTCAGGCTCCGTGGGGTGGGCTAATAATGAATTACAAATTATTCAAACGTACGGTAACAGCTCAATCACGCAAAAAATTAAAACTACCGCTCTAACTCGTAAAATACTCATTTGCCGCAAAAAGTGTATAGAAGAAAAGTAGTTTATTTTGATGTTATTACCATGATTCAAGCAAAAAAAAATTAAAAAATCGATTAGTAGTTCTTTATTCGATCGCATTTGTCATCAAATACGAAAAATAACACCGCTATAACTCGTAAAATACTCATTTCCAGTGGAAACTGCATAGGAGAAATCTTCTTTATTTCAATCTAATGAACTACGTTTAGCCACTGAAAACTGGAAAATTGATTACTACCGAATGCTACACATTTACCAAAGTTTTTAAATGCGTTCCTTTAGTGATTCTTTGGAACAGAATTTTTAATTTCCATGAATGGGTTAAACTGCATATTGACCAAAGTAAATCTCCCAAAAGCCTAAATAGCTGAGGTATCTTATTATCTCCTTTAGGGGCACTAGTCTCTTTACTATTGAATTAAAAATACAGAAATAAAAGCAATTGCATATTAATAGAAAAAGATAGAATTTGAGGTCAAATTTTACTGTAATGTTGTCAATGATTTTCATAATTTGGTTGCTATAGATAGGTAATATAGTAAATTTTAAGACGTTTTACACGAATGACAATGTACTTGCAAATGCTTAGTTTTTGAGTTATTCAAGTTTAAAGTTATGCAAACGGCGCTCCTGAATGGCCTTTTTGGCGCAAAAGCAGCCATTGTCTATGCAATAGAAACGGAAGCTAACCCCCTATCCCAAACGTGAAGAGGTTGGGTTGTGAGGGGAAACCACAGTTCTTCTAACTAGTGAAAATTATGAATAAAGGTTTAAAGCAACCCATTAAGGTCACGTTAACAATTGTTTACATCTGCTCCCATGATGGCGGCGGCCGTAACGGGTGGCACCATCTATGAGCTGACTGTAAAGGTGACGGTACTGGGTGGCACCATCTATGATCTGACTGTAAAGGTGACGGTACCGGGTGGTGCCATCTATGAGCTGACTGTAAAGGTGACGATGTAATAATGACGACTAAAAAAAAGTTAAAAGCACCAAGTACGAGAAATAGTACATTAACTTTTTTGTGTTATTAACTGATAACAATATTTCTTATTACTTTATTAAAGCAATTTCACCTATAACTTCAAAGCTGAATAATTCTGAAATAACTCATCAGCGAGCAGAGAGTCATTCATGTAAAACGTTCTGAAATGTCTTCCTTTAGTGATTCCTGGGATTGGAATTATTTTCCGTGATTGCATAAAACTTCACATTGACCCAAGCCAACTTCAAAGAAGAATAATTAAAAAATAATGCATCAGCAAGCAGAATGTCATTTTTGTAAAACATTCTCAAATGTGTTCCTTTATTGATTCGGTCAATATTGAATATAATGTTGTCAACGAATTTCATAATTTTGTAGGTATAGATAGGTAATATAGTCGATTTTAAGACGTTTTACATGAATGACAAGGCGCCCGGAAATGCTTAGTTTAGGAGATATAGGATAAATAACGCCAGGTAAGAATAGCATTAACGGCAGTTTTGATATGGCTCTTCCGGCGTTTTGCGGACGCGGACCACGCCAAGTTTTTTTGGCGGGAGTCATCGGCCTTGGTATGGTTGAGTTAAATTAAGATATATTAGGCTTACTTCGGTTAGGATACTTAACTAAATTAACTTTACCAAACCTAACCTAACCTATCGTTACGTCAGAACCGGATTTCTGCTTATTTACCTCTCCGTTTGTTCAATTTTATAAACGACGTTCCTATAACTTCAAAGTTAAATATCTCCAAAAATAAGCATTTCCGGGCACATTGTCATTCATGTAAAACGTCTTAAAATCGACTATATTACCTATCTATACCTACGAAATTATGAAATTTGTTGACAACATTATATTCAATATTGACCATTGATTCTTTACAACAAAACTATAAAAATTGTTGATAACATTAGAGTAAAATTTGACCATTTAAAAAACTGAAACATGAAGATATCCAATTTTTTTAAAAAAATACCACTATCAATAGTATTTCAACAAACTTGTTAAGTAACAATATATAATTTTATCCCACACTTAAGACCTATTTTACTGCAGATCAACATTGGTAGTATATAATCAAGTGACATTAAATCATGAAAAAAAAGACTGCAAAATTTGAATAATTCTAAGATATGCTCAAAACACACAGGCTATTGAGATCCAAGATCTAAACAACATTTTCATAGTCAGTTGGTTTTCAATTAACTTTTTCTTGACACATGTGTATTCCATTTAATGAGAACCAAATTTTAAAAACATGAAAATAGTATAGAAACCCAAACGTTGTGTTTTGGTGCTCTCTGGTTGTGGCATGCTGGTCTTCAGTAAGCCAACAGTACACTTGAAAACAATTTAAACCCACCCTTAAAAAATGAATCCTTTGAAACTATCTCAAAATTTGTAACACTCTTGTAACGAATAAAAATATACACGTATTGCCATAAAACTAATCGAAATACCTCTTATAATAATCAGTCGATAGCTGGCACTTGAAATTGTAGGTTAAGTTTTCGAACACGCCGATATTTCTTTTTCTTCGCCGTCAACGCTCAACAGTGGCCAAGAACATGCTGTAGCCAAACAAGGTCGAGTATGCCAAATTGCGACCAGTCGCGCGAACGGAAACTCGAACGCACTCTTTCTCCCTAAAAACAGGGTAAAGAAGACCGGCAGGCGGCAGCAGAGGGACTTCATAACGCCGTTAGGTACAGAATTTCTGGAGATTTCTTGAGTTCACCTCGTGCGACTTTACACTTAAGTTTACCGACTCGTAACTTTGGAACGAATGCACCCATCGACTTCAAATTACTCTCAAATGAAAGAGCGAAAGTCTCTCTCCCTCCCATATTGAACACAAGACCACGACCCTAACGGCTCTCTCATAAATACAGAAATTATTCGATAAGCTTACCAGACTCGCGCGCCGTCAAAATTAATTGCGTTTACCGACTCGTAACTTTTGAAAGAATCCACTCATCGACTTCTAATTACTCTTAAATGAAAGAGCGAAACATTCTCTACCTCCCATATCGAACACAAGACCACGACCCTAACGGTTCTCTCATAAATACAGAAATTTTTCGATAAGCTTACCCGACTCGCGCGCCGTCAAAATTAATTGCGTTTACCGACTCGTAACTTTTGAAAGAATCCACTCATCGACTTCTAATTACTCTTAAGTGAAAGAGCGAAACATTCTCTACCTCCCATATTGAACACAAGACCACGACCCTAACGGTTCTCTCATAAATACAGAAATTATTCGATAAGCTTACCCGACTCGCGCGCCGTCAAAATTAATTGCGTTTACCGACTCGTAACTTTTGAAAGAATCCACTCATCGACTTCTAATTACTCTTAAATGAAAGAGCGAAACATTTTCTACCTCCCATGTCGAACACAAGACCACGACCCTAACGGTTCTCTCATAAATACAGAAATTATTCGATAAGCTTACCCGACTCGCGCGCCGTCAAAGTTAATTGCGTTTACCGACCCGTAACTTTTGAAAGAATCCACTCATCGACTTCTAATTACTCTTAAATGAAAGAGCGAAACATTCTCTACCTCCCATATTGAACACAAGACCACGACCCTAACGGTTCTCTCATAAATACAGAAATTATTCGATAAGCTTACCCGACTCGCGCGCCGTCAAAATTAATTGCGTTTACCGACTCGTAACTTTTGAAAGAATCCACTCATCGACTTCTAATTACTCTTAAATGAAAGAGCGAAACATTCTCTACCTCCCATATTGAACACAAGACCACGACCCTAACGGTTCTCTCATAAATACAGAAATTATTCGATAAGCTTACCCGACTCGCGCGCCGTCAAAATTAATTGCGTTTACCGACTCGTAACTTTTGAAAGAATCCACTCATCGACTTCTAATTACTCTTAAATGAAAGAGCGAAATATTCTCTACCTCCCATATTGAACACAAGACCACGACCCTAACGGTTCTCTCATAAATACAGAAATTATTCGATAAGCTTACCCGACTCGCGCGCCGTCAAAATTAATTGCGTTTACCGACTCGTAACTTTTGAAAGAATCCACTCATCGACTTCTAATTACTCTTAAATGAAAGAGCGAAACATTCTCTACCTCCCATGTCGAACACAAGACCACGACCCTAACGGTTCTCTCATAAATACAGAAATTATTCGATAAGCTTACCCGACTCGCGCGCCGTCAAAGTTAATTGCGTTTACCGACCCGTAACTTTTGAAAGAATCCACTCATCGACTTCTAATTACTCTTAAATGAAAGAGCGAAACATTCTCTACCTCCCATATTGAACACAAGACCACGACCCTAACGGTTCTCTCATAAATACAGAAATTATTCGATAAGCTTACCCGACTCGCGCGCCGTCAAAATTAATTGCGTTTACCGACTCGTAACTTTTGAAAGAATCCACTCATCGACTTCTAATTACTCTTAAATGAAAGAGCGAAACATTCTCTACCTCCCATATTGAACACAAGACCACGACCCTAACGGTTCTCTCATAAATACAGAAATTATTCGATAAGCTTACCCGACTCGCGCGCCGTCAAAATTAATTGCGTTTACCGACTCGTAACTTTTGAAAGAATCCACTCATCGACTTCTAATTACTCTTAAATGAAAGAGCGAAACATTCTCTACCTCCCATATTGAACACAAGACCACGACCCTAACGGTTCTCTCATAAATACAGAAATTATTCGATAAGCTTACCCGACTCGCGCTCCGTCAAAATTAATTGCGTTTACCGACTCGTAACTTTTGAAAGAATCCACTCATCGACTTCTAATTACTCTTAAATGAAAGAGCGAAACATTCTCTACCTCCCATATCGAACACAAGACCACGACCCTAACGGTTCTCTCATAAATACAGAAATTATTCGATAAGCTTACCCGACTCGCGCGCCGTCAAAATTAATTGCGTTTACCGACTCGTAACTTTTGAAAGAATCCACTCATCGACTTCTAATTACTCTTAAATGAAAGAGCGAAACATTCTCTACCTCCCATATTGAACACAAGACCACGACCCTAACGGTTCTCTCATAAATACAGAAATTATTCGATAAGCTTACCCGACTCGCGCGCCGTCAAAAAACTTAGGTTGACCGACTCGTACTTCGCGCGTTGTCAAAACATCCTATCCTAACATACGAAATAACAATATCCGCAAATTTACTTACAATCAACAGACCTTTTCATGGCAAAAGAAGGCATGGGAAATCAATAACAATTATAATTAACCTCAGTGTGATATCATTTCTTACATCAATATTTTCGGAGAATAAAAGCTTAAGTTTTTCCTGTTGTGTCAAGGTATATTTTGATCCCTATCGAAGCCTTTTTTAGCGAATATTTAAATTGTTTTGTGCTTATGTACTATCTTTAAGCCCTAGAAAACCTAGAATATTATTCTACTTCCATTTCAAGCATTTGTGGAACCTCGAACTCAACTATTAGTTTTTTCCCCGCGGTTGCTGTGTCTAGATAAGTTGTGTCACTTTGTTTTTTCTTTTGTTTTCATTTAATTCAAGAGTTCAACTAATCAAATTGTCATTCGCAAAGCTGGTTTGGTTGGTATATTTTCCAAAATTATATTGAGTGACCATTAGGGCGAAATATTTTTGATAAACTAATTTATGGTAGTGCATAACGAATTATTATGGACTGCCTGTTTTTATTAATATTCTTTTGAATCAGTTCATTTAGGCGTTTATACATTATATCCACTACAATTTTTGTGTTGTGTTTATGTTTATTCTTAATGAATCTGTTTCGATGCCTCAACGCGTTCTTTCAGGATGTATGCTCAGGTATTTTTGGTTACTTTTTTCAAAATTTATTTCAGCTCAACAGGCGTTTACGATGCGTCTAGTTCAATATTGACGGGTTTATCACATTTTTGACTTAAAATTCATAGCTTTAAGTAAAAAAATTTCGCGTTGATTTTGTTTTTTAAATAATTAAATTGATGGATGGGTAGAATATAAAAGTTCTGAACATTTCAAGAATACGTTCTTAAAAGTGAGAACCATGCTTCTCCGCCATGAAGTATTATAAAATTTTAGCTAGTCCACATTTTACCTAGTCAAAAATTTTAGCTAGTCCAATACTTCATTGTTTACTTTACCGGCAGGCCGCAGCCGAGACGGTTCAAATTTAATGTGTTTTCGGTCTTGATATTTGATCGAATTTTACGACGAGCTCCAATATAAGCACTGAATACTTTTTACTTTTTCCTTCCAATCAGCTTTTCTACAAGCGACAAGGCAATTACCTTTTCTTATATTTTATGTGCCGCTTAATAATCCTGATTTATTTATCCATGTTTCGTTAAATTATAGCAAATAAGAACCGCACATTTTTACGGCTTACTAGCCCCAGATATAACACTGCCGAATTAATTTATATGTTTTGATTGAATTTGTTTCAAATACTACTTTCAGCACTTTAATTTCTTATTAAATCATTCTTACATCCCAATGTATAGATTCATCGAATCAGCAAATTAGAGATAAATATTTTTCAGTTTCAATTTTTCATTCGTATGGGTAAGTTACGTTGAACTTTTCAGCTTTAAGAAACAACGGATGGGTTACAGAATTCAGTTTTCGCATGTGAAACTGTAAAACTTATATTGGAAAAAAACAATTCTGTTTTCTACTTCATATTTAAAGTGAGACTCTTTAATCTAACTCATAACATGTGGACAGCTAGACGCCGGGATTATTTTGCGCACACTGCATATTTCTGCTGACGAAGCCCTTAAATGTTTTGGAGGCCCAGAGGCTTGCGCTCGGGATGTTTTGAGATCTCTCCTGCAGTTGCGATATGCTCCGTGCATATTGCGTCAGTTTTATGTGAAGAGTTCTCGTGCTAGGTTCTCCATTCCTTTAGTCACAGCAGACGATCATAAAAAATTTGACTAATCAAAGATCAAAACTAACTAAGACAATCAAAAAGTGCACGTTTCAATATTGTGAATTCTTTCTTCTTTCAAAATGGACAGTGTAGTCGAGCTCATGAAAACGTTTCCGAGCAAGAGTGTGAGAAGCAAAAATGCCCTTTATATACTATTATCTAAAAAATTAGGAAGTAGAAGACCAGAAAGAGACAGAAATCGCTTCAGAACACTGGAATCCTCGAATGCAGCTTTCAACTACCAATTGGCAAGAATAGTTCAGGTAAATTTATAAACTTAAATTAGTTTGTGCGAGTCCGACTCCGATGTATATATATAATACATATTTATATGAGTGAAAAATTCTTATCTGAGAAGGATTTCCTATATTGCTACAATCTTAGTCACTTTTTCTTCCTGAGAAATTTGATGCATCTTTACGAAACATGTTATTTTTGTTTGTTTATGTTTAGTGCTTGCAAGAAGCAAAGCCCTCTTGCAAGAGGGTGCTTTGTTCCAATAGATTTTTTTTTCTCAGCTACTAGTTGAAGCAACTAGGTCTACAGTTTAAGGCTTCACTATATTGTGTTCACTCTTTAGGTGATGTAACAAACCACTGGTAGACCAGCCTTTTCAAAGTAAACTCTTGCCGCACTGTATACACTTCGCACTTTCTCCAGTTGCATCTTTAACATAGTATCGCCCCACATAGGCTTTACTTTCTACATCGTCTGTTGCCATTGTATCTATTACAGTATATTTTTTATTACCTGCAAAACCAAACCCCTAAATATATTCTGATGAAAGAGTTGAACTATATTATGAGCTAGTCTAGACTACACTGTGTAGCGATGGAAATTGCAATAATATTAAAACACTAAAGTCCTATCTCTACCATTTACAAGTTGATTTGCTCCAAGTGAAATTTGATTTGCTCCTCGTGAAAATAGAATTGCTCGAAGTGAATTTTGATTTGCTCCTCGTAAAAATAGAATTGCTCCAAGTGAAATTTGATTTGGTCCTCGTAAAAATAGAATTGCTCCAAGTGAAATTTGATTTGCTCCTCGTGAAAATAGAATTGCGCTAAGTGAAATCTGATTTGCTCTTTGTCAATTTGCTATCGATTTAAATCCTTTTTAGTTTGTGATAGTTACAATACCCAAATTACGTAATAATTTTTTCAGCTTGTGCATTTAAAATATATAAAATACTATACATTACCCTAACCACAGGGTTGAACCTTGGTCTGAACCTTTGTTAATTAATCTTAATTGGTAAATATTTAAATTTTAGTTAATGTTCATTAATAACTAATTACCTTTCCATCAATTCTGCAGAAATCATAATTCATTGATTACTTCTTTAATTATTTACCCTATTATTAAAAGGCAAATAAGCAAAGAAACCCTATAAGCAATTACCCAAGGGTTATTTCCTACCGACGATCATCCGGTAGATGACACCCTATCAAATGAACCATTATTATTATTATCCTCATTAAACATGTTTAGGTCGCAATCCCTAGCGGAATTGGACAATAAATTGATAGGAAGCGTTTGAAAATAACAAAAATAACAAATATAAATTTTTTTGATAACTCGTGTACAAATGCACTTTTATGAAAAAGTACAGTAATGTAATGGAAACAATAGTACTGCTGAAACGTCATAACTAAACATCACAAAATGAAGTGTAAAGCATATATTACAACGTTTGCGCAAGTTTTGATAATTATTTCCTCATTAACATATTTCCGTTCTTTCCATTATTATTGTTATTATTATTTTATATAATAAAGTTTTTGCCTCCCTTAACCCCGACAAAGATGTTCTAAGAAAGGAAAGAGGAAGGCACCATTTAGTATGGAGTTGAGGGAACGCGGAATCTATACAAAAGGTGCACGGAAACAGTAAGCTACGTGGCCTGATACTCACTTATGGTCGCTTTTCTTTTACTTTCAAGTTGAAGTGCGACACAAGCAAAGGACCTCCCACCGGAGGTGTTCGTCTCAATGAATATTTTCACGCTGAAAACGATTCAGCATCTACGGCGAAGTGCGCTAAGGTGAGTTCTAATTTGTTTCCATTCTCTAAAGTGAATTGATGAAGCGATGGTTTCTTCTTTGTGCTGAGCGAATTATGATTATGAGGTCGACATTTAACATCTTTTATTCTTACGTATCAAATATGCATTGTACGATTTCAAGGAAAAATGAAATACCATCGCTACATATTTTCTTGTGGAAGCATATCAAGTAGCTTTTATTGAAATGTTTGTCAAGTAAAATTATTTATATTTTATTAAGAATTACGATTCTCTTAAATGTAAAACATCTTGTGAAATTTTTCTTTTAAATCTCATGAATAACTTTCAACCACAAGCAAAAATTTTTAAATAGGAAGTTGTACTTATCACTAAATAACTCTTACATTTTATTGGATTTCATCTTTAGTGGATGCAGTTGCCCGTTAAATGTATAGCAAAGTTGGCGTAATTGTTCTTTTTGTGTACTTGATACTCAAAAATTAAAGTATTTTATTCACAAACGTAAGTACAGAAATAAAATTATTCTTAATTAGCTTTTAGAGAGTCCTGCTGCAATTCCAGATGAGTAAGTTGTGAACAGTCCTCTTAATGAATGAAGTCCTCCTAATGAGTAAGTTCTCCTAATGAATAATGTTTAATTCCAAGTCATATATTTAGCTGGTAAGGTCTTGACTATCATGAACTTGATGTAGCCTTCCAATTCTTGTTCTAAGACGAATATGTCCACACTAAAAGTTGTTGCGTCAGGATAGAACCATTGCAATGACGTCGTAGGAACTTCTCCGCAGTTCATTTATATCCATAAAGGGTTTTTTTTAAACCTGAGCTTGATTGTGAGCAGTATTATCTTCCTTTGAAAGACGAGTTTATTCTGTCCACTTCGATTCGGGGAAAAAACGATTTACTGTGACTATAAATGTTTTTTTTTTAATTACTTCTTTGTAAAGCTGAAGGTTTTTTTTCAGTAACGTTCATTCATGTCCAAATACAGAAAGAATAATGCTATAAAATTATCTTTTGATACAATGTGTCATCATTTGAATGAGGGTTTAGTTCCTTTGAAGTTCCTTTTGGCAGTCATGACGATTCAGTTACCTCCAGGATGTCGTCATAGCATGCAGATACTCCATGTAATCAAAGTTCATTCTTCTACTAAAAGTATATAGGAAAGCTAGATGAAATTTGCATTTTCGTGATTGGTTCCGTAACATAACAGGTTCATAACCTATTTATTATTGATCGCAATTAAGATGCCGATTTAGATTTTGAGGTACCATAGAAATAGTTTACAAAATCATATTTCCGAAGTGCCATAGTGTTTGGTCATAATGAAATTCCTTGATATTCTATCCTGCTGTAAAGGGATCTGAAAATCCCCTGGTATCTACTAGTTTTCAGTCAGTTTATTTTTTCCATATGATGAACTGTTGCCCTCATAGTTGAAAGATGTTAAGACAAGGTCTTCACAAAACTTTTGTTGGAGTTCATTTAGGACTGGGTACCATAGAAATTTAGGTAACTTTTTTGCAGTAAAGCTTCGGTTGCTCCATTCAGTATTAAGTATTTTAAGTATTAAGAAACTTGGAGCTTCTTTTGAACTTTTGGTATTGCGGATATTATTGACTTACATTACTCATTATAGGCCTATTACTACCATCTGGACATTTGGACAACATTCTTTGTGTTCAAAAAAGGTAGTAATTTTTTGGCCGTTGAAGGTAGTAAAAAGTAGTAAAATTTGGAAATGAAAAATCAGTAGTCACCATGATAAAACCCAAAAAAAAACAAAAAAAAAACACTATTTAGTGGGTTTTTTAATGTGGGTTTTTTTGGGCTTTTTTAGGTGTTTTTTTTTGGGTGGGTTTTTTATGTGCCAACCCTGGTTCTCCGTCAGTATTAAATCCCAAAATTATCAATTTAGGGATTCACAATTCATTACATCCCTAAATTATCCAGGTGTGGGTGTCAAACAAACACATCCAGCCTAATGGTACCCGTGATTAAAATGTTCTTTTCATTATGCACTGGTGAAGGTCGATGGGAAAACATCAGAAGCCGAACACACATCACTGGCGGATTCTCAAGAGGGATCAGAGGCCAATTCCGAAGATGATGGGGAAGAGGAGAACTCACAGGAAGAATCATCACAAGCCGATGACACATCACTGGCGGATTCTCAAGAGGGATCAGAGGCCAATTCCGAAGATGATGGGGAAGAGGAGAACTCGCAGGAAGAAAACGGAAACAAATCACCAGCCGTGTGCTTCGAGGTCGAATATAGCACTGAAGGCATTAATGGAAAAAGTAACGAAGTGCATCAGGCTCAAGATTATGAGGTGTATGAAGCATCTTTCATGCGAGAATTGAAACTTGCGGCGCAGAAAAGAAGTGTCGAAACTAATCTAAATTATTTTTTGGAAAGAAAAATAAATCATTCTTATAAATTGAAGCAAAGATTTAAGGTGGTGATAGATAATTGTAGCCCTAACAACATATTTGAACCAGGACATGAAAAGCACAAGACTCTTCTGAATGGCATACGGAACGTGAATAATGATTGCGTTATAAAAGTTTATGAAAGGAAAAAACATCGCAACTCCAGTTTTGCAGGGGATCCACTTTTCAGCTTCCTGATTAAATGCCAAGAGCCATCATGTCAGCTGAAGCAAAAAATTGTTTATTTCCCCGGTCTCGAAGAAAAGGTGAACATATGTACCATTTATTTGTTGGAAAAGACCGAAGCTGATAAGAACCATAAAGTAACTAGGCGACAAGCTGAAAAGGAGGAAAGAAGAGTTATTGGAGAAGCTGTTCTAAGAGATGGACCCTCAAACGTGTACTATGATCAAATTCGACACGCGGCAGTTGGTAAGAATATGAAACCGAAGATTTTCTCTCTGAACAATTTGAAAAAACTTGGGCAGAACGTCAAGAACAATTTTAAAATTTCACAAGATAAAGAGGAGAATCTCCAATTAACCGCTAAGATTCTTCATAACATAGACTCAGCAGAGAATAAAATCATCCCAGGTTTTGTTTCCGAATTCGACCCACTTACGTCAAGGATCGTGCTGCAATCTGAAGGAGAGCTGCGTGAACTAGCTAGATGCCCCAATGTAACTCTTCATTTAGATTCAACAGGTGGTATCATCAAAGGTTCAGAAGGCCGAAACTACTTATATCACGCGGTTGTATACCAGCGCCACAGCGGAGCTCCACAGTTAACAGCAACCTCCATGTTGACAAAACAAAGTTCGGCCAACACCATCGAAGCCATGCTGGCCAGCCTCTTGCACAACTATCGAAAAGTGCACGGAAAAGAGCTCGCGCCGAAGTGCATAGTAGTTGACCACAGCTTTGCTTATCTACACGCAATAGTGTCCTCATTTAAGCTGGGCGATCTGCCTACCTACCTTGACAAGTTGTGGATGCATCCTGAAGAGTCAGAACTAAACTTCCTGAATATAAAATTGTGCAGAGCCCATTTTATGAACAATATCGCACACAACTGCAAAAAATTTTATCCGAATATGAAGCCCAAAGACCGTAGCATAATTAAACAATACTTCGCCGACATGACAGAAGCCTCCTCTAGAGATGAACTGTACTCTGTGTTTCGAAACCTGGCTAAAATAGTACAGAGCCGTTTTCTTGGAGAAGAAATAAAACCTCTTCTTGACCGTGGCTACGTTGGTAGTGAATGTGACAGTGTTGAGTCGACCAACGCATTGGTGGTTGAAGATGGCGGAAGATATCGTGAAAAATGTGCAGTAGGTAAAAAATTCGTGTCTGTAGCTGAAGAGGTAAAAAATAACCTTGCAAATGAAGGTAGTGTGAAAACCCCATTTTATTCTCCAAGTTTCATGGAGAAAATACTGACAACCTGCATGCCATTCACGCCACTCTGGTGTGGAATCCATGGTGGAACTGAAACAAACGGATTAGTGGAGGGGTGGCACAAGATCGTGAAGAGGGATATTCTCCGAGGACAGCAAGTATCAACAGCTGACTTTATTTTCAAAATGTATGAACAAACTAAAGGCAGAACGATAGAATCCGAAAAAGACTACAAAATCGTTCAGAAAAAAGTCATTTCTAATCTAAGTGAATTTGTTGAACGTTGGTCAAAGAAAAAAGAAAAATTGGAGCAATCTTACAGCTCTAAAGCTAAAGAGAAAGCAAAAGTCCGACAGGGTCGTCTATCTGAGAAAGATGACACACGCGAAACGCAATCGACCAACGTTTGCGATATCGTGAAGCTGGCGAAATTTCGCCGTAGAAGCATTTCAACGTCGCCCCGAAAGAAGGAGTCGTACAAGAAAGTTAAATACAATGATGAACATAATCAGCATGTCAACAAAGAAAAATTGTTCTCTTTGGAAACGTACAAATCAGAAGAAACATACTCACCAAGTGAAATGATGTGGCTCAGTCGTTTTGGTCTAAAAAGGAAGGACAAGGATAACATCCTGCAATGCTCCAGTTGGCTCACAAGTGACACGATAGAAGGCTTCGCAAGACTTGTTAGAAATTGCCATCCTCAGTATAAATTCGACTCGCCGCTGACGTGCTTTACTCCACCGCCCCTGAGATACGCCAGCGAAAAATTTATACAAGTCCTCAATACTACCTACAACCGGTGCAAGGTCATGGTCAAAAAGACTGGTTACAAAAGTGCGAGTGACGGCGGTACCCATTGGATAGTCATCACCAATGCATTGTCTCGCGACCGCTCTGAAGAAGGTGTAGCACATGTACAGCACATTTGTTCTTTAAACGGCGCACCAAGTACCGACGTAAAAGAGTATCTGCAGAATCTCTATACAGGCATAAAGACAATAAGGAAACTGATTATTGAATGTGTAACAGTATAACATCAAATGGACACATCCAGTTGCGGACCATTCTGTTTAGCGTTCGTTACGTCCGTGGTAAATGGTCATGATCCCAGCCTTATAACCTATGTCAAAGAGAAAATGAGAAGACACATCATCTTCTGCCTCGAGCAAAATGTTGTCATGGAATTTCCATCGTCAAAGAGAAAAGAAAACTTCACTGATGAAGAAGGAAAGCTGGTCGGACTCTACGGAGAAAGAATTTTCAAGATCGAAGAGATTCAGCTTGACTCCTGATGAAATGGCTCCTTACAACTTCCGTTTTAAGTGTTCATTCATTGTATTTTTACGTTTTTCGAAGTTTTCTTTCCTTTTAGTTATTTTGTCTGAAAAATTTCTTACGATTACAGTGAGCTCGACTGTAATTTTCGATTTAGTAGATGGTAGGTTGTTTTCATGTTGTTATTATATGTACATATTATTTACTCTTATATTTCATTTTCAATATGTATATGTAGATTAGTATGCGTGTGTACGTATGTAGGTATATGTATATCTACATAAATAGACATACATGTTTCTATTTCATTTCTTTACGTGAAAACCATCCGCTTAATTAATTTAATTGCACTAGCGAAAAAAATATAAAAGAGATCTATCACTTCCCCAGGGGCGTTTTTGTGAATAGGAAAAAATTGAGAAATCAATTTAGTGAAATAAAGCCCAATTCCAAGAGCCTATGAATAGTAGTAAAATTTTCTTTCTGTCCGTATGTTGAAAAAGCTATGAATTTTGATGTTGAGTATATGTTTGTTTGTCTACGCATTTCTACAGAAATTTCGTAGATATCTGCTAATCATGAGTGATATCCCGCATACACTGTATCTCCATTTTACCCCATGTACCCATGTCCGCATGATGTTGGAGAAAATATGAAATATGTTCTTTTGTTCTTGTTCCTTGAAAAATTTAGTTTTCTTAAAACTAATTTTCCGAAATTAAAAAGCATTTCATTTCTACGTTTTTCGAAGTCTTTTAGCATATTATTTACTTTTTCCTCAGGTTATTTCTGACGATTACACAAAGCTTGACTGTCATTTTAGATGTAGCAGGAGCAAGATTGTTTTTTATGTTTATTAGTATTTTCATTTTTCTTGCATTCATTTTCAATAAGTATATATACATGAATATGTGTGTGTAGGTGTGTGCATGTGTGTGTTCATGTGTGCGCACGCAAATATGAATGTCTATGTATCTGTGTGCACATGTACACGTTCGGATGTGTTTCTTTGACGTTCATAACTCACCGAATGCAATGAGTTCGATGTGGAAGGTTTTGAAGCCTCCGGCCCGGCAGAAATATTCCAATAATCGAGTTCTGTAGAATAATTTTGTAAATGTTATGAATAATTCTGTACATGAATGAATAATTTTTGTTTATGAATAAAGGCTTATTTATAGCCCAAATTATAGCCTCACTATAGCGGCAGACTGATTTTTGGCAGTTTTCCATTATAGTGGGGTTGTAATGAAAGGCATAATCACTCACCATCGAAGACGGGAGCACTAAATAAGACCAATGGAGCTACTCAAGCCTTGGCATATAGGATTCAACTACAGAAGAAAAAATGGGTCGTGGTCGTCGTCTTCGCTGTACGCTATCTCAAGAAAAGTTCGATGTGGAAGGTTTTGAAGCCTCCGGCCCGGCAGAAATGTTCCAATAATCGAGTTCTGTGGAATAATTTTGTATATGTTATGAATAATTTTGTATATGAATGAATAATTTTTGTTTATGAATAAAGGCTTCTTTATAGCCCAAATTATAGCCTCACTATAGCGGCAGACTGATTTTTGGCAGTTTTCCATTATAGTGGGGTTGTAATGAAAGGCATAATCACTCACCATCGAAGACGGGAGCACTAAATAAGACCAATGGAGCTACTCAAGCCTTGGCATATAGGATTCAACTACAGAAGAAAAAATGGGTCGTGGTCGTCGTCTTCGCTGTACGCTATCTCAAGAAAAGTTCGATGTGGAAGGTTTTGAAGCCTCCGGCCCGGCAGAAATGTTCCAATAATCGAGTTCTGTAGAATAATTTTGTATATGTTATGAATAATTTTGTATATGAATGAATAATTTTTGTTTATGAATAAAGGCTTCTTTATAGCCCAAATTATAGCCTCACTATAGCGGCAGACTGATTTTTGGCAGTTTTCCACTATAGTGGGGTTGTAATGAAAGGCATAATCACTCACCATCGAAGACGGGAGCACTAAATAAGACCAATGGAGCTACTCAAGCCTTGGCATATAGGATTCAACTACAGAAGAAAAAATGGGTCGTGGTCGTCGTCTTCGCTGTACGCTATCTCGAGAAAGCTGAGAAGGTAAGCTAAAATAAATGTAAAGGATGTATTCAGTTTATGTGTAAAGAGTCCAGACCTTCAAACGATCATGTGCATGTTGAATTCATCCTAATTATGTTGTAATTCTCACAATATCTTCCCCCAATGACAGAGTCAAGTTGACAGTATTAGGCATCAAACTTATTCAGAAATTAACATGATTGAAAGTACAGAAAAAATGAGACTTACAGATACTAATATTACCCCGTTTGAGAGTTATTTGAAGTCGATGAGTGGATTCTTTCAAAAGTTACGAGTCGGTAAACGCAATTAATTTTGACGGCGCGCGAGTCGGGTAAGCTTATCGAATAATTTCTGTATTTATGAGAGAACCGTTAGGGTCGTGGTCTTGTGTTCGATATGGGAGGTAGAGAATGTTTCGCTCTTTCATTTAAGAGTAATTAGAAGTCGATGAGTGGATTCTTTCAAAAGTTACGAGTCGGTAAACGCAATTAATTTTGACGGAGCGCGAGTCGGGTAAGCTTATCGAATAATTTCTGTATTTATGAGAGAACCGTTAGGGTCGTGGTCTTGTGTTCAATATGGGAGGTAGAAAATGTTTCGCTCTTTCATTTAAGAGTAATTAGAAGTCGATGAGTGGATTCTTTCAAAAGTTACGGGTCGGTAAACGCAATTAATTTTGACGGCGCGCGAGTCGGGTAAGCTTATCGAATAATTTCTGTATTTATGAGAGAACCGTTAGGGTCGTGGTCTTGTGTTCGATATGGGAGGTAGAGAATGTTTCGCTCTTTCATTTAAGAGTAATTAGAAGTCGATGAGTGGATTCTTTCAAAAGTTACGAGTCGGTAAACGCAATTAATTTTGACGGCGCGCGAGTCGGGTAAGCTTATCGAATAATTTCTGTATTTATGAGAGAACCGTTAGGGTCGTGGTCTTGTGTTCAATATGGGAGGTAGAGAATGTTTCGCTCTTTCATTTAAGAGTAATTAGAAGTCGATGAGTGGATTCTTTCAAAAGTTACGAGTCGGTAAACGCAATTAATTTTGACGGCGCGCGAGTCGGGTAAGCTTATCGAATAATTTCTGTATTTATGAGAGAACCGTTAGGGTCGTGGTCTTGTGTTCAATATGGGAGGTAGAGAATGTTTCGCTCTTTCATTTAAGAGTAATTAGAAGTCGATGAGTGGATTCTTTCAAAAGTTACGGGTCGGTAAACGCAATTAATTTTGACGGCGCGCGAGTCGGGTAAGCTTATCGAATAATTTCTGTATTTATGAGAGAACCGTTAGGGTCGTGGTCTTGTGTTCGACATGGGAGGTAGAGAATGTTTCGCTCTTTCATTTAAGAGTAATTAGAAGTCGATGAGTGGATTCTTTCAAAAGTTACGAGTCGGTAAACGCAATTAATTTTGACGGCGCGCGAGTCGGGTAAGCTTATCGAATAATTTCTGTATTTATGAGAGAACCGTTAGGGTCGTGGTCTTGTGTTCAATATGGGAGGTAGAGAATGTTTCGCTCTTTCATTTAAGAGTAATTAGAAGTCGATGAGTGGATTCTTTCAAAAGTTACGAGTCGGTAAACGCAATTAATTTTGACGGCGCGCGAGTCGGGTAAGCTTATCGAAAAATTTCTGTATTTATGAGAGAACCGTTAGGGTCGTGGTCTTGTGTTCGATATGGGAGGTAGAGAATGTTTCGCTCTTTCATTTAAGAGTAATTAGAAGTCGATGAGTGGATTATTTCAAAAGTTACGAGTCGGTAAACGCAATTAATTTTGACGGCGCGCGAGTCGGGTAAGCTTATCGAATAATTTCTGTATTTATGAGAGAACCGTTAGGGTCGTGGTCTTGTGTTCAATATGGGAGGTAGAGAATGTTTCGCTCTTTCATTTAAGAGTAATTAGAAGTCGATGAGTGGATTCTTTCAAAAGTTACGAGTCGGTAAACGCAATTAATTTTGACGGCGCGCGAGTCGGGTAAGCTTATCGAATAATTTCTGTATTTATGAGAGAACCGTTAGGGTCGTGGTCTTGTGTTCAATATGGGAGGTAGAGAATGTTTCGCTCTTTCATTTAAGAGTAATTAGAAGTCGATGAGTGGATTCTTTCAAAAGTTACGAGTCGGTAAACGCAATTAATTTTGACGGCGCGCGAGTCGGGTAAGCTTATCGAAAAATTTCTGTATTTATGAGAGAACCGTTAGGGTCGTGGTCTTGTGTTCGATATGGGAGGTAGAGAATGTTTCGCTCTTTCATTTAAGAGTAATTAGAAGTCGATGAGTGGATTATTTCAAAAGTTACGAGTCGGTAAACGCAATTAATTTTGACGGCGCGCGAGTCGGGTAAGCTTATCGAATAATTTCTGTATTTATGAGAGAACCGTTAGGGTCGTGGTCTTGTGTTCAATATGGGAGGTAGAGAATGTTTCGCTCTTTCATTTAAGAGTAATTAGAAGTCGATGAGTGGATTCTTTCAAAAGTTACGAGTCGGTAAACGCAATTAATTTTGACGGCGCGCGAGTCGGGTAAGCTTATCGAATAATTTCTGTATTTATGAGAGAACCGTTAGGGTCGTGGTCTTGTGTTCGATTTGGGAGGTAGAGAATGTTTCGCTCTTTCATTTAAGAGTAATTAGAAGTCGATGAGTGGATTCTTTCAAAAGTTACGAGTCGGTAAACGCAATTAATTTTGACGGCGCGCGAGTCGGGTAAGCTTATCGAATAATTTCTGTATTTATGAGAGAACCGTTAGGGTCGTGGTCTTGTGTTCAATATGGGAGGGAGAGAGACTTTCGCTCTTTCATTTGAGAGTAATTTGAAGTCGATGGGTGCATTCGTTCCAAAGTTACGAGTCGGTAAACTTAAGTGTAAAGTCGCACGAGGTGAACTCAAGAAATCTCCAGAAATTCTGTACCTAACGGCGGTCTTCTTTACCCTGTTTTTAGGGAGAAAGAGTGCGTTCGAGTTTCCGTTCGCGCGACTGGTCGCAATTTGGCACGCCGGTGGTCGAGTATACGTTGCCGAAATGTAAAACATGTGTTTATAAAGAGAAAAATGAAGCAAACTATTGAATTTTACTTTCAATTTTTCATACAACAACGCGTTAAAGCATATATTCTACCAACAATGGTTCTCGTATGTATATCATTTTACATATCGGCTATAATACACGTAAGGATTTTTTTTATTTGAAAATTCAAACATAAGAATAACCCATGATTTTTTCGTTGAAATTCTAAAATTATTTGAACAGTTGTACATTTTTGCTCCTCAAAACAAGACGGTCAAGCTATTTAAACTGTTGCGAGAACATGAAGTATCGCCAGCGCATTTGTACGAGGAACATTGTCTCTTGAACTATTAGAAAGTGTTTACGAAATTATTGGAACTGTTTATGTTCGTCCGATACTGTCGGCGGTTGTATTTGTATAGTAAACTTATTTCATAACTACAGCCGTACTGCTCAACAAAGTGAACGATGTTAGCTGAACACATGTTCAAGTTGTACCCATGAAAACAAGTGAGGAAGACAAGGAGATGTTGGGAGGGTGTTGTGTGTGCTCAGATGAAAATGGCTGGCCAGACAACCCTCTTGTATATTGTGATGGAGAAGACTGCAATGTTGCTGTTCATCAAGGTATGTTAAAGGAGTTCTTGTACCTAACCATAAATTAGAATGAGGCTATGTATGATGATTCTTGTATATCACGCACCAACTGCAACATGCCATGGTCTGGGGGATATTAAAATAAAATTCTTTTCATAATTCAGGAGTAAAATAAATTCTCAATTGTTCATAAAATTTTAGAGAAACTTTACTATGTTACTCATGGTTCTCTACTTATGAAAACAATTAGATCTGAACAGCTGTTTGTAAGCTAAATTGTTTTAAGTCAGTATCTGGTATTTTCCAGACTAAAAGAAGCAATGAAGGATATAGAAAACTTCCCATATGTGTAACTTATATGATAAACTAGTTAAATAAAAAAGATGATATATAAAAGATTTGGTCAATATTGAGTTTAATGTTGTCAACAAATTTCATAATTTTGTAGGTATAGACAGGTAATATTTTTAGTCAATTTTAAGACGTTTTAAAAGAATGACAATGTGCCCAGAAATGCTTAGTTTTTTAGTTATTTAAGTTTGAAGTTATACGAACGGCGCTCCTGAATGGCCTTATTTGCGCCAAAACAGTATTTGTTTGTGCAATGAAAATGGAAGCTAACCTTTATTACAAACGTTAAGAGGTTAGGTCGTGAGGGGTAGCCATATTTCTTTTAGTGAAAATTATAAATAAAGGTTTCTAGTGACGTTTGTTTACATTGACTGGAAGATGGCTGCCGCCATGGGCGCCGCCATCTTGGTGCCGATGTAATCAAGATTGTGATTGTCACGCTAACGGGTGGGTTAGAAGCTTTACTATACTTTTCACTAAAAGAACTGTGGCTACCCCTCATGAGCCAACCTCTTTACGTTTGTAATTGAGGGTTAGCTTCCGTTATTGATTAAAATACGCTAGCCGCGCGCGCATCCATGCCGCGCACAAGCCAGCTTCAAAGTAGAATAATTCAAAAATACTGCATCACCGGGCAGAATCATTATTGTGAAACGTCTTAAAAACGAATACTGTAATTCATCAAATATCGAACAGAAACCACGTGTGTCTAGAAACAACCTTCATGAATCGGTACCTTTTGCTCTGAATAACTATTGCGGGCCTCAAGATTATTCTTGAACAGTTGCTTTCTTGTTCTGTGATGTTGCTTTAAAGACAACGTAGATTGTTGGAATTTATTCATTGTTCTAAAAACGAACTCTTTAATAACATAATTTCATCAATATCAAACATGAATCGAACAAGAATTTTGATCCAAACAGGTTTTTTTTCAAATTTTGAATCCAAACACAACTTACTAAAAACTATGCAGGCCTACCTAGGATTAGGAAAAAAAGACTGTGAGATATCCTATATCAATATATTTAAGGAGCGCCTTCTTCTTTATACTACAGTACATTTTCTAGATCTTAGATTTACGATTATGGCTAAGTACTGCAACGTAGCCTATATGTCTGGGGAGGTAGACCAAGCTTGCATACAGTTAAGACAGAGATATTATATTTTACTTATTTTTGTAACAAATATATTCTTCAGTAATTAAATGACTTCATTGACCTTTGACCCGTATAATACACTTTGTAATGTTAAGCACGTCCGTATATATTGCCATAGGCTAATCGACAAGAAATAAATTCCTTTTAATAAAATAGGAGTTTTAGATGTAAGATCACCATCACTGAGCAAGTTTGGATGCTTACTAAATATATTACGCGCAGATTTTCTAAGTTTTTTGATAATCAGTTCAGTTTGATATTTGATAAATTATCCTATATTACCCATCTATACCTATGAAATTATGAAATTCGTTGACAACATTAAACTCAATATTGACCAAAGATTTATTAGGGTAATTCATCAAATATTGAACTGAACTGATTATCAAACAACTTGCAAAATATGCGCGTAATAAATTTAGTAAGCATCCAAACTTGCTCAGTGCTGGTGATCTTACATCTAACACTCCTATTTTAGTGATAAAAACTCATTTCTGTGAGCTGCAAACTGCTACCAGCTGTTGCGAACGCATTTTCTGTACAACCCTTACAAATTGGTCATATTTTTTCACTTGAAAAATCTTACGCACTTTGGGAAAATTGCGACGGCTTAACTGTTGTTGTGTTACCGTCAACCTTCCGTCATAACTAGAGAGTAGTGTTGCCATATCATGTTCTGTTGCTGTATTTTTCTATTTCCCACTAAAACCTTGATAATAATTCCATGTTTGACATTCAGTTCCTATTTCATGTCAGTATTAATTAGGGAACAAATGTGTTCAAATCAAAATTCCTTATAAATCATGACTTTATGCCTCAAACAAGGCTTTTCGATTCTTAATTCTTTTAAATAACTGAAGCAATCTATTGAACGCCTGTTTCATTTCCTTAAAATATTGTATATACATAGCAATTGTGTGTTTTACATTCATCTATATATTGTTCTATGTTTATTTCAGGCAATTGATAGTACAAACTAACCTTTAGATGAGAAAAACGATTGTTTACAGAGATGGCTCCAGCTCGCAAGAAATACAGTGAAGAGAACTATTACGTGCTATTTGCCACCAAACCTATTGCCACCGAAGTTGTGAGGAACCCCCACCATTGCTCTGTTATTCGTTTTATAGCCTCTTAAGTTTATTGACTTGACAGCAGCCTAAGGCCGTTAATAACGCCTTACTAACAACACGGCATGGATTGGATGCAACACCTGTGATGCGGGGTTGCATAGGGATTGTGTTTTTGAAGAAGTTGGGAACATGACCGAAGAAGAAATCAAACATTTCAATTTTGTTTGTTTAGCGTGTGAGAGGCAAATGATTTGTATTAAGCGGAAGAAATAAGTTGGAGCTTGCAGCAAACTCCCGCACAAGGACCTCTTGGGAGGAACACCATGTTAGTTGTACAGAGGGTCCGTTGTGCAGGGGGGGGGGGGGAAATCCCCCCTTGGCACAATTGATAATCTCCTCTGCACAACGAACTTTCATCAGTTTTCTCTGTTATGCGGATGTCCGTTGTACGGGGGGTTTACTGTAAGGATAATTGGCTCTAGTCTTGAGACATATCTAGTTGTGCAGAAATCCATTGAGTTAAAAAGGAATTTATTTTGTGTCGATTAGCCTATGGCAATATATACAGACGTGTTTAACATTACAAAGTGTATTATACGGGTCAAAGGTCAATAAAAAATCAATTTAATTACTGAAGAATATATTTGTTACAAAAATAAGTAAAATAAAATAATATCTCCGTCTTAACTGTATACAAGCTCGGTCTACCTTCCCAGACGATATACGTTGCAGTACTTAGCCATAATCATAAATCTAAGATCTAGAAAATGTACTGTAGTATAAAGAAGAAAATGCGCCTAAAATATATTGATATATCTCACAGCCTTTTTTCCCTAATCTGAGATAGGCCTATATAGTTTTTAGTAATTTGTGTTTGGATTCAAAATTTGAACAAAAAACCTGTTCGGATCAAAATTCTTGTTTGATTCATGTTTGATATTAATGAAATTATGTTATTAAAGAGTTCGATTTTTAGAACAATAAATAATTTCCAACAATCTACGTTGTCTTTAAAGCGACATCACAGAACAAGAAAGCAACTGTTCAAGAATAATCTTGTGGCCCGCAACAGTTATTCAGTGCAAAAGTTACCGATTTATGAAGGTTGTTTCTAGACACACTTGGTTTCTGTTTGATATTTGATGAATTACCATAGTAAATATTCAAATAGTTTGTATCTTTAAAGGTTTGTATCATGGATGTTTATAGTAGGAGAGCATTTATATAATTGGTTGAATTTTACTTTAATGTTGTCAACAATTTCCATAATTTCTTTGCTATAGATTTGCTATAGATAGGTAATATAGTTGATTTTAAGACGTTTTACACGAATGACAATGTGCTTGCAAATGCTTAGTTTTTGAGTTATTTAAGTTTGAAGTTATACGAACGGCGCTCCTGAATGGCCTTTTTTTGCGCAAAAGCAGTCATTGTTTTTGCAATAGAAATGGAAGCTAACCCCCTATTACAAACGCAAAGAGGTTGGGTCGTCCATCATTAGTTCCAAATTTAATGTTCAAGAAAGTTTTTTCATAAACTAATTTGCAATGAATGAATGTAACACTACTGTATAACTTTAGGGATAATAGTATTTATTTTCAGTAACCTACCGATTTTTAACATTTTTGGGGACTGCGACATCACTTCATAATTACATGCACTTCAATTTGCAGTATTGTGCTCCTTTTTTTTTGGGGGGGGGAGAGATGTAGTTAAATTTGTTTCAACTTCACTGGTCTTCTAGAGATGAAATCTGATGCCTTTGAAAGATCAGTCTTGAGTCTATCAGCCATGGATGAGTCTTCACGAAGATTTGCAATAAGTTTATAAAATTTTGGCCCCCAAGCTCTATATTATAGGCTATATTACCACACCTACAATAAGTTTAACATTAATATGGTTGCCACATCCCCACACAATCAGTTAGGTTTTTTTTTTTAATATTATGGCCTCATAGCATTTTAAGATTTTTTTATTTATTTATTTCAGCAATATTCTAGCTTGTTTCTGTGAGTCTTGATTTTAACAAAAAAAATTTAGATTTATCTAATAAGTGGTTGTCCCCCAAAAATTGATTTTCTTTAAAATGACCACTTGTTTTTCTTCATCCCTTTAGTTGCTACAACAATATTTGTTTGGAGAAATTACTGTAGTATTAGTTGTTAGTACTCATAGTTTTCATAGTTTTTCTTATTTAAAAGAGGCTATTACACTTAACAATATGTGTGTTTCAATAATTTTATATTTGGTTACCTCATCCTGGTTTTTATCTGATCAAACTGTTGAAATTGTTTTAATTTAATGCCAGTTACAACAACTTATTGTGACTAGGACAATGAGATTGCGTGCCACTCAGAAGATGCTGTATTAATTACACCTGTGCCATGTTTGTTTCTTTGTTTGTGGTATTTCTTTTTTTTTTAACTGAAGACCAGGGGCAATGGTGCTAGTGCTCATTGATTTTTTCTTTAATTGAATTCCTTCTTTGACATCTGCAAATTGGTAATGAAAAATTTAAATTGTACTAACACGTATGTTTTCTCTTAGAGCTACTTAATATTCTCTGGTAGGTTTTCAATTGGAGCTATTGTTCTGTTTTGAGGAATTTTCTTTTATTATTTAACTTCTGCTGAGGAAAAGGTTTACCATACTTATTGAATCTAAGAAGAAACAGTCTGAAGGGGGACAATATTTTAATTGTGTATAGCAAATAGTTTTAAATTTATATAGAAAGTTTTGAATTATGATAGCATGAAATAGAATGAGATTAGATCATGCTAAGGTGCTACAATATTATGAGCTCTACCACACCATAGCATGAGATCTACCTCTAGCTAGTATTATAGCATGAGGCTAGGTTACTAATGGATATTACTTTTTACCTTACATTTAGTTTAGCAGTAAACACTCAATTTCTTTATCTCAATCTGCACCTGGGTAAGCGATATATGGCAGTGTCTTCACGTTATAGTAACACCCATTGCTGATCATGTTTTAATGGATCTCCTTGTTGTGCAGCGTGTTATGGCATTGTGTCTGTTCCCACTGGTCAATGGTTCTGCTGCCGGTGTGAAGCTAAGGAGTCTCCTCTGAGGGCAGTGAGTGGCTTCCAAATATCTCTGCTGCATTGATTTACTTGTGCAAAATTGCATTGGTAGTTTAAAACTGATTATTGATGGAATTTGAAGCAATTTTTCTCATCCATGCTAAAGTGCGGTATTTTTCATCTCACATTTTTAACGTGAAGTAATTGTGTGATGTAATGTATAATTTGTTTTCAATTCAGTGCAGTAAGAATGATAATACTTTAAATTTTTAGTAACTTTTTACTTAACATGTCTAAAGTCTGGTTGTAGACTAGTGAATCATAGAAAGAATTAAAACAATATTTGTTATTTTGTATGATAAAAAACTTGTAGGTAGTATTTGGAATTTTGTGATCTAATCTAAAAATTTAGTGAAAAATTTTTTTGATTAAGTTTCACAAAAATAAGTCATTATTTTCTTTTTCAAGAGATTACTTTTTTATACTTTCAGTTACTTTTGTACTAGTTACATTTCTAGAAAGCATTATAGAATGCATTTGGCCTATAGTTTCATGACTTTTTTACAAAAATTATTTAGATTATACACTCACTTTTATATGAAAGAGAACTTGAACTTGAGGGCCGACAGTGTTGAGGCGGGGCCTTTGTAACAGCCTACAAGTCCCTCCTCAGTACTCGCACATTAAAAAAAGAACAGTAGAATGCAAGTAATGTACATGTGTTAGACTTTTGATCCCTAAGTTCAGTAAGGTTGTGCAGAGGAAACGCATGTTTTTCAAAATTGAATTACTGGGACACAATGGGTTGAAAAGAATAAAAACAGGTATTAAATGATAGTTTTTAATGCAGTTTTTGAAATTACATACCATATTTAGGTTCGGAAAATAATGTCTTTGAGATGACGTCCTTCTTGCTGGATACAAATTTGGATCCTCTTCTGAAAATTACGGAAGGCTCTCTCCAACATTTCATTCGGCACGGCTTCAATTTCCTGATGAATGGAATTCTTAAGGTCATCGAGTGTGCGAGGCTTGTTGATGTACACTTTTGATTTCAAATATCCCCACAAAAGAAGTCACATATCGACAGGTCGGATGAACGAGGGGGCCAGTGAACATCACCAAATCTTGAAATCACATGTCCAGGGAACATTTGTCAAACCACTTCCATAGATTTTCGATTAGCACTCCATAGCGAATGAAACGGTCTTGTATGGGACGTTTGCCATCATTCGTTCAAGGTCAATACCCCCTCCTGTCGCCACGTACTAGCGTTTCCTCTGCACCACCTATTACTAATCAAGTTTTATGTTGATTAGTAATAGTTTAGAACCATGGTTACAATTTTGGAATAATACTCAAAAGACTACAACAGTGATCAAAACTGAAAACTTGATGTGCAAATGATGAAATCAAAAAGTCATAATTTAGATATTTTTAACTTAAAATTTAGTTTGAGGTTACATTGATGAGCTATTGTATAGTTATGTGAAGTATGGCTCTTAACAAACTTATTGTAATTTTTCAAGTAATTAATACCTGATGCATTTAAGTGAGTATGACATTTGCAAGTTGAATGAGTTGGATAGAGTTCTCATGAACGTGTCGTATTGTGGCAGCGCTGCGAGCTGTGTCCCAGCAAGGATGGTGCCCTCAAGCGCACAGACTCCGGTGGCTGGGCGCACGTGGTGTGTGCTCTCTACATCCCCGAAGTTCGTTTTGGCAACGTCACCACCATGGAGCCCATTGTGCTGCAGCTCATCCCCCAAGACAGATTTAATAAAGTAATGCACATTTTTGAGCTAAGGGGGGAGGGGAATATAGACTTTTCTTCCTGAAAATAATTTTACTAAATTACAGCAGTTTCCTTGGGCTGTACTTTTGAATTCTTTGAATTACTATACTAGTATGGGATGTTTATAGTTCACTTGGCTCTGTGATGTGCCATTTCATGTTTTGTAGCCAAGCTGACTTAATTAAAAGAACTAATCCTACCAGATATAATGCTATGATATAATTTATTTAAAAATCAGTCTTTTTATCTACTAAAAAATACTCGGTGTAACTTATATTTATTTTTAGCAGTTTGTTTTGTATATATTACACTTGAGCATTGTTTGTTATTGTTTTTGGAGCATTTACCATTTGTGACTCTTGGCTCATTTTATCATCATTAGATATATACTTTAGGGTATGCTGTTTCCTAACTACTGGATGAATTTCTATCTCAGTTGCTTAAGTTTTTTATGTATTTTTTGTATCCATCTTAAGTTTGTGGATTTTGTTCATTGTGACAAAATAATTGCATTAGCAAATTGATTACATTTTTAAATAAATTGATGGTTGTATGATAAGGATTAAGTCACATGAAGTAGTGGGTTAGTATAACTGTTCTTATTGATTGCATTACTGATACATAGCATGTGATTTATACTTTCCAACAAAAAGTTAAGATGAGTGGATGAAAAAAGTAAGCATTTATTCACTTCTAGCTTATGCTTTGTTTCTCTATGAGTTATGCTTTAGTCATTTCCTTTAATCTCTGATTTCTCATGTAGAAAAGATAGTACACGTTTGTCTAGATTTCTATAAGTAGCTTAGCCATTGTACAGATTATATTGTCAAAAGCTCTACTGGAATATTACTGAAAAGACCCCATCATATATCACTAGTTTGATGCTAGGATTATGTCCTTCTACCCTTCCAATGGGAAAAAACTTTTGCTTTTGTGTTTAGGGGAATTAACACTCCAAGGAGAAAATGTGCGATGCCAAGCTAAGGGTTTGGTAGGCTTTCCTTTTATTGAAGTAATGTAACTTCTATGTTTTGTTACAAACAATCTTTTTTTGGTTCACTGCTGTCCCGTTTTTAGTACCTTCTTCTTTTTTCTTCAACCTTAATCTTATTTCATGAACCTTCTTCTTAACTCAATGTATCTGTGCCCAGGGGATCTAGTGTGGGTAGTGGGTACACACCTTGTGCATAAATTCCTCATTCCCTTAGCTCTATACTAAACAGTGCCTTCATCCATCTTTTCTTTGGATCACCTTTTTTGTGGTTAGGGAGGCTTAACCCTCGTCGACTAACTGGGCACTCGAGTAGACAGCATGCCATCGCAGTGTGAAGGAATGAAATATAGGATTGCCATATACCAATAGAATTGTCTCCACAAGCTCTATTGAATGAACACGGTATAGAGCGTGTGGTAAGGGGTGAGAAGGCAATAAAATAAAGAGTGCTGCGCCAACTCAGTCTGTGCACTCGAGTGCCCAGGGTAGGTTGTGTGCTGCGCAGGCTGGTGTCTACTCGAGTAGCCAGCTTTCACTGTGAAAAAATGGCAACAAAATAAAATACACGATTTTTTTAAAAAAAACTTTTTTTTTAATCTATGGACTTTGACGCCTTACATAACACAAACGGCAAAAGCTACTTCAAAATCTTTTATTCCAATGTGAAGGGTACCTATTTCTCTACAAAAACATGCATTTTCAAACAATTATATATTATAATAAGCATACAAGTAAAATAGCAAAGACAAAAATGCCCATACCTTCTGATCTAATTGTCACAGAAAAAAAATAAAGACACCATTGGATTTAGAAGGTTTTTCTATACAAATCAGCATAAAAATATTACAAAAGTGTCAAGATAAAGAAATGGCACAACTTCTAAAAATTTATATTTCCTAAAAAGTCTATGGACTTTTACACCTTATATCGCACAAATGGCACAAGCTATTTAAAAATAGTTTTTTTCAATGTAAAGAGCAGCTATTTTTCTACTAAGACATGTATTTTCAAACAATTATCTATAATAATGAGCGTGCTGGAAGTAAAATAGCAAAGGCAATATTGCACGCTATTTCAGTAAATGTCAGCATGTCGGCGGGGGTTAAACTAAATCATCTACTGTAATTTTTGTTTGTTCAGTTGTGCTACATCTGCGAAGAAGCAGGTCGCACGACCCGAGCAGGCGTGGGAGCATGCATGCAGTGCAACAAGGGCGGCTGCAAGCACTACTTCCACGTGACCTGCGCCCAGGAGCGAGGCTACCTCTGTGAGGAGGCAGGCAACTACCTCGACAACGTCAAGTACTGCGGCTACTGTGGATACCACTTTGAGAAGCTCGTACGTTGCTCGCATAGGTCCTTGCTTTTAAATGAAGTTGCTGAATGGTTGGGGTTATGACGTACTAGAACTTTTTCACTTCAAATTAATCCAAGTCAAGTTTCCAGATATGGATGACAAACAAATATTTCCATCCTGATAGTAGCCGTGATTAAAACATCTTTGTACTTGTGCACTAGTCAGACTCGTATCACAGAGACGGTCATTAAGCATCTTTCAAATCAGAGAAAGTGTTTCTTTAGGCGGACCATAGACGATCAATTTTATTGTCAATACATTTGACAATAATGAATATTGACAATTTGATTGATCGTCTGTGAGCTTGATTGACGGCTGTCAATTAATTGACTTAGTGGGCAAAAATGATTTCATCAGTATATTGAGTCAATGATATTGACAATTAAATTGATCGTCTAGGGCTGCTTTAGAATCGGACTCCAAACAAATAAATAAACACACCAAGAGTATTATCAGGTAAGATTTTACGGTCCTTGTAGCGAGTGGTCAAAGTTTTTGTAGTTTGTTTATTTTTGCTTGCGATGTTTAGAAATAGCAGTCAGTTTCATTTGAACACGACCTATTGAAACTTGATGAGGTTTAATAAATTATTTTTGAAGTGATGCATTAATCTGTTTATTTAATTAAACTCAAATTAACTATTGAAGTTTAATTTGAAAATGTTCAGCCATCGTTTGAGGTGGCGCAGAACAACATACAATGATAGACTTGTAAACCTGGAAGTAAACTATTAGGTCATCATGTGTAAGATGAAAAGGAGAATCAATGTTAAAATCTACATTGTTTATTTCAGAGTATTGGAATTCCACTTTCATTGCTGAAACATGAAGAAAGGTGAAATTTAACTTAGAACACACTGGAAAGATGATAAAATAAAAAAATATTTATAAAAACCTAGATCATAACTCCCATTAGTACACGAATGCAGAAATATGTCAGTAGGTTGAGGCAATGTACAGTTTGACTGCACTTCAGTCTTTATTTGGGTTAGGCTTATGGGTGGATTATAGGAAAGACTCTAAAATCCGGAAATCTTGTTCGTTATTTGGAGTACAGAGAAAGTCATTGGTTTTTTAGTGATCTCGAATTGCTGAATAAGAAGGAAAATAGAGTATGCGATCTGTTCTATGGGAAAATCCTGAATGTTGGCTGTGTCTTAATAAATTCTTGAAGTTTGGTGCTACCAATATAAGTCTCTCTGCAGCAGTCACACATGTAGAAATAGATACATCCACTCATCCCATTGTTCCTTTCCATGCATAAATGTTTGGTTGTATGTGCTGGTGCGTGGATGTACGGGACTGTTCTACTTGTGTTTGAATGAGGGTTAGGATCTAAGTTTTTATAGATGTATGTTCATTTTTATCATTTTTTCAGTGTGTTCTAAGTTGGACTCTTTTTCATTCTTCAGCACTAAAGATGAAATTCTGAAATTCCAGAAAGTTTGCAATAATGAAAGTAAATTTTAACACTGGTTATCCTTTTCATCTTACTCGTAAGATTCCCAATGGATTGACCAATTAGGTCATCAATTAAATTAATTTTCTGTACCACTGGTTTATTTTCTACATCACTCTTTTGATATATTCACAGAAGGAAGACGGCAAGAAAGGCACAAATGTGAAGACGATTCCTCCGTACCGACCGCCCCAGCACCCGAACAACAAGCCTCACCCCGACGGGGACCGCATCGCCGCTCCTGCCCACGGCAACGCCACGCTCGCCATGAGCCACGGCGCTCATAGCAACGCCCGCACCAGCAGCTCCAGCAGCAGCGGCAGCTCTTCCAGCAACCGCAGCCGCATGAGGAACGAGGCGAGCAGCAGCAGTAGCAGCAAGAGTAGCAGTTCTGGAGGCAGCAGTAGTAATAGCAGCAGCAACAGACGGCGCAGTGTGCCGCGTCCCTTGCTCCACGCCAGCACACGCGTTACGGTCACAACTGCGTCCAGCCTCACCTCTTCCTCGCCCTCCATTGCCTCCACAGCAGCCATCTCTACGGCCTCCTCTGCTTCTATTTCAACTGCTTCATCCTCAGTTCTTGATAAGATGCGCCAGCCTAGTGTCGTTATATCAAGCAGAGTACCTCTCACGGTTGGTTCTACTGCCATTTCTTCTTCTGTTGCTGTCACTTCCACACCGTCGACTCACTCATCGAGTGGCTCATTTTCTTCTTCCAAGTCGTCACACATTCCAGTCTCGGCTTCCAAAGACGTGTCTCCTACCGCGTCTATGGCTGGTCACCCACATGCTTCATCAGTACAACCTACCCAAACTAGTAGCAAGAGTTCATCCACTCCTACCACCGTTGCTGCTACTATAAGCTCAGCTTTACCAGCGCTGTCAGTCTCTTCTGTCTCCACGAGCAGCACCTCGGCCACGGTCACCACCAGCAGCGGGAGCGTGTCTTCCAAGGTTGACCCAGCCTCCAGCAAGGCCAGCGGACACAGCTTTGTCCTGAAGAGGTCCAACTTTCCCTCAACGACCACCATGTCTTCTACCACTCCAGCGGCGCCTTCAGTCACGCCTGCAGTAGCGAGCACCATCACGAGCACGCTGACGATGACGTCTGTTAGTTCTGCTGCAACGTCTTCCGCCTCCTCTACCAAGGAAGCGCCGCTGGCTGTCTCTACTGCCCCCTCAGAGCCGCAGACGGCCACTGTAACTGGCGCTTCCACCACAACTGCCATTGCTGCCGCCGCCGCTTCTGCTGCTCTTCAGAAGGCACCTCCAAACTCTGCCCCTGCTATTACTGGTAAGTGTTCTGTTATGCACTCACTTCTCATGCTTGCTGTACCACATCATCTTCTCCAAATCTCGATTTATACCGGTTAAAATAAATCAAAGTTATTCGACTAATGTGATGCCTGAGTGACGTTATGAATAATTAGAACAATTTTTTATTTGTATACGTTAATATTTACATAAGATGATGTATAACTCTGAGTTAGGTTATTGTTTACTTCCTAATCCCTGTATTTACGAAGGCATTGAGGAATTGGTAAGGCCTTTAAGGACTGCTAGTAGATGCTCTGTAGTCTTTTAATACATCAGTTGAGTGTGTTTTTCGGCTTTTTTTGTCTAGATTTCGGAATGCTCACACCTTAGAAACGGTATTATGTTAAAAATGGTAAGTTTGCAGTTGTGTTTAGAATTCTGTTAAAATTATATTTTCGAAACAAAAAAAGTTGCATGAGGCTTACATTTACTCGATGGACGCTGAATTCTCACCCGGATTGCTTTCCCAACGAAGGCTAATGTCTGAATTGTTGCTGGTGGCAAGTATTTGAAAAAAGATGCATCATTTTTTGTTCTGTTGTGTCACAAGAACGGTATGCAAAACTCTCGTAATTTTCAGCTGTGAAGGAAACTTTGAACTGGTGAATTTCATCCTAATTATTAAATATTTGGCTGTTTCCTTGTGTGAGACTTCTTCTCCTGTGCTTCTACAATATTAAATGCAACCTTGAGGTACTGCTATCATTGTTGATGAGTGAAATTGTGATGGTAAATGTGAACAGTTTTTTGTTAAGAATCGTTCAATTTGAGCTATTTAGCAAATTGTCACAATAAAGCAATAAGCACGTGAGTAAAGTTGAATAATTTGAGTTTACTACTACCTGAAGCTGCAACATTGAGATACTGCAACCTCGCTTATAGTCTGTGTAATGATCTCCTAGTTCTTAGCACAACCTCATGAATTAAACTACACCCAAAATGAAAAATGCATACCCCGATCCCTGGGTCGCGACGCGTACAGCGCAACAATCACTGAACTTCTCAAATCCTGGAAAACTTACATTGTGTTATGACTTAATAAAGCGTCAGCTAAATAGTCTATGATCGAAGCTGTTGTTAAATGAGACCACTTACTGTTGGTAAATGAGTTTATTATTGATAGGAATGTTTCAAAAAAAGGATGGGCTCAAAATTTGCCAAGAAAATAAATGAGCAGAAGTGTGTAAAGGGAAGCAAACGATTTACGATCCGCTCGTAATTTAGGTGTACAAGGATTGTCTGAGATATCTAGTGGAGGGTGAACTCCTCGCAGCTATCATCATCTGGTCTGCGCTGCTGTGTTCGTGATACCGGCCCCCGCTATGGAGGATATTTGATACATTAAAATGCAAAGTTATGTGTTAGCAGTGCTGTGTTCAGCCGCTCGAACGTTTGATATTTTTGAAGCAGTCATGTTCATTTTAATTACAGCTTGAAAGAAGAGCCTTCTATTATTTCCGCGTGGTAAAAATTGCAATCTTTGTCATGGATGATAAATGACGGATACCCACCTTGTGAAAATTATCTAATAGATACCCATTAATGTATTGGGAAAACGGAAAGTACGGTTGCGCCTTTCGAGATATGAGCGTGAAGGGAGTACGTTTTCAACCAAAGGCACGTTACGATATTAGCCATTTTTTGTTGAAAATTCTCAAATTAAAAGTTTTCTACAATTCATTTTCAGAAAGATCACTCGGCATTTGGCAATTCCATGAACCCTGTGGTCTTGCTAGTTGAATTTCATTTAGAAAAGCTTAAACTTGAGTAATTTTGTAAAAAAATGTTCTCTTGAAACTTCAAATTTTGCGGCATAGAGCTGCCGAATGTGAGGCAATATTTAGCTCTTATTAGTACGTAAGGAGTAAATTAATCAAGTACAAAGATCGAGTAGGTAACCATCTTTTCGGTAGTGTTCGTATCGTTGTACCCTTAACTGTCGTGCAAAGAACCCGTTCAGTACCGAGATAGGTTTGTCATCGTTTCTAAATTCAGCAACTTCAGTGACAGAAATGTAGATTTGACCACTTACAGTGAATTTTGTGCGTGAATTTATGAGACCCTTCGTGCGATAAAGCCAGCGAGCAATCCTATGCTACTACAACAACGTATAGCAACGTAAATATAAATTTGACTTCGTATAATGATTTAGGTAAAGAATTCACACTGTACAAAGACGTAGGATTAGATTCACCACGCATAAGATTTTGAAGCGAGAACGTCGAGACGTAGGTTCAACAACGCAACTCGTACAATATTGAACGTTGATTTATCACGAAGAACTAAGGAATTTCTTTGGAAATCTGTCTATGTGGGTGACCTGCTAACAGAAACCTCTAGGGTGACATTAAATTTGCAATTGATTCAGTCAAAATTTGCAAGATAAAATGATACAACTAAAAGGCGAAGGATTCTCTCGGACAATAGAGCATTCTTTAAGCTTATTTTTTTGAACGAAAGAAATTGATAAAACCCCACAATTAATAATTAATATCCGAAACATGCAGCAAAATTATTGGAGGTTTGAAACAAAGCTATACTACCTCATTGTGGGGTTGCCTATTTTGCTAAGGGTCGGCTAGTTTTCAATACATTTTGTATCTAGAAGTTGATGTCAGTACTCCATGCTAAACTTATGAATTGAATAATTCGATTACGCGAATGATAGGTACACATCAGGGCAGCCATGACGGTCACTCGCGATTAAGTGTCCTGTCGTAAACATTTACCAAATATTTTCACTATTGTTCGAGATTCTAAGAGCGCTAACTCCGCAGTACCGCAGCTCCCATAATTTAACTGATGGCGGTGTGCCATGAAAGTCAAGAAAGTCACGTGCCATGCCGACTCTTGACTTGCATGGCACACCGCCATCAGTTAAATTATGGGAGCTGCTGTACTGCGGAGTTAGCGCTCTTAGAATCTCGAACAGTAGTGAAAATATTTGGTAAATGTTTACGACAGGACGCTAATCGCGAGTGACCGTCATGACTGCCCTAATGTGTACCTATCATTCGCGTAATCGAATTATTTTAGAAGAATCGGTAAATTTTTAGAAAAGAATGATGAAGCAATTGAATTTCCAGGTTAGTACAATCATTTAAATAAGATAACCTGAGGTAACCTACCCAACCTAACATAACGTGACTTTCATTCCAGCCATAAAAAACGAAAATTAAAATACCGCTGGAACTCGTTATGTCATGATTTACGACGGAAAGTGCATAGAAGAAAAGTTCTTCATTTCGATCTAATTACTATTATACAAAAAAATATTTTTTCATTCTCGGAGGCAACTTCTTGCTTCATTATTTTAGCTATTTTTGAAAAAAAGTAGCCCTCTGTTTTGGCAGTTCAGCTGGAAGTCAGTGTTCATAAACAAAAAGATCTGGTCGACTTTCACCGCCGGGAAACCCATCAGTAAACTGGGTCATCTGACCCTTGTCGCCTTGTGTCCGGGAAGGTCTGGACTGGATTTTAGAAAATATACGCCGTAGCGATAGATATGGCAGCGTGCAGCTTAATTTTTTTTAAAAAGGGCCTTGGTTAGGCTATATTGTGTAGAATGCATTTTAACCAAGTCGCCTAAAAGTTACATTGGCAGCTGTGCCCCTAGATTAAGCTATCAACGGTGTGAATGACTGGGCGACTGAAAATGGTTTCGTATTCTCCACTGGGAAGACTGTGGCCCTGCATTTTCAGGGACGCTGCCGACGGGACCCTCCACAGTTACTTCTCCGGGGAGTACCGATAAACTTTGCTCATAGTGCCAAATTTCTGGGCCTAACTATTGATGACAAGCTATCGTGGAAACCCCATCTGGCCGCGCTGAAGTCTGATTGCAACAGAAGAATGAACCTGTTGAAATGTGTATCAGGCCTGGCGTGGGGAGCTGACCGTGTAACATTGCTGCGCCTATACAGAACCCTGATCAGAAGTAAGCTGGATTATGGATGCACTGTATACCAGTATGCAAGGGAAACTTCGTTGTCAGTGCTTGATCCGGTGCACCACACGGCCATAAGGCTTTGCACTGGCGCCTTTCGGACCTCCCCGTCAGTCAGTTTGTGTGTGGAGAGTGGAGAACCTCCTCTTTGGCTCCGCCGTGTACAGTTGAGCCTACAGTACCTGGCTCGTCTAGATCAGCTGCCCCTGTCTCCTACATGGAGAAGCGTGCACGCGCCTTCCGGACGACATCTGCCTTTCCCGTATTGTCTGCCATCATCAATGAACTATCCTGCGCTGACGGCCGCCATGCAGCTGGGACCCATGAGAGTGCTACCTGTGCTGTTTGACTGCTCTCCGACATGGCGTGTCCCCGTGGAGAGCTTCTGCCCTGGATGTCGAGTGCCGAAAAAGGAGTCAATGCCGGCTAACATCCTGAAGGGAATTTTCATGGAGCATATACTGGAGAAACACGCAAACTCTGTGAAGATTTATACAGACGGCTCTAAGATAGGAGACGCTGTGGGATGTGCCGCTGTGTCCGGGGAAATAGTGAGGGCTAGGAGACTGCTCCCAGAGACCTCAATTTTCTCAGCGGAGCTGTATGGTGTGATGGAAGCGCTACAGCTGATCGAGGAGCACGATTGTCATTCTTTCACCATCTTCGTTGACTCGAAAAGCGTAATAGATGCTGCTCAGATGTACAACAGTACCCACCCCATTATTGCGGAGATCGTCACAAAGCTGGCACAGTTCGTAAATGAACGGAAGAGTGTCGTTATATGCTGGGTGCCCGCGCATGTGGGGATATCTGGCAATGAGAGAGCAGACCGGGAAGCTAAGCAAGCTGCTGGGTCAAGTGAGAGAACACTAAATTTGATGGTCCCTTCCCGTGATTTTTATCCTCGCATCAAGGCGGCGGTGAAGGATCTGTGGCAGCGAAACTGGACGGCCACAACTGACAATAAATTGAGAAACATTAAGCCCACTATCCGAGAGTGGTCATCTTCTAACTGCCGTGCTCGTCGAATGGAGGTGATACTCTGCCGCCTCCGCATCGGCCATACTCGCATAACGCACGGCCACCTCATGGAGCGACAGCCGCAGCCGCAATGCGAACGGTGCCGTGTTCCCCTGACTGTTGTGCATTTTCTCGTTGAATGTCCAAGATACTCTGCTATACGCAATGTGTGTTTCCCAAGTCTTCGTGGCTGCACGGAGGATGTGTTGATTGGAATACTCAGGGAAAACGAGCGCTCAGGCTTTAACGCAGCAGCTTTACAGCTGTTCCTGGAGAGGTGCAAGCTATTTTCTGAGATTTAACATGAAGCCACGCAGTAATGCACTGTAACCAAGCGTGATATCGTATTGGAAGATTGTAGATGAAGAAACTGCAATATGGCCGGGCGCGCTACGTTGGTACCTCGGGGGGTTTCAGCGTGGGTAAGGCGTCCGGCCATAATGGGTGGGCAGCTGAAACCCCCTACGGGGTTTGGCTGCCCAGTGTGTTCGAATGTACTGTTGTATGTACAAGATTTCAATGGGGAGACAATTATACTCTTGAGTTGTAACTATAATTACGATCATATAATTTTTGATGTTCAAATAATGTTGATGTTCATCTTACGTGGTAAATCGGAAAGTCTGATACTAATTAAATTATGTGACCTCCGGTGCGATATAGTTTGAATAACTGAAGCGCTAGCAAACCTATGTTACTACTACTACTACTACTACTACTGTGCCCCTAGAAGAACGTAAATTGTCTGAAAATCTGGTCCCTGGACTTGATCTTCTTCGTCCGCTACTTACGAGTATAATTTCCGTGTAATAAATCTCGCCAAATCTCACAGTGTAAACGCAACTAGGAGAAGGTAATCATTTCAGACGTCAAGAGCTTGTCACCCTGGAAGCATTTGTGGTAGTTTTGGCTTTGGACGCCTTGAAACTCGGTGATGGTGAATAAAATCAGAAAGGAAGAAATCATTCAGCAGTGACGGTTGTTTGAACTTAGTGAAGACTTTTTAGGTGTGGCAAGAATCAAAAGTGCGGTTACTTATTCCACCTTTAAAACGGAACCGACCAAACGGCAATTCTCCACATCTTCATGTAGCTTGTGACTGTTAGCTTATGTAGGTAGGCTTAAGCTATTGTGAATCCATGACTGTTTTAATCTGCACATGTTTACCTTTGGTTTATATTGCATGGTTTATTGAAGTGAAATAATTTTAGTAGTGTGAGTGGATTGAGCGTTTAAATTTATATTACGTGGATCTGGATATATTTGCAGTTTTGAACGGCAGATAATGAAAATTGGGCTTGTTTCATCTTGTGGTGCACCAATTACCAATGCGCGTCCATTCAGTAGGCATAGAATAGGCAGAAGGTTTAGGTTAGTTAAGGTTGTCGATTCTATGCTGTCGGAACTGGCGCCCCAAGGGAAATGCTATTAGGTTACCTCAGCTATAGGTAGACATTAGGGATTTTTTTCCTAAGTACTTACTTTGCCTCTCTTTGTATTCGTTTTTTCTTCGCTCTTTTTTTGCCTTTTCATTTTTCTTCCACTGCGTTCCTAACTCGCTGTTTCGATGAGCAGGGTATCCTGTATGTGATCACACCTTGTACCTAGATTTTACGTTTTCATTAACCTATTCTTTTTCTTCTATGAAAACATTTTTGTAATGGAAATGGAACCTTGA
The DNA here is from genome assembly GCA_030386875.1 of Morinoia aosen. Lineage (NCBI taxonomy): Eukaryota > Metazoa > Arthropoda > Malacostraca > Amphipoda > Talitridae > Morinoia > Morinoia aosen. The sequence goes on along the minus strand of CM059579.1, from coordinate 53,740,805 downwards.
ACCAACTTCTAAACTACTACGAATGAGCGTTTTCTGTCATGTTGTTTTAAAACGAAACTAATTCTAGCTTTTAACAGAATTTTAAGTTATAAGCGGGATAGGAATAATTGAAGCTTCACGCCAAGACCATCGTTAGGCTTCCACTCGTATTTTACCGAATTTTCGATGCCTCATGAGCGAAGGTAGACTTCATTTCATCACTGTTTCGTCCGGGCCCGAAGTAGCGGCATGACCACGCACGAGACTTGCAGCTGTAATTCTAAGTTCTTTCTATCCCATTGAAGGTGTGGGGGACACTGAATCAACTTCATTAATGTGAAATGCATGTACGATAGAAGTGAAAACTTTTGGCCGTGAAGTGATCGAGTTTGTAGAATAAAAATTGCAGTGTGGAATGAAGTCGCGCTGGGCGCTCCTGACTCGGTAGTGTGTTTGAGAATGTCGAAATAACTTGACGTCAATACGTCACACAAAGAGCAATTGAATGCAGTTTTACTGGCCAGGCTACGTGCTCACGATACTCCTATTGCTGCGTCGTGATGGCTTTACCTCACGCTGGTAACTCAGTGTAATTTATGTACTTCATAGTTTACTGCCTCCATATTGGGCAAATTTCGCATGTCTTTAATGCCATATGCTTCTGTTGGACGAGCTTGATTTTGATGGGAATGCTGATGTCCGACTGTGACTGGCGGCCTATCCTGTTCAGTCGATGTTTAAGAAAAATTTGTTTGTATTCAGGTACCTATTTCATCTCAGTACGGAAATTTATCTGGGCGACACTGTATAAGCTGATAATTCTGAATTTAGTGGAAAACAAAGTGTTTATATTTTTGGAAGCCTCCGAGTTTCGTTGATGTGAAATGGGAAATCTACGTAAGTTGTGAATTTTATAAAGTTTGGCCACCGAATTTTGATAAGGAATATCATCAACTAGTAAGTTGGTTTGTAATCTCATGAAAAGTGTTGAGAATTTGTTTAAGATATCAAGAAACCTAGGGTAATTCATCAAATATCGAACTGAACTGATTATCGAACAACTTTGGAAATATGCGCGTAATAAATTTAGTAAGCATCCAAACTTGCTCAGTGCCAGTGATCTTACATCTAAAACTCCTATTTTAGTGATAAAAACTCATTTCTGTGAGCTGCAAACTGCTACCAGCGGTTGCGAACGCGTTTTCTGTACGACCCTTACAAATTGGTCGAATTTTTTCACTCGAAAAATCTTACGCACCTCGGGAAAATTGCGACGGTTTAATTGTTGTTGGGTCACCGTCAACCTACCGTCATAACTCGAGAGTAGTGTTGTCATATGATGTTCTGTTGCTGTATTTTTTTCTTTTCCGCCAAAAACTTGATAATTATTCCATGTTCGACATTCATTTCTTTTTTCATGTCAGTATTAAATACTGAACAAAGGTGTTCGAATCAAAATTTCTTAAAAATCATGAATTAATGCCTCGAACAAGGCTTTTCGATTCTTGATTCTTTTAAATAACTGAATCGATCTATTGAACGCCTGCTTTATTTCATTAAAATATTGTATTAACGCTTGATAATAACATATAATAGTTGAAGATGGGAATTCTGGTGAGGGGCTACCAATCAGCTGCTGGTGTTCCAAGGCCCTCAAGATCATCAATGATTCGTCTGGCTACATTTACTGATGATCAATCCCTTGCCAAGAAAATTGATGCAAGCATCAATAATAATTCATTGACGAGTGCTTTACACTCTACTCCAAAAAAGGTCACACAGGTTGATGATCACAATGATGGTTCAACAAACACTGCAAATGAAACATCGACATCATATTCAAATTTTGATAACTCTCCATTCAAATGCTTCTTGAAAATAAGTAATGAGACAGTTATTTCAAACAAACAAACAAAACAAACATCGGCATCTTTGGGATGCTTTATTTCCAATCAAGCCTGATACAAATGATCTTAAGCATTGGTTTTTCAAATGTCTTATAACTAACACTATATATAGGACACCATGACGGTTCCCCCGTAAAGCCGGTACCCATTTCCGACACCTGGGTCGAGTGGGGTATTGTGCTTGAGCTTTCCCTTATACCCAACGGGGAAAATCGCAGCGCCAGCGCCGGGATACGAACCCGCGACTCCAACATACAAGTCCGATCCCTTAACCGCTGTGCCACCGCGAGCATTTCCAAGAAAATCCAGTGCACCAAAGAAAAAAAAGAATGAAAGAAAAACGTTTATTTTCCAAGTGGCCACATGAGATACATGTCAACATATTGGGTTTTAAAAAGTTTCTTAATCTAGGACGTCCTAAAACAAAAGTTCCATACGAGGAGTACTAATTGACAAACCATCAGAGGTGTACAAATAGAAAAGCCATATGAGGCATAATAATTGACAAACTATACGAGGTGTACTAATAGACAAACTATCAGAGGTGTACAAATAGATAGACCATACGAGGCATATTAATGGACAAAATATACGAGGCGTACTAATAGATAAACCATACATGGCGTGCTAATAGTCTAACAAATGTTCCATACGAGGAGAACTAATTGACAAACCATCCTGTTCGAATCAAAATTCTTGTTCGATTCATGTTCGATATTGATGAAATTATGTTATTAAAGGATTCGATTTTTAGAACAATAAATAAATTCCAACAATCTACGTTGTCTATAAAGCGACATCACAGAACAAGAAAGCAACTGTTCAAGAATAATCTTGAGGCCCGCAACAGTTATTCAGAGCAAAAGTTACCGATTTATGAAGGTTGTTTCTAGACACACGTGGTTTCTGTTCGATATTTGATGAATTACCCTAGTGTCTTGAGCTAGCAAAACCTGCCACTCGTACGCCTGAAGTTCTTCGTGTACGTAAACATTTTTAAGACTAGTCTGGTCCACAGCTATAAGGCTGTATCTCCAAATATTTATTAAAAGTCTAGGAAATTGTTAACAGTTATCTGGATATTTTTTCAATGCGATAAAATTCCATATGACTTAGAGTTAGAGTTTACTTGGAGGCTGTGTCGTATTACGCTGCCCTCCCAAAGCCCCCTTACCTTATCGTGGTGGGAGGGTTTGTGTGTTGTGAGGAGGAGTGAGGCTATGCTGTCGGGACCTCGGTCCTGGTGGGTACAACCGCGGCAGACAGGCTCACTCGGAGCAGCCAGACAAAATGGGGGGCCATGGGAAGGCCCCCCATGTAAATAAAACCGGACCCCGGCAGTTACGAGTGATAAAGCCCCCGTTATCCCGAGCAAACAAGGGGCTGCTACGGGCCGGGGTTGACGGTGGGAGGGGGTATTCACCTCCTATTGGTCAGTGTGTGCCCGCCTCAAATATAGATGATATATCAAATGGCTACTGACTGCTCGGGGGTCTCTTTTCCGGCCTGAGCCAGCCTGGATAGGGGAGGGGAGACCCTCCTTGACAAGAGAGACCTAAAGCAATGTGCTTGCTTCCACCGATACAACTCTGGCTGCTCACCCCCCGTTGACGACCCTGATATCTAACAAGGACATTGAACCTACCTCTTCCTCTAAAGAGCCGCCTCTGCAACCACCGCCGCACCAACCTGTAGGCGAGGAAACAGAGCGCGGACAAAACAATGTTATAACTCTTGAACCTTACGCACCTGAACGTCCACCAAACAGGTCAGGTCGTGGGCGACGCCGTGGCAGAAGATTGCATCTTCTTGAGGAGGCCGCGCCCTTCGACCTGATGGAGCCGAATTTGCCCACGGAGTACAAAAAGTTCTTCAGTATTAAAGCTAGCGACGGTTCACCTCTGACACACATTGATGTGATCATGGCAAACCGTGACCTGTGTCGTGGGTTGGGAGGTAGACCCGCCAAGATCACAGAGACTCGCGGTGGTGGCCTCTTGGTGGAGGTCCGTAACTCTGAGCAGAGCCGCAACATATTGAGCATTCGCCATCTGGCTGGCGTGGGCGTGGAAGTGACCCCACATGGAAGCCTCAATGAGAGCAAAGGAACGATCTACTACGTCAATTATCCTGGTTACGCTGATGAGCACCTCCTGGAGGAATTGCGGCAGTATGAAGTGAAGGCGCTGTACCGAACCAAGAAAAACGTTAATGGTGCCCTGGTGCCCACTTCTGTCTACATCCTGACGTTTGACCGATGCTCCCTGCCGTCACATGTGAATATAGGATGGACGAGGTGCAACGTGCGACAATACGTCCCAAGGCCACGACGCTGCTATAAGTGTCAGCAATATGGGCATGGTGCTAAGACCTGTCGATCCTTAAGAGGAGCATGCCCAAATTGTGCCGAGGACCAGCATGAACTGCCCTGTGATAAGCCCCCGAGATGTGCTAACTGCGATAAATCACACCCTGCTGGCTCCAAAGAATGTTTCTATTATAAAATGGAAGAAGAGGTGTTGGCCGCGCAAACATCGCAGAGAATGAGTTACGGGGAAGCTAAGCGTGCTGTGAGTAACCGATACGTCAGATCAGAGACGTCCTATGCCACTGCAGTGCGGGCCCCTCCAAAGAGACCTAGCTTTGTTGTGCCAGTGCACCCGACAGTTACAGGAGCCCACAGTGTTGCTGGTCGGGACCCCACCGCAGGTGCTGATGCCGCGCGTGTTGCACGCCGTACTCCCGCTGCTGGACCCCGACCTGCTGATAGACCTGAGCGAAGCGATCTTCCCGATGTGTCACGTGCTCAAGCGGACCTCCCAGTCCCTGTGTGCCTGAGTTCGACGGTCTCCTCGGGATCGCGGAAACGCATACCGAGTGTAAGATCGCCACCCGTTGGCAGTGCCATGTCAAAGGTGGCTAGGACTGCGGAAACAGTAGCATCTGACAGTAAGAGGCGCCAAGCTGAGTCAGGGAAGTGTCATGGTGATACGCACGCGGAAGCCCAGGCGAATACCGGTTTGACCCGTGGCCATGGTGAAGCATCGATAGAAGTGGCCCGTCCAATCGACAAGCGGCCTGCGACCGTCTACAGTGCGAACAAGCAGTCCGAGATGCCACCTCCCCAAGATGTAAGGACTATACACGAGAGCCGCAGAAGTGTGAGAAAGCCGGAACCCTCAGTGGCACAGCGTGTGCGTTCGTTGGACCGCGTAGGAAGAGTGCCAGAGGAGACTGCGCCTGACTTTACACGAGTGTGGGCTTTACCCTCGAAGGTTACTCCAAGACCTCTCCCAACCGTGCCCTTGCACGCGTGGGGGGAGAGACCAGCACCAACCAAATCACCATCAAATCAAAGACCGCCAGATCCTAAAGAACAACCCCCAGAAAAGGGAACATGATACAGAGTGTTTTACAGTGGAATTGTAGAGGATACCGTAGGAATTACGGTGACCTCCTGACCATCATCCAGCAACAACAACCACTGTGCATGTCTCCAGGAGACCATGCTGGGAGACATAACTCCGACCCCACCAGCCAACTATAATATTGAAACTTTCTCTCACGTACCAAATCCTGTCCCTGGATCTGGACTAGCTGTTCTTGTAAGGAAAGACTTGGGTTATTCCAAAGTGCCGATGAACACCCAGATCCAGGCAATGGCAATCCGTTTTTGGTTCAACAAGAAAATGACCACCATCTGCAACATGTATATCTCCCCAGCTGAACCTTTCTCGTTGCCCGATTTTGAGAATATCAGTACTCAATTGCCTGGGCCCGCTTTTGTGGTAGGCGACCTCAATGCAAAGCACGTGGCTTGGGGCAACGCCCAAAGCGACCAGCGTGGTAGGCTCATCAACCAATTCATTACGAGATCCAATTTCTGTTTGCTCAACACTGGGACCGCCACTCATTTTCACGTCCAAACAGGGACGACCTCCGCCATCGACCTCAGTTTCAGCACTCCAGATATGTTCCCCGATGTTCTGTGGAGCGTGCTGGATGATACTTATGGCAGTGACCACTTCCCCATTGTTATGGAAGTGTGGGAGTTTGCTCCAGTGCCAGCAGAACCTCGATACTGCATGAAGCGTGCCAACTGGGATACTTTTGAAGCCCTAACCCAGATGGAAGAAATTAATGATCTGCTGGAAGTTGACGACATGGTGGAGCGTTTTACCGGTACCCTCAGGAGTGCTGCTAGTGCTGCTATCCCGATGTCACGCGGTGGTGCACCAAATTACCGTGTTCCTTGGTGGAATAATGACTGCGCTGTGGCAAACTATGAGCGGCGGCAAGCCCTGAGACGCTCTAGACGTACCGGCGAGCTGGCAGATATTATTGCATATAAGCGAGCAAGAGCGAAGGCCCAATTCATCAAGGACGCTGCTAGGCGGAGCTCGTGGCGCAAATATGTTAGCAGCCTAAATACCGACACACCTATGACCAAAATTTGGCAACGTGTGGGTAAGATGAAAGGAAAATATAGCTGTGGCAGGCTTTGTTTAGAAGTGAACGGCATACTCACGGCGGATCCTCAGCGGGTGGCGGCGGCGCTGGCTGATAGTTTCGCGCATAATAGTAGCGAAGCCCAGTATCCACCTGCTTTCCAGGTGCACAAACTCCAAAGAGAGCAACATAAGCCAGACTTCGCTACAGAGGCAGTCTTCTCGTACAATGAGCCTTTCACCTTCCTTGAAATTTTCCGCACCTTGAGAACTTGCAAAAATACTGCACCAGGCCCTGATGGGATTCATTATCAGATGCTGAAGAGGATGCATCCAACAGCCTTACGTCAGCTCCTTCATATTTTTAATAAGGTTTGGAGGACACATGTATTCCCAAAGGGTTGGCGCACTGCAACAATCCTTGCTTTTGCCAAACCCCAAAAACCGGCCACCCGAGTAGACAGTTACCGACCGATCGCTTTAACGAGCTGTGTGTGCAAACTGCTAGAGAGAATCGTAAACATTCGACTTGTCCGATGGCTGGAAGCGGAGGAAATCCTGAATCCTGCCCAATTCGGCTTCAGACAGCTTTGAGGGACCACGGATGCTGTTGTGAGGCTACAGAGCCATCTGGTCCAGAATGTTGCGGCCCGTAAGCAGAGCTTATGTGTCTTTTTTGACCTGCATAAAGCATATGATACCGTTTGGAGACATGGGATCCTAGAACGTGTTTATGGGTGTGGCCTTCGGGGCAATTTGGCCTTTTTTGTCCAGCAATTCCTCCAGGAGAGAACTTTCCGTGTGAGGGTGGGAGCCACACTGTCTCCTTGGCAAATCCAGCAGGAGGGCCTACCCCAGGGTAGTGTGCTGAGCTGTACCCTCTTCTCTCTGGCCGTAAATGACATCACCTCCACACTGCCGGCCGATGTTTCGTCGTCTTTGTATGTTGATGACTTCATGATCTACTCTTCATCAGCGTATTTGCCGGCACTGTCGCGCAGAGTACAGTTGGCAATCAACGGTGTGAATGACTGGGCAACGGAAAATGGTTTCGTATTCTCCACTGGGAAGACTGTAGCCCTACACTTTCAGGGACGATGCCGACGGAACCCCCCACAGCTACTGCTCCGGGGAGTACCGATAAACTTTGCTCATAGTGCCAAATTTCTGGGTATGACTATCGACGACAAACTATCGTGGAAACCCCACCTGGCCGAGCTGAAGTCAAACTGCAATAGGAGAATGAACCTGTTGAAATGTGTATCAGGCCTGGCGTGGGGAGCTGACCGTGTAACGTTGCTGCGCCTATACAGAACCCTGATCAGAAGTAAGCTGGACTATGGTTGCACTATATACCAGTATGCAAGGGAAACTTCGTTATCAGCGCTAGACCCGGTGCACCACACGGCCATAAGGCTTTGCACTGGCGCTTTTCGGACCTCCCCGTCAGCCAGTTTGTGTGTGGAGAGTGGAGAACCCCCACTTTGGCTCCGCCGTGTGCAACTGAGCCTACAGTACCTGGCCCGTCTAGATCAGCTGCCTCTGTCTCCTACATGGAGAAGTGTGCACGCGCCTTCCGGGCGACATCTGCCTTTCCCATATTGTCTGCCTTCATCACTAAACTATCCTGCGCTGACGGCCGCCATGCAGCTGGGACCCATGAGAGTGCAACCTGTGCTTTTTGACTGCTCCCCGACATGGCGTGTCCCCGTGGAAAGTTTCTGCCCTGGATGTCGAATGCCTAAAAAGGAGTCGATGCCGGCTAACATCCTGAAGGGAATTTTCATGGAGCATATACTGGAGAAACATGCAAACTCTGTGAAGATTTATACAGACGGCTCAAAGACAGGAGATGCTGTGGGCTGCGCCGCTGTGTCCGGGGAATTGGTGAGGGCTAGGAGACTGCTTCCAGAGACCTCGATTTTCTCAGCGGAGCTGTATGGTGTGATGCAAGCGCTACAGCTGATTGAGGAGCACGCATACCACTCTTTCACCATCTTCGTGGACTCGAAAAGTGTAATAGATGCTGCTCAAATGTACAACAGCACCCACCCCATTATTGCGGAGATCGTCATAAAACTGGCACAGTTCGTAAATGAACAGAAGAGTGTCAAGGTATGCTGGGTGCCCGCGCATGTGGGGATATCCGGCAATGAGAGGGCAGACCGGGAAGCTAAGCAAGCAGCTGGGTCAAGTGAGAGAACACTAAATTTGATGGTCCCTTCCCGTGATTTTTATCCTCGCATCAAGGCGGCGGTGAAGGATCTGTGGCAGCAAACCTGGACGGCCACAACTGACAATAAATTGAGAAACGTTAAGCCTACTGTCCGAGAGTGGTCATCATCTAACTGCCGTGCTCGTCGAATGGAGGTGATACTCTGCCGCCTCCGCATCGGCCATACTCGCATAACGCACGGCCACCTCATGGAGCGACAGCCGCAGCCGCAATGCGAACGGTGCCGTGTTCCCCTGACTGTCGTGCATTTTCTTGCTGAATGTCCAAGATACTCTGCTATACGCAATGTGTGTTTCCCAAGTCTTCGTGGCTGCGCGGAGGATGTGTTGATAGGAATGCTCTGGGAAAACGAGCACTCTGGCTCTAACGCAGCAGCGTTGCAGCTGTTCCTGGAGAGGTGCAAGCTATTTTCTGAGATTTAACAGGAAGCCACGCAGTAATGCACTGTAACCAAGCGTGATATCATATTGGAAGATTGTAGATGAAGAAACTGCAATATGGCCGGGCGCGCTACGTTGGTACCTCGGGGGGTTTCAGCGTGGGTAAGGCGTCCGGCCATAATGGGTGGGCAGCTGAAACCCCTACGGGGTCTGGCTGCCCAGTGTGTTCGAATGTACTGTTGTATGTACGAAATATCAATGGGGAGACAATTATACTCTTGAGTTGTAATTATAATTACGATCATATAATTTTTGATGTTCAAATAATGTTGATGTTCATCTTACGTGGTAAATCAAAAGTCTGATACTGATTAAATTATGTGACCTCCGGTGCGATATAGTTTGAATAACTGAAGCGCTAGCAAACCTATGTTACTACTACTACTACTACAATCAGCTGCTGGTGTTCCAAGGCCCTCAAGATCATCAATGATTCGTCTGGCTACATTTACTGATGATCAATCCCTTGCCAAGAAAATTGATGCAAGCATCAATAATAATTCATTGACGAGTGCTTTACACTCTACTCCAAAAAAGGTCACACAGGTTGATGATCACAATGATGGTTCAACAAACACTGCAAATGAAACATCGACATCATATTCAAATTTTGATAACTCTCCATTCAAATGCTTCTTGAAAATAAGTAATGAGACAGTTATTTCAAACAAACAAACAAACAAACATCGGCATCTTTGGGATGCTTTATTTCCAATCAAGCCTGATACAAATGATCTTAAGCATTGGTTTTTCAAATGTCTTATAACTAACACTATATATAGGACACCATGACGGTTCCCCCGTAAAGCCGGTACCCATTTCCGACACCTGGGTCGAGTGGGGTATTGTGCTTGAGCTTTCCCTTATACCCAACGGGGAAAATCGCAGCGCCAGCGCCGGGATACGAACCCGCGACTCCAACATACAAGTCCGATCCCTTAACCGCTGTGCCACCGCGAGCATTTCCAAGAAAATCCAGTGCACCAAAGAAAAAAAAGAATGAAAGAAAAACGTTTATTTTCCAAGTGGCCACATGAGATACATGTCAACATATTGGGTTTTAAAAAGTTTCTTAATCTAGGACGTCCTAAAACAAAAGTTCCATACGAGGAGTACTAATTGACAAACCATCAGAGGTGTACAAATAGAAAAGCCATATGAGGCATAATAATTGACAAACTATACGAGGTGTACTAATAGACAAACTATCAGAGGTGTACAAATAGATAGACCATACGAGGCATATTAATGGACAAAATATACGAGGCGTACTAATAGACAAACCATACATGGCGTGCTAATAGTCTAACAAATGTTCCATACGAGGAGAACTAATTGACAAACCATCCTGTTCGAATCAAAATTCTTGTTCGATTCATGTTCGATATTGATGAAATTATGTTATTAAAGGATTCGATTTTTAGAACAAATAAATTCCAACAATCTACGTTGTCTATAAAGCGACATCACAGAACAAGAAAGCAACTGTTCAAGAATAATCTTGAGGCCCGCAACAGTTATTCAGAGCAAAAGTTACCGATTTATGAAGGTTGTTTCTAGACACACGTGGTTTCTGTTCGATATTTGATGAATTACCCTAGTGTCTTGAGCTAGCAAAACCTGCCACTCGTACGCCTGAAGTTCTTCGTGTACGTAAACATTTTTAAGACTAGTCTGGTCCACAGCTATAAGGCTGTATCTCCAAGTATTTATTAAAAGTCTAGGAAATTGTTAACAGTTATCTGGATATTTTTTCAATGCGATAAAATTCCATATGACTTAGAGTTAGAGTTTACTTGGAGGCTGTGTCCTATTACGAAAGAATTAGCATGTCTGGGGGCAGAATGTGGAGGCACTTGACGTGTTAATTCTACGTTTGCTGGTAATGGCCTAAGGCCGACTTCGTTGCTCAAATAATTTCAAAATCTTGTTTGTTTTTAAACGTTATCGCTTCCAGACCATACGAGTGACTAGAAGCTGTAAATGCAAGAAGCAGCTTTATTTTTACGTGGTTATTACTCTCTTTGTTAGGGAAAATCCTCCGATAAAGAAACATGAAGCACTATTATTGGGAATTGCAAGAAATTTTGCACAAAACTTCGACAGGTTTGTAGTTTCAAGTACTAAATTTCATCTTTTTTCATTTTTGAAATATTTTTCGTTAGAATCTCTGGGGCATTGGATAAGCAATAGGTTCAGGTTAGTTAGGTGTGTCTATCCAATGCTATGGGGATGGCGTCGTCAGGAAAGATACTGTTAGTCTACCTGAGCTATAGATAGTCCTTCGGGACTTCTATCTTTTGTGGTCACTTTGATTCTTATAGTTTTCATGCCTTCCTTGCTATCTGTTTTTTTTATTGTTCCTTCCTCACGGGCTATTTATGTTGCAGAGCTATTTTCTGTATGACACATCTTAAGCATTAATTTTCCGTTTCCATTAATCTATACTACATGTGAGGTCCTGAGCTGAGGGTTAGGTAGACCTTCTTTATGTTGAAGTAAAATGTTTTTCGTTTTGCTAAGGACTACCTTTTTTCGGTTCACTGCTGTCTTGTTTTTCAGCACCTACTACTTTCTTCTTGAGTTTTTATCTTGTTTCATAACCTTCTTCCTTAACTTACTGCTTCAATGGACCTTGTGTGTAGATTCTAGGTTCCCTCATCTCCATACTAAATGGTGCCTTCCTCCTTCCTCTCTGCAGTACGTCCTGATTGCGGTTAGGGAGGCTTAAACTAACATCTTATCTTCTAATCTAACTTTGATCCATACCAAATATTTATTTCTCTTCTATCTCTAGAGATCGTCTTCGTTGTGCCGATGGAGTCTCAAACTAATATAATGATTTGCGTGATGAATGTCCTACACGCTGGTAAATTTAGTAGAATTTTTTGCTAGTTTTTTGGCATGTTGACTGCGTGTTGGGATATATGTTTACCACTAGGTACATCTCTCATTGACGTATTGGCATAATTGAACAGCGTTGCAATTATTTCTACACCTTTTTTAGAGAAATGTTTAGCACACGAGGGAAAATATCATCGCACTAGTATGTTTCTTACATTTCTTATAGAAATACAAGGTTATCGAGGAGTAAAGTCATTTTTAAACTTGACTACTTACTGCCTACCTAAACTACAGAAGCAACCGCTCAAACGCAGTCGCGTTAAGCTTAATTTGAGCACGTGGTGACAAAATAGCTGCCATTTACATAGAAATGATGCCGTTGCCTTTGCTCGATGTGGGCAGGAAAATATCAACGTGAAGTCCATGCGTTGGGCTTTCAAGCCATTGACGTCATCGTCATAAACTGTTGAGCATTTTACAGCAAAAACTAGTTTTGGATGAAAAAACAGATGACGTATTATTTAACTGTTGAACGTTTTTATACACCTAGTATTTCGCAAGTAAGGAGCATTATGACTCGATTTAACATCCTTTTTGGGATGATGGAGAAAATACTCAAAAATCATCAGTCAATGTTTTCAAGGGACAAATGTGTCGCTCCTCAATTACGAGGCCTGTCTAAAAAGTATCCGACCTTTGGCCAGAAAAAATATTTCGAATACCTGTCGGAGTTGGGACCCTAATCCCCTTCAAAGTATGCCCCTTGTGCTTGCACACACTTAGCCCACCGATCCTTCCACTGCTGGAAACACCTCTGGTAGTTTTTTTTTAGAATGGTGTTCAGCTCCATCGTCGCATTGCCTGTTTGACTCCTTCGATGCTGACTGTTTTCTTTGATGTCCGTGGAATTGTGTGTCACGAATACGCACTGGAAGGACAAACAGTGACAAAGGAGTACTATCAGGATGTTCTCCGGCGACTTCGTGATGCAGTTTGGCGCAAAAGACCAGACATGTGGACTGCGAACAACTGGCACTTGCATCACGACAACGCGCCCGCACATTCATCCCATTTGATCCGCAATTTCTTGGCCAAACATGGAATTACGACCGTTCGCCAACCTCCCTACTCTCCAGACCTGGCTCCTTGCGACTTCTGGTTGTTTCCAAAATTGAAGACACCACTGAAAGGATCCCGTTTTGAGAGTAGAGAAGAGATAATGCGGAACGCGACGACAGAGCTGAACACCATTCCAAAAGAAGACTTCCAGAGGTGTTTCCGGCAGTGGAAGGATCGGTGGGCTAAGTGTGTGCAAGCACAAGGGGCATACTTTGAAGGGGATTAGGGTCCCAACTCCGACAGGTATTCGAAATATTTTTTCTGGCCAAAGGTCGGATACTTTTTAGACAGGCCTCGTATGTCGGTCCTTGGTTCTTCCTATGATGAATGTTAGATTGATATTTTATTTTCAGGATATGTGTAATTACAAAAGTATTTTAACGGATTCGTTACAGAAACGCATAAGTGCCGTTCGATAACCGTTTTGGTTTACATGTGCGCAATATTAGAAAGTTGAATGTTGGCTATGTTGGAATTAGCTTGCGACCGAATGCGCAACTCATGTATAAAAGTTGCTAACGTGAGTGTAAATTCTTGGATTATAATCGTCAATACCCACTCATCACTCTTTTCAAGCGTTGGAGAGAACTTAATTTGCTGATATGACTCTTCATATTTGCAGAGGATGAACCTGCCTCCACAGCCGTGTCGACTTCCACAACGACCGCCGCTTCCACGTGCAGCAACAGCGGCACGGTCACCACCATCACGACGAGCCTCAGCAGCAGCGGCAGCAGCAGCAAGATAGGGCCGTCGAGCCTGCGCCGTACGGCTGGAGGTCGCAGCAGCAGCTCCAGTGACGACGCAGCCTCGTCTTCCAGCTCAGACAACCTCGTCCTCAACATCTGCCAGGAGAAGAACCTGAGCGCCGTGGCTGACCCTTCCACGGCAGACGTCAAGCCCAGCGGGACCACCAAACTCAAGCTGCAGGCTGTCAAGGAGAGCCTCGAGGGGTCAGCTACCGGCTCCAGTATGCCTGCCAAGAAGGAAGAGAAGATGGAGGTGGATGATGACAGCCAGGAATTCAAATTAAAGGTGTCCTACACAGCCAATATGTCCTCCGTGCCCGCTCCCAAAAGCGACCCGTTCACGCCAACTCCTGCTGATTTTGCGGTCGTCACCGCACACGTCGACCTCATGCCTGTCACCAACAAGCGCGGCAGGTTCGTTCTCTCTCGTACAGGGTTCTCAAAAAATTTGTCTTTTTACCCTATCGTTATTTTGCTGTATCAGATCTTTGAAGATGGCTTAATGGCGTACCGAATAAGCTAAAAAATGCTCAATAATATTCCAGGTATTGAAGGAATGAGCATAAGTGCAACTTTGCTGAAAATCGTAAACAAAACGTAAATGATCTCGAAGAAAACTGTGTAAGTCAGTCTCAGATGTCTCAAAACTAACAAGAGTAGGAATTTACGCCATTTATTTTTGGATATGCTTAAAAATTGGACATTACTCGTGCGTCAGCATGATATCTTCTGAACGATTCGGTTCAGTGCCGCTGTGTATGGTTGCATCGTTATGTTACTTAGCAATTATGTTTCATCCCGTTGTATATGGTTGCGTTATTAAGCAACTGAAATCTTGTGCGTGGTTGCCTTGTTGCGTTACATAGTAATATAGATTCCGTTGCGTATGGTTTTGTACTTACGTGACTTCCGAACAATTCGCTATTTTTTTTATCCTTTGGTGTATGCTTGTCTATTTTCGTTTTCTCTGCAATTTGCTCTATTCTTCAGAATCTGGTTGGTTATCTACGTTAATTTTAACAATTCTAGTTAATTCCGGTGATCTTTTATCTTATTTCATGAAATTCTTTCTCAACTTACTGTTTCTATGCCGCTTCTGCATAGATTCCTCATTCCCTTGTCTCCATACTAAATGGTGCCTTCCTCCTTCCTCTCTTTGATATGCTATTTTTTGTAGCGGTTAGGGAGGCTTAAACTAACTTATAATCTATATAATCTTAATTCCGGGGATTATTGGTTTGTATACTTGCGTTACTAAACAATTTCATCCGCCTCTTTGATTCTCTTGTGTACGGTTATCTGTCCAAGTTGCTTCTTAACAATTCGATTTTTCGATTTAACTCCATTGTAAATGGGTGTCGATGTATGCTACGTCTCGAAAGGTGGACTTGGCTACCTTCTATAATGATGCTGACTTCCATTTATTCTGAATTTTACTTGCGTTCAGGTCGAGCAGCAGCGACAGAGGAAGCCGGCGAGCAAAGCGCGGCAGCCGCGACGGTAGCGGGGGCAGCAAGCGGGGCCGGTGGTCGGGGGGCGCGCGTGCCCCCCACGCGGGGGACATGGATCAGTCCCCTCCTTCGTCCCCTGACTCCGATCACCTTATCACCCCCAAGCGCGGCAGGAAGAGGGCTGCCGCCGTGGCCGCTGCGCTCGAGCTCAAAGAGTGAGTCAAGTGTCCTTGTTTGTGCAAGTGTGAGCTTTGGTTCTTGGTGCTGTCTGGTAGCCATGAGTTGCTGTCAGCAACTTGTGGTGTGGGGTGGTCGGTCCTTAGAGGTGCAGATTCTGTTGATCGCGTTTTTAAGTTTGATGGGGTTGCATTCACGCTCTGAGATTCAGAGTGCTGCTACTGGCAGGCTCTGTAAGGGCTATAACTGAAAGTTGGTGTAAACGTGATAGGAGGTTCCTTAGATGCTTCTTTGATGAAAAGTTAGCTTCAAACAAGAGATTTGTCTTGAATAAAAAGTGTGTGTAAAATTTATATGCACAAATTTTTTACTGTTGAGAATTCGCAATAATTACCTTGCGCCAAGAAATGATCAGGAAAACTCACGTGTGGATGAATAAACGTTGAATAAACCAACGGTCGTGCCGGATTTGAACTGTACCTCAATTTATTTTCCTGCTGAACCCTTCAGAGAGGTATAATCATTGTACCTCAAGGAATTCGCGCTCCTAGAGGGAAGACGTGAGGTCCTCAGTTGAAATTTCAACAAGCCATTCATTTATAGTGAAATGAAACATTTATGTTACATTTTTTTACTGCTTATGTATTTTTCAGAACTTACTACGTTCTCCTTCAACTTCAATCTTGTTTCATAAACTTGTTTCTTAACTTACTGTTTCTATACGCAGGGAATCTTGGGTTGGAATACACCTTGTGAACATATTTTCAGTTTCCTTAAACCCATACTAGATGGTGCCTTGCTCCTTCCTTTGGGGCACATTTGTTCTGGGTATGGGGGCTTCGACTAACTTTCTTATTATTTTCGTTCTAGTGAAGGTTTTGTTTTTGGGACTTGGGGTTATTGAATTTTTTTTTAGCAATAAAACGCCGAACAAACCACATACTGGGCCAGTAACAGATATCTGACTATCAGACACGGCCGTCGCGTTTGCATCAGACAATAAAACACAAGGGTTGCTTGATTCGCTTCTCTTTAACCTAAATTGTTCGATGTGTTCTTTTTATTGATATAAAATAACATCCAGCATCTATCTATTCTGTACGGTAATCAGATCGTAAATGGACTTTACGGCCGCATTTTATTTGAAAAATCGATGATTTATGCCAGAAAATGAGCTAGTCTAACAACCCTGCGCTTTAATAATGTGTGTAGCAGCAGGACGCAGGCAGTGGGCAGCTCTGGGTAATTTCCACATTGACTGGAGAAGAACAGAGAACTTGGTCTCTATTTCACACCACTTGGCTCAATTTAATAATTGTCAATTTCGCTATCAGCATGTTACCAAGTAGTATTTTTTGAACATGAAAAATCTACTGCAACCTTCAACAATTCTGTGTTCATATGAATCAGGCTTAGTTTTCACGAGAATTGATTAGCGTTTACGAAGTACCCTTCAACCACTTTTACCCCGAACTTTCGTGCTTGCTTAAGAATTTAAGAACCCTTGAGAGTTTGTCGGTGTGCAGCAAAGTAGGGCATGCACCATGCGGTCAAACATCCGATGTTTTCATCTGCCTTGTAGCAAGTCCTGCTATCACAAAGTTAGGCACGAAATGGAAGCAGCGTGGTCTATGCATTCTTGTACTGTTGGGAGAAACTTCTGCGCAACCTAATTTAGCACTTGATTTTCTTGTGCCATTTTCTTATTTTATGCGTTGTTTGGCGAAATTATGTTGAGAAATGGAGACTTCAATTTTAATTGTACTAACATTCATGTCTGCTCGTTCTCAGAACACACTTGTCGACTGTATTAATCATTTGCGCGAATTTATTGTTAGCTGCGTGTTGTTATTTCACTATTAAAGCTTGCCCTAAACACATGGTTTAAAATATTCCAGTTTAGTGTGTGCCAAGGAATAGTGAATGAATTGTTCATTGCCTATGTTTGTTGCGGTGGAACTGACCTCGCGTTGCTTCTTGCAGGTCTGCAAACGCCTATTCCTGGTGAGTAGAAGTGCATGCTACGAGTCCCGTCGCTTTTATTCGTCGTATCCTCACTTGGCCAACCCCTGTACACTAGTTTTGGCTTATGTTCTTGTTCCATGGATCTTATTTCTAATCGGACCTTGATCTTAACACGTTCACTGTGTTTCCGCGGTTGTTACGGTTGGTTTGGTTAGGTTGCAAGTGGTAGATTAGGGAACTCGACTTTACTGCTCGAATACGTTTTTATCCCTCCTAAGAAGCATGAAAATACAATTTCACGATAACATTTCACCTTGTATGATAGCAGTGATTTTTTAAAAAGGTCACAAAACAGATGAAATGTCATTCATTTATATAGGTACGTGAACGAGCAATTTACCTCTTGGTACACATGTGGACCAATACGCAGGGAACGTGTTAATTATTAAATTATTAGCTATTCAAGACAACAGTCGAGCTTCCAGTTATTTCTTGCAAACTTCACCTGAAACTGTTGAAATTTTCACGTTTTTCAAAGCTCCAACTTAGCATCGTATTGTTTGATTAACTGGGACAAATTTTTATCTGTGTAAGTTAGAGTTTCGCATAAGAAGGATAACTCGAAGATCCTGTAAAATTCATTTTGTGCAAATAGCAATCTGGCTTAGACGGGAAATGATCTTCTCTGTTGGGAATTTCCTGGCTTGACTCCTGCGCTGCATCACTGCCCACCAGCCGCTCTGCTGCAGTTGCTTCTGTACAGCACTCTCACCATGTAGAGCTCATTTTAGATTTTTGGATAAGTTTTGTACAATTTATTCATCTACTCTCACTTTAGAACGTGTTTCTTGTCCAATTCTTGCTTCATGTCTACTTTTGTTTCTTCCTGAAAGTGTTTTATACCTTTTCACTCTCTGGAGCTCGATCATTTCCGTCCTTACGGCTGAATGGTTTAAAAGCCCCGTCTGCTTGCGCTTAGCATAGAGCTGTGTTGTTCCATTCTGTTTAGTTGGCTATCAATCCCCGTGTTTTCATCACAGTTTTAAATCCTATTTTATTGAAAAATTAATGTAAATAAATACATAACTTAGAGTCCCATAACATGTTAGATAGAGTTGCGTGCATTATGAGTCAGTGTATGACGATTTCAAATCAAGCAAGGCTATGCCTAAAATATCAGCTGGCTATAATTGAAGGCTGCAAGTTTTCAATGTAAATTTTCAATTCGACGTACTGGTAGTTCTTAGCTAAACCCCTGCCTAGATTTAAAATCGATCAGCATCTTTTGTATCTTTGAATTTGTTGCTGTTAAGTCTGCATTGAGTCAGTTTACGCTCTACAGCTGCTTCATCTGTATGTAGGGTCTTTTTTAAAAAGATCCACATCTCACACATTGTGGTGAGTTGACTTATTGCAGCGGCGTAAGTGCCACCGTAGTCGTGCTACCAGGATACGAAAGAAATACGCAAGTTTCAGTGGAAGGATTTACCACATGCAGGAACGCAATGGTTACTCGGATTTTGACCTGAAGCTCAGTTTTGAACACGTCATCGTTTAGCTTTTCTTTCTGAAAGAGTAATTGAATGGACTACAATAATGGCTGATGGTGTAAAGATGCTCGATGTTTGCAGGTCGCCGCCGTCCACCCCGACGCTGCCCACGCCCCCGTCAGGAGGCCTGGGGGTCCTCACCACCAATGGCCCCGCGGCTGTCACCTCACAGGGGCCTGCCGTCAGCGCCAACACTCTCTTGCTAGGTCCGCCCTTTTGCATAAACTAGTGCGTTAGCAATTCGGTCAATAAATCTGTACGTGTTTTTTATATTGGATCAGCATTTTCGCCTGGATATGTGAGCAAGTTATGTCACAGCAGTGCGTGAATGTGCACTTAACAAGTAGTTCACGCCAGCGCATAACGACATCACTCGTGTTGGTTGGTGGTTGTGCTCATGAAGCTGAGCACATGAAGCAGCTGAGGGTGCCTCAGCTGCTCGCCTCAGGGTCACTAGTGCGGCTGCTGGAGGCCCGCTAGGTGAAATATATAAGCTTCATCCCATAGTATTACTCCCAGAAGTCATGCTCAACCAAGTTTCAAGGATTATGTCGGACAACATAAAATTTGCATTGGGACAATGTATTGCGTCATTCTGGTATGTCATTTACGATGGATTATTCTTTCTTTTACCGTTTTCTCCTTTTGGCGCAAGTCTTGCGTCTTTTAAAGTTGCTAGTTTTCCTTATTGATTCGAGACGTGATTTGGCTTAAACTTCATAATGATGCGGTCAAAATTTGAAAGACGTTGCATGTGTCAAAAATTCAAGAAAATTAGGTTCAACACTTTGAGGTACTAAGTATATATGAATAAAATCAGAATTTTCCCATCATGAAGTGTCCTTAGATCATTTTCTCGAGCTCAACTATGACAGCATGCATGTGGAAGACTTGCTCTTTTGTGCAAAGGAAGGCTGCGAGTACTGAATGATCGGACCGTTGCCTGTGCAGGTAATCAGATCAACCCTGCGAGCGCAGTTGCCCAGAAGATGACGGATACTCTCCACGCCGAACTGCAGGCGCACAGCATCTACAAGCAGGAGGAGGAGGAGAGAGTAACGACACCTTTGGTGGGACCTGCGCTGCCTGGCAAGAAGCAGGTCAGTTCGGTATTCGTTTGTTGGTCTCGTTTCTGTTAGCTATTTCCTCAGACGAGGATGATATCAGTGTAACATTTGCCGACTGAACGGTCGTTTGTGCAATGCTCAGGTCCAGTCAAGTTGATTGCTGACTGACGTTTACTCCAGTGACTAGCTGTCCTGAGGAACCGAAGCACCATTTGATGAAATATATATGTCTGATTCCCCTCTATCCAACTTACATAGAATAAAATTGAAGAGACAAGCTAAAGGCGATAAAACCAGATGTCCGTCCTCTCCCGTTATCCCAGCAGAGGGATAGATTCTGGGAAGTAGTCCTTGCTAGGCTTCGTGTAGGCCATACACGCATCAGCACTTGCTGGAGGGCCGACCGCAACCGTACTGCGAAAATTGTATTGTGCCTTTAACGGTCCGACACATCCTCCTCGAATGTCCCGACTACGGACAAGAGCGCCAAGCTCACCTCGGCGATGAGCCGAACCTTCCTGAACTACTGACCGGCCCCGCCACCTGCGGGCTACGCTCCCCTCTGAACCTTTTTTTTTTACCTGAAATTCGTCTACTTCGTGAAATTTGACTCACCAACTGAAAATGAGTGACCTCTAGAGAGAAAATCTACTCAGCCTCATATGAGGCCCAAACCATCGCCAGCGCGGATGCCCGCGACTAGAAACACAGTCGCTCCTCTGTCAGACCAAGCTGACACACCACGGCACCAAAACGGGGTCGGGATGATCTACACCCCCCGCAAATTCCCAATATGAGACCTAAATGTAGCACCGCTACCAAATTACGCTGTGATTTCGTCAGAGTATCAAAAACGGCGGGAAAAAACCCAAAAATAATAATAATAACAATAATAAAATTAAAGAGAACAGCGAGGGAAGTAAGTAAATATTTTTGTCAAACCCCAAAATAAAGAAGAGGGTTGTAATTTGCGTACTTTATTCAACAGATTTCAAGCGGAAGATCTTGAAAATTTAAGATGTTTTAAACAAGTGTGGATTTTTTAAATTAAGTTCTTGTTTGCTTCTGAAGATCCTCAATCAGGTACTATCAAGGTAAGTTACTCATCATTCGAGGAGTAGTTACTCATACATTTTTCCTACTTCTAGTCTTACTTTTCTGAAACTTGAATAATCTTTATGGTGACGTGTTCAGAGCGCCAGTATTGGGGTGAGCAACAGCGCGCTGAACTGCAGCAGCAACGGCAACAACAGCAGCGGAGGCAGCAGCAGCAACGGCGCCACGCAGCCGCCCCCGTTCCCACAGTCACTGGAGCAGCTGCTGGAGCGTCAGTGGGAACAGGGCAGCCAGTTCCTCATGGAGCAAGCGCAGCACTTTGACAGTACGTGCCTTCCTCGCTGCGGTGGGGACCTGTTAGGCTGGGGGCTATCACTATTTTTGTTGTTTGTGGGGTTTTACTGTCAGG
The DNA here is from genome assembly GCA_030386875.1 of Morinoia aosen. Lineage (NCBI taxonomy): Eukaryota > Metazoa > Arthropoda > Malacostraca > Amphipoda > Talitridae > Morinoia > Morinoia aosen. The sequence goes on along the minus strand of CM059579.1, from coordinate 53,719,408 downwards.
ACGTTTGGGGATATTAATATTAAGTATGGGTTTTTAATGCCTGGGCACAACCATGCTCGGAGAATTTCTTTTATTGTCTCAGGGCTACAAACGTGTTATAGATTCTGTGAAAAGGTTATGAACGGTTACTCTGAACTAGAATTTTTTGTCAAGTTAGCCACTTGCCCAGCAAGGACAAGTGCAAACCGTCCAAAGTATAATGTAATAAAATCATCCACCGATAAGTTAATACTTTAATTCAGAGCCTATCTCAGTTGCGAGTAAGTTCTGCTTTAAAAATACCACAGAAAGTAATAAAAACGTACCTGAAAAAGCAACGTTTCTACCTAAAAAATCTCCGGGGAACGAGATATTGTAATAAGTCTCCTTTTTTTTCTAAAGAGTTGAACTGAGGCAATTTTCAGGTTGTTCCGAAATACTCCTAGTTATTTGAATATTTTTTATTATATAGTTTTCATTACAATATACTAAAACTACTCATTTACTGTTACATAGAAAAATTGTATGATTTTTCTTGTTAATCAAATTCTCCCAGGAGGACCATGTGAGGGCCTGAGCTAAAGGTTAGGTAGGCTTCCTTTTGTTGAAATAGAATAGGTATTTGTTTTGTTACGGACCATCTTTTTTCGGTTCACTGCTGTCCTGTTTTTCTGCACCTACTACTTTCTTCTTCAACTTTTTCTTGTTTCATGAACTTCTTTCTTAGCTTCCTGTTTCTGTGCACCTTGTGCATAGATTCCGCGTTCCCTCAACTCCATACTAAATGGTGCCTTCCTCCTTCCTCTCTTAGAACATCTTTGTCGTGCAATTAAGGGAGGCTAAAACTTTCTTGTATAATAATAATAATAATAATAATGTTAATCAAATTCAACACTTCTTTTATAACAACTCGAATGCTATTTTTGTTCTTCCATCTGAGACCAGAATGAACCATTTATAAAACACGTTGTATTCAAATATTTTGCCGCGTGTGACTGGCATAAAAAAATTAATATCTAATTCGAATTCCAGTAAACATGGTACCAAGCTGATGAGTATTGCTTAACTCTGCATTACCCGCCGCAGTCGCGTCGCTGCTGTCGTGCCTCCACCAACTACGCCAGGAGAACACGAGGCTGGAGGAGAGCGTGACCGCGCTCTCAGCTCGGCGCGACCACCTGCTGGCGGTGAACGCCAGGCTCTCCGTGCCCCTGGGACCGCCCTCGTCTCACGTCTCCTCGGCCTCCCCTCCTGCTGGTGATGTTGGGCCCGGTGGTCCCAGTGGTTCCCACACTCCCCAGCACCCCATCTCCAGCGCGTCCCTCAACTCCTCTCCAGGTGCGTGTGTGGCTCGACACTTTTATCTTGAAATAAATTTCATAAGTCACTCTACAGAGATATGTGCGCTGTTCACGTCTGTCTCTTGCCCACAATGGACCTGGTGGTTTTACTCCCAATTGTAACTCAGTAATTCAGAAGGGGGTCATTACGGACGTCTGCGAAGCATTTCGTTTGTTCCCGTATTTTCTTTCTTTTTGCCTTATTTTCTTTCTTTTTGCCTTATTTTCTTTTTTTTTTGCCCTATTTTTTTTTTTTTTGCCTTTTGTATTTTCTTCTTTTTTTTTGCCTTATGATTAGTTTTCAATTTTTGTATCGGTTTCAAAAAGGCTATCGTAGTTTCTTCTGACAAGGCTTGCAGCGATGTTGAAGGCTATGTTGGGTGTTGGAGTCTCTAGTTATGAGCCTTTTTCTCGAGTCAGAATTTCTGGACAGAATGTTTCTAAATTCTGGCTTCCCGAGAATTTGCCTTTTGAGAAACACTACAAGAATTATGAGTTAATGTAACGCATAAGATACAAAGTAGTGTTGTTCAAAAACTACATATATTCAGGACAGAAAAAAATACAGTCTTTCTAGTGCAAAGTTTGCTCATCTGTGGAGATCATGGCGCAGAACATCGGAACTCGAGTTATCAATACATTGATTTCATATCGCACTTGTCTGCCAAATTACCTGTAGCTAACCCCAACGATGTGTCCAAACCACCTTTGTTTCCAAATTTGTGGCCGTCTCCATCTTCATTTACTCTGTCGGCGGCAGCAGTAGTTGTTTCAAAAACGATCTACGCTTTTAGATGAAAGAGTATCACGAACAGTAATGTGTGCGCCAGAAGCACAACGTAGTCCATCTCAATGAATTGTTCTTCCAAATCCTACACAATCTGTACATTGCAGCTCATCCTTTAAAATATGCGGTCACTCAGCTGCGTATTCGCATGTTGTGTATGTAAATGTAGTTTTACTGATATTACTTGTACATGGAACTACTTCATCGCTGTTGTGTTTTTGATAGAATAAATGCTTTTTGGTTAAGCATTTTCTAATGAAATAAATAAAAGCAATTTGAATATTCGCAAATTCCTCTGCAGTGATGAGTCTGTGATGAGTTGAGTATATGTTTTCTGGTGGATAAAGTAATTTTTGCGTGTTGCACACTGGATCCCTTGGTACTCTTTGGTGTCAGCTCATCGTTTTCAGGTCCTATGCTGAAGCTGTTGTGCTAGTGAAGGCTTCTTATGACGTTCTTTCCCATGACTAGTTAAAAAATATATTTACCATGATTTCTCTCAATAATATAGAAATCACCGAACATAAGAGTGCTCAAACGGTGTGGGGTCTAGGGTTAGAACCCTCTATTGTGGTCAAACCTTCACTTTTCAGGTGCGCATCTTGCTGTTTCTTTTCTTCTTTTTCTCACTTGTTGGACCTGTTGATGATTTGTACCACCGACCATCACTTGTCACTTGAAAAAAATGAGTTTTCAGCATTTTCGACTTCGAATAATACCGCAGTTAGAAAAGTAAAATCATAAAAACTTACAATTAATTTCAACTAACATCTGCCTTGATCTGTCTGACTATCTAAAAAACAAATTTGCGCAAGGGACTCCGGTGCAACTAGTCAAATTATCTCAATCCCATTTTGCAAAAGGAATAAAAGTCTCATGCAAATTCAATCACTTAATTCTCTTATGTAAAAACATGCTTGACCTGATCATGGTGTCCTGCCGCTTGCAGTTGGTGGGAGCGCTTTACCGTCTCGCTCGTCCCCTGTGACGGGCGCCAGCCACCACCAGCACCACCTCCTGCACAACTCGAGCACGCCCCCGTCCGCCGCGCCCCCACCGCCACCGTCAGGCCCCGTCGTGTCCTCCCACCACCTGCAGCACCACCCGCCTCCCCAGCACCACCTCGCCAGCGGCGGCATCGCCGTGTCGTCGCACGGCGGCGTGATGTCGTCAGGGCACATCCCTCCTCCCCACCACACCTCGCCCGGCGGTGTCCAGCTCCAGCATCCTCAGATCGCAGCCCGGCAGCAGCAGCAACCACCTCAGCAGCCACCCACGCGTCACCCGTCAGGTAGACTCCTAATCTCGGCTGAGAAGTGTCGAGCGTTTTTGTTACTAGACTAAATTCTGTGGGAAGTTAGTGGTCTTCTGTGTTTTAATGTAAAGACAAAATTTTCTGCTTGAAATTGGAGTTTTTCGTGTTCTCAGTTTGTATTACCAGACAAAATTTTGTGTTTGATCTTGAAGTTTAGTGTATTCTTCATTTCAATGACGGGAGAGAACTTTGATTTTGGTGTGGAAGTTCTTGGTATTCAGTAGTCTGCGGTTTTATTACAAGATAACTTTCTGCTCTATATTGAAGTTTTTCGTGATTTGTTTTTGCATTACAACACAACACCTGTTAAAATTGGAGGTTTGGAACGCTGTCAATATGACGCGTTAGGTTGTACAGTTCTCATTGTGTGGTGCATGTGCAGGTGGGGCAGTGAGTGGGGTTGCCCACCACCGCGTGGTGTCGCCCCACGACCGCCGGCCGGTGACCCACTCGCCCCAGGAGAACGGTGGGCTGGAGGGTGGCGGCGAGTACTCCGGTAAGGGGGGCGGCTACCACCGCTCGTCCGCCGCTGGTGGCGGTATTGTGACGGCGCAGCCGCACTCGCCCTCCATGATGCCTCCTCACCAGCCGCCGCCCCCGCAGCATCACAGGTGCGACTGCGTGCTTGTGCCTCACGTGCTCCAACCTATCTCGAGTGTGGCCTGTGGCCCTGTCTGGTTACAGCCTTGTTGTGTTTCTCTCTTGTTGGACTTGGTGTTGATTTGTACCACCGACCGTCACTTGTCACTTGAAAAAAGTTTTCAGTATTTTCGACTTTGAAAAAAAAACACTGTTAGAAAGGTAAAATCATAAAAACTTGCAATTAGTTTCAACTAGCATTTAACTAACCAAACTAAGTTATTCATTAAAGCAAAGTTTTCTTTGTAATCGCGTGGGTAGTTGAATGTTGGTTTGTCCCGATCACTACCCTATCCATCTCGATCCTGTCCATCCTCAAAATATGCAAGCCAGATATGAACGGTATGACCTAAACAAAGGAAATTGGACTCTGTTTAGCAGACTGACCCAGTTGTCAAGTGAGGATATCGACCAGCTGAATGGAAAGAATGTTGAGGATCACACAGCTACTTTGACCAACATCTTACAGCAAGCTGCTGATACATCCATACCTCGCAAGAGCGGCTCTCTACCGCGACCTCCGGTACCGTGGTGGAACTCTGAGTGCGAAATGGCAAAGCGCGAGCGTACGCGAGCTGAAAGAGCCTTGGAAAGATGTAACAATGCGTATAACAGGATCCGATACAATAGAGCAAAGGCAATCTGCCGGAAGACCTTCCTGACAAGTAAACAATCATCCTGGAAAGCTTTCATCAGTAGTATAAATATCAAAACCAGCTTAAACTTAGTATGGAAAAAAGTCCAAAAGCTGTCCGGAAAATTTAAATTGACTCCTACCCCAAAGTTGAGAGATCCCCGTACGAACAACCTGACTGAAACATTGCTGGAAGCTGCGGAGATGCTGGCGGAACACTTCTCATCAGTGAGTGATAACGCAACCGTCGACGCATCCTTCACGCGATATAAGGAAAGGTGGGAAGGAAGACCTCTGCGGTTGGGGGGAGACAATGAAGCATACAATAGCCCCTTAACCATGTCAGAACTTAAAACTGCCTTACGCACAGCCAGCGATAGCGCTCTCGGCCATGATGACATCTCGTACAGCATGATTAAAAAAGCCCACGAAACCTTCCTCCCTGCAGTACTCTCTCTCTTCAACAAAATATGGTCCCAGCAGGAATTCCCAGCAACTTGGTCACTAACAATAATAATAGCAATTTTAAAAGCTGGTAAAGATCCGACATCTCCAAATAGTTACCGTCCAATTGCTCTCACCTCATGCTTAAGCAAACTGCTTGAAAAAATTGTTAACAGGAGACTAGTCTGGTTTTTGGAATCGACTAGGAAAATAGTAAATATCCAATCTGGCTTCCGGAAGAACCGAAGTACCACCGACCATTTGGTGACGCTGTCATCACACATCGCTTCGAGTATTACTTCAAAGAATCACCTTGTTGCCGTCTTCTTTGACCTACAGAAAGCATATGACACCGCATGGACATACGGAATCCTACTGAAACTTCAGAAATATGGTATACATGGGCACCTTCTTGCTTTCCTACACAATTTCATGAATAATAGAAAAATTAGAGTCCGTCTCCAGAATGTCCACTCGTCAACCAAGAGCCTCCGAGGAGGAGTCCCTCAGGGAAGTATCCTCAGCTGCGTGTGTTTCCTTGTTGCCATAAATGATATCGCTGATGAAATTCCGCAGAGTGTCCATCGGCTTCTATACGTAGATGACTTCGTCATCTATGTGTCGGGCAAAAAACCGGAGTTCCTAAAACGACAATTGCAGATCGCTATTAACCACCTCACGCAATGGACAGCAACCACTGGATTTCAATTCTCCCCATCCAAAACAGTGACTATGCATTTCTGCCGTACTCGTGGCTGTCTGAAAGCCTCCCCCGAACTTCATCTAAACAATGCAGTGCTACCACATGTTGAACAATTCAAGTATCTGGGATTAATCTTCGACTCGAGCCTTACCTGGCGGCCTCACATCCAATCCCTCAAACGATCATGTTCACAACACATAAACTTAATGAAAGTCATATCCCATACCCAGTATGGAGCAGATCGGCAAACCTTGCTCCGTCTTTATATGGGTCTACTAAAGCCAAAATTGGACTATGGCTCAGAAGCTTATAGCTCTGCATGTGCTACCCTAATGAAATCATTGCACACTGTGCAGAATTCTGCCCTTCGGGTAGCTACTGGTGCGTTCAAAAGTTCACCTATCTTATCTCTCCATGCAGAAACCGGAATAAAACCTTTAGCGTATTACCTGGAAATAAAGATCGTAAACTATTACCTTAGACTGCTCTCTGATCCTGCTCAACAAATTCTCTCAAAAATTCGCTGTGCTTCGGGACGCCTGCATGCAAACGAAAGAAGCCCCAAACCATTTTATCTTCGCCTGCAAACGATACTAAGAAACTATGACATCTCACTGGAGTGCGTGGCTCCGGAAAGCGTCTCCCCCATTGCGCCGTGGGTCTCTCCCCCGATAGCTGTGTGCAGTGAACTGGCTGACCTGCATAAACGACTGCTTGGTGCAGCCCCATCCAGAGCCCTATTCCTCGATCACTTCGTACGTCACTCTGAAACAGCTGTCTTCTTTACCGATGGATCTAGAACTGAACATGGCACGGCATATGCAGCCGTCCATGGGTTAAACATACTAGCGGTCAAACTCCCTTCAGTGGCTTCGGTGTTCACAGCTGAGTTGTGTGCAATACTGTCCGCGGTGCGCGCATCTCGAGCGGTGGATACGAGTATGATCACAATCGTCTCAGACTGTCGTAGCGCCCTACAAAGTATGATAAAACCCTGCAACACCCATCCTATAATAACGCAGATCCTAACGCTGATGACTGAGATCGGAAAACATTATACATTGTGCTGGGTGCCTAGCCATGTGGGTGTGGCGGGGAACGAGAGAGCTGACGAGGCTGCACAGTCTGCCACCCAACGAGAGCGCCAGATACGCAAAGGAATGCCTCGCGGAGACTTCGCATGTGCCTTTAAAAGACTCGTCCATCAAAATTGGAATCATGACTGGCGTGAAGTGACTGAGAACAAACTCCGAGAAATTAAGGACACGACGCAACCCCTCCGAACAAGCTGCTGGACCAACCGGGAGTGGGAGATAAAGCTGTGTCGCCTCCGTATTGGACATACACTTCTAACGCATGAGTATTTGATGAACGGGACTGCGCCGCCGCAATGTCTCCAGTGTCAAGTTACTGTGAGTGTAAAACACATTCTCACCGAGTGCCAACGATATGCTGCACTAAGACGCCGTTACTTCGGTCAGGGCGAGGTGGTGATGAGCGAGTTGCTGGGAGACTCGGGCCCGGTTGAATTGGGGGGAGGCCTCTATAGGTTTCTCCAAGAAGCTGACTTATTCTATGTAATCTAATTTCCCATGAGTTCTAAATTATAAAGACAGGCAAATTGATAGTGATGCCATTTATAATTTTAGTTTGAATTGTGCTTGAAATGTAATATGTTACTGCGACTCACTGTGCGGATCACTTGTTAGTGGTAACGGTGGTTAAACAATTACAATAATAATAATAATAATAATGTTGGTTTGTCCACACAAAAAATTCGAACATTCTCGCTCTAGGCCTTTGACACATTGCACTATTACCGTGCTGAGCTGCAGCATACTCTGGCTACACACGGGCTGTGTCAAGCGCTCAAAAGCCGTTTATGGAGGAATTTTTCTTGTAAACTAGAGTATATTTCTTACATAGAATGAGCGCAAAATTAAATTGATCCCACTACGCAATCGAGCTCATCACGATGACTCGTTTAGTGCTGAATTCAAACTTGATCTGTACCATCGCATGCTACCTGAATAGAGATGTGACTCAAAAAAACCATGCCGTTTTTTTTTTAAACACGTTTTTTTTTACAAAAAAAAACCGTGGCAAAAAAACGTGGATATATTTTTTTTTAATATTTTGTCTGAAAATAACTCAGCAAGAGAAAGAACCACATTACATTATTTGTTTTCATGTCAAATTACAAAATAAAACAACATAGTTCTGAATTGATGGTTTTCCATGGTTTTATGAAATTTTTCATTTTCTGCGGTTTCATGTTTTGATATTTCATTTATTTTACAATACATGTGAATAACCTTCAACTCCCAAAATGGTGTGTTATAATAACATATCTTTACTTATGGTCATTGATAGAGATGTGACTAAAAAACCATGCTGTTTTTTTAATAAAAAGCATGTTATTTATACAAAAATTATGAATAAAAACATGGATATTAATATATTTATGTGACTTTGAAAATCGAATGCTGTTTTTTTTAACATTGTTTTTTAACAGAAAAATCTTGACTAAAAAAACATGGCTATTATATTTTATGGGACCAAACAAATTGTTTTTTTTTAAACATTTTAAAAAAATCATGACTAAAAAAACACGGATGTAAATATCAGGAAAGTTATTTTTCTTTAATCGAATTGTCTTTAGAAACTTATAAACAAAGAATGCTGTTAATATTAAAATCATGTTTATTAGAACTGTACTAGGTCTTAGAATAAAAAATCTACAAAGAATCTATTCACTCCATAAAACCTTTCGGAGACCAGCTCCAACCTCAGTCATTCAGTAAAATTTGGTGAAATGGACAATGAATTTTCACTGTTCCTTTGAAAAACATTTGACTAAATGACTTACTGAGGATGGAGCTAGTCTCCAAAAGGTTTTATAGAGTGAATAGATTCTTTGTGGATATTTTATTCTAAGACCTGGTACGGTTCTAATGGATATTAATATATCTTATGTGGCCAAAAAATCCATGCTGTTTTTTGAATGTTTTTGTTACAAAAAAGTCATTACTAAAAAACACGGATATTAATGACTTTTTGTGAAAAAAACATGGTTTTTAAAATGTCATGTTTTTTTGGTCATATAAAATTTAATAACACTCAGTTTTTTGTAAAAAATCTGTTTTTCAAAAAGCGTGGTTTTTTGGTCACATAAAATAAATTAATATCCATGTTTTTTTTACAGATAAGATTAGTCATTAGTTTTAGCCTCCCTACTCGGCAACAAATGCAATCCAAAGAGAGGAAGGAAGATTACGAAACAAGATCAAAATTGGGGAAATTTCACTGTTCCCTTTACCACGTTTTACTGGCATCGAACTCGAAATATTTTCTTACGGTTATTTGATGTGCAACTTTCATTTTGTGGTTTAGGGAACAAAAAAGAAAAACAGACAAGGATTTGATAGAGGTTACCCGTGCTCAGGTGCGGGTATCCAGCCCACCCGCACCTTCTCGTGGTGGTGCCGTTAGTACACCCACTACGACTACTGTCATTCGTACAACCTGTTGTACTGGGATAGCGACTTGATTATTGTAATAGTTTATCGCCAATCAGAATTATTGTGGGTGGAACCAACGCGGGGGGCGCCTAGGGCACCTCGGTGCTCTAGGTTGTGAATTTTTTTTTCATTTTTGGTTTGCTACGCGTTCGTTAGTGTAAGGTAAATAACTAGGTTGCATAACCTGCTAAATCGTGTATTGTTCCAATTTTGTGTTAAATTTGTAGTTTTGTTCGTGTTCTAAAGCCTAAAATTATATCAAAAATTTCTGTGTGTATAATAGGAAAAAACTAACCGGCCCCCTTGATTTATCAAGGGGACCCACCCCCTGAAACTAAATACAATGTTGAGTGAAGAGTGTCCAACGGGAGTTGATCGGGAGAGGAAGGAAGACTCGCAACGCGGAATGGGAGATCAAGACAGCGGCAATCCTCACAGTGAGGTGGAGCAGAGGAACAGGATTGAGGGTATTCGAAGGAGGATTGAAGGAGCAATTGCTTCAATAATTGATGGATCTGCGGAGAGTCGAGAAGCCACAGCTGCGGAGGTGAGTGGTGCTGATGGAGTGAGTGAGATTGAGGGACGGCTGAGGCAAATCGAGGAAGCAGTGTTGATGGCACAATCAGACACACCTGCAGGACAAGTTCTACTAACGGAGAAAAAGGAAAAAAACCCAAGAAAAGAAAAAAAGAAATACGTGCCTCTAGTTGTGAGAGACAATGAACAATATTTTCCCAAGTATTTCTCAATGATATTTGAAACAGAAAGGAAGAGAACTATCAACCCATTTAACATCATCGAAAAAATTGAAGAGATAACTGGAGCAAAACTGATAAGAATCTTCAGCATGGGCCGTCAGACGATGATGGTGGAGGTGCGGAGCGCAGTGCAGGCAGAAAGGATTGTTGGCGTGACGTGCGTGGAAGGTGTACCGTGCCAGACGACAGAATACGGCCGATTTAACCACTCGGTAGGCTTAATATACATTAGTGACTTCGACATTGTTGACATCGAAGAATTCAAGTCTGGTCTGCAGGAACAGTACAACGTGGTGGAAGTAACCAGAGCAACATTTATTAAACCAAGATATTCCGAAACTCAAGCTTTTCTGATAACATTCCAGCAACCGACGGTTCCCTACAGCATTTATGTACCCGGGGAAAGACAGGACACCAAGGTATACCCATTTAATAGTAAGCCGATGATGTGCTTCAACTGTCAGGCATACGGACACACCGCCAAGCGATGCCGCGGCACTTCACTTGTCTGCAGGAAGTGTGCTGAGGTGGGCCACTCCTCTCCGAACTGCAGCTCTGAGCAGCTGAAGTGTGCTCACTGTGGAGGACCCCATGCAGCGGACAGCACCCAGTGTGACAAAGAAATGGAAGAAAGAAGTTTGTTGCAGATCACAGAAAAGGAAAAGGTAACATTAAGAAGGGCAAAACAAATTAAACAGGGTGTGCAAGAAACTGAACGAGTACCATCACCTGATAAGTTCATCACACATTTCGACTGCAAAATGAATGAAGCACACAGAAGGAAAATGTCACTCTGGCTGCTGGAGAAGTGCATCACTCAACATCTCGGTAACAAACCAAAAGCAATTAGATCCCGCAGTAAAACTGTGTTCACAGTAGAAGTGTGCGATGCAACACAAAGCCGTAAAATGAAGCTGATACAACATTTAAATGAACTACCGGTCACAGTAAAAGAAAATCTCGACTTTGCTGTTCAAAAAGGCCTCGTCTACGTATACGAATATGACCTAAACAATTTTGAAGTATTCAAGACAGGACTCTTGGAAAAATGCGGCGCGCAAGATGTAGTCCAAGCAACATGGATAAAGCCCAGAAACCAGCTCGCAAAACCTTTATTAGTGTCCTTCAGACAACCTATCCTGCCAAATTATATTGATATACCTGGAGAACAAGCAAGATCACAAGTTTATGAAGTAAAGCCGAGACCTATGTTATGCAAAAGATGTCAGGAGTATGGCCATGGAGTGAAGTACTGCCAAGGGGAACAAATCTGCCCTAAGTGTAGCTTGGCTGGCCATGAAATGGATGAGTGTACATCGGAAGAAAGTAAGTGTTACCACTGCAGTGAGGGCCATGTAACTGGAGCGAGGAATTGTCGGATGCGAGTAATGGAGGAGGAAATTCTGGTGATTCAAAGCAGAGAGCGTGTATCCAAGGGGCAAGCCAGAGTATTGTTCAGTTACCGGCACCCCAACTTTTCAATGAATTACAGCAAGGCAGTAATGACACCTGTCAACCATGATAAAATAGAACTAATAACAAGTAAGAAAAGAAATCGTGCAGATGACCTAGAACCGGCAGCGGAACCGCAGCAAAGCAAGAAGAAGACGACAACAGGAATGGTCAGTGAAGGAAACGGTGGCCGGAGCAGAAGGTGGTCAGTGACCGGAGACGAAACTCAGAGAGAAACGGAAGTGGTTTGTGAAAGTCCCAATACAGGAAGACTTTACACCACGAAAGTCAGCCTAAGCCTTGAGACATCTGCCCGCGAAAAAGAAAGAGAGTCAAGAGTGAGAGAAACGAAGAAGATATTTGATGAATACACGCGAGAGGCAAAGGGAAGAGTGGAGGAGGAGGACAGAAGTAACTACGAAGAGGAGCTACGGAAGTCTACTCGCCCAAAAGTAAGAGTAAATAAAGGACAGCGGCCGCGTGGAAATTCGGGAGAGAGCTACAGGCGGAGATCTCCTAGAGGACGAGAGGATGGAAGGAAGCCTGGTCAACATTCTAAGGAAAGCAACATACGCAAGTGGAGGTAATGGCGGTGGAAGAAGTCAAGTTCATCCAGTGGAACCTGCAGGGGATGGCGACATCAAAAGAAGACCTCATCAACCTGGTTGATACACACAAACCTGCAGTGATAGCAGTCCAGGAGACATTCCATGGGAATGATTTTGTGTCACCTATACAGGGATATAATGGTCGGTGCAAGCAGGGCCATTACAACCACAGGTTTCATGGAGGGGTGACACTCGTCGATACCAACTCAAGAAATTGAAATCAATTCACCTACTCAAATTATTGGTGCAAGGGTGTGCCTAAATAACTATAAAGTCATCACAGTAGCATCTATTTACCTACCACCAAGGACAAATATAAACATCGAAGAGCTTTTTGACGCAATCAAAGGAATGCCAAAACCCGTTATCCTGATGGGAGATTTCAACGCCCATCACAGTGACTGGGGAAATAGTACCATAGATCGAAGAGGACGATTGATGCAAGATTTCCTAAAACAAGGCATCGTTAATATTATCAATGATGACTCAGCCACCCATATCTCAGGATCGGTGATTGACCTGACCTTGACCACCCCTGATATAACACCGGATGTAAAATTTACCGCCCTCTCTTCAGTGCTTAGCAGCGACCATTTCCCTATAGTGTTGACCTTATCAGTGCGACAAGCTGACGGACGTGTTGAGCCGGAAGGATGGAATTTCAGGAAGGGCAATTGGAAGCAATATCGTGAAGACGAAATATGGAGAAATGCCCACGAACTTGAAATACCGGAGGATCCAGACGCGGCAGTGGTCGATCTTTACACAAAGTTTGGTTGCGCTGCTGAGAGGTGGGTACCTAAATACAAGAGGAGACGGTGTTATGCAAAGCCGTGGTGGACTGCAGACTGCAAAGCAGCTTGGCGGGAAAGAGAAAGGTGTTACAGGATATATAAGAGGACGGGACTGATGGAAGATAAGGTCAAGTGGAAGAGAGCACGGGCAGTGGCAACGAGAACCTTCAGGGAAGCAAAACAGAGCAGTTGGCGAGAGTACGTCACAACTCTCAGCACCAACACGCCTAGCAGCTGCGTGTGGGAGAAAATAAATAGAATCAGAGGAAGAGTGAAGAGACAAATAAAAATGCTAAGCGAGAATGGAGTCCAATACTCAACGCTGAAGACCATCGTTGAGAAACTAGCCGAGACATTCAGGACCACATCCAGCGATAGAAACTACTCGAGTCAATTCCTACAATACAAGCAACTTATTGAACAAACCCCAATGGTTTTCACAAGCAACAACAGAGAACCATACAATGCTCCTTTCACCATGTGTGAACTATCATCTGCCATCAAGAGTAACAAAATCCCGACACCTGGACCGGACAATATCAGTAATCTTATGATCAAGAATCTACCGACTAATGCTCTCCAATATCTGCTGAAAGTATACAACAAACTATGGAGTTCCGAATTCGTGTATCAACCATGGAAACAGGCTATTGTAATCCCTGTCCCAAAACCCGGCAAAGATAACACAAACCCAGTAACTATAGACCAATCTCATTGACGAGTTGTGTATGCAAAACATACGAAAAGATGATCAACAGAAGGTTAATGGAATACCTCGAAAACAATAAACTCCTCTCCAGTGTGCAGTGTGGCTTCAGACGACATCGAGCAACCGTAGATCATCTTGTACGGTTTGATACGTACATTAGACAGTCGCTGGCCAATAATAAATTTGTCATGGCAGTGTTTTTTTATTTGGAAAAGGCTTACGACATGACGTGGCGCTACGGAATTTTGAGAGATTTGGCGACAGCTGGTCTAAGGGGAAGATTGCCAAAATTCGTTGAGGAATTCCTCAAAGATCGAACGTTTAAAGTCAAACTTAGGGAAGAAATGTCTCAAGCTGAAGATCTAGCCACAGGAACGCCTCAGGGAAGCACTTTAAGCGTCACACTTTTCGCAGTAAAAATGAACTCATTGGCAAGTGAAATCCCATCAGAAGTGTTCAGCTCTCTGTTCGTGGACGATCTCCTCATAGCATTTGCAGATTACGACAAGACCAAAGTACAAGCAGAGTTACAGATAACAATAGACAAAATCACCCATTGGGCAATGCAAAACGGATTTAAATTCTCCTCAACCAAGACGACCGCAATGAATTTTTATAAAGGGAGAGAACCAACACTTGTTCCAACCCTGCAACTAGAAGGAAAAACAATACCAACCGTCGAAAGCACAAAGTTCCTTGGTCTCCACTGGGACAGAAAACTCAATTGGATTACCCATATCCATAAGACAAAAGAAAAATGCCGAAATGACTTGAACCTGATGAGATCTGTGTCTGCATATACTTGGGGTGCAGATCAGGATATTCTAATGAAATTATACAGATCCCTGATCCGGTCAAAGATTGACTACGGAAGTATAGTGTACGGTTCTGCCAGTGCAGCGGCGCTGAGGGAGATTGATGCTGTCGTAAACGAGGCAATGCGCTTTAGTACGGGCGCTTTCAAGACGACACCATTAGCGAACCTCCACATCATTTGCAACGAACCAAAACTAGAGCTACGAAGGAAAGACTTGCTACTCCGATATTTCTTTAAGCTTAAATATCATTTCCTAAATCCAGCATATTGTTGTTTCAATAATACTAAACTTGAAATGTTTTTTACCAGCCGCAAGTGCACCTCAGAACCGGTTATCCAGAGAATACGTCAGGCCTTAACTCAGTATATCATTCCAACCCAGCCCGTCCAGCCGAGCCTTACACCTGCATCATTTTCGTGGGTCTTGAGGAGACCAGAAGTGGAACAGCACATGACTAAAATGAAGAAAGAAGAAATAGACGCATCTATCGTACGGCACATATGTTCCGTCCCTTTCCATGTACAGGTCGAAACTAACGCGAATGAGGTTCGGGAGTGACTCAAATGCAGTAACGTGGTTATCCTTTATTGGTACTTCGGAATTGGCGCAGGCTTCGGTAATGGCACAGAATCTGTTAGATCGGACGGTAGGGGCTAATACGAAGTGATGTTACTTCTATAACGCATCTGTGATCTGTACAGGTGCCTCCTCGTCAGTCACGCTTCCGCTACTGAACAGCGATGACTCTTATTAAGTGCTACCTCTACGGCAGGCCACCGCTAATGAACGGCGATGTCTCTTGCCGGTTCTATTTATATACTCGGCGGGCGCACATAATTGTTCCCCCCACGTAAAAATTCTTTATCACAATAAAAATTTTAGCAAAGCATAAATTCAACAAAATTCAACGGTAATCCTACATCTCGTTAAACATTATTAATTTTAGTTTCAATTCAATACTTGATTTATTATCCAAAATCAACTAATTAATCACTCTTCCCACTTAGCTTCAAACAAATTATTTATCAACTTATTCTTATTAATTCAATTCAAATTCAATATTGGATACACCACACAATTTTATTAACTTATCGAAATCAAAAATCAAATCACGTACGTAATAAATCATCTCTATAAGGTACACTTTTTTGAACAAACTGGACACAAACCGTCAAATCGAGAATAATACATTACATTACTACAAATGGCAAGGTAAAGGTTGATTTGCTTTTCCGTAGGATTCAAATCGTCCTACGATTCAAATTAACTTATGTCAATTCAACTAAATTAAATATTGAAAGTAAATTAAATAGAATAATCAATAAATGAACTAATTCAATTCAACCAATCGACAAGCGTGCAATTTGGTTTTTATTCGCAGTATAAATAATTCGTCTCCTTATCTCGCGTGAAACATGAACAAACATTTCCATAGGGCGAGTAAAACGACATCAAGGATTATAATTAACGACACCAAGAACAAGTAATAATCCGTATAAAATAGAAATATTCTAAGACATGGAAGGTGTCTACTCCTCGTATATCACGCGTAATATGATATTCAGTCGTCTCCATCTTGTATGTGTAAAAATCCATCTTGTAGGGACGTGCACGTGGACTCTGTGCATGAGGCACGTGTGTTTTGTCATGTTAATGTGAATGTAGAAGTCTAGCGTTGTAATGTTATGCGCTAACTTGAGGTGGAAGTGCAAGTATTTGCCTAGGACTATTACTGATTTCTTTCCAAGCGGTTCGACGCAAAGCTACGTCATCACCACTTAGTCGTCCAATAACCTTGTTGAGATCTCTTTTAATATAAATAATCATTACAGTAGTTATAATCGTGATTAACGTGTAAAGGAGCAACAGTATGTCACTTAATTGATCAGGAATGAGGTCGACTCTCGTTTCCTCTGTATGGCGGATGAGTTCATCCGATATCTGACCATTATTGGCTTTAATTGCAGTTAGAATGGCTTCTACGTTAATATTGGATACTTTGTTACCCATGTTAGCGGGCCACAAAGCGACTAACAGAGCAGGAAGTAAAATGATTGAAGTCTTTGAGGTGCTTATTTAAATTAAGTAAGTAGTTATTATTGATTATTAATTGTTATTGAAATTAGATAAGTGCGCAAACCAAGTAGTAAGTGAAGGTGTAAAGTGTATGTGTATATTGTAAATCGGAATGTGTAATGTTCTGGAATTGTTCAGGAGTCGCCCAAGGAATCTGAAAGGAAACGACACAGCAGATTAGCATGGCCACAAGTTTAAAGTAAACAATTGTCGTTTCATACTAAGGCAACGTTTCCTTCTCATTAAGACACATTCATTCCAACTACAATGCCTGACATTGTTTTCAAACAAGTTGCGGCAGATGCGATGCAGTTCTCGCGGGTTTCGCACTCGCACTCTCGTGTCGACATTTCCACGATTGCACCTAAGTTTATCAACTCTAGCTTACGACTTGATGAACACAACTTTGATGTCGCAATAACAGTATGACAACATCCTAAGTTCAACATCTCGTCACAAGGTGTTTGCGCAACAAAATATTTCCTAACGCAAAACATACATAAAGTCATAAGAAAAAACTCATAGAACGCACATACAAGCTAAAAACTCATAGAACACACTTACAAGCTAAAAACTCATAGAACACACTTACAAGCTAAATACCATTTAAATGCATATATGGAATGGCAATTTCGGGATATATGAAAATGAACAGTTCCAAACTAGGTTGACAATTTTACCCTTTTAACTTATCTAAAGGCAGTACATGGTTTAAGTTCGATCGGATAATCTTGTTACAGATCTTAATATCTGCATAATTTTTACCTAGCCTTTCAATGATACCGGGACCTAAGAAATTTAGCTGTAGCTTGTGTTTTTTGGCATGGTTTTTCACTAGTACAGGGTCCGTCAATTTTATATTTTTATCGCGACGTTTCACGTTTCTATAGGTAGTTCTTTCGATTGTAGCATTAATGATTGCATTTCTAATATTGTTCACTACAATAGATGACTCTTTAAATTTTTGTTTTTGAACATCTTCATATGTAGTCGCAACATTGAAGTCTTCTAAATTAGTAGAACTAATATACACACACGTATCTCTACCGAAAACCGTGTATGCGGGGGTATCGCCTAATGTTTCATTAAAGCTATTGTTAATCGAATTCTCCACAATATCCAATAATCTATCCCACTCATTATGAGTAAGAAAATTTAGATATAACTTGAGCAGGTGTCGAATTTTTCCATTACATCGCTCAACAATGCCATTAGAAAAAGGGGAATAAGCCAGAACTTCCCTTTTTAAGATAGAAAGTCCTTTTGTGAAATTTCTCACATTAGATGATTTAAACTCTAAAGCATTGTCGGACAACAATACGTCCGGGGTACCGAACAAACAGCAAAAATTCCATAGACAATCTGTAACAGTCTCTGTACGTCGGTCACTAGTCGAATATAGTTTAACAAAACGCGAGAACAAGTCGATAACGACAAGAATAAATTTGTTCCCATTGTCTGTCATTGTAAATGGACCGTAGAAGTCTATGCTGACCGTTTGAAAGCATCGTGTTCCAATTGGAGCATTTAGAATTTTAATCAGCGTCGATATTCGTGATTTTAGAATCTTACAGATGTCACAAGATTCAACAATTTTGCGTGTAATTGTCCGTTCGTACGGATGAAAATATTTTAATTTAAACTTAAACAAGGTATGATTCAAATCTGTGTGGGACAAATTATGTATAAATAAAATTGTCTTGTGTAGCAGAGTATATGGCACCACAATAGTCAGAATGGTGCTGGGTCTGTTGTCAATTCTTTGTCTTTTATACAAAATGTCATTCATAATCAGAAATTCATTCATGTCAGTATTAGTAACTTTTGTTGCATTCTCTAGGGCATCCTTTATTTCAGAACAAAAAGGATCACTATCTTGTTCACGTTTAAATTCGTCTAACGACCAGTTGTCGTTGATACTTGAATGGTCTGTAGTCTTGTTAACGTTATCCAGTCTGCATAAGCACGTTTTCTGTCTGCTATGAAGGTCACTGGGTTCACGTCTGGGGGCTGTCTGCTGTTCAGCAGTACTGTTGTTGTTTCTTCCATCCTCACTTCCTGGCATTGTCTCCTCGAACTCTCCCTCAGTCACCGGCTTGTTACATTTGTTACCCGCAGCAGCGGCTTGCAGCCTGGTTACAACGGGAAAAGTCTCTACATCCGGGTTTAATTCAGAACACTCTAATAGTTCTCTTTCTGTTAAAGGATTTTTGTCATGATTTAATCTACTTAATGCATCGGCGGCACTATTCGCTTTCCCAGAAAAATACTTTAATTTGGCATCAAAAGCTTGCACATAAATACTCCATCTAGCGAGCGTGTTGTCTTCAGGCAATTTCTTTGAAAATAAAGGAACCAAAGGCTTATGATCGGTGTAAATGACCAGATCATATCCTAAAACAAGATATTTAAAGTACTTCAACGCTTCAACTATAGCAAACATTTCCTTTTTTGTTGTTGAGTATCGTCGTTGGGTGGAATTCAACGTTTTAGAAAAAAAATGCGACAGGTCTCATGTTTCGAACTTTATCAGTAGATGACTGGAGTAAAACAGCTCCTATGCCGACGTTTGATGCATCACAAAACAGATGAAAATTTTGAGCGAAGTTTGGGTGACTCAAGATTGTATTTTCACACAGTTCATCCTTTAATTTTTCAAAAGCGTTTTGACAATCTCTAGACCAATTGAATTCAACATTTTTCTTCAGAAGATTATAGAGCGGGCTTGCGATACTCGCAAAATTTTTTATGTACCTACGAAAGAAATTTACTAGTCCTAGAAATGACTGTAACTGTTTCACATTCTTAGGAATTTCTAAATTCTTTACTTTGTCAGTACCGGTGCTTCTGGTTCCCATTCCGCTAATGGAATGTCCGAGATATTCAATCTCATCTCTAAAAATTCGCACTTTTCCGTCTTTATTGACAATCTAGCGTTTCTTAATAGTTCAAGTACAACTTTTATATCGGCAAGATGCTGATCTTTTTCCTTTGAAAAAATGAGTACGTCGTCCATAAAGACGAAAGATAGTTTTCCTAGAACAGGAGATAGCGTTTGCGTCATTACTGACTGGAAATATGCAGGTGAGGTTTTTAAACCAAAAGGTAAGCGATTGAACTCGTATTTTCTGCTACCAACGGTAAATGCTGTTATTTCCTTACTCTCATCGGTCAGTGTAATATTATGTTATCCCGACCTAAGATCTAGTTTTGAAAAATATTTTTGACCATTTAAACTATAGAGAAGCTCGTCCACTCGCGGCAGCGGAAATGATTCTTCATAAATTACCTCATTTACTTTGCGAAAGTCAACTACCGGACGTATAGTTCCATCTTTCTTATGAACTACAATTATCGGTGAATTATAAGCTGAAATCGATGGTCTAATATTTCCGTCGTCTAACATTTTTTCGTTAACGACTTTCAAGTCTTCCATGTAACGGTGGACAATACGATAGGGAGGGACATTTACGACATCCACGTTAGGTTTCAAACGTATTTTGTATGGTTTAATCGCAGCAGCGGAGATCGATTCATTGTCTATAGTAATGTCTCTGAATTCGTTCAACAAACTCAGCAATTCAGGCTTCATTTCGTCATCGTTACACTTGATATCATCATTATTTAATTTCCGCCGACCACGGGCTATTTCTTTGGAATCAGAAACGTACCCTTTGTCGACAACTCCTGTGATCCCGACAGATTCACTATTATTGTCTTTCTTCTCGACATCTAAATGACTGTCCTGAACAACACTAGCTGCCTGCACAAAGGTACTCAATCCTCCTTTTAATTCTCCTTGTACATCTGACAAGTAAACTTCGGATTCAACGTGATCCTTCTCCACTTTTTCTAAAGTACTTATAATTGCATTCTCTGGTAAAACAATCGCTCTGTCGGAGCTATTAATTAACAACAACGGAATCTTTCTCCTATTATTAACTCTCACAATTGCTTCTGCGACACAAATGCCTTCTTTTAAAGTTACTTTCTTTATTATGTATTCTCCATTTTTACACTTTCCAACATGTCCAACATGTTTCAAAATTACATTGGGAGCAATCTCCACTCTTTGTGTATGAACTCTTAACGGCCTTGGTCCTGTGTGGGAACTGGTAACTGCAACTACGCCTCGAACAGGCTGATTTTCTCTCTTACCATCCCTTTTTACTTCCTCGCATACTCTCGCAGCATAACACGTCCTGAGAATTTCTCTCTTCTCTCTTAGCTTATTTAGGACTTTTTTCTTAGCTCTGGACGTAATCGTGTCCGCCATGAGACACTCGGTATTCTCTATTAAATACTCGAGACACTCTGTCTTTCTCTTTTTTCGTCGTTTTACCTCTGCAAAGGGAATTTTCTCGTCCTTGATAATTAAACATCTTTGTTTTAAGTCTACAACGGCGTTCTTGTCTAATAAATCACGCTCAATAATGACGTCATAATTGTAAATACCATCTTTAATTATTAAAGCATTTGTCTTTAAACTTACACCGTTTTTTAACTTTAGGACAAGCTCCACCTCGCCTTCAACATTACTCTTAGCGTTAACGCCTTTTATAGTCAGAGAACTTGGCTTCACGTCATTACTTATCTCACTAATTCTGTGGTAGCTGATTAGACATTTCTCTGATCCTGAATCAATCAATGCATTCCACAGGTCTGCATATTTTCTAAGCACAATCATGGGCTTATGACTTTTTCGTATTACAAATAATTCATTTTGTCCTGTAACTTCAACTTCTTCATCTTCTTCGTATTTACAAACGTTCGCCGTCACATGGCTTTCAAATTCAGTGCCATGAGCATTCAAATCATTTAAATCGCTTAAATCTGCCTCTCCCAGCGATTCATATCTATTTTGACACTTAATTAATGGATCGATTATCTCAACATTTTTAACGAGGGAACCTCCAGACATGTTTAACACATCAACTCTCTCGACATTTTTAACGAGGGAATCTTCAGCACCAGAATTCTCCTCGGGTTCACAGGGAGCTACTGACGTAGAGTCACACTTGGTTATTCCAATTTCATTTTTACCATTGACGTTATTTCTATCGGAAATGAAATCGTCTCCGCAGCTTACGCTAAAAAATTATCGCCATTGTTAGTTTGGTAAGTTTCCACCTGGCCTTTTTCTGGTACACGAGTTTTATGCTGTCCTCGCGCACGGACACGATCAGGTCTACCTGGTCTGTTGAAATAGTCTCGTCTGGACCTACAGTCTCTTGCGTAGTGTCCTAACTTATTACAACGAAAACAAGCTACGTCACGCAGTGAATGCTCGGTGGCTGTCTGATATGAACCTGGTTTGTACCAATCAGTCGGTTTCCTAGCCACAGTGGTTACCGACACACCTTGTCCTTGGCAGACACACACATTACTGTTACAATTCGAGCAACGCCTAGCTTCAGTAGCTGTCTCTAATGCTTGGACTTCGAGAGTTCCTAGTTCACGATCTCCAACAAAAGATTTTACGTGAGGTCTAGCACGGAAAGTTGGTCTTGGGAAATTTGGTCTCGAATAGGGCCTACGCGTCCTACCTCTACCTTGAAATCCGCCTCTTGTCATTGTATACACTTCGGCCTCATCATAGGCTGCATCAAAGTTTGATTCGGACGAATGGTCATCCTCTGCACAATAGATTTCCACAGATCTCTCAGATCGAGTCGCTAACACTTGCTTATCCTCGGGAAAATTCCGAATGACAGTCACAAGTCTTTGAAGGAGCTCTTCCGACGAGTTAAAGGGTTTGTTAAATAGTTTTTTGGAAAAATCTTCTGTTACTAGGGGGTTGATGATGGCCATAGCTAACGCAACAATTAAAGTATTCTCGACATACTTATCGAGAGCAACAGGATCGGGACAATTTACTACATAGGGGTGGGCTCTGTTTGAACACTCCGGGCTGGTCATTATTCTGTGGGTTAGCTTACGGATTTTGGACAGGATAGCAACAAACTGGCTCGCTAAAGCATCATTACGTTTTAGGCGTACGTTATTTAGATCACAGGCGACCGCGTGCAGAGATCTTTCACCTTTTGAGACGTAGATATTCTCCAACAGGTGTACGACTTCTTCGAAACTTAAATCATAACCTTCACTAATTATGGAAGCGACAACAGTATTGAAGTCTCCTACCCGCTTGTCTGCAGTTCGCCACAATAAATTTAATTTCGCCTCCTCCAAATTATCTGACAGCATATTGAAATATGCTCGCACATTCTTTATATGCGTTTCTAGTGACTTATTTTCTATGAAGTCCGGATCATTCCTTCGTTTTCTACCTCGGAACTGCGGCAGATCCTGCCCAGCAATTACAACACTAGGTATCGGACCGACAATAGAAGTCGTCACAGTGGTAACCGTACTAGTGACAGGGATAACTGTGATAGTGACTGCACTGGTAACAGGGGTGACTGTGGTGGTGGTCGTCATGGTGACAGGTATTGAAGTCGACTTCGCGGAAAAAATAGGAATTGATAATCTTCCAAAACTAGTCACATACGGGATAGTTCTTATGTACTCGTATCCGTCAGAGTCACTGTCCGACATAAGCACAATACTCTTATATTCTTAGACCTCTAATTACCATTAAGAGAAAAATGTTCTACACACATTTAATGAAAATATTCTACATATAATAAAATAATAACTCACATTTTCAGTGGACTTAAAACAGGCTATTTCAGCACACAAAGGCTCGTGAAGTCTGGCACCACACTGGACAAAGGCAGGCTGCTCCAGCTTACTCTTATGTGCTAGAGAACAATGGGCTAGAGAACAATGGCTACAACTTCCTTCAATTGTTCACTCACAATGGACAATGGACTACCGCCTCTCAAATGCTTCCGCGTTCAGGCTCTCCCACTTACCAAGAATTAGCGTGCTCACTGCGCTTGCAATGCCTATGCTGCTCAAATAGTTTTACATAGAGAACTTCTTATTTATTAATTTTATGATTATGTATAATCATTAAATTGAGCGCATGCTTATTTAATTCGCAAGCAAACATTATCGGCGTTTACTCAGCTTGCTATGCGAAGCTAGTTGGTGACGTTGAACAATATTTTGGCGATGCGTAGATCTCGTCGATCTTCTCGTTGCAGATGACGGTGCGTAAATGCGTAGATCTCGTCGACAGATCAGGTTGTTGATCTGGACCCCTTCACTTCATCTTCTCCTTTGAGTAGCGATGATCCAGACTGGTGAAGGCTGAGTAGCGTGTAGATTTTCGATTTTTTCTCCCTCGAAGTTCTTTCCAAGAACTTCGATTTTCTGCGCTGACGTCCTTCTTCCTTTTCTCGATGCTCTGAAGTAATGTGATAACTATGCGACGTTACTCAAAACAGGGTGACACTCCTCACACTTAAAATCACGGATCAGCAGAACCGAAGATCAATTCTTGATATCTTTCTTCTTCAATGGGCAATGTGGCAATGTGGATATCTTTAATGTGGCATCCCGATATACTGGCCACCATAAATGTTCCGTCCCTTTCCATGTACAGGTCGAAACTAACGCGAATGAGGTTCGGGAGTGACTCAAATGCAGTAACGTGGTTATCCTTTATTGGTACTTCGGAATTGGCGCAGGCTTCGGTAATGGCACAGAATCTGTTAGATCGGACGGTAGGGGCTAATACGAAGTGATGTTACTTCTATAACGCATCTGTGATCTGTACAGGTGCCTCCTCGTCAGTCACGCTTCCGCTACTGAACAGCGATGACTCTTATTAAGTGCTACCTCTACGGCAGGCCACCGCTAATGAACGGCGATGTCTCTTGCCGGTTCTATTTATATACTCGGCGGGCGCACACATACACAGAGATAACATGAGGAGATACCAAAAGCATAAAATCATCTACACAGATGGATCAAAGTCACCGACGGGAGTAGGTGCAGCGGCCGTGATGGGCGATATCATCAGAAGCGCCTCTCTCCCAGACGTGGCAAGTGTTATGACAGCCGAACTGCACGCTATCAAGCTTGCCTTAAATATCATCAAGGAAGCGCCAGCCCAGAACTTCGTAATATGCAGCGATTCAATGAGCTCGATACAATTGATCGATAGCTACACTGAAAATAATGAACTTTTGAAAAAATTAACGCTTGAGATGCACCAGATTATTTCGGATGGAAAGAACATAACAATTAGCTGGGTTCCAGCCCACGTTGGCATAGTTGAAAATGAGCGCGCGGACCAGGCGGCAAAGGCGGCAGCAACCAGACCTGCTGAATTTCTGCTGATTCCCTACAGCGACTGGCTCCCGGTAATTAGAAGAAGAACATACGAGATTTGGAACGTGGAATGGCAACAGGAACGAGGAGACTTGCGAGCAATAAAACCCAGCCCCGGAAAGTGGAAAAGAGCCGACTTGAAGTTGAACCGACAGGAAGAGGTGGTCATAAATAGGTTGCGACTGAACCATACAACCCTAACTCACAGTTATCTCTTGGACCCGCAGGCTCTCGGACAGAGACCCATTTGCGGATGGTGTGGAACAGAGGTCATAACTGTAAAACATATCATGGAAGAATGTACCGCGCTGCAGCTAACAAGAGACCGAATACTTAAGCCGGGAACCGGTAAGAATGTTAATACGGGGAACGTGTTGCGGGACGGAGGACCCATCCGTAGAGTGCTGGAGTTCATCAAGGAAATTAATGTGTTCGGAAATCTGTGAAGGTGAAAGTGGACAAGTGGAGGTGTGACGGACACTACCTTGGAATTTTGATAAACAAATGGCCGAGCGCTCCGTGCTTATATCCTCAACTCTCTGTTGAGAGGGGGTTCCAGCATGGGTCAGCGCTCGGCCATAGTGAGGGCGGGTAGCTGGAACCCCACCCGGGGGTTCTAGCTACTATCAATGAAATTAAAACTCTGGATAACCCCCATGCATCGTCAAGTACGGGAAGAATATTGATATGCACCAAATTTTTGTGTCTCGCTCTATCAGGTTTGCCTCGGCGTGGTTGGTTCCGTGAAGTCCTCGGTGGATGAAATTGAACGTACGGGCTAAGATTACTCTTAATAATATTGCTTTGAAATCATAATTGCATCAAGACGAAGATTACTTTGGTAAACTACCAAAGCGACAACTAAATAGTCCTTGACCGAAGTTGTCGTTAACTGAGTTTATTATCATTAAAATTGAAGAAGACAGTAGTAGGTGCTGAAAAACAGGACAGCAGTGAACCAAAAAAAGGTGGTCCTCAACATAACAAAAACATTTTATTTCAACAAATAGGAGGCCTACCTAACTCTCAGCTTGGGCCCTCACATTGTCCCCCTGGGAGCGCTAGTTCCCATAGATACAATAATTGTATCCCCCTAAGGGGGTGTTTTTTTTTACAAGGAAGTTGTCACCAAAAAATGAATAATAATAACTTTTTAATAAAAAAAACATGTTTAAAAAAAACAATGATTTTTTTTTGATAACATAAAATATGTTAATATCCATGATTTTAAAAAAGACTGAATTTTCACTGTTCCCTTTACCAATTTTACTGGTGCCGAACTGTGTTATCATCATTTGTATCGTAAAGGGAGCAGTCTATAGACAAGGATATTTGATAAGGATTACTTGTCCATAACAAGTATTCCAGCCCACCCACACCTTCCCGTGGTGGTACCGTTAATATACCCACTAGGAGTTGCAACTCATTATATATCGTTTATGTAAATTGGCAACATAGTGATCATAAGCTTATTTATACGAGTGTTGTTCGTGGGTAGAACCAACGTGAGGGGCGCCCACTAACATCTGGGTCTTTTATCTTTAGTTTTGTATGTTTATCTTGAACCTGTGTTTTGAGCATTGAATAAAACTCGCATATCGCGAGTAAAAAGGAAACATACACCCCTGGTCCCGGTGGCCTTGTGCCCCGAGGACCAGGCGATATGAGGAGGGGCGGTGGAGGCTCACGGCCTAACCGGGGACGCACCAGGAAGGACCAGAAGCAGCGAGCGAAGGAGCCAACAAAAGTGACGACCCAGCCAAATGAAGTAAAATCTATCAGGACACCAATCGCCGCAATGACAGGCGAGCCAGCAAGTGTCTGTACAACTACGTGTGGATCTTCACTGATGGCAACGAACCATACAGCTCATAATGGAGAGCACCAAAAAAATATCACCGACCGCATAACCAACATAGAGAGGAACCTTAACCAGTTGGTTAGATCGATGAGCAGGGTGTTACCGGATCGTGACATCTCGAAACTGAATACCGAAGACAGTAACTCTGACATACCCCCAACCTGCATCGAGGAAAGAATTAAAAACCTGGAAAACACCGTCGAGGAAGTAACCCAAGCTCTATCAGCCCATTTGTCACCTCCGGAGGAACAAGGGAAGGTCACCCAGAGTGCGAGACATAGGAAGAAAAACAAATTTGTCCCTCTCAATGTTACCGAACAGCCACCACAGCGGAGCTTCACACGCTTCTTTACCATGAAGTTTACACCCGAAACAAAACGTAAGATAGACCCCTACCTGGTGAAAAACGTAATTCGCTCAGCCACCGGATCTCCACCCAAATCCATCACCACCAGTGGAAGGGAGAGCTTCACACACGAGGCCAGAGACAACAGGCAAGGCCAGGCACTGTTGACCATCACTAATATAAACGGAGTGCCATGTGAAGTCTTCGCCCACCCAAAACTCAATAAATCCAAGGGACTCATTTATATCAACGAATACAACATGGAGAACTTCAGCGAATTCGAAACTGGGCTCAAAGAAAACTATAACATCAGCGAAGTAATTGACGCCACCTTCATCAAGACAAGATACGAACAAACAAGCGCGATAATTCTAGAATTCAAATCAGAGTCTCCCCCCGATTTCATATACATTCCCGGCGAACGATCAGACACCCGAGTATACCCATATATCGACAAACCAATGCACTGCGCCAACTGCCAGATGTACGGACATACCAAAAAGCGTTGCAGCCGAGCCACAACCTGTGGAAGGTGCGGGGCAGTGGGGCACGGCAGCAGTCAGTGCCTTGCCTCTGAAGCCGAATGCATCCACTGTCACGGCCCTCACCAAGTTAAGACAAAACCTGCCCAAAGCAAATCGAAGAGGAACAAGTACTTACAATCCAGAACAACCACAAGGTCGGGAAGCGCCGTGCTAGACAGATGCTGAACAGCCCAACTGAGTCAAATGAAAAACACGCCGCTCCCTACGCCACTCACTTCAAATGTACTTTGGACTCTAATGAAAAGCGCAAAATTTCACCCTGGGTGCTCGAGCGAAGCCTTCAACTTGAGTTGGGTGAAAAGCCAAAGAGAATTACATCACAGGATAAAGACTCATATATCATTGAAATTGCCACCAAAGAACAAAGTACCCTAATCCGTAATGTAAAAACCTTAAACAACATCCCTGTCTCCATAGCTGAACACCCTTACTTCAACTCAGTGAAAGGCCTCATATATCTATATGAGTACGACCTCTCCAATTTCGAGTGCTTCCGGGACGGACTCATGGAAGACTACGGACTGAGTGATGCAGTGAGAGCTACCTGGATCAAACCGAAAAACCCTGTCTCCCAAGCAATCTTACTTACATTCAGGCAAAACCTCCCTAACTACATAACCATACCCGGAGAACAATCACTAACCAAGGTATTTCCATACGTGCTGCGCCCCATGTTCTGCAAGAAATGTCTGGAGTATAACCACACCCAGAAACGATGCACCAGGCCTGAAACGATATGCGCGAGATGCAACAATGTAAACCACGATTCCGGCGAATGCACGAGCATCAAGATAGAATGCCACAACTGCGGCAAAGACCACTTCGCAGGCTCCTATAAATGCATTGAATTCAAGTACCAACAGGAAATCCTTGCAATCCAGCACAAATACAAACTGAGCAGAGTGCAAGCAAGACAAAAGCTGGAGAGTGAACAACACCAATATCACAGGAACTACGCTTCTGCCGTAACATCTACCGCTGCACAAACACCCAGCCGACAACCTCCAACACCGATTAAACAAGTGGGGACAGCTCCTCCAGCTCTTCCACTAGGGCCCTCTCAGCTCTCAGACGGTACGCAAAGGAAAAGAAAAAACTCTGAAAGCAACGAAAAACCATCAGGAAAAAAGCAGGTAGCGGAAGCAGTCTACGCTGATCCAAGCACAGGAGAAATATTTTCTACCCCAGTACAAATTACACCAGATTACGACTCGGCAATGAGCGACAGCGAAATTACAAGTGAGAACAACCCGACCGTTAGAAGCGAAACCAGAAGAATTTATAACCAGTACCAAAAAGAAGTCAAAGGAAACCAAAATGAATAACGGAATCTGCATCCTACAGTGGAACTGCCAGGGTGTTCGAGCCAAAAAGAGCGAACTTTTAGAACTAATTAACTTGCATAACCCATATATTGTTGCTCTCCTAGAAACTAAACTCTGGCACAACTCAAATTTTTCCATACCCCATTACAATCTACTAACCAAACATGGCCACTTTAACGTCACGCCTCATGGAGGAGTCGGACTGCTTATTCATGAGTCAATTCCATTCCAAGAAGTCACCATAACTTCTGCCATCCAGGTCATCGCAGCCACTGCCCACATCACTCGACGGATAACATTTGCGTCGCTGTACACCTCAAGAAGCCACCCCATAACCCAGGAAATAATGAACGAACTAATAAATCAACTACCTCCGCCAATCATTTTGATGGGGGACTTCAACAGCTATAGTACAACTTGGGGTTGTGAAACGACAGATGCCCGTGGCCGGATAATTGAAGAATTTATAGACCAACATAACCTAACTCTCTTCAACACAGGAGCACACACACGAGTTTCTTACAACTCTGAGTCCGCCATTGACCTAACCCTGGCATCTCCTCGTCTGAGTGTGGACTTGGTATGGGAGACTTGTAGATCTCCGGAAGACAGTGACCATATTCCCATCATAGTACGACTAATTAATGCACAACGTAACGATCAGAAACGCTCAATGTGGAACAACAAAAAGGCAGACTGGACGTCTTACGAGGCGCACCAAAACTGGGAAAAGCTTAAAATCTCTGACGAGCATACATGCCCTGAAGCTCTCAGCACCTTTATCGGCACTTTAACAGCAGTTGCAAACGATTGTATTCCAACCATAGAACTCACAAAATTCTTTCCGAAGCCCTACTGGAGCGCGCAGCTGACACAAACACGCAGCAACCGCGAACGCCTCTATCAAAAATTTAGGCAAACAAAATCTGCACAAAATGCCCTACGCTGGAAAAGAGCCAGGGCCATCCACAGAAACCTTCTGCGAGAGGAGAAGCGGAAGGCATGGACAGCATTCACCAGCACATTTACGAAGAACACGCCAATGACCCGTATTTATGAAAACATCAGAAAAATTAAAGGCAGACCTCAAAGACAGTTGTCAATATTACAAGAAAATAATATAAGCTACTCTACCGTTCCAGAAATAGCAAACAAATTAGCAGAAACATTTAGCTCAGTTAGCAGTGCGACGAATTACCCTCAGGAATTTTTACGAAGAAAACAACGTGCAGAAACTAACCAATTGGACTTCTCATTGGACAACAACGAAACATACAACATCGCATTCTCCCTCGCCGAACTGGATTCTGCCTTGGAGACTACGAAAAATACATCACCTGGTGCAGATGGAATTTCATACCAAATGCTTAAGCACCTTCCAGAAATTGGTAAACAAAACTTACTGTCTCTCTACAACAAATTATGGTTTCATTCGTATTACCCGCCTACCTGGAGAGAAGCAGTAATAATCCCTTTTCAAAAACCTGGAAAGACCCCACATTCGCCTCACAACTACAGGCCAATTGCGCTCACGAGCTGAATCGGGAAGGTTCTGGAACGCCTCATCAACAATAGACTCATCGACTATTGCGATATGCACGGCCACCTCAGCAATATCCAGTGCGGGGGTCGCCGGGACAGGTCCACCGTTGACCACCTAATCCGTCTCGAAACCATTATCAGAAACTCCTTTGTCCACAATGAACACTTCGTTAGTGTCTTCTTCGACCTCAAAAAGGCATATGATACCACCTGGAACTACGGCATTATGCAAGACCTCCATCATCTACATCTCCGGGGAAGACTGCCTCTATATATCCAAGAGTTTTTACGGGACCGTACTTTCAGGGTACGAGTAAATAACCGCCTATCCAATCCATGCCCTCAGGAAGAAGGGGTCCCACAGGGTTCAGTTCTTTCCGTTACCCTCTTCATTATCAAAATCAACGAAATAGCTTCACAGATCCCTAAAGACCCACGTTTCCATGCATCACTATATGTAGACGATTTCCAACTTGGCTACCGACACAGTGACATCAGCATCATTGAAGCCAAACTTCAAGAATGCATCAACAGAGTGGCACTGTGGACGCAAAACAATGGATTTTCCTTCTCGATGGATAAATCTAAGGCTGTCCATTTTACCTCCCTTCCAGGCCTTCAAGTACCACCTACCCTGAAAATCAGCAACAAAACCATCGAATTTGTGGACGAAGTTAAGTTTCTTGGGCTCACGTGGGACCGAAAATTGACCTGGAAAACCCATATCAACAACATCAAATCAAGCTGCAAGAAGAACTTCAACATAATCAAATCAATCTCTTCCCACGACTGGGGTGGAGACCAGAACACTCTACTCCACTTGTACAGAGTATTCGTCCGATCTAAACTGGACTATGGCTGCATCGTGTACAGCTCCGCTGCAACATCAACACTCAAACTTCTGGACCCCATTGTAAACGACTGCCTACGATTTGCAACGGGAGCATTCAAATCAACACCTATTCCCAGTCTACAAGTCATCTCCGGCGAAATGCCCCTCCAGCTACGAAGAGAGCAACTTTCGCTGAAATACTACTTGAAAATAAGAAGCCACTTGTCCAACCCAGCCCGCAATTTGGCTATACCACCTACCAACAGGAGACTGTTTGTAAACAAGCAGCTCACGCCGTCTTTCGCTGTTCGCACCCACGAACTAATTGAAAACCTTCAGCTTGACCAACTGCGGATAAAGCCCTCGTTCTCGTACCGATTGCAAAACGTCGATGTACCCACATGGAATACTATCCCAGCAGACGTGAACCAGGACCTAACCTTCTACAAGAAAGAATTCACCCCCCAGCTTTGTACGTCCAGGAATACCAGAGGCTGCGACGGGAGGAATACCGAGGATACATACCGATATTTACGGACGGCTCTAAATACGACGATCGAGTCGGTGCTGCGGCGGAGTGTAGCGGAACAAGAAGGACAATATCTCTCCCCAGCGCTGCATCAATATTCACTGCGGAACTACACGCACTTGAACTGGCATTGAAAATCATTCGCGACCACAGTGGGGATAAGTTCGTTATCTATTCAGACTCTCTAAGCGCTCTGACATCACTGCGAAACGCACGCACGTCCCATCCTCTTGTACGAATCCTCAAACACCAAATTGATGACATATTCAAATACCGCAAAACTGTTAAATTGTGCTGGATTCCGAGTCATGTGGGTATAGACGGCAACGAGGCAGTCGACAAGCTTGCAAAAAGTGCCGCACTTCGCCCTGCGGAAAGTGTAATGCTCTTTTATCGAGACTGGTACCCAATTATCGCTTGCAAAATCAATACCCGGTGGAAAGAAAACTGGCAACAAGAGGGAAATTTTTTACTGAACATCCAACCTGACCCGTATCCCCACAAAAAGAACGAACTATCCCGAAAAAATGAAGTCATTCTTAACCGTCTCAGATGTGGCCATACACACCTTACCCATGGATACCTGATGAACAGCGCAGTACAAGAGCCTCCACCCGGCTGTCCTCTCTGCCTACGTTCCCGCCTTACCGTGCACCATGTAATTTTAGACTGCCCAGCCTTACATCACACAAGACGTCGTTACATCAGCCTATTCGCGGATAACAGCAGCCCACCTCCTTCTATCAAGGACGTGTTGGGGTATGAAGCACCTATTGCTGAACTCCTAGAATATCTCCGGAAAATCAACGCATATGATCTCATATAAATCGTCCAACCAATCCCGTGGAAAGCATCTATGCCTTGAACCATCTGCCGTAATCAACTGTTACGCTCACCACAAACAGTATACTATGAAAAAGCACCCTGGAAGCCCTATAACCGACGTGTGTTCATGAAAGACCAGCTCCACAACAACAGAGAGTATTCCAAGTAAGCGGCCGGGCGTTCTGTGCTACCACTCTCATCTTATGAGGGGGTTCCAGCACGGGTAAGACGCTCGGCCAAAGAGAGGGAGGGCTGCTGGAACCCCCACTTGGGGGGTTCAGCTAGCTCAATCCATGATTACCTAGTGTAAGCTAGGGGGGTCCATAGTTGCAAATTGCTGGTGACCCTGGTGGAAACTCATCCCTAAATTTATTATTATTATTTAAAACACTATTTTTTATGAAAAATACATAAAATGAAACAGCATGGTTTTTTGGTCGCATAAAATATATTCATATCCAGGTTTTCTTATACATCATTGTTTGTAAAAAAAACATTTTTTAAAAAACAGCATGGGGTTTTTTAGGTCTCATAAATATATTCATGTTATTTTAGTCA
This sequence comes from Morinoia aosen, assembly GCA_030386875.1. Taxonomy (NCBI): domain Eukaryota; kingdom Metazoa; phylum Arthropoda; class Malacostraca; order Amphipoda; family Talitridae; genus Morinoia; species Morinoia aosen. The sequence goes on along the minus strand of CM059579.1, from coordinate 53,686,224 downwards.
TGATTTTTTAGTACAAAAAAATTTTTTGCTCTCATAAATATATTATTCATGTTTTTTCAGTCATTATTTTTTAGTAAAAAACATGTTTTTTTTTAAAAACTGCATGGGGCTTTTTAGGTCACATAAAATATATTGTTTTTTAGGCATGATTATTTGTAAAAAACAACAGTATGGTTATATTTGGTACCAGAAAATATATTGATATTCATTTTTATTATTCAGAATTTTTTAGTAAAAAAAAACACGTTTTTAAAAAAACAGCATATCTTTTTGTCGCCTAAAATATATTAATATCTATGGTTTTTAGTTATTTTTTTAATGAAAACATAAAAAAGAAACCATACAGTAAAAGTGGTGGCAGTTAACCCACAATTATCTAGAGGAGTCTAAGAGGCACAGCAGGAGCCACAGAACTTACCACAGAACTAATATTGATGGAGTCAAAATTCAGAGCTTATTATCTCTGCAAAGTCTGATTTTTTTGGTCACATAAAAATAAAATCAGATATAGTAGAGATAGTATGCTCTGAATTTTGACTCCATCAATTTAAGTTCTGTGGCTCCTGCTGTACCTCTTAGACGCCTCGTAGTAAGTGTGGGTTATCTGCCACCACTTTTACTGTATGGTTTCTTTTTGATGTTTTCATAAGAGTAAAATGACTAAAAAACATGGATATTAATATATTTTAGGTGTCCAAAAAAAACATAAACAAAAAAACGCATAAAAAACACGTTTTTTTTTGCAAAAAAAACGCAATCAAATAAAACCGTTTTTTTTTTGCATCACTATACCTGAAACAGTATGAGTTGCTTGCTTATTTGGAAGTGGGTTGCAGTCTTCATAGAAGCGTAAGACGTCGTCCTTCCTGCTTCAACTTTGTCTCATTTGATCGATTCTGTTGCCGGAAATTGTTATTTAAGTTTATGAAGCTCTTATATCAACCAAAAATATTTTCAGATACGGATTTGGTTCAGATACAGTTATTTGCAAGCATACCCATTCTTTACAATAGTTGAACTTCAAAAATAAGCTGCCCTAATCTACCAGCAACTGAATTCTTTTTTCACTCATTTCCATTCTTTCAACCACTGTTGTTCACCTACATCAAGATGAGGAAAGAACAGCGAGTCGGCAATGAACTGTAAAGCGTTATTGTTCACTTTTTATTCCCATGTTATGACAACAATTTCTTTGACTTGAATTGTAAGCTTTTCTCCCAACAGGCATTCCCCAGCGGGCGGCATCTATCACAGCTCGCTGAGCCCATCCTCGTCGCAGGCTCCTCCCCACGCCCTCATGCACCCCGGCCCTCTCCCACCTAATTCTTCTCCCTCCATGGGGGTGGGGGGCTCCAGCCGCCTCGTCCACACCAGTGGGGGAGCGCCCCCTCCCCCACCACCGGGAGCAGGCGTGTACCAAATGGTGTCTCCCCCTGCGTCCCACCACGCCCCCATGCCTCACCACTCCTCTCAGGTACTCTTCTGCCCTGCTCTATGGGGCATGTTGGACTGTCTGGCAAGTACTTTAAAACTTCTTGCTTCTAAATTTTTGGTTAGGTCCAAATTCAAGGGACTCGTCCTCTTTAAGTGTTTCGTATCCCCTTCGGCGCAGTGCGGAATAAATGAACATGTAACGGTTTTGATGTTACATGACAATCGAATGCAAGTCTTGAATTGTAGAGACAAAAATTAGTCCAAAATGTTCAGTCAGTGTGATCAACTAATATGATCTTTAATCCAATCATGGGAAACTGGGACTAATTTTTCTCTGCGCAAGTTTGAATTCTAAATGTTGATGTAGCTAAAGCTCGAGGACCGACAGTAGTTTCAGTAAGCAAAACTAACTTAGTCCAGCATATACTTATGGTCTTCCTAGATGGCGAGCTGTAATGATTTGCTCTGGATGAATGTACCTAAACGATATCACATTTAGATTCCTTTGGTTGTCAAATTTATGGATTGTATAAATGTTCTTTGCCGTGTCGAGAGAGCGAAGTAGTGAGAGTTGCGATAGGTTTCTGAGCTGCACATTTGTGCCTCAATAATAATGAAGGTTGTACCTCCAGGTGGTCCGGCGGAGCGTTGCTGACACCGTTGAGAAAAGATGACACAGAGACCCCTCAGGGGCCTGGCCGCCGCCGCCACGCCCTCCTCGGCCTCACCAGCGCTAGCTGCGGCCTCACCAGCGCTAGCTGCGGCCTCACCAGCGCTAGCTGCGGCCTCACCAGCGCTAGCTGCGGCCTCACCAGCGCTAGCTGCGGCCTCACCAGCGCTAGCTGCGGCCTCACCAGGGCTAGCTGCGGCCTCACCAGGGCTAGCTGCGGCCTCACCAGGGCTAGCTGCGGCCTCACCAGGACTAGCTGCGGCCTCACCAGGGCTAGCTGCGGCCTCACCAGGGCTAGCTGCGGCCTCACCAGGGCTAGCTGCGGCCTCACCAGGGCTAGCTGCGGCCTCACCAGGGCTAGCTGCGGCCTCACCAGGGCTAGCTGCGGCCTCACCAGGGCTAGCTGCGGCCTCACCAGGGCTAGCTGCGGCCTCACCAGGGCTAGCTGCGGCCTCACCAGGGCTAGCTGCGGCCTCACTAATGCTAGCCATGCTGTTAACCTCTCTCATTAAACTTGATTTGGGCACTAGGTAAAGAGTGTTAATAGCAAGTGACTATAAAATAGTCTTTGACTTATTTATAACAAACGTAAAAATTAAAATTTCTTCCCTGCCATTGTGAACAGTTTTTGTGTTGATGGAAAGGAGGATCTAAACTTATAACTTCCCCAAATTTTCTCTCCCACTTTTGATATATAATAGGAATTTTAGTCCACATTTTTAGAACGAACGTGTGCGTCGAAAGGACTTGCGTAGGTTTGATCATGTTTTAGATCCGATGGTCGAGTGCTCTTCTTTCTGGTCTGAGCGGTGTTGTCGTCAGTGTATTTCGTACTTGCTAATTTGAATGGAAGTTACATAGAGGCGAGACCCAGTGGAAAAAGTTTCTGGCGGAACTCTAGCAGTATCTTTCTTCATGCACATTATTTTGAAAGGAAACTGATTTTTTTTTAAATTAATTCTGCTGGCATTTCGTTAGCACCGCTTTACTTGGAGATTCCTATCTGACCGTGTGTGTCGTTGTTTTCTGTTACAGGTTATTAAAGTTAATTTAATGTTAGGGATTGTTCAATTTGTGTTGGAGACCTTGGTAATTTCTTTGTCTTTCTGTGTGATCTATTTTTGTTGACGCTTTGGATCGATTTTAATTTCCGTTATCTTTGGGTATTACTTCATATGAGTCTTGTTTTCACTCAAAATTTAAGCAACATTGTATTTACTGAATTACTCAATCAGTTACGAAAACAAAGTATGGTTTTTTTCGTTCAGCCTTCCAGTTTAGCGCTATAGATTAGAAATTCTGTTACTGGGTTAGTGCTCCGAGTCACTGATACTAGCACCTTACCTTCTGGGATCAGCATATCTAATGGCCTGATGTATCCTCTGCAGCGCCGTAGAACTCTGTATTGGAGTTGTTTAAAATGCGATAGAATATCTCGCATTTCTTATACCGCAGGCGCGTGCAACAAAGACGGTCAACAGTGGGGCGTTGTATTGTGAGAACTCAGTTAATGGAGCGCTGTGTGATGTCGAACGATTATTTAATGAAATGATGACAGGAAAATTCCTTCGCTTGCACACAGGGTCAGCATTAGGGTTTTTTAGATGGCGACACCGAAGGCAAAAGCAGCTTCAAATAACTATAGCGGCTGCGACCTGCTGCACCAGCACCATTGTTGAAGTTGTTCGATGCTACTCGAAGACTTGGGCAATGCATGTGTTGTGTGCGCGCTCTTAAGTCAGCTTTGCTGGGCTGAATTGAGCGTAACCTAATGGGCTATTTTGTGTCTGAAAGTCTCCTCCAGGCGACTGGATTGTAAACTTGACACGTTAAAACCGTTTGACTTGCATGTTTCTATGGTAAAATAGGCTTTGTTGTTTTCTGGTAAGTGGTGATTACAGTTAATTTAATATTTGGGGTTGTTGTTTTATATGCATGCGAGAACTGTGTAATTTCCTCTACTTTAATACTGATATTGGTATTTTGACTCCGTTGTAAGCAAGCATTCAATGGTAAACGATTCATGTAGTTTCTTGGGGATATAAACAACTGAACTCATGGAGTATGTTTGAGAAATGAATTAGAGTAAATTTTAATTCGGAGTCAAAGCCAGAAAAATATCTAAAACTAACGCAACTATAATTTAACTTGCTGCATTATCTACTTCAATTTCCCGTGGTGTATACTGAAGCGCTAGCAAATCAATGCTAATACTACTACTACTACTACTACTACTACCGTGGTGTATTGGTCTCCATAATACCAAAAATGAATCAGTCCGTATAATTTCCTCTAATTTATTATATGTCCAAGAGCATAGCCATCCTCCAAGCTTTTATTGCTTTAGGAAGCCGCTTCTTGTGCTGTCTGTTTACGCGGTTCTTTGTTATAGCATCTTTCATTTATTTTTAATAAGAAACTGAACGTCATGCTCGGGCAATGAAACGTAGCTTTGATCGTCATGAAAGAATAAATAGACTCCTAAATTCCACCTCTGTAAATCATCAAAATGCTCCTGTTTTTCAATAATAAATAATTTACCAGTAAACAAAATTTGAAAAATTATATAATACTAACCATTAATTCACTCTCTTGCAGACTGATTTTTTTTTCCTCTTCGCACTCTAAAAGCTTTTTTTCTTCCACTGAGAAGGCTGCAGTTTAGTAGAAATGCTTTCGCGCCTCCGACGCACCTCGAGCAACCTGAGCTAGCGCTGTAAATTTTGTGGAGTGGTCTTCCTGCTAAAGTGAGTAGCTTCTATTTCGTGCTTGACCTGTTCTCTTATGCCTAAAAAAATACGGTTTTCTTGTTTGTGTATGCGAGCTTCCATTACTGATGATGGTATGAGAGCATTTTTGCAAGCTATTTTTGGTTAAATGTGACCTCCGAGTCTGCTTGTTTGCAGGCTTATGAGCAGATGCTCTTGGCAACTCGTGAAGTACTTCGCGCTTCCAAATTCTTCGTTTAGTTCCAAACTCAAGGGACTTGTTGATGATGCTGTCTAGTGCTTTGTTTCACCATCGGCGTAGCATAGAATAAATAAACACGTAACGGTTTTGATATTACTGACAAGCAAAAAAGACAGTCAAATCATAAGACCTCACATTTGTTGAGTAACCGCTGTCTTGTGTTAATACGGAATTACAGGTGCCTGTGTGTGAAGATAGATGAGCGTGTCTGTTACTCTTCTCCTGTGCCCCCTTCAGTACCTGCGCGTGATTGATGTCTGTTTTAGATTTGGATAGCAACTTATGCATGGACCACTCAGCTAGCTTCTCTTGCCAAGTTCTATTCTTGTACTTGGATTTGTTGGTAGAGTGAATTTTTAGTTGCAGTGTCTGTTTTGAGGTAGAGAATTTCTGTTTTTAGCGCTACTAATTAAGGAATAGCCCTCGATAACAAGGCGCCAAAAATTGTTCACTCTTTTCGTGAGCTGTGTATTGCGTTACAGAATTTGGACCCACTGTAGCTTCTTTCTTCGATATGTCTAATCACGAATTGCTGTGGATGGGAGAAAAGATGAGCCAGATCCCGCACGGTCTACATTATATCTCAAGAAGCCATGATGTATGGGACCTTTCCTACATGGATTGGGAACTCTAATTTTTTCCCTGATGGAACACTCCTAAGAGGTAAATAGCTTTATTTTTAGTGTCTGATGTCTTGGCTCCCAAATGACGAGACCAGTCATTACATCCGCACTGAAGTACAACCTGCTGCTTTCTAATGTATGTATGAATAAATCAAACGTTTGAGTCCGGGTCATTTAGGTCATGGTGCTATGCCTTGAATCCCTCAGTCATTTTGAAGTATCAAATTAATTGTCTTGATTTGCTTCTGAAGTTTTCTGCTTTAGTTTTCGTTTCCATGGTAATTTAGCGCCTTCATTCAAGCTGACCTTGATTAACGCGCTGGAATACAATTGCTTAGTTTCGCTTCACTTCGATCTCTGCATTGATCACACGCAGTGTATATGGCTTTGTTCTGTGTACCCAATTCTCTTACATTGAAAACATTATTTTCTTGGAGACACGGCAAATTTTTATGCGATTATCTTCAGAGAATGTTAACGGTGCCTTTTTTTATTTAGTTTGTTGACTTAGCATCGTTTTTTCGTCTCATCAAGCTGCTAATGCTTTTATTTAGCTAGCGTGTATAACTGTGCCAACTGGAACACAAAGATTTTGCACCATTTTAGTACCACCTGAGCTTGAACTTCACTGAGTTTCTCTGTGATAATCGCTTTAACTTAGTGGGAACGTTTTAATTGTGAATAAAGAAAAAACTATTCTTTAGAGACTGTTTATTTCTTGCTCGTGGCGATCTGCCATAAGGTCTCTCTGACAGACGACATTCGGGGCTTCTTTTACTTGTGTTTAGCCAATTTATCGGCTCAGGACATTCTGTTGTCCATGGTGGTGCTCATATAGGCACGCTAACCCTATAGTTCGATGTTTAAATTCTCATGCGCAATGCGCAGTCCCCTGCAATGTTACTTGTAGCTACTTCTACTGTATCTTCACTTATCCATCAGCTTCCGTTGATGGGTTTGTATTGAAACTTAGGATATTTTTCTCACATTCTTAATAACGAATATAGGACGAATTATGCCACTTAAATGATAGTTTTTTCCGGGCGAGTGTTGGGAGTGTTTGTATCCTTGTGCTTTCATTATATCGAGTATGTGTTTAGCGCGAATTTTGGCTTGAACACCTCGATGATATGTGGTGCGGTGAGTGGACTGCACGGACTATAGCAGTGCACCGTGGTGTACATTATAGAAGCGACCGCTGCGCTCTACCCGTTTTACCGGTGTTGAAAAGCCCCGTGAGACCTGATCTCTTTTTTCTCGTCTCATGTTTCTGTGCTCAATATTCTCTAGCTTTTAGATTACGTATTTAATTATACAATGTAAGGAATTTTCTGCCTCGTGGAGAAATGTACAGTAGTGTGTGTTGTAGGGACGTACTCTTTTGTGGATGACACTTGTGTTATGAGCCGCGGTAGCGTCAGTCAGGGGCAGGGTAGCGCGTCGCATTCTCAGGAGACGGGGGCTCGCTTATCGATGTGATCCCTCCTTACTTAAGATCGCGTGTCCACTTCGATGTTTCACTTTGTTTTTGTGCTCCCTGTTTCGTATTGTCCGCGTTTCTGTTCAACAATTTGTTGACAGGTAAGGGTAAATCTGCGTTCGTGTCGTGTCTCAATTAAACTTTTGTATGAACTGCTGGAATTTTTTGTTCTGTTTCAAGTGTTGGTGCTATTATTGCTTCATTGTTTGACCTTAGTTAATTCTCACATTGACCGATTAAATCATGAGTATATTTTTCTTAAGCTAAATTTATCAACTAGGAGATTTGTCTGACACCGTTTTGTGGTAATCGCGATCGAAACTTTTAATAGTTTCCTCCAGAGGAAACAGCATGGAAATCTTCAATTCCAGATACTTGTCACTTTATTGTGTGAAGGTCGCCAGTGTAGCACATGGGCTTACATGGAGCAAAGGTGTACAAATAGAGGACTGTACATAGGTGTAAGTGTACATACAGTGCCACGAAGTACAACATAGTCTATAGCAGCGGTGCTGCCGGCGGGCCGGAGGGACCTTTGAATTGTCATCTCTTGCTCAGCTCTCCATGCGCTGCAGTCGCGCTCTCGTGACGTCACGAGCCGCCACTCTTAATGCTGGTAGTCGCATATCAGTCGTTGCATTCAGTGTTGATATTGAAAAATATTAATATCACAAGTGTCATCAGTCAGCTGGACTCGTATGCCTGAGTTGCTGCTCAGGAGGCAGATGTGTCTGCCAGCAAAACTCGTTCATCGGTTTTATTTGACATCGTGGACAACTTGATTTTCAGTGAAGTGATGCAAATTGTTAACTTTGAAATGAGATCAATTGTTGTTGTCAATTAAGGAGTCAGCACAAAAATGTAAAGTTTACGATGCTTGGCCTCGTTCTCACACACTGTCCGCTGACAATTGAATATTAAGCTTTGGGTGCCTTATTTTCCTCATTATTATTGGCAATGAGAAGTGTCGGTTGCTTAAATTGTTTTTTTTCTCTAATGCTGCGAACTATAGATTCCAACACTTCAACTTGGCTACCAACTGATCGAATCTCCTGGCTCAGAACTTAAATGTTTCATTAGTTATGTGGACTGTGACTGTGTGTGTGTTAACGAATTCGCAACCAAAGAGAACTTAATACTCGCAATTTTCTTGCTGTTGTTTGCTCAGACGTCACTCCTTGGCCCGAGCTGCGCAGTGCATGGAGGTGCTTCACTTGCTTCATTTCTTGTATGATGATTCAACGGCCGCTCCATTGGTGTAGTTATTTCCATGTACGCCAAACTTTGATTCTTCTACTCTAGAGACAAGGCTGATGGGGGCCGATCCTCGGTGTACGTAGCATTTTTTTAGAATTACAGCATTAGAGGCATTGTATTATTTCATTCGTAGTTCAAGTGTGTTCTTGGTCACAAGTTATTAGGCTTTTTTCTAGTTTGCCTGTTCTAGCTGGCCGTACTTCGTGTGCCGAGAAATATTGCCTCCGAGTGTCGCTGGTATCGATGCATATTTTCTTTTATGGCAGCTGCAATTGCCACAATCGACCAATCGTTCTGGTATTTACAGCGGCCTTTTTTGGTGGCATCTGTTCTGGTGCAAGTTTTTTTTTGTTGGCACAAGTTCAGGTGCTACTGCTCACCTCACTGCTGCTTCGGCTGTTTCAATTTCTTTGCATTTTATTTATTCTCGTGTTCGCTGAAACTAGTTGTGAATTCTGAAATTCGTTGCGATAGGGAACACGTTGGGTATTTGTAAACTGCGTCATTGTAGTGCCAATTATACATGCTTCCTTCATTTTGTTGTTTTTCAAAAGTAAGTAACTTCGTCATGAAACATTTCTTTGTTTGTTTCTGTGTTCCTTCTTATAAAACTATTAAAATACCATCCATTTATTGCGCCTTGTGATTCAATCTCAACGTATGTTTTTCCTTTGGTTTCTTTTCTACTTTTCTTGTATTCCACGTCCTCATACTCACTTTGAGTATTATGCATCTGCAATTTTTTCGGTTTCAATTGTTGTCGATGCCTTTTGTGGCTTTATAATTTCTCTGTCTGAAAGTTAAAATGAAGTGTTTATTCGTCCCGTAAACCTGACTAAGGCCTCCTTAACGTCTAGTAATCGAGATCCTCCACATCAACATGTGTACATTGATTGAGTTTTTCCTTGTCAGCAGTTCTCATTCGCCTTCGCTGCCAGGTGTTTTCTCTCAGCATCCAGCGCGTGCTCGAGTGACTTCATTATGTCCCTTGCGAGGAAATGTTGTGACGTTCCATCATCGTCGTGTTCTTCGGCGTCCGCGTACAATTTTTTCATGGTCAACGGCCTTAATAGATCACTGATGTGCAGATAATAGAGTGACTCACTGGAAGTTTCTCTAGCTGCTCTAAATGAAGCTCACAACGTTTGTGTTGTGCGGCCGGTTTTCTCCACTTGTGTGGGGTAGCCCTAATAGCACGAGACCAGCCTCTATCTGATGTGCTCCGATTATTGAGGGATTGTGGAGCGAGAGGTTGAATAATTATGTGCTCATTGTTTCATCGTTTACTATAGTGTTAACTGTTCCATCTGTTGTACCTCTTCAGCGTGCATATTGTGTGTAGACCACCGATTTCTTCAAAACTGCTTTCATTTTTATCTTTGTTTTCTTTGAGTTCTATACTTCTACCCGGCTGATGTATAAGGCATTCCATGCTACAGATAACTTCAGAATACAAATTTGCTTATCTTCCTAACTATTGCAGTTCCATGTAAAGTGTAATTCTATTTCCTGTAAGTAAATCATTAGCAAAATGTTTATGTATTCTATCCTTCCTGGGGATGGTTAGCTTCGTAAGAAGTCTATTACGAATAAAGATAGTTTTTTTTTTTCTTGGAAATTATTATAATTTTCTGAGATAGTTTTTCAGTCTTTGAATTTTGATTTTCAGCTCAATCCAGACAGAGTTACTCACAGCAGGCGGTCAACCGTAATTTACTCAACTTAGTTATTGCCATTTTATGTCATGATTTCGGTTTCTGCGGCCCATCCTGTATAGAATAATACTGAATGCTGCTGTTCATGCTGAAATTTAAACTTATCGATCATCGTACGAGTCTTGGTAGCATGAACGAAATAAAAATTCCTTAAAATCCATCGATCATCTTCTGAAGTAGTAGACTCAACCCAACTACTCGTATACACGAATTCTGGAAGTTACTAAATGGAACTGAGTTGCTGCTCTGGAGGCATATGTGTCTCTGCCAGAGTAAAGAACTATAGTAAACTGAAACGAAGTTTCAGTTCCAGAACAGTGCGGGAGCGACCGAGCACCAAACGCATTGACATGTATTATATCTCAAGTGACTCGTTCGCTCACCCCCCTGCGCAGTAGAACAGTAATGCACCTGTTTGTGACGAAAGTTATTACATTTGTGTAAAAATGTCATCTACACAAGTGTATTATATTTATCATTTTCTACTCATTGGGGAATTGCCCTGTTCCCTTCATCATTTTTTACTGGAATCGAACGTGAAATCCTTTGCTTTTTTCACCTTCAGACGTTGAGAAAGAGAGAATTAAGCCTCAACGAACGTGGATAAGATACGTAGTACCGTATTTCTACTTCCTTGTAATTTAGACTGGCGATACTTTTATTATACCCTCCCTACTAAACAGTAAGTGGCATTGTACATTGCTGGCAGCCTTTGTATCCATAGCTTTTCATTTGAAGTACTCTGATCTTGTTCGGGTAGCACTTACAGGTGTCCCACGACACATGCGTGTTCTAGGTTTATAGACTTTTTTATATTTATATTCTCGATGAGTTGTTGAAGTGAATTTTGAGGGAATACTTATGCAATGCAAATATTATGACGTCAATTGATCCTCCAGGGGTACATGGGATGGGCTTAGGTTATCTCCACTCCATGGACTTCAGGTTTGAATTTCCCATGTACATCGAGCAGTTTTAACAAATCATTCAGTTTCAATCTATGATCACTTTTATGATTTCCACAAAAAAGGAGCTCCCTCGAGGAGCTGTACTACCAGTAACCCTTATCTAAATGAAAATAAATCATATAATCCAGATACGACCTGCTGACCCTAGATTTTACGCTTTACATATTTGTGAACGACCTGCGTATTGCGAACCAACGAAAAGATTTGGGCATCATTCGTACTCAGCTGCAGAACTTCGTCGACAAACTCAATGCGTAGACGAACAACGATGGCTTGAAATCCCATTTTCGTCACCAAAAGTAAGGCATGGGCATTTCAATTACCTGCCAGGTTTATTCTTATGCCCATGACAGAGCATTGACGGGTAATGCATAAAATATGCGCAGGAGTAAAAACTCGGGTTTGCTGTAGGATGAGAAACGCGTAACAAAAATCGAATTCGGCTGCCAAAAAATGATGAATTGGCTACAAATCTGTCACCTCGCAAGAATGATGCACCTGCATAAAATAAATTTTGAAGCACCTTTATAAAATGTCGGATTGAAAATTGATTACGGAGTTACAGGGTATAATTTTACCTGCATCACCACTCATGAGCAAATTGACGCCATAGCCAACGAATGCCTGAGGATTGCTACGGGAGCATTCAATTCGACTTCAATATCAACCCTACAAGTTTTAACGAACGAAATGCCTCTTAAACTTCGTAGATTAAACCGATCCCTCGTCAGTCCCTCGACTGACTTTTCACAATGCTCAACGTTGTAACTCCTGTGGAGAGTTCACGTTGTCGACATTAACTTTAAACTCACAGAATGCAGAACCAACCATTCACATGCCCTTTTGAAATTTAACATACTTGTCTACGAGAGTTGCTCCAACAGTGCCTTCATCTGCACCGACGGCTCGGCGCCGCTGGTGTGTGCGGAAGCAAGGCTCGTAGAGGCACGTTGCCGGCTGTCGCTTCAGTCTTCAGTGCGGAGCTCCATGCCATTCATTTAGATTTGAACATCATTCGAAAACAATCTACACACAATGACTCTGTCATTTTGACACACTCATTGAGCTCTCCGTGCAGCATTCATGATGAACGCAAAAGGCATCTAATGTAAAGAAAATAGCACAAATTGCAGGACCTCTATTAAAGTAGCACAAGCGTATCCTTTTGTTGGGTACCGTTGCATGCGAGCGTCGGTCACAAAGAGTAAATCGATCGCGCAGCGAAAGCAACAGCCTCGCTTTCTCCTGAATTTCCACCTACCTGCTATATATTATCGAGTGGTGTATGACCATGGACTAAATATTACTTGGAACATGGAGTGAGGCTTGGCAACAAGGCAGAAGCGTTGTCTCCAACATACGACGGATCCCTTGATCATGAATCCAACGAAGATTAAAGCGCTTATATGAGGCAAAAATCGACAGACTATATAAGGACTGGCCAGTCATGGTCGCACATACTCGTAATTACAACGTGAACCAGGGCGTTGTGGAGGCACCGTGAAGATGTTCTCAGAACAACGGAGCTACTTCGTTTCCCACATTTTTATCGATTGCCCCAACTTCGTTGAAGCCAAAACAACCAACATTGAAGTCTCCAGATATCTCAGCACCCGAACAAGCATTCAGTGCCTGCTGTTGGATAGTGGCCTATTGGTTGAGAGGCTGGCTTCTAGCGCAGTTCAGGATTTCTAAGCTTCGTTTGAGCGTTCGAAATTTTGTTTCCACCTCTCTACCTCAAAATTTACAAACTAACCGTGGACCTCTTCCTGTAAGAATGTGTGTACAGATGACAAATCGGTACGCCTCGACTTTGAACTAGACGCTCGACGCTCTATTGCTTAATCCCGTTCAATTATTACACTTAAATACGAAAATCAGACGGAAAGTCATCAGCTGAAGCAATGACGCTGGGAAAACAAAAGTTTGACTACAGCAAAAGTTATAGTCAAACAATACAGTAAAAGATGAGGTAAGAAACATAAAAGGAACAGATTAAACGACGCTCTGGCTTCTCTTAAAGTTTAATTGAGTTTAAATGAGTCAAAATACATTGATAAAACCTGAAAAAGTAAAATGGACAAGCGTGTCATGCAGCTATTCTCGAAGTTCTGTTGAGAACCTGGGAGGGGTTTCAGCATGGATGAAGCTTTCTGCCAGAGTCAAACCAGGTAGTTGGAACCCCTTTTGTGGTCATTGCTATCCTCATAAAATTCGACATTCGTTAATCCCCGTTAGCCCTTGCTATTCTGATCAAAAACTTTCTTGTTTACCAAACTGCCGAAAATCTGTAGAAATATTCAATTTTGAGCTTCACTATTGAATCGTTTTCAAAGAGTACAATTTTACGTATAATTATGATGATGATAAACATAAAAAAGTTATGGTAATCTTGCCGAAAAAGCCCCAAATGATTTGTTGCACAAATAAAAACTTTCCCTTCAATAAATTTTCGCGGATGGCAGAAGGTTTACACTGGCTACTAAGTGGCGACCTCGCGAGAAATGCAACCACAAACAATAATAACGAATGCTGAATGCCCAACACTCGAATCAAATTCAATAATCTTTACAACAGTTTCAGAGAGAATAAAGTCTTGTAAATACGGCTGTCAACACGAAAACTGAATAGTTATCGTGCATATCTAAGATATTGAGTCTCGCTGCTCTGCTGAGCTGTCTACCTTCAGTAATACATAAATCGTATCTGGAAAGCTCAACCGCAATTGTTACAGACTCTGGAAGCTCCGTACGGAACTGTTTTCATGTGTTTGTACCTAAGTCCCGTTGGGATCCAAAAAAACGAGGCGTCTAAATAGAAGTTAGAACAGCGACCGGAGATGGGGAAACGACATCTGTCTCACATCAACGGTGGAGCTTGAAAATTTGAGACTATAAAACCCAAATCAGAGCATGGATGACAGAATGTCATTTAAGGAATTACAACAAGGATTGGAATATACGAAACACTACAGAACTGCTTTCCGGTGTTCTTTGCCTAAGCCGTCATTAGAAGAATCCGTGCCGCGTGCAGAAAGCCCATACCCTAGCGACGCTTAGATACCTACCTGTTGGACGGTAAGCTACCATCCGCCGTATTAACTGCATGGTGCTCCATTATTGTCCATCACTTGCTCACCGAGTGCCCCTCTTCTATGGGGCGCAGATACGCCTTGTAGGCCCTCCTCTTGATAATTTTTTTGGCAACCGACCCCGGAAAATCCTTTGATTACTGAGGCCCGCTACTCGAAATGCCGCTGACTTATTACACAACATATGCGTGATTTATTTATATTAAAAACTTTTCGAACAATTAGCTTAAGGGGGTTACCGGAAATGAATGCAGCCATTAATGAGTCAGAGGTCACAAGCAAACATAACCAACATTTTTTTACGCCTACAACCATAAAATGAATTAATCAAACTAGAGCACGCCTCAATGCGAACGGTAAGCAAAGTATTGCTCTCATATATATATATATATATATTGCGGAAATTTGTTTTTCTTATGTATTGCGGTGACAATGCATTTTAATTAATACACTGTTGATACACCAACGTAGAGCCTTCTTTGTCATAATCTCATTGATTGAAAGAGTGACAGTTGCTTGGGGACTATTTGAAAAACACGGATGATTTCAACTACGTTAATGCTGGAGGAGAACCTCACGTGAGAGTCAAATCGGTTTATTTTTTTTTTTTGTAATAAAGAAATTCGAAAGGAATGGACGCGAACTTTCACAGACATTTCACTGTATTTCATTCCATGAACCTTTAAATAAAAATTTAAATTTATTACAATCTTCATGTTCACAGAGTATTTTGAGGGGGCTCGTTTATAAGCCCCAAAAAATCTTATGGCTTGTCTCGATTGAATATTTTTTTTGAAAGGTTCGGGAAGACTTTGTATCAGCATCTTGAAAAGCCAGTTTTGAACAAGCAAGGGATTTTGTTTGAGTTTACTAAACCTTCTAATCCGTAGTGTATGTAACATCGGTACCCTTCAGTATGTAATTTTTTTGCGCAGCAAGCGGTGGAGCATAGTACCGTAGTGGTAGTGAGTGAGTGTGGTACATACTACCGTGGTGGTGCATACTACCGCCAAATATTTTATTTTGACGATAACGTATTTAATGAGTGGGCTGTGTATTGTAGACACCTTTACTCTTTGCATTATTCGGCACAATATCCAAAATACAAGGAGCATGGAACGTGCGTCAGTGCGCGGATTGCTTGTTGCATGTGCATTCGCTACGCCATCGCACGATTTGCTCTGAGTTCAATGACTTGCTCGATGCCGCTGTGTTTACAGAGCTTATTCAACATTGACAATTACTTTTAACTTTGCTGTTGGCTTCTCGCAGGGGTAAACACAGCCAGAGGTGAAGGCATAGCTATGAATAGAGAGGATTTGTACTTAAAATATCATAGATACCATACTGAAATTCAAAGTTGCACGATAATGAGAGTTGTTTTTGTGTTCCTACTTATAAATATATACACTAGATCAACCATTGTTGATGAGAGTCGCACCCTTTGTTCAAGAGAAGATAATAAAGGTTATCTCATTTAGTTGAAACCAAATAAAACTGAGGTTATTATTCGACCTCCACAAACTCCCCACTTCGATTTTTTGTTAGATTCAATCAGCATTTTCTAAATTTTGAACATCGTTTGTCATTTATCGAACAATAGTTGTAATACTTTAGCTTATAAAACATAAAGTCGTGCTATGCAAGGGACATCTTGTTTTGTCTTTCATAAAACTGAAAGTTATGATGGTAATATAACTGTTGAAATTTCAATTTAAAGGGTTAAAAAAAGATTGATTTAAATTTGTAACGTCTACTCCAAACGAATGGCTTAATACGTATTCCTACACAAAAAACATGTATGTTACATTACTAAAAATTCAGCCAAAATATTTTATCTTTAACGTTTAGTTGTGGAACCTTTACACCCATTGCATCGCGAAAACGGTTTCCATTTGAAGAAATTAACCGTTCAGCAAGTGTGTGGTGAGATATTCGTTCATTCTTCAATGCACATGTATTCAACTATGAATAATTTCTTCGGATTTCTTTTCTTGATCTGACTCTTCAAAGTTTCCAAGACAATAACATCCGGGCTGCGGTCCAGCGATTGGTTTGGCTGCTGGAGAACGATTTTGAGTTTATTTTTAGATTCATTCAGATCTTACTCTCACAGTTGGAAATGATAAAATTAATGCATCAGAAAAAGTTAAAAACCTAGGTATCTGGTTCGATAGCAACATGTCCTTCAAATCTCACGTTGAGACTACTTGCAACAAAATCTACGGAACTTTAGTGTTTTTTCATCGTATAAAAAGTATGCTAGACGAAAAATTCAGATTATTAGCCATTCAATCCCTTGTGTTATCGCGCATTGACTACTGCAGCCTAGTATGGGGAGACTTACCTCAATACCTTCAAAGGGATTTACAAAAATGCGTAAACTTCGCAGCCAAGTTGGCATGCAACGGTAATTTCAAAAGAAGCGATCACGTAACCCCTCTCCTTAATAAACTCGGCTGGATTCCTATTCAAGAAAGGCTCCTCATGCAGAGGGCCCAATACGTATTCTCCTCGTTGTATCTTCCTCAGAGCAATGCTGAGATAGTGCGTTTCCATCCACCCACTGTAACCAACCAAAAGCCAAACAGAAACAATAATGTCTTAGTCAACTATCGTTCATCTCACATAGGGCAGAAGGCTCTGTCAATATCAGGTGCCCTACTGTGGAACAAACTTCCCCTGAGTATTGAAATCCCTCAAAGACCGAGAGAATTTAAAGCCAAAATAATTCGCCATCTATCGTCTCAACGATAATTCTTAGTTACAGAACATACTGAAAACGTATTGACGAATCTCACTTTGCCTGGTCTCTCCATTGCTTAATACTCTCCCTTGCCCATTTTCTTTACAATTCAAGACATCACACAACAGTCTTGAAGTATGCGTAGGTATTATGATTTGATCGCCTATACGCTGGGATTTGCAAGCATGCTTACTTGTATATGTGTGTACGTATATGGGTGTGCATGTGTGCACAATACACCTGTGTGCACTGGACTAGCAGCTGGTATATGTATTAGGTAATAAATACCAAACTTTTTTCATTCTAACACTACCCAACACATCATTTCATTTTATTATTGTGAGGCAACCCAAAGCTTAAATGTCTTGTACATGTAAAATGTGGTACCTATGTGTCAGGCTATTGTCAAAAATGCCGACTTGTGCTTATATAATTTAACCGGAGGGAAAATAATTCTCCTCGCATAACTAAGCTCTCGTATCACAGATACTTGAGTAGCCTACTTCCATCACGATCCTCAAAATTTGAAAAAGAAAAAGAAAAACTTCAATCGAAAAACTTCAATCGTCTTCAAAGCTTGATTAGCTCGCAGCTCGAATTTCATTTCGGCTCTAACTTTCGACGGCTGCATTACCAGCGTGAAAAGCTCCATAGCCAGAATTCTTCGGCTCTAAAACTTCAAAGCTTGATTAGCTCGCAGCCAGAATTCTTCGGCTCTAAAACTTCAAAGCTTGATTAGCTCGCAGCCAGAATTCTTCGGCTCTAAAACTTCAAAGCTTGATTAGCTCGCAGCCAGAATTCTTCGGCTCTAAAACTTCAAAGCTTGATTAGCTCGCGGCGAGAAAATTCTTCGGCTCTAAAACTTCAAAGCTTGATTTTTATATCGGCTTAAATTTCAACTGCTGGAAAATAATTCGCCTCCTGAAAACCTGTGGGCAAGCCCCAACTAATAAATTAAGTCGCCAAAACCTGACTTTCCATTTTCCCTGAAGATATCAGGAAGATCCTTCCGGGATAAGAAGACTCTGAAATTTCGGCTCCCAAGAAGGACCAATCTAGTTTTCAATCGGGCTGAAACAGGACTAGCCCACCTAAATAATCAATTCGCTGGCTCCCAAGAAGGACAAGCAAAAATTGCAACTATCTACAATTTGGCACCCAAAGAGGATATTGCCAAAACCAAATATCTAACAATTTGGCGCCCAATGTGGATACGCCACAACCTACTATTTAACACTATGTATATTTATCAATTGCAGGCATTTTGCGCCATATTTCAAAGATAATTTGATTTTTTCCTAATATGACACCCTTATAAGATATTCATGTTTCTTTCTTCTTCACGTCCAAAAATGCTCTTGGTAGGCTAGTGTAGTGCAAATTATCATATCATCTCTTACGCTCTAGAGTATATTATAAAAACTGCACCTAAGCCTCGCATGCTTCTGGAAATATTCTGTACTTGGGAACAGTTGTAGAAAAATCGTTTTCATGTGTCTGACTAAGGTAGACTGTTTTGTGCCTATTTTTTTTAGTACGGAAATTTTATAAAATTCATGCCATAATAAATGATATTTTCTCCGATTCCCGCGATTGGAATGCTAGTTTATACTGATTAGTTATATATATATATATATATATTCAAGTATGTTTATTGTATTGGCCTGAACACGTTAACTGAGGCGGATTAACTGAAGTTCAAAATTAAACTCAAATTAGGGTTAATTTTAGAGATCCCTTTCATAAATACCGAGCAATAAATAGATCGTGTATTCATTTAGTTTTCAGTATTTATTAAAAGTGAGCTTATGACTTCTGATCGGTCAACAGCATTATAAAAATCTCCTCAGTGACCGCCGGTGAGTCACGTCGCAGTCAAAGTGTTAAAAAAATAGTCTTCGTGATGTATGTCTTGAGGTATAATAAAACTGTTTAGTTTGAAAGAAAATGACCATTCCTATAATCTTGGCATACCGTATGTTACTGAAGCGCTAGAAACGCGATTTTACTACTACTTACTTGGCATACCGTTATTTAATCGAAGGCTTACACCGGTTCTGTTCAGCTGAATTTAGCTAAATGTCACACTGTGGTTAGAAGACGCCCGAGTAAGTATTTGGTATCTTCATTGATATTCTTACCATTGAAAAGAAATATTTTCTCGCGCATAAGTGAGCCCTATTTCTATGCGACTGAACGAAAGAAGAGCAACGATAATGTGAAATTATTATTTTGTCATGAAACCGTAGATTTCCACGCAATATTTATAATCTACTTCCATTGACAAAATTAAGTTTCAAGCCCATGAAAATAATTCCAATTTCAATTATAAAATTTTCATATTACGTCCCAAAGGGAATTGAGAAAATTTCCCAATTAAGTACGCTTAAGTTTCATTCCACTGTAATTTTAGCTCAAAGCCAAGTTTCTTATATATGTGTGAACGTACAACAAGTAATATCAACCCAAGATTAAGGTGAAGATCGTTATTTAGAGCGCGTTTAAATTCCTTAAAGAGGCAACGGTTCTACAATTTGAGGTAATCATCGCCATAAGGCCTAAGTGTTCAAGCTGCTTAGCTACCAGAGGGTACACTTAATTCGACCGATTTAAAAGACTATCAATGAAGATTCGTTCCTCTGAGATGCATAAGTCTCCTTCCTTGTGGTGTTCAGAGTGGCTGTCATCGTCAGCGCACCTTGAGGAATTAGCGCCCCTCAGAGGTGAGTATACTGCTGGTAACCTTCGCTATTCGCAGCTGAATCAACGTTCCAGCACATTTGAAGGTTTTGTCTCATAGCTTGGAAACTATATATATTTTTCTTTTTTGCCTTCCTTGTCTCTCGGTCTCTGTTGTACAAACATGCATTGCTTACTGTAAGCGACGATTCGCGCGTCTTCGTTTCTGTGTTTGTCTTTTTCTTACATCAGTTTTTTGCCCTTCGATCGAGGTGCTTGCTCTTTGTACTGCTCCAAGCTGCACAAATTTTGTCCAATTGGGGCACCTTTTAAATGAAGTTCAACAACATCAAACCATGATTATTATTTTGCTAAAAAAAAGAAACTAGATGAATCCCTGAACAGGATGTAAGTATTGTTACTCGCACAATAAATTGATTTTTAAACTAAAGCTCGTACTGTAAACGAATTATCAAAAGAATCTAACCGCGGTGTTAGCATATGCAATTAATTTTGACAAGGTGTTTGTTATCAATGTGACAAAAATGAAAACAGAGAACCTTTCACAAATAAGTTCGTTACGAAATTTTGGGCCCCATTGAGAAAATTTGGTAACAACAGAGTAAGTGGGTTATTATGCCCCAAAAAATGAACTGATTCTCGACTCCGTTTTCCACGTAACTTCTCAAGGGGGCCCTCCACTAAAAGTTATATTTTGATACGATTGGTCTGAAATTAGGCCAGTTTATGTAGGTTTGCAAGAAAAACATATTTTATACGTGTAAATTTTTTTATTTACGCCTTAGTTTTCCCGAAAAATTTGAAATATTAGTTTTCTTAGTCATTTTTATACATATTTCAAGAAGATAGAAGTCAAAAAGTTTTTATGCTAGAACAAATTCAAAGACAGTTTTAGAATCCTTGGAGCATTTGTAAAAAAGTGATAGTCCGTTTATTTTGTATTTGAAACTTTTTTTATATATATTTGCGATATTTTACCAATATATAAAATATACCGAATTTTTGGTTTTGAACCATGATAAAAAAATTTAAATGTACAAATTGGAAAAAACACTATCAGTTTGTTAGAAGTGTTTCAAGGAATCTAAAACTGTCTTTTTTTCTTCCTAGCATAAAAACTCAATGACTTCTATTCTTTTGAATGTTGAAAATAAGTGACTACAGTACAGGCAATGAACAAAATTTTTTGTTGAAGTGTAATATGATGGAAAATTCATGTAATTGAATGCTGTTTCATTATTATTTCGATAATCTCCATGCATAACTTCATATTCACACTATGAATCGTAATTTCCATGAAAAAAAAATAATTTTTGTCATGAAAATTATGAAATTTTTCATTTTCAGTCTGATTCTTATGAAATTTGACTATAATGTGTAACTTTTGAAAATAAACACAATATCTTCTATACATTTTTTTGATTCAGGCCTTAGTTTTTTAAAATATTGACATATTGGTTTTTAGTCCATTGGTATTGATATTTAAAAAAATAGAACTCATCGAGTTTTTATGCTAGAACAAAAACAAAGACAGTTTTAGAATCCTTGGAACATATCTAACAAAAGCATAGTAGAAAATTTTAAATTTCCCATTTTTTTTCTTTTTATATGGGTCAAAATGGGGTCGAAAATTCAAGATTTTGGTCCCCTTACCCTCCCCTGGGGGGGGATCTATTGTCCGAAGTGCCATAAAATTTTAGGACCGAATAGTCCACCACCTAAGGGTCTTTTTCCAACAAAAACATGAAAAATGACCATCGGAGCGACAGGGGCCTAACAGGGGCCTGGCAGGGGCCTCGGAGGGCCCCCTTGAAGATACGATGAGGAAATTTAACAAATCAAGAAGGCTAAATCGCAACGTGAAGAATAAATGAGCTAAGTAAATTAATCTCACATTTTTTTCAGGTGAATGATGACAAATCATGTTCATTATAAATGAGCTGTCGGTGATGGTCAAACCATTCGGAAAAAATAATAGGAGGCTCTACTGGGTGCTCGTCGTAGCCGCGCGACCATCGAACTTGCCACCGTCCAGGCAGACCCTGGTTCGAGTCCCGGCGCTGGTGGCGATTTTCTCTGTTGGGTATGGGAGAAAAATTCCAAGCACAATACCCCACTCTACCCAGGTGTCTGAAATGGGTACCGGTCTTGACCGGGGGAAAGCGTAATGGCGTCCAGGCGTTAGTTATAAGGCATTTGAAAATCCAATGTACAAGGTGATATGTATCAGGCTTGATTGGAAATAAAGCATCCGTAGATGCCTTCATTATTATTCATTATTATTATTCATTATTACTCATAAACTTGCGAAAATACATCAACAGTTCAACACGTGCCTGTAACTCACTACTTAACCATTTCTGATGAGTCAGCTCGAAGAAACGGTCCGTTTAATGTCTTGCTGCAGCATTACTCATCTACTGATCAGCGAGTGTTGACTCAGCGAAAGCGGCAATTGGCGTGCGTGCTTGTGTAGAGCGTTGGGCGGCGTTGCAAAACCAATTTACTGATCCAAGTTGCTAAATTGGCGAGTGCTACGCTTGAGGGAACTGCCAGCTGGCTCTTGACCCTGACCAATCTCTCGGCGACGTATACAATCGGTGCAATCTTTCCCAACTTTTTATCTTTTGCTGCCGCCTCGTCAGAGCACCTCTTTGTGTTGTAGCGAGATGGAAAAGATAACATAGCGATCTTACGAGTATAACGGTGTGTGAAATGCCCTGTGTGTTGGTGCTAGCAAACACCCGTACTTTCTAGATTGAAAGTTTTGCAATCCAAGCAATAAATTAAGCGTAATCAAGGGATTTTTCAATTGGTTACTCGCAATCATTATGAAAAGAATTGCTGGACCGTAAAATTTACACAATAGGTGCATTCACTTCATTCGTATTACTTTGCATTCAAATTTATTACATCGTCACTTGCTTTTTATAAAAGCTGGGATGCTGAATAACGTAACATTCTTCGAAGATTTATTGAAAAATATGCTACAACGCAAGGTACAGCGATAATCAAACCGTGTTGTAATTTGAATAACCTGTTCTACTACTACTACGTTTATTTTTGGGGGATTGATTCATTGGACGTTTTAGCTGTAGTATAGTATGTATCCCATACTTGTTCTCAAACTCTAAGAGAGCGTACTTGTTGAGGACACAGGTAATATTTTTTCGATTTCGATATTCGATATTTCTTCGCTTTATCATGGTTCTTCCTCCAAAGACAAGCTCCAACGAACCGCTAACGTGCACAGAGAGATAAAAAACTTCTCTTCAGACGGATACAAATAATAATGCGAATAAAATATGAACGCTTGTGAGCTTACCTAAAGTGTTTGCATTTAGCGACCAAACTTAACACATAAGTTACATGCGCATTAAATGTTGAATCGGAAACGAGAGGAACAAAAACAAACTAAAATGAAGTTTGTACGATTTACAGAGGACATAGGTAATTCATTTACTTACTTTTTGTGTGTTCCGGAGGGAAAACAGTGGAGAGGAGTAGCGTTTCTAAACTGTGCTGAAGCCGCTTCGATGCATTGCCTGGAGATGTTCATCAGGTGAAGCGCTCGATTCTAGAACTTGAAACTCATTTCTTTCAAAATTTGAAATAATTTGAATTTGTCCTGTATTTCAAAATTTTGAAAGAAAGCTGGTTGTGTCAATACTATTCAATCGTAGCATATTGAATGCATCAAATAGTCGCTTAATCGCGTTTTAGCCAGATTAGAACTTCAGAATTGAAACATGCTCTAATATGAAAGCATAAGTGAGCAATTGTTCAATTTTACCGTGACGCAAAATTAAATATCCAATTTTAATTTCTTGGTAGCAAAAATAAATATGTGCACGAACTTTTTCTGCGTTGTGAATAAGTATACAGAAAGATACGGTGTATGTGAAGTAAACAATTTAAACAATTTAAACAATTTATTTACCACAGGAGATACAGAGGTAGAATGT
Organism: Morinoia aosen; assembly: GCA_030386875.1. Taxonomy (NCBI): domain Eukaryota; kingdom Metazoa; phylum Arthropoda; class Malacostraca; order Amphipoda; family Talitridae; genus Morinoia; species Morinoia aosen. Next base: position 53,662,605 of record CM059579.1, on the reverse strand, counting down.
TTCTTAAGTCTAATACAATGGTCAGAGTTGAGTATAGCTACCTGTGGGCCCGAATAAGTTCAGCGACTTCTAGGGCATCCTACCATTACATTATTCTAGGGCGTACAATAATGTTTAACCTAATTCACTTAGCCTAGTTTCGCATTAGACTGATCAACAGGATAATGAACTCGATATTGATGTTTAATTTTACAATATAGGTCATATGGACAATATTTAACAGTATATTCAATAACGATTTGGGAGCAGACTGAAAATCGGCGATATTACTCATGGCAAATTGCATTATTAGGACCAGACATGTAGGAGGCAGGATTTGACTTGGTGATCTTACACGACTAGTATTCTGATAAGAAGTGAGACTCAAGATTTCTTTTAAATACCTTGTAAGAATTACTTTCACGGATCTCCGCAGGTATTGAGTTCCAGGTTTTAGTTCCAACGAATAGTATACTATGTTGCGAGCGGGCCTTTGAATAACAAGGAAGCATGAATTTACTTTTATTTCGTGTTAAATGGTCGTGATGACCAGTTTGCGCAGTAAATAACTGTTGAAGGCTATTGTCGCCATCATTAGCTAATGTTTTGTAGATAAAATTGCAGATGGAGATTTTGTAGAGATCCGAGAGTTTAAGTATTTGTAAATTTTTGAATGAATCATTTGTGTGAGCATTATATTCTAGGTTCTTTACCGCTCTGATGGCTCTTTTTTGCAGAGTAAAAATTATATTGGTTTTATTTTTATCAGTTCCATGCCATGCTTCTATTCCGTATTGCAGGTATGGTGAAATGAGCGTTCGATAAAGCATTAGTAAGGCTGTTTCAGGCAGGAAATTTTTAACTTTATTCAGGATTCCGATGGATTTTGATAATTTAGAACTAATATGAGTGATGTGCTCTTTGAAGGTCAGATGTTTATCTATTATGATGCCCAGAAATTTACATGAGTTGGTTTCTTTGATTTCACCTTCGCCAATTTTAATGGATGGTAGAGATATATTTTTCTTGTATGAGAACGTAATATAATTTGTTTTATCGATATTGAGGCTTATTTTATTAGCTTTAAGCCACAGTGAAACCTTATGGAGTTCATTATTTATACTCTCCGCAATCGTAGTGGGATTTTCGTTCGGAAGGACCGCAGAAAGCGTACTGTCATCGGCAAAAAGTATGAATATAAAAAATGATGTAGATTTAATAATATCATTGATAAAAATCAGAAAAAGAAGAGGCCCAAGAACAGATCCTTGAGGAACTCCATGGCTAATTTTCTGTGGGTCCGATTTTGCGTCGTCAATGACAACGTATTGCTTCCGATTTGTTAGGTATGATCTGAACCAATCATGGGCAACCCCACGAATGCCATAACAATGAAGTTTCGAGAGTAATATGTTATGGTCCACACAATCGAATGCCTTTCGAAAGTCAAGAAATACAGAGAAGACAGTCTTTCCGTTATCTATATTAGAATAAAGGAATTGTAAATGATTTAATATTGCCTGTGTTGTTGATTTTTTACAGCGAAAGCCGTATTGTTTATCATAGAGAAATGATTTTTGTTCAAAATAAGAGTACACTTTTTTATACACAATTTTCTCGAATACCTTGCTAATAATTGGTAACATGGAGATAGGTCGATAATTGTTTACACAGGTTTTTTCACCATTTTTAAAGATAGGGGTTACTCTAGCAACTTTGAGGGAGTTCGGGAAAGTGCCTAGTAAGAGAGACTGGTTAATAATATTGGATATCAGCGGGGCCACAATATCAGCAATTATTTTAAGTATTTTAGTTGGAAACGTTTGTAACCCACTCGATTTATTTTTCATGTTGTTTATGCACGCAATTACATCGGAGGAGTTTGTAGGCGTAAAGAAAAAGGAGTTGTGTTCTCGAATATGATCCATAAATTCCAGGTGATCAGTAGGTTCACTTGGAATACCATTGGCTATAGTTTTCCCTACGTTTACAAAGAAGTTGTTGAAGAGATTAGCAATTTCATTCTTCTCATGGTATTTTACATTATCTTGAGTGATATATCCAATTTTCTTTTTTTCGGCGTTATTCGGCTTATAATAAGAGTTAAGGAGGCGCCAAGTCTTTTTAACGTCAGCTTTGAATTGAGTAAACTTGAGGGTAAAGTAGTTCTTTTTTGATGTTCTTATCTGGTTTGTCACATAGTTTCTGAATCGGTTATATGTTTCTCTAGATATTCGCCCTTCGCAAAGGAGGGCTAGGTACGCTTGGCGTTTCTTTATATTTATCACGATGTCTCTAGTAATCCAGGGCTTTTGTTTATTTTTCGGGGTAACTGTACGAGTTACAATTGGGCAACACTGATTGTATGCGTTCATTATAGTTTCAGTCAACTTTACTACTGATTCATCAATGCTCCTTGCATTATTGTTTTGTTGGGTGATGTGCAATGTTGGCATTAAATCTTCTAGAACGGTGCGCATTTCTTCTAAATTTGATTCGTTTATTTTACGATATGAGTAAGTTTCAGCCCGTGCTTTGGTGCACGCAAGATAGACATTTTTCTTAATAAGAAAAACTGGAAAATGATCTGATAAGTCAGAAGTAATTATTCCAGCAAGAAAATCACTTGGGTCTGTCATAAAGATATTGTCAAGCAGCGTGGCACATTCTGAGGTTATTCGTGTTGGCTTTGTGATGATCGGAAGGAAAGATTTAGAATGAAATGCATTTAAGAAATTAGAGATTGGTTCATAGCTTTCATGTTTCAGCAAATCATAGTTGAAGTCACCGCATATTATTATGTCATTGTAGAAGGACCTGTTGAACTGAGAAATAATTCGATTAAGCTCATTAAGGAAGGATATAGGACAGGCTGTAGGCGGCCTATACACCGTTCCAAGCACAATTCGTTTGCCATCTCTAGACAGTTCTACGAATAATGATTCTATATGATCCTGATTCAGTGTTGCACTTGCTATGATTCTCGAACCCATGTGCTTAGAAATGTATGTACTGATGCCCCCGCCTCGCTTGTTCTTTCGTAGCGAATGGTAATTATGATAATTTTCAAATTTAATCATGTCTTTGGTCGAGTCATCTAGCCAGCTTTCGGTGAAGCTAATCACATCTAAGGTATACTTAAGTTCAGTAATAGTGCATTGTATCTCTTCCAATTTTGGATAGAGTGACCTACAGTTCCAACACAGTAGCGAAAAATCCTGCCGGGTTATTCGTATAGATTCGTTGAATTTTGATATATTAGTATATCTGCAGTTTTCAGAGTCGTTTAGGTTTGGAAATATTCTATTCAAATGATTGAGATCCGGGTCGATTTCATCTAATATATCAGCGTGATCAGTCATTCAAAATTAGTAAACAGTAGGCAGTAAGTACTATTGTACAACTTAAAACGAAATACAGAGTCAAGATTAAAAGGATATATCTATCTAAAAACTAGCTTAGAAAGTATAGAAAAGAGTAAGAAATCTAGCGTGATTTCGTGAGTACACTCAATACTCAGCCAAGAGCGATTAATATTGGAGTTCAATGTACAAAATTGATGCGTACAAATTGCTGAAGGCGTTGTTACAAAGTTCACATACAACAGGTAATAAGTTTTAAAAAAAATAAAAATAAATAGAAAAAATTTAGCGACGATGATAATCTAATCAGCTAATATGTTTTGCACATAATAATAGTTTGTTGGTTAAAAATTACATACAATTTACGAGGAAAGGCGAACAAGGTGGATATCAATATTCCATCATAATATTGGTAGGTACAAATTGCTGATGGTGTTGTTGCAATTTCCAATGCAGTTGTCATAAATGTTCATATATATCTGTCATAAGATTGTCAAAATTGAGGTAAAACTGCCGTATATATCTTTAGAGGTTGGAACTGATTCATGACATGAAGTTATGCAGTTTGAAGATCTAGTGTAAAGTTATAGAATTCTAGGCGTTATTGGCATACGAGTATATAATTTGACACAGGTACATGTTTTGATACCTAATTGAGGTAAACACCCAAGACCTGATTCGATGATTTATCCAGTAGTTTAATGGCTGAGTCCAAAAATCACAACAACAAATAACTTAAATTTTTCTTTCTGTGCGAGTGCATAAATGTTTCCAAAATTTTATACGGTGTATGCGTTGCCATTGTTTTTCTACCATGTGATAAACCTCAGGGTTAGCCATCGTGAATGTTTACTCCATGTGTTTGTACATACATTGTGTGTTTAACGTTTAACAGATAGGTTCAGGGCCTCAAGTCTGCTAGAGCAAAGTCAAACAATTATTTAAATTTAATAGTTTAAAATTACGAATTCAGAGTTCAGTCCACCAAGATTTTAAGTTGAGGTTCACTGAACTTAAATTAAAAGAGTGAAATCTCCGTGAAAAGTTAAGAACATAAAATAACAGCAAAATAAGAACAAATTTAAATTACAAGGAAAGTAAGAGAGACTCCAAAAGTACAACGACCATAAGGTAACGCTGAAGGTGAAGTTGCTGTACACATAAGGCGTGCTGCGTTGCTGTGAGCCGGCACCCTCCCAAAGGAACACAACTTCCTAGCAAAAACTCCCAATATCATCCGTACCAGAAAGAAGAAAAAAAAGAGAAGGAACACAAAAAGCTAAAATCTCACTAGCTGAAAGGTAAAATTCCTAGTTTAATATTGTAAATTAAAGTGGATGTGGTGTTCATATTGGTCAATGACTAGTGACACTGGTCACTACCTGGAAAAACTACTTCAGGTAGGACAAAAAGGCTAACCCAGCACAGCACGGCAGTGCACCGAAAAACTAAATTTCCTGAGAAAAGCTGCGACTCGAATAATTGAGGTTCAAATAGGGCTCAACGCTCGTTAATGCGCGCACCGTGCACGGACTTAAAACTTCACCAACTTAAATGTACAAATTTAATCTTAAGTCAATTTTTACTCCGTCAATTTGGAACCTTTTCTAGTCAAAACTGCTCAACAGTAATCTCCCCTAAATATGATTTCTAATGAACAAAGGTTAACGATATTTTATAGTAATTTGAAGAGTGTTATGGTCGCATAACGGAATCATGACATGTTGAATTCCCAATATCATTTATAAAAAAGAGAAATAGAAGAAAACAAAGAACACAAATCCTTTAGGTATGCAATGTTATGTTGAGAAGTTCTGAGTTCGAATTGCGACGTACTGCGTAGTGTTTCCAGTGCGTCGGTAAGAGTAGAATCAATCATGAGGAAGTCGTATTACACTATTGTGGCATAGTTCGATGGAAGAATGTTATGATCTATGTCTATGTTTAAAATGTTATGAACTATGCAATTTTATACATATTTAAAGTCCAGGAATATTGAAAGTTCAGGGTCTCCTTCAACATTGATTCAATAGAGGATTTGCAGATGATTTAGAATGGTTTGAAACATAAACTTTTGTATTCAAAATCCGCATTGCTTGTAGTAGGAATTACGTTGAAGTGAGAGTACAGTTTGCTACACGCTATTTTTTCGGAAATCTCGCTGAATACTGTCAATGGAGAAATATTTCGTGGAATTTGAAACTCGTTCACTAAGCTTCACTTTGTAGCTCTAGTATAAAACAGGTAATAAACATTACTTTGCGGGTAATGAAGAGTTTCAATAATAACTTCATATAGCTTTGACCGGCTGTACTGGACAATTTGATCCATTCAAACAGCACCCGAACCTAAGTCATACTGCTGTTCTTGAAGTTCTTGGTCTCAATTATTACTGATATATGTTATTTCAACGCGGCGACAAGAATGAACTAGGAATCCATACCACTATTTATTTAAGGCAATACTTCTTTCTATCACACTGTAAGGAAATCATGATAAGAGGAGATCCTGTGCGTCGAGACTATCCAAAGAGACGCTGGTGTCCCCAGGGCCTGCCCTTGAACTGAAGGTGCTAAAACTGAAGACAAACAAACTCCTGGGTCTTGGCTGCGTGCAAATTATGCCAAGCCTTGAGCTGGCCAGGAGCTTTTTGAACTTAGCCACAGCACATCTGAATTTTCAGAATCCGTCTGATGACTGCATTATGCATTAGTTTTATAACACTCATGTTCGTTTTTGCACCTCTCACGTGGGTTACTAATGCCTTACAACATGTAATGGCTTGAAAAGATTTATATCGATCAATGATAACTACATCATGTATTGCTTGTATATCATTCACAATGATCAGCTTAGGGGAGAGTTATTTCTTTTAACCACGAACCATTGCTTCATACAAGCCCATCTCTATGGGTGAAGTGAACTGTCTCGAAAAGTTTTTTTATCCTTTCATTACTGATAAGTCAATCGGACCCATTCAACCAATTTCAGAATTGAATATACTTCAATAATTGCATAGTGGTTTCGATAGTGATATTTTCGCCAGATCTTTCCGAAAGTTACTTTCGCATCACAAACGCTGAAACAAGTACTTATGTCGCATCCTAATATGATTCGAAGACTTTCCTTCTCACCACTAATAACCAATCCCTGCAGAGAAGCTCGAATTTCTTGCTCTAAAACCGATTCACTGGCAGGTAGCAGGAATTCAAGTCCTTACTTCACTGAACTTGTGTCCTAAATATTCAAAGTATTGTCAATTATTCCTTGCAGCTGATTGGTCATGCAAGCGCGGCGCTGATATGAGCACTTTTCAGTTCAGGGTCGTAACTCATGACCATCTTTGTACGATTTAGGGTTTGCTATGGGAATAATTTCCCATTACTCTAGCATGGTAGGAAATTAACTGCTGGATAGCTTTCCTGAACCGAAATTAAATGATAACTTCTAATCGCCAGAACAAGTTTCCTCGTTTTGTCGATATTAAATCGATAGCTCAGGTGTGGCATTCAGAAGAGTATTTCCATTCCTGGAAAATATTTCTTGCAGCAAGTCACTATGTACGCTAAGTATGTGTAAAAGTGGACCAAAAAAGTAGACGCAATGCGTATAAATATACTGATCACCATGTTGAGTGTTTTCCGATTTCAAAACCTTGCCGGATGAACGGAGCCAAACTGGAGACCATGGGAAGATTTTCCGCAAGAAAGCCCCTCAGGGAAAGCCTCGAGAAAGGCCTCGAGTCGCTGATAAGAGAACCAATTAAACGCGGTCACCGAACCGACAGAAACAGAGCTTGCGTTTCCGCTTCTGGGCAATGATCTCCCAGCTGCAAAAACTGATCTTCCCTGCGAGGTGAATGCAGCTTCTTCAAAGGTCAATCTTGAACAGTCTCTGTTCTGCTTACTTTCGAGATAATGATGCAAAAATTCGATTTACTATGCTAATAAACTATTCATAATTTACTATATTATCGTTTATTTTAGAGTTCATAATTCTTTTTACATATGTCGTGGATGAATTTTTTGTTGAATTGTTCGTTTATTATACATCATTTTCGAAACTGTCTATCGTGAAGTTAAACGGCCTCAATAATATATAATTTTTTTGCTTATTCAGCCTCCCTGTCACATGAATAGAAGACTCGAGTTTGTTTACAAATATTTTGCATGCAGGCAAGTTATTTATGAGACTTCTACATTTCAGAGGTAAGTATCTTAATTATAAGAAGGTCATAAATGCTCAACGCTTCTTGGTTCAGTATAACTTCGATACTGCTCATTAGTTGGGCGTGTGAATTCACCGATTAACTTTTATTACTGTAACTATGGGATATAAGGAGTTGTTGTACTCAGCAAAATCACCTATCTCGAATTTACAATACCTTAAAATATGATGATTAAACGTGAGAATTAGAGCACCTTCATAATCGATAGACTTTTCTCTAGTTGCGGACCTATACGATGTCATCAGGAAGTCTCCCTAAATAATAACTCGATTTGTCATGAGACTTGCTCGTTGCGTGGTTGTTTACTTTGTTGGCCTGATCCTCCCTACTCTGTTAGATGAAAGCCTGAACATTGAATGATGGTTGTAAATATATATTTTTTTAATTTGGATATACATATATCTGTACTTATATTTAGAACTCGCATATTGTTATTTTTTGTATGCTCGCTAGTCACTGTCCTTATTTTCAATAATAAGGCGGGAGAAAATTCAATTTTACATTATTCTACACATATTTCCAGTATTTAACAATTGCGCCCGACAAATTCAAGTTCTTTTCGGTCCAACTTAGCCTAAAAATTAATCATACACACTTGTGGATACAATGTGCTGCAAATATCCATTTCATAAAAGATGTTTTTCATAATCTTTTAAAAAATATTGTTAGGAAATGTTTCTAAATGATGAAGGATCTCCCGTGACGGAGGTTGTTACTGAAGGCATGTTACTGAAAGTAGGGTGCTGAATTCTTTTTTGATCTTATTGTTGAGAGCAGCGTTGAAGGACATAAGCAAGTAAACAACTAAGCAAGTATGCATAAAAAAAAGACTGTTAAACTTTTGAAAATATACCAGAACACACATGACCCGATGGGATAGGCTCCTAATATAAATAATTTTTGTAGCTTGAATATGTTAACCCATGCTCTGTACCAATATAAAGTAATGCTCTATCAAGTAAATATATCTTTTTTAATAAGATTTTGGTTTTTCATTATAGCCGTTTATCACTGAATGCACTGACATTTTCTTACCGTTGACTGACTGATTAAGCGCGTTTTTCCCCATGAACAAAAGCTTTATCTTATATTGATTACCCGTGACTTGGTGCATCATGTTATTTATTAAATATATCATTTTTACCGAGAAATTGGTCGATAACCATGCCTTCTAATGGAACGGAGTAGTTCAATACTAGTCGTTCTGGAAATAAAATTTACTTTTTTTATTTCAATGCCGCAATGTATTCTAATTCAACCCATTCTATAGTTACATAACAGTTAAAATGCTAAAAATATTAAAATTAAAAAAATTATATACCTATGCTCAATTTTTTTTCCATAGCCATTGAATCTATTGTCTGGAAGTTGTGATACAGGCCGCGCTACTTTGCAAACCAAAATGTATTTAAATTAAGGTTATTATTATGAAAAATATATCCGTTTGGTGTCAGCACTTAAAAGAATAATATGGGGAGAATCCGGGAAATTCAAACTTAACTTATGTTATTTTGACAAAATTTATCCCAACGTAATTTATCTTAATCTGTTCTAACCTAACATATTCTGTCTTATATGTATATCGAATTATTGTTTTCGTATCACAGATTATGCAAATATTTCACTAACACAGGGGAAAGCTTACGTTTTTCTTGGAAATAATCCCACTTGTTACAGCTACCTACATCAAAATTTTCTTCTACTTGTGCACGGTCATTTAAGCATCCTTTAAGTGCGTGAAGGAGAGACGGACCAATCAACCAAGGAAGCAAAAACTGTGTATCATTATTTATTATTATAAAACTGTGTATCAATATCAACTGCAGTGAAGGAATAGCTTATTTATGATGAATGATGGTATTCAAATAACAATCCAAAATCTTATCTTGCTGATATACTTTTCTCTGTTTTCGATTTGGGTCTCACAGTATATGTTTGATGAACCCTTCATAATTGCAGTAACGAAACATATGAATGAAACCTGTGGATCCAATATACATGATTAAGCAACATACTAACTGCATAAATTCTCCAAAAATAAATGTGTTCAATGAGATCCCCATTGTAATAACATAGCATAAATTGCGAACAAAAATATAAATTTTTTATTTATGTATTCAAGGAGACACTTGGCGCTTTATTATATAAGGTTAGACTAGTGTACATAGCTCGTCAAAAATGACGGGATTCAATAGAGAATCCCGTTAATTTTCCTTAGAATAAATTTTCCAAATGTGGATGAAAAAATTATATCCATCCTAACAGTATCTGAGATAAAAATATTATTGTATTTGTGCTCTGGTGAAACTCGTATCATATGAACGGTCATTAAACATCCTTATGAGCGTGACAGAGAGATGGAAGGAGCGACACCAAACAAATATATAAATACACAAATAAATAAACACACCAAGGTTATTATAAGATAAGATACGCTCTTGGTAAATGTAGTTTCAAGGAGTGCCAATCAAAATCAATCGTTGTTGACATTATCTATTATGTCTTAGCTTCAGATTGCTAACAAACTGCATATATCATTGAATAAACTTAAGAAAAATTACGTCAGCGTCGTATGCGATGAACACTTGGGAAACATTGTTTGAGTGATCTCTCATTCTACATAGTTTGCAATAGAACATTGATTTAGCAATCAGCGTAGGCGCTTTTCTTGAAAGGAAATTATCAAAGTATTTCAGGGAAATTTTGTTAACATTATTTATAAACTAGAGTATAAGTCCTATCAAAAATGGCTAATAACTGGACTAGAAAAAGTTTGTTGGAGTACATAATTTTACAATAAGGTTGTTAAAAACACCCCTGATAATTTGCTTAATTCATGTGTACAAGGTATCTCAAAAAATCTATTCACCCTTTGCATGCCAAAAAAAAACATTACTTATGAACATAGAGTGAAATGGAATGGCTTCGAATACAGAGGACAAATTTAACTGAATAATCATGTTTGCAAATGTTCAAATTAATGACCATATTTGTCCAAAAAAACGCTGATAACACGCACCAAAGGATTTACAAACGTTAGGAAACAGGTCATTAGGAATATCGCGACATTCTTTCAATTTCCAATTTCAATGCATCAATTGTTCTTGGTTTGGTGCAATAAGCTATTCCTGAGCTCGTGGATGTCCGTGGTCGTTTAGAACGTTTCTTGTTGACGTTCTGGAATGCTTCAAATTTGTCTCTGATGCGAGCAGTGGTCCGGCGCGTTGTGGGGATTTTGAGAATTCAGTTCTGAATCGTTATTGCACTTCAATTGCGCTTTCGGTCTTCCAATAACATTTCAGAAAATTTGTTCCCTCTTCCAAGCTAAGTTATTTTCCTGCCATGCTATGATGAATACCTGCAATTCTAAAAAGTGGCAGTTAGCGACAGTTAAAGTGTGAGTACATTTTTTGAGACACTCTATGTATATTACATAGAGTGTCTCAAAAAATGTACTTTGAGATATATATATATATATATATATATATATATATATATATATATTATATGCATATATTATACATAATATACTGTATGTATATATGTATCCTCATAATATACATATATATATTGTCAAAGGAAATTCGTATTCAGCTGGAAAATATTATTTTCTGTCGAGCTTTCGAAATTTTAAACAAATTTCGTTTTCAGGACAAGAGACTGAAGTTTTTGGAAGCAAAGTTATGGCCAAAGCAGGTATCCTGGATACAAGGGAAAGATATTACATATAAGATAAACGAAAGCGGACATCGGTGGAACATGCAGTAGTCACAGTAATTATTGCAGTAGTGGTTTATAAACATCCGGAATTTAGAGATATCTATTGTAGGAGTTTGAATTAGTTGTGGAATAGAATGCTTCTAAGTATCTTCTTTCTTTCTTGTTGGAATTTTGAGATATAATTTAATTATTTTGAAAATCTATTTAGTGACCCGTGTCCCGAACATGTTAGTAAACTAAAGAATTAATTTGCTATTTTTCCACATTTTGGCAATGTTCATTGACACGGATTTTTAAATTCCTGCAAGTTTCACCGATATACACTTATTAACAATTTTTACAACCTAATTTGTACACTACATCGCAACGGTCTTCAGGTGCTTGTTTGTCTTTAATTTTTGATAAATTTCTTCCTAGCCCCTTATGTAAAAGGCACATCTGAACGTGTCAACAGGATACTCCGGCCATTCAATGTGCAAATAGCAAAGAAGTCAATTAACCTGATAGGAAGAAATTTATCAAAAATTAAAGACAAACAAGCACCTGAAGACCGTTGCGATGTAGTGTACAAATTAGGTTGTAAAAATTGTTAATAAGTGTATATCGGTGAAACTTGCAGGAATTTAAAAACCCGTGTCAATGAACATTGCCAAAATGTGGAAAAATAGCAAATTAATTCTTTAGTTTACTAACATGTTCGGGACACGGGTCACTAAATAGATTTTCAAAATTATTAAATTATATCTCAAAATTCCAACAAGAAAGAAAGAAGATACTTAGAAGCATTCTATTCCACAACTAATTCAAACTCCTACAATAGATATCTCTAAATTCCGGATGTTTATAAACCACTCCTGAAATAATTACTGTTACTACTGCATGTTCCACCGATGTCCGCTTTCGTTTATCTTATATGTAATATCTTTCCCTTGTATCCAGGATACCTGCTTTGGCCATAACTTTGCTTCCAAAAACTTCAGTCTCTTGTCCTGAAAACGAAATTTGTTTAAAATTTCGAAAGCTCGACAGAAAATAATATTTTCCAGCTGAATACCAATTTCATTTGACAACAATGGAACCTGGATGTCCGCTATTTCAACTAATAAATATATATATATATAACGTATACCTCGTGTCTGCAACAATCCCAGTAATTCATAACTATTTGAATTTTGTCATAGATACCCTTGAAATGAAATAAAAGATCTGGTGTCCGCTCACTTTCGTTTACTTTACAAGCCAAAAAATATTGCAGCAATGAAAATTTAATGCATTGTTCGTGAAAATGAAACTCATCGTGTTGTGAGGAAAAAGATATATCAGAATTTTGGTCCGTCTATTTGGAAGATTTATTTAAAGAAAATATGTCATTTTTAATGGGCAGTGTACACTAATTCTTTGATTCATTGAATTCCATCTAAAAGTAGGTGATGATATTTTTTATAACATATGCATCCCTACCATTTTTAATCACATACACGTATGTCCCACTTCAATCCTCCACTTTAGCTTTTAACCCGTATCACAGATACGCTCATCAAGTGCTTCATGCTAAGCCTGTTCAGAAATTTCCATGGTTGACAAAAAGTAATGTATGTACATACAGCGATACAAACTATATCAAAACTATACAAACTTTCACAGAGATGCAAAAAACCAAAAGAAATTTTTTTCACGAATGAGTAAAATCCAAACAGATATTTCATTGTTTTCGAGATATTGAATAGTACAGGTTGTGCTTGAGAAAAATTTCTTACTCACTGAAATGTCTTAGATTTGCAGATTATGGCAGAGTTGGTTGGCTTATAAATGGTCGTCGACTCGTCTGGTAGTGGTGAAAATTGTAAAATAGCTCCAACAATGAAAGTACGAGTAGCTCACCAAATTCTGAAAAGGTACTAATCGATTTTACAGGAAGGATAGTTCACGCTACAGGACTCAATGGGGTTCATTCGCGAGCGTTTTAGTGTCCGGGAATTGCTTTTGTGCGTATACCAGAAGTGCATTGACGTGGCGGGGGGATATTTTAAGCACTTATTCAAACGAGTTTACATCAGCTGCGACACAGGGGACTACCCCCACCATCGTTAAGAAGTCAACTTTGAGATTAGTTACCACGAAAACGATGAATGCTTAGTTTTTCTCATTCAAAATACCGTCGTGTTTCATACCTACAGTCAAAGTTTGTACCATTGACTTTTGAACTCCTTGTATACATGTAAGGATTCACGACAGCTGTGATGATTATGGATTTATTTTTCTTGATTACGTACTAATTCTGGTTGAAAAATACCCCCTGAAAACGAAAATTCCAATTTAATATAAGACTGCACCTCCTCGCAGGTCGACCAGTCTCTAGGAAGACCAGCTGACGATGCAGGACGATGCCCCAACCCAGGAGGGCAGCGGTGTCGGGGCGGCAGGGCACCGTTATGAGGCGGTGTGCCGGCAGCAGCACATGGCGTCCTGGTCAGCGGCCATCGCGTCACTCAGCACAGCAGTGCACGAGCTCGAATCAAGGTCAGAGGCTGTTTTTTCAAGCTTTCCTGTCGTCATAGCGGTGTAGCTGGCAGCATAAGTAGTTCTAAGTCAACTTACGCTGCTAACTGATCTGATAACTTACTTGAAAATTTGGCTCCAGAGTTCCCAGCGGCCGTGGAATTTTATAACAGCGACTGATCCATCAGTCACCACTTGTTAAAGTGCTTTATAATCAATTCAATTTGATATGGCGGACTTCAAGTGAATACATACTTGGATACTAGCGGATCCTAACGAAGAAAAATTTTTGATGTTCGCCTATTTCCTTGATAAAACCCATCCAATAATTTTTTCTTTTCTATAATTTTCCTTTGAGAGAGCACATCGTCCATTTTGCGTCGATGGAATTCAAGATTTGCAATCGTTCAAGCAGAAAGGGCGTGAAACGTTCCTATGCCTTTTAATTTTTTAACATCTTTTTTTCTGAACTCGCTAGCCTAAAATGTTCACCCTAGCAGAAATTTTTCTAAACCAAATCATACTTGAGGTCTAGAAAATCGGAACCGAAAATGTCGGAAATATCTGAAAAATGGTATATCAGGGATCCTAACGAAGGTCATCTATTTCCATGATCTATGACTGAATGAAGAAAGAAAATGAAGGATAAAAAATATTTTATTCCAATCAAACCTGATATTTATCATATTGTACAGTGGCTTTTCAAATACCCCACAACTAACATCAGAATGTAATAGCGCTAACCCTCGGAGGAAATGATACCCATTTCCCTCAGGGGAATACAACTGTTGTATCTATGGGAATTACAGCTCCCACGGAGACTATGTGAGGGCCGGAGCTCAAGGTTAGGGAGGCTCTCATTTTGTTAAAATAGAATAGGTTTTTTTTTGTTACGAACAATCTTTTATCGGTTCAATGCTGTCCTGTTTTTCAGCACCTACTACTTTCTTCTTCAACTTTTTCTTGTTTCATCAACTTCTTTCTTAGCTTACTGTTTCTATGCACCTTGTGCATAGATGTGCATAGGTTCCGCGTTCCCTCAACTATATACTAAATGGTGCCTTCATCCTTTCTCTCTTTGAACATCTTAGTCGTGGTAAAGAGAGGCTAAAAATTTCTTATATAATAATAACCGATACTCATTTTCTCCATTTAGTCCCCTCAGTTAGGTTTAACCATAATTATTGTATCTATTAGAACTAGCGCTTCCAGGGATCCGTATGGCTGATGGTATGGTAGGCCTAATAAAACAGGTTTTTATTCAGTCACAGAAACCTCTTTTTTGGTTCACTGCTGTCCTGTTTCTCGGCACCTATTACTTCCTTCTTTAACTTTTATATTGTTTCATAAATTCTCATCCTAACTTGCTGTTTTTGTGCGGAGGGGATCTTGTGTGGCAGCTCACCTTTTCATAGATTCCCGTTCCCTTTACTGAGGTAATAAATGAAACCTTTCTCCTTATTCTCTTTGGTACCCTCTAGTTGTGGCTTAGGAGACTTGAAGCAGCATATTTAATTTATTCATCCCACATAACGCGGAAAGTGGGAACCAAGTGAGCTGGAGCTACCCAGTGGTCACAAAAACATTTGAAGCGAAGGAAATATGAGTTGAAAATATGATTTGCTCACTTTTTTCATACATTGTCCGTCCTTGTATCAAGCAGCGCTTTAGAACTACTCTGTTCAAACATCAAGAAAACCCGTTCAATTCTAAGGTTTTTCACAATTTACCCGCAACTTGTGTTTATCATCATGTGTCACGGAACACTACATATCCAAAAGCCGCTCTCTAGTCTACCTCTGCATCTACAATAGCAGTGATGGCATGAAACACCTTTTAGTCGTATTTTTGTTTCGATATTTCCAGAGAATTTGTTCGAATATTAGACTTCAATCTCAGCCATATATTCCTTGAAAAATGTTCAAACGATAGCTGTTCATTAGCAGTTTGGTTCGAAAAGCCCAGCTTCTTTTGTTTACTAATAGGTAATACTGATATTAGAAAATTCCTATTATTAAATTTAACTACAGTCATACGTTAAACTAAAATAGCTTTATTCTATATAACCACCACTGAATATCGAGGTCGCAGTTTGTAAGGAAATTATCAGGTGGGCGCTGATGGCATCGCTTTCATTCTGTGTGGTCGTTATAGTTACTTAAAAATGTTGCCTTTCGGCTCTTAGCCAGCAGTTGAGTACGGGTGTGTAATGAATTTACCTATCAAGGAGATTCATTAATTAGAGAGTTCATCAGCCAACTCAAGGTAAAATAAGTCAAGGATTTTGAGAAGTCGAATTTAACTTTTTTTTAAAACCTGAAGAAAGAGAATTTTACAAACAACGCGGTCTCGGATTCTTATAATTCCAGTCAAAACTAATCAGGTGCTTCTGAAGAAAATTTCATTCACTGTAAGGACTAATTAGTTTCCCAACGTAATCACTGGTTTGATCAATTTTTTGTTTTTGGAAAGATTTCAAGTTATGGTTTTTGGAGTAAAATCAAGTTTTTGTTTTTGTTAAAGCAGACAGCCAAGACGAAATTAAAGGAACCTGCAAGTTGTGAAGATCTTTTCAACGTAAGCACGTTTATAGTGGAAGTGATATTAGCGTATATTTAGATTTATGTACATGTAATGGCTTAAATCATTATATTAACATTATTTATTGTGGTGAATTGTAAACTTATCATTTTTATCACCTTTTTTATTTTTTAGCGCACTCTGGAGTGCTTTAATAGAAATTTCATGCAAAAAATTCAAAGTTTATAAGTTTTAAAGTTAAAGTTATAAGTCACAGAGTACGTAAAGTTTTAAGATTTTTTAACGACACTGCAGAGAATTTAGTTTTTAAACAATTTAAACAATTTAAACAATTTATTTACCACAAGAGATACAGAGATACAATGTTTCTTAAGTCTAGTACAATGGTCAAATTTGAGTATAGCTACCTGTGGGCCCGAATAAGTTCAGTGACTTCTAGGGCATCCTACCATCAAGGTTAGTCTTAGGAGTACAATAATGTTTAACCTAATTCACTTAAACTAGAGACGCATTAGACTGATCAATGAGATAAGTAACTCGAAATTAGATACTTCATTTCACAATATAGTTCATATGGACTAGATTTAACAGTATATTCGACAAACGATTCAAGAACAGACTGAAGATCGGCAAAATTAATCAAGGCGAATTACATTATTAGGACCAGTTATGTAGGGGACAAGGTTTGACTCTGTGATCTTACACTACTAGTAATCTGATAGGAAGTGAGACTCAAGACTTTTTTTGAATACCTTATAAGAATTACTTTCACGGATCTCCGCAGGTATTGAGTTCCAAGTTTTAGTTCCAACGAAGAGGATACTGTGTTGTGACCGAGCCTTTGAGTAATAAGGAAGCATGAATTTACTTCTATTTCGGGTTAAATGGTCGTGATGACCAGTTTGCGTAGTTAATAGTTGTTTTAGGCTATTGTCGCCATCATTTGTTAATGTTTTGTAAATGAAATTGCAAATGGAGATTTTGTAGAGATCCGAGAGCTTAGGCATTCGTAAATTTTTGAATGAGTCATTTGTGTGAGCATTATATTCTAGATTCTTTATCGCTCCTATGGCTCTTTTTTGCAGGGTAAAAATTTTGTTGGTTTTATTTTTATCAGTTCCGTGCCATGCTTCTATTCCGTATTGCAAGTATGGTGAAATGAGCGTTCGGTAGAGCATTTGTAAGGCTGTTTCAGGCAGGAAATTCTTAACTTTATTTAGGATTCCGATAGATTTTGATAATTTAGAACTAATTTGAGCGATGTGCTCTTTAAAGGTTAGATGTTTGTCTATTATGATGCCGAGGAATTTACTTGAGTTGGTTTCTTCGATTTCACCTCCGCCAATTTGAATGCGAGGGAGAGATATATTTTTCTTGTATGAGAATGTAATATATTTTGTTTTATCGATATTAAGGCTTATTTTATTAGCTTTAAGCCACAATGAAACCTTATGAAGTTCATTATTTATACGCTCCGCCATCCTAGCGGGATTTTGGTCTGGAAGGACCGCAGAAAGGGTACTGTCATCGGCAAAAAGTATGAATTTGAAAAATGATGTAGATTTAGTGATATCATTGATAAAAATTAGAAATAGGAGAGGCCCAAGGACAGATCCTTGTGGAACCCCATGGCTAATTGTCTGTGGGTCTGATTTTGCGTCGTCAATGACAACGTATTGTTTCCGATTTGCTAAGTATGATCTAAACCAATCATGGGCAGCCCCTCGAATGCCATAACAATGTAGTTTCGAGAGTAATACGTTATGGTCCACACAATCGAATGCTTTTCGAAAGTCAAGAAATACGGAGAAAACAAGCTTTCCTTCATCTATATTAGAATAAAGGTATTGCAAATGATTTAATACAGCTTGTGTCGTAGATTTCTTAGAACGAAAACCGTATTGTTTGTCGTAGAGGAAAGATTTTTGTTCAAAATACGAATACACTTTTTTATACACAATTTTCTCGAATATTTTGCTAATAATTGGTAGTACAGAGATAGGTCTATAATTGTTAACGCAGTTTTTATCACCATTTTTAAAAATAGGGGTGACTCTCGCAATTTTGAAAGAGTTGGGGAAGATACCTTGAGAAAGGGATTGGTTGATAATATAAGATATGCACGGTGCTATTATATCAGCTATAGCCTTAAGAACTTTAGCCGAAAAATTTTTCAATCCACTTGATTTATTTTTCAAGTTGTTTATGCACGTAATTACATCGGAGGGATTAGTTGGCGTGAAGAAGAAAGAGTTAGGTTCACGGACATGGTCCATGTATTGCAAGTGGTCTCTGGGTTCACTGAAGACACTATCGGCTATATTTTTTCCTATGTTTACAAAAAAGTTGTTAAACACAGTTGCAATATCTTTTTTCTCGTGGTATTTTACATTTTCGTGAACGACGGACTCAATTGTTTTCGTAGTATTATTATTCGGTTTATAGCATGAATTAAGCAGGCGCCAAGTTTTTTTAATATCAGTTTTGTATTCAGTAAATTTGCGCGTGAAGTAGTCTCGTTTTGAGGTTCGTATTTGATTTGTCACATGATTCCTGAATCTGTTATACGTTACTTTAGATATTCGCCCTTCGTATAGTAAGGCTAGGTACGCTTGACGTTTCTTTATATTGATCACGATATCTTCAGTAATCCAGGGCTTTTGTCTATTTTTCGGCGTAATTGTGCGGGTGATTATTGGACAGCACTGGTTATATGCGGTCGTTATAATTTCAGTTAAATTTAGTATTGCTTCATCAATGTTAATCGCATTATTGTCCCGTTCATAGACGTCTAATGATGGCATTAATTCTTCTAGAACAGTTCGCATTGTTCCCAAGTTGTATTCGTTTACACAACGAAATGAATAAGTATCAGCCTGTGGACTGGAGCAAGGATTATAGACATTTTTCTTGATGAGAAACACCGGGAAATGGTCAGATAAGTCAGAAATTATTATTCCGGTAAGAAAATCAGTCGGATCTAACATAAAAATATTATCGAGTAACGTAGCCGATTCAGAAGCAACACGTGTAGGTTTCGTGATGATTGGAAGGAAGGAGCTAGACTGAAAAACATTTATGAAGTTTGAGATTTGCTCACAGCTATCATATTGTAGAAGATCGTAGTTGAAATCCCCGCAGATTATTATGTCATTATATAGAGACTTGTCGAACTGAGATATAATGCTTTGAAGCTCGTTCAGGAAAGAGACGTTACAAGCTGTCGGGGGTCTATATACTGTCCCAAGCATAATCCGTTTACCATTTTTCGTTAGTTCTATAAATAAGGTCTCAATATGTTCACGATTCATAGTTGCACTTAAAATGACTTTCGAAGATATATGTTTAGATATGTACGTACTGAGGCCACCACCACGTTTGTTACTACGGAGTGAATGATGGCTATAATAGTTTTGAATTTGAATCAGGTCTTTAGATGAGTCGTCTAGCCAACTTTCGGTGAAACTGAGAACATCAAAATTGCTGTTCAGCTCAGTGATAGTACAAGATATTTCATCTATTTTCGGATAAATGGATCTACAGTTCCAACATAATAGAGAAAAATCGTTACAGGTGTTCCTCATCGATTCATTGAATTTTTTAATATTTAGGTATTTACAGTTTCCAGTTTCATTTAGGTTTGGGTGCAGTCTATTCAAATGATTGAGATCTGGATCAATATTGTCGAATATGTCAACATGGTCAGTCATTAGCATTAAGAGACAGTAAGTAAAATGTAACGTAAAAATAAAAATGATAAAAACTACAGGATCAAGGTAAAAATAAGGACATTCCTACTTAGAATTAAACTAAAAAAAAAAAGAGAAACTAAAAACACACAGATTATTAGTCTAAATTGTTTAAAACCTAGTATGATTTCATAAAAAGAGCGCAAATTCAGTCCATGAGCAGGAACATTAGGGATCATAAATGGCAAATAATGTAGTTACAAGGCTGTCGTACCAGTGGTTTCCGCATATAACACTTATAAGATGTAGCAAGGACGAAATGGATTTAAAAACGAAGTGACAGTGAAGTTATTTATGGAATTTAAAAAATCTTGACTATCTAAATTGTTTCCAGATTCAGAAACACATACACGAGTTAAGTCTGAACAGCAAGTTCGGTATGAGCATTCGATAAAAAAGAGAAAGAAAGAAATTGAAAAACAATTTAGTAAGCAGCAAAACAAGGCTGTAAGGTCGACGTGGATGCCTTGAAGAGGTGAAGGTAATTCAATCAAAAATCAAGAAGAAAACATGTGGACAGATATCAAAATAATATTAAACTCAATACGTCAGTCTAAAAAAATACTAATCACGAATAATTTCCTCTGAGGACTTGCCGACATGTTGCAGCAAGTACTTGTCTAGATCTTCAGGTGTATTGATGGTTAGAGATCTCTGAGTTACTTGGCCGGGTATCTTTGGAGAGAAGACGTTGATATTGCCATCAAAACTTCTTGCGGGTCCTATTTGTTCCGGAAATTTTCGTTTGGCCAATCTCAGAGTGTACATTATACTTGCTCGCGAAGGTACTAAGTATTCATTCACGTAGAGTTGTTCCGGTTTTGTAACACGGCAGGCTGTTAGAATTTCTTGCTTCTTTTCGTATTTTCGTAGCTCAAAAGAAATGTTTCTCCTATCGACGTTTCCGGGTGGAGGTTTTTTTCCCAATCTACTCGCTGTGGTGATGTCAGAGTTACTCAGGTTGATTTTGAGTTGGTCCTTCAGGATCTGGCACACAGTTTCTATGCAATTTTCTTCAGGACGTGATTGCGGTAGCTCCCCTGATATAACCAAAGTGCGTTTTTTGTTTTCCAATTCTTCACGTTCTTCTTTCCGTTCGAGTCGCTCTAGACGAGAGACTATGGTATTTATTTTCTTATCTTGTTCTTCAATCCTTGCATTTTGATTTGATTCTTTCTTCGTTAGTGTTTCAATCATCGTTTTCAAGTCACTAATTTCGCTTTGAAATTTCTTCATTACTGATTTGAAGAGATCAATTAGGATGGAAACTACTTGCCTAGTCTGTTTTGGCAGGCCTTGTACGTCTGGATAGTCAAGCTCCAGCATACCCTCGCTGTTGTTGTCCTTGGTTGGGCTTGTCGCCATCTTGTGAGAAGGGAGACACTCTCAAAAAGAAGCAAGGGTTGAGTGCTTGTTCTGATGGAATATCACACTTTTTGTTCGATTTTTTTTAATTTGGTTAGATAAAATTTATTCTTGGATTCTCATGGTCTGAGTGGGCACTCTTTTTGGTTAGAAATGCATGATCATTAACCAGACGTCCTCACTGCCTCACTGCACTCACTCAATGAGTTAAAGTTAAATAGTCAATGCCATAGTTGAAGTGACGAATTGAATTATCTTTTAATTTTTTTAGAAGTGTGTTAGTTTATTTAAGGTAGTAATTATTTCAAAGACTAAGTTTGCCGCCACAGGAGCTTTAGTGAGAAGAGTTGAAGAGTCTCTCGAGGCCACAGGCCACTTTTGACTGACGGGTTGCCCGAAAGTGAAAGAAGTGAAAAATGCGAGCACCCATCGAATTAAATTACCAATAACTAACTTAATACTAATCTGCAGAGTTAAAAAACTGCGAAATGCATCAGGTAAACCTTTGAAATGAACATAAAAGCCAAAACGTTAAGAAATTGTAATTAAGGCGAATACTGAAAAACCCGAATCAACCGAAGAACTATATTTAAGGTGTTTTTTTTTTTTGTGCGGAAAAATTTCAACATTTGGTAGACTAACTCAAAATAAATTGATTTTGACGAATGATTAACTGCCCAAAACTCCTTAGTTTTCGAGTTACAAGGACTTAACACTTTGACTGCGACGTGCGCCACCGGTGGTACACGGAGGTAATTTTCATAATGCTGCTGACCGGCCAGTAGTCGCAAACTCAATTTCCGTAAATATTTAATCAAAGTTTACTAAAGGCACGATCCAGTTCATGTTTACTATTTTTCAAATGGCTTACTACAATTGACATTAAATTTGAGTTTGGTGTTGAACCAAATATTTAGTACTCGCAGTCAAAGTGTTAAAGAAACTTGGAAAACTTAAAGTAAGATACTACGTGCGCACCAATGTCAGCGCTAGTCTTGGTAGTTCCGACCTCACTTAAACAGGTATTTGTTATTTGGCAATGAAAATGCAAGTATTTTACGGTTAGGAAAAATATTTTGCAATATGAATGTTCGTTTGGAAATTAACACCAAGCCATCAAATGATAAAATATAGTATTTTTTTTATATTAATAAAAACCTCATTTTCACAATTTTTAAAATATTTTTCGTCAGAAGTATTGTAGGATATTAATAACAACTATAAATTACCGCTCAACATTTATTTAACAAACTAGTCTTATTACAGAAGGTATTGAAAATGGCCTCTATTAACCTCGAAGCACTTAGAACATCTATCATCGAGTGAGCGCCATCATTACAGACATTATTAAATGCTCAATAGCTTGACACTGCAGGTATTTTTCTTAACTGTAAAATGCTTGCAGGTTTTATTGTAACATAACATAACCTGTTTTAGTGGGATCGGAACTATCAAGACTAGCGCTACATTGGCGCGCACTTGGTATCCTACTTTAAGTTTTAAAGTTACTTCAAGGCCTTATAACTCGAAAACTAAGGATTTTTCGGCATCTTATCCTTCGTGAAAATATATTTATATATAATTTTCCCACCTATGGTTGAAATTTGTCGGAACAAAAAAAAACACCCTATGCGTGAACTGAAAAAAAATCAAATTCACGGACTTAACTATATGAACTGAAAGAACCGAATTCACTGAAAACCGAGTTCAGCTGAAGTAACTAAATGAACCGAAAAAACTGAATCAATGGATTATTCCAGCCGTAGAGTGTCTTCTTCAAGCGGCACACTTCTGCTGCTGCTCGTGTGAGGAGCAGGGATGAAATTCGCAACAGGTGTCTTGTTTGTCTATCTCCAATTAATGATCCCTTTCGTGATCAGTAAATTGACATTCCTTAGCACCTGTGTTTTTAAATATTTTATAATGCTAAAAATATCATGCGTGGGTGCATATTTACAGCATACAGAACTGACTGCTTGAAGTGTAATGTGAACATTTCCTATGGAATTCTTTACATTTTGAGCATAATAACGCTTCTGAAGTATACTAGTAAGAAATAGACCAACTCGTACTTGTACGCTTCAAATACCACAATGATATCTTGTCCGTACGCCGCAAATTTACCTGTTCCCCATGCATATGCTAGCGTTCCTAAAATCAGGTGGTCTCTGAAATAACCCCGAACGTCGCGAAGCACCTCACAGGTGACTGCGCTTGGTACATTGCACTGCCACCTCAGTTGCCTGCTTACCAGCAGCGAGTGAAGTGGGAGTAACGCGTCACTCGGAGTGTTCCAGGATTGCAGTGAATCTCGCTTTCGTTCCAGGATCGTGTGTTATCCTTGGTTAAAATTTGAATTATTGCTAACCAACAGTGATATTAACTTTTTAATTGTGTATATGTTGGCAGTGAAAATATACTTCTTTCGCTTGTAGAAATTTGAATATCAGAGGCAAGGCATGAGTTTTGGTGGCATTGAGGAACATTCTTGAGCAAGCTGGCACGGGCAGTTTGTGGCGTCCGTTGAGGCACTGCCCATGCGAGGCACTGCCCATGCGAGGCACACGGAATGTCTTAGGCTCGCTTTTCTCCGCTGTGTACTTTTCTTTAGAGTAGATTTTTTCCCAAATTGTGAGAGAATAAAATGCCGTGATGGGTTGGTTCAGTCAAGGGGAAGACCCGTCCTTTCCTCCTCCGCCTCCTCCACTTGCTGCTATTGAACTCATCGAACAGCCCATCGAAGCTGTGCCTCCTAACCCTTTTCCCCACACGCTCATGAAAATTTCACGATCTCAGAACTCGCTCAATTCTTGCGATCAAGATACCCTTCAGATTCAGCCGTCCGAGCTGTCTTACACACGGCCTTTGCTCAAACCTCAGAATCTGAAAACCACTTCCCAGTATGCGACGCCTAGCTCCGTGACCAAAGGCCAGGCTCATGGGTCTGCCCCTAACGTCAGGTTCGCCGCCCATGCTAGACTGCCCAAACAAAATCACCTGTTGTCCCGACGACAGCACGAGCTTTCTGCTTCTCAACCCTCCCTGAACACTTGGGCGAACGATGATCTTCATGCGGACCCTGATGACTTCTTCAGTCCGGATTATTTTGGCTCCATCACTTATCGCAACACGCAGCTAAATTCGCGTGTAGGATCGCATGACTTTAATTTAGAAGAAAGACCTCGAATGCCATCCAACTACTGTGAGCTGCCAAGAAACAGACGCTGCTCGGCTCAACAACAACAGCGCATGACATCGAAATGCCAGACCCACTACAAAAGCACGCCCAATATTTCCGAGCTGGAAGACCGACCCATGCCTGCTCATCCGTGGGACACGGAGTTCTTCAAAAAGGGCTACACGCCCGTCACCGTGCGCTATGACTTCGGAGCTACGTCTGACGCGGTGCACGGTTGCATAAACACGGGCAGAACTTTAACTTCCGCTAAATCTGAGACCTCACTGAATCGTATTTTGGTCAACGGTACGAACGAGAGATCGGTTCAGCCAAACGTTGTAGTGACGAACGCTGCTGCTGAGAAACCTTCGTACCAAAATCCGTGTACTTCGATCCAAGTGTTGACTCCCTGCAACCAAGGCTACTACCACCACCACAACCAGGGGTACTCTCCGTACACTCCTCCGGGTTCTGACTCAAATGGACCGGCAGGATCGTCCGTCTCTTCTTCTTCGTCTTACGCTGCAAGATCCGTGGCATACAACCCTGGCAACGCCTTCACGCTTCCCGGGTCTGCAGCCAACACACCCCCTGGGTCCGCACCGTATAGCCCTGCAGGGTCTGCTCCTTACACGCCCCCGGCGTCTGCTCCCCACACGCCCGTTCCGCCGAGTGTGGCGTCGGATGGCATACGTAAAGGCTCAAACAGGAGAAGGCGCATCAACTCCAAGTACAAGGTAAGAACATGAGTCATCTTCCTTCATTGTTCGCATTTAGTTTGTTGTCAACAGGCGCCGAATACTTCTGAGGGAACCACCCTTATATCACGGGCTTCTTGAATCTTAAATATCTGGCATTGAAAATCAATAATTTAGATTGAAAATTAATGTAATTTGTGATAACCATTTCTAGAAAACTAAGATTGTGGATCTATGCAGTGTGATTTATTATTTTATTTTATCTATGCACATAAAATTTTGTTTGTAGAACGTTTAAGAAGAACGTGGAAACATAAATAAGTTTATTCGATAAAACATACGTCGCATTCTATTCTTAACTGTGAGCAAACTTCGTTAATTTGAGTTCAATGCGTATGGTTCATGTACGTGTAATCAAACCTAAAATATAATGTTTAGCAGCAACAGTGTCTGTTCCATCTACCGCAACGTTATGTTATGGGACTGGACCTTCCCACATCCATCCTCATTTGCAGGTTTGTATCATCCTTCATACATTGTACTTAGTGCCTAATACCACCATGTCGTTGATTGAAGGCAGTGCTGTCAACTTGAAAATTTTTGTACTGCGAATGATAGTCGCGCATTTAGGCTCACTCCGGACTTGAATTTTTTGGCTATTGTTGGGATGAAAATTAGAAGAAATTCCTTCGAAGGAAATTCATATTTAAGCACTAAATATACTATTCAGGAAGAATATCGAGCTCACCTATCAACATCCAAATTCTAATTTGGGAGAAGGTTTAGTCAAATGGATTTACGAGTGCACCTTTTGAGTTTCTGTAAGAACCGGAAATTCAGTGGAAAATTCACTTTTTCTCTAAGAACGCAATTTGAGTTACAGACTCTTGGTAACTTGCATAAGTGTCGGCATTACATGCATTATTATCTCAGTTATTGTTGCTAATTCACCACTGTGGCGAGAGATATATATTTCAGCAAGAACCTCAGATACTGTATAAGTTACAAAAGCGAACAAGTGTCAGTGTATGGGTGCATACTTCATGGCCTTGGAAATAGTTGTTAAAGGAAGATTTCGAACACTCAAGATTTCGGCTATAAGTTGCTGATAATTATAATATATGTTGCCTTATCACTTCAGATGCAAGTTTATAAATGTTGCTATAGGTACTTCATGATCTTACATATACAGTAAGTTGTTAAGATGGCAAGCAACATTGAGCGGCTGTAAATCCTAGAACAATGTTACGAATTTCACTGTTGAAGTTCGCCCAATAAACTCTGATTATATCTTTTGTATTCACGGACTATACACGGTCCGTTTTGTGCCTGGGCATTTGCTCAACATCATACCAAAGTCTGCAGTCACACGAGCTCTTAATATGCAAAAAACAAATACAGTTGTGACTTTTTCAACATGATTTAACCGGAAACATAATGAATATATTTTTTAATTTTCATATTTAGTTTTTGGCTTGATAATATTTGATCTTGGACTTTTTTCTGAAACCGAACTGAGGGTCATAAAGCTAATTTCAAAAATTCTACAGCACGTACATTTTTAACGTGCTCGCCAAGTTGTTCACAGTAGTAAAGTAAACTTTTGCTAAATCATGATACTTGCCTAACGTGATTCCGTAGTTATATTCGCGGTATTTTAGAGTGTTTTAAAGCTCAAGGAGAGGAATCTCAAAAGCAATTTGATGACAAGCTTATGTTTGTTACACAGATCGCGGGTACGCACGTCTCTCAACGCAAGTTCAGAAACAGAACTAAAAATTTGACCTCTAAATTTTTCTGCTCGCGAAACAACAGTTCAATCTTACGACCTCTCACACCAAGCAGTCGACAAATTTATGCTGTTCATCACGTGTAGGAAACGCGATTTAGTGAATACTGCTTTTATCTGCCCAGAAAATGAAATAGCAGTAGATTTATTTGGCGTTTATCAAGAAATAAACAATCATTATTCAATGGGCTTCTGAAATTCATGTGTAATGAAAAGCTACGTGAACAGAAAATTGTTTTTCACCCCATGTTTGATCCACTTATACTATCCATGCGCTACTGTGACCATTCGAGTGATCGTCACAAAAAGTACTTATATACTCACATATGTACATTAAGTAAGCGTTTAATTCGCATTCAAAAACAACTAAATTTTCACTGCCATTTTTCGTTCAGTACACAATTCCGTAATTTTTTTCAATCCCTATCTAATAGATAAATGATTACCCTCATTCATAACAGCATTGGAGTGCAGTGCTGTCGAACGGATGTGCTGCAGCGCCTTGGGTGACACCTAACGTGACAACAACAGGTTCATGGTTCAGCGTCCGCCGCGTTAACTTCATGACTAATACCAAGAAATATTCACGGTTCATTCTTTACATTCATGTTCTTCACACGGCGATTGCTGAGGAACATTAGACACCTGTTGTATGGTTCACTGCCCTGTCCCTCAAGTCGGTTTTATGAGCGTTTTGTCAGTTTGAGTTGATATTTATTACCCCCCGGAATCTGGACGGTATGTTGAGATGAAATGACACAGAGGATGAGCCTGTCACTGAACGTGATGTGCCGTTATTAGCGGTCTCAGTCGCGACTACTTCATGCTTGATTACTCTGACAAGAAAGGATAGGTTTTTTCCTGCGGTGACCACTGTCTCTGGAAAAGATGAACCCGTTCCGTTCATTTTATCTCGCTCGACTTATTCGCTCGTTAGGAATAACTGAATGAGGTGAAGTTCGGTGCTGCTAGGTTTGTCCGTGTGGCGAACAACTACAATAGAACTTACATTTTTCTATGTGTGGAATGACAAATTTTTTATGAGGACCTCGAGTACAATGATGTTGAAATAATTGTCAGTTGTGCTGGAGGATTTTTGAGTTTCATATACTGAGCCGGAACGTAACATGAAGCTAGTGCGTTCGTACATTATCAGAAATTTGTACTCGTAAGTGTATGAATTTACACGCTTAGGTGCGTACTTTAACAGCACTCCCTTATGCGTACAAAAACGACACGCAAAGTCCCAAGAGTGATGACCGTGCAGTGAACATCAGAAACTTTTTGTTATTCGAGAAGGAAATGTGAAGAATCAACCATTTTTATTTAAAATCGTACAGCATTCATGTAGAGTTTAGGTTCGAAGAAAATTGTAAGGCTCGAAGAAAATTGATGTTTACTGCTGCAAGCTGATATTATGGCTCATATTATAGGACTTGCACACAACTACTTCTACAGTCGAGAACACGACACTGCGGTACTGTAACACGTCCAATTTTTTCAAGCAGCTTTTTCGGTGCACACTACTTCCACCAGCATTTCTGAATTCAGCTTTCACTGACTTCCAGCATTTCTGGCTTCAGCGTACACTGGCTTTCAAGCATACTGACTTGACTATTATATGGGTTATTTTCTAAGTGCATACACTGATTTCTCCTAGGAGATCTGACTTCAACATATTCCGACTTCGCTTTTTTCTGTGCCTCTGCACTTGGGTATGCTGTTTGATTTTCAGTGCCATGGTACACTGACGTGATCTACTGCCTGGAGTTTGCTATGCCGTCGGTGACACTTCTCAATTGGTTGAACTCGAAAACTCACGCTGCCTTTCACTCTATGAGGGTCACGACATTTTCAATGAAACATATTAATAACTGGAATTTAGAGTTGTGTTTTCCAAGTTTACTACTTGGTTTTAGAATTTCAAGGTGCATTAAAAAATAGAGCTATAATGTTAATTATACGAACCTCTCATAACTACGAATGAAATAAAGCCCCAGGAAAAGCGACTCGTATGTTGTGCAAATCGTGACTATCATTATATCGCACCAGACATCTCGGACGCCTCGCAGTGCAGCACCCCAGTGAAAGAATTATAGCAAGAATTATCTGATGCGCCGAGTGACTTGTGTTTCCTGCGATGGTGAATCATTGGGAGGCCCTCTACATCCTTCCTTTCCAGTTGCATATCTCAAGACCGCAGCTGGACACCTGTCTTCTGTATCACCATAACAGACAAAATAAAATGTACACTCCTGAAAAGGAGAGATGCTCGACTGGATGGTCTTTTAGCTCACACATTTTGGCGGTCTAACACTTCTCGGTAGACTTTTAGAGTTCTTGATTTTTAGGTTCAAACTCTTTACCAGGATTCAGTTATAAAAATATTTTTCGAAAGTGCACAATGGGCTTGATGAGGCGTAACTAGTGGTGTCGTAATCTGTTTTAATGGACATTTTTATTTCTCCCTCTTCGGAATGGTTCTCATTTACTTCCTCAGAAAATTCTTCTCTTGAGCGTGTTTTGCTGTTGAAGTTTGATCGCTGATCTTCGATTAGTAACAACGCAAGAGTTCAGTTCTATGTTCTCTTAGAAAACCTCGACATGTTACAAACATTTGCACTAGCACACAACCAGAGGCTGGATTACCAAAATATTTACATCGTCTTCAATAGATGAACTACGCAACAGCTGCACCGCTATTTACTTGTTACTTGTTTGAAAATCCGGCTCCCTGTCGATGAGACTACAATGGTTCTAGCAGCCACATGCTCGGCTTACTATCCCACTTAGACGTTCGAGTGAAGCATTGCTCGTCAGTAATCGAAAATATACCTTTCAATTCTTCGTCTAAAGCATTTTGGTCATTTTTAAATTTTTTTCCAATGGTAAGGATTGAAATGCATCATTTTGATGTTGCCTTAGCTATGTGCTAGAGCATCAGTTAAATATTCGCGTCGCCTTAGAATGGTACCGACCAGCATAAAATTTCTTGTTCCCAGCTGTTATATCGACTGCACCGAAAGGATTGTATATGCTTTGTCCAAAGCGAAGAGACAACATTTTTATCAATTAATTTACTGAAGACTCGTTTTGCTAAACCAAAAATTGAGCAAAAACTCAATAAATAGATACTCACTACGTGTGCTGCAGTAGATTTTTCCAAAAACAATTTTATCAGCGACTTAGAATGAACTCATAGGGAAAATACTTCCTGGTATTCAAGAGGTGTACAGCAAAGGTTCAAAACACTGTGTGAAGCATTCAAACATCGTTCGAAACAAACAAACTAGTCTGAAGTTGGAACATACAGACTTTTGATTATCATTACTTTCTACTAGCAAGACTGAGTTGTACCAAGACTGCAAGCTGATAAACCCCAAATGACTATTCACTTCTCGATATACATATTTCATATCTCCAGTAATTAAGTATTTGGACCTCACATAAATGCTAAAATAGCCTTCATAGATGCATGAGTTGACGGTGACGCGGAGGTGTCCAGGCCACGGAAGCTTCCACGACCGCTGGAGGCAGGCGTTCATGGTCACCGCAGCGCCCAGGTGGTGTTGTCATCTTCGCCCATGGCTATCATGTAAACTTCAGCGTCCATTTATGCTGCAACTCTTCTTCAGGGCCAGCTTCTCGAGTCCGCTTTTGTTCTTCATTTTATGAGACCGAGAACTTTTATTGGCGACATATGTGTCCATGAGCGCCAGAAAATTTAAGCATGGACTTATACGTAGTTGGGTAATTTCGATTCATGGGTCTCGGATTTTTAGTGTTTGCAGTTTTACTCCTGAAGATTGCATGACTCTCTTCAGACGCGGTTTTCTGCTTATTTCTTTAAAAAATTAACCTTTGCTAATGCAGCATTTACGAGTATTCAATCATTATTACTGTCTTTTCAATAGGTGTATGTGTTTTTCAACACTATGTTGTAAGATGTGCTGCGTAGAAATGAAGTTCTGATGAAGATACTCACTACTAAGCGAGGTAAAAATCTCCACCTCACGCTCAGGACACTTTATTTTTTCCTCAAATAAACCGAGAGCTGCGTTGTTTTGATGGCAGGTGCTGCGCATATCGTTAATCATTTGGCCAGCGTTCTCTAGGCATCACCGTCACCGCAGCTTCTTTGTTGTGCATTTTTTGTTTTGGTTTTCTTGCCTGGCGGGAGCCTCATCTCGCCGGAGCAGCAGCCACATCTTTTATACTAGAGGCGCAGTATGAAATCGTGCACGTACACAGCTGCCACTGGTCATATGCTAAAGTTTAGAAATGCTTAATTTCTCTGCACCGTTTCCGTTTAGACATGTCGTGCCGAGGCTAGTAATAGATGGAATTTTCATGCCATTTGTTTACATGAGGTAGTAACATTTATCTCGAGAAGTATTTTCTGTCGTTTTCTTTAGGTAATACTATTGTTACGAGATCTTAATACAATTTTTTTTATTAAAATTAAACGAAACGGAAAACTTATCAATATTTGGTTCTTAACAAATCTTTCAAATCAATTAAAAAACAATGCATGGTGTAAAAGTTTTCAAAGATGAAAAATATGAGGATTTTTCGTATCTACTTTTTATTTCATTCTCCAGATGAAGAAACATTAGGAGTTTCCTGATGTTTACAATGTATTATATTCTCCAGATCGAAAAAGGATTGACAGAAAAGCACAACAAAAATGAGTTCCCTTCGTTTCGTAATCTGATTCTGACAGTGCATTTAAATATAAGTAACTAAGAGAACACAATCTTCGTAAAGCTTAGTCGAAAAATGCATTCGTTTGCTGCTCACTTATATTGAAATAAAAGCGAAAATCGCATTCAAATACCTTAACTTAAAGATCCTTAATTGCTATT
Organism: Morinoia aosen; assembly: GCA_030386875.1. Taxonomy (NCBI): domain Eukaryota; kingdom Metazoa; phylum Arthropoda; class Malacostraca; order Amphipoda; family Talitridae; genus Morinoia; species Morinoia aosen. The sequence goes on along the minus strand of CM059579.1, from coordinate 53,630,632 downwards.
CATATATGGTTATCGTGATACTTATGCTAATTGTCGAAACAGGATTCGGAGAAAAACACGAAAAAAATGCGTCCCTCTCCGTTGCGGTAGTCGGATTTTGATACTGCATTTAAATACAAGTGGCCAAGAAAACATAATCTATGTGACACATTCCTGAAAACCCTCGCGTTAGTGCGTACTCATATTGAAATATGAGCATACGAACATATTAATTAGTGATACGAGCATGAGGGATTGATGTTAATAGTAAAATGGGTAGATTTGGTATGTTTTGCGTTTAGAACTATGAGGTCGACAGTCAAGATTTTGGACAATTTTTCACACTAACGCATCAACTTGTATGCCAAATGATAGCTCGGAAACAATTTAATATTAACTATTACAATTTTTTAATGGTTTTCCTACTTACGCTAATAGAACTGACACAAAAGAGTTCACCGGAGTCAAAGACATAAAAAGGATTGCTGTACAATGCTAGCCGAAACATTTTCAACATAGCTGGAACCGTACAAAAGTTAACTACCTAAAATATAGTGTTGTCATAATGTACTCACCGGGTAAAAAAGTTAAAATTGCCACTCAAAACTAACAAGAACAATTTAGGACTAGAATAAGAAAATGAAACAATGATGTTCTTTACAGTTATGACATTCGTCGAATCCGTGGCCTTTTAAAATGTTTTAATAAGAACGAAAAAAAAGATGCTAAAATATCTTCACATCCTTTCTTTGCGGTAAAATAATTTGGTTTTGATAGTGTAACTAAGTAAGTAACTAAGAAAACAAATCCCTGTGATATAAAGTTAAAAACACTCTAGTTAGGACACGCGTATATTGGAGTATGAGCAAACGATCGAGCATAGGAACTAGTGGTTGGAGGGATTAACGTTGAGAGTAAAATGGGCAGATTTAAATTATTTGACGTCTGAGACTATGAGGTCGACATTCAGGACAATTTCCTTATTTTCGTTCTTATGTATCGACTAGCATGGCAAGATAATGAGCTCAAAAAGGAATAAATGTTTTACCATAAGACAAATTTATAATATTTACTAACTGTGCTGATAATATTGTCACAATAGAGTTCATCGGAGTTAGAGACATGAGGGTTGTTGTACAATATCCAACAACAAATATTCATTGATTCTATAGTCTTGGAGTCATGAAATATTCCGCGTTAAAATTTCCCATCTACGTTTGTGTACGAAAGTGCCTAAGCCGTGATGAGTTTTGCACTAGGGTGCTCGGCGATACGGTGAGGTGCTCGGAATATGAGGACAGACTCGGAAGGAAGGAAGACAGACGGTCGCACGATGGAGCGTCAGGAAGTGCGGACTGTGGGGCCTGCCATGCAGTGACTCTGCGCGGGTGCTGTCCAGTTTCAGCTTTACTTCTCTACGACTGTGTATACGTGTTTTTTTGTTCCCGTCCTTAAGATTTAGAGATGAATTAGGCTTTCTGGGTATTCAGGGCATTAGAATAAATGGAAATAAAATGAATGAATAAGATGAGTTTTTTAAACGAACTGGTGAAGTTTCTCGTTGAAATTTTGTTGCATGGCCGAATGAGCTCCGAAGTGGATATTTTCAAACCTTACAAAATTGTGAAACAGTTTTTATGTTGGAAGGCGAGACCTAGCAGAGAATCGTGTCTGAAGGTGTGCGCGAAGTACGTGAGGGACTTTACGATTCTTTCACAACGGCACACTTCGGGGACTTCGGTGTTATGTATGAGCTTAATCATCTCAAAAAATTTACTTAGTTTGCATGTCTGCGTAGCTTACCTAATAATTTTAAATGATTTTACCTTGTATTATTGTAAAATATTCTAGTTTTGTTCTGGCATTTCGAATACCTGAAAAATTGGCTAGCATTTTGTTGGTGTTGTTTTTGTGAGGCAAAATAGACTGAATGGTATGTAAAATTCTTTAAAACGAGCCCACAACTAATTCTGATGATAATTCAATGAATCTTTCCTGTTCTTTGTTTTTTAATGAATCTCTCACCTTGTACTATAACCCCGCTATTCGTTACCAAAATTACTTGTCTTCATGTTGACCTTTGCGTGATGAGTTAAATTTTAATGATTAGTTCTCTTCTAATGTGCCTCATCTTCACTTGATTACAGGTGATGTTGAGGCCTTAAAGCCCAAGCAATGACCACTTTCTTATGCACCAGTTTAGGCAGGGTTTCGCATTGTGGGTGAACTTTCCTAGGCTTAAAATCAGCAATGCCAAGGGCTTCAAGTGGACAAAGTTCAGGCGAGTGCTTTCTTGTTCCCACCCTAAATTGTAGGGCCGCTGCTGGTCTCTTGCTTACACTTACGAGATTCGAGACTCTCGCAAGAAAAGGAAAAGTTGCCGAACGACTCTTCCTGCATAGCAATCTTGGGTGAAAACGGCGGCCCAGGAAGAGAAAACATCGCTGGGCAGCAAGTGAAAATCGCTGTACTTCGCCCTCGCGTGAAGCCATGTGCTTGTGTGAGCCTCGATGGACTAATTTAGGTGATTGGTTCACTTCCCCTTCGGCTTATGTTTCAATTCGTGGCAAAGCCCTCACGCGTCACGAGGCGGAACTTGCTCTGTAGAAACTTGAATGTAGGTTTTATTCCTTGAAAAGTTCCATTGTTTCGTTTCTGGGCTTCGGGTTACGATAAAGGTGTTCTGATTTAATGGCCTCAAATCAGAAGTTCCTATACACTCAATATTGCTTTCGATGCGATGAGTTTCTTCAAACCTATAACGCTAAGAATAGGGTGGTAATATTATACGCAACGGTGTCAAATTGGATCAAGATTGCACCGTTTTTGTAAGGGGTAAAAGTAGTTATAATCTGGGTTGCAGTCCTTTTGAAGAGGGAATACTGTTAATGTCTTGACCTAAAACGGTTTGAAATGCAACTGTTTTACAGTGCATTTTTTAGTAATGGAACTAGTCCGTTCACATTAAAAAGTCTGAAAACATATCTTATGCATGCCAATAGAACACAAAATGATGTACCTTCTACTTTTTCTCTGTGTTCTTTTATCAGCTTTATGTACTCTTGCTGCTTAAACTATTCACAGCTTTAGACAATGCAGCTGCCGACAGAAGGATTCTGGATGAGAGGTAATACCTGAGTTTGTTAAAATTTGTTTTACTGCCAGTATATTTTGCGTGAAATTAATTCGTAACTGAATTACTTGGGAGGAGCTATCCAATAAGATAGTTCATTAACCACGGGTTTGACTGAGTTCGATTTCCTACGATTTTCTTCACAAATCTTTTATTTTTGAGTAAATGCGGTTATGGAACTATTATGCAATGCAATTAATTATTTAGTATTATTACAAGTTTCATGTCCAAAAAATACTGTAAAATAACATCTAGTGTTTGGTGTAACGTTCCTAAAATATCTAAATCCCTAAAGTAAACATGATGTACTCGTATACCATATTCACGAGCGTAGGCATCCCTTCTTTACCTCTAATAGTTTTACGGTGTATGCGAATGAAGCGAAACTTGTGCGCATGCCACAGACCAGCCATCGCGTCTAAACAAAGATCCTGTATCGCACATTGCGATTTCTTCGTGCAATTTCATCAATAATTCGATGCTGGTCTGAAATTTCTCCAAATGATTGCATCGTCACCATACTTCGATTGTATCAGCGATCCCTAGCAATCAATAGCTCCTGAGAAACGATATCGAGCTTATGTCATCAGACCGAAGGAGCTTTTTGGATCGAATGTGTATGCTGTAGATCTGGCGTTGTATGTAGTTTCAATGTCATGTAGTGTATCTATTCATTTTCGATAAAGTTAAAGAATAATTTAGTACAAGTGTACCTTTAGCGATCAAGCACCCGGATGCTTTCTTAAAGTTTTGAACATAGTTTTATTGATTAGTTAATTATTATTATTATTAATTATTGTACATTATATCCTGCAAAGATTATGTAATTTGCCGTCTCCACGCCAAAATTCCTTGATTTTACATGCAGTACTAGTATTTTCCATAATGCTTCTCTTCGTTGTCACTATCGCTAACAGATCAGAGGTACAAGATTTGACAGCAAAGGAAACATTTGAATCTTTCGTCCTAAGTACCTGATCAATTATGCGTTTACATATCAAAAATGCTCATTTATGACTGAGAATTACAATAACCAATCGGTCCTGTTATTTTAGTTTAAACCTGAAGAAAAGGAAAAGAAGGAAAAGAACACAGGCTTATTCAATTTAATTGAGTGCCGTTTCATTCAGGATTATTTTCAATACCTAAGTTTAGATGCATGAGATGCGCTTCTCTGCTTCTCGAGTGCTTGTGAACCAAAAGTAATACAGAAGCGCTTGCCCGACGTTTGGCTGCGATGCCTTTGTCCCATGCATGGGTGTGCGGCATTTGTCCCTTTCCCACTTAACGTTTCAAATATGAGATATTTCAAATAAGTAAATTTTGAGTAAGATCTAACGAATTGAAACATCAATCGTTCGATTTTTAAGTTTGCATTGAATAAATAAGTTTGTAAGTACCTCCTAATATGAACTACCGTATGCCTTATGACGCATAACTTCTCACCAAAATGCTCAAGTTGAGCAAAATGAACTAAATAGAAAGAGAGATAACTCACCCGGTTACACACTGTATGGACAACCACTCACTCGGCAGCAGCCAGGTAGACAGACTGATCCCTCCTGCGTTAGCGAAAGTATCGCAGCCGCTGCTTCTGTTTCTCGAATGCCCTCGGGGTTCCGGGTTCTTTTCTTTATGATTCTTCTGCACAATTTGAAACTGAGAAACCTGAAAGAATTTTCCAGTGTCTTGGTGCAGTTGCTTCGTTTTTATGTGAGGGAAAGCTTGATCGGAGCGTAAACGTTCTTTCCTAAAAGGAATTTTTTGCGAACTGAGCAGTTCAGGTGGGATTGTATTTCAGCAACCTACTTTCGTATTTATTTCACGCGGTCAAATTTCTTTCTCAATAGGATGTTGTCTGTTTGCCTTCGTAGGTGAGTAATTTTAGTGAAAGAAAATATAATAACCGACGATATGAAAATAGTTGATAATATTTGCCCACGAACAATTCGACCATTCACTTCTTCGAGAGACAGTTTAATTAGAAATAATTCATCACATGAATCTCAACTGAATAAATGTGCGTAACAACTGCAATGAAAACTTTACTGTAAAATAGCTGATTCCTTGGATCATTGGGAAGTATGTTATCAAAACTGTGAACCAAAAGTAAAAATTAGCTCCTCTTTCTATTGTGTGCGAACTGAACTCATCTGCCCCATTTTGCATTCAGAGCACGGCGGGATCTAATCGAGTAGCAGGCTTATAGCTAGACTCTTGAGACTTCAACAGTGTTCATAAAGAACCGTAAGACAATTCTTTCCTCTCGTCATTTTCGTGGTGTGTGCTCTAGATTCTTCCCGTGGTCGTTCACATGAGACAACTAACTCCAGGCTCGGTGTCCGACAAGGAGATCGTGACCGTCATTCTTGATGCCCTGCACTCCAGCGCCTGAGGCACTTCATTTTTGTCCGCTAGCCACCGTAGCTCGATCGTCATTTTTGCTGCAGATAATAAGAGGAATTTGCAAGGAAAACTCCGAATTTTGCATACACTGGGTTTATTTATGGGTTGCCCGAAATATAGTTACTTCCCAACTTAGCTCTACCAATTTTATTCGTATGCGCACTGAAATGAAACTTATTTCATGGGGTTTAAGCGCTCATACACTACCCAAAGATCGCGATTAAATTACTTGCACTCAAATCTCTGTCATGAGGTCTCTGATGTATAAGATTACGACAGAAAATATTTTGCGCATTCATGTGTGCCGTGAGAATTGCCATTTGATGCAATGGGATGTATTAGTGAAATTTGGTCTGAATTTTGGCCAATTGACTTGTAAATGACAATTTTTTATCAAGTTATTTAATTTTCTGTTCTGACCAAAAATTACATACATACATACATATACCGGGCTTATCCTCCCCATGGGAGGGTAGCCGACAGCAGGCCACAATCACCACACTTAGTCACTAGGAGGCGAGAGAGGCAGCACTGGCCGCACCTGAACTGCCAGGATCAGCAGCAGCCCAGCACAACCACCTTCCACAGTCAGGCCCGACAGCAACAGCTGGTTTACCCCGACCGCTTCATTGAGTGCAGCCCCTACCCCGCACGTGACAGGTCAACCCCATCACACGCGGGCAGCTTCCAGTAACGCGTAAAAATTAATCTCAATAATTTTTTATTGATTGTTCTCATAACATGTAAGAACAAATCCACTCCTTTACGGAAAGGCAGGATGATTCTTTGACTTTCGTGGAAGTACTTTACTGAGTAACTACATATTTCTTTCTTCATGCATGACTACTGTTATATTTCTGAGTTATTTACGAATTGAGTAGCTTCGATTAATATTTTACAGTTTGTTAAAAGTTACTCGGGCGATTTTACAGCGTTTGCTTTGGAGATTTACCAACAGCGTGTGAGTTTGTTGAATGTTATGGACTCTTTGGGCTGCTTTGTAAGCTTTTCCTGTGCTTGCGTGGAGACAAGAGGTGTGTCAGGAGTTCGGTGAGCTTGTGGATAGAATGAGTCATTGCATCAAAAGACATGAATTGTATATCAACATCATTTCCGTTGTCCCCAACATTGTTGAGGCGGTCCTTGCTTTGGAATCGCTCTGTGATGTGTAACCCTGATCACCAAAACCATGATTCGATCTTCCCTGCCGCTTCAAGAGACGGAGCTAGTAAAGGTGTTGCTAAGTCTGTCAAGGTCTTCGCTTGCTTAAATGGGGTGAACGAAAACGACGAAGTGGGATGCGTGTGATCGTAATGGTAACATTTCGCAATGGGTTTTTGGTGCTAGGGTGCGGCCATTCGGCACTCTTCATGCGCTTGACGCCTCATTCATGCCCTTGTTGAGTTACCAAGGATATTGGCGGTAGTTGTAGGTGCGGTCTTCGGTAATAAAACTATGAAATGGTTTGAAATTTGAGGGTATTGCCTGAGTCACGCATCACGCCAGTGTCACGGCTACGAAGGCTATGAGAAGGAATTGCTCGTGCCCGAGGGCGTTCGAGTGTGTTATTCCGAGAAGGAGATGCCTCAAAGTCACTTCGTATAAGTCCTAAGAGGTTACTTAATTTGTATCCATTATACTTTAACAAGAAACAGTTCTAAATTTATACCGTTAAATTGTTTTAATACTCCTCGTTTATTTCGCTTCCTGGTTGGAACTGTTCCACGTTGGCCTTCAAATTTTCGGGTAGGGCCATAAAATTTACTTTTAGTGCAACTTAGAGTCTATGTCGTGAATCCAAACAGCAATTACTGAAACATCAGGAAGAGTTGTTGGCAAGATTTCAATTGCTTTAATCTTGACACATCGTATTAGTTGGCCTTAAAAATTTTTAGCGTCATTAAAACGTGTTGGGCTGCCGCTCATTAGTACTCATTTATTCAGTAAATTGATTCCTTCCTCATTCTTGAGACTCATTTAGCGTATAAAAAGGCTGATCTTCACGTTTGCACATTGATGTATGTAACGATAGAATGTGTTCAATGGTGTCTAAAACATTGGTGTGAAAAAGAAACTTATAAAGGCAAGGAAAAAATTCACGAAATTAGAAGATTACGGACTGAAGTTTCGCTTCAACTTAGTTTTCAGTTGAGACTTGTTGGTGGGAATAGGAACTAAATGAATTTTTCGTGAGTAGGATAGAGTAAAATTATGAAACACAGAGCTTGATAAGACTAAAATGAGACACGGTCATCTGTTTAGAGGGTAATTATATGAGACCCCATTAGTTATCGAACACTTCAGACTGGCACGGTGGACGAGCGAGTTTATTCGGCCATGAATGGGCCTTGTTGTCACACCTACGGTCGCGTAGCTATGCTACTGCTCTGATCATTCTGAATCAGGCTAATTCGCATTCATTCTAGCTGAACCAAATCCGCACAGCCCAATTTCTGTAGATGACCAGTGCTGGGCTGGAAGGCTCATGGTCTCCCTCTTCACTGCGAAGATAAATCCAGCGCTCGTCGCAGGGCAGAACTCGTGACCCCATTAATCATTCGCCTAGCATGACTGTGGGTCAAATTAGGCAGCAGATTTGACCTCGCCCTTAACTGACCGTTTTAATTAATGCCCTGTTAATGGGCCCTCTCTCGCCTCGTACGGCTCTCGTTCGTGCCTCGCTAGTTACTGCTAAACCATGCATTGTTCTTCTATGTAATACACTTAGTGTGTTTTTTTCCGGCGAAGCTGACAATAGTCTGGTTACTCTATGTTTGAATCAGTTAATTTTTCGAATCATCAAACTGTATGTTTATTTACACTCAAGTTTGGTTTCCATCTGATTTCTCGGTATGACTTGAATGTATAAGAAATTCCCATGCACAGTTTTTTATGAGATTGCAAAGTTATTGTGTATCAATAGCGAAATTGCCTCATTTAACTTTCTACTAATCGTAAGAGGCACTTGAACTTCGTTAAACAGCAGCAGCACCAATTTTAATTTCGTTAGTCAACAAATATTGTGCAACTGCCGCTTCTGCATCCCACTAACGATTGGGCCACTATAGATTCCATTCACTTTCATTAGACATTACAGCACTCTACGAGTCTACCTATTGAAAATAGAGAATGTCAACACTTCCTTGGTTTGGCCCATATCGGTGTATTATTCGTTCCAAAGTTACGACTACGTAATGAGGAGAACTGTTAAGCAACGTAGAGTTCTCCAATCATTTTTTAACTAAATAGAAGTGGTCAAGCTTCAGTAAATTTCATCAAATTTGGAAGTCATTCTTTTGGGCATTGTTGGGAGAAGTTATTGTTTCATCAGTGACTCAGCAGTACGAGAGTTGATGTATTGGAGACCAGCATGAGAGGACCAGTTTACCGAAGGTGTGTGTGAGAGCTTTCAAGGCCTGCCACTCTATCTGGCAGAAGTGCGGCTGCGTGGGAGGAGCGTTCGACGCCTTTTGATGATCGCTTGCTTTTTTAATGATGTCTGGTGAGCAGAGTTTTTGGTTCTTGGTGAATAGAGTTTTGTGTGTGATGCTCAGATCTTACTCGTGCTGATAACGTCTTATGTGCAGCTATTTTAGTTAAAGTTTCATAGAGATTTCCTTCTATTGCTCTAGTACCATTACCGTACACCGATTGACTCGGTTGTAGCGCTCACTGCCATCCTTGTAATTAAATATACGCATAAAGAAGAATGAAAGGAATCAAACATTTCAAGGTGTTTGTCGCCCATGCTTTTGACTTGTATGGTCATTTATCTGACCTGGACTTCTGCTTATGCGTAGAACTTTACTTCTTCCGACCGTGCAATTCGCTTTCGTTAGCTATATTTGTATAAAAGAAACAACCGAGACAGAGGCCTCAGAGTTGAAGTAGCAGATTTTGATGTTTCAGTGGGATGATCGGGCAGCCATCGCTTTGCTGGGGCTTGCTCGTCGACTTCAAGTCTGATACCAGGTGCTTGTCAGTGTGATTATAATCACGCTCTAGATTAGTGCTATAAATTGTGGAATAAGTTTTTTCAATACCGTCCGCCATAACGTTGTTCCTTCAGTCAATCTGCTTTTTTTGTTTCGCCTTGTTTCGTATGCATTTCGCATGCAATATGTATGCATTTTGGAGATCCCAGCCACACGTACTGCTCTGGTTTCCAATCCAGCTTGGCTGAACTGGACATCATATAAAAAGCACTACGAATACGATATTTTTAGCCCGTGTGAACGGCAGCTTCGGTTGCAGTGCAGACGATTATTATGAGTGTTTGCGGCGGCCTGGGAATAGTCCTGTGAAAGTGAACGTGCAATGGTTACGTCACTGACCTCTGCCGCTGCTATCGAGGTATACAGGTGAGCCTGCCTCTGCGCAGCGTGTTTACAGGCTGGCGTGAGGTCCCGTGCGAGGGTCCCAGCAGCAGCGTTTGCTTGCGATGCTCGTGCGCGCCGCCGAGGCAGCAATTGGCGCTTCTGTTCATTTTGGGAATGATCTTTGAGGCTGAAATGTTTCCCGTCGTGGAAGACACGAGAATAAATGCTGCTCATTTGAAATGCTGCTTTGCAGATCGCACTGGTCGCTCCACTCATTCATACTGCATAGTGGAGGATGCTTGCTTCAAAACGTCTCAACTGTGATAGAATTCTAAGTGTTTTTTCGGCGGAGATGCTGATAAATTAAGTGTAGTCACATTGGAAAATGGAATTTTAGTTTATGGTCCTTGTAAATTATTACAATGATTATACATCTTTTGTATTGACGTATGCAATTGCAATTCATTATTGGTCGCTTTATTTTTATAATTTAACTCTTTAAAAATAAAATTTTATGGGAATCTGAACTAAAGATTTGTTTTCTGTGTCGAATATTCGTGAAACATCCGTTACTTGTACCATGTGTTAATTGCGCCATTGTTAATTACATAATAAGATACGATACGCATGAATATTTATTCTGCAGTTGAGTATGTCAATGTACAATTTCATGAATTTTCGCTCAAGTAATTGTCTAAGTTCGACACTCACCTATACGGAAGTGACAGCGAGCAGCAGGTATACTCAATGAGAACGAGTACACAGGGAGTGGCCGTCCGTCTTCAGTACGTATTTCCTCACCACCAGTACGAACGCAAAAAATAGGAATATGCATTACGTACTTACCCTGTAACCACACGAACTCCTCGAATGTGTAACTTTTACCTCAAAGAAACGTGATGTGTTACTTCATCACTAATGTGGAGCTCGCGTGTAACTCTTAAATTTGTGTCATGCGCAGTAACATTTCTTGAGGCGTACACCATACGCCCCTCGAGCGTTCCTGTAGGTAGTGTTGCCTCAAACGGCAATTAAAGTGTGAACTTTGTGTATACATAATGGCAGGGTGTCCTTTGTGCTCCTGTTTTTGAGCCGGAACAATGGAGGAAAATTTGTGCGACCACGTACAGTTTTGGCTAGTGCTCACTGTTGTGGTTGTGGTCATCATGGGGGAACCTTGTCGTACGTCGCCAAAAATTAGCAAAACTGTACGTATTGTGTTCTAAATAATCAGCGTGTGTTTCCGTCGTCTTGTATCAAAAGCTTCATTTATGCATCATGCTCATCTAAAATACTCAATTTTTTCCGATGTTTGAAAATGTAGAAGTTACATTCGAACTCTCGTTCGAGGATACGACTCTCTACCTTTCCTATCTTGTTTTATTGACAAAACAGAACTTACTGCTACAAAGGCTGGACTTACTTCTTTATGGAATTAACGAACGAACGCTTTACGATTAATTATTCCGTTTTCTTCTCCTTATAGTCCCATAAAAAGATTCCTTTACGCCTCACGTTGAATCCGTAAACAAAATCCAAAATACCACTATAAAAAATTTCACAAACTGAATTTTGAACATAGACTACGTTACCCTCATAAGAATATTGAGTAAATATTGTTCCCCATCACAGAGTTATGTGGACAACAAAAAATATCGTTTCCTGATTTCTGTAGATGCACACACAAAATTTGGGCGGACCAGATTTTGTCAACCTAGCAGCTGCACCGAACCGACGCGTCTAGATCAATTGACGATTTAGCGTGTTGGCTGAGCTAGTGATCAGCTCACAGCCCCATGGTTTGCTGCCGCTCTTTGTTAGCTAGCATTTCCTCCTAACGCGCTCACCAGCGCACGTGTTCGTAACACCCTACAAATCTTTCGTTGAGCACGTGTGTGGTACGCGTACTCTTATTCTGGACTATAATCTCTTGATATTTTCTTTTATGGAAGCCATTGTATTTATTTAACCGTTTTGGGTTGTATATTAATAAAATATGTGATGGTTAGCGAGATTTTTGAAAGCAATGAATTTTAATTAGAATTAAATTTTCGAATTATGTTTTAAATCTTTTATACGGCATCTTCATTTACGTTGTTTTTTGTTACTTTAAGGTCATCTTTTGCCATTGCATTCCGAACAAAATATTCCAATGAATATTTCATATTGGTTCCTATCTTTTTTCTAGGCTTCCACATCCGTCCATTTTTGATGTCGGTGCCATGACCGTTACCTAAACAAAACTCATCGCGTTAATGGCCTTATGCTTGGTGTCACGACTCATTATAGTGGTGACATTTCATCTATGTCCCCTTCAATTACTCAAAAGAATAAGAAAAACCATGCTATCATTTATATCAAGGCTTACAATGTGAAATATAGTCAGAAATGAAGAGTGACATCTGTAAAACTTTTCATTATAAATTTCATGTGTCACTTGTATTCAGCATATAGTTTTTCGCTAATCTGTCCGTCATTTGAGACAACCCTTCTTTTTGAAAAAACGTTGCTCGCTTTCTACATTGTGTTCACTCATCTGTGCTTGTTGATGCACAGTATCTCCTGACTTTAAATGTGTATATGTTCTGTATACATACATCTTTTGTTTCAACTAATCGTCTTGCGATGTTAAGGAAAATCTGTCATTATAACTAATTATTTATTTCGATTTGTGACTGATGAATAGGAAAGTGTGCAATTTCGATTTGTAAATGAACATTGCATGACATTGTTACTTTGCGCTAATTCATTATGTCTTTCACTCCATGTCATTATTTCCACGCGTTACTTCAGTCAAATTTCACATCTATATCTCTACAACAACAAAATTTTAAAATATCAAGAAAATATTTCCGCATTTCTGAGGCAGAAGTGAACCCCCAAACTTTTCTTTTAATTTTGACGTTGTGTATAAAAAGGAGTGCTATATGTGATGCCTACCGAACTGAGGATTCGCACTAGAATGTTGGGGCAATGGCACGGTAGCTCGTGCACTGCAGCTGATTATCCGTACCAAAATATGATCCCCACTTTAACGCATTGCAGCTGGTGGTCGAGGCCATTTCGCAGGTATACAGTGATCCTTCTGCAGCCCCTGTCATATGTGCAGCTGGTGTGTTGAGTCGGCTCTACTTATCGAGTGACGTGCACCAAGTGAGGCACCCATCTCTCTTTGTTTCGTGCAATTCATCTAACAATGCTCTATGTAGCGAAAACTTAACTCACCTTAATGCTAGTGTGATGTCATCGTTTGAAACTTGTTGATAAAAAATAAGCCCGTTTTCAAATGGAAATTCACTTACACTTTTGCATTGAGCTATTAGAAACTCTAAAAAATGAATTGATTTAGTAAAAAGTGTTTCATGCATTGCAAAGCAGCTGACTCAGGGGCCGCATCGTGTTTGTAGGGGCTATTTCTTGCTAGTACATAGCTTTGTGTTCTCACCAGGGCCCTGCATCTGGTGAAAGTCCCATGCTCAATTTAACCGAGAATTGCAGAAAAGCTTTGTTCTCTTTCGTTTATACATTTAAAACATTCATATTGTTTGGAAACGTCTCAACACCTAGTGAATATTGTACGTAATCAATTTTATTTTCAAATGTTAGTACTTCTTTGGTAATGCGTAGAACAGGACCTCGAACTTGTACTTCAGCCGATGACAACTTGACTTGGTGTTTTGTGGGTCGCTTGCTTGTTGACGTGCAATTAATACTTTTGTTGGTACAATTGAGTTCGCCAATTATGAATTGTCTGGGCAGTCCATCCACTTCGTACTCCATATTTAACGCATTAAGCAAGATAAATAAAAAAGGATTTAAGAGCTTAACAATGACTAAACAAGTGCACACATTGAATATCACATATGGTAAGTAATTTTTCAAATACTTCCTCGCTCCGTATAATAATGAAATAATGTAGTAAAAAATATGACCAAAATTATTTTTATTTCCTATTATGCTTTGCTTCCTTCAATACGTAAAGGGTCGATTATGCAATGTCGCATATTCTCACTATTAAATCTGTTGCTGCAATATTTTCAATTTTTTCAGTTATCTTAAATTTTGAGTAACAGCCGCAAATTTGTCAAAGGAATTTAACACACATCAATGGATTGCTTATAGTTTAATTTTCAAAATAACTTACGGTTTGCGTTCTGTCTGAAATAACCACAAGAAATTCAGAAATTTTGTAGTCCACATTAAATATCTCTGCATGCCACAGTTGGACAAAAATCAATTCAACTATTTAGAAAAATAATTATTTCTGCATAAGTATTAATACTTGAAGAATAACAGTTTCTAAACGTCTGATCCTATTTCACTGACATTAAAAAATAATGAAATTTTATTCTCTGCATAAATGTATTTCATTTCCTTTTTTTCATTCTATACCCTATTCAATTTTCTTTTCTCTCCCACTTCAGGCACATATACGTATATATATTTTGATATGGCCTCCAGACAACTACTATCCAAAGATGACTCAAACAATATATCCATCATATTTACTCCTGTGTAATTATTAATATCCGATTATAACTCATTATTGAGGTAAAACAAAATTAAAAATCTGCTACGCCTGAAGCGAACAAACTTTTTTATGTGAGGTGAAACTGTTCAGTGGGTGCACTTTAATTTGAAATATGAAATAATATAGGTTTTTTGTTATGTTACAGACGTCCTTTTTTCGTTTCGTTGTGGCTTTTTCACAACACCTATTACTTTCATGTAAAACTTTTATCTTATATGATTAACTTCTTTCTATCGTGCTGTTTCTTGCCCAGGGTGTGGAGACATACCTTGGGCATAGATTTTCCGTTTCCTTAATTTCATACTAAATGGTGCCTTCCATCGCTTCTCGCTAGCCGCCTTACTTGTTGTGATTAGGAAGGCTTCCGCTTACTTACAATAGTATCTCTAAAGCTGCACCATTTTTCAATTATACTTTTAATAACATGAGCCTGACCAAGTTCACGACACCTGAACACGTGCAACTCTCTGCCGCTCGTGGGTTGTTCGTGCACACCCGCTCAGCCGGCCGCAGTGCTTGCACTCTGATTGGCTCTGACGCCGCGTGATGATTGCTTTGCTCTTCAATCAATGACGCTTTTGTGGTGCACGCCCGAGCGCTTCATGAAGTTCATACAATTTTCTGATCTTGAGAGTAGACTGTCATTCAGTATAAACATTATGTGTGCACATTTTGGAAAAACTGCTTGTTTCTCAGTTTATTCTAAGTCCAAAAGCATAGACTAATGGGATTAATGTATAAATTGATACTTATGGTTCGTAGACTTTCATCAGTTCAGTATCACTGAATATCTGAAAAACTGCCAGAGAATAATTACGAATGTTGATAAGTGAACTGAAAGATTTCTATTGAAGTTAAATAGTTTGGCTCTTCAAAGGCAATGAAAACATTACGTATGTCCAAAAAATAGTTAATTTTATCTAATCAACTTAGATTTAAAACATAAAGATTTTATATGAATAATTGAAATAGGTATGTTGGTGTTTCAATGATATTCAAGAAAGTGAACAACTGAGAAACTGTTCATTTCCATGAAATTATTAGCGAGTGAAAATTGATAATTTCATATACGCACATTCACCAACGGTTTAGAATTTGAAATTGGTAGCTAAAAATATGAATACGTCGTGTGAGACTATCTTTTTACAACGTATATCATATGAGACTCTTTAAGCAAATTAATAGCGTAAGAATTATACAAATAATTTGTTTTCGTAATGGCTTTCGAAATATAGAGTTGATGATAAATTAGGAATCTTGGTATCCAAACAAGGAAGCAATTCGAAATAATTCAACGATCCCCTCAAAAGTTGATGTAGCTTGATGAGCAGGAGTGGATAGTTAGGTATCTAATTGTGCTCGCAGAGTATGATAATAAAAATTGTTATACTTTTGAGTGCATCTATTTTTTGGCATGGATGAGATAGGTTCGAAAAAAATTCACGAAGCTCATAAATTAACGGTGACGGATCTAGATCGCGTAAACTGGGAACATTTTTAAAATTTTTAGTTTACCCACATTAGAAAGTTACTCGACTGGTTTTCTTCGCATATTAAGGATGTGTCTGCTGGAAAATCCATGTTGTCGTATACTTCAATTTTGATCCACCATCTTTTTTTCCCTATCTTTTTACTTTAGTGCTCCCGCTACGTCAAAAATGGCCGCGTTGTTTATGTTGGTTACAATTCATTTGTAAAAAATGTTTAAATACGTGTCCTTTCTTCTTTCTATTCCTCCATTTTTGTGTACAGACAACTTTCGAATGAACTTCCATAAATATGAATGAAGTGCAATTCAGAGAGAAATTGGCAGTCATCATGTGGTGTTCAGGTGTCCACTTCACAGGCTGTTGAAGGAAACGGAGAGACCAGCCATGCAACCAATAAATAACGTATCATTATGATCGCGAATATTTCTAATTGGTTTATACATTGTTCGTTAGAGGCATTCCTTTCTTTGATGCTACGAAAATGGGACTATAATGGGAGACATTTTGTAGAAACTAGCTTAATACTACCGCTGAGGCTATTTATCGTCCGTGCTGTTACTGCACCTTGATTTGTCGAAGTCTTGAGGAAAGAGACCCCCTTCAAGTAGGGTTCATCAAAATATCGAGGGGAGCGTACTCTTATAGGCAGCACTCGTGATGGTGTAAGCCTCCGATTTTCAAACGTTTTGTGTTGTCTTAGCGCTACAGTCAGCAGCAAAATTTTTCTGTTGATTAACCTACTTGACGTTTGCTGTTTTTACTCCCGAAGTCCTAAAGCTTATGTATTTTTAAACGAAACTGGAGCACGTGGCACCTGGCTATCTGCCGCGCTCTGTGGGCCGTTTTTCTGGATAAAAATCTTTTATTTGGTTTCTTTTTCAAGTAAAATTTGGTCACAAGAAATACCACTACTGACAACGCATGGCGAAATTTTACTCACAAAAATTGTAAAATTTCCGCCGGTCAGAATGCCTGTCGACAAACGTGCTTGAGACGATGCTTGAAAAGCTAATAGAAGCGGTTCTCACTGAAGTAGATCCGCCTGTCTAAATGCGGCTGTCAGGACCACGGCAAGCCCTGCTGGCCAAAACAAACACAGTACGTCTGTGCCTCTTCACAGGAGACGAGCATACCTACTAAGTTGCGTGCGCATGGCAGGCCAGCTGTCCGCAGGCCAGTCTCGACGATGTTATAAAAAATGTGTAAACTGTTCTGATGAGGAACTCTCGAGACAGAGTTTTGGTGGTGCCCTTGGGTGGCCTCATATGGAGCTCTGCTGCTGCTACGCCTCTGCTGCAGGACAGGCTATCTGCGTCGCTGATGCTGCTTGCAGACCTGCCATGCTTGCGGGTCTGGTGGTGATGCTTGTGTGCCTGCCTGTTGGTAGCGTTTGCAGACCTGTTGGTGGTGTTTGCGGAATGGTAGTGATGCTTGCTGACCTGTTGCAGATGATTATTTTGTTGTGTAGCTTGTCTTCCAGTAAGTAAGGTTTGCAGTCTTGTTGGCGGACGCGGTAGTGATGTTTGGTGACCTGTTGGTAATGATTGTATCTTGTATTGCAGCTTGTGTTCTTGCTGATAATGCTTATGTACCCGTTGTGCTGCTTATGATCCTGTATGAGCTCTTCTTGCTACAAGTTGTTTAACGCTGTTGATTATTCTTTTTTCGCTACGTTTCTTGCTTCAACTACCGCTTTTTGTAGCTGCTGTTGGTCTTGACGCTGCTCGTGTTGCGGCTCTTGCTGCAGGTCCTTATTCGATCTTCTATTCCTCGTGCTCCTCTAGCTGCTTACTTCTTGCTCTAGCTGTTGCTGCTGACGTTGAAGAATCTTGCGTTCGACACTAACGTAATGGAACACTAACGCCTTCTCGGAGAATTCGTTGCTTAATTTGTCTCTGTTGCGATGGCAGGCTTTTTTGAACTTGTGATTATCTAGCTGAGAAATTTTGGTTCCCTGCATGATTTGGAAATTTTACCACCATTAGACATAGATGAGCTACAGTATCGTGCTCTATTTAACACGTTCACTGCGTTTCCGCGGTCGTTAACGGTTGGTTTGGTTAGGTTGTAAATAGCAGAATAGGGAAATTGATTTTCCAGCTTGAATAAATTTTAATTCTTCCCAATGAATATGAAGAATACAATTGCACGATAACATTTCACCTCGCATGATAACAATTATTTTGCAAAAACGTCGCGAAACAGATAAAATGTCGTTCATTTATACCGGCACGTAAATGGGCAATTTACCTCTTGGTACACATGTGGCCCAATGCGGAGTGAACGTGTTAATAATCTGTCATACGTTATTTAGAAATTTTATCTTATTTAGAGTCAGTTTTGTTTCCTGGTTTCTCTTTGACTGAACATCTGCTTTAGTTTGTTCAGATTCCCATAGAACTATCAATAGAATTTGTCATTCTGGTCGTAGAATTGAATTTTGTTTAAACCCATTACATTTTATGCACCTGTAACATTTTGTGATTAAAAAGTTTCTCGGTACTCAGACGACAGGCCTATCAGAATAGGTTAATAGTGATGCTGAACATCTTCAGTCACCACGCAGGCCACCATTTCTATCTGTTACTGTTTGCATGAATTTTTTAGGTCCATTGTGAATTTTTCTCACTAATTTTTCCCGTACGATATATTTTCTTATTGTTCAGGTTCCCTTACTTTTACTATAGAACTGTAAACTTCTTTAATTTGGTTCAAGTATCATCTCAAATTAAAAGGGAATTTTTTGACCAATGTGATTGTAATTTAAAAACACGAGCTGATGCTACTAGATAAAAACCCGACCGTTGAATATTTAGGTTTGTGAACAATTTTCATGTAAAATTTTATTACTAAACTGCTGGGGGCTGGGATTGTGGTTCATTCTCTAACACCTCGGTCAAGGTAACAATATCGTTTGAATTGTGTAGTCCTTACTACTTGAGGTACTCTTCATTTAGAAAGCATGAAATTTTTTGGCTTTAGGCTAGTTTTCTTCGCTGTTTTTCATTAAAACCTGTGAATTTTGAGTCATGTCCCTGCGTTTAAAGTTTGCGTACACTTCCAAATTTAAATTCGCTGTTTTCAATTTCATAAAAGAAATGCATTTGTAAAGCCCGTGCATCTCGGATAGCTTGTTTAAATTGCGTTTGTATGGCTTTTGATTTCATTGAACTTCGAGAATTATATTCGTTGAAAGGAATTTGCTTCAGCGTTGCAGCCATCCGTTGACAGCTAAAGCCTCAGAATAGCGACGTCACGGCGCACAATGGGCCGGCAGAAGCGAGAAAGAAATGAATCTTTACCTCACTCGCGTTCTCATGTGCGACTCTCTGCTACCATGCGCGGGTCTGAATGTGTTAAATTCGTTTCTCACCTTCTCTTCTACATGTGCGTAGCAATGCAATTCACCATGAGGGATTGTGGCGATGGTGTTTGCACGGACGCAAGATGGGAAAATGTGTTGATTTGATTACGGACCGGCGGTACGGATCGTTATGGTGTGGGTGAAAAATTTATTTAATATTGTGAGTACGGCGGTAAGTAAAGCTGGAGTTTCTGCTCGGGCTAAGCTACCTTTGCTATCCTGTCTAATTTGGAAATAAAATAGACGAAAACCGTTATAATGTACAATAACAAACTCAAATAATATTTTATGATATTATATGATAATGTACAATTAAATTTCGCCTGCATCATATTATAATACACCTGCAGTAATAAATGATGCAAATTTAATATAACGACTTGCGTGCCCAGAAGTAGAGCGTCCGAATTAGGGAACTTGCAGATTTGGGTACTACTTGTGCCGGTGACTACGCCGCGTAGATCAGCTCCTGTCCAGGATGTTGAGATGTACCAGGGCCAGAGGCGGAGTAAAGTGTACAGGCATCCTCCTGGCCAACTGAGTGTTGTGATCTATTTCCTAATTGCTGCTCTGTAGATACTTGAGTTATTTTATTGACTGTGTAACTCTGTCATCCGACAAGCAGTTTGTTTTTAGTACTATTATGAATTTGTTCTGTATACCTGTCTTCATGACAGTTTCATAGTGTATCAGTAATCGTTTTATTAAAGTGTTATCCACGTTTTTTAATTTTAGGAATTTTGAGACCTTCACATTACGTTCGGTTAGAATTCTACTGTGGCTGGGAATTTTCAGGCATGAACGAGGCTCTTCTCAGAGTTGCCTAGACTGGCGACCTGCGGATGACCGAAGCGGCCCTGTGACCCGCAGCGGCGCCTCGCGTGCTGCTCCTAACCTGCGCTGGGTCGGTCGGTCGGTCGCTATGCCGGCCCACCACGCATTTTCTTGCCAAGAATCAAGTTCATGTAGTATTACGAATTTTGATGAGTGGATTGAAAGATTTCAATAAAAATTAAAATGGTTCCACTCTTCAAAGGCGACGAAAATACAAAGCATGTTAAAAGATTTCTTCTCATTCATGTAGTAACATCTCAAGGCCAGAATCGTCTTGTGAATGAAATGTATAAGTTCCAGATAATATGCAGAGGGTGAGGAGTTTTTGACAGAAACTTTAAGGTGTTCGATTGGCACAGCTATATCTTTCAAAGTTGTTTAAGTTTAAAGTTTCAAAGTTTACAGTTGTTCCCGCGTTGGGTTAAACGGCGGAGTGTGCAGAGCAAGTTCTCTGTACAGTCAGTTGAACAATACCCGGCATCAGTCTTCATCGATGTCAGTGCTCCAACAGGTTACAGGGAGAGAGCGTTGACTGGCTGCTCGACTGAGGAACTTGTAAAACTCGACGGAAAAATAGGAATAACCCACTGTTAAGTCCTTTCTTTGTTTTGTTGCTGTGGGTTCGAGTTCTGTAAATTTTCACTTCTTTGAGTTCAATTATAAAATTTTGGCTTAGATTTATTACACAAATTCTTCATATACAAAGATCTTGGAACAAATCAGCCTCCGCGAAATGCACGGTTGTGTGAAATGAGTACTTGACAGATACACTGAGACATAATTCTGTTTTTCGTCAACTACAAATTGTTTTACGGGTCTTTCGAGAGTTAAGTTTTCATTTTCAACGATGATCCTGATCTTTCTTAACGTTATGTCATCATTTCACGAGTGAGTGGTTCATGTATCTCGAGGGTATGCTTCTCATCTGAATAGTGGAACATTTTTTTATTGTTTTTTCTCAAAAACGATTGTAAGACGTAAAGTGGTAGTAGTGCGACAACGATTTTTATTAATATAGTAAAACGTAATGCACTATCCACATCCGCCCTGACAATATTAGGTTTCTACTTCTGTAACTACGTAGATTTCTCAGCCGATGATTTAACTAGGTATTTTCTTCTACGCGCTTGTTTTTTACTTGAGCAATTTACGAACCAATAAATCTTCAAATTACGTTGGCAATGATCCTGCATAAATCCTAGGTGCGACATTAATGATACTGCACCAATCATAGGGGCACAGAACGTTGGTTTAAATTAAAAACCTTAACTATTTTCATAAAATCGAGCCAAATACCACTTGTGACGTATAGTATACTAATTACTCGACCCAAAAAGTCAATAATAAGTTGTCTGCTGTTCTATGAATCCAACACAGCATTCGCTTGTCCTTTACATTAGACAAACAAACCTTTATTTCGACAGTGTTCATATCCAGCTTGAGCAGTCGGCCAAGCTCCTCCACAGCACCAGAAGGGCACGTTCGTATTTCCCTCATTGCTGTAATTGACTTCGTTTGCTGTCGGTGCGAGTGTGCAATTGCAGCGTTGTACGGATGTGTTCTTTGTGCGTCACTCCCGCGTGTTCGGGGTTACGAAACGCGGCGTTGGTTGGTCACAAGAGCACGTTTCTTTGGCGACGTGCTGGCACCGTTCTCCGTGTGTTTCTTGGGATCACGTGCTTCCTCGCAGCACGTGGGAACTGCCTTACATTTTTTTAGCGTCAGGCGCTGCGCCTTCGCGTGGATATGTTTGTGGCGCGCTGCAGAGTGCCAGGTACTGAACCTGTAGGTGAACCTGCCGTGTGTCTCGCACAGAACCTAGACGTAAATCGGCTTGACGCCCTGAAACGTGTAGTTGTCAGGCACTAAACATGACCGTGAATATATGATGCGCCCTGCAGTATTTCTGGTATTTAACACATTGACGACGTATTGGGACACATGTTTGCCACTAGGTAAACTGCTCTTTTACGTACTGGCATTAATGCGTTGCATTTCAATTACATACTTCACCAACTTTTTCAAAATAGGTTTTAGCAAACATGGTGCGTGAAATATCGTGCGATTATATTTTTTATACTTTTTAAAGAGGATAGAAATAGATTCGAGCAGTAAAGTCGGTTTTTCGAAGCGCTACTTACTAACTAACGTTATCATTTGTGGGAACCGTGAAAATGTACATTCGCGAGCAAAAGTTTGGAATCACTATCTTGAAGTTGTTTCCGCGCGATTTTGAGCACTAAATATTTTTTCAATAACCATAAAAATTACATCATTTTAAAGGTTCAACTCTTAACTTTAAACTGATACCAAATTCATTCAAATCAAGCCAGTATGATACGTTCTGCAGTGTTTCAGATATTCAACCTGTACTTGAATCTATGATACTGCAGGGTTTTAGGCATTTAAAATGTGTTTGCATATACTGTAGGGTCCGTGCTGCAATGTGTCCGGCACGGCAAGTAGAAGTGAATCAAATACGCGTTATAGTTCATCACTCGAATGGTGGCTGGCCTCAAAAGCTGACGTTCGTTTCACATTTCAAGCCGGAGCTTGTACGTACGGCCAAATTTTTTTCCCATTACTCCCAATGAGGCAGTCCAACGTAGAGCATGAAAAAAGACTTTTGGGGGAAATAAACAACAGAAAACCCGCGTTCTGGACAAAAGATTCGTATTCGAATACTACACAAAAGTCTTGGCTGCCTTGATGTTCAAGTTACGCGACGAGGTACATAAGTGCAGCCAGACCTGCCATCGCTGCGCAGGCCACATAGCATGAGCCTGATGCAGTCCAACAAGACTGCATCAGGCAGTCTTGTAGGACTGCCTTATGTCCTTTCGTCACCGCATCGAGGTGTTCACGAGGTCCAGGTGCGGCCTGGTGCCGCTGGACTTGTGCGAGTCGTATGGGCGTGAGCTGCTTAGGAATACATATAAGGAGAATTAAAAATGAAGTCCATGGAAAGCAATACAAATGCAGACTCACTGAGAGAGGGCGTGGGAAGAGAAAGAAGGCCTTACGATTGTTTGTGTTGTCGAATGGTGATCACTGATAAAATGTACGTACATAAAAACGCGAGAAATTTTATTTATCGTAATTCATTAAAAAGTTAACGGCTACAGGAAATTCATTTCCAAACATTATTGCCACGAAGACTATAAGTGGTCCAAAAATTCAGTTACGCATGAGAGCCTGGTTTCTTCGAGGATATGCTTTGTTTGAGTTAATCTTCATTAATATTCAGCGACATTTGACGTTGTTATTTCGAATGAAATTTGAATAAAAATAAGAATATTATGGTTCAAAAATGAGTTGTATTTACTAAATAAATATTTTTTAAGTACGGAAGTTCTTAGATACTGTGGTCATCACTGAGATAGGCCTTGAGGAGTTAAGACTTTACTTTGAAATTTAACTTTTAAAACATATCGGCTAATCGTTCGGGTTGGCGATCAATTGTCTCGCTCTATTCATGCACGCGGGCAAACGCTGACGGAGGGCAGTACAGTAATTTCTAGGGCCTCTCAGCAGCGAGCAATTAATTCACGTGGTGCGCAAAGTTCCTGTTCGCACGACACCGCATTTTTATCAACCGGGCGACGTGTTTTGACAAAGTTAACGTTCAATGATCGTGCCTAAATTAACGGAGTGGCGTGACTCGGCGTGCGCGTGTAGCCTTCCACGAGACTCCAAGTTCTCCCGGCAATCGACCACACAATTTGTGTTAACCGTCAAGTCGAGCCTGGATTCGCTCTGGTCTGATGGAAAGCCCGAGCCTTCGGTGCAATAATGACTGTAATTGAGGGTGTTGTGACCGCACTTGAATGGCAACTGCCGCTGCCTCTTTTGTCAACTATCGCACGTCGTTCAATTTATTTTCGTTCGTTGCTTGGAGCGTCTCTGCCAGTGTGTTTCAGCGCCCTCAAAACGAAATTGCGCTTTGTGATCACGTAGTCCCTTGTAAGGGCTTTTATCTGGGCTTTTTAATATTGTATCCTTGCATTTGTGGTTGACTTTTAACACTGGTTTTAGGTCGACTTTCTTGAGCAATAGTCTTCTGTTTTCAGCTATCGCGGCCTCCTCGTCTTTCGTTTTTCTTGAAGTTGGATGATGCACGATGAATAGTGGACACTTTGGTGTGCTGCCATC
Organism: Morinoia aosen; assembly: GCA_030386875.1. Lineage (NCBI taxonomy): Eukaryota > Metazoa > Arthropoda > Malacostraca > Amphipoda > Talitridae > Morinoia > Morinoia aosen. The sequence goes on along the minus strand of CM059579.1, from coordinate 53,606,424 downwards.
TTTACCTTGAGCTCAAAAATGCAGCTCACTATATCAAATGACACGCTTCACAAACTTTGCCTTCCGTTTGTCTGCTTTGCACTCGTCGTTGAGCCAGTTTTTCCTTCGCTTTTCCGCATCAATCGTTTTGAACGATGCTATCTTAATGTAAAACTTGCCGTGCTTTGTGGGGGATAAATCATTTACAGAAAAGAGCCCTCGCAAGATCTGGCTGACCTTAAGTGGCTCTCGCTCAAGGCAGGCTTGGTGTGTCAGCCCTGGATTGCATGACGCACTTGAGGATGTATGGGGAGACCAGCGAAAGTGGGAGTGTCGGTCATCAGCCATGTTAGGCTGTTCGGGTATGAGGAGCGGAGTCACTCCTCATCAGCATAAACCTGACGTGCTTAACACGTTAACTGCGTTTGCGCGGTTGCTACGGTCGGTTTGGTTAGGTTGGGAGTAGTAGAATTAAAAAAGTCATCTTTATACTACTCGATAACATTTTTATCCTTTCTAAGAAGCATGGAAAATTTAATAGTGCGATAAAATTTCAACTTGCACCCCATAGTCTACTTTAAAAAAATTTGGTCCAATAATTAAAATCCTATTCATTGATCCTGTTAAGCAAATGAGCAATTTACTTGTGGCAAAACGTGGTCAACGTGTAAAGTTCTCATATTCTATGCTATCGTACAATTTACACGGTCGTCTGGTGCTTCGTTTTACTGTTTCATGCAATGCGCATTTTGATTTGCTTCTTTGTTGTGGTCCAGTTTTGCGTAACCTTTGAAAACCTTGGGAGCGAGAGAGCTGATATGCCTCTACTTACGTATATAATAACTGCACTCCCACGAGCCACCTTCGTAAAAGGGGCTGAATTCGGCAATTTCAATTCTTGCAGGCTCATTTAATGGCGGTGCCTCATATATTCAATTTTGTTGCCCTGGGCCTTAACACGTTAAGAGCGGCGGGTTAAACTAAAGCTCAATATTCAACTCAAATTAAAGTAAATTTCAGTGAATAATTTAAAAAATAAAATATTAAATGAATCCTGCTTCCATTTAATTTTAATTAGCTTTTTTTTAAATTAATAATATGACTACTGAATAGCAAGCTGCTTAATTGATATCCCTTCCGTGACCACCGGTGGGTCACGCCGCAGTTCACGTATTAACCATGTTATTGTTCATGTGAGTAGGTCTCTCCTATTTCTTTTCCCTAGCGCGTACGCGTCGCCCAACCAGTTTTCCCCGCTTCCATTAAATTTTATTCAGTGCCGAAATAATTTCAGTTTTGCTGTGCGTGTGCCTCATTCATTCAATTTTCTTATCGTGCACCTCAACCCTCTTTTTACGATTTCCTTCTGTAAAACTGAGATATTTTATGATGCACCATCTCTTGGCAGAGTGTCACGCTTATTTCTCTTTGAATTTGTTTGCTTGATATTTTCCTCATTTAAGTGTTGGTGAAGACAGACGAAGATAACACTGTGCTGTAATCCTGAATATTTCAAGCGGTGTTTTTCCAGGAAATATTTAAAAAAATGGGAAGTGTTTGGAAATTTGTAAATGCCTTTCAGCCTTTGAAATGAAACTTTTCAAGTGATCTCCACGTACAGTTTCAGCCCAATTTTTTCAGTATCAAGTTTTTTCTTTGGTCTGTATAAGATTATTTTGCTTTACCGTAAACCATAGAATAGTTTGAAATTGTATCTTACTCTCCATTTAAAACACGCTGCAATATTGAAAGTTCGGGCCTACGTCAGGTGCTATTCTGTTGAGCAATTTACGCACAATTTTTTCATCGAACGAACGCGAAAATAATTTGAGGGCGACCTCGAAACCACGCAAGTTTCCTTGAGCTTTCTTGTGGTAGTTCATTGGAGCAGCAGCAGCGGCGGGCCCCGCTATGCACGTCTACGTGGCACGAGTCTCTCCCCCTCCCGCCCCGTAGTTCAGTTTCACTACACCTCGACTGGACGCGCTGTTGGAGCCCAGCGCTTGTAGTGATCAATGTGCATAGGCTTTAAGGGGACTAGGAAGCCTATACGTCGTATACTTTTATTTCATTGGTTTTTAGAGGCTCTTCCAGAATTTTGAAAAGTTGTGAGCTACGCTTTTCTAAAATGAAGGCATAATCAAGTAAGCGATATAAAAATAGTTAATAATAATTTCTTATTTACCAAACGATATTCGACTCGGTAATGACGGTCAACCGTACCCACGGAACAGAAGTAGAATTGTTGTGTACATAGATATTGATTATAATGGAACCCAAGCGTCTTATTCTCAACCCAATATTATACTCTAATCTATTTCCAAACGACTATCCTAATGACGAATGTACGTAGGCAAAAAATTTTAGGGTAGGTTATGTTATTTGTCGGTAACCACACATGCTTCCATGAAATTCTAACTGCTATTTTTTGTTTCTACTTTCTAGGAGCTAATAGTGCTATGATGCGCTGACTCTGTCATTATGCTTTCATTAATGATGTGCATTGTTATGCACGTGAGTGCATTCATGAGAACGCAAAAGAATTGTGCGCTTCATACATACGTGATTCTTTTTTGATGGCTTCATAGTATATCCAGGGTATACCATATTAGGTCAATAAGTGTGATGAATGCACAAATTATTTGGTCGATGTACGTACAATTTTTATTATTCATTAAAACAGGCTCATAGTAGCTTGGTTTATTGTCATTATTCGGTGTCATCTATTATCATATTCATGTTGAATTTCGTGCAACGCTGATTCCACTTCTACGCTGGTCATACACACCATCAGTCGCCTTCGAATTCTTGCACTGCTCACGTGTTCAGTTTAGCTTGACTGATTCAGCGAAGGTTGCAGCTCAGCAGCAAGTTATCATAACAAGTGTCAGAACTACACAGATTATTCCCATATTCTTGCTACGTAGATGTCTTGTTAGGGAGTTATTGTTTCATCCGATTTGCTAGTCTCGTCCCGCACGCACTCGTGCTATGTCGGTTCGGTTCATGTTCTTGTTCGTACTCAGTGCGATCTTCCAACGCATCTATGCGCTTTAGATAACATTTTTAAGCAATCTGACTTTGCTGTGGCGAAATCAATCTCACGTCTGTACGCTATACTTTTTTGATTTTCCACGTTACCTATTTTTCCACAAAACTTTCTATTCCTCCGATTTGTAGTTGAAGAGAGTGGTATAAACAACAAGACTCAAAGTTCAATTGAGATCAACATTGAATTCTCAATAGATCACCGTTGAATGTTTCAGGTATAAATATTCTTGAATATTTGTGTTCTCACACTCTGCTGGCTTACAGTCACCGACCATTTTAAAATTTCTGCTCAAATCGTTGTGTATAAGAATGTTGTCAGATTAACTTAAACTGGTCCTACACTCGTCAGGCAGCTCGCCGACCTTCACTGCGGTAAAGTAACTTAGGACAACATGCCACAATTTAACATTATCATGAAACTTTACGTGTGCTTTGTCTTCTTGAGATCACTAATGATCAGTTCGCTGTTTCTCTTAACTGTACGTGTAAAAATATTACCTATGTGATGTAGAATATTGATCGTGTTGTCAGGGTAGAAAGTTCGCACTTTGCTCTTATTCTATATGACCGGATCTGTTGCGGTTCATGTAGTGTAAAATATTACTCAGAGAACAGAGTTATTAGTTTTACCGACAACACATACCTACATCACGATCATGTCTGAACGAAATTATAAAGCCTAAAATACTACGAATATCAATGTGGACAAACATGTTTTTACTTAGGTTTTCCTCCCTTTGTTGTAACATTTACAGTACTGCACCGTATGCGTGTATATTACTTTGCGTACCGGAAGACATTAGAAGCAAGTCGTGCGTTACAGTGTCCAACGTAGACGTGATCTCACGTCTAATTTGAGGGGAAGTAACAAGCAAAGACAATACGGTAATTACAGTGTATGATATACGGTATGTAACCGTGCACGGTGTGCATTACGCATCTCCCAACGATCATAATGAGGTCGTGAGACTCCCAAGGCAGGTGCAGCTGATCGAGTGGCGGCTAGCGTTCACACTTGAAGTCCTTGGCGAGCGATACATGCTTGGTAATGAATAATCATCGCCTGTCAATAAATTTTATAAATCTTGGGAAGCTACTATAAGGTTCACAAGCTTAGGGGACGCATCTCAAGTTGAAGAATAATAATTTCGAATTACGTGGCATTGATTCGTGATGGCTTTCGTGTATATGTGAAGTAAATTCTCCATATGTACAGGTTTTAATAATTTCGAGAAATTTGCGACAAAAAAATTTTGCTTACTTTAATTCGTTTCGGTATTCCTTCTCAATTATTTTATTTCGACTCCTATGTTATGATTTCTTCTTTCCTTGTTATTTTTTTAAGTTATTTTTCTCATTTTCTAGCCGTAGCATTGACCCAAAAGGCATCAAAAGAAGAGTAGAACAACTGCATTGAAGTAATGGCATAACTACAGCATATAAAACCCTATAGTTAACGCCAATTGTGGAGTTAATTCGGAGGTCGAGACATGGGTACAGAGGAGAGTGAGTGCAGTTGTGAGGAGGGTGTAATTATTGCGCTTGGAGAGGATCCCCCCGTTTACCTGGGCGACATGTTGACGAGGTCAGAACAAAGATGTTAACTTAATATTACTCTGACGTTCGCAATTTGTGTAATGACGCTCAGTAATCTCTCCCCTCGTGTTATTTTGGCTCGGCACGCGGAAGGAGATAACGTCATATTTTGAACAACGTTCCTCTCTCTAATGAAGAAGAAAATTTAAAATCTCTCATTATTATCCCAGCCTTGGCTTCTGCAGCTATTTATTTGCGCGGTTTGATATTTGCAATTGGTGTTTCTGGTTTCCCATGTCATTGAATATTTACTATCTTAACTTTTCGTAACAATCAAAATCAATGAACGAATACAATTTATGGCGCCGACGGTACATGAGATTTTGTGTTGTTTATTACAGAATTTCTGTACATTTTTTGTAAGTCGTTTGGCAATTCAGTTAAAACGTGTGAGGGATGTCTAAAAAATTTCGCTGCAAGCTATGATAGTTAAAAAACATAATTTATTTCAACTTTCAAGTACAATCATTTATTTACCTGATTTTAACCAACAGTTCTAAACTTTAATGCGACCATTCGGGCATTCCTCTGAAGTATAACTTGATGTTGAACGAATGTATTATCAAGTTTATACTCAGAAACAGAAGTGTATACTCAGAATGTATACTCAGAAACCGATATTTTTGACACAACTGCAGATGCGGTAATCCTCTATTGCTTTATCACTCATCACTTTTGCTTTCATCATCTTTGCTTTCATATATCACTGCCACATTTGAAATGTACTGGTCATAGCTCCAATTTTTTAGGTTCAATTTTTTGATCCTTTTTTGAGTGTGCCTTTCATTCAAAACTTCGGCTCAAAGGTAACTGTGTGGTTTATGATCGTGATTCGACATTGATTCAATCAAGGGCTTTAGAAATATTTCATTTGAAACAGTAGTCACTAAAGTAAAAGTTTATTTAAAGTTATTTCACAAAGAATATTTTAAATAAGTTAACGATAATCGTTTCACTTTAACTCTACGGAATCACAGTCATGCGTATTTTTTATATCTAATTGGTTTTAAAGAATAAAATCACGATTTTATTCATTCTGAAACAGATATTGTGAATAAATGTCTCAGAGAATTCCACCATAGTAAAACCAACTATTTAAATTCTCTTTTCTGCTTGTTTTTTATGAAAACAAATTTCTTGAACTGTATTGTCTTAAAAACCCGGGTTTCCCTTAAAATACATTGCATTTTAAAATATAAAAAACACTACAACCATTACTTAATCGTAAACCTGGAAAGAAGTTAATCTTGAAATACATTAAACTCAGTCTAATTTCGACTGACAGTATAGTCGTCCATCAAGTCATTTGAAACATTTTATTAGAGAAGATATGAAAAAGTAATCCTCGTTAACTGTCTGCGCATCACCAAGCGTGAGTATCGTTCTCCTACAATGCACCTTCTTTGGAAATCATGCCGTGTACAATGGCACTGGCGAGCCCTTAATAGCGCCCTACAGGGATTAGCGGCCAGGCCTTTCTGCGCTAAGACCTCAATTTGCGGAGCCTTTTGAAGATCTTTCGTCACGATTGTCGTAGTTTGATGGAGCTCTTCTGAGAATTTTATTTTAGGTAAGTCAGAAATAAAAGATTTACTTCCTTCGTTGTAGAGGTATTTGTACGGTGGTTTTGTTGACGAAAGTTTTGAAATCTTTTCTTAAAACATAATGTTGATGAAACGATTCTCTATTAAAATGCCATGGTTTCGCGAGTGTAATGGAAAGAATTATTAGTTATATACACCAAATATATTAAGCGCTGAAAATGCTTCATTCCTATCACAAGAGGGCTCTCGCTACGACCGGGTGATGTATTTGAGTTATTGGCTCCTCTGAAATTGTGCTTTGTGATTCATTATTTGAGTGGGAGATGTTTTATAAAGAGAATCATGTGAGCTGAAGTACATAGATTGGATTTGGATTATAATTAAACTTTATTGAAAGTTTTGGTGACAGTATTTGCAGTTAATTTCGGAACAGTTTATTGAAGCTTTTTTTCATTAAGTACGATCTAATGTATGAAACGTAAAGCATAACCACTTTATTTTCAACAGTTTGAAGCCTGTCGATATTTTCATGTTATTACGGCGGCACTAGTTTGAGAACTTGTATGTATTAAAATTACTCAATGTTAATCTTTTCGGGGAAATTTATTTAACCGGCGTTGAATCAAATTTAAATCTGATCATTATTTGTGGTATGTTGTCTGAAAGCGCATTTTGAAATCTTTATCTTTTAAAAATATCGCGAGTCTCAGCAATATCAAATGCATTAGTATTTCATATTGAAACGCATGTCAATTCAACTGCACGAGTGTAGGTTGCAGGTCAACCAGCAGCAAGTACTCCAACTGCGAACTTGTCAGGCGCTAGTTTCCAAGCTGCAAGCGTCCATTTTGCATTCAATTCCAGCTGCGGGTCAATCAGCTGCAGGTGTACCAGGCTTTTGCAGACATCCCAAAGGTCAGTAGGAGGGAAAAAGGAGGGCAGAGGAGGAGGAGGAGGAGGAGGGGAACAACAGCCACCCTCTGAGCGTGCCATGACATTCAGGTGTGGGCGTGCCAGCACTACTGCGCCTTCTACAGATTGGTCGGTGTGCCATGTCTTAGCCTGCCGTCTTCCTTCCACCCAGCACTGTGTCATGACGAGCAAAGCATGTTTTCTATCCGGAGCGTCGCTCTTCCCAGCTAACATCGTTTCTCAATCTAGCTCTTGTATCTACCTACACTCTTAAGAAGCTCGCAATTACTGCTTGCCACGAACTTCAGTTAAGATCCTGGCTAAATGGCGTCGTATTTGGGATTTTGTTGAACTTTGGGTGTTCCTAACGTACATCGTAGGACTTTGCTCGGCAATAGGTCACGTAGATCAACATGTGCAACGAAGAACCATGAATTATGAGATCGTATGTTTACTTCAACAATAACAATCGTCGTTTTTGAAGTAAGTATTCGACTATGTTCGTTAACTATATTCGCAAAAACAGTTAATCTACTAATAATAACAGACAAACTCGCGGTATTCTCCAAAATTCATTTCTGGCTATTCGATTCCGAAGTTGTGACGTCGAACCACGCCTCTTAATGAGTTCTTGTGTACATTAGTTTTTTATCTACACTGCGCAGCGTCCTGGTGGTATAATCTAGTCGTGTCTTCTTTAGTTCCATGACACATGGAATGTGTAAGAATAGGAGAAATAAAATTTATCAAGCTCTTCAGCCATACTTTGAAGACAAGACTGTAATTCCCTTCCATGCTACTATTTTGCATTTCTACAGTTTAATCTTGCTTGATGAGGACCATGAGGTCTGCCGAGCTTATTTTGTGCAAAAGCATCATTCATACACTAGAGATATGAAACTTCCTACTTTGACTCGCTCCGAACGCTTGTAAGAGACCTACAATTTCAAACAGAAATGGTATTTTGCAAATTTTCTCATCTGTAGATCATCGTTGATCCTAATTGTAGGGGCACGAAGAAGCTGTTGGTAAAACATGAGGGTGTTTAAAAAAGTGAATTCAGCTCTCTGCCCGAGGGAAGGTCAAGGGGAACTGAGTTGGTATTTGATGGTTCGCATCTAACATGATGTGCGTAGTAGGGTAAAACTTTTGACGTTCTGGGAAATAGCTTAGTCTCCTGAATTTACCTTCGGTTGTTTCGTGACGTTTCAATTACTGCCAACAAGTTTTGAACCACGACCTTTAAATGGCACTAGGAAGTATGGCATTATTTCTGAACTCACTGATTGGTGCGTTACTGGATTTCAGGAACTTCATAGCCTCGTCTCAGATTACAATATTTTGTTCACAAATTACGTCATAATTGATGTCTGCTTGGGTTTGATAAAAAGTGGTGTTCACTTCATGACTGAAGGCTGCGGCACGTGGCATTTAAATGACGTGGTTCAGCCTACGGAGTGTGTGGTCTTGCGGTGAATGCCGCTGTGCAAATCTTGCGTACCCTTTGCGTAGCCAAAATGAATTCATGAAAATGAAGACAACCGAAGTTGTGTGTTACAATTTTACTCTGCGTACAACTCGTTTGATGGTTTTGCGCTTACTGTAAATGCTTTTACAAGTTTTATGCGCATTTTTTACCGTGTTTCATCTATTAAGCATTATTGTAACAATTTCTAATTCTTCTCGCTTCGACGGAATTGCTGTACATTATAAAGAATGATGCATTATTGAAGAAATCATGTTTTAGGTTTCTCTTCAATGACGTTCAAATATTAGAAAAAAAGCTATGAATGTTCTTGCTGTTATAACATGGTAACTGTCTGTTCTGTTAAGGAGACCGGACGCCTATTTTCTTTTATTTAAAAAAAATACTTCCACATTGAAATAATCATTGAGGTATTCAAAGCACGTTCGAAGCATTCGAATAAACAGGCATAGCCTATAAAGTTTTCGAAATTTGCCCAAAACGAAAGAAATTGAAAAGAAATTCTTAAAAATGAAATTTCTCAGCAAATAACGCAGATAGAGACGAATGTTTTTTCTGTTTGATTCACAATGAACACCTGTCAAAATGCAGCAGATAGATTTTCGTTTTAGTTTGAAATTTTTTTTTTAAATTTCTGAAAAATATTTTCGCGATTATTTTCATAAAAAAATTCATAAAAAAAATATTTTGAAAGAATATCAAAAAAAGTACGCCTGCATTTTATAGTACTCACCTTGCTCTCACTGATACAAAAAAGATGACCTCAATCGGATGACAACTGTGGCTGAAATTTTGCGTCAAAGTCTTGAAAAGTTGGTTCTGAGAAAACGGGGGTTTTGTTCAGGGGAGAATACCCCCAGATTGGCGAGGTTTCTCGGATATCGATTTTTAGGTGCTATAGAAAGGGTATGATGTCAGGTACATCCTGTGAAAAAATTAGCTTCGTACGTGCACTGGGTCCGATGCTACGGGGTTTTTAAGAATGGGGGGGGGGGGGGGGGAGGGGAGGGGGAAGTGGTATTTTATCATTTTACACTTCCCCCTTGGCTTTTTCTTCATGGCTCGAAGTGGCTATGTCATCTTCTATGTCTCTTTATTACTGTATAATGATTTCAATGGCTGACCCAACCAATAATAATAAAGAAAAATTGAGATTGTTTATGTTTCTCTGTTTACCTTATTTTGAAGGATCGGAATGTGGGGTTTCAAAATGCACCTCCTCCTACAGTTTTTGAGCTACAATAATGATTTTAATATCATTGGATGCGGAAAAACGCGGGCATTTCAAAAACTAAATTGGCAATTCGAAATTCACTACCAATCATGAGTTGTGACGTCATAAAGTACGTTTTTTTACGAAAGAAGACGTGCCGTGGATTTTTTTGTTTTCCATTTCAAATTGTATGTTTGGAGAATGCCATGTTAGTTTTTGGAATGTACAAGTATGTCCGCATCCAATGACACCAAAATCATCACTTTTTCTCAAAAACTGTTGAAGGAGATGCATTTTGAAAAACTCCCCCAAAACTTCGTTTTCTATGAATATCTCGTTTTCTTTGAAGAAAATCACATTTTTTTACTCGAGATAAATGATTCCAAATTGCATTTCCTATCAGTGTTTCAAATTTCATTTCTCGAGGTTCAATATCAAAGAAATTCTTCCTAAAGGGGTATTCTACCCTTCCGGGCACTTTGCCATACGTGATACTTAGGTTTTTTTTATTCCTACGAAATAACTATAACACAACTAATTTTATATAGCATTTCACTTGGTTTTTCCATTGTTTTCTCCCTTAGGGTATTATGGAAACCCTCTGGGTATGTCTCCAAAATGCCCCCAAATAACCCCCTTTTGGAGGGTATTTAGGGTAAAATACCCCCTTTGGGGGGTATTTTGGGGGGCTAGAAGCCTCGTACAGGGTTCCCGTTTTCACTACGTGATGCAGGAAGGGTTTAGGAACATTTTCACGCAAAAATCTCATACATGATGTCTCGATCCAAAAGGTCTCCGGTCTCCTTAATTGTGACGTTTTTTATCGTCAAGTTATAATTTTGAATTTTAAAGTAAAATGAAGTGATATCTTTACACGCATTAGCTACACAATACAAAACTTCAAATGACTTAATTCCGTCGTGTGTAGTAGTTTCACGCTCTCCTTAACTGATATTGAGTTAATTCAGTTCATTATTGATAGAAAATTATCATTTACATATCACATGAGTTTTTGGAACAGATCTCTTATTTTATGCGTTCCTTATAAAAATCCCACAGCATTGCATGTTCCTTGACGCGACGCAGTGGGAACTGATTTTTACGTAGCATTACTTCATTTCAGTGATGAAGCTAATGCGAAATCTCGGAAGAAATTGGACCCTTAAATACTGTTCATATCCTAGCCCACAATCGGTTCTATCCCAAATTTAACGCTACAAAGTGGCACAGGCATTTGAATCCAGCACATGCTTTTTCATAGCAGATGGTGGGAACGATCATCCATCCATCACGCTCGCCCAAAGCGTACCTCCTCTCAGCGTCGCGCTCTACGCGAGTACGGAACGCAGGTTCAAGGCGATGCAGGGCCTCGACAGCGTATTTCCCTATGTTTTGTTCTAGTATTTTGTTGTCCCTGGGCCTTATTTTCTCGTGGTATGGGCGGGCTGCGAATGCCGTCACTCATTGGAAAATTGCAGCCCCGCATGATACTCGACGACGTGCATTGCGAGACTGCAGTGTTTCTTCTCGTTTGACGCAGTGGGTGGATGTAATACCTCATTTAATTATGGTTATAAAAGACCGATATAAGTTCAGCTTTTTGGAGGGATGTTTTAAGCACGAAAATGATATTTTGGAGGGTGATTTCTTGTTGGCTGAATTTGTAATTTTTGTTTCGTGTAATTAAGGAACCTAATCTTTAGACTTGTTTTTTTTTTCGAGTGATCATGTTTAAATAAGTTTTTCCATTTAATAATTAATTTTACAATAATGTAATAAACGAATATTTTCTTTCAATGACAGTTATCAATTTAAAAAAAACATTTTTCACTAGATCCAGTTGTAAAATTACCATTTAAATGTCTAAAGTAACCGACCGCTTCAAGAGTCTTTCGCGTAATATATCATGGTAATTGAACGTTCTTCAATGAAAATCATGGTTCTTGTTTAACGATCATCACATTCAGCGTTCCTCGAGGGAAGTGTAGGATTTCTGACCTCAACTCAGAAAAACATACTGAAAATGTTCATTGGTGAATGAGCTCTCCCAGTGCAGTGGTAACCAGAGCTTCCCTCCCCAGTACCAGCAACATTTGTTTTAGGCTCTGCATTATAATTAGGTGGACCTAATCTTACTGAATTCTATTCCTCTCTGTCATCTTGGAGGTGGCCAACCGACGGTCCCCTCAACTGCCCTCCAGTACAGAGATGTTATGAGCCGCAGCAAGTAGTTGCTCGAATGCTTGTTTCATACCACGGTATACCGTGTTTCATACCCACGCGCTCGATGGGTGAAACGTGTTGAGTGCCGCACTCGCTTCATCACGGCCGCTTTCCTGTGTATGCTTCAATGGGTGCTGCTGCCCCAGCTGCAGGTCGCGCGACGGCTGAACTGCTACCAGCGTGAGTTGCGATTTGTGATAACCTGAGTCACGCTTTCTCTGCCCGATATCCAGCCTGGTGGAACTGATCGTGCGCTGTTGTCGCACTTAGGCGAGAAGTACTGTCTTGTGCCTCTATAAGAGGTACTATCTCGTGTCCGCATAACCGTACTTTTTTCACCCGTATTAGATGTATTGCCTCGCGCCCACATATTAGAAGGTGTTGCCTTCTACCTATTCGAGAGGTACTACATGGCATGTGCCGGCACAAGATGGACTGTACTAGTAGCACTGTTTTGCCCCATGTGCCACGGTTGTTGTCTCATTCCCCTACAATAAGCAATGTATTATAGCAATTAATAACTCCCTAATGGTCGTAGGGTGGTTGCGTAGCATCATCATTTATAATTACTTTTTTGTGATCGCTGCACTTAATTCAACGAATTTCTGTTCCAGTCAATTACCTCAAAAGGAATAACAATAAATTTTTAGATGTAAGTCGAGGTTAGACCTACTCTGCAGACATGACCGCACCGCGAAACGCGGTCACCTAAAAAAGCTCCCGCCCTACCGACGCCTTTTATGGGCGCACGTGACCATTTCCATGTGAGGTGTAGGATTTTTCCTGATTCATCGTAACAGAATACTACGATAACGTTGAAACTTTCTAACCATGGTTCAAGAGTTTGCTATAATTCATTCAGAGATTATCAAACTTTAGGTTGACTAGTGTTGTGATTTGATTGTAAGCTTTCTGTCCGTATTATTTCCCTGGTTTTTCGAATTTTTGTTACCGAAACTTCTTCAGAGGTGTTGAATGGCGAAAGCTGAGCACGAATTCAATTCGTAGAAAACATGGAAACAAAATTCCAATATATTGATTTTTACTTCGTATAGTGGGTGTCTCTTGCATAAAATTTTTATTATGACACGAGTTCAATAATGTTTACGAATATCATTACTGCACAAACGTATTTAATTTTTGAGATACAAGCGACAAGCGCTAAATTAAAGAACTACGAGATATCTTATTACATTATTCATATCTCTTTTTTTCGACGTAGAACTAAAAATGAATGTGAATAATTCAGTAAGAATTATTTTCTTTCGAATTCTCATGCGGAAAAATACCCGACTATAATATTGTATGCGAATGTTGCGTGCTTGTAAGCTTCAGAAAATCGTCCGTAAAAAACAGTGCTATTCATGTCATAAGTGGTTCTCATTAACAATCCTCGATTCTACACAACGGTAATAGTCGGGGTAATTATCCCTGCGTTGTTATACAAGCTGCCAGCTGGTCGGCTTGGTTTACGTAACGGCCGACCTGAATCTGCCGGTGGCACGTCGTGAAACAGGCCCCCACACGCTCCCTCAATCATTTATTTCCTCGGTACTTTGCTCTGCCTGTGTGTGCCTTAGTCTTGTTTGCGCCTGGCACTAACGGTTGTTCTCTTGGGAATTGCATCAGTCATGTTTCTGTATCGACGTTGGTAATTTGTGCATTGCTTGCTAAGTTAGCTGGCAGCAATTGTAAAACCTGTACTTGAATGCAACGCTTTGATATTTGCTGACCGAATAGAGGCTAAGAAGCTTAGAAATATTTCTTGTTTTACTTTTTGATTCATCAAATTTAAATAATATTTACAGTTTTGCAAATCATATTTGGTATATCGTCAAGTGTCCGTTCCAATTCGTATAGTGCCGCCTATTTGGCTAGCTTTGAGTTACGTGTTTTAGAATTTGTTTCAATGAAATGATTTAAGTGAATTCGAGGTTTTACTGCGGCTTTTAAGTATCATAGAATGCATCTGTGAGAAAATATGCATGTGTTCGTATACATCTTAATTTTGCCAAAACTAATTAAAAAGTATGTATAGTTTTCCTGAGTTATTTATCATCTCAATTCGAAAATTTTTCAATGTATATAAATATACAGTATATTGTTATTGTAAAGTTATAGCATTCTTCTGCTTCTTTTCACCGCTTCTTTTTGGTCTTTTTCATTCTTGCAAGAAGCTGAAAGTGCTAATGATTTGGCTGATGTGCAATGACTCGTAACCCTCATTAAAAAATTACCGTTATTCTCATTTTCTAAGATTTTCTCATTTCTTGTATAAGACAGAGTTAGAAAATTGTTGGTTTAATTGACTATGGGTAATCCAACTTGGCTTTTGGTTGGACCTGACAAAACCGCAAAACGTTTTCCGGTGGAAGGTTCCACGCGAGCACAGCGGAGGTCACTGGGAATGTTGTTCGAACACTCGAGCTTTGCGCGTGAGAAGTAACACTTATGTAAGCCTCGTCACCACATAACTCATGTACGTGAGTATTTCTGTCCACGACATAATTAATAGGAGCTTTTTTGCCTTTAACTTATCGGTAGATAGACATTTTTGTCCACTTCTTCAACGCCCTGCAGCATGTTTTTGCCTATTATTTAATATAATATTGTTTGGTAAATTCTATCCACTCCTATCGTCGTCTGAATATTTATATCCAGATTTAACGCGCTGAAAGTCTTGAAATAACATCGTTGTTCTTTTTAGGAATGAATTTTTCCAATTCACTAAAAACTCGTAAATCTACTGGGAATGACAATCGTAATTGTTTCCTGGTTAAAATATGAAAATGAATTATTTTCGTAAAGTTACTTTCACTTAATTGCGATACCCTCTTTGTCAATTTTTATAGTGCTCTACATGGTTTTCAGGTCCTACATAACGTTAATTTATGTCACCGTGTTCTTTTCGTATTCCCTACTTCAATTTTTCCTAGAAAAAAAGATTCCTACAGAAACTATTTTTGTTTAAACTTTTCCCCAAATAAACACACTTTCTACGGTTGGGAAACATTTGTGTAATCTTGCCCGCTGTCCTTCATGTTAAACTATCATGCTTACGTACTTTTTCGTCTTCTGAATGTTGTAAGTTACCTTTTTAAATAAATATTTTATGTTGATTGCAATTTTTCGTAAACTTTGAGAGAAGTATGACAGATTGTTGCGTATCATTTACTGCTTTATATAAATACTTTCCATACAACCATTTTCGTGAGAATGGTTGATTTTTACGTTCTCTAAGTCCGACACACGCTCGCTCGTGACGACATTCGGCAACTTTGCGCACTTTACATGCTGGATAAATTACACTCGGCTTTTTTGTGTGTTTTCATTGTTGTGAGTAATGGATTCCTGTTCAAAAGCCTTTCTGTCCGAGACATTCATCTTTGTTCTATTTGTAGTCTTTCGGTGAGTAGGAGTCTTTGTCCGCTCTTTATTTCTCGGTAACAAAAACTCGTTTTTTGGATGCTTCTTTGTGGTTCGTTGAAATCTCTTGAAATTAGCGAATCTGCGCGACTGGACGAAGACCTATAGAGTTCTCTGAAGTTTGGATGAGCTCTGCGCAGATAGTCTCTTAATGGGCTGTACTTGAAGCCCTTTTTTTAAATGGCATTTCATATCAATCAATATTTGAAACTATGTGTGCTCTTTCTTGCAATTTATTTCTGCTCAAGTTCACGTTTTTGTGACGAGAAGTTTTTTCTTTGTTTAGGTATTTAACATATTCTTGCGTCAATAAATTGTAGTTTTCGCGCAACGGAGGAAATTTTTGCTGCTAGACACGTATGCGACACATTTTGTCTCTTAGGTCATGGTTGTTGCTCCAAGTGAGCAGTCAAAGCCTCCCCGTATGCGAGAACGTATATTTTTAGGAGTAATAAATCGTCCACTGTAGTAGAAATAACTGCATGGTGACAAGAAAATCATTTATGTCAATTACGTATAAGCAATATTCAATTAGTTTGTTGGGTCTCTAACGATCGTATGAGATAATTCACTGAAGGAACTTTAATTCTGTTTTTTTTTCAACGTTGTTTCAAAATAATGCAAAGCTCTTTTTTACACTGCACGGTAACTTGATCAAATTTAAACATTATTGTTACAAAGCACGTGCTTGAGCAAACTTCTTTTGAAAATTCAGTGAAGATGTCGACGAAACGACTAGAGCGGATAGCATCTTCAGGGATCTTAAGCGTCGTGTGGCCATAAGTTGGCATCAGAAAGCGAACTTGGTGAGCATGAACTCCGGTTTGTGTGACCAAGGTCGCGCTTTCTCCTTGTCAGGTTGTGTCGTGGCTGGCTCCACTGGACGCGTTCGGGAGGGTGCAAAATATCCCTTGCGTAGGAATTATATTGCTTTCGTAGGAGAGTTTTTGTATTGAGTATAGCTTCTTTCTCTGATGACAGTTTTCAAAATGATAATTTTTGAATAATTGAGCACTTTTCAACTTTTTTTCTGCCTCAAATTTGCACAGCATACTTACCACATGATGAATTTGAAGATTACTGCTAGAATTGCGTGAAAAATTCAAAACGATTCAATGAATCACCTTACAGCAACTGGTTGTGAATGAGAAAAACTACTACTTGGATTATTTTCATGCATCGTTGAATGTTGAAATATTAGTAAGG
This sequence comes from Morinoia aosen, assembly GCA_030386875.1. NCBI lineage: Eukaryota > Metazoa > Arthropoda > Malacostraca > Amphipoda > Talitridae > Morinoia > Morinoia aosen. The sequence goes on along the minus strand of CM059579.1, from coordinate 53,589,788 downwards.
TTGCCGTCCGACTAGAATTTTTCCATGATTATTTTCAGGTCTGTGATAGCGTTCATGAATCTTTGTCATTCTAAAATATTAGCTGGTTCGCTGTCCGGTCCTCAAGAAGAAAAAACTTAACACTTTTGTACAAACAAGTTCGGAGGCTGAATGCTGTGAAACTAGAAAGGACAGCATCAACCCACGACTGTTCTTAAAGCGGGCCAACAACCTTCAAGGGCCAGATTTTCAATTAGTTTGCGTAAGTTTTTCCGAGTTGACTTAGCTTTGCTACGTGAAATTTTGCAAAGTTTTTTTTTTATAAAATGTCGAACTGCTCGTTGCGTGGTCAAGTCGACATAGGAAAATTTACACTACCAGCCGTAATACCTCGATAACGTAAATTGTTTGAAAATATGGTCCCGATATATTTAATTTTTTGGTGTTATTGAGACTTTCCTCTCGCGCACCTGAATAACAAGGAAAGATGTTGAGTTTTCCTCACATGTACTTTTAGAATTGCTCTGTCCGATGAAGTGAGTCAAATAAACGGTATGTAGTGTATTTTGAAGTCACCCGTGTTCAGTGTTTACCGACTTTTCATGTTGATTCAATTACTTGAATCACATAAAATATCGCATGTTAGATACTCTTGATATTTTATTTTCTGTGTCTAATAGCACAAATTTGTCTTGCGTTACGGTTGTCGATTTTGATGTTTTGGAGGCCGCGTCGTTGAAGATTCATGATAAGTTGAATGAAGGTAGCAGATTAGTGCGAGAATGTCGCGTACCTCCTTCTAAATTACAGACTTGACTTTAATTGTCGGAATTGCCTTTACTCAGAGCTTAATGCGTCTTACAAGCATTGATTATTAGGGAGGTATAAATTTCACCATTGCTTGATAACTTGTTCCCACAGCCTAAGAACAAGAACCACGTTTCAGATGTTCCAGCATTCGCTCACTTGCTGTGCAAACATTGCCTTCGAACATGACACCCTTGGTGCAGTAAGGTGCGCCTGTTTATACGGCGCATCATACGGTGACGTTATTGCGGGTTATACTCATCGAGGTGAACAACTGCTGCAAGCTATCGAAGGCAAGCCCGTTTACGCGAACGGTGTGAAGCGACATGAGCTGAGTCACTGTTGTTCACTCAATACCAGCCTTCATTGCCAGCCTTCGCGTGTTTTCACAATTGTATCGAATGAAGTCAATCTTACCCATATTTCAAGTTGATTAATATCGAAATTGCTGTACAGAAGCTAAACACCGCTTTGTTTGCCAGCGACCGTGATCTATTTAGATACGGTCTACAGCGGCTTTTAATTTACATTCAGCGCGCCAATTATGCCAACATGAATGTGTGATGAAGTCGTGCATTTGAAGGGCGCTCGTGACGCGCCACAATTAGCGTCTGCCGCGGTCGTGACGCCTGACGTCCGGCGGTTGCAGCCTCGCAGGCCTCGACTTGATCCAGATTCCTACGGTCCATCTTACTCTACCTACAAGCGAGTGCTCTATGAAGTTCTCCCTAATGGGGAACTAATTGAATTTGACTTTTAAAGGTTGAATATCGAGGAATTTATTGATTTCACAAGGAGATGTTCTTTTACAAAGGCGGGTCACCAGTGCTCCTGGTAGAGCACATTTAATAGCTAAATGAATGGATTACGGCCTCTGACTCAGAAGGAGTTAGGCGGTATTCGGACGCAATATTTCAAGCGTCTACAATCAACAACAAAACTACCACAAGCCAACACCGGGGGAAAATGAGAGAATAGTTTCACTCGCCGGTATGGGATTTATTGAGGGGAAGGTCGCACTCCGAAGAGCGAGGCTTGATTCTTGTTCGAGAGACGATCTTGGGGAGAGTCCGAGGAGGTTGCGGGACTTCAGACGATTCGTTCAGCTCAGGCTTGTGAAGCGCGTGCTGGAGTGTGAAGTCGATGATGTGTAAGTGTGGGAGGTTCCGACACTAAGTGAGTAGTCAATTGAGTGCTGAGTAGGGAATTTGTTACCGGTTGGGAAAACTCGGTAAGAAATGGGGACTCTCGCCCAAATGGTCTCAACTGGAGATTTTAGCGGCTTAGCTGCAGGGATGCAGGCCTTCCAGTATAGTGAAATTTGAACAGGAGGAGCAACTGGGAGAAGAACTCGGTGGAGTGAACCAGGAGGGTGAACCCGGAGGAGGTAAGCTCCTTAAATTACGAGATTAGGGTTTGGTTCCATACGTGTTTGTGAGTACATGAATGTGTGGTCCAGTAGATCCTGTCAGGGGACATCGTGCTGGATTATTTTGAACAAAAAACGAGTCCATTCATACACATGTGCAAGACTGCGCAAACTGCAACATTAACAGGATAAACAATGGCAGGAGTCCGATGATAAGAGTCAGTCCGCAACTCTAGCGCCCGAGTTGCAGCCTGAATCATCTTAACACCAGAATCAGTGTTCCAGACCAACTGGTCACAAGCTCTATCCTGACATTACAAGCAGCAACACAACTGAGTTTAAATGAACTACAGCCAAAAGAATAGCTAAAGCACTGAGGTAATTAGATAATTAATGTACTAAAATCTAAGTATGAGAAAAGGTGAAGTCTCTATACTCTATTATTCAGATGAGCAAGAATTGCAGCAGAAGTTACATAAAAAGGAGCAGCACATAAACAGACACGAAAGTCACAACAACTAAGCTGAGAACAAAGTTACAGTGATTTAAAAAAGGCTCAATTAATTCATGGAAAAATGTTGTCACATAAGAACACTGCTTCTATTCCTAAAAGACATGTCAAATGTAGTTAGGTATTTATAATGAACAATTATTTATGTGAATTGACTTGAAATGAGTACTACAGAAAATACAAACGCGATTTGCTGCAATATCCTATTTTATTTCTTAAGATTTTTGGACTTTAAACGTTGAGTGTTGAACGTGAAAAGAATTCCATACTTGTTTGAATCATGACTTAATTACACAATGCACGACAGTAAATAAAATAACTAAAATTCCAGCTACTGTACTGCCAAAAGTTAATTGAATTATAAGGCTAACAGAACTGGTAAATACACCAGTGCGAAACCGTGTAAAAGACACATTCAAATTGGGATCTGATGCCAAAGTGAATATGCAAGTTTGCACGGCTAAATTAATTCAGGGAAAAACACTGACGAAATGGCGCAGTGAACTTGAATCTTGTGCCTAACTACACCGGCACAGATAAACCAGTGAATGTTCCTAAGACACAATAACGAGCGCTCCCTAACAAGGAACAAGTTAAGACACAACACAGGAAAGTTAAGACATAATACAATTAACTCTAACACTTGATACTTACAAATGCCCGCTCTGGGCCCAAGCACTATTCAGGAGGATCTGTACGAGAATGACGACTCTGCCTGAAAAGTCGGCCTTATATGCTCTTTTGAGCGGAAGCTTGCGAAATGGTTCTGCGCGAATGTTTCCAACGGAAGTGACTGACGGAAACGTGATCGGCAAATATTTTCGAAACGCATTTTTGGTAAAATTTTGGGTTTAATCGAATTAATTTGGTCTTGTAAAATTATAAAAATAATTACATTTGTATAATTTAATTTTAGGATGTTAGTTTTAATATTTTATGAAATTAGGCTGAAGTGTGGCTGAGGGCGATCACTACAGCTCTCTCATGGTTCCTCTATCGGCCAGAATTTCCAGATTGGCTTTTTTCTGGCAATAATTTCGAATATGTCCAATTTTTTGTGCTATAAGTTATAAATAGATAATTTTAGCAGTAAAGGAACTCATATGGTAAGGGTAACCATGCTACTGGCACTCCTCCAGGTCACTCGTTCAGAGATACCTGCGCCAATGTTCAGATATTACCGTCACGGAGCTGTGAGGTTTTGCGTTCATGTCCCAAAATAGAACATTTTTCGTTTCATTACTGCTGATGAAAAATTTACCATGTACGTTGAATAATGTGATGATTTTTTATGCCTTCTGCAATTGCCATTTTCCCGTACGATTTTATTGTTGATCGTGACTTTTCTTCGGCGGTTACACAATGCTCTCTCGTAAACAATGCGAAATTATTCAACTAAAGCTCCTAGCCCAGATATTTTGATCAAAGTGATCTAATCTTTTATCGTTGCTAGGTCAATATTCAATATCGTCGATTTATATAATTTGATCTCAACTATCCGTATATAGCTACTACAGAAATGGTTATTCAAATTGCTATATTGTTTGTTCGTCGAAAAAATTTCGAATTTTTTGCTTTTTTGATAATATTGTGAAAGAAATTGACGAATGAAATTACATTTGTAGTCAAATATAAATTCAAAGTGAATTTTACCGTCGAAAGTTGCTAATTTAAGAGATTGATATCCTGAGCATTCGGTAAATGACTGTTCGGTTCTTTCTTGTAACTCAATGTATTAACTGGATTCTTGTCCATTACTAGGTGAAGAATTTAATAACTCCTCCGCCGTCGGTATGTTACTGACGTTTTTCACGTCATGTACGCTCAACAGTTTTTCTTACATCAAATACTGTTAAATTTGACGTTTCTGACGCATATTTTTTTGTTTTTTTCATACCTTTCTTATGTACAAGGTTAATTCTGGGATGAATTATATGGGTTTCATTCAGACGACAGACGTTGTCATTTATCTGGAATGTCAAGAGAAAGCCGTTGTTCCTCCTGACGTAATTGTGCGGGTTTTCCTGCTGTGATCAAAAGCGGGATGCCACATTCCAACCGTGGCACGTAACAGCGTTTTGTACGCATTCCATTTCCATCAATGAATGCGAATTGCTTGATGAAATATCAATTTCTTCGCCTTTGTCTTACTTCCGCTAGTATTTTCGCGTCACTTTCGCATGAAAGCATACGGGAAATGATACTTAGTATCGTGCAGCGAAAGTTTGATACACAAATGCCTACATTTATGCTATGGGCCACCTGAGCTCGACCGGACTCTAAATCAGTAGAATAACTCAACATCTGAAGAAATTTCAAGGATTTCATCACTCGTATAAATCAAAGCGAGAACGGAAAAATGGTTCTTCTATTGGAGCAGTTTCTACAATTACGGCGGAATTCGTTCTTTGAGACCTTGACTCGTTTCGGCCCCGAGCAGTAGTTGTTTGCAAGTCCTTCTGCAATTACGAAGTAATGCGACGCAATTACGAATACACTTGATGGCTGCACTTCATTCGGGTGCTAAGTGATTCGTCCCGCCGACTTCCGGAACCCTGACCCCTGATGACAGGCGCTCCAGATCTCCATGCTGCATTGACGTGATGTAGACGGGGGACCTTAATGTTAATCTACAGCTAATTTGATGTTATCTCCCAGAGTTTATTCTGATGTCATTACTCGTTAAATATTTCTAATCTGTAGAGCTAAAAAAAAAGCTTTTAATGTATTTATTATTTTATTTTGCTTAAAATAGTTTTTGTGTAATTTAATGTTTTTATTGTTAAATTTTGCTTAACATAATATCCGTATAATTTGAAGCATTTGTATTAAAATTACTTTTTATAAATGTATTCAACCACGGAATGAACCTACCTACTATATTTACAGACGTGTGGGGCTGTAGGGGTTACAGAATCTATCATTTTTGCTGCGACAGAAGAATGACAGTATTGGCACAGGAAAAAAAATTAGGTCTGAATTATAATAAGCAGATGTAGCTTCTTTGTGGTCTACTGGTAACACAAAACGCTGAGTCTTCATTGTAATCATCGACTAGTTATGTATGCTTCGTTTGCCGTTTAATTCAGCCAAATAAACTTTCTAAAATTTCGTTAGCTTTGGCTTGAATACGGTGTGTGAACGATTGACTTATGGCAGAGTGGGGGTGTACATAGGCGTACTTCGCAATATTTTCTTCAAATTCTAAATTGTTTTGGTATTCAGGGGTGCATTTGTGTTGAGCAGCTAGGGTATTTCTTCTTTACACGAGCTCTCTTAAAAAAATTTCTCCACCAAAGCATCGATAGCAACGTAGTTGCCAAATAATTAGGCTGCGGCTAATAGCGAGTGTTTTTTTCTGTGTTCTTATCTGGTGAATTCTCATAATTAAGATTTCTAAACACAACCCTAAACTGTGAATTAGGAATGAGAAAATGAAAAAAATATTCATGGTTTTTAGAGCATCGGAGTTTTTTTCCAGTAAGCAGATTTAGGGGTACTTGAGTGCTCCTCCATGCTCGTACCAGCATGCATCACGGACACATGGTGAGCTACACTGGCTTTTTAATTAGGAAACTAGTGCGAAACTCGTTGCATATAATCGTAGCGCGAGACTGTGTGGGGTACTGGAGCGGTCGATGTGAACTCCGACTCGTGCGATGCCGCCGTGGGGGAGTGCGAGAGTTGTGTGTACAGACAGGACTTGTGGTGTGGGGCAGTGTAACTGTACCTGCTGTTGCCCCTCCTGCGCCCTACCCTCCTGCATGCAGCCAGTGCCTCCTGCACCACCTGCACCGCCCTCACCCTCCTGCCCAACCTGTGTTTCCATCGCCGTTGTTGGTATGGGACGTGGTTATCGTACTAAATGCTTGGGTGTGTACCTTTTCTGCTCTCGTACATACTTAATATATAGTGTCATGAAACTGTGCTGTACCTACCTCATTATCTTATTTGGGGTAGAAAATAGAGTGGAGAACAAAATATAAATTGCTTATTTATCGGCCCTATAATTTTGGTATTTGTTTTCATTCAAGACCACGTACAATGTGCGCGCCTTTCAGGCCTTATTCACGTAGATTAATGTTCTACGTTGCTCTCACACGTTTTCTAATTCAGTAATATAATGTTTTGTCGCACTGGCGTACTCTATTGATCGTACTTTCAGAAATGAAGAATTGTCAGCACCTATTTTTTGTGTGAATTACACCCAAAAATAAATTTGTGCTGAGTTTGGAGAATTTTTAAAGCTGGCTAGTGGATGCAGTCCGCATCCACGCCTCACTTAAACGCGACGTTAGTTCTGAATGAAATGCATGTTGTTAATGCTGCATCTGATTGTGAGCCGTCGTTTTACGACAAAAACTTGCAGAAGTAACTTATGTAAAAGTTTTACAAGCATTTTTTATCTGATTCCACAGCTATGAGAAAATCAGTACTAAACTTTTTGCGCTGACTCTACTGCCGCTTGCAGCAGTCAACCGCTTGTTTATCTGCCCGGTTTGTAAGTTCCGTTCATGAAACTGGTCTCTGCCTGCAGGTCTGTGGTGTGCGTAACTTGTTCTCCTCTTTGTCCGCATATTGTGATGACGGGTACAATTCACAGGCATAACATTAGAAAGTTAAATCTCCAGAGATTTATTCCTTATATTTTCCCAAATCTAAGTAAAATAGCCACTTAATTTATTTAATTCGACTGAATAGCAATGAAAAATCTTTTAAATTTGTTCTGCAAACAATTAACTCTAGTGGAATTTTGATGGAAGCATTTCCTTTGAATTACAATGATGTTTGAGACTTGAAGCCAAGGTTCTTAAATTTGGTTTTAAAGGCTTCTCTCACGTTGCCATTCTGCTGTGATTATTGTGCGCAGGAATTGAAGCATTGTCCTCCACATTCCCTTCTTTTGCCCTGCAGTCGGTACTTGTAGAGCGCAGCATTCATTTCTCAACTGGAGTGGTACTTAGCCGAGAAAAGGAGTACTTGTAGAGCGCAGCATTCATTTCTCAACTGGAGTGGTACTTAGCCGAGAAAAGGAGTGCTTGTAGAGCGCAGCATTCATTTCTCAACTGGAGTGGTACTTAGCCGAGAAAAGGAGTGCTTGTAGAGCGCAGCATTCATTTCTCAACTGGAGTGGTACTTAGCCGAGAAAAGGAGTGCTTGTAGAGCGCAGCATTCATTTCTCAACTGAAGTGGTACTTAGCCGAGAAAAGGAGTGCTTGTAGAGCGCAGCATTCATTTCTCAACTGAAGTGGTACTTAGCCGAGAAAAGGAGTGCTTGTAGAGCGCAGCATTCATTTCTCAACTGAAGTGGTACTTAGCCGAAAAAAGGAGTCCAAGGTTTAGTGCTACATTACGAGTGGACTCGCACGTGTTTCTGCCTGATGCAAACATTGCGTGCGAAGCTCTCATCAAGCGGGTCTAGTTGATCGTTTATCATCACTTTTGCAATTTGACGGCATTTTCCTCCTTAGAGTTGTTTCGTGTTATGAACCTCTTAATAATATTTCATTATTATAATTTCGATAAACATTCTTGAAAAGCTCATCACAGTTGTATGTTCACTTAGATTTTACCATAATAGGCAAGTAATGTGTATGTTACAAATACTTTATTTCAAAATTATTTTGAAATGCTACCAATGTATCACATTATGTTGTTCAAAATGTTAATTTAATTTTACTCGTCACTAAACCCATAGTATCTATTTCTTTAGCCTGATGAACTCTATTAAGATTTTTGTAACGAGTAAAATTTTGAAAAAACTTGTCAACAAATGAAGTTATTTTCTTTCGTTCGCTTCGGGGGAGTTTCAGCTTTATTTCGCAAATGACTGCCTGCCCTGGTCGACCGTCGACTATTTTCTCCATTTTCTAGTTAGTTTTTCTTAGGATTTGGGAGGTGACTTCTTGCTCTCGCTTGCGCTTTTTTATGAGGTGACCCGCTCATCTCCGGTTGTTCACCCTCTCCAGGCCGTCATAAAATCGTCTTGGCTTGACATTGTCCGCTGATTTCGATGCGTTCACTGGTGCCTGTGTTTCCCTATGGCTGCAATGTTTCCATAAGGAGTTGTTATGCGACTCACGCAGCGTGATTTCTTTATTACGTGCTGGCAGGCGCGTGCCAAGTCCAAGACGCCATCAAATAACTTACTGGAGACTGGGCGTAACATTTCAGTGTTGGTTTCTTTCAGAACATGAGAACATTAAGGAGAGTTCATGTAGAAATAAATTTTCTATCTACTGGGAGTCATTGAAGTGCAGGTCTGTATTCTAAGCGTTAGAGCGTTTATGTTTTCCTAAAGAGAACTTCGAGAAATGTATAAGTTGAAATTAATTTTCTATTATCTTCCTCGTTTATGAGCCATAAACGGACACGTTCGCGCTAGAAACAATTTTTTGTTCATCGTTGTTGATTTTAATTTCCATGGGTGGAATCACGCTTAAAGCATTGACAGCAATAGGTTGTTCGCGACAAAACTATAGTTCTTGATTTTTAGCTGTGTTGTGCTAAAAATTTATTTGGATGATGAAAATGCGGCATTTTCCCCAATATATGAAGAAGATAGCTGCGTTACAAAAGAGTTGAAACGTTGGGGAAAATACTTTTTTCTAATATTCTGTTACTTTCACAGTAGAAGCAGTAGATAAACAGAAATTTTTTAGCTTTATTATATATTATATGGACTGTGATTGAAGCTAATTCTTGAATATCGAACTAATTTTTTCGAGTAGATCTCTCTATTATTGTAGTGACATCTATATGCTCCAAAGAGCGCCAATTGAGAATCGTATGTACGAGTTTAACACAATATTTTATCCTGCATTGTCATCCTTGTTTTACATGGATCTTTACTCCATCTTTAAACTGATCAGCAGGTGATGGAAATTTTCAATGCCGTAAAAGTCTAATACTGTGTGTGGGATCAATATTTATACACAGTATACTCTCTCTCTCGTCCACTGTTTACTCACCTTGCCCTGTCTTACGTACTTAGAGGACAAGATTCAAGCAGGCGACGTAGCGCTGGAAGCGACGACTTCGCAAGTTTTGTCCCGACCTTGCCAACGCAAGTTTCTCCATTTCCTTGTAGTGTTGTTGGAGGTGGCGGTAATGTTCTGTCTAAAAAGACTGCAATGGACTTATATATTGAGCCACTCACAAAGGGTGACATTAGAGACCAATTGATGTGGCGAAGATTAACCATCGCGTATATAAATGTAGCTGAGGCCACGAGAGCGTGTCGAGTTTCTAATGAAAGTTGCTCCTTAAATGCCAAGAAAATTTACTGCAGTCCTGAGAAGTGGTTGTTAGGGCACAGTAAATTCGTATTACTAGCGACGTTTCAACTTTTCTAGCACTACATGCTCTCTGTTCATGTTTCAGTGAACATTTGTTTTTGTTAAATCCTTAAACTCGAAAATTTTCGTATGCTGATTTCGTAGATGTTTTTCTGAATTTGGTTGAGCTAAACACGCAATCACTTCGTGTAATGTCCTCCACTGGTAGAAATGTTCCTTTCCTTTTGTTTCATCCTTGCGACGTACCTGTCAGTGGGTTACGAAGAACGCGGTAAATATAAAATCACAGCATCTTTTTTAATCTGCATAAGTTTGTCAGCCAGCGATACCATAAAATTGAATTGCACGATATCAGTAATGAAAGTTTGATCTTATTGTATTTGTTTGAATTAATAGTTTAACCCACATATATACATCAACTCATATGATCATAGCTCCATAATCATAATATGAGTTGGAGGTTGAGTTAAGGAACTGATGTGAACGAACTTCAGACGTTAACTTCATAGCTCCTGAGATTAAAAAGCCACTTGGCTGAACTCGGGGTCACTATTTAAAGTTTGCATTCTGGAGCCACGTTGCGGTGCGTTTGCTCTCATCAGTACATACTCAGGCCCGGGACAAAATAAGAGCATGCAACGATAAAAATAATGGCACTTGGCACGGGCCAGACTATGCGGTTATCTGCCCGAGCCATGTGATAGAATAATCGCACTGCAGAGTCATTCTGGAGTGGTCTAGAGTCAATAGGAGCTGGTCGTGGCCAGCCGAGTCTTAAGTCCTCAGATTAGGAAACACGACTGATTGTTTCGCTATAATCTGGCCTGTACAGTGTACAATCCTAGAATACAAAGTATTCAAAAGATTCTATGCAAAGCAAAGCTGTTCTGTGTGCTTTAATGAGCAGAACGACTGTTTCGTAATGTTTGTTTAGAATAATGAACACAAGTTGCATGGTTATATCGTTAGGAGTGCTGTGCGTAAACTGGTGGATAACATGTCATTGATGCTGTTCAACTAGAGGGCCGTGGGACAAGTTGTTCAACACTGGGAAGAGAAGCGCACTTTGATAGTAGCTCTGGTCGGGCTGAAAACTCAGCTTAACCTTAAAGTAATTTCCAGGATAGAAGAGTAACTTTATTCCCCGTTCATTCTTCTTTTCCTCGTCCATTCAAGATTCTTGTCTGTTGTTAGACTGCGATTTTAAATTCACTTTGGTCCGATAGTTTCAAAAAAAGTTGTCTACCATTATTTCAACATAAATATGTGTGTGTGTGTGTGTGTGTGTCTTACTTTAAAAAATTGAAGTTCATCTAAGTGACGAATATGTTCTCATGTCGCTAAGAATGGTTTCAGAAGTGGAAATTTGATTAAATCAAGCGACTGGTTGCTTGTTATGGAACGTTTCTGCGCACCCATAAAACATGTGACTAGAGAGGAAGTTTCGACTTCTTTTCTTGAATAAAGTTTCCGATCATTTTGTTAAAGTATTAATTCTTGTTAGAGCTTGGGAATGCTACAATAAGGAAGTATATTGCTGTTCAGATTATGAATACTGCGCATAATCGCCTATATTTATTGTGCATCCATATATGATTACTGAACTGTGAACTTTGTTTAAATAACCGTATAGTTTGAAACCTAGCTTGAACTGAAGTTGCCTTCTTTTTAAACGATTTAATGAATCGTATAACAACCTTTCATGACTCAGTAATGTTTTGATTGCTGTTTGAACTCACTCAACATGTTCATCAATTTCGCCTGGTGAATTCAACCCTTCAGTTTCCTTTGCAAACCACAAAGTTAGGCCGGTTTACTTGCGCTCTCAGTTTTTTTTTGTTCTAGTAATCTCGAATCACGTACATATAAATTAGCACGCTGGTGAAGCCTTTATTTGCTATCGATTGTAAACCATTTTTTCTAAACTTATCAATGTACATAAATGAGTGCGTGCGTATGCTTTTCAATGAATTTATTAGGTTTTCTTGTTCATGATGCTGATATGGTCGATGCGAGTCAATTTCTATAATTCTTTCTACTAATTTGTATGGAATGCACTTCTAGATGCACTTGGAGTAGAGTTAATGATTTACCTCACTTCCTCATTTGTAGCTAATGTTCTACCAAAAAATCAATGTATTGTCTTTCTAGGTTTTTAATTCAGTGAATGAATGGTTAGGTCCGGGAGGAAATGGCGTATATAGAGCTGACATTTCATACGGCTCCTCTGTGGATTGAATGCGCTCTATAGAATTGTTTCTTGTCTCAATGATTTTTGTGAGGGCTTATGCGAATAGGCACAAAGAGAAAAGCGGAAGTTCAGTTTTATTACGTCTTTGTGCTAGAAGTGATCTTCGAAGTGAAAAGTGTTTAAAAATAGGCGACGTTAATTTGAGTTACGGCAGGAAACTACGCCCAGGGTCTCACCTACGAAAGTTTTACTGCAGATTGTTTTGTTCGGAAACAAGCGGGGTAATCTATAGTACGAAGACTCCTTTCCTGCTTTCTAGATGTCAAAACTGTGCTCAAAGCTGATCACAGGTTAAAACTTGCTCTGCTCAACTGAATTGCCTTATTGAAATGTGTAAAAAAGAACGTTATTTAAAATGAAGTTAAACTTGCGCTTTCTGCCTCATTGAGGGCAAAGCTTGTGCAAGAACAAGAACGTGTAACTTTCGTTTGTTTAAACGCAGGTCATGAGTTGAAGTATTTCGTGTTCGTAGTTGTGCAGGAGATTAATAATTAGCGTATTACTACCATCAAACGCCATAACTTTTATTGGATTACGAATGCAATAATTTGCTTTTGATTGTATACTCTGTGGCTTGACTGATTATATTCTTGTTTTCCGACCATGAATTGAGTAGAGGTTAAACACGTAGTATGGTAATTTCGTGTCGAAACACGCGTGGAGCTGTTGTGGCATTACAAGCATCAGAGGTGATATAACGCATTGACTGCGATGGGTTAAACTGAAGTTCAATATTCAACTCAAATTTAAAGTCAACTGAATTGAAAAAAATTGAAAATAACACACTGAATCGTGCCTTCATTTAGCTTGAATTAATACATATTTATGAAAATTGAGTTTGTGAATACTGGTCGGTCAGCAGCAATATGAAAATTTCCCCCGGGTATCTGCGCCTGACATCGCTAACAACGTGGTAATGCAGTGTTGTACTACTGCAGGCCCCCGCCGTCCACGGTTCTTGCCGGCGTTGTTTAGTAAAGATGGACTTGAACTTCAGGTCTACGCGCTTATCACGCGCTCTGCACAAGCCTATGCAACTTTTTCTTACGCCAGCATAAATTTGTGTTTTTTCCAATTTTTTACCTGGTTGGCTGTCAGTGAGTAGGCGCTGGGTAGGTTTACCTCATCAACTGGTTAGGATTCACTCGGCTCAGTTGATCCACCTGGTTTTTGCGTTGTCATAGTGCTGGCTGACATGATTGCGTTGTTGCGAAGATATGGTCACCATATAAAATCACGTGTGGCATTGTTCATAATTTTATATTTTAAGATTGCCCACGAATTTCCTTAATAATTCTGTGATTATGATGCAACATGCTAGCTGTGTTTCGTTAGAGACTTTTCTACATTGTTTGACAACATAGAGATTTGTGCAACATGAACTTGATATTAGCACCATCCTCTCAAGAAGCGGAGGATTGGCTATAGGTTCAGCTTAGTTTGGTTGGTCTATTCCAAACTGTCGGGACTGGCGCCGCCAGGGGATACTTTTTGATAACCTCAGTTATTGATAGGAGTTCGAGACTTCCGTGCGCACTTTACTTCTTCATGTTTTTATGTCTTTTTCATCTTCTGTTTGCTTTTCCTTACTCATTATTCCTAACTTGATGTTTCTTTGCGCTGGGTATTTTGTGTGAGGACACAGCTTGTACATACAGTGCTTGGACATGTGCATTTACACAACTCTAGTTTTGACCTAATTTGAAAATTTTGTGCTCTATTCGGCGTAAAGAATACAGATAGCTAAGAAAACATATATTTACCAGAATATTTTAACAGAACTCAACAAATTTGATAATTAGAAAATAAACGAAATAAAAACATACAGTATATGGGCAAAGTTTTAGGCCAAAATTGACATCACGTTAAGTCATTGTTCTTTTGTTGTACAATTCGAATATCTTTTTTTAAAAAGTATTATAAACTCCCAGAAACATTTTGAAGCACACGTGATCTAAATAAAGTACTATCAGTACAATCATTACTTCTCCAGATTTTGTTGAAAATAAATTCTCGGTAAATATAACGCTGAAAGTCAAAGAAGTCCTAGTAACTTTTCGAAAGTTAATAGTTGGACATCATAATGAAGGTTTAACCCATTAGAAAATTGCTGAACATATTAAGGTTCCAGACTCAATTGTTGGTAAAATGGTTCGGAAACAACGAGAGGCTGGGCAATCTCCGATCTAACGAGAGTCGGAGCTCGATCCTCGTAAGATCATGAGTCGCTCTCGACGCTATGTGCTGCGTAATGTGACGAACGCGCCCATGACAACCCCTACACACCCACAGAAAGACCTGGAATTACAAGAAGTTCACGTCAGTCGAAAATGTTTGCGAGCGAGTTGCAAAAGTGGTCTGTATGCTTTTACTTCAGAACTTCTCTTCTAACAGCTAAACAAGTGAAGGACCGTTCAACGTGTACCAAAGAGCATCTTCACAAAGGAATTGAGTTAAGAAAACGGGTCGCATGGTCTGATGAAGGTACAATTGAACTTTTCTGTCAAAACGGAGCTCGTCATGTTCGGAAGAAAACGAGCTGCCTGCGATACCATGAACACTATGCCGTACCGTGCATGGAGAAGGCAGTATCATGGTGTGAGGCTGTTTTACAGTCCTTAATGTAGGGGAATTGCACCATTGATAGAAAAATGAATTTTTCAATGTACAGGCAGATACTGAAGCAGAAGCTGCTTCCGAGTGCAAAAAAATTCTATACCCGGAGCTCGTATACCTTTCAACGAGACAATCACTGAACAAACGGTGAATATAGCATAAGAATTGTTTGCAAGTAAGAAAATGAGTGTTTTACCATGAACTTTCAAATCGCCTGACCTCAATCCAATTCATAATTTGTGGTGAATATTAAAAACTGTGCATTAAAGGATTCCAAAGAAATCTGTTGAAATGAGGACCATTTGCGTGCAAGAGAACAAAACGCGGCAAACGGAGTCTCAAGAGTTAGTTTTCAGATGCTATAATCGTTTCCATGTTTTTTACAAATAAAGGTCACCTCGCTACCTATTAAACACTTGTTAGTTCTGGCTAAATACTTGGTTTCATGCAATTATTTGTTTAAACACGTTTCTGGTTGTCAGTAATTTTTCTTCCGTTCTGTTTGAATATTCCTGGCAAATATATATATTCTGAACTACCTGTACTCTTTACTCTTTATCAGAACTCGAAATTTTCAAATTATATGAAAAATAGAGTTTTGAAAGTACTTATATCCTGGCACTAGAGTTCCCCAGTTTTCTACAGTCCATACCAAATGGTCCCTTCTTATCGCTGGCCAAAGATCGCCTCTAGACCATAGCACGCCTCTAGATCGCCTCTAGACCATAATAGTGTCACGGAATTGTATTTTCATTGCATGTCTTTTTTCAGTTACAAAGAAGTATTATTTCTTTTTGCTTTGCTTCATGGAAAATCATCGGATAGAAATTTCAAAAAACAATATTATTGGTTTATATTAACGTTTTTCCTGAGTAAACTCGAGTTCATTTGATTTTAACATTTATTCATTTTACAGGTATGTGTCACCCAGTCCTTTCGTTGATGCAGCCATCTTGCTGAAATGGGTGAGTTTTTTATTTCTCATAATTTATCAATTTAAAAGTTCGAGGAGGCCAAAGTTCAAAACTGTAGCGTATTGAACGGCTATTCATTGAGCGCTGTGTAGTCATTTGGAACTGTAAGTATATACAATTATTTATAATTAGTTTGCACCTAATCTTGTAACGATATAAAATGAGATCATAAAAGAACACACACCTTTTTGCTCTGTTTTTTGGCAACGTTATGAGCCTGCGAGGATATTTTATTTTCTTGTGATTGGTCAACGTTCTATTTCATTTCACTGTTGCTTTATTCTCTGTGATGAACGCTCGTAACTAATTACCAGGTATTAATAGCAATTAATAAATAATGGTTTTATGGTCATTTCATGGTTTTTCTGTTTCGTATCGCAAGAGCAAGTTCCCTGACAGTGAAACTGGTTTTGCAGCCATGGAATTTTGCATAACTCTAAAGTGATCTAATTAACGTTCTTTAATAACTTTCAAACTTTGTACACGTGCTGGAATGCGCTTCTGCAATAAATTATGTAATATTAGGTCCATTGAATTGTTGTAATTGTTATAATTGTGTTAGGAAACTGATGAATGAATGATAAATATTTTTCGTACCCTTCGTTCACTACATTCTTGATTGAATTATGAAATAAAATAATTATGAAATAAGTAAATGACTGGAAACTAAGAAATAAACTCAAAAACGGCACTGCAACGTATAGTAATCAATCAGGAAAAAACATTTCCGTGAATTTAAGTTAAATTCATCATTGTTGTTAGTGTTATTGTAACATTTTCAAATACTGATATGTCAGCGCAACACATGTGAAGCCAATCCGTAGGAACTCTTATAGTTTTACACTTTCTCGCTTACGTCCAATTGCATCGCCTATGCCCTACCTCTTCTAGGTACCCTTGAATCTTCTTAGCAAGCACGTTTTTCACGTCGTTTACACTCAAAATACACTCCATGGATTCTTTATTCCATCTTTTCCCCAGTCCCACAAAACTACATGGCTTGAGGTTTTACTAGTTAGTGCGGCTGTAGACATACATTGGTTTAAAACGTACAAACCTGAACTGCGCGCAGGCGGTGTGGCTTTGGGCTTCAATTTCAACTCCGTAATCTAACCAATGGCCTTCGACTCATAACAGGGCACGGAGTCGAGAAGGAGTGTATCCGATTCGCATACACGTATCTTTCAGACTTAGTGCTAACTCGCCTCTCTAAAATATTGATGATGGACATATCAACAGTCAGATTGTAGTTTGAGGGTGGAAAAGTGTTGGGAGCCAACTAACCTTCAGGCTGAATTTTGATGTCGACAATCACGGTTTTTTCGTTTGCATCCAGAGCCTTTACACTTGAAAGTACACCATAAAACACTTTCGAAAAGTCCTGTAGAAAACTCTTGTGAGATTGTTACTTTTTTGAGCAGCATCCTCTTCTGATAATTTTAACGTCAACCATGGCTAGAATTTGTAACGAGGGTATAGATCATCCAAAATTTTAATTTTTCGAAAATTTTACGGTTGAAGGCATGCTTTTTTGAAACCGCGTATAGGTTTTTCTTAAGCCATGTAAAGTTCATCTATGTGTGTCCAGTCATATGGAATTTGAATAATAAAATTCAGGATTTTCATTTCCAAATAAATTGACCTGTCTTAAGTTTCATTCAATCCAGCGCTCAGTTTTCATCCTTGAAAAATATCTTTAGACTTAAAAGAATGCGTCTTCTTCAAGGTTGAAAGCAAATATCTTATTTTCTGCACTCCAAGAGCTTGCACACTCTCTAACCGAACGTTTTGCAGTATTTTATTTGATCATGATTCCAGGTGTCGGCCTGACGTAGACAAGTGGTACTCCTATTACGGTGCAAGTTCTATGGTAACAGGTGACATTGTCAAAGTGTATGTTGTATCTAGAATTAACCATAAATATATGAAATTTCGAGCGCAATGCATCGAAGTAAATCTATAAACATATAATTTTGTTTTTCAGCGGGTGCAGTGCGTTGATGCAATAAACTGACAAAAAATTCACGAGACAAATCGAAATGAACACTGCAAAAAGAGTGTCTTGATCACCATGTATTGTAATAAGCTCACTTAGCACTGTGTATATGAAATATATGATGCTTCAATGTCTTCAGTTTTTAATTTCATTGCAAGTTGTACATAAAAGTGCGATGGAAATGTAAACAAATTTCCAGAAAATGCGCTAACAATGTGCAGCTTTTATACGACGTGTGGGAAATATGCATGTGACACTCAATTTTATGACCTGCAGGCGATCATAAGCTACACTCTTTATTTCAGTACAGTTTCATTGGAATTTGCATTGATATACTCGGTCACGACTGCAAAGTTGCCCTACTTTTTTGGTTCGGTGCCCGGCTAGCGCCCGCTGCAACGGCCGTTACGCGCCCTCGTTCCGCCTCCGGCACTGCGCCGGACGGTCATGCCATAGGCATCGGTCAGGCCTCGCTCGCTCCTCTCTGGCTTCCCGCTTTGATGAAACGCGAGCTGAAATGACGTATAAAGACATTTTACTACGCAGTAAACTGCATTGCTAACCAATTTATTCCAGGATTTGCTTCGAACCGTAACCTTGTACGTACGTGATAAATAAAAATTCAAAGCGAAGAAAATACAAATAAAATTGGTCATTTTATTGAAAAAAGAAAAAATCGAGGACGTTTCGGAGACCAGCTCCATCATCAGTTCTGTAAGATACAAAGTATGATCAATTCGACACAAGCATAAAAGCACGAACAATAATAAATTCCAGACTGTACAGAATAGGAGACAGCTATGCATAAACCATTTGAAAGGGATACGAGCTACGCATGTTATTTAAAATTTGTCTTCGCTTTTAAATTTTTAGTGGATCTGCGATTTAACAGAGTGAACATCTGTTTGAACGTAAGATTTTCCTGGGTTGTAGAGTGTTGAACGTTCCTTAATTATTCATGAAATGTTAAGACTTGTAAATTGAATAACTGTTTTTCAACAGTTTGAGTAGGATTTAATGTACAATGCGGAGAAAACATTCGCAAGACATTTTAATTGTGCAATATTGTCTGAATTTCATTTTCTAGAAAAGATCCTACGGGCAATTGAGTGCCTCTGTTTATCCACTCGCGATGATTCAGATTTAAAGATTACAGATATTAAATTAGTTGGTCGGTAGTGTCATGTGTGTATCCATGTGACATACCATTAAACCACAGTTGGAAGTAATTCTTTTAGAGTTCCGGTATTGAAACGTGGTTGTTAAAACATAATTCTCAGACCAGCCGTATTTTCACAGCACATTATTCAACCTAAATGGTACTTCTAATCTACTCAGGCTGAAACAAAGCCGGCAGGTTATCTTTGAGTGCATTGCTACGAGTCGCCTGCTGGCAGTGCCTACTATGTTACTGCTTAGGACTAAAGGGCAGCTCTGACATCCCTTCGTCTAGGCTTCCAAAAGTTCACCGCGTGAGTCGTCGTTTGAGTGGGCACTTCACATGGCTCGTTCTTAGGGAGTATGACCATGTTGTCGTGACCCTCTTTATTTTATCTCGCTGAGGTCACGGTCTTCATTTTTCTCTGCCGTTATTCTTTGTTGCGATGCATGATATTTTTTCATGTTGTTATTAGTCGTGACATCAAGATTATTCGTCACTATTCATATATTTTCTACTTGGTAATATCAAGGTAGCTGCCACCAATTCAGATCTTTATCTGAATGAATATTTAATTCAATCTTCGGTAAGCGTTACGAGCGGCTTAAGGCCATAAATTAACCGTGCATTCTAGCCGTGTTTCCTGGCTTCAAACATTATTACTTTCCTTCTGAATCATCATGTCCTCTCCTCCTATTTATCTGAAGGTTATTAAAGACACATGAACATCAAAGAAATTCGCTATTGAACAAAGGAAATTATCAAGACATTAATCATCGAAACTACGCAAGCTAATTGAATGCACGCGATCTGCGCATTCACATCCTAATATACTTAGAAGCGTGAGAGGGAACTGGGATTTGACATGAAATCAGAGGGAAACTTATCTTGAGATTTGGAGATCGGTCTCGCAGTCTGAACGTCGCCTGGCTGGCGCGCTGGAGCAAGGTCGCCATGTTTGGTTGAGGGCAGAGAGACCAGGTTGATGGCTGGGGCTATGCCGACAGTTAGCAATCTAGGTTGACAATCTCTAATTTACGTTATTGGCACTGCAGTTGAGTATTCTTGAAGTTAATCACTTTCGAGCGAATGAGGGCACAGATATTCTAGGATGGCTTTGAGTAGTGAATTTAAGAGGCAAGCCTCGGCCCAACTGGACCAAGGTAGAGGAACAAACTCGTATGCGGCTGCTTGTGATCGTGTCCTCGCCTCAACTGCCCGACCGCCGCCGCTCTCTCAAGCAACCGCGTCCAGCGTCACCTTGAGGTGCCAACTCTGAATAACGACCTAACAAGGTTACCAATAAGAACGTGATATAACCCTACTACCAAATAGAAAACATACATCATTAACCTTACCCTCATTACTATATAAAAATCCCCACAAAACAATGTTAAACATATGAATTAAAGCAAATGAAGACATCCGTTGAGGTTCTTAGCATCTTCCGTTAGCGTCTTCGTTCGTAACGCGTATCGACGACGTCTGGGCGTTGTTCCTGAAGAGTCGATTGTTCTAGGACGTAACGTTGCAATGTTTTCTCGCAGAAATCAGGCTTATTATTTGGTCTTTTGATTCATTTATGAATAAGTCGTTGGCCGGACGATTATTCAGATCCTTAGCGATATTCCTTACACAGTTATGCGGAGAAGCATGACACCATGTAAGGTGATCAAGGTGACCAAATTGTGTGGTGATTAAGGGTAAAGATATGTTTTTTTTAGACACACAAGACATTTCCAACTATATTTTGGAGAATAATTCAACTCCTTGATCTTGAACAGTTTCTACGTGAATGCCTTTGCTTGACGTAGTGTTAAATAATGATCATCAGTTCTTGAAAGTAGAATTTATGGAGTTATTATATTGAGGTTTCTGTAACGCTATACCTTTTCCTTGATTTCTCATTGTTATATTTTATATTTTTCGTAAAATAATACATATAATATATTTGAAATTTAAGAATTAATTCCGAGGGAGTTGTCATCGTGTGCGAAATTTTCAATACGATGTCTGTAGATCGTAGAGCTGGTTCTATGACGCCTGTACTGCTGTGCAATTGTAACTGAGCTTGTACCGCACAATCACTTCTAAATGTCACGCTCCGACCTTCTCGCTGCCAGCTCCCATTTACCTTTGTGTTTCTAGTGTAGCAATAAATCTCGAGTCGAGCAGTGCCCTAATAAACTTCTTCCGCACTCTTTTCTCGCATCTTCAGGGTTATCCTCGCACAACGAACTCGTCACCCAGTACACGGGTTTTTAAGTGGTGAGCTGGATTATTGTTTCGCGTCTTTTCGAGAAGAACTCAATTTTTTATTTTAAAGTTACTGAAGCAGGATCGAGTGTGAGTTCGTCCTGCGGTGTATGGGTGTGATGCGTCTCGACGTGATGTGTGTGAGTTTATATGGATGCGATGTGTTATATTGCTATAGTTTCGACCGCCGCAATCAATAGGAACACTAATGAGATATGCACGGTGGTCAAGTGGAATTAACCCTCCACTTGCGGAAGTTTTCTCTGTTTATTTTCTTTTATTTTGTCCGTAAAACCTCTTTGTGTTTAATAATGATAAAGCTAATTTCAATTGAATAATCAGACTGCCTATTTAAATTTGACTTTTGTACTTCTGGTGAAAATATTCTGCTTCATCCAATTCATTGATTTTTCCCACCGTAATATTTACTGGTTAAAAATTTCATTCAAAGGTTTTTTCTGTAGTACCTTGGCTAATTGGTCTGTGTGATAAGTATTCGTGAGGCGACCCGCTCAGGGATTAGGGAACATTCCAGGGTGTGGTGTCGAACGGTCCATGTTTTTTTGTTACGACACTTGGGGCATAGACGCCTGACCGACCCGTCCTTGTTCACTTTAGCGTGTTTCTGCGCACTTAAATTCATACGAGATAATTCTCTCAAAAATTACATCTTCGATACGATTTTAGCAAATGAGGTTCTAACAAACTTGACGATTCAAGTTGTATCGCGGCGAAGCTCGTTCACTCCATAGAACTTCGCTTTGCTTTACATTCACGTTTGTTTAATTAGCAGTGCCTTTCCTGAGCGTATTTAGCCTTACGTCGTAATGTTATACGATACCGTCTCCGTGCCTATTTCTAAGCATTGTTATCTACAGTTTATTGTACACTTCAAGATAAGTTATTCGTGGGAATCCCAGATCTGCACGAGTTTGATCACTTCAGGCAATAGTATGACTCTCCTCAATGGACATTTCCTGCCCACTGCCTATACTGCTCTGACACATCTCTGAAGGCTAGCTTGTAGTTACTTTTTGTGCGTTCATGAGGGCTGTATAGTTGCGCAAGGCCGTTTTTTGTGATAAAAATTGTGATGCAACATATTTCCTTAACAAATCCACTATGAGCAAACAATTCTTTGAACTGAGTAATCAAGTGCATATTCTGTTGATTGCTTTGTCTTGAGAATGATTCTGTTGCGCTGTTTATTCTGTCAAATTCTACTTCCACTTGAAACGAAATTTCGATAGTTTGTTGAATTTATTTTCTTCGAGTGCATCAAGCACACGTAAACTGCCGTTTCATTCAACATAAATATATCAAAGGACAACGTTCTGTCTTGGCAGTGAGTGTCGCTTATAGGACGTTGCATCAGAATTCGTGTCATGTGCGTCAACTTTATTTAATTGGAGCCCTTCTCCTGCTTAATGTAACGATGTGCATGCATTCTTATGTCACAAAATATGTGTCGCACACAAATTTACTGGTCCTTTATACCTACCTTAAGTTACTGGAAATAATGTGAAAGTATCTCGCATCTTAATTGCAAATGCGCTGTGAGGTTTTTTCTCCATTTTGTGCTACAATAAAATTAAAGATTACAAGTTCGTGTTGTTATGAGCATATGACGTGATTTTTATTATTTAATACATCTTTAGTGTAAGTTCACATGTCTGGGACCTCAATTTAATGGATAATTTTCTTTAGGCGACAGGTCCTACGGCAATATAATTGTTGCTTGAGTGTTCTAAATAATGCGCATGGCGTGTTACCACGGCAGGGAAGCTGAGGAAAGTGTCTCAAGCTTTTACTCGCGCCTGCATAATCAACAACAAGGCTGCGAGGAGGGAGCGTCTGTACGAAAGTGAACGTCTATAAGGGCGTCCTTTCCTGCGTGGGAAGCGGACATTGTTTTTTTGGGAACAACAGGAACTTGATTGGGGTTTTAGTTGATCGAGGCGTTAGTGTGAGGTTCATTTGAATTCATGTAAAATTCGCTCATTTCATTCGTGAATTTATTGAATCACAATGCGTTTCATTCGTTTTACAACTAAATACTATTCAAGTACCGGGTGAAGCACAGTCGCTTTTGGGGATGAAAAGGTTCGAAAAGGTTAATTCGCTCTTTGAAGTTAAAACTGCAGCTTGATAGTTTTTGAATGCGTGCTGGGGCTGAGTTACATTTACTTGTTCGTGATACAGAACTAGTTGTTTACCAAGTTAAGTTCAATATCGCTGCTAAACTAATTATTTTTTATTTTAGACCAATTCACAAGCAGCCAATGTATACAGTGGGTGTGTATTTTCTCAGTTTCACAAACTTCATTACGTAACTTGGGTTATTGCGCTGCTAGACATTTCCTGGATAGCATTAGGCTCATAACACGATAGCTTGCAGGAACAATTTAACCTTTAGCTGCATGCTCGACGTGCTATATTTTCTATGAAAATGATTTTCTGTTGTGTTTTATTTTTTGTCAAATTTGCCTCCTAATGGGGTTTTGAAGTTCAATGTCGAGTGGCAGTTTCGATCATATTCTGACTCCAGGGACAAGCTGATACCAGTGCTATAGTCTTACTACTGTGGTTGTTATAACGGTACTATGAGTGAAAAATTCCGCAAGTAAGGGGTTAATCCCATTTTACTCCCATGCATGTTTCATTAGCGTTCCTGTAGATTGAGGCGGTCGAAACTATAGTAATGTATCACATCGCATCAATATGGCCTCACACTCATCATCTGGAGATGCACACCCATGCACTACAGGATGGACACACACACATCACCTGGAGATGCATCACACCCATACACTGCAGGACGGACTCACACACATCACCTGGAAATGCATCACATCCATACACAGCAGGACACATCACCAGGAGATGCATCACACCCATGCACTGCAGGGCGGGCTCGTACTTTCTTTGCGTGTTTGCTGCTGGCGATCCTGAGGCAGTGGGGCCACGCGAGGGTTTCTTCCAAAGGGAAAGTGATGGGCTGACGGCACAGCTCGTACGTGTGCCTTCGCTCGGCAGCAACGACTGGGCTCTTCAAGACCCCAACGCTGAAACTGCATGCTCTTCTCTGTTTTGTAACCGATGTTCCGCTTCTGTTTGCTGTGAGGGCTCTACGTTATGAGTACTTCATAGACTGATACTCATAATCGGGTACTTTCCCCATTTACGCGCTTGATTTTTACTCATCATCGTACTTTCAGTGATTTTGAACCTTCGCTTTATGTATTCTTGAGAAAAATATTAATTTCTAATATACGGGTACGCTTAATTCTAATAAGTTGTTCACTACTTAAGGTGTAATGCATAAAAATAAACTCTGGCGTATTTAAAAGTTTGATGATTAAGAGTTCTGACAGCTGGACTGTAGCGGCGGCGCGTGTGCAGGAGGAACATGTCGTCTAGTTTGCACGACCCGAAGCGTGGCAGACGCAACTTAGCAGCGTTGCAATGTGTCTTACCGAGTCCAAGCGGGTCTTTGTCTGCTTGAGCTGCAAGTCATGAAGCTATGATGCCTCCTCAGGCTGCGGCCATCAGCTCCCGGTCCTGGAACTTTTGTAAGATCCGCTCTTGCAACTTAATTGTCGGCGCAGCAGCTCCAGAGCGCACAAGTCCAAGTGCGCTGAATTGCACGTGCCTTTGTTGACGTCATATTGAATTATATTACTCACTAGAATTGAATAGCGTAGAATAGGATGGAATCGAATAACATAATTTTACTAAGGGTAGTATAAGATAGGATAGCGTAGAATATGTTAACATAGAATGGGGCAAAATAAAATGGAATGCAATGGGAAACTGTGGGAAGGAAGAGAATAGAGTAGGATATGACTACAGAAAATGAAGCAAAGGAACCGGCCATCTTCGGGCCGCTACGTAAGTCTCATGCTGTCAGACTCCAATCATGCTCATTGCTCAGGTACCAGAGTAGAAGGCGAAAAGCAGAATTAGAAATATCATATTTACGGTAGACAACCGTGCGTCTACCACGACAAGCAACGTCTTCACCATTTTGTGATGGTTGTTCAATCTTTTTGTGAGATACTGGTATTTATTGCAGAGAAGTTTCACTCTCAAGTACTGAGTTATATTTTCAACGCAGGGCTTGTTAAGCTGTGAAGCTCGTATGCTTTAAAAATCTTACACGCCCACTAACTGCTGAGGTGTATCTTGATGCATTCTAGTAGTTTGGAACGACTGAATGAAACTAAATAACTATACCATTTGAACTGTACCGTCTGTCATGTAAGTTATAGTGATACAAATGGCATTGATGCCTGATTCCAAACTTTCTTTGGTCAACATAACGACCTGCTAGACAAACTTTGTAATTTTTATAAGTTTTTCGTGGTTATGGTATAGGGCTGACTCATTGTACCCTGTAAAGCGTCTTTATCGTACAAAATACACATTTTTGCTTATTACATGAGTTTGCTGGAGTGAAAGAAAACCAATAAAAATTATATTTCTTCATTCTATGGTAGATCCAATGGCTATCTTTCAGTGTATCGGCCTCTCAGTTGGCATAATGTTAGGTTAATGCTAAAATAAATACATTATATTTATGGCGTTGGGGTTATTGCTGCAATATATATATATATATATACAAGTTTGATTAAAAAGAATGCCATTTTTCTTGTTAATAATTTGTTTCATTATTTTTTCCAATGATCTTATGTTGTTTTTTTGGTCGACTGTTATAAAATTAAAAGTTTCTCCGAGGGTCATTTCATTATAATTGAGCGACGCGTTTCGTCCATCAATGGACATCTTCAGGCTAAAAAAAGTTTGCAGCTACAATAGAGGTAGAAAGGTGCTGCTACAATGGCTGCTGATAATAGAATGGACCGACTGGAATGGGTGGGTTTCAGCATAGCTATGGTACAGTTAAAGGCAAGTTAAAGTTAAATGTGGAAGCGGGAACGGCGGTGTACCGTTGTAGGCAAAGTTATGAGTGGAGTTTGAGAGTTCGTATTGTGCCGGTATTTTGGTTGTTGATAATCGGATTTTTCTTTTGGATAAGGATTGCCTCGGTTATTTGTAACCTATTGTAGTCTCGTTCTCTATAAATTATTTTTGTATTGTTAACTAGGTTTCCTCTGGTTAAGTCAATTTTATGAGTGTTTTTCGCGTGTGTTTTGGGTCCACCAGATGCTAAATGCATTGTTAGTCTTCTAGAGAGAGAGGTTGTAGTCATGCCGATGTACGAACATTTAAGAGGCTCGCAGTCATCGGCATGACTACAACCTCTCTCTCTAGAAGACTAACAATGCATTTAGCATCTGGTGGACCCAAAACACACGCGAAAAACACTCATAAAATTGACTTAACCAGAGAAAACCTAGTTAACAATACAAAAATAATTTATAGAGAACGAGACTACAATAGGTTACAAATAACCGAGGCAATCCTTATCCAAAAGAAAAATCCGATTATCAACAACCAAAATACCGGCACAATACGAACTCTCAAACTCCACTCATAACTTTGCCTACAACGGTACACCGCCGTTCCCGCTTCCACATTTAACTTTAACTTGCCTTTAACTGTACCATAGCTATGCTGAAACCCACCCATTCCAGTCGGTCCATTCTATTATCAGCAGCCATTGTAGCAGCACCTTTCTACCTCTATTGTAGCTGCAAACTTTTTTTAGCCTGAAGATGTCCATTGATGGACGAAACGCGTCGCTCAATTATAATGAAATGACCCTCGGAGAAACTTTTAATTTTATAACAGTCGACCAAAAAAACAACATAAGATCATTGGAAAAAATAATGAAACAAATTATTAACAAGAAAAATGGCATTCTTTTTAATCAAACTTGTATAAATGAATCGCTGCTCCCAAAACATATTGATATATATATATATATATATATATATATAATGCTGGGGCTAATACTGCATAATCATCGCTGTCATATCGCTGAAGTTATTGCACTTTGAATTAAATTTAATTGAAGCCAGACATCCGCGCAGAAATTTGTGATCATTTTCAGAGTAAATTTATAAATTTTCTAATGGCGTTCCTCGTTCACGTTTTTCCTCGTTCATTGTTGAAAGTGATGATGACTTGGAAGTTAAGGATGACTAGGAACTTTTGAGTTCTATTTCGAGTGGTGAAATATGATTCAACCAATAAATATCGCGTGATGAACTTCCTTTCTTTGGATTTGCGCCATTCAATGCTCGCAGTACAGGGAAATTTTTAAAATTTAAATCCAACGAGCACATTAAAATTATGTAATATCGCACAGATAAAATCTTTGCTTAAAAACATGAGTATCTTTGTTTACAAATTTAACGGAAGCTATTTTGAATTTTGCCTCCAAACTTTAGAAAAATTTGTAACTATTACAAATTTTCCTGTGTGAAACATTTCTCATCGCTCGATTTTGTTGCGAGTTAAAGAAGGTTTCAACATTGTCATAATACCTACTCGTAACTGAGGACTTGGGAAAATCGTTTTTAAAATGTATCATATCTTGCGTGGGAGTCCTGTGCGGCGAGTTCTCACGCATTTCGTATTTAACTCGTGTATATTTTCATGCTTTTCTCTATCCGTTTTAGATGTTTTGAGATTAATCCTCAGCTGAAATGAGAGCCTATATAGAAAAAGAAACCATTTATTAGCAACCATGGAGGTGAATGTGATAACTGCCAGACGCGTGGTCACTGACTCTCATGAACTTAGCAATTTTCCTCCACGCCACGCTCATACGTACATGGTACGCGGCACCTGCATGACTCATTTTATTATTGGGAAGCGCGGCTCTGCAGTTAGTGACTCAGGCATGAGCGGCGATCGATGCAAGTGTTGCGCGCACGCCGCACAGGTGTTGTTTCTGGACCTGGACGAGGGCAGCGACCGAGGAAGGAACCGTAATCGAGAGGCTACTCTGGCATCTGTGGTCAGCACAGTACATTTGTTGGTTCAGTTCAGAGACGAGTGGTCTCGTTTTATGCGGATCATGCATATTTCGCGTCAGGGAATGAATAATACCTTCATATAGAGGGCAACTAGTTGCCCGATCATACACAGCAACTTCACCTTTAGCACAGATGTCGAGAATATGTTCAGAATGATCAAATTTTGCGAATTAAAAAATGAAAATTCTTGTAATTGTGTGTAATGTAACAAATTTGTGCTTACGTAAAAAGTTGTGTCTTGAAATATCTCAGAAAATCCCAGCAGCCAGGGGGGTCGCTTCAACATGAATGTTTTATGTCGCTTCAACATGTATTTTTTTACGCCTGTATGTTTTCTTTCAACTCAGCAATGTTAGGAGGCTGCGATAAGGTGCGAGAGCCAAACGATGTATGTTTACAGTGTGTGTTGTCTCTGGAGGGGACTTTGGCAAATCTTTCATTAGGGCGAGCACTTGGAAAACCTGAGACGCGCGAAAAAATGCCCACACAAGCGCGAACAAAGTCGCCTTCTTGTCAAAGATAAATCGACACATAAATCGCGACCCTTGAGCTGCGAGGGTGAACGGAATAACGGTTTCGAAGGAGCCTGAGCGTGGGAGACAATGAGGCTAAGAAAAAATAAATAAAGACGAACTGCGGGACTACCAATGAGAAGAGATGTGGGCGGTCACTGGCAGGGTCTGAGGATTCTCATAGGCCGAAGGTGAGAGTGCACAACTCTCGAAGAAAACACGCCAGGGCTCAAGGCGTCTGAGGAACAATGGACAGTTCGACCGGCGTAACCGTAACGTGAGGTGCTACCTAGAAACGCGGGTGTGTTCACAATAACAAGCGCAATAATAAGAAAAGTGGCTATATTGAAAATTATACTAAGTTTCACGCTATAATGTAATCCAGAAAGTAACACATTCTCGTTTCACTTGCAGAAAATTTACGTGTTCCCGTCACCACGTTCACAAAGGGGAAATTTATCAAAACATAACCCACCGTGGGAGTTATTGATGGAACATGGAGATGCTGCACTAGAAGGGAGGGTAAGAGATGCATTTCTTAAAAAAGAAAGAGTAAAGATATTGTTGAGATAAATATTGCGATAATTCATTGTCATTAAGTCATTGATGCGCTTAAAAAAGTAACAAGTTAAATTTTTATCTTTGACAGGCGGGACGGTAATGCAGTCATACATCTGAGGATTGATCAGCTCGAATGAAGGGAATCGACGTGTGAACATGCTGAAACGAAATGAGCAAGATAACGTCCTCACTAGACATTTTCTGAACAGTGCATAAGATAGGCCTTTGAACTGAAGCGAGTCGCGGACGAATTTTGTGGTTGAAGTGACCTTCGCCTACTGGGCTGCTGGGGGGCGCTGAGATATTGTAGGCATTATTTGTGTTATGTTTGGGTGCATAAGCAATCTGCGGTTAAAGGCTGGCCAGCCAATATTTCTGTGTAATTATGTGATGTAAGTCATTTGACGTATGCTATTTGCTTTCATTACTTAATTAGCATTGTTCCTAACACCATTCATTGTGTGTACGCTCATTGATGTTTGTATGACGTATAGCTGGAAATTATAAATGTTAAGCATAGTTCATCCTGTGTATCATGCCCCACCATATTAGAAGCGATCAATCGTACCACCAAGGAGGGCGCCCAGAAAATGCGCTGCGTAAGTGGGTCAGCGATCCCCGGTGAGTACCTTTCTTTTAGTATATGTACTGTAATTGCCGATGATAATTCATTTAATTTGTGTTGTGTATATAGCCTGGAGGTGTGCCATTCCTCTATTCCGAGAACCTGATCTTCTTGTTAATGAATTGTTAACAAGGAGGCGAAGGGTAACATTTCTCGTGACAACGTAATTTGGTGAGATCAACACGATCGCTTTTTAATAGTTTGCGAGTGTGGTATAGCAGTTGCATTGTATTTTTTTTGCGTTTGTTATTTCATGTGCAAAACGTACAGAAATTCAGTAGAGGTACATGTCTCGTAGTGATGATTTTCTGTGTTCCGGTGTGAGAAGCCAGCAAGCACACTGCCACATAGATCAAGAAAGTGAAAGTGGTTATAAAAGTGATAAGTTTGAGTGAGAAAATTCTGGTGTGTTCACTCGATTAATTTCAAAGTTTCAGTAAAAGTTTTACATTGAGTAGGTGTGGAAAACATTTGAGTGATCGCAAAATTTTGAGTTTTTGGAGAAAGTGAATTGGAGAAGATCAACAATATGCCTGCGCGCGGGAGAAGGAACAACGACCGCAGAAATGCGCCAGCAACGCCACCTCGACCCGAAGAGGAAGCAGTAAACATGCCCGTGGTAACGAGTTGCGTGGGAGCCATAGGTGCCAAATTCAGGAGGGGCGATAATGTGGGGGAACATATGGCAAGATTGAAGTTTTTGACGGGTAATCTGAATAACAGTGAGCAGGTGAAAGCCTTCTTCCTTTGCCTAGGTCCACAAGAGGCAAAGGAATGCAATCAAATAATTGATACACTTACGAACCTACGAGAAGCAGAAAACTGGCTGCGCTCTTACGCCGACCAGGTCGAACATCCAACTCAAGCGCTGTTTGAAATAGTAACCAAGAAGCAAACAAGCCGGGAAGGAGTTTCAGAGTACCTGACGCGCCTGGAAAGGCTGTACAACGAGAATTATCTGGAACATCCGGAACGAATCCTTGTAGATTTGATGTGGCTCGGATTAAGGGAGAACATCACAAGACCATTTCGAAGTGATGCGCGACCTACGACAGTACAAGAACTGAGAGACATGGCAATCGAGGTGGAAAATCGACGGATAGTACCAGTGCCAAGGGAAACGACAGAGAAGAGGGAACCGGAGAGAGAAAGAGCGCAGCGAAGCGAGAGGAGGCCACAGCACGAGACTGCACGTGTCGGCCATACGATGCGGCATTCACCACAACGGCCTAGAGGGTACCGCCATGAAGTGCCACCCTGGAGAGAAAGGAACAGACAGATACGACACTCTCCTTATCATCGAAGAGGAAATTATGAAGCACCCCACTGGAGCGAAAAGGGCAGACTTAGGAGTCAGCAGCACCAAATATACTACGCAAGAAAGCCACAGCCGCATTCGGAAGCACCACCTGCACCTGCAGTGGACTTAGCCCAGTATAGAACAGTGCCACCGCCGTGCGTAAACTGTGGAAAATTTGGGCACCTAAGGGCTGATTGCAGGGTGCAACAGTTTGCAGGACAGCCAAAAAACGGAATAGGAGACCGTTAGCTCCTATAATAAATCCCAGCGTAATACTCCAAGTGAATGGTACACCTGTTACCGCACTTCTTGACACCGGAGCAAATATATGCTTGGTAAAAGAGCGTGTGGTTGCGGGGATCAAAAATGCTAGTGTAAAAGGAACATCCACTGCATTAAAGACAATTGGAGAGGAACCCGTACCAGTGCTGGGAAAGATTAATGTGCCAATCAAAGTTAACGGTCAGAAAATTGTTCAGAGATGTTTTGTTGTGCGGGAAAATGCATTCCCAGGAGACCTGCTAATAGGAGTGGAAGTAATGAACAAAGTCAACGCAAAGCTAGACTTCGGAAAATGTAGGGCATCATTCTGTGGCACTTACGTGAACATGTTTTCAGCACCAGGACACGCTTCTCCGAAAATTCTGTGTGTAACGCGGGAAGAAAAATCAGTAACTCTGGCTGAGGATATTACAGTGAAGCCTCGCACGCAAGCCATGGTAAAGTGCCGAGCAGATGGCAAGTTTGATGGGAAGGAAGTAATTTTAGAGCCTAGAATTAAGTGGGCGCAGTACGTCGGAGCCACCGCTGCAAAGGTACAAAACGGGTATGTTTTGATGCCTGTACTTAACCCTTTTGCCGAAGAAATCGCTCTGACTGAAGGAGCAATAATTGCAACATGCCACGAAATCTCGAATGAAGATGCAACTGCAGAAGAAAACAATGCGGAAAATAGCGAAGCAGAAAATTGCCGCAGAGAGAAGCGCTTTCAGCAAATTGATGAGCTTAACCTCAGCCACTTGGATGCTGAAAAACAAGGACAAGTCAGAAACCTGTTGAAGGAATATCACAAGACGATTAGTGCAGACGAGATGAATATTGGCCATGTGAGAGGAGTGAAATACAAAATTTTGCTGAGTGATTACAGGCCAATTCAAACGAAAGGATGGCGTATTCCGTACTCCAGCCAAGAAATTATTGATAAAAAGGTCTCGGAGATGATCGAAAGTGGAGTTGTGCAAGAGAGTACAAGTGCTTGGAAAAACCCGCTCGTACTCGTAAAGAAGCCAGGAGGAGGCCACAGAGTTTGCCTTGATTTGCGAGCTGTAAACATGCGGGTGATAAACGAACATTATCCGATTCCACACATTGTAGGGACACTGGAGGAGGTGGCTGGCAAAGAATACTATTCCTTTGTCGATGCAAAATCAGCCTTCCATCAAATTGAGCTCGATGAAGAAAGTAAGCAGTACACGGCATTTCAGACTCGACAAGGCAACTTCGAATTCTCTAGGCTACCTATGGGACTCAAGTGCTCAACATCAGTGTACCAGAGAGTAATTTGTCATGTTCTGAAAAGGCAACTTGGAAAATTCGCCGCTATTTACTTGGATGATGTGTGCGTTAGCTCTATGACTTTTGAGAGCCACCTAGAAAATTTAAGGGAAGTGTTGCACGAGTTTCAATGTGCCGGAGTAAAAATAGGCTTAGACAAGTGCAAATTTGCGCAAAAACAAGTGAAGTACCTAGGATGTTACATCAGTCGTGAGGGACTTATTCCAGATCCCAAGAACGTGGACGCAATGCAGAATTACCCTAGACCGACGACCGCGCGCAAAGTCCAATCCTTCGTCGCAGCACTCAACTTCTACCGGCGGTTCATTCCGCATTTCGCTACAACAGCTGCACCCCTTAATGCTCTGACAAAAAAGGGGGCAAGGTTCAAGTGGGAGGAAGAACACGAGCAAGCCTTCTGCAAACTTAAGCAACTCATGATAGAAGCTTCAGTTCTGAAGAAGCCTTCTCTAAATGAGACGTATTACTTGAGCTGTGATGCCTCAAATGAGGGCTCTGGCGCGGTCCTTGCGCAAAAATGTAATGGTAAGGAACAACCGATTGGATACTTCAGCAAAAGATTCAATGATGCTGAAAAACGTTATTCAATTACGGAGCGGGAAGGATTAGCAGTGGTCGCCGCTGTAATTCACTTTTCACCTTACCTGTACGGCAATAAATTTGTTGTAATTACTGACCACACAGCTCTCAAATATTTGTTCAAAGGTAAAAATACCAAGAACAACAGAATTATGAGATGGGCCCTAACACTCTCTCAATATGATTTTGAGGTGATTTATCGGCCAGGAACTCAGAACGTGGTGCCCGACGCATTGTCGAGAAATATTGCGAACGATAACGAAGAAGAAAATCGAGACGACGAAGCCCCTAAAACAGTGTTCGTCACGACGATGTTACATGAAACTCCCAATGTACAAGAGGCGGAAAGTAGTTTGCAGAAAGAAAATGTGAGAGCAGAACAGTTGAAAGATCCCGTTTGGGGGCCTGTACTGAGGTATCTTGAAGGTGACAAATCAGGGGACGCTCCAAGTCTCGCTCTGAAAGCCGAAATCTTCACTGACGGAGGCATCTTGCATTTCAGGAAAACCCAACGAAAGCCTAACAGAACAAGGCACTTGATCGTGGTGCCAGACGCTCTGAGAGAAGCAGCAATAACGTTAGCGCATGACAGCACAATTGGTGCACACCAAGGTCGTGCTAAAACGTGGAAAAAGCTCATGGAGTTCGGGTACTGGATTAACATGGCGCGTGACGTTAACAAGTACGTCGATTCGTGCATGCAATGTCAAAAACGTAAGATCAACAATCGCATTTGTGTTAGCATGGGTTCATTCCCTGAAATTGACAAGCCTCTGGACAGAATAGGCGTTGATTTAATCGAAATGCCTGTCTCGAACGAGGGACACAAGTACATCCTAACCGTGGTCGATCACTTTAGTCGATATGTTGCAGCGTTTCCGCTCAGAAGCAAGACCACTGAGGAAGTAACGAAAGCGTTGACTAAGTTCGTTACTACGTACGGCCCGGCGAAAACGCTCATCTCAGACAGGGGAACCGAGTTCACGTCAGCTTTGTTCAGAAATGTGTGTGAAAAATTGAAAATAAAATACTACAACACATCAGCATATCATCCCCAATCAAACGGAATGACGGAACGGCAGAATCAGAATATCAAGACTGTTTTATCACACCTTGCCGCTAATGATCAAGACTCGTGGCCTGATGCACTTCCTTGGACATGCCTGGCACTGAACACCAGCTACCAGAGCGTCATTGAAGAAATTCCGTATTATTTATTTTTTGGTAGGGACGCTGAAATTCCTGTGGTTGACTGGTTAAAAACCCCTCGCATGGATTACTCTCTAGGTGAGAATTACAGTGCCGAGGTAAGCTTACGACTCCACAATGCGTTCAACATGGTGAAGGTAAAATCTAAAGCCTCACACGATAAATCGGTGCAGTTAAAGGAGCGCGGAGTGAAAAACAGTCAGGTGCAAGTGGGCGATATTGTCTTGCTGCATAATCCAACGGGAAAGGCGGAAGTTGCAAATACATGGCCTACCGATTGGGTCGGCCCCTACCGGGTTACAGTAAGAACAGAGACGAATGCCATAATAAAGGCGCTCTATAGTAACTGCGAGAGAAGAGTTCACCTCGATAGATTGAAAATTGCCCACTTGAGAGGTGAAGCTTACCCCTGCAACCAGAATGCCGCGGCGCCGCCAAATGCCGGATGTGAAGCTATCGACAGCGAGGACGAAGATAGGCCAGAAAACGCTGCGAATGAACAGGCTACGTCGGTGACTCAGCGAAAATATAACTTACGTTCTCGGTGTAGGTGAACCGCCAACTAGAAACGAACTACAGAGGACTGAAATCATACATCAACTTGACTTTGCGGGATGTGTTCTTGTGTGTTTAATTTTTGAAAACTCTTGCGTAGGAGTAAGTTTTTTAGCGTTGCATTGCTTTAATCTAGATGCGTTCTTTAGTAGAATTGTGTTATTCTAGCTGTGAATAAATCTAATCTCACTCACTAGAGTGTGATGCTTTGTTCAATAGGAATATGCTCTAGGTTATGTAACTCCAACTTGCTTTGCTCACAAGAAATTTCGTTTGGACGAAAATCTTGTTGAGTGATCTAATCTTACACTATGCTTAGTTCTCATTCTCTCTTGCTAAGTAAAGGGAAGTTGAGCGTTTATTAGGTTAACGTCGTGTGTTTCTCAAGAGGAGTACTTTGTTTCCTTTGTAGGATGCGTATGTTCTCGCCAGCTTCGCGTGAAGCGTGCTCGCTTCATACGAAACAGCTCTAGAGAATGAATTAAGTTTCATCAGAAGTACTTAGGCTGAGGCTATCTCAGGCTAGCTGATTTTATCTATACCTTTAGACCGTTCATTTTCACAACGGGGAAAATAAGTTTAGCGTCTTATTGAAATTTCGTATTCTTTTGTACTGTAGCGTTGAATTTCTGACTCTGTGTCTTACTCTTGCCCTGAAAGAATATCGTAAACACGGTATTCCGGAAGGAATTATTCTCCTCTTACTCTGTAGAAGCATAGTACATTTCTTTTCAGACTTAAGGAATTAATTTCTTGGTAGATTAGCGTAGTATGTACTTCAGCACAGAACAGGCCGGAACAATTGCATAACACGAATACGTCTCGTATGAGCAGCAAATTAAGGAAGGATCACGTGGAATATAAGTAATTATTTACAAAAATAACTAACAAATAACAACAGTACAACATAGGGGATTCATCGCACTTGTATTGGGATCATTCACTGTGGGACAAATTCCAGCGTTGCCGTGGGAAACGACGAAAGATGTATGTACGGCTGGAAATTTTGCACCCTGTTCTGAAGAATGCCGAAGGCACAAGTAATTAGCTCAGAGCCGCTTGCGGTTGAGCTGCAGCCAGAGGTCGCGCACCATGTTCGAAGAATGCGGAGGACATCAGTAATAGCTTAACTCGCCAGTGGTCAGGCTGTAAGGAGGACATCGTTAGTGCCGAGCCAGGAAGGACTTCTCGACTAATAATATTAATTAGCAGCACTCGACACTTCGAAGTGGAAAGCACCACAGAGCGCCGCAGTACCAGGATGAGGAAGGAAGAATAAACGAAATTAAAGCATGTGATATTATAGGGTGCCTAGATGTACTAGCGTTCAAAAATGCTTTTATACAGTGGACACTCCAATGAAATAATAATAATGCTTTTATATGACTGGGTGTTGAAACGTACTTAAGTATTTTGGAATTTGCGTCGTGACATTTATGCCTGGTGAGGCATTCCTGAAATTCGACTGCAAGTGTCCTGTGAATTTACTAGGCAAATTATCACATTGGAATATTGAAGCCGCATTTTAGGCATCTCTATTTATACGTGAAATAAAAATTAAAAGAGATTACGTCGGATAGCCTTTGAATGATACGTACGATCTTCAAAGTATATTAACCCACGAAATTCTCGCATAAATAAGAATGTTCACTCGGAGAAAATGAAATATTATTTGTGTCTATCGGATTCCACGTCGACGTCAAGGAATGCTGAAGGGGAATTCTACAGGATACCAGCGTGCACTGCGCAGGATTGTGCCTCGGAATACTTCAGCATTACTTCGTGGGATTAGGAACCCTATCGCGAAGGGAGACCATATTGAATGAAATTTATCGACGATTCTACTCGTATTCTTCGACAGGTCAACATAAGTTCCTGATCTGCCAATTCGTCTCATCAACGAATAGGCATTCATGAGTAATCTGCCGATTAAAAATTTGAGTTTGAATAGACGTCATAAAAATATATGTGAAACATTGCACTTAACATGATTTAGTGGTAATTTGAATCGTGATAATGATACATCTTACAAAAGGAAATCGTGCAGTTAGTAGGGTGTATAGAAATGTTATACGAGTCTGGAGATTGGGCTCGCAATACTTCCTCATGAAATTAAGTACCCATCTTCAACGCGTGTGTGAAGCTATTGAAATGCCAGAAGAGAAGCATGGAAAGAGAGCAAATTCGTCAACGATACCAAAGGAATCGACATCGAATAGTCAACAGCAACGTCAAGGACTTGGACAACAGAATATGCAAGCGGGAATTGAAACCTATGGAAAGTAAAATCATCGATACTTTAGGATGTCTGAGGAGTGGGAAAGGTGCCCGTGAAATTTGGTGAATGTTATTAGGGTCAAGTACTCGAGTATTTAGTACGCACTTTACTTCGGCGGGGAAAAAACAGATACATCGGTTAGAAGAACACGACACAATATATCACGCTGTGGCTGATAGTAATGATTGTAGTGTTAATTGTAAGGTACCCTGTTTCTGCGGAACAAAGTTTAGATGATAATGTGCTTAAGTAGAATTTACCATGTGTGTCTTATATTGGCTGCATACTGTAGTACTTATTATTCAATAAATAGCTGAAGGCTAATTCAAAAAAATTGTCAGGCCAATTTTTTTTAACTCTAGGAGGGCCGTCTGTCGAGAATATGTTCAGAATGATCAAATTTTGCGAATTAAAAAATGAAAAGTCTTGTAATTGTGTGTAATGTAACAAATTTGTGCTCACGTAAAAAGTTGTGTCTTGAAATATCTCAGAAAATCCCAGCAGCCAGGGGGGTCGCTTCAACATGAATGTTTTATGTCGCTTCAACATGTATGTTTTTACGCCTGTATGTTTTCTTTCAACTCAGCAATGTTAGGAGGCTGCGATAAGGTGCGAGAGCCAAACGATGTATGTTTACAGTGTGTGTTGTCTCTGGAGAGGACTTTGGCAAATCTTTCATTAGGGCGAGCACTTGGAAAACCTGAGACGCGCGAAAAAATGCCCACACAAGCGCGAACAAAGTCGCCTTCTTGTCAAAGATAAATCGACACATAAATCGCGACCCTTGAGCTGCGAGGGTGAACGGAATAACGGTTTCGAAGGAGCCTGAGCGTGGGAGACAATGAGGCTAAGAAAAAATAAATAAAGACGAACTGCGGGACTACCAATGAGAAGAGATGTGGGCGGTCACTGGCAGGGTCTGAGGATTCTCATAGGCCGAAGGTGAGAGTGCACAACCCTCGAAGAAAACACGCCAGGGCTCAAGGCGTCTGAGGAACAATGGACAGTTCGACCGGCGTAACCGTAACGTGAGGTGCAACCTAGAAACGCGGGTGTGTTCACAATAACAAGCGCAATAATAAGAAAAGTGGCTATATTGAAAATTATACTAAGTTTCACGCTATAATGTAATCCAGAAAGTAACACATTCTCGTTTCACTTGCAGAAAATTTACGTGTTCCCGTCACCACGTTCACAAAGGGGAAATTTATCAAAACATAACCCACCGTGGGAGTTATTGATGGAACATGGAGATGCTGCACTAGAAGGGAGGGTAAGAGATGCATTTCTTAAAAAAGAAAGAGTAAAGATATTGTTGAGATAAATATTGCGATAATTCATTGTCATTCAGTCATTGATGCGCTTAAAAAAGTA
Organism: Morinoia aosen; assembly: GCA_030386875.1. NCBI lineage: Eukaryota > Metazoa > Arthropoda > Malacostraca > Amphipoda > Talitridae > Morinoia > Morinoia aosen. The sequence goes on along the minus strand of CM059579.1, from coordinate 53,551,057 downwards.
ACAAGTTAAATTTTTATCTTTGACAGGCGGGACGGTAATGCAGTCATACATCTGAGGATTGATCAGCTCGAATGAAGGGAATCGACGTGTGAACATGCTGAAACGAAATGAGCAAGATAACGTCCTCACTAGACATTTTCTGAACAGTGCATAAGATAGGCCTTTGAACTGAAGCGAGTCGCGGACGAATTTTGTGGTTGAAGTGACCTTCGCCTACTGGGCTGCTGGGGGGCGCTGAGATATTGTAGGCATTATTTGTGTTATGTTTGGGTGCATAAGCAATCTGCGGTTAAAGGCTGGCCAGCCAATATTTCTGTGTAATTATGTGATGTAAGTCATTTGACGTATGCTATTTGCTTTCATTACTTAATTAGCATTGTTCCTAACACCATTCATTGTGTGTACGCTCATTGATGTTTGTATGACGTATAGCTGGAAATTATAAATGTTAAGCATAGTTCATCCTGTGTATCATGCCCCACCATATTAGAAGCGATCAATCGTACCACCAAGGAGGGCGCCCAGAAAATGCGCTGCGTAAGTGGGTCAGCGATCCCCGGTGAGTACCTTTCTTTTAGTATATGTACTGTAATTGCCGATGATAATTCATTTAATTTGTGTTGTGTATATAGCCTGGAGGTGTGCCATTCCTCTATTCCGAGAACCTGATCTTCTTGTTAATGAATTGTTAACAAGGAGGCGAAGGGTAACATTTCTCGTGACACAGATTCCGTGTTCCCATAGCTACATACTGAATGGTGCCTTCGTCCTTCCTCTCTCTGGAACACCTTTGTAGTGGTTAGGGTGATTTAGTTAAATTAACTTATAATGGAAACTTTAGAGGCAACTATACTAAAATTTATGAAGAAAACTATGTATCTGAAATGAAATGTCACCGTTTCACTTTTACTGGGAAATTGAGGCAGAGGGTGTCAGAAGAAATTTGTGAGTGCTGGGTTTATCAAGAATTAATTGTCTCTGCGCGATTTCTGGCATGAGTGTCTGCCTACCAGGAAACTAGAAGAGATGATTGGTAACGTAAACTACGGAGACGGTGTTCAAACGTCATCAGTCCAGCTGGTAGGAAAGTTCTTTCGAGTATTAAATAGTTACCTACGAAACGGACTTTAGCACTTAACGCTGCCAAGTCGACAGAGGAACTTACGCGGCGTGCTGTACTACTGCGATGGCGTAAAATGTTTAAAAATTCAGCCCCTTGGTCTCTCAAATTTTCCAAGCGCCGGACACGATTCTATCTGCAGGCTGCGTAAGAGCACACTTGTGTGCGATTTTGCAAGTTCGATTCTAAACATTGAATTTGAGTTGGCGTGCAAGTGAATACTACTATTTATGTCTGTACAGTTTAAACATCTATCTCACAAGCCGTAATCTGGCCAGCTTGGATAAACTGCTCATAATCTATCGTAGTGCTCTGTTGCAAACAATCGCTAATTCTTGCTTAATGCACTTAGCATTGCGCAACTGTGTTCATGTGCTGCTTTCTGATGAAATCCCCTCAAGGAGATTCAACTGTTATCTCTGTGGGAATTAGCTCTCCCAAGAGTAAGATGCGAGTTCCCGAAGTGAAGGTTAAGCAGGCCTTCCTCGCTTTTAATTTGTATAGTTTTGTTTTGTTATGGACTGTCTTTTTTTCGATCCATTGCTGTCCTATCTTCCAGTACCACAACCTTCTTTTTCAACTTTACCTTGTTTCTAAAACTTCTTTCATTCATGCTGTTTCTATGTACTGGGTGTGGGGAAAAACCTTATGCATGGATTCCCTGTTCCCTTAATTCCATACTTAATTATATTATTGATACCTCATTTTTTCTTTCTTGGGGTTAGGGAGGCTGAAACTAATGTACAATCGAATCTAATCTTCTGATAGAATTTGTAATAATTTAAAACACAGTTACTCTTCCAATTTTTCGCTAAATTTTTAATAACATGTTTCACAAGTTTGTAATCCGCGGATAAAAGTTCAAATTTCTTGTTGGGAAATTCAGTTTGCCATTTTTCCCTAGGTATCAAATTTCCCACAAAATATTTCGTTCGAAAATCCTCTCAAAATTTAGGGTTCAAATTTCTCGCTAGGTCAAATAATTCAATTTTTTATTACTCGACTTACGAAATGCATCCGTGGATTTCTGAATTGAATTGTTAGTGTTAACGCAGCGTTCTTCACCCCAAGGTAGCTATTTTTACTACAGTTATTGAAAAAAAATAGGTCCGTAGCCTATGTAACGTGTTGGGTTTTTGTACACGGCCGGTGTTGTAATATTTCGGAGCTTGTTCATAATTTGAACGGCAAGATTATGATAGGAACATTTCTTCACTGAGTGTGTTGTATTGACAGGCCCTGAGTGAGATTCTACTCATACGCAGCTGCTAGAATAGAATTAATTCAAGTGCATTAGCTGAAAAACTGAACTAGTTTGAAATTTCCCATCTAAACAGCTTGGGTTTCTCTTAACTTTATCCGATCCGACTTGAAATTCCTTCCGGGAGCATTGAAACTTGCTAACTGCCATTCCTGATTTCTCAATCAATAGACACGTCATTCTCGACTCTGAAAAACCTGATGGGTTGGGATTTTTTTAGCCGTACTGATGTTGACGCGTCAATTGTGCGCCAAAACCGATCCAACGTCAAGACAGTTAAGCGTGGATAAAGTCCAAGCAAATCGCTCGTCAAAAATATGACAGGCCTTCGCTGTGAACTGCGGCTAGACGTCCGCCTCACACGTTCGCCGTCGGAGCCCACCCTCCGCTGCACGAGCTCTTGAACTGAGATGAGTCTGCAAGAATGCGAGCACACAATGCACGAATTAAAGCCTGAGATTGCCAGCCTGAGGCGGCAAATATAATGGAAAACTCCCCCAATGCTTCGCTGCGGCTAACGTTGACCGACAGGATATCTTCGTTTCGAGGGCTTGAGGTCAAGTTTTTTTCTGTGATGGGCGGAAAATTTACCGCAGGTCGTAGCCGGCGTTTAAATTGGAGTTAGGACTAGAGCTAATCAGCCAATTCATTTCATAAAGTTCTGCTGTATTGCGCGTGTCCTTGTGAAACCGTTTGTGATAATTTTTTTGTTCTAGAAATATCAGGTAACTGATTTTTCACGCAAAATTTTCAAGCTAAATATATTTGATTTCCGACTTTATCCGTATCGATGTTCTTTGTGCTATAAGAACATTCATTTTTACGAGTGTAATATAGAACTATGTTGTTTTCACAAATCGTTCTTAATCACGTATTCTCTCCGGGAACTAATATTTGTTCGTAATCCTTCAGCATAATTTGGTTGAGCTGCAATTATCATCCCACTTGATTCAATAGGTGGTGAACTAATCGTCGCGGTGACAGTTATTTAATGAAACTGAACTTGAGGAGAAACGGTACGATGGTAAAAGTTAAATATTTCATAACTTTACTTCGTCAGGAGCAAATGTGTAAATTGATCAATTATGCGTCAGACTTACTGAACGCCACTCTCTCGCCTCAATGCACTCCATCCTTTTCTGCGCTTTTTTTTAATGTTAAACTAAAATCGATGCATTTTAATTACGTCTGTAGCAAACATTACCATATCAGAATACTACATCTGGAATTAATTATGAAAAATTGAACCAACTTTCGTTAAATGTTCCATTTTAAGCGCACTGTGAAGGGTCAAAACATCATTCCAGCCACTATCTGCACATCACAACGCACCTCAAACTATTCAGTTCGGGAGCGCAGCACGGAGGCAGTAATGAAGCCGTCGTCGAGTGGCCAGCCGCCTCGTGAGGCGTGTCCACCACGCCGGGCAGCAGGCTGCCGAGTTCAAGGTTCCATGCTCGCTTGCATTCACGCCACCTGCGCTCAATTCCAGCATGGCTTCCCAGAATTCCAAACTCTTCACCCGTGTGGTTTCTTAGGCAAACTGATTTTTTTTCCGGTTTACGCTAGCGGTACTGATCTAAGTTAGGGAAGAAACGTTGAAATGAGAAATCTAATGCGAAACTGCTGCTATCGTTTCAGAATTTGACCGCTCTGTAAGATCCAACTGAGAAGTGTTGTAACTAATTCTTTCACAGTAACGAACAGCACTTCCTTCTAACGTGCACGTCTTCATCAATGTTGATGCGTACGTGGTTCACTTTCCAATACTTCATTCGAGGTGCATCATTGTTCTCCAAGCCCGATTAGGAAATATAAAAAGTAAGGCACGAATTCAGTGGCTCTCTATTCAGTTATGGTTGTCTTTGTTGGGGACATAATTTATGGATTCAACCGAATATTGTTTATACGGGCATTTGTGGTATGTCTATACTCATATAACACATTGCAGTCAACCGTGTGTTTTCGTAGTGTTCTTTTTAATATTCATCGCGTATTGCTTCTTAAAGGAGGCGTTGATGTAAATTTATTAAGTAAAAAATCGAATTATGAGACATTTTAAGTGCCTGAACCAAATAGTCATGAATCATTTGGGGGATTTTTCTGTCAGGAGACTTTCCTGTGACTATTTTTAAAAAAATATGATTGATGATGCAACGTTTCATATAAGTTTCTGAGCGGAGCTCGAATTTTTTAATGTGCTTTCAAATTTTAAAATATAATTGTTATAAATTACCATCTATGCTTGATATGAGCGCCAATTAATTGTAATTATATAATTGGGTTTTCCCATAAATTATATGATGTTTTGCATCTAATTTTGTTTCTTTGCTTTCTTCCGGTCAAAGAAAAAAAATGTTCATTATTTCGACAAAATTTCAAGAGTACGATGTTTTTTTTAGCCTTTTGTCACTTTTTTGTTTGCTTTCTCCCAAGTCTACCATGGCTATCTTCCTATGACTGACTTGATGTACTTGGTTTCAAGCAAATGATAGTAATTATTCTGCCATTAATGAGAACAACAGAGAATCGAGGAGGAAAATATAATCGGTAACTCTCATGCTCATGCGCCACTGAAGAAATAAAACCTGTCTACATGGGAAAAGGACATTGGAAAAGGAAAACAGGAAAAGAAGTAAATAAAATATGGCTACGCCCTGGTGGTACCATTCACTGAAACGAAAAATAACTAAGAGGACCAGCGTCAAGCACTTAGCGATCCAGGCTTCTCAGGTTGATTAAACTCCTCAAAATTCAAGGAAAGCTGCACAGATTGGAAAAAAGAGTATGTGGAAAAATTGTGGTATATTTAAACCTTTTTTCCCACTCAGGGGGATACAACTATTGTATCTATGGGAATTAGCGCTCCCAGGGGGACTATGTGAGGGCCTGAGCTAAAAGTTAGGTAGGCTTTCTTTTTGTTAAAATAGAATAGGTTTTTGTTTTGTTACGAACCATCTTTTTTCGGTTCACTGCTGTCCTGTTGTTCAGCACCTACTACTTTCTTCTTCAACTATTTCTTGTTTCATGATCTTCTTTCTTAGCTTTCTGTTTCTGTGCCTTTTCTGCATAGATTCCGCGTTTCCTTAACTCCATACTAAATGGTGCCTTCTTCCTTCCTCTCTTAGATAGCCTTTGTTGCGGATAGGGAGGCTTAAACTAACTAATAATCTAATCTTAAACCTTTTTTCATTTTTGTCGTTGATTGTGTTAGAGGACATAGATAGTTCGAAATTTTGTACGATTTGGGCTCACCAGTTCTGCCACAGCATAGCGTATACTACCCGCGTTAATATTATAGACCTGTACTTCCCATGATAAAGTCTAATGCCTTGAATGATTTCATGCAGAGAACAAGCTGAATAAATCGTCTCTTGATAGGTCATCGCACCGGAAGGAGGCGGCGGCGTGCTGTCGTAAAGGAAGGTTTTCAGGCCACAGCGTGGGGTTGTACAGGCGGGCTTCGTCTTTAAAATCAGAGCTCTATTGAATGCTGTTACTCAGAGAAATTAAGGAACTGAAAAACAAGCCAATATTTCAGTGCATTAAAGTAAATAGGTTCCGTTGTACGAAATGTTTAATTGGGTTGGCTAAATTGTAAAAATCTCTGTCTTGAAAATTAGGCTGCGATTTTACTACATTAGCCTGCTGAAGATACTAGTGATAGCCCATTGAATAGATAACCAGTGCAATGATCTAAAAATGAAGTTATTTAAATTTTTGAATTTCTGTTTGTTTATGAGTTTGAAGAACTCTGTCATCACCGTAACATTGGTATAAAAACATACTTCCTACCTTTTATTCGGCACACAAGTAGAGTTCGTAGCCATTATTTGTCAGCTCCGCTGTTCGTGCAAGTGGAGCTCCCCGCTCACTTTCTTATCACAACATAACAGGTAACAATGATGTGCGTCTCAGTTGCTCTGACATCATACAGCACGTCGCCCACTTCATGGACTGATAGAACTGTGCCCTGCGGGATGAGCGTCGCGCACGCATGAGTCTGGCTGAGCAGCGAAAGCATGACGTCTGTTATGCTCCAGCTTAGCTGCAGCGTGCATAGCAAAAGCAAGACTGCCTTGCTAGATTTTGGTTCGTCACGATGCTCATGGGAGAATGGGAGAATTGCGAGAATTGTTCGATTGTGACCACAATCTGCGAACTGCATGATGCACGAGGGCCAAGCTTGCGTGAGCAATTCTCATTCGCTTATCGGAAGACTGTGCAACCGCAGTCGACAGACATGGTATCATCTCAAGCATTAGCCTTGATCACTCCACGTTGAGTAAGCGCGAGAACGAGTTTACCAGGGGTCTAGGTTTATGAGGTCCACGCTCAAAGTTTGATGAGATTTCTTCATTTTGTGTGCTCAGCGTATCTGTCTCAACAACGCTGAGAATTTGATTATCACTTTCGGCCGATGTTTTTCGTTCCTTTTTACTGGACAGCCACAGCGAGCGCGAAGAATTTGCCCAGGGCCATCGCTGAGGAGACCTCACATCTGCTTGGTCTCCACAATGACGCCCTGCGGCCCCTTGGGGTGCAATTGCTGAAGATGCATATAACTCCTGTTGCATAGCAAACCTTTCTGTTGCCGTGCTATTAATCTGAAACGCGAGGGATATACGCGTGTGAACATTTGCGGATTATGTTAACAAGAATGACATCACCTGCTTTTAGTCAAGTTCACGTTCTTCGACTTCGTTGCACCTTACTGTATGCAAAACAGGAGATAAATTAATGTTGATAAGTATGAGAATTTCAGATTGAGCCAAGGGCTTGTCGTGCGTAATCACATTAGAAGTGTCGTGTCTGATGGTTATAGTTGACGATTGGTTCTCACGGTTAGTTATTGCAGAGGAGCAGTCTTCTTCTGCTGGAGTTTATATTGGTTATTACTCGGCCCAATTTCGTAACCGACGATTAGTCGTAAAGGATCGTATACATCCTCATTGTCTCCTTGTGAGAGTAGCATTGACAAGCATTCGCATGGGTTACTCGAGGTGAGCTTCCATGTGATCTTCGACCCTGTGGAGTGTACGACGTCGTCTTCTGACTGCCCTGCAGGCAGCGCGTGGCTTCCCCGCTGAACACTTCCTGCCTATTGCAGCGCGAACTTTTTGTGATTCATTTCATTGCATCGTTTTTTTCGGGTGTGTTGCTTTTTTTAATGCATTTAGTGTGCACAGCCTATCAGTCAGCGTAAAAGATCAAATGAGTTGGGATGGGAATGATTTTACTGATTTTACTGTGAATTATTTTCCACCATATTCACATTTGGTGTCTGAAGAAAGCAAACATAGGCACAGATAAGCATTCCCGTTCACTAGGTACTCGATTCAAGTCCACGAAAGAATTACATCGTAACAAGCGACTGTAGTGCAAAATGTTGAATTGCCCCCAGGTTACTTAACTAGTGATGATTATTTTTGAAGTGAAAACTTGCGAAGGTAAAGTGGGGTAAAAGTGTGTGAAGCTTATTCATTAACTTTGCTAATTCTTTTTATTGTTATTCAATGCAGCTATTTCAAATCCATTCGATTCCCTGTTCCTGCGCATATTTCTTGAACGTTCACACGTGCTCGAACTTATGACCTGTAAAAACCTGTTTCAAAATAATTTACTTTTGATGATAACGGTTGACTGATAAAAGCTGGTATTTTGGAATACTCGTGTTAAGTACAAGCATACTAGCAGGAACATTATAGTATTTCTTATTTTTTTCAATGCGAACGTGCCGCAGTTGAACAATTAATTTACGAGAATACGTTCTACCATATTTTTACGTAATTCATGTTAGGATTTTCGCCTGTCATGTTATTATAATTTACCATGGCGTGCATCGTGAAAAATTTATTTGAAAAGGTCTCCCTAATTTTATTCGTTAATGCTGTTTTATCATCTAAGCTAAGTTATTCACATTGCCTCACAATGTCCAATTTGTACCTGAGCGGTGGTTGTAACACAATCAACTACGGCTCTGTTTCAAGCCGAGGTCGCGTAGCGTTGTACTCCGCATTGTCTACCCGCACTTGCGCAATGCCTGGTGGACGAGAAGCGCGTGTTCTGCGCTCTAATTCTCAGACCACGAACCAAATTTTCGAACAAGTAACGTCGTTGTAGCGGTACAACTGACAGTTTAATTTTGTTTGTTGATTTGGCTACGTTACGGGCTATTTTTTTCGGGCCAAAATCCTCAAGTAAGAGCTGTGTAAACATACCTAGGGCTTTAATTTTACCTTGAGAAACTTTAAATTTAGAACTATTGTCATGTAGAAAAGACTGTATAGTGCAGCCAAGTCGACAGAAAATTTTTCGCTACCGGCTGTGCCGATACAGCTCAACTAATTGAATTGCTTGGAAACTCGGCGGTAAAACACTGTGTGTGTGTGTGCTGCTTAATTCGTCATTAACTTTGATTTTTCAGTTCTAATTCAAGACGCTGTTCTTTGCTAAGGTATGAGCTTCAAGTCCACTAATTGGCACTGTAGTCATCGAATTGACAAACTTTAATTTTAGTAGCGTAAACTTTTTATTTACTTTTTAATTTACGTAAACAGAACATTTTTCAATATTGCTCGCATACTTTTATTATAAAATAATTTTTAAACTTGTTCTGTGAATTTGCAGAGACAAATGATTTCCAATTGAATGATTCGAATTACAATTACAAAATTCAGAGTCCTGATGAACTGGGTTGATCTTCACAAATAATGTTGTTAAGAACATCTCTCTGTTTACCTCTAACTCACATCCATTTATTGTAATTTTATCCTATGAACCCATTATCACGTACATTTTTTTTCATAGGAATTCTTAAAACTTGAAATAATTTCACTGGAGTTAACTCAGATTGGATCGGACTACACCTGGTAACGTAATTACGATTTACTAATTACTTCACCTTGTCTCAGGAGTCTGACGAATGTTGTTATCCTAGTGTGAACATTTCCTCGATCACGTAAGACATTAAATTATGAGAGTCACCTTGGAGCGTGGTGTCTCCGCTGGGTGGCCGGTCTCGGCTCTCCCATGACATCGCTTGCTGCATCTCAGCGTCTCGCGCAGCCCATCTTTGCGGACCTCAGAACTTGGGAAGAAACAGTGTTCGATGAGATGGAATTATCACACACAATTATGATTGTCTGTGATAATAATTCACAAACTATGTAGAGATTTATTAAAAGTTTCCAGTTTCTAATATTTGCTATTTGTGTGAAGTAAAGGGTATGTGTTTGAAGATTTGAATTTTCAAAAAATTGTTTCTTATTGTGGCTTTGGTAATATCACTCCATCAATTTTTCTCTCAGCTGCGAAACTAAAGTAAAACTGCTGTTGAGTTCGTATTATATATGCGCGATAATTAACGAGTGACTAATTAAAGATGGGAATATTTTCAGAGGCTTCTATCATGTTTAGAAACTTTTTATTAATCTTGATTTTGATAGTTTTATTAGTTATATGATCACTTCTTATTTCCGCTTAACGTACCTAGAGTTCACTGACAAATTAAAGTTATCAAATGCTGTATATGCGTGATTCCATTCATTCACTTTCCTCGGAAAAATTAAGAAAAGTTTAAGAGTCCTCAGACCTCAGCAGTCGCGCCAGCAGCCATGTAGGACTCATAATTGGTTCCATAAACCGTACGTGGATGTTTCATTTCCACTAATTTGTGTCGTTTTCTTTTATAGTAGAAGGCGAGCTAGTATTCACTCGGTAGCTAGTGTTCATAAAGTATTCACTAAATTATTAGCTGTAAAGACAAAGCCTATTTGCAACTTTATTTCTTATAAACATATTAAAGTTGTTCCATTGACTTCTCCATGATGTACAGGTAGGGTTTAACACTGCTGACGAGAAAGCCCGTGTTAAATTCTTGTCAAATGCACAAACATTTATTGAAACAAGCACCTCTTCTGGGAATGTTGAAAACGGTAAGACAAGACATAATGAGAACCCTCTATTCAATGAGCTTACATCCCATTAACTCCCATTTAAGTTATGAATTAAAAATCTACTGCAATTGCAAACAAATGTAATTGTAAATATGGAACGTTCGATAGAATAAAATCTTGATGCATACCTTGCCCGTCCTTACGCTATGGGCTTTTTAAATCGTTGCACTGAGAAGAGACTTTCTGAGGTTTAACTTCTTAAACATAATCTTTCTTAAAAATCTTTCCGTTGAAGGAAAGATTTTTTGAATATTTCGACGGAGAGACTTTTCAACATTTGAAGTTTACATTAGTTTTCACTGTTGCCCAAAAAGCGCTTGGTGTAGGACTCGGCTTGAAATTTTGATCTTATACCTTTTGTTTCATGTTCGCTTTTGGTTTCTGAGTGTAGAAGAGTGCAACGCTACAAAATAACTCTCACGAAAACTTCATTATCATAAATAGTGACGACAGCGACCCTGTCTCCACTGAACAGGTTTGCACAGAAAAAGCTGAGTTTTTGAAGTTCAAAGTTGCAATATGCCGCACAAATCATGCGGTCGCGAAACCAATTCTCAAAGAAAAGAGTTTTATCGAATTCCTTGTTTCTTAGGTTAGGACTTCGTTACGAGGCTCAATTCCTCGTACACTCGAACTGACGCCCACCTCCACAGCGTCACAGCGCCATGATTGATCTGCGCACAGATCGTTCCAGTTCCTGAAGCCAGAGCAGCGGAAGCGAAGTTCCTGTCCTAGAGGTGGTTCAAGTTACACTCTCGCTCGTGCTCTCCTCCATGGTCGTTCATTAGCCCACGCTCGCTTTCCACAGAAGCGCCAAGCTTTATTTCGCCCATGATGTTAATATAGTTGACTGTTAGACATGAATTGAATTTTTGCATGTTACCTGTAACTATGTTTATGCTTAGAGTTAATAAATTTATCGCATCTTTTAAACTAACAGACCTGTATGCGCCTAACGTAATAGATAGAGCTCGCTTGGTGATGATGACAGCCTTTGATTATGGAAATGGTGTGGTTGTGTGAATGTGTTAGATTACTGAGATAATCGAGTTTTAGGTTATTCAATAGTTGAGTTCTTTCAGACATGTGCGCAATAATCTCATGTTGTTACACCAGTTTACTCTGAGAATCAGCTTCGTAATCTTTTTAACTTCATAGGTCCCCACCGAACCAGCTGGTAGCCATCACCATGAAATAGTGTTGGGATTGGGGGTTATAGGTGCTTTTTGAATTAATGTTTCTAGCGAATCAAAATTTATTTCGTTGTCCTTTAAATCTATTCGCATCCAATGAGTGAGCAAAAAAAAAATTCGTGACAAATTTCCATGCGTTTTCTTCGAAATGGAAACGTCATTTTTTAACCAGTCGTTGTCACGGGTATGAAGTTAGTGGATTAAAACACTTATTTCTCATTAACCATCTTGGTTTTTATTTAGAGTAATGCGTGTGGTTGATAAATCGCTTCATTACTTCTCAAGGTTAAGATTGGAGGAGCGCAACTTTCACCTATGGCTTCTGTGTTGCTTGAGCTTGACACATTTACTCAACTGGCTGCTTCCTAGCTCAAGTGAACTTTGAGACTCCTTTGTTATGTCTGTAATGATGCTTCTTTCTCACTCTAGCTATTGCATTATCGGGTCCACTTCTCGTGTTAATCATGACCACAAAAACTCACCTGTATACCGGAGCATCCATGATAAGCCAACCGTGTTAGTCGGCTGGCCGCCCTTGACCGAGCGTGTACCACAGCAGCTGTGCCGGGTGGCGGGTGCCCGCTCAGAGAGCCTGCCACCTACCGGCAGTTCAAACATTCATGTAGGGATATGGATTGCAAATAGCCCCATGACACATACTAGGAGAAAATTTTATTCGCGCTGACGTATTATTTTGGCAATCGATGTTTTAATGAATGGTTTTTAACATAATCGCTTAGGGACAGCTATTAAAGTATCGCTTGACTGCGTACACTGAAGAGATATCGAACTTTTAGTGGACTTTTTTTCAATTTGAAATAAGTCTTTCCCATTGAAAAAACAACGCGGGCTTACGACATGTTAGCAAGGGTCAGCATTGGTAATTTAGGTAGTAATTGTTGGAACCAAATTTTCGTTTTCTAAGGTACTGCAGTGGAAAGGAGAGTGAACTCTCCTGTTGCCGTAATTTAATTTGTTTAATTTTGCGTGAAGATAATCATTTCCATTTATGTTTCCTTGGTACAACGTAATATTTTCATGCTTGCTTGATTAACTTTTGTTCTACTATGAATTATTTAGGTTCAAGGTGTTATTTAGCATTTACTGTCAATTAATAATCGAATGATAACTGTTACTTTCGTCATTACTATTCGCCCAAACAATGGGTCGGCTTTTTAGTCTTTCACCTAATTTCATGGTGCTCCCGATCCGATGCAATGAAAACAACACACCTTCTGATGAGTTGTGTGTTTTAATTGAGTGTTCCATTGTATAAATTCTTTACTGAGAGACAAATGTCAATGGAAGGGCTTCGAATTCACGCACGAGTTTTTTTGTTTAGAAATAGAAACAAGTCATATTGAAGGAAGAATTCGTAATAGAAATAGAAAGTGACGCATTCTAGGCAACAGGGGGTCATCACAGACCGTCGTAAATTCTTTGATAGACCTTTTTATTACTCGTTCATCAGAGCATGTCAATTTCATCAGTAACATTGGAAACTTTGTTTTATTAACAGACCGTGACGTCCGGAAAACGTCTACTGCATGCTTGCTCAACTAATTTCAAGGTTCATCGTTGATTTGCAAATATGGTGTTTAAGGCTGAACTCATTCGCGATATTCAATTACGACGACTGATTATGGAACCTGCTTTGTGTTACTGTTTTCAATGTTCAAATAATGTATGGCTAAACTCCTTGTATAATTAATTCATTTAAATTCACAAAGAATTCACTTTATATACAGTGAAGATTACAATTTTTTAGATAACAGGTGAAACTTTCGTTAAATCTATTTCAACATGGGGTTTACGTAGCGTCAGAATGACTAATTCTGAAGCGGGTAACTGAGGGCATTCTTGGGTAGAGTGGCATTCATGGCTCACTGTCCACGCCACGCACTGGCCTCGAGGGAACTTTCTCGTAGATCCTTGTGAATGGACTGACATATGTTCATGCGGTCTCGAATTTCAAAGTTTATGTCGGAGAACACACTCTAGATATGCTACTCGTAACCTCACAGTTTGACGCCGTGTAGGCGGGGGCTGCTGATTTCGAGGAACCCTCGTACCTAGAATAGGTTACGTAACTCTGCTTCATGCTCCGAAGCATCATAAAAATATTTTTAGCATGACTCCTTATGCCAGTTTTGAGAAGCATTTAAAAGTTGTGGTTGCTCAATGCTTGAGACACTACGAGTCTGTTACCTACAATGGAGAATGAAAATTTACGTCTTTATGGAGTTTTGTTTTTCCATTATATGTAAAGTTTCCTTTCATGGCCTGATGAACCAAAATTAATGGAGTACCAACAGCAAAGGTCAGGTCTGAGATGCGGGTCAACGCGCTTTGCTCTCTGTGATGTGCCGCTCCAGTTGAGGTGGACGAGTGACATCACGCCTACGTTATTTTCCCCGGAGAATGAACTACTGTCAACACTAAGTAAAGTTCCGTATTTCATGCTCGCTGAAAGATTCCTTTGCTGGATCTCATTGTTGCTCTGTGATTGCTGATAGTACTTTCAATATTTCCTTTCCTTGTATATATATATTGAACTCGCAGTTCTATGGTTCGGCCGTGCTTTTGCGTCAGAATATTTTATTACACAAAAATCGGGCCTTCGTTGTTCAATTCAAAAAACAACACATATGACTGTGTTTGCTACAGCTTCATTCGTAAACATTTGACAGCTGCTTGTGAGTCAACTGAATTTTCAGCTCTTCTTGCCACACGTCGGGGTTTTTTAGTTGTACAATCTCTGGTCTGGCGAATCAACGGTGATAAAGCTTGGCATCCAACAGGAAACGATTGACTTTTGTACAGCTAGCTGTATCCACTCGTTGAATGTCAAACTAAAATTGTCTATATGTTTCGCAATTATAATCGGTAGTATTATTTTAATCGAAGACAAACTCGTCCAACTATACTTTTGGATTAGTGAAGTCATTCTCACTCGTCTCGAGTTTCTCCTAATGGAATATTCCCATTATGTATAAAGTAGAGTATTTTATTAGCATTGTATTTTCTACAAAATAAAATAGTTCGATAAAAAAAACTTAAGGCGCTATCGATTTGTACTTGCTGCAACGCTCATATTCGTCACTCTTACGGGCTGACATCTTGTATTGTAATTGGTTCATAAATTTAATAGCAGTACAATGCGGTAATTCGGACCCAGCTTCAACTTTTTTCTGTTCAATTACACGACTTTTTTCCGAATCACACTGATTGTAAAATTTTATTTACTTCTTGCTCTTGTGCCTCCCGATTGACAACTTGGGCGAGTCTTAAACTGTGATATTGTTCGAACGAAATGGAGATGCAATCTCGAGGTTCGGGTTTTGTGCGTTAATTAAACTATGGATTATATTATTAACCCTAAACAATATAAAAATAAAGTACTTTCGCGCGTGTCCTTAATTACATGGAAAATTTTTAGACAGTAATAAAACTTTCTGGTGCATGCAGGTTATTAAATCAATGGGTATGGGCGTTCATTGCTGTGGGGTGCTTGTGATTCTCAGCCATGAAGGCATGTGAGTGATGAATCATGGTGACCGTCGAAAACTTCCTTTCGCCAATATTGCAATATCATTTTGCGTCGAAGTTAGATTTTTTTATTGGGAAAACGCTACTCACGAGAGAATGTAGAACGCTTTCCTAATATAAATAGGTCATAAAATATTGGCTTCTATGAGAACTGGATGCCATCTTCAATCCCGACAATGCCCCCAGTGCTTTGGATTGCAGCTTAGCGGAACGCTGATAGTTGCGCACTGCTGAAGCAATGAAGGTACTTATATATAAAGAGAGATGTTCAGCGTTCTTGAGCTTGGCGCAATACAAGCGACCCAAGCGACGATAATGCCATAGTATTTAGGTGACGCTTTTTACGCTCTTGCTGCAATACTGTGGCATTCTCCACTCCGCTGACCGCCTGCGATCTCTTCTATTGAGCCATTGAGGGTCATCTTGCAGTAGATTTTTACGATCCAGTCTCAACTTAACGCCTTGTTAGCTTTGATACATGTATGCTAAATGAAACTGGTAGCTAATAACTATGTGATACGTTGCTGGTTTGCTGAGATTTATGGACAAAAATTCCTTCAAATAATTTTGGCTCAAAATGTTCATGTGCTTTATGTTTTTAAAGTGCACACTCGTTAATTTTTAGTGGAATATAAATTAATACGCATGGACTGCTTTATTTTGGATTACATTTTTTCGTTTGGGTTCCACTTTTCGAGTTATTTGCTAGTTTTTAGAGTTGAAAGTGCCTTCGCAATGAATTTATAAATTTAATATTTGCCTATTACGCCTCGTCGAGGTTGAAGCACCCCTCAGAGAGATCCAAGTATTGTATTTACGGGAATTAGCGCTCCTCATGGAAATTTGCAAAGTCCCGAGCTAAAGGTTAGGTAGGCCTTCGTTCTGTTGAAATAAAATAGGTTTTTGGTTTTGTTATGGGCCCTATTTTTTCTGTTCACTGCTGTGCTTTTTTCAGCACCTTCTACTTTCAATTTCAACTTTTACCTCATTTCATAAAATACTTTCTCAACTTACGGTTTTTATGTACTTTGTGTATAGATTCAGCGTTCCCTCAAGTCCGCACTAAGTAAAGTCTTCCTCCTTCCTCTCTTTGGACGTTCTTGTTTCGTTAAGGGAAACTTAAACTAACATCTAATCTAATACAATCTGAGCGTGTATCAGATAGTACATCCAGGGCAGGGTTTGTTAGGATGTTGAGTACCTTATTTGCACACAATTTGTAATTGCTACTTTCTCTCACAGGTGGGCCTTAATTATTAGAGCTGTTCGTTATCACTCTGTCTTACGTGCACAATTAAAACTCTTCCAAAAAACAATACATGATATATTAATTTATGTTAATTGGCATAATATTATCAAATATATTCCTTTCATCATATTAGCTTTCAGGATAAGATTGCACGGTTTTTTCGAAAAAGGTCTCTGAAGAAAATAGACGCTTTTCAGAATGAAGTGGTGGATGATAAATTCAGTGTATATTCTGTTCTATCGATGAGTTTTTGCGTTTGATGCAAAGAGCATTTTATTTTTATTTTGTAGAAATTATTGTTCACGTGGTAATGTTCGTGCAAGCCTTCATTTTTGTCAAATTGTATTAGATTCTGGCAAATTTTTTTGTCTGTTATCAAATTTTGGGTATCATTTACGGTTTCGAGGCTTTAGCTTAACAGAAATCGTTCTGTGGTATTTTCTCACGGCATAATCGATATCCATGAGAACGATGTCATATTCGTCGTTGAACTTTTGTATTAAAATCGTCACTGATATTAAAAATAATTTTCATTAAGAGTATGATAAATTCGGTCTTCCATTAGCAAAAAGACTTCCTTTCTGCAAAAGAAAACGTGAGTGTATACCACTCAATTGAGAATTAGAAGGCTTTAAATTTGTTGTTGTTTATACTAAATATGGAACAAGGGCTATAACATGAACTTGAATTTCATCCAAGTTCGTTGAATCTTATGACTACCTGAGAAAAGTGTCCGTGTGAGCATCTTTCTAGGAACACGAACTTCAAGGAAATGTTACAGGCCAAATTTCTTGAGAATCATAGCTAATTAAACCGACAGTTCTCCTAATCTGAGACTTTTATTCTTTACTATTCTTGATTGGCCCACGAACATTGCCTAGGTTATAACAAATAAAATTGTGTTTTGAAATTGGCGTAACAGTGCTGCTTCGCTGCGCCTTAAAACTTTTTCACCTTGGTTTTATTTTGAACAGCTGCGCAAGTCTCCCTACATTGAACATTGCATGCCTCGTTACTTCGCAGCTAGCTAGCTTGCGTCGCTTTTCTCTAGCGTCCTTAACCTCTCCACGAAAAGCTGCGAGAACTTCGTGTGAACTTCGTTCATATGCAGCGCTTCATGACACACGCAATGAGACAAGACGTAATAAATACCTTGTTAATGTTAGCATGATTTGTTAATGTCCGTCTAAATGAGTGGACACGTCTCTGCTCGACGCAGTTCGCGATTGAGCCTGACAGTTTTGAAGCTTTTTGTATTCATATTTATTATTTGTGAGTTGGGAGGCTTTCAATTTTCATGCAAAGTCGATTATGGAGTTTTTAGTTTTGTCTTATTTTTCAGTTTTTAGTGCGTTGGGAAACTTTCTACTTGCCTGCGAAATTGGTTGAGGAGAATTTTGTTTTTTCTTATTTTTAAGTTAATACACTCGGAGCTGGCAGCTACGAAAACAATAGGCGTGTCTCGTTACGTTCACGCTGTCTTGCTGAGACACCGATGTTACGTTTACTGGACATGACGCTGCTCAATTGGCTTCATTACTGGACCACAAGAATGATTAGATTTGGGCCATTGAACATGCAAGGGAGCCACCAACCATCAAGAACTGGGTTTTCTTACTCCAATGACACTCCCGTATCAGCCATTACTGCACTGAAGAGATCATCTAAACTCATTCTTGTCCTCAACTAACATTTGTTGAAGATTCTGTTAATTCGTGTTTGAACTTCCAATCGTTGTTCACAGACATACGTGTCAGATTACTTTGCGTATGTATTGGCTTTCGAGTCTTAAATCGGTAACCTGGCTGTACAAACAAGACCTACTAAAAAATTACCGTTGGTCACGTTTTACTCCACCCGTCACCGCTCTTCGATCAATCGTGACCGTCGCAAACACATGGGAGGTTTTACATCTCGTATTTGACCTGGTTCGCATGAGATTATTTTCCAAACGGTCGTCGTTACGAAGCGTCGTCCTCCAGTGCTAAAAACTCGGCCGAGATTTACTCTACCTAAGAGGAAATTATCAGACTGTTACGACCGTATTTTTAAGTCACGACTTTTTTCTGAAAGATGTGACCTCTTTCGAGACCATTGCCTTGATTTCATCGACATTTCCATGAAGTGAAGTGTTTGTGTGCTGCTCTTTATCGCCACGGGTTAGCTACAACGGTAAATATGGAAACCACGCAGAGTATAGGCAAGGTATTGAACTATTGGACCAAAGAGGAAAAGCTGTCATTTCTTAAGGAAAACCTTGACTTCATTAGCGAAATGCCCTGGAATTCTTTTGAATAGTGAGCCTCTCCTGATATAAAATATATTTTTAAGGATTCCATTCCATTGTGTTTGTTTCTATGAGGTTAGAGGATATTCGATTATAACCTATTTAATTGTGGGCATACCGAGCGTTGTGTAATTCGATGCACCTATTTTAACCATATACAGAAAAATGCTAAATAAAACTATTTTCTTGAGTGACAGAAACCTTAAAACTCATTTTTCGAGAAATGACGACCTGTAATAATTTTAGATTCCCGTAGGCTTACAATGCAGCCAACGAGTAAAATCCAACTTCTAGGGCAGGCTGTTGGCGCGCGCTTCAGCCTATTCCTATGGGAATCTAAAATCATTTCAGGGTCTCATTTCTCGAAAACGAAAGAGTTTTGAGGTTTTTGTCACTCATGAAAATCGTTTTATTTAGCATTTTTCTGTACAGGTTAAAATATATGCATCGAATTACACAACATCCTGTATAGCATTAATTGTTGTGGAGTATAATTTTCCCAATTTCGAATGCATTGTTGATGTGAATCATGTTCCACCGGAGCAACTCGGCCAGCTTAACCGGCTGGTTCACTACAGGGTCTTTGAGTGATCTGCGACGGATGTTCTTAGATGCGAGGATCCTGTTTCCTGGTTTAAAATCCTCGCTTTTATCTGCTTAATGTAATTGTGGATAAGCTCATCGGTGCCGAGGAGCCTTGCAGATGCAAGTCACGCCCGAGCAACGACCGCACTTCAGCCCACGGCAACTTCGTACTCCGGCCGATGAACGCGTCTGCACTGCTTCTTTTCGTCCCCTTTTTTCTTTAATAAAATAATTTTTTTAGTCATCTTTTGTTGTGCCTTGCAGTACCGACATCCTGCAACGCTTCGTCATCGCACTGATGTTTTCTTACTTGTATATTGGCGCCCTGTAGGAGGTGTTTTGCATGGTGCGATTAAATTGTGTTGACTGAGATGGCCAGCGAAGCTATTTTTAAGCTCATGTTCGACGTTTTATTTTTAAGCATGAGATGAAATTGAGAGCAGTTCCTTACTTGCAACTTAGATTAGGAAGGCGAATAACTACTTCTCATTTTTTTCAATAAATAATCTTTTCCATAATGTCAATCGAAGAAAAAACAGTATTAAGGCGTACACTAGTTAAAGCATTTGGTTTAAGTAATTTTGTAACTGGTCTGTGATATTCAAAGCCTATTTGTTCGTCTGTGGTATGTAAAACAGAACCTTGCGTTAATTTTTCATAAACTCAATGAATTTTAATTTGCTCATTCTTTAATTTACCTTGGCATAATTTATACATTTGTAAGGTCTAGATTGAACGAGCCTTTCTCATCTCACGGCTTTTAAGACCAGGTAAACGAGATTATTATGTAAGTTACTTTGGGGTAGAGACATGATTGAGGTGGTTTGGTGGTACTCACGTTCATCTCAAGTATCTCCCACTGACTCTCTAATTAGCTTTGGTTCTACAACACTCAACACTTTGACCGCAACGTGCGCCATAGGTGGTCACGGAGGGGGTTTTCATACTGCTTCTGACTTAATAGTAATCACAAGCTCAATTTTCCTCGATACTTAAATAAAGCTAAATGAGGGAATGATCCAGTTAATGTTTGCTATTTTCAGAATTGCTCACTACAATTGACTATAAATTTGAGTTGAATAATGAACTTCAGTACTAATTACGGTCAAAGTGTTAACATAACTGCCTGTGTTTCACGCAATTTTGTACCAATGAAGTAGTATTATAATATAAATTTGACCACAATCTGACTTAGTAGCCTCAGCAAAATGACAAAAATTAGTATCGATTGAAAGTCAAGATTGAAAGATAGCGTGGATTGAGAAACTGCCTTTCAGCAACCACTAGCCTTGTGAGCAAGCAGTGTAGTTTTCTGCTTTCACAGACCAAACACAGACACAAGGAAACGATTTGCAGGCTACGAACGTGCGCTCGTTTTCGTCTCCCTCTTTTAGGAAACACGAGGGAATTGCGCCGCTATAGCGATTGGCTGGAGGCGAGTTGTTAAAAATCCCTCAGCTGCGGAGAGGTGATCTTTTTTCGTTTTGACTACACTGCAGTTTCTCCTGAGAGGTTCGTCATCTGAACATGATTTGTCTCAGTGTCTCGAATTGTACTGTACCCATAAATACATTCTGATGAACGTCAGTTTGTGCATCTAAACTTGAAATAACAGTTATATAAGAGAATTATACTTGAGTTTTGCAGAAATAACCCCAGGAGAGTTTCGTGACTGTTAATGGAAATGAAAATAGTTTTCACATATGAAACGGTCGAGTTTGAATTACAAGCGTAAAAATGTGCTTGTTTTCTAAAATAGCCCATTGTTTTTGTCAACTGAGATGCAATTTTTAGTGTGTTTAATATAGTGTTGTGTTAAATTCTATACTGCGACGTGAATGCTCTCATTTTGTCTTTAATTCATTCCAGATAACATGACAAGATTCAGTGAACAAATCAATTTTGCCCATTCTTCCGATATTGAGACTTGAGATTAGGTTTAAAAACGCAAAGAAAACATGAACTAATCTCTTATAAATTTTTTAAAGAATAACGAATAATAGACATATTACCGGAAACCATCGAGTTCATTGTATTTCTTGGTGCTTGAGTCTCTTATTAGATTCCTCGCATTTGACCACAAACGATATCTGGCAAAAGAAAGTGTTCTTGGGCACAAAGAGCGTCAAACAACCCGTTTGTCATGTAGCTTGGGGTCCTGCTTGTCGTCTAGGTGCAGTTGTAGTAAATGTTTCTTTCATGTGAACTTCCACATGCTTACATCATTGCTTCCTGAACTGCCTTTGTTCTGCGTGTGGGAGACAATTTTTCACAGCCTTCGTATTTTAGTTTGAAGAGCGTCTTTCGTGACGTCCCTTGAGATTGGATTGTGTCATTTGTGCTATAGACCTTTGCCACTGCAAAATTTTGGTAGGGATTTAAAACTTTTTAATAGAGTGAAGACACGAATCACGGTTTGTAAAAATGTTTCTATTATGAAGGAAACGCTTGAAAATTGTGCCGTCTTGTTTCTTTCCTTATACATCATTTGAATGTCAAGTTTTATTTATTATTGCAGTGAATATCTCCGGTAAATATCAAGTGTGAGGTTTTCGATTCATGTCTCGCTCACTGGACAACGTTTATTTGATTACCACAACACGATTACAAAATCTAGTTACTTATTTTAGTCTTTTGGACACTGGTTGATATTAAGGATAGGGGACGATTGATTAATAGAATTTCCAGCCATAATCTAGTGCATTATAGTGGCTTTTACCACACGCGTGGAAGAAGAAGTTAGTGTCCGCTTGGTAATCACTCGTGGCGAATCACACTATCGAATACTTACCAGCTTTATTTCTGCCTACTTGTATTCACATGGTAGTCGGCTCTAAGCAATTGAAGAAAAATTTGTAACTAATGTTGCCGTAGATTTCTATGTCAGAAAATAATGGCTCAAGTTTAATTTTTTTCACGCGGTACACTCTTGCCGTAGATGTGTAATTATTTCTTTCACTCAATTATTTTACTTTACTTTCTGTTACCTCTGACTCAGTGTTCTCATTTAAAAAGCAGTGAATGAGGCCGTAATTTGTCGCACCGTTCCTTTATGATGTGAGTGCCGTTCTCAAGTACAAACTACTGCATTCTTCCCGCTGTAATTGCATGATAAAAAATGTGATAGATGGCATAGGTGCTGGTCTCCATTTCACGATAGAAAGAAGGGAATGCTTCGATGTGAAGGTGTTGTCTGTTTTGAAAGTTCTGTCTCATCTGCAGTTTCCTCTCCTGTTAAGATTAAAATAATATCTGAGGTACTGCGATGCTTTTTGAAATTCCTCTCAACGGGAATGCTGGTGACTGTGTAGTTAGCTCCCTTGCGGCTAGTCTCTCAGTGATGCATAAGTGTGTTGGATGTTTTATCAAGCTAGAAGTTTCAAAAGTTGCGCTAGTATGTTACAGTATTTGAGTTCTTCAAAAAAAAGTCTTATCTTAAGTGTCGGTAGATGAATCCGGCGTGTTTTGTAAGGGACTTTTCTCTATTTGTTTAATGAGCGAAACATAGCTCCTTTGAGGCACTGAGCCGCTCTTCTGTCCCGCGATTGGTAAACTTCCATTTGAATCTATGTGATAGTTTTAGTAGATCACAAATGAACCTTATTGTTATATCTCATTCATGTTTAGACACTGGCTTCAATTTCAGTTTTGTTCGCTTGCAAATCTCAAGTGCACCGAACCCGTTAGTTAGCTGGCTCAGCCCGGTTTGTTAACTTGATACCTTACGATGGTAATTAAGAATTATGTGATCACGTAGATCTTTATTAATTTTATTTCTATTAAGCGTCATACCACTTCGTTAATGTTTATCCTGCATTATGCATACCGTTAGCATGAATATAATTTCCCTCAAAGAAATATTTTTTCAGGCGTCGCACACGCCTAGTAACTCTGTTTGAAGAAATTAACCCGTTTTAAGGATTCCTTTGTTTCTTTCTTGATTCTGGGTTTAAATAGAGTTCGTACGTCTTTTTGACTTGGCGTTACAATTATATGATATAGTAATATGTTTCGCATCTTCAACTATTACCTGAAAATTTGAGGGTGAAACATTCTTTCTACAGAATACTTCTAATCAGAATGGGCTTCATCGTGGACTAGGGGTTAGATTCACTCATCTTGTTGTTTCAATAGCATCTTAAACTGATAGGAAAAGAAGCTCATCATCAAAATGCCGTTCTCAGGTTAAGGTGCTCTGTAAAATTTTGTTGATAGCGAGTGGCAGAATCACTTTTTTGAATCGTTAACGCCCTTAGCAACGACTTAGTTTCAGACAGCGTGGGTGTTCTCGATCAGCCGCCCCCTCATTTTTAAAATATTTTTACCGTAATAGAGTACTGCTTGAATTTACGGTACCAGCTGTACGATATGACGTCATAAAGTGCTCCGAGAATCCAGCCCTGCAAGAACCGAGCGAAAAATACGATTTCAAAAACTTAATTAAATGCTGCGTCCCGGAGAAGAACCGAATGATTATAATTACTATATTCGGTCCTTCTGTTGATAAAAATCTTTAAATGCTGATGTTGCGCGTTTTTTATTATAAAAATTAATGTAGATTGTACCTAAATTAGCACTATGACTGCAACGTACGCCACCGGTGATACACGGAGGTGATTTTCATGATGCTGCTGACCGGCCCGTAGTCGCAAACTCAATTTTCATAAATATTTAATCAAAGCTAAATGAAGGCACGATCCAGTTCATGTTTGGTAATTTCCAAATAGTTTACTGCAATTGACATCAAATATGAGTTTGGTGTTGAACTTAATATTTAGTAGTCGCAGTCAAAGTGTTAAGATTCATAAGACATAGCTCAGTGTTTTCTATCAGATAATGTATAAAAATCTTTAATTTTTTATTCGCTAAAGTTCAAAGTTATAATTCACTACAGGCAGAGCAACTTCTTATTGCCCCTTAGCTGTTTATATAGGACAGTCATTTCAAATTTCGCTAAAATTGCCCCAGCTGTGTCGCGATCAAATTTATAAGAATACTACTTCTTTGGCGTAAGGTTGCGTGAAACACAGGCAGTTATGTTAACACTTTGACCGCAATTGGTTAAACTGAAGTTCGCTCATTTATCGAACATTCCTTTACGTGCTAAGAGTATAATCCCATGGTTGCTCGCTTTCGAATGACTTTAAGCCCTAACAGAAGCGTATCCAATACTTGCTTGCAATGTATCACTGGTACTAATTATATCTGCACATAGTGACATTTAATAAAGAGGAAGAATAGTTTTTACACAAACTGTAAAAGATCTCAACTTATTCGATAAAGTACTTATAATAATGCGTCATGTATAGGAACTAATTTGGGCAATAATTTTTTAGATTTTCCAATTTATACCGACAGTTTTCTCCTAGATTTGTGACACTCATTTCGAAGCAATACTTTTTTTGGTGTGCTCTCATTTTCTTGGGCAATATTCAGTGTATCTAGCGCGCTGCTTCTCTCCGTGAGCACCCCTCGCCGCTGTGTAATGAGCAGCTTGGAATCTTATTTCCGCCTATAGCTTCGTTCTTATCTACACTCCAGTTCTGCTTTCTTCCGCGAGGGTCTATCTATATGGCTTTCCCGGAGAGTGTGTCTTCATCATACATGACTGTGGAGTTCAGTAGTACACTGAAGCGCTCTCAACAGTTGGAGAGTGATAGAACAGTGACTGAACTAGACTCTCTGCGCATGTTCTATCTACAAGGTTATTCTTTCCAGTGTGTAGAATGCACTTCGCCCAAACACACGCACGTCTATCATGACATGTGTTATGTTACACTGTCGTGTTGAGGAAGGCAGCAAAATATAGAAATATACCTAAGCGTTTATGGCAAGCCGCACCAAGCCCGAGATCTTCAATTGCATTGGAGTGATTAGTTGAATAGTTTTTCACTATCTTTGGCACGAATTTTACGTGAAATCCTTGAACTCCAGCTACTTTGTGCTCTGGTGGGCTTGGAATAAACGAGCGG
The DNA here is from genome assembly GCA_030386875.1 of Morinoia aosen. Taxonomy (NCBI): domain Eukaryota; kingdom Metazoa; phylum Arthropoda; class Malacostraca; order Amphipoda; family Talitridae; genus Morinoia; species Morinoia aosen. The sequence continues at coordinate 53,525,883 of CM059579.1, read as the reverse complement.
AAGAAATTCAGAGAAGCATGAATCAATTTTACTTACAACTTTCATCAAAGTTATGGTTAGAGTACAATAATTTTCCACAACTTTTGGGGCGCAATAATTTTCTCCCACCTGTCGAACTTATAACTGACTGTATTTTTACTTGCTTAGTGTTGATAACCGCGAGCTGAGTGAAAACGGGAGACATTGGAAAAGCTCACATTCATCGTGAGGTGAATGTAAAGTCATCTGATTTGTGTTCAAAAAATGTGTGATCATATAACTTACACTTTCAGTGAAAGCCTCAGCTAACCTCATATAACGCTAGTCTTGGCGCTTTTTCTGAAGCAGTGCCAGATAGCTGGTGCTGAAATTATCGTAACGACACCCGTACATCAGTGAACAGTCTTTTGTTGTGGCGCATTTCCGGGCTTCGGAGACTCGGCTTTCTAGAGCGATACGAGGACGCAGACCGCGGGGTTCGGGTCGCCGGAGTGAGAGCGAAGTGGCGGGGTCATCTCTGAGGGTGAACTCTGCATGGTCCTCGCCCTAGTGAAATTTGGTCTCGCTGGACTCAATCACAATGAACAATGAAAACTACGAGGATTTTGGTTCCGCCTTGAAATATTGTTTTTTTTCGAACTAGACTACCACAAACAATCTGTATGCGATGGCTTTGGTTCTGCGTTAAAATTTTGTGTTTCCGAACTAGACCACCTCAAAAAATCTTTACCACGATGATTTTGGTTTCGGGTTTCAATTTTGTGTTTTCGAACTGGACTACCATAAAATGTCTATGCTTTGATGACTTGGTTTCGGGTTTAAATTTTGTGTTTTCTTACTCGCTACCGCAAACAATCTGTGTTACGAAGATTTTTATTTCGGTTTAAAATTTTGTATTTTCGAACAAGACCACCACAAACCGTTTGTATTACGATAACTTTGGTTTCGGGCTGAGTCATACAAGGCAAGGTGTTTGTAGGGCGTAAAAAAGGTCTGTACGTGATGAAATAATATATGATCGTCATCATTCTACACGTTTTAATCCCATTGCATGACCTTCATACTCGCCTGCTTCTTGCTGCAGATGCCAGTAATTCATTCTGTCTGTTTCTTAAGTGGCTCGAAGTTCTGTAGATAATTCTGCATAACTCACCTGTTCATGTCTTTATTTTTACTTCATGTCCCATACGTCATCAATTCAATGCACACGTTACAAGTCCCTGTCCTAGAATATATGAATTTTTTCCTTTACGACTATCGCAGTCCAAAAGCGTCCTCACAATATTGAGTTGTTGAAATGAATTCCTCTGTAATGCCGATTTCTTTTTCACCACAAATAGCTTTTAACACTTCTGTGCTGATATATTACAGCATTTTGCCAATTACACTGAGGCTCAGCTGAGTCAGCTCCCATTATCCTTCTTGTAGCGCTACTTGGGGATGGGTATCGAAAACGTCGCGCTTCTCCATCTCCTCGTTCATTCTCACATCTATTCTTCTCATTAATAAATATTTCCTACGCAAGCCTTTACCACTTTTCTCGTTGTAAAACTTAATTTTATTATTTGGTGTATTTTTCCAATTCACATCTAACCAAATTAAACAACTAAAATGAAACTCTTCTCTGTTTTTTCATATGCGTTTGATACCGAGTTGCATCTTTGACAAAATGCTTCTTAAAATTATATTACAGTGTGCATTGCGATACACTCCATTGAGCTCGAAATCATTGCAAAAATCACTGAGGTTTACTTCCTTCTCTTGCTTTCGTTGTTTGTGTTAAGCAGCATGGCTCCTCCCTGCAACCCTGTTTTCATTCCGGAGGAAATCAATCAATTACCAACCTCACTCCTTCTTCCGACTCGCGCACGAAAGGAAGTTTCCCCAAAGCTTAGCTTTCCACGCTCTTACCGAGCCGCTCGCTATTCACACCCTTGATGCACACGCTGTGAGCATAAATCCTATGCTGCTAACATTGTGTTAGCAAACATGTAAAGTATTGGTATTAAAATGCAGATAAATAATTTCATCGTATGTTCAAAGTACAGTTTGAATATCCCACCTACGCACGGGGACGCCAAGTTGGGAAGAATTGAACCAAGTCAAGCACACCTCGTGTGTGTGGCGGTTATGCACTCTCTCGCATTTATAAACGTCAAGGTATCGTGACCGTTGCGGCGGTGCAGGAGGGCTGGAGCGCTCGATCTTATCGTGGTTTCTACAATTGTTATGACGGGAAGGAGTGTGCCAGAAATGTGCGCCTACTGAACAAGTTTCAATAGAAGAGCAACGCATCCTTTTTTGTGTGATAACGTCTGATATATATGTTCAACGTTCATATTATTCGTATGAATAATATCCAGCCGTCATATATTCATATCATGCTCGTATTCATTGAATTGATAACTTCTTTCTTGATTCCCTGCCAATTTAGCGCACGAAGCATTTCAATCTGTGCGTTGAAATGATTACTTTCTTACAACACAGTGATTAGATCAAGTTTTTATGTAAAAGTGTACTCATGGGTTCGTCGCGCCGCTGATCGCGTGCTCGTGCTAGTCTCCTAAAATAGGTTAAACTCAGGTCCTGAATCTCATCGTTTGACCGGAGTCAGTCCACTGCTGCGGCGTGAGGACTCATAAACCATCTGGGCTCTGGGCCAAGTTCAGTAGGTTTTGGAACGGCAGCTATCGCCTAAGAAAGAATGGCGTCTGCTTTCTCCTGCAACCTTGTGCATGCATGTGGTGTATTCTCATACATCACTGCTCATGGCGGACCTGGAAGATTTTCATTTTGCTCAGCGCTCAAGTCTTACTCGTACAATTCCAAGCGAATTTAACTACTATCATACCTCGATCATATTCTGAGTGAACGAGGAATTTTGTTTTTTCAGAAGTGTTTGCCTAATAGATCTTTTGCTTTCTGCTTATAACTGTCCCCGAATGATAAGAGAGAACTTTATAGCAGAATTCAACATCTTGTTTACTGATTGAGGTATAAAATTCTTTACCCGACAGTGTACATTAAGACGTGCCATTGTTTCATCGTATCAGCATGTATTTTGTCTTTGTAAATTCTCTTGTAATACTTTAAGCAATATTCTATATACATACTTGGAGCTTTATATTAATAAGGCTTACTTTTTACAATATTATATGACGTGTGTTACAGAGTAATATTCATAAGCTATCATTTTGCGTAAGTTACTCATTCCACGAGATTTGAAGCGTTAAAATATTTCAATGAAACTGTATATGTTTACGTCAAAGCTTTTATTCGGGACTTAATGTTCAGTTGCGTGAACACACAGCTAAAAGATCTAAAATGTTAGTTGCCAACATATCCTCCGTTGAAGTTTTTTATTTCCACGCTTTAACGTTTCTTCTTACAGTCGAAATTCGAAGCGTTTTAAAAGCAGTGTTGTTTAAATTTTTAAGTGTATTCAAATGAATATACAATTGCCATCTTATATATCTCAATGCTGCGTTTCATCATTTAACGATGTATTTTATACTTTTATTTTTTTTTCGTTCTGCAATTCTAAATTCTAAAAAGGATTTTGTAGTAACCTTACTGCGATTGCACCCTATAAAGATTAAAATTGTTACAACTTTGGCATTGTCCTTACACACATACAAACTGTATAGAAAAATATTCTCGTCTCATTTTTTCAATATCACAAAATAAATTATTTCATTTGAATGTATTTGACATTTTAAAGCTAACAAATAGTAATTGGTCGAAACATTTCATTGCAGTGCAAATAAATAACCGCGATGGCTGTAGGGAGTTTTGGTTTTTACACTGTTAAAAAGCTTATTTTTAGCGTTGAAGTTCTACCAGATGCTTTGATCTATTTTAATGTTACAATTTAATTAAATATCTATTCTAAGTTTGAAAATTTTGTCGCATACGTAATGAACTTCCTCTTCATTCTATAGATACACTTAAATTGTTCAAGAAGAATCCTAACTTAAAGGAGTTTGCCTTTTAAGTTGTTTTCTATAGTCCACGTTTTCTGTGATGAAAATGAACAAGAGGAAAAAACGTACGTACACGCTACACGCACGGGCTGACGCGAGCTGCGGGAATGTCCCCTCACTGCTGAGCTCGTCAACAGCACCTCATGACTCGTGTGGAGGCGAGCAGAAAAGGCTTGCTTTCCCGACCTGCTTCTCAAGCGAGTTGCTATTGAACTCTGGTGTGTGCACACGGTTAGGTTATAACATGGTATACCGTGGGTTATAATCGAAAGTTGAGGTTGTGATGTCATATGCTTCTGCTGTACGAGTGCGTGAAGCGTATGAATTTTGCCGGCACTTCCACTCTTATATTGAGTGAGCTCTTATTCTTTATCATACATTGTTTTTGTTTCTGGTTCAAGGAAAAGTATGTCAAGCAAATTAAATGTAATATTTCCGTGAATGTTAGAGTTGGCCTATCATGTTTGTTTTTATTTCTGTTTCAGTATCGACGGGCGTCATGTCCCCTGGCTTTCGAGAAAGGTGGCAACGCGACATCGTTTTGGAACAGGTAAGTTAATCATACAATTCATTTTTTCTACATTCAGTTTTTTTGTCTGCTCATTTGGTTCAGAGAAAGAAGGTTATTGGCTCCTTATTTTATATTGCGAGTATGATTTCATTGTGTAATCAAGAGATACTTTTCATTTTTATTTTTGCTAACAAAAATTTGTCTAAGAAAGTTATTCTTGAGTGATATAATGGGGGAATCAATTATAAATTGAGTGGCACCATTTGAAATTGCATTTCTTCATATCAACTAGACTTGAATGTCAACAGCAGTTCTATATGTTTATCTTATCACAGATATTCGTCTCGTTCCTCAGACTGGGTTACGGTACTCACGAATAGCTTTGACTATGATTTGGCAAACTGACGTTTTGGAGTAGTTTATGTATAATTGTAGTTTGCTTAAATGCAGTTTCGTGCCAACGATTGTCGTATCAGATGTGCACTATAGATCATAAAAAATTATAATGAATTGCCTGTAATGCAAGTGCTCTCCTCTCTATTCTGAAAATTTTCGTTCGTGCTGGTCGCAACATTTTAAGGGGAAACTATTTCTCGTCATCACCATTGAATATTTTACCATGATATTGCTTCTCAGAAGCGGTGCGTTATTGAAAAATTGACACTATTTAAATTTTTCCAAATTATTTAGATTTCTTTCCTAGTATCACTGCGTGAATTGATGAGATTTAATTTATAAACCCCGTATAGAATTAGGTGTGTCTAGACAACGTTTAAATTAATTCCTTCTATGAATCTTTTGGAAGCTCCAAGTTTTGTAATTTTTATTTTTTATCACGTTCCTTAAACTTGAGTTGTTTTGTATTTCGTGGAGTTTATCGTAAAAAATCGCTTAAATAGCAGAAGTACCGGAGTATTGTTAATTAAATTTAACTGTCCACTTTTGATCTTCCTTGTTTATGCGGATTTGCTAGTTTATATCTGCATTTATTTTTTAATTTTAAAGAATTTGGACAATACCACTTAACCTTAGATAATTTCCTTTCCTAGGTAGTTTTTAAAATTGGTGTCCAGTAGGTCGCGAAGCAGGTAGGTGCGATACCAGTGTAGTCGAGTCACTTCGTGTTATGCGGCGCTGTTGCGAGGGGCCAAACGACTCACCTTTATCAGCACGCGCTGCCGCGACGCCGGCGCCCCAGTTTTGCGCCCCGTTTTTTTTTCTGGTGAGCGCGAGTGAAATTTATAGCAAACTAAATATAATAACTGATGAGAGTTGTTTTCCACTAAAGACCACACCCAGGTGCCATTTACGCTCTTTTGGCGTTCTTCTTTTTGAGACGAAGTGCTTTTTTTCTGCTGACAGGGGCATTTTTAGTATGTAGAACAGGAATTTAAGGAATGAATGAATGTACGTGTATGGTAAATGCATGCATGCATTCATGAATTTTTCGGCGAAATGAAACATGAAACATACCTAATTCCAATAGATTAGCTCTAGAAAATTTAATAAATATATAAATTAATACACTCGTCATCGAAAATAGGTGCTTGCTACATGGGCCCTGCTAGAGAAAGTCACCATTTTAAGTAATTAATGAATCCTTCCTAAATTAGGATCCTCTTTTGTGTGGCAGCTGTTTCTTACAATCGCTTCAAGGTCTCAATATGATAAATACGGTAACTATTATGAACGTTGCTCCTCATTCAGTAGATATTGTTATTTTTCTCTGATTCCAAATAGAGTAAAAACATGGCTACATTCCTTCACTGTGCATGTGAGTTTCGCTTTCATTATGCAATTTTCACATTCTTAGTATTTTTTCGTCACTCTATTAGCTTTTGTAAAACTGATAGCCATATTTTATTGCTTTCAATACGCTGTAGCAGCAAGTCACTCATGAGTAATGTCGTGTTCTGAGCTTTGATGATTTACTGTACGTAGTTGGAGACCTCTGCTAATTTAAAGGGTGTGCCTCAGCACACGCTTTGCAGAGACTGTTTTTCCTAACATCTTTTCAAGATGTTTATGAAGTGTACCTGATAAAATTATCCTATTTAATATTGATTTATTATTCTTCCACTCAAAACCTTACGCCATTTGAATTGTCAGTAATATTATTGCAATGTTAGAGGGTGAGTTCCAATTTGCGTGCGACTTGCAAACTGTTACGTTATTTTGTGATACTAAATTCATATTGTTTTTGAGTTTATGGCCTCAGTGATTTTCACTACCTAAATTGCAAAACATCATTGATTCCAATGTCAAGCTTTTGTTACAGTGTTACAGTGTTACAGTGAATGTTGTTCTCAACATTCGCATACGTAAATTCTTCGTTACCTCTAATTTTGTCCTGTGCCGTGCTAGCTACACTGTCAAAGAACGTTTCACAATCGCCTAAACTCTTCCTCTCGTATGTGTTGGTGTTGGTGCGTCGTATGTTACTGTGGCTTCGTGTACTCATGTTACGTTAATGAGTCGGTATTGTAATAGGAAGCTGGTGGTCTCCTCTCTTGAATCTCACGCTAAACTTCTATCATTTCCTTTCGTTACAATTTCAAAGTTCATTTCAAAATCTCTGTGCGGCTCTTGATGTTCAGATAAATTATACACATAAAATTTAATAGGATTAAAGTGTCACTCTTAACGTAGCTTCATACCATATTTCATTTCGATGAGGACGGCAGTTCAAATTCTAATGTTTCTCACGTAATAATTTTTACCCCTGCTGTTGGCGCAGGTATTTTTGATGAATTTAATCTGCTAGTTATAGCAGCCGTGTGGAAGTAAATTTCAACTACCATATGCTTAACATCACTCTCATAAATCAATGCCCGTTTGATTAGACAGCGGTGAAGCCTTATCCAGTCGATAAATACATAGAATGGATGAGCGATGCCCACCCTATCAACTAAGCACCACGCGGCTGCCGACGCGCTGCACTTGGCCAGTCGCGTGCGGACGGACCCCAGTTTCCGGCCGAGAGCATCAATGCAGCGCTGCAGCCAGGCCCAGTGATCGGGCAGAGGAAGTCCATCGTTGTCGTCATGAGAGGCCAGTCGGACGGTCCTTCGCGCCCGGGATGACTTCAATTGTGGCTTGATGGACTCCTTCCTCTCACGAGCAGCAAGACTGCCTTAACTGGGCCTCAAACGCTTGCTGCTAATAGCGTTCAGCAATGAGAAACATTAAGGCCAAAACGTTTAACGCCATTTCGAATTTATAAACGCAACACTCGGAAGCTTACACTACAGTGCTACGTGCTGTGCACGTGCGTGAACAATTTTGAATGTGTTGCGGAGAGCAGCTGAAAATTGCTCCTTTTTATGAGGCCCGTAGATAATACGGTTATCGCAACCATCGTTGTTCGGCGGGAATGAAGTCTTTATCGTACAGCTGCCTGATGATCGTGAGCCTCGAATTCTGTAAATTGAACTAGTCTTGCGCTCTTATTAAAGGTTCGTTTTATATGTTCGCTTTTGTCAGAAAGTAAGTTTGTGCTGAATCAAGAATGAGGTTGTGCGTAACGATTTATATTGAAAAAATTGAGATTACGCTAAATAGTTATTATGAGAGCGGGAATTCGATTTTCCCCCGAGACACCTTTTCATGGTTGTAACCTGAGCCAAAAATCATTTATGTAAATTTATTATTATCCGCCAAAGTTTCGAGAGCAGCCCTACTTCTTGATGGACAACTTTCGAATAATATAAGAAAAGAAGCTCAAGTTAAACGCTTGTGAAAGGGTAGCGATTGCGTAGTTTTTTATTTTTTAAATTCGGTTTTAAATTTTTTATTGGAAAAAAATGCAAAATCTTGTGTTTGATGGAATATTTAATTACTGAATTATATTTTCAACTACAGCACAGGTATTGAGATTGATGTGAATCCGTGATTCCATCAAAATTATTTCCTGCATTTGCATTGTAGCAAAAGAAAGCATTGCACGCTGGTATGTATGTTTAATGTTCACCTATTTAATCGAGTTTTATGTGTTGAATAACTTGAAGCCTTTCTTGTGTTCTGAAACTTTTCAACAAAACAATGTTGCGTTCTTTTTAGAGTTATTTATCTCAAAAACATCAGCGACTTAACTTTGGAGGTCTTAGCTGTGTTAATAAAAATTACCCGCAGTAATGCATGCAGTCTCGAAGGTAGCAGTCTGTTCGATGAGCTTAATAATATATTCCGGTTTCTGTAAATCATCCCAAGTACCATTCTCTATTTTCCTTTTGAATTATGGGAGTCGACGAGCCCTGCAAATGACACATGTAAATCTATCAGGCATGAGAGTGAGTTTTACGCCTATCGGTTAATATAATTTCAGATTTTTTATCTTCATTCCTGTTCTTGCCGGTTGTGCGGAAATGAACCCAACAGCGTACGCACAAGATATGTTCTTTATATATACCTATCGTTGAGTAGTTTAAAAAAACTGTATCATTTCTAATGAAAAGATTACCAATTCAATTACCAAACATTGGTCAATTTATCATTCCGATCATTTTTGTCTCGTTAAGATTCTCCTTGATACACTCCTATTCTAATTGAACTGTATTGCATGTCAAGAAAATTTTATGAGTAATTTTTTGTTTTATTTCCTTTTTTTCTTAATATTTCTAACTTCATGGTACAGAGCCAAATTTTTCTAGCCACACCACTCTAATAACATTTGCATTCACTGCATTGTGTCGTTGTTTGAAAGGATGTGGTCATGATACCTGTACGAGCGTGAGCTTGTTTTTATAGTTACTTTTTGGGATTGGAATAACGAACCATTTTTTTATTTTAATAAGCAACGGATTTTTTTAGCAAAAAACCACTGTCTTGGTGCGGCGAGAAACCAAAGTGTAGATCTCGGAGCTGGTCCTAGGCACTGAAAGGGCGAGGCACTTCGAGTTGGAAAAAATACGTACTTGTCTTCGTCGTACGAATGATTGTCTCAAGTGAGGGTACAGAGGCGACAATGATGCTAGACGAAAGAAAGAAGAAGGCTTGCGCAAGGTGTGGTTCTACTATTGTACGAAGAGTTAGGGCATCTACAGACAGCATTAAAGGTTCTGGCATCTTTTTGTGGTTGTGCTACTATACGGAATAGTGTCATGAATTCTATGCGTGAATACTGATGTATAGATCGGATTTATCGTCGACTACTAGAGGTTCCTTGAACAAAAGTGATGAGTTTTCTTATTCAGAAAAGCGAATCTATGTCAGTCCGAGCTTGAGAGAAGTTTTAAGAAGAATTATTATTCATTTGCCGGGAGAGAGTTTAAACAAGATTTATGATTAAAAAGAGAGAAATTTTTTTACTTTACCACGCAAAACGATTTATACTATTTAAACTAGGTAGAAAATTTAAATTGTTAAAGCGATTCATTTTCCTCGAGCGTTACATCAGCAAAATTACTTTTTAGGACTCTTACAGCGGAGGTCTTTAACTTTACGTACCCGAACAAGTTTAGAGACTTCCAGACGATCCAGTGGGAACCTCATAACACCGTTTTCAACTTCATTTGACCTAGAAACCTGCTCTAAATGTATTCTAAACTGATCAAATATATTTTGTAGGAAAAAAAAGACTGAGTATTAAATTAGAAACATTGTATTTAGGAGTCAATGAGTTACGCGGTCAGAAAATTAAGAAAACAAAACTCAGAGATTATATATTAATTGAAGTGCTCGGTAACATCGTGGCGATAGGATCTCTGTAAGTGACAGTAAAAAGTCACTTAACGAGAAAAAACATTAGAACAACACCTAAGGGCTGTTGAGAGTCCAGGGTGGATGTACTCTTTGATACTTGGTTGTTTACTGGCATAGCGGACGGTGTAATAAAGGTGTTGAAAGGGAAAATTCGCTTAGTGCGTCTCAGTTTATCAAGTAATTTTTATCAATTAGATCCTTTGCGTCTCTAAAACTGTACAATTCATGAGACTGGCATCATTCGAACAAACTTTAATAGATAACTATATTACTCACAGTTTGTCCAAGCTTGTTTCGCCTTTTCTTCGGGAAAACTTCAAAGTTAGAGTCAGGCACATCAGGCTCTTATTGGAGACTGGGCAAAATGTTGGCTAAGTTGATTCTGAGGTTGGCGGGGCTGAAGGGCTTTACGAACCACTTTGTTTCTGGCACACTGGTGTTTGGGCGCCCGAAATTTAGGAAAGCCTTGAAACTTTGTATCAGGATTTGCAGCAGAGCGAGGAAATTTGTGCTTGGCTGGAATGAAGGTGACCGTATGGCAAGGAGAGCTGAGAATTATAGAATATATCGGTAGAAAATTAGGATGAAGAGTGGCTCAAGCGAGAAATTGTATTTCTTGGTTTTGATCTTCGTTTGAGTGTTTGATGCGGAAAAATGTTAGCATTACTTCCTTGAAAATAACTTAGTGAATAGTAAACATGAAGGCTGATATGTAAATTGAAGGGCTTTACATGACTTGAAGCGGTAATGTTCACCAGACTTGTGAAATTTTCCAGGTTTGAAAATTGTATAAGAATAAGTAAATTATTAATAAACAATTATGTAACTATTTGAAGATTGCTTCTATCAGGAAAATTTGACGACAGTGAGCACTAATCTCAAATTCATTAATTTTTTTATAAAAGAAAGTTTCAATGAACTAGAAAATTTCCATGAACGTTCGGCAGAACTTCCTGATCCAAAAATCTTGCTACCTGCAACAGATTGAGAAAGAGATCAAAAATGTTCCGATGGAACCAAAGCTATAAGTTGTGGGACTCGTCAGAGGGATACACCTATTGTATGGTACAATAAATACACCTATTGTATTTATTGTATCTATGTATGTGAGGTCCTCATCTGTTGGTTAGATAGGCTGTCTGTTATGTTGAAAAATAACAATTTTTTTTCGTTTTGAGCCGTTTTCTTGCAGTTCACTGCAGTTCTTTTTCTTTCCGCTACTACTACTTCGTCAACTTTTATTGTGTTTAAAAAACTTCCTTCAATCATGCTGCTTTTTTATACACAGTGTGTCGGAATAAATTTTATGTACAGATTCCTCGTTCCCTTTATTCCATACTAAATCGTCCCTTCCCCTTACCTCTTATGGGGACATTTCTGTTGTGGTTAGGCAGGCTTAAACTATCTTATAATCTAATCTAATAAAGGAGATTGTTTAGGATGTAGTTTAGTATTCAGAACAAAAAGTAAGTACTGTGGACGAATTTGCAAGGACCTCAGTATAAACTAATGCAAAAAAACTGGTAAAGTTCACAGCAAAGTTGAAAGCAATTATTAATGACACAAAGTTTACACGAATTATTATCAGTTGCAGGTGGTAATTCCAGCATAATCTACGGAAAAAGAGAAGCTGGGTTCATTTACGAAGCAACTTCTGCAAGAGCGAAAGCGCTGCTTGCAGAGTGCGATCCAGGAGCTCTCGGAGTGCCCGGAGGGAAAGAAATGAATGGAGCACTTCACTGAAGGCAGCGAGGGCTATGAAAGTGGCCTGAGAGTAAAGCAACGGCTTGAGGGAGTGTAAAGCGTGCATGAGTGTGAGGTATCCGGGGAAAGAGTACAAAAACGTACGTGTGAAGGTCACGCGAGTAGAGTGCAAGAAAATAAAAGGAATCGAAAACAAAAAAGTGTTAGTTGTGAAAAAGAGAGCCTAAATAAAAGGAGAGGAGAGTGTACGTGTGAGACTGTACGGGATTACACGAGGGAAGAGTCAGGGAAAGAGAGGGGGAGTTGCTAGAGTGAGGGGAGACCGTGCGAGGGTAAGCGTGTAGTGCCACCCTCAGATGTTGCTGAGTCTGTGAGGGGAGTGTGGTGTGCTGCTCCGCAATCACTTGTCCAGGCTTCCTAGTAGCCTCATTACATGAGCGCAAATTTCTTTCACTGTCAAGCAATATAAGGAAAGAGATTATGTCAACAGCAGAAGATTCTTATCTTGTTGCTAGTGAGGCATTTCAATTTTTCAAGATCTTCGCTTGATTGACGTTTTTTCGCTGTAAAAAGGCTGAAGATATCGTGCAGTGCAGTGGTCGCTATGCTTCTAAAGTCTGGAAGATAAGCGTCTTCGCTAGCGACGTTTTTCTTGTCGTCTGAGAATGTTTTTTGTAGCTTTTCGCTTAGCCGCTACTTCTACCGTGCTCGAGCGGCCGTGGGCCCAATTCGGATTGAGTGCGTCCTTATCCACAATTGGGTTGTTGGTGCTTCTTTTATCATAATCTTATCTGCCATTCTAATACAAAACCCAGAGTCAAGTGTGAAATTGCTTACGAACCACCGACAGATTTATTTTTAGCGAGTGTTTATAAATTGTATTTTTAAGACAAATTTTTATTATTTTATTTTAACATTCAACTTTCCCCTGCATTTAGTCACTGCCCGTTTGATGTTGACGTAATGTAATGAATCGTTTGTGCTGCTAGCATAAGTTTTGGTCTACGTAAATAAATTTATGCGACACTCTTGCAAAACGACGTGAGGTTCAAATTAGACAATTATGACCTACAGAAAAATATTAAATAAGGTTTGACTGTTTAAAGAATCTCAGCGAACCTTGTTCGGTAAGTAGAATACATTATAAATAAATAAATAATAAATAATAAATTTCAATAATAATTGTAATGATCACAATAGGGCACACGTGCTTCTAAAAAAGATTCATTAGCCGTGAAAATTAAATTGCATACAAAAAGGGATCTGAATTGCCTAAAAACTATTGATACCGAAATCTACGGTCTTCATGTCTTTCACAAAATTTCACTGAGCCGAGCGTCTTCATACGAGCACTTCACCGCTGTGACGTGTTAAGCATTACGATGTCAATCACGGGTGCAAATCGTGCAGTGCTCTGTAAACCACCTTTCTTGCGTGTACTGCAGCAACGGAAACACTCAAAGCAGAGTCGACTGGTAATTGCAACACCTGCATGGTTGTCGTATTTACATAATGGGGCGCGCGGTATAATTAAATCTGCAATGAAGCGTTGCTACAATCTTCATCATTCAAGTATGCATGATTAATATTTTATCTGCGTTACTTATTAGTAGTCTGGCACGGTACTATTGATCTGATGTTTCATCACAACGCTGCGAATTAGTGCGAGTGTGCGGCAATATTACTCATACGGACTTCGTTCCTTTGTATTTCCGGCACACTCAATCCTTTATTTTTGATACATTTTGAAAGTTACTTGTTGTGTCATATTTGCTCAGTTAATTTTTTTAGGATGCCCATTATTTTACACTGAACAGTGAAACATTTACTGAAAGTTTCGAGGCTTCTATTTTCCTCGTATGCCAATTTCATACATTGGAGAGCAGCTTCGTTTAATAATTTTCTCGATGTATCGATATAAAACTGACAGGTTCAGATATAGAGCTAATTGAGAATTTCATCTCTCACGTTTAATACTTGACAGACGAAGCGCCATTGCACCAGCACTCGACGCTGACAAAGCAATAATGCTTGCGGCCTGAAGAAATCGACAGCTGAAGTCATAAAATTCTGCCTTTGCTTATTGTTCATTCAGCACATTACTTTCCTGTGTTTGGTATTTCAGTGAGTTTCTGCATGCCGGCCTGTGGTGAGTTGCAGAGCAGCAAAAATACGGTTGCTTTGCTTAGTATGCGAGCTGCGGTGCTTTGATAACAGTGTGGTGGAGCTGCGCCTAGCTATTCTTCCATCGCAACTGTTTTCATCTCGTTTTCTGGGAACGTGCCTCGCTTACGATAACTGCTCGACTTGCGACTTGTGAATCATCTTTTAAAGTGCTTTTGAATAATTCATGACCCATCTAGGTGGATGTTGAATGCAGTAGCAAAATTCGATGTGATCTGAATAACAGAAATGTATTCAACTGGAGCTAGAAACGGTTTAGGACCTTTGAACACTGGTGTTCGCTGTGCCTTCTTGTATACCATGTGCATACTCATCAATTCGTTCAATTCAACTCTTCTCCACTTTAACTGAAACCATCATCTATAGTTAGAGTTGAAGTTTAACTGACGGAATTGTGCATTCCTCTTCATTGTTATTACAAAGGGCTGCATTCCACCGGGTGCTGTTGACCGATCGTCGAAGTATTGATGTTCGGCTGAGTGAACGATGGCTGCTTGAGGGCTCTCGCTGCGGTGCTCATCATGAGCCTCGAGTGGCGGTCAAAATCTCCAGCGTTACTTGGAGGCGTGGCCGACTACGTGTTATGAGTCTCTGCATTCTAATTTTTACGCGGGCTTTTCATTTTTTTGAATGGTGGAATTATCATGCAGACGTCTGAGCCTAGTTCGAAAACCGGCCCGAATGGTAACGTTGTTTGTACTTTCGTTGTTTCCTTTTTGTTATGAAGAATGTGTTTCGTGACATAGGGTTGGTTAGTCTTATAATAGATGACCAGTGATCATCAAGTCTGAAATACAGAAAAGAATCACGTAATTGAACAGCTTGATTTCAGTCTCCATCAATTAACCGATAATTAATTTACTCACTTTGAACCTTACTAATGTTTTCTGAATGCACGCGAGGCATTCCGAACCCTTTCTTGGTCATAATTGGGGTACTCTCATCGCCCTCTCGTTGAGTTAAATGTTAAAGTTCTATCTTTGAGTGTTTGTGCACTTTGTGCGTAACGTAACTGAACAGGTCCAGATATTTTAATATGGAGTAAAAGTGACAGACGTATTGTTTTCGGTAATCGAAGATGGTGCTGAAGGGGCTGAACAAAAGCTATGCAATCTCTCGGAGTTACCATTGCTGTAACTCGATATTAAGTTCGTTGAAAGTGGATAAATAGGTGCGGTAGCCTTTTTGAGGTATGGACTCAAAGGAGCTCAAGTCAGTTCATTTTCAAAGCCACTGAGTCTTGTGTAATGTATATCTCTCCTTGTTTCAAAACAAATATTATTCCAAACGATTTTTCGAAGTTGAAACATTCAATTATAGCGACTTGTCTTTTTTTTAAATAAAATGTTCACATTCGAAGCCTTATTCCATGCTATGTCTTTCATAGTTAGGAGACTTTTGTGTGAATTTCTTTTTAAACTATCTGTACTCGAATTGTTCTTCTTATTGAATAGGCATTTATGAACCGATCTCATTTGAAAGATTGAGGAAAGAGCAAAAAAATCTTGAAAGCTGAAATAATCTAAAGCTATGCATACGCAAATTTTTAGATGTATTTGTAAATCTTTTTCTCCGTCGAAACATTTTACGTTCAATTTTGCATTTTTTCAATTTGTGTTGTTGGTAAACGCTATTTTAACAAGAACGAAAGGAATGGAGATGTCGAAACTTGAACTTGTGTTTCGCACTACATACAGTTTGAATGAAGGCTAATTCTCATTTGTTCTCATAAATTTGTCTAAAATTTATTTTCCAACGTGCAGCTAAAAATTGGATCCTCAAGGTGCGTGCGCTTGCAACAGTAAACACTCGTACAGATTAAAGGTTGGTTATTTTCTGTGACTTTCTTCGTATTGTCGATGTTAAACTTTTGATAATCTCTTCATTTCACCCTAAGAGCCATCTTAGATATTATAGAAAGTAAACAGTACGTTAGTCCAATATACAAGGATACGTAAATTTCTGACTAAAAATTGGTAGAGAGCTTTGATTTCTAAGTATGATTTCTTCACCAAAAATTTATTTTCTATGTACTCGAACTTAAACTTGTGTGGTATTTTGCCCCAGGCGCCTTCTATGCTTGTACGATCAAAGTAATTTGTCATATTTTACACAACCATCATTCGTATTCGATTTTTCTAGTCTTTTGTCACATCTGTGCTACACTTGAGACTGACTTTCCTTTAAGCTTATCTCTCTGTGTTCTCCAGAAGCTCTCCTTGGGATTGAGGTGAAGTGAGCGTACTATGGCACCAACAAGGTCATTTCCCCCCTGAAGATTGCTTTAGTGTTTTAGCACCACAGTTGGAGGGTGCGTTCTGCCTCGTCAAAATAGCCTCAAGGATTGTCGATGTTGGGAAGTCACATTCCTCTCAGGCTACACAACATTTCTGCTTTGAGACACAACGAACTCGTCGACCAGGCAAACCTTGCAAGCATCTCTCGTGTATTTCCATGTCATTTCCTGAGTTAAACAGGGCACTCTTCATTAAAATTGGAGGACACTTTTCACCCCGTGCAACTTTCATAATGATTGTCGTCAGGTCCCATCGATGAGGAATAACTCGTTCCTAAAGTTACTTATCGGATTGGCAATTGTCATCTGTCAAAACGGGTTCGTTGACTGGGAGACTTCTCGCCTCCTGATTCATTTTGTTGTCTGTTAATAGCAGAATTGTCATTTCTTCTTTCTCCGGGGAGACAAATCGCTCTCTTAGGACATCATCAACATCGAAACCGCGTACGAATGATGATGCGTGCATATAGAAATTGAGAGTGGGATTCTCTTCTCGGCTAGGATGTTTGTGCCGTACAGAACATTAGCAAACTGAGTTGATTTATGGCTGGTTCATCAAAATGGCACTTTCACGTTGAAATTCCTGTATTTTTACATTTCTTTTTTAAGACAGTTGGCTTATAAAATATTTAAATATAGTGTAGTTTTTGTAGTGTAGTTTGTCATATTTTATTTTACTTGAAACATTTGTCTTAGCAGTTGAAAAAAGGGTTTGTTCTGTTAATTGTAGGAGCCAAACTATTTCCATTCACCCCCTCAGTGGATACAGGTATTGCATCTATGCGAATTAGGTCTTCTAGAGAAAATATGTGAGGTCCCGAGCTATAGGTTAGGTGAGTCTTTCTTTTGTTGAAGTAGAACAGAGTTGAGTTGTTTGTTTTGTTACGGAACATCTTCTTTCGATTCACTGCTGTCATGTTTTTCAGCCCATACTACTTTCTTCTTCAACTTTTATCTTGTTTCATGAACTTCTTTCTTAACCAATTGTTTCAATGCACTAGGTGCACAGATTCTACATTCCCTCAAGTTCATACTAAATGTCGCCTTCCTCCTTACTCTCTTTAGAGCGCCTTTTTTACGGTTAAGGAGGCTTAAACGTACATTGAATCTAATCTAACGGTTTTCACTATAGCATTCCTAATTTAGAGAAGCTGTTGCATTAATATTAATATTCACTCACCTTTTGTGATGCGACCCTTGTCTGAAGTATCGTACCGAAGTTCATATTCTTCCACGATTATCCAGTGTTAGTTCTGTCAATCAATAGTGAAAAAATTTACATTTATATAATCATTGTCTAAAAATTTGATAGTTTTATAGAAAAATATTCTACAGCTTTCACAAAATCTACACCTTTATAAAACTATTATCTTTAAGGCAACGACGTTTTTGCAATAATACCATTTGTACTACTTTTATGCTTCCACCGGAGTAATTTTCTGTTAAAGTAACACAGCCACTCCATACTTAGGTTTACCAAGTTTCAATTGCCATGACTTGCAACGCGTAGTGTTATGAACGTTGTGCTCACCGGCAGGCCTGCAAAGCTGTGCGTGCTTCGGCTTAAAGTGAGTTTGAGTTCAGTGCCGTCACCGGGACACTAGCGCCACCGGGACAATGCTATGACCGGAACTGTCTTGTGGCGTGCAAGGCGCTGGGTAGTTTGGACACTAGACAAGCTCGATGCCTGTATTGATTGCTGATGTTACTGTGCATCGTTCATGCTTTAGTAGCCTGTCATATCGATAACCACCGAAATGCCGCCGTAAAAAGGAAGCGTCAGTCACTCTCACAGAATGTGACTGTGTGTGGAAAGCTGCTATATGTACTGTATGAATAACTCCAACACATGATTGCAAGGAAGAACAATTATGTGCGGAACTATTCGCCTCTATCTTTCATAACGATGGAGCTATCACCGGAGTAATGTATTGTGTCATGCCATTGATACCACTTATTCCTCTTAAAATATGTTCGGAAATGATTTTAAAATGTACGATGGCAAACGGTTTTCTCCTGATCTTTGCATTCATCCAATTAATGTTTGTTAAAAATTGAATTGTTTTTTATTACTCATGGATCTCAATGAAGCGGTATTGATTTGGTGCCTGCTTTAGGCTTCGTGGTTACCGTGGCCGAGTGGTTAAGATTCACGCGAAGGTATCATCAGTTCGAATCCCGGCAGTGCCGCCAGGTGTTTCTTCCCATTGGGAAAAGGGAGAATTCAGCTACAATTCCCCACTCTAACCCGGTGTCGGAAATGGGTACCAGCTTGACCAGGGGTAAACCGTCATTGTGTCCTGGTGTTAGTGATAAGCCATTTGAAAAACTAACGCATAAGATGAAATGTTTCAGGCTTGATTGGAATAAAGCATTCTTTAAAAGCAACACAGCTAAGACAACGATTTTGTTTAACTCCAACCCCGACAACTTTTTTAAGAAAACGTTTCATTTTCAAACGTTTTTTTTCATAGTATATTATACTGAAAATAGTGACAGCTGAGCAAGGCTCTGAATATGAATTTAGGTTGTTTTTGATTCATTGTGCGTTGGACGAGCATACTTGTCGCTCCCTGCAAAGGATAAATAAGGTGAAAACGAGTTAATTCATTCTGGACGAGTAAAGGGTTAGGTAAATTTAGAAAATAGCTTGTCGGCAACGGCTTTGCCGAAAAACAGAGTGGAGTATAGATTAAATCGCTCACAATGAAAATGATAGGAACAAAGTTGCTAGACACCACGTACCAAGTGTAGTACGCAACGCTCCCTCATTAACCCGGCTTACGGATGTCACTTCTGTAACTTGGATACCAATTTATATAACTGCTTCGCTTTACGGCCCCCAGTGATGCTAAATATCTCCCTTCTTTCACCCACGAGTTCCGTTTCCTCCTTCATACGCATTTCTACACTTTTTTTTATTCTCACACCAAGTAATTACTTCAGCACGTCTCATATCCCTCTCTGCCACCCGTAAAAGGGTGGCGGACAGGCTCCAGCCTATTTTCTACATCTACCCGCTCGCTCTAGTCCGTATGGGTGGGTTCTCCCCGTCCCCTCCTTAGGCGGGGAGGGCCCCATCAATCGCCCCCGACACCCATTACTGCGGCCCGGTCTTCCATCAATCTCAGCGTTTTTTAGTGTGCTTTTTCCTTGGCTTTTTGTGATTCACTAAATGGTAACCCGTCCGTTCCTTTGCAAATACCGCTTATTTGCATGAGTTGTTCGCAGAAACAAACGGACTTACTGACATCCCTGAGTAATTGTCCGGTGCGAATAAAGAAATTCTCCGTAACTGTCGACTAAAATTCACGGTTTTCTAGAATCTGTTTTGCGTCTATTGAAGTCTTCTTCGTATTGCAGTGTGTATGTGTTACCTTTAATGTATTCTAAAAGCCATATAGCCTCAAAAAATAAGGACAAAAAAATTTTCTCTCTTGAATTATAACTTGTGTTTTACAGTTACGTTGTTCATTGCCCTCACGTTTGGATCTAGTTTTCAGTGTTTTTGAACTGTTTTTCTAGACATAAAAATTTGAGAATTTTCGTAACTTTTCCATGAAGGCGTGCGCACAACCTTTTATAAAAATGTTTATCTCAAAACAACATTATTTGGTCGCTCCCGAAATATTCGTTGCTCAGTGTTGATGTATCGCTTTCGCTAGCGCTTTTTGTTTCAATTTCTGTGACACATGTTAGATGATTCCTCCTGAAAAATTAAATTACGTAGTTGAGCGTTTCCTGCCGATTCTGGCGCAAAAACTGCAGTTCTTCAGTCTGAATGAAAGCGAAATTATTCTTTTATTTATGAGGAGCTGTTATTCAATAGGAAGTTCTTTGACGTCACGCTTCTTCACATCGAGGACGAGAAGCGCGTCAGTACTCGTACAACTTGGTGTGAATTATAGATAATGTCGTAAAGATATTCACACTGCTGCGTGCCTCCGTAATTCAGACTCCGTTTTAAGAAAAATGAGGTATGGTATCGTTGGCGCTAGTTCGCAGAGCCCGAACATCTTTGATTTGCGCATTTAAATGAAAAAAGGCTTTTAAAATTATAATCGCTTTCTAAAGTTTTGCATAAGTTGAATATTCCCTTAAAAAGAATGTTGCTATGAGCTTTATAAGAAGCTTAGAGATGTTCACCATCAAGTCTTTTCGTTGGAAATTTTTTAATTTTCAAAATACAGAATGTATGTCAGATCAAAAATTTTAATTTTCCTCTGCAACCGGGAGTAAATTGGTGATATAGTAACCACGGCTTGAAAAAACAAGCTTGAAAAATAAAAAACTCCGATTAAACTCCTCATTTGATGTATGTTTGGAACGTCCTTGCGATGAATAGTTGTAAATTATGGTGAGGGACAAAAGTACCTGTGCTGCCGCTCAAAAAATGATAGCATGCGACGGTAAGTTAAACCATATCGCTCTCGGCAGCAGTCGTCAGACTCACCGTGGCCACGAACTGCTATCAAAAAATGAAGTCAACAGACCGCTTCTCTTTAGCTGAGCAAACCTGAACGCGTTGTTTTTTGTATGTAAAGCGGCGGAGGGGAGACGGCACACTCTCTCCGCCACAACAAAATTGCGCCAAGCCGTCGTAAGCTTAGCTTACTTATGTCAAACTGCTCAATGCGCTGAAAACATTCCATTCAGATATACTGAGGAAAACAAGTACAATCTGCTCAACTCATTGGAGGAAGTCCCAAGAATATCAGGCGTAAAGTTTCTTCTTTCATCTCACATCTACAGCAGCGTGTTTCTTAAGATTCGTATTGTGCCTCACAAATTGATTTAGATATCTTTTTCAACTGTGGCTAAGCTGTGATAATGATCGTGTGCATATTTTCTTATATTGAATTTAGGAACATATATTATAAATGGAGCACAAATGATGGACATAGAATCACACAATAATTCTCGTCAATGAAAATCCACGAGAGCTACCTCAGGAACTAAACACTGCTTTGTCATCAGGATATTTTGAAGCGCGCGATAAATCATGTGTGTGTTCACGATGTTGAAGAAGTGCTAATTAACTGAACATTAATAAAATTATTAAAAGCCATCTTCTCTTCTGAAGTTAATTAGTTAGACTCTTAATTCTTTCTCACATGATTCATGCAAAACACTCGTAGCGAATTTCGATGGGACTCGGTTTTCGGTTGGGAACATTCCAGTGCACTCTGCCCTGACGCACGTAGTCTATGATGCTACCACATGAGCACTACAGATACTCGGGAACCTAATTGTAACGCTGCTTCTTTTGCGGAGAGTGCAAGTCTTGCACATGTGACGTTGCTGGCTTAGCGTAGGGAGGGCAGGCAAGTCTCATGCATAAAACAATGTTTCTACAGCAGAGTAAGGGTGCGTGTCGTACACATTAAGCGTTGTTGTTACCTTAGCCTGAACATGCGAGTTACGTGGATATTGAGTACTGTTGTTGCCTTAGCGTGGAGGTGCGAGCCTCGCATATCAGACAACGTTGCATCTTTACATGAGGGGGGAGTAGTGCATGGGAAGGAAAAGTGCTGACTGTGAGTTAAGAATTGGAGGTGAATGATCCGCCGAAAAATTAATTATTTATATAACGTTCATCATCTGTCCTTTCAATCACTTAGTTGTGTTTTCCCGGTGCTCCAAATTGGAAAAGAGCTTCGAACTTGCCCAGAAAGATTGAGCTGATGCTAAATTTACTGCGAGTAGCGTACGAAGGCTTTGGGCGATAAAGATGATTCTTAAGTCGTTTATAACTGTTCCTGCTCTTCATTCACTTCAGAAGTGTTCTCTAGCCTTTAATTGTCCTAGAGAAGTTGAATTATTCTTCGAGTTCCACGTTTTTCTTTTGAATTAAAGGCAAATGATTATGAGTATTTGAACATGCCTGCCCAGAAAATTCGTTAATCTTGCCTTTAATTTTCACTAATTCATATGCTTAGGCTCAGATATTAGAAAGATAAAGAAGTAGCTTCTTTTCCGTGTGGGGTCCAGAACTCTATTAAGAGTGAGCTGTATTGCCTGCTTGTGCAGCTCAGCTTTTTGCGCTGCTTGCATCTCGCTGTCATTATTTTTCTTAATTAAAGCCCCAGGTCTAGTAACGATTAGCGACTCTTTGCGCGGCACCTAATTGGACTTCCTTGTGGGATGCCGTGAATCTTGCTCGTATTGTTGCCGCATTGTCTTATGTGTTGCCTCGTTGTCTTGCTCGTATTGTGTTGCCTCATTGTCTTGCTCGTATTGTGTTGCCTCATTGTCTTGCTCGTATTGTGTTGCCTTTTCAAATTTTGTTCAAAATATGTGCCGTAATTAAGCCATGCTCTTATTTTACGGCAAAATTGAATACTCTTATTGTGCAAATGGATTAAATATAGCTCGTATTTTGTGGCTCAATGAAATCATCCTCGTTTTGTGCGGTTTCATTAAGTCATACATGAATTGTGTAGCTCTATTGAGTCATGCTCGTATTATATGGCTCTATTAAGTCACGCTCGTGTTGCGTGGTTGAAAATTAAATCATGCTCTTTTTGTGAGGTTCAATTGAGTGATGCTCGTAATGCATCACGCAATCAAACATTCCTCGTACTGAGCGGCTTCATCAAGTCCTGCTCGCAGGGAACCACAAGTCGCAGCGGAGTGCGGCGCTGTCCTGTGCCCGTCTCGAGGCCGGGCTGTGTGATGCTGCTGCGCCTAAAGCTGCCTGCCTGCTGCTGCCTGTCTCTGCTGTCTCTTGCTCTGCTGTCTCGTGCTCTGCTGTCTCGTGCTCTGCTGTCTCTTGCTCTGCTGTCTCGTGCTCTGCTGTCTCGTGCTCTGCTGTCTCTTGGCTCTGCTGTCTCGTGCTCTGCTGTCTCGTGCTCTGCTGTCTCGTGCTCTGCTGTCTCTTGCTCTGCTGTCTCGTGCTCTGCTGTTTCGTGCTCTGCTGTCTCGTGCTCTGCTGTCTCTTGCTCTGCTGTCTCGTGCTCTGCTTTATCTTGCTCTGCTGTCTCTTGCTCTGCTGTCTCGTGCTCTGCTGTATCTTGCTCTGCTGCCTCTTGCTCTGCTGTCTCTTGCTCTACTGTCTCGTGCTCTGCTGTCTCGTGCTCTGCTGTTTCGTGCTCTGCAGTCTCTTGCTCTGCTGTCTCGTGCTCTGCTGTCTCTTGCTCTGCTGTCTTTTGCTCTGCTGTCACTTGTTCTGCTGTCTCGTGCTCTGCTGTATCTTGCTCTGCTGCTCTGCTGTCTCTTGCTATGCTGTTTCGTGCTCTGCTGTCTCGTTCTCTGCTGTCTCGTGCTCTGCTGTCTCTTGCTCTGCAGTCTCGTGCTCTGCTGTCTTTTGCTCTGCAGTCTCGTGCTCTGCTGTCTCGTGCTCTGCAGTCTCGTGCTCTGCTGTCTCGTGCTCTGCAGTCTCGTGCTCTACACTCGTAATCTGGGCCTCTGCACCTGCATTTGGAACGTACAGTATGCCCCTGTTGATTCAATTTATTTACAGCCTGATGCTGTGCAGCAGAAGTTTGATGTTTGACATCTACAATCTTATAAAAAAATCATGACACATTAGTCGTGTTGAAATTATTTTACATCAAATTATTTATTGAAAGAATGAAATGCAACTTAAAAATAGTGAAAAAGAAGTCATGTTTAGAGAACGGGGATACATTTCAAGTCGAGCGAGGTTTCAGAGAGCTGCTCAAGTCATTGAAGCTATCAGAGAAAAGATTCGAAGGAATCCCATGACATCAATGAGATAAAATACAAAAGAATAACAAATTTCGACCACGACTGAGTACAAACTGTGCAGTGATCTAGCAAGACAATCATATAAGTTGAAAAATGTCAATGTTATTACACGCAGCAAAAAAAAAGGGATTAATCATAGTAATTTTGGAGAGGCGCACGGATGGCATACCTTAAAATCTCATATTCAGTGAGGAAAAAATATTCACTGTTGAGGCGTCGTTCAGCCATCAAAATGATCGAGTGTCTTCAAAACCAATACAGGCAGTGCCTGAAGGACTCAAAAAAGTCCAGCATAGGTAATGAAGTGGTCAGCTGTGTCTTCGGAGGGAAGATCCCCGTTAGTTTCTTGTTACGAAAGTAGTAAGAATCAACAAGCATGTGTACACAAAAGATATACTTGCAGTGAAACACGGAGTCTTTCCCTCGATTAATGAAATGTCTCATGAGAGAAATTGAGCTTTCCAACACCTTCACTCAACGCTATCAATTAGCAACGGTGCAGTACTTTGTGTCCATAATTCACATGCAAAGGAGAATGGCCTCTAAGGTCCCTTGATTTGAATGTTGGACATTGCGTGTAGTTCTCCGGAGAAAGGCTTGTGCTACTCGCATGAAGTCTGTAGAAATAGTAGAAAAAAAATGATCAAATCATTGTCTGAAACTAATGAAAACGCCTTACACGCCTCTGCGTGAAATTTCCCTAGAACACAGAGGGCTTTTCATTAAAGCAAAATGGGAACAGTTCCTGACGAATCTGATTTTTCTGCATCCTTTATCGTTCTACTCAGATCATTGCAGGTACCAAAATAAAAAAAAATTTCTTTGATTTATTCACGCATGTTTATTCAACAGTATTTTCGAATTACCTTAAACATCTGGAGCTAAACTTGCCATACGAAAATTAGTCTGACTGCATGGATGCAACGAAAAGACAGTTTTAGTTCTTTTCATCGCTAGCCACATCACTCACTACGTATACAGTATCCACTTCGCGTAATGTTTCGCCATAGTATTAACTGTTAACATGATGAGTTTTATTGATTTTACTTCGTTGAGCGCATGAGTGAGTAATTTCTACTCGATGTGTTGGAAATGAGCGGGAAAACAGAGTAGCTATTGTTAGTTTACATTCTTTGTTCTTTCAAAGTTTTCATAGTTGTATTATTTCCCTTCATTAACTTTTTGGTAGTTATCAGTTATATTCTTTACCTTCGCATACCCTTTGGGAAAGATTTACTTGAAGTTTTCACCCACTGAGAGACTGACGTACACCTTCTACTGTATTCGTAATACCGCCGAGTCAGGCCGCGTTTCTACTCGCAGAGTTGTACCGGCTGGTTCAGCACTGTCGCATGATGGGTCTGGTGTGACGGATAAAAATATTTTTAGATTTCATATCCATTTCATTTTTTCAATCTCCTTGACCTGTGGGGAGAACCTGCTGAGGTTCAAACGTATAAACTTTGACTTGACTTTACTTCCTTTACTTCGACAAGGGCAACACGTATGGTGCATTCTCACTAATGTTGTAGACACTTACTTAGTATCCTGAAATTTATCGTACTTGTAGTGCTTTATTGAAAATCTTTACCGGAGCTTATTCAGTTTACAATTTTCTCCCAACCTTACGCTAAACTTCGAACTTTTCGGAATTGGTTTTCCCATTTTCAAATTTAACCAATTTCCTGGTGCATCAATTCTAAAGCGAGAGAGTAAATGTGCTTAAGCGAACACTCGCATTTCCTTAACGATGGCTGCCACAAACATCGTTGGCTTTTCCCCTCGAGCGGAGAGACCTTGCTGTCCCCTCGAATTATTCCCCTCGGAGCTCTTGCTGATTTGCTCATCCATTGTCGTGATCGAGCATTCGTTCTGAAGGGCCTTATTTGTTTCCTCGCTTTTTGCGGTATTTGATCGCGCATTCGCTCCAAACCCCTCATTTCTGCACTAGCCGTTACCGGTATTTGATGCTTCCGTTCTAAAGAGCTTTATTTGTGCCGTTTCGTTATGCGAAACGGTTATATGCGTTATGCACTTGATACATTCGTTCTATGCGTTATTTGTGTCATTGTTCTCCACGGTGTTTGATGCATTTTCTCTGAAAACTCTCAGTATTCGTGTCCTTACTATTGTTTTAAAAAATATTGACATTTTCCCCTCTCTTGTTCACGATAAATAATCGAACATTAGTTGTGAAAGGAATTACTTGTGCCCATAATGTTTACGGAACTTGGCCAAACGACCGTTCTGAAACTCATATTTTTTTCTGCTGCTTGTAAAAGCACACGATCGATTATTCTCTTAGGCGATTTTTAGCTGTTCCTTGTAGATACTTGCTGCAATCGTATTTGATATCGCACATACCATACACGAATTCCGCGTTGAAGAAAGAACCGCCAGCCTCCTCCTCTTGACCACACATGGGCTGTGAAGTGTATGACGATATTCTTCCATTTTTGATATTTTATCATAGAAATGGAGTACACGTAGCCCTCTTTAAGTCTTGGGATAAGCTCAAAATTTTGTTAATTCCACGCTTTACGAGTGACCAATTTTCCATTGTTAGCTACATCGAAACCCACGAGTAACCACTCTAGTGTCAACCCTGATGGTAACGAACAAAGTTTTATACTCATCAATTTCCCTAAGTTTAACTTAACTGTACGTGAAATAATTTTTCAACTTACACTTCACATTGTTGACGGGTATGTGCTTTGAGCGATACACTTATAAGACAGTTTAAAATATAATATGTACTATACATTTTCAAATTTGTTTAGGAAGCGATAGGCACTCATACCGTGAAAACCCGATGATCGAATGTCTGCTTCTAAGGAAAATTATAATAATATATCCAGATCTTGAACGAGCTTGTATTGGATAAATACTGATAAAAATACAATACAGATACAGATAAATAAACAATATGGAACAACATTCATGTCAGATCTTGTATCACAAAAATTTAGACTATTAATGACCAAGAATTTTTGACATAATTAGTAGGTTACGATTTCACGCAAATCCGAACATTACAGGAGTCAATATGGCGTTTAGGAATTTTGTGCCTCCAAATGTGTCGCTCGGGTTACCCCACATCCCTACACGTTGAGGTACCGCACATTACGATGGCTACTTGCTATGTTAGTTTTGGTGAGACATCTCTTAAATGTTTGGTACTTTTTCGCGATCTTCTTTTAACTTCTTTCAGGTAGTGCTTCTCTGCCGAGGTTTTAAAGTTAAAACGTCATTTCATCAGAGACATGTGCTCAGTAACGTGCTGTATTTGGATGTAAAATTGAAACATTGCATGCCAAGTTTGAAACCTTTGATTATATATCCTCAATATTATTGAATTAACGTGCAAGTTTATTCAGTGTAGAGCTGTATTAGAATCTCCTGGTTTGTTAATGAATGTTCTTTTAACGCGTGTAAGACATATTAGTAACTTAAATTGCGAACTTAGAGATCATTATTTCATTCACTCTGACGATTTCGTTAGAATCCACACATTCAATTTTTTTTTGTCGGTTGTATTATACTGAGGCGTGCAAAATACTTTGTTTAAAGAGTACGGTGAACAAAACAAGACTTTGATACATAGCCACCAAGATGTGCAGTGTTATGCTATTATGTTTTTGATTATTTTTTACTACTTTTCTGATAGAGAATATTAAAAAGCATTGACTGCATGTCTACCCAAATTATTCTTTGCATTCTTTTAAGGCAAATTATTCTTTGATGGAACGATTGAAGTGCGACATGAATGTTACAAAATACTGCAACTGGGATTTTGTCTGTTCAGTCCAGTTGCAGTCTTTACAGTTGCTACAAGTGCTACGAATTTCTGTCTTTTGTTAGAGAAGAAGAAGCAATGAAGTGAGGCAACAAGCCCTGACAACCGTTGAACATGGAATAATTATTTCATAGAAAATAAATTTGGAAAGTATTCAAGAAGATCATGTAGTTCTTAAGCTTTAGTATGCGTTCAATACAGTGGTAAACATGTGCAGTACGTCTAATACATCGTAAACATTAGTTATAGATTTCTTTTCGATCAAACGAATGAAGCGTCTGTCTCTGGCGCCCAAAGAAAGCATCTTAACATCCAAAATATACCTTCAAAAATAGAGATATAATATTCAGAACACATAACCAGCTTGGAAAATTTCGACCCCCGGTATGAAGGGCATACATCACCAGAGCCGCTACAATCGGATTTAGTCTTGCACTTCGTCCGGTGGGCCTAATGAAGCGAGGGGATGGCTGGCGCTCGCCGGATTTTTGGTGCTTGCTTTCGGTTCAGCGAAAAATGAGGTCCATCGTCTGTATTCTACAAAAGTTCAAATATCTCAAAAAAAGTTTGCGCTAGTCTTTTTCATTTGCTATTCATAGGAGTCTGTGTAGGCTTGTGAGTGGTTTGATAGGATGAACCTGGGTTTTTGGTTAAACTGAAATCAAATGTATCAAATCGGTCTGACCTCACCTGCCTGAGAACTGAATTTTCGGCTTTACGTTAATCAGTATTTATTGTAGGCAGAGGAAAAAGGTATCAAGTATGTCACAGAGATGGTAGTTTCAACAATATTAAAGCTGAAGTGATTACTTTTCCATTCCTAGACAAAGATTTTGTAGTGAACTGGCTCACAATTGAAGTTGCTATTCATACGGTGATAAATCTTGATCAGTTCTTCGGATACATTAAGTAAATGCTGCGTAGAGCTCCAATTAGAAATTCCACTAGAACAAAGAATTTTATTTTCCAGAACGTTGTCCATGAGCACATATGAGCCTACTTTCATGCTATTTGTTTTCTGCAAAAAATTGCTCTCATGAAAGCTTCTTCGGATGTCTCTCGTTTCTATACTCTTGCTGTGGATTGTTGTGAAATTATTTGTGAAGCATTACGAAAATTTAGGTTATTTTTCTTGTCCCAAGTAAAAATATCAATTGTTGGTAGAATTTATGTCAATTTTACCATTATAAGGCAGTGTGGTTGTAGTGAGCATACCTCTCAGAGGGATAAGACTATTGTATTTGTGTGAATTAGCGCTTCTATGGTGAAAGTGTAATGTTCCTTCCTTTTGCTGAAACTATAGGTTTTTCTCTGTTTCGCACCATCTTTTTTCAATTTACTCCTGTTCTACATTATGTTTCATCCTCTACAACTTTCTTCTTTAAATTTTATCTTGTTCCATATACTTATTTACTAACTTACCTTACTTGTGTGAGAACGCACCTTGTGCTTAGATTCCTCATTCCTTAAACTCTGTATTAAATGGTGCCTTTCTCTTTCCTCTTTTTTGAATACCTTTGTTGTGGTTAGAGAAGCCTAAACTGATTTATCTATTCTGGTGTGATAATAATTCGTAAAATTTTTATCAACAACTTTCGTTGGTAGTCTTGCTAAATTTTCTACAATTGTAATAAGGGTTAAACTAGATGTATTTACAGATAAACTGGTTGCATTTCAACATTGATGTCCACTAAAACAATGAGAGCATACAAATTACAATTGAAATAGTTCGCGGACGGAAAAAATTTAGTACGTAAGAAATTGTAAATAACAAAACTCTAAGACCTGGTCGCCCTGATTTCGCTCATTTTTCTGGAGGATATAATGAACGAATAAAACTATTTTCCCTATATAGAGGCTTAAAAATGTTTCGTATAGTTTTTTGATAGGTGAGCACCCGGAACAATTTCATGGGTTTTAAGTTGTTTTCGCGCCAGGCTATTGCTGATAAATGACGACATGCACCACCCAGGCTCAAAAGCAGGCCAAGCGTAATTACAGCTGCGCCTGTAATGTTGGGCGCTCAAAATCCGTGCATATTTTTCAGTATTTGGCTTAAAGAGGTTGGAGAGAAATATTAAAAAACAAATTAATTTTTTCCTGTCGTTTAACATATTATATTTCAACGCTTTTACGTTAAAGAATATGTAATTTCTTTCATTTTCTTGTTACTTTTCGCTATTTTGGTCAGAAACATGTAAATGATCCTGTAGTTTACTGAGTAAAGTCTGGAAAGACTGCTCATTATTCTTAGAGCAATGGTAACTTTCGGAAATGATAACCATATGCTGTTATATATTGCAGCTCACATTAAGTGTCCGTTGCGTAAGTGTACCATTTTAGTGAAGTACAATAGTCACCTAGTCCTCATCTGTCAGGTGCTGATTCTAGGTGACCTAGCGGCTGCATGGGATTCGATTGCGCTTGGTCATCCTCTTGTGCACAAATAAGTGCTGGATCATGAAGCTCTAAACGAACGCTGTTAGGCAGCTTCTTGTAATATTCATCGGAAGGTAGCATTTTTTCGACTTACGATTGAAATAAAATAGAAATTCACATACAGCCTTTTGACTTCACGTTTTTGCCAGCAGGTGATGAGAAAATTATATCTGCTGTAAATTTTTCGCTAAAAAAGAGCTATAGTCTATCTTTGATTTGAATGACTTCGATTTAGCGACCCTCAACTTATACAGAAAAAAGAAGTCCCTATCATTCATAACTTAAATTATGTGTGGTGAAGATCCTTGTCTTAATAATGGAGACTGACACGTTCACTCAGTTTACCTTCTCCTTCCTCGATTAGTATTATTCAACTGATAAGCCAATAGCTAATGTGTGAATAGGATTCTCATTTGCTTTTGACCTTATTTCTTAACAGATTTCACATTTCGAAACCATTTCCTGTACACGCATGAACTCCCGAATAAACAGGAGTGAACGTAAGAGCACCAATTATTTTCCCCCTGTGTTAAGAGCAGTTAAGTAGAGGGGACCACAATGAACTCATAAAAGCCAATGTACAACGTCCGAAATGTCTGAAATAGCTACGACCTCGTTCAGTTACCCCTCACAAGCACAGCATTAGTTGAAAAAACTGGGACTAGTTTTCATTTATAAGAGTAGAGGTTTTATTAAATGACTTTCATCAAGTATTGGTGGCGACTGCAGTTGAAATGAAATCTTTACTGCCACAAAATTCGAATCGATAGCACAATTTGTCATGAAATTAAATTAATTCTACTCCTATTATGTGATAGAATACGAGTATACTGTTCTCTTATGGCTGTTTCATAACCAATATTTTAATCGAAACATCGAATTTTCTGTTAACACTTCATTTAATGAGGCTAGCACGCTACTAAGTCAAGTGCACTATAGGTTAGACATTTTGTAAATCTCAGAATAACGGCCCTAGAAGTCTTTAAAATTTTTCGGGCTCATAAGCAGATGTGGGTGTATATAAAGCTTTCTATCGTAATAGGCCTAGGAAAAATTTCCTTGTTAAATCTCATACGAAAAAAAAAATTAAATTTTAATTCCTTAAAGATAGTTTATTATATTAAAACTCCATAGTATACCGAGACTGAGAGCTCTGCAGTGTTATTCCTTTAGTTATTTGTGTTTGCTTGTAATTTCAATTGTTTGCTGTTGGTCTACGTTTGTGAAATGCTGCTATTTGCGCTTGCACTGCCGTCGTTTCCACTACTCATGGTCTTCGTAATACCACCCATGGTCTCCTTTTGGCTGAACTCGTTTCAATCTACAACAGCTTCACTCTACAATATGTTTCAGTTACAGTTTTAAATCTGATGTGATCATGTCTGTTTAATTATTCGTTTACAGTAATACTTGTTTCCTGTTATATTGGCCTTCTGCTACGTGAATCACTGGTCTGTCATGCTCGATCGATCTTAGTTTGTTACGTCCTAGTAATCATAAATCCACGGGATCACCAGTCTTCTTTTCAACAACCTATCGGCTACACCAGCAGTCTGCTGCACCACCAGTCTGTTGTACCGTCAGTCAGCTGCACCACCAGTCTGCTGCACCACCAGTCTGTTGTACCATCATTCAGCTGCACCACCAGTCTGCTGCACCACAAGGCTGTTGTACCGTCAGTCTGCTGCACCACCAGTCTGTTGCACCACCAGTCTGCTGCACCAACAGTCTGTTGTACCATCATTCAGCTGAACCACCAGTCTGCTGCACCACTGGTCTGCTACACCACCAGTCTGTTGTACCGTCAGTCTGCTGCACCACCAGTCTGCTACACCACCAGTCTGTTGTATAATCATTCAGCTGCACCACCAGTCTTTTGTACCGTCAGTCTGCTACACCACCAGTCTTTTGTACCGTCAGTCTGCTGCACCACCAGTCTGCTACACCACCAGTCTGTTGTATCATCATTCAGCTACACCACCAGTCTGTTGTACCATCATTCAGCTGCACCACCAGTCTGTTGTACCGTCAGTCTGCTGCATCACCAGTCCGCTACACCACCAGTCTGTTGTACCGTCAGTCTGCTGCACCACTAGTCTGCTACACCACCAGTCTGTTGTACCATCATTCAGCTGCACCACCAGTCTGTTGTACCATCATTCAGCTGAACCACCAGTCTGTTGTACCGTCAGTCTGCTGCATCACCAGTTTTCTACACCACCAGTCTGTTGCACCGTCAGTCTGCTGCACCACCAGTCTGTTGTACCGTCAGTCTGCTGCACCACAAGTCTGCTACACCACCAGTCTGTTGTACCATCATTCAGTTGCACCACCAGTCTGTTGTACCGTCAGTCTGCTGCATCAGCAGTCTGCTACACCACCAGTCTGTTGTACCGTTAGTCTGCTGCACCACCAGTCTGTTGTAACGTCAGTCTGCTGCACAACCAGTCTGCTACACCACCAGTCTGTTGTACCGTTAACCTGCTGCACCACCTGTTTGCTGCACCAACAGTCTGCTGCACCACCTGTTTGCTGCACCAACAGTCTGCTGCACCACCTGTTTGCTGAACCACCATTCTGCTGCACCACCTGTTTGCTGCACCACCAGTCTGCTGCACCACTTGTTTGCTGCACCACCTTTTTGCTGCACCAAAAGTCTGCTGCACAACCTGTTTGCTGCACCAACAGTCTGCTGCACCACCTGTTTGCTGCACCACCAGTCTGCTGCACCACTTGTTTGCTGCACTACCTGTTTGCTGCACCACCTGTTTGCTGCACCAACAGTCTGCTGCACCACCTCTTTGCTGAACCACCATTCTGATGCACCACCTGTTTGCTGCACCACCAGTCTGCTGCACCACTTGTTTGCTGCACCACCTGTTTGCTGCACCACCTGTTTGCTGCATTACCTGTTTGCTGAACCAACAGTCTGCTGCACAACCTGTTTGCTGCACCATCAGTCTGCTGCACCATCAGTCTGCTGCACCACCTGTTTGCTGCACCACCAGTCTGCTGCACCACTTGTTTGCTGCACCACCTGTTTGCTGCACCAACAGTCTGCTGCACCACCTGTTTGCTGCACCAACAGTCTGCTGCACAACCTGTTTGCTGCACCAAAAGTCCAAATCATGAAAACTATGAGTTAGATATCGACCGACTTGATGTTATAGTGTGTAGTTCTTCCTCTGCTCCTGAACAATGATATTATTGCTGAGACTGAAGTACTCCTTGTGTTCGACCTGATGAAGATTTTATGCTTTTTTGTTCTCTTTCGTATACCTTCAGAATAGACGCGGTGGATCTGCATTCTGTAAGCCTAAGGTGTAGTTCTACGTAAACGGCTAACTGCACCGACTCAATGTGCAAGTGTTATAGCTCGCCATGCAGCCTGCACGGTGTGTGTGTATGTGAGGACTATGGCAGAAACAGCGATGGAACAATAACGTTGTCCTTCAGTTGTGCGGTATCGAGTGTCGTACTCGGACATAGTTCTGGCTGTGCATGTAGAGCGCTCGTTTTATGTGCACCTCGGCCACAGAAACCAGAAACTGTTCCGCGTGTTCTGTTTTTTTTTTCTCCTTGTTGTTCAGAACTTTTCGAATTTGTTGGAGTTGTTCCTAAAACTACAAATGTTTCGATTCATTTGAAGATGTAGTTTTTGATTGGATCCAGCGAACATATGTGTTCAGTGTTGTTATTTTGCTAAGATTTTTTAATAAAGTTCTCGCGTTGCTGAGAAGCGAGGGCAAGCTTAAAGTTGAGGTTGCACTGCTTACTCTTGGTGATTCTGATGTAAACTGCCCACAAAAGGAGTCGCGGCTGTTGTCAATGTGGTTCCGGGGACTTTGTCGAGTCAGTCGAGCTGGAACTTCATCTTGCCTGAAAGTGCTCATCATATTTTCTTACCTACACGCCAAAGGTTTTCTTCATCTTGTGGCCAAGATTCAGCACACACAAATGAAATGTAAAATAATGCTGTAGACGTTGAATTTGCAGTTCTGACAGTCATTAGCTATACGAACAGCTGGGAAAAGTAGCCTGTTCTTCATGGGGTGTTCGCTGTGATGTTCATTATGATGTTGTAAAGACGTTATCAGATGAAACCGCGAGGGAAATTTGATATTGTCTCGTGAAAGCAAAACTGTGAGCTGTGAAGGCGTTCGCAGCTCATGATGCTTATGTTGGTATTGAAAACGTGACTGATGCAGTTTATTTTAATTGACTTGTTGGCCATCAAATAAATGCACAATTCGGTGAAGTGAGACCAAAGTCACTATCTGGTTAAATATTTCGCAGTCCTGAAGGTTTTTTTCTTTCCCGTTTCTTACAAAATATGTATGGAATTTTCCCGCGGGAGAATTCCCTATCACCCTTTCATTATAGGTGTGTTCAAAAAATATGTAGGTGTACTTGAATCCATTAACAATAGTACTAATTCCGAGACAGTCAGCCAAATCAACAAAACCTGTTCATCATTTTGTGAGAACTTGTGACCGAAGTAACACAAACGTATCTTTATGTATTTGAAGTTCACACGTTCCGTCTATAACACTATTGTGTCTGACAAAAGTAACAACCTAAAATGAATTATAATCTTTGGAACTTTTAAAATTAAAATAATTTACATTTACATCCGTGCCTTGGCATTGCCTCTCGATTTTCCTCACAAGTAGAGTCACAAAATGTTTACATGTGCGAGTTTATCGGTCTTGGAAGCCTCTGTTTTTCCTCACAATACGCGAGTATTTTACAGCGAGTCTTAGTCTTTTCTCTGACAGGAGGAGTCTGTCCTGCACCGCTGCTCCGGAAGGCCCCAATGGTGGGTGTGCCAGGGGCATGAGTGTTTTCCAGGGTGGGAGAGTATAGAAATTTCACCTCATGTCTGTGCAGACATTCGAAATATGACAAATAAACCTGATAATTATTAGTGTACTTCGGAGTCATGCCATGAAGTTTTTGGATTAAAGTTTCCACTGAAATTTTGCAGGAAATTCTGAAATTGGCCGAAGTAATTATTTTTCGATCATTGTTAGTGTGAGTGTTTGTGATGTGGTAGAGTATCAGCATAAGCTCCAGAAAGACCAGCTAGATTATTCCTCAATTGAACACAGTATGAGGATGAATCATATCGTCCGATCAGGTGCCTTTGCCGAAAATGAAATTTTTACTTCGAATTTCGGTGCAGATGCTAGCTTTTGAAGTTAACTTCAACACCTGAGAGCGTATTCTCGGTTCGTTTTGTGCCCTACCTTCTGAATCAGCAATGATATTTTGTGGGCGTACACTTTTTGATGATTCGCTGAAAATTCATTTTTGAATTGCCCTGGCTTCAGCAACTGTAATACAATCAGTCGAAAAGGGTATATATTGGAGTAGCCGTAGTATGTTTTACTTTGAAAAATCTTGATTGCAATATTAGTATGAGCCTCGAAGATGTCCATGTCGTCCCCAAAAAAAAACATTCGATCAATGTCGAATATAATTTTGGTGACTACCGCAGGCGAAGTGTGTGCGCCACCATGGGTTTCAAGTGCTAATATTCGTTGATGCAATAAATTTCAGCGTGAGCCATGAATAATTCAAGGCTATGCTGTCTTCCCTCACTGCTATGCTTCGCATTTCGCCCACAATTTCATGTTGACGTCGTATCAGTCAGAATGTCTTGACTGCCTCAGGCAAATGAAGACGGCCTGCACTGAATCTCCGTAATATATATCTGAGGTTGTGTACACAATATCTCTGCATTTGAAGTTGAGCCCACAATTACGACGATAAAAAAATATGTATATTAGACCCTGCTTGGTTTGTCTCGGTCATGGAAGAGCCAGAATTGGTCATGATTGCTGATGAATGTCAAAGCGATTCTAGAACATTTAAAATGTATATGCGCTTGGTCACATACCGTCTTGTTAGAGCGAACAATCTAAATTTGATTTTTTCATTTGTCTTAGACTCAATTCGTAATCTCGCATCTATGGCTATTTCTTTTTTGTTGACGTCAACAATTTCTAAATTATGATTGGCCTTTGGTCACGCATTTTCCTTGCAGCCTGTTTGCCATTTTGGTGAAAAAACACTGCTGCTCAAAAATAATTCATATTTTGGAGTGAAATATCAGCTATTGAAAAAATACTTTTTCGTATTTTGATAGAAATTTATATCAGTCGAAATTGATAAAATTTTAAATTTATGCCAGTTTTTCCGGTATTCAAAAATTTCCTTATCTGAGGTCTCAAGTTCGTTGACCTTTCCTTTTTAAGCTCTAAATGTGATCCTAAGTTTAAGGAAACTATTCTTAAAAGTGCGTGATGCAGACTGCTTGATTATGCCGCTTAGACGCGCGATGCCGCATTGTTGAAGCGTTAGCACGTGTCAGAAGGAGAACAATTTCGGTGCTCGTCCTCGATAGGGTACGACACGCTTCTTTTGTCAGTAATTTCAATCATTGCTCAGCCGCCCGTGAAACATTGGAAGCCTTGTTTGCGCTGGCTGTGTTCAATTTAAAGCCCTGGACCCGACACCCGGACACGATCGGCTAACGAAGCCTATCAGGCTCGCCTCCGGTATCTGTATCACACATCGAGTGGGTCATCCATGCTCGCCCCTCGGAGGAGAGAAACTGTGGCTGTGTGGAGACATATTATATGTGGCTGAAACAAAGGCAACATCATCTTAAAACGTAGAGAAATATATGTGTCGTACCATAATGTGAAATAAATTTTTAATGTTAAATTCTTTCTTTCAAATTGAAGCGATCTTAGATTTTGAAATTTCAAATAATTAATTTTACGAACGAATGAAGTTGCTGAATATCTTGGTGCAATGGTGGAACTATTACTTTACGAAATGTTTCAATAGAAAGATCCTTCTTACATTCACTAATATTTTGAAAAGATTGAGAAAATGCGAGCATAATAATTAGATATTTGTTTTAGTTTCTTCCACGTATTTATATCTATTTGCATTTGTCTTCGCAGTTGCGTATTTCAATTAGTTTCCAATGCAAAAACATTTTAACGTCGAGTCTTAGGGAAAACATATTTGTGAAACATTGTGTTAAATTTGGATGTTTACTTACTTCTGCTATGTGAAGACAAATTGACGCTTCGAGCTTGTGTCAGCTGTGTAGTTTGAACCCATAAATGCATATTGAGCGATGGTGTAGGTCTTTCGTTTTGTACAGTTATTAATTTCCAAGGCACAGATTTTTCAGGCACAGAACCCATTTATTGTTCACTTCCGAGACCGCGGCGAGAGGTTATTGTCGTTCTAACGTGGGTGTGTGTATTCATCAGCCCTAGGCATGACTAATTTTGAGCTGCCCTCAAGTGCTGGCTTACCAACACTGTTCCGACTCCAAATTGCTGATGAACACTCGGCAGAATGTTGGTAACGGAGAAAATACTTCAATTCATGCAATTTCGGATGACTTATTGATTTCAATGTGTAAGACTTCGGTTGACAATTTCGCGCTCTCTCTCAGCAACGACAAAGTGTCGTGGAAGAACGCCTTCCAAACATTATTGTGCCAAAACTGGCTCTACTAGAACTGTCTACGTGAACTGCCTATTTGAACTAGCTGTTAAAATTGGCTCAACCACAACTGGCGCTTCTAGAGCTAACTCAATCATTGATGACTTAACCAAAACCAAGGTCTGGCAGCCGAAATTGGTCTAGAGAGACACCAAGATGTCTTCAATGATACACTGATACCTGGCGATAAAGACTGCCAATGCTTTTCTGGACTGGCATGCTTTTCTTCAGCATTTTTTAAGTCTTCGTGATGGATGAAGGAAGATTCCCGAAGACCGTACACCTTTTAAATACTACAAAAAGACTTATACTTCAGTAATCAACGTACATCGAGCTTTGTACTGTCCCTGCTAGTGATGGCGTGTGACTGACATGTTTCTTTCTTTGCTGTACAGCTTCTGTTCCATATGCGTATTTACTGAAATTTACAGTTCCCCAATCAGAAATTACTGGCAACATCGGCATCGATTTCTGACGAGAACTACCGGTGTCTAACGATAACCGCCGCTCGAAATTTTCGCCAGTCACACATATGGTAATCGCCAGCGATCAGCAGTAAATATTTCTGTCGACATCGGCTGCAGGAAAAGTCCGCAGTACGTAGCGCCGAATTTCGGAAATTTTTCCTTTGATAATCGGTACCAAATAATTGTTATCGCTCATTCCAGTTTACAGTCGAAACTAATTCAGTATTATTGCTCTTGCGTGGCTGCTACGCGCGGGACAATACTTCATTTAACACAACAAGCTTCCGCGTGGCTTTCTCGGAGGTTTTCTAGAATTAGCAGCTGATAAAACGTTATGAAAAGTGTGCAAATAGATCTTACGTGATTTTATCAACCGCCTTGCTGAAAGATAGTTAATTATGTCAAACATCTAACTCTATACTTAACTAATAATCTAGCTAATATTATTATCTCATTTACTTTCTATCCATTGACAGGCGATCCGATTAGAATAAGTACATCAATTAGTACGAAATAATGTGTTCTGATTCGTTAGCCCATACATATTAAATAAACTATATTATTTAAGTGAATTATAATGCTTAACATTTTTAGAATCAAACGGTAACGATAATGCAAATTTTGTTTGGTTGTAGGCTAGTGTGTTAGAATGAAGAGTGATAGATGACGGAGCACATTAATAGCAATACTATTCAAACTTTCTTGTGCCTCAACTATCGGAGCTTCGTTGTTACATATGGAATGACCCGAACTTCGCTTCCGACTGAACTAACACCAATCTCGAGTCTGTGAAGATATGACAGAAAATACGAACGAAGAAAACTTAGCATGAAACATGTCGTTTAAGAGTTTTCCTGAAAAATACCCGTGGGTGAGAAGTGACCATTAAATGGTAGAAAGAGTGGAATGTGGAATGACAATCACTGACAATTACACACGAGACCAAGCTAGAGCTGCGGGAGCTGCGCCGCGCTGACGACCGTCATCTTCCTAGGGATAAACTTTCTGCCACGAGAGGTAAGTGAACAATCCGAGTGTTGTACCCCATGGACGTGTGTCTCGCCCGTCTGTGCAAACAAGTAGTAGTAGTATTAACATTGATTTGCTAGCGCTTCAGTAATTCGTACTATATCGCGCCGTGGGTTCTGTGCAAACAAGTGAGCCAAATTGATGTGTACTGTTTTTTTAATATTCGTGTCATTTACTCCTGGTGCTTGGGCCCCTCGTGCTTTGCATCTCGCCTCTGTGTGGCGAAATTGAAGGAGTTGCTCAACACTTTTCTCACAAATGGCTTTTACTAGAGACTAGTTCCAGTCTCAGGATAAGTGTCAATTTATCGTTGTTTTTCCCCACGTTGCTCAACAATGAGAACATCATATTCATTAATTCATTCAATCAATATTTCAGTGCTTCAGATCGTCATCACCGTTTCGACCTAGCCACATGTGTCACCATTGTGACCTCATACCGCTGATATAAGTACTACGGCCCTAGCTGCATTCTCACGTTTGGAGTGTGACGCTGCATACATAAGTCATTTTTACGTGTCCGTCTAGTTTTCTCGTCACTCTAATGCTTTCGAACTCATTCAATGCTCCTGCCGAGTTTATCAGCTTGCAGCAAATTGGATGTCTTCTTCTCATTGAGTGGCGCCTTGCCGCTCCAGTATAGAGGCACGGGGTCCTCTGGAGGCAGGTAATCATAATAGTATTGTTCCCTTCCTAGAGTAGATTATTGTGATTTGTCTTACACACTTTTATGCAGTGATATTACTGCCGATCATCTTAATCGATTTTAGTCAATAATTTATCTGTTGTTCGCTTATTTTTAGCATGACTTTTTTCTTCAGTCTCACTCTTGCTGGTAGTTTGAATAACTCTGTCAAGCGCTTCAACTTCAATTTTGGTCTTTCAACATACTGATGAACGAAGTGGACCAAAATAATTGTGTATTGAAAACCGTATTTTTTAGGCAATGTTTCATTGACTAAGCTGTGTACATATATTTCCCGTTTGGCTTGCACCACTTGCATCACAAACGCGCACAAAACAAACATGACGTACATCCTCGTTTATTTTTTCTTTGGCCATCACCAAGTGGTATCACATATACAGGGTAAAACGTCATCGCTGTGAGAGTCTTCGAGTGGGCGACGAACAAGAGCTTTTTTTGTCCCTTGAAGTCATCTAAGAGTCCTGGGATTTGAGGTGTTCACCAAATCATCATTTTTGGGCTTGGTATTTTTGTGTGAACAACAGGATCTTTGCAGCCTTGTTACCCTGTCACCGTGTAACTTCTCGCCAAGGTCAATTTTTTGTGTCTGCGCCGCCTGCAAAGTCTTACGAAGTCGTCGTTTTGTGTACTGCGTGGGTCACTTTGTACGGCCATGCTACACGCGTGGGACACAAACATCTTCTCACATTCTTAATTTTTGGGTTATTGCACGAGCTACTGTATTTCGTGAAGTCCGAATTGATTTTTTTGTTTGTTGTCTCAAGTCTGAAAATGGGCGTGGATCACATTACACCCTATTTTAATCGAATCTTATATAGAAAACGTTTGACATATGGCTTTCTGTACGCATGCGCTCTAGGAAGGGAACTTGTTCAAGAGTCAATATTACTGTGTTGGGAATATTCAAATACAAACTAAAAATTATAAATTCGACTTTGCTTAGAGAGGTGTTCAATCTGAATTGTTGGTCTCTTATAACAAATCTTTATTAATATTTCAGTCTTCTTTACACCTCTTCAAATAAGCGTTTGAAAAAGGATGTGTGCATCATGATGCGTAGTTCAATTTGCGTCTTAATTCACTTACAAGCAGTTCAAATAAGTTCTTTCTTTTAAAACCGAACTTACAGATTTCATAATGAGTGGCATAATCACTAGCTCTACTGACGCCCAAGCCGGTTTGTCTATGAATTACTTTCATGGATTTTATGATTCGTGACTTTTTTCCTAGTCTCATGTCTTGAAATGAAAGAACACAATTTGATCGGCCTCGGCGGTTTAACGAGATAGTGACGGCAGCTGCGTGGTGTGCGGCACAGGTCAATACGCTGTAGTGCACCATGTGCGCGTGTAGCAGGTGCGGGCTGGCGCGGTCAATGGTACAGTGATCAGCGCTTGGCGTACTGCTGTCTTTTGCAGCACCCTGCACAGCTCTGCGTCACCGCTCTCGGGACTCCATGACTGGGATAAACCAAGCAGGGTTTGATATACATACTTTTTATCGTTGTAATTGTGGGGTCAAACACGGAGCATGAAAAACCGTATGTTCATTGCTAGTATATACTTGTATTGATGCCGTGGAAATGTTTTCACGTCAAGTGGACTGCACCTTTTCAATTCAGTCAGAGATAGGGATCTTCGCTACGAAGTGTACTCGCGTACCGCGCGCAGTTGAAACGCAATACACTTTGCACCCGTGTTCAACTTTATACCACTTTTTGCCTTCTGTTGTGTGGATTGCATTAACATTGTTCAAGGTGGAAATGACTTTCCCACAGCGCACACGTCCACTCCAGCTCACAGCCCCGTGTGGCGCTGGCAGCAGGCACGCGCGGTGCATGCAGCATGCGTGCAGTGAGGCCTTGCAGGAGCTACCGGTCAGCTGCATGCTGTCTCTGCCTCCGTAATTACGGGTGTGATCGCTTTACTTTGAATCTGGACAGCAGTGAAGCAGGACTTCCGCCACTACGTTATTACTGAGTGCGACATGTTGCTCTTAATGTTTCTTCGGTTTAGACATTTTAAGTTTTCTTCAACACGAGTTTGATCCCAGTCATTTCGCGGTGACGCAGTTGTGGCTTGATAGCACGCGTATGATAACACTCGCAAACGCCAGAGTGGTCTCTGTGTTTCATGCCTTGCTGCATCCCCACAAACAATTCACGTTTAAGCCCGTACGGTGATATCAGTCGAAGTAACCCAGTAACATCGCCCGCTTCAAAGTGGGTATCTATTTGGCGAGCTGTTGAGTCAGTCACAAAATTCCGACGTGCAGTAAGGACGAACCTCTAAATGTTCAAGTTCGCTATTTTTTAACTCAAAGCCCGAAGAAAACGTGTTTAGACTATCATTCAAATATGTAAACTTCGAAAATTTTGCAGAATTTCCTTTAAAACTTTCGTGCTCTTCTATCCCGCTGTACAACCATTTCTCACGTTAGACGCTCAACAATAGAGCAGCGCTGTTATTCTTCCTCAAATACGAAGTTGTAGTTTCTGCCTGATCTTTTGTAGATGCTTCCTCAAATTGAAACGCTCGCAATAACTCGTCCACTTCCCCACGAGAATTTTGGTCAATAGTGGCAGCAAAGAACGGCGAGTGTAGGCCAGACTTATTGGCACGAGAAGCATCCTCGCGAGGATCCTCGTCACATAATGTTTGGTTCCTGCCCCGCCCGCAGCAGCACTTACTGCGCCCCAGCCCGCACTCGTGTTTGAACATCACAAGAATTTCCCTTCAAAGTTGCCCAGAAGTTCATGGAGGCGTCGCTTTACTTTGATGTTCAATTTTACTTTACACTCTATGTAAGATACGCACTGTATAAGTATGACTGTAGAGTACATATCTGCTGCAGATTCGTTTCCCTTTAAATTTTGGACGTCAGACGTTAATATGAAGGTAATTTGCTGGAATTCATACAAAATTTTTCAATGTGTTTTCTGTTCGTTAAAACTCCTGTGCCTCGGGATTTTTGATAACAGTAGTTCCCATGCTTTTTGAGGTATTTAAGCCATTTATTTAATTTCAAAATTTTCTTGACAAATTATTCTTTGCTCTTTGTTATGTCGTTTTACTGGGAAGAGAATTCTATTGTATTTAAATAGAGTAAAAGCTTTCTTGCTAAGGGTGAGTTTTAAATATGGGGCCTAAAATAATTAATAACTCACACTATTAAATGAATTTATAAAAACAAAGTATTTATGAAATTCTGAAAAATACTAGTTTCATTAAATATGTTTATGACCAAAATACAGAATCTGGCATGAAAGCCATATTCAAATGAAAAATTAATACGATTTTAGCGTTACCCCAAAAATGACGAGCTGGACAAAATAACAACTCATGAATTTTCACAACAACTGCCTACGTTAACCAGGGGAAACTTTTTCCTTTTTTCTTGCGGATAGCATTTTTCAGGATTTCCTAAATACTTTGTTGTTTTAAATTCATTCATTAATGTAGGAGTCATTAAGTATTCTTTTCGCTCCCATATTCAAAAATCACCCTGCACATAGATAAATGTCTAGACGTTTGGTTAGTATATTCTCAAGAAGAAATTTCCTTTACGCCACCAACGCTCCAAAACTGGATTTATTATTCAGTGGTGCTGCGATGACTTTAGGTTTCGACGACTACAACGTGAAATCTCGTAAAAAG
Organism: Morinoia aosen; assembly: GCA_030386875.1. Lineage (NCBI taxonomy): Eukaryota > Metazoa > Arthropoda > Malacostraca > Amphipoda > Talitridae > Morinoia > Morinoia aosen. Next base: position 53,482,191 of record CM059579.1, on the reverse strand, counting down.
TATGCATAAAAAACTACTTCTAAAGTATTTTAGCGGATTGAGGGACTGTCATCCCAATCTTAGATCTGGCATTGATTTAAGAAAGGCAAGAAATCACAAAAGGAAAAAATCGGTTTAGAAATACTCAACTTGTCGGATAAAGAATTCGCAGTCCTAAATGCGATCATTACGTAGTTGCAACAAGGAACTCCTTTCGTTATGCGTGCATATGGCTAGACATCAAGCGTCCCTTTTCCATTGAGCGATATTTTGAGCAATTTCTATTGACTCCGTAGAGAAGCGGAGGAAAACGACGGAGTTTCCATCTAGATGGAAATTCCGAACCTTAAGTTCGCCTAAGCATAGAGATGAGTAACCTTCGATTAAAGTCTCTGAATACGCCATGAGGACCGCCTGCTGCGGTAACAAACGAGGACAAAAGTCGAACGATACTTTATTGCGAGTCTGGCGGACTTTGGACGACAGCAAGTTTGTATAACGCCCTCCTGCGAAAATAAATGTCGGAACTTGGTGCTATCGCTGAGCGATCCGCTTCTCTAAAGACAACAAAGTTTTAGAAAGTGTATCGCGTGAAGAGTGAAGATGTTCTACTTACAGCGCATTTACCTCCATTTTATTATGCAATATAAAAGATATCTCGTGATAACGCTTAGAAACAATGCAGCAAGGTGTTGACGAAGTTGGATTGAAATTTTACGTTTCGTCTTCAATTTTACACGAAATTTATATACATGATGCTGACACAAATATTTCTTCAAAATTTTATTTATATTGTGGTCCTGTAAAGTTTGAATGATAACAATAATTTAGAACACAGTTCATATCAGACCTATCGTGCTAGAAGTGTTGAAGTGTCAATACATGAAGGAAAACAGATCAATGAGCCAAAGTAGCAGCCAAAGTAGCTCACTGCAAACTGAAGTCTAATTTTTAGGCACTCCACAACCCAATGGGATTTATGTAGATGACGGTGCTTGTGTGCATGAGCCCTAGAGAAATTGAACAGGAGGATCTGATTCCTCTATCGAATTCTGTTACGATTGGGTGAAGACTGCGTGTAAATTGTCTTCCATTCTGCAGGCGCTCGAGCCTTTGATCTCAGAAGTGCTACACTTGTTCGGGTCGTGGGATACTGGAGAAAGACTGAGCTTGTGTGAATAGCAAATGCAGGAACAGTGTTTGAAAATTTCGTTTTGATCATAGCGCGTGACGTTTGCGGCTTACTTCGGACCGATTACCAAAATAATACGCTGAGCAAAAAAAAACCATTCCGATGGAAGTATATATAAATGTATAAATAAATGAAGCGGAAGCTCGCTAACTACTTGGCAGTGAAGTTTACATTTTCATAGAAAGAATGAGAACCGACTAAAGCTGATTTTGAAGCGATTAAATAACGGAAGTGGAATTGCGATTGCTCTGAACGTTAATAGTGCAGTTCTTTTTTCAAGTTTACCATTTAAAAATAAGCTATCTTGAAATTTAATTGCAGCTGTGGACCATGGAGTCAAGTGGCAGCGTGGACCATTGAGTCAAGTGGCAGCGTGCACCATTGAGTCAAGTGGCAGCGTGGACCATTGAGTCAAGTGGCAGCGTGGACCATTGAGTCAAGTGGCAGCGTGGACCATTGAGTCAAGTGGCAGCGTGGACCATTGAGTCAAGTGGCAGCGTGGACCATTGAGTCAAGTGGCAGCGTGGACCATTGAGTCAAGTGGCAGCGTGGACCATTGAGTCAAGTGGCAGCGTGGACCATTGAGTCAAGTGGCAGCGTGGACCATTGAGTCAAGTGTCAGCGCGGACCATTGAGTCAAGTGTCAGCGCGGACCATTGAGTCAAGTGGCAGCGCGGACCATTAAGTCAAGTGGCAGCGCGGACCATTGAGTCAAGTGGTAGCACGGACCATTGAGTCAAGTGGCAGCGTGGGTGACAAGTCTCGACGAAGTGCCAGTGTGACATGGTGAACACAACTATCTTATACGAAATGAAAAAGTTACTCAGCACTGCTCAAAGCAATTGCTACCCCATAATACCAATGCAGCTGCACGCTAAGTAGTGTATGATATTAGTGATTTGCGTTCAGTAAAACACAGCGTCGTCTCACATCGCATGTTGTGCATGCTCAACGCAAATCACAAATGCACAGCAGGCGGTGTGAGACGACGCCGTGTTCTACTCAAGGCAAAACACATTTGCGTTGAGTAGAGCTCGACGTCTTCTCACGTCGCATGTTTGCATTACACGTGCTCCGTACAACAAGGCACTTTAAATCCGCCCAGGCCGTACAGGCTGGCCTGCTCATTAGCATGCGCGCAGCCCGTGCCCCACAGGGCGTGCATGCCCGCGCCCTTGATAGCGCCGCTGCAGGGCGAGCATGCCGACGTGAGGGCGGCGCCCCACACCAGCGGGATACTCGCCCCAGCGGAGGCTGCCGTGCTTATGTGGCCGCTCCACCGCCGCCGCCGCCTCGCTATATTGATCTTCCTCTCGCTCGCTCTCTCAGATTTGCTCTTTATCCCGCTCTTTTTCAATTTTGTGTTCGCGCTCTTTTTCACTACAATTAGGCTACTGCTTTTTTTGTAGTATTTGAGTTTTCTTAAATACGCGCCTTGAAATATGATTAATTTATTTTCCCCTAGCGCGCGTTTTTCTTTGTTTGGAATGCTCGTTGCCTAAATTTTTCTTTTTAATCCGAGACAATTTTGACTGCCGTTTTATTTTTATCCTTTTTAAAGGTGTAACGTTTATTGCTTCTATTTTTTTCTCTTATACACTACCATGTAGGCACGTATTACAATCCGTGGGAATATTCTTTAACGTCTCGTTATTCATTCATAATATTAACTTCGTGTTCTGTGCTTCTTTTATTACTTTCTTACTAAATTGAATTCCTTATATTCTTTCCTGTCGTAATTTTTGTGCATCCTTGCTTCTCCCTTGCTCTCTTCTGTGACTCGCGCGTACTCTCTATTTACACTCTCTCTCCTCTCCCTCCCTCTCTGTCTCGTGTCCCCTCTGCTCTGGCACAGAAGGTGGTACATCAGAGAAAATAGGAACGCATCATTTAGCTGAATTCGAACCGTTTGTGCTCTAAAGACAGCCACGACCTTAACTGTACCAACATTAACTGTGGATCTCGAATAAAGTTGATGCAGGGCCGTTGAAGTGTGGGCTAACGGCGAGACGGCTGCGTGGCGAGTGCTGTAATCTCAATAGTCCCTGATTTTAAAGCACTCGAGAGTCAGATTGCGTTGTCGCTCAGATCTCCTTGCAGCTCCGTGACCAACAGTGAATGGCTTCCGAAGTTGGGTCGTACAGGATCCTGTTGCAAATATTATCGAGTTTTATATGTGACGGAAACTAGTACCGACCAATTAATTAACAAACAGTGTAGTCTCGAAACACAGACTTTTATTCCATGGCTAATTTTGTTTATGTTTATGTAATTAGTTCCATAGTCACGAACAAAATAAATCGTTTGATTCCATTTGTAAAGATTAACATTTTTGCACTGCCAATTTTAGTAGCATTTTGCTTACACATATTTACTATTGAATTGGATTTCAGCGTAGTTTTGTTAGTAGCAGAGAGTTTATTTGCGGTTAAGATGGAATTTTGCAGATATTCTTGTTAACGTATGGGTGAGTAATGTTACGTTATTATATATTTTATAATGAATAAAATAGTGGGTTTCAATCCACGCAACTTTGCATTGGTAAACACCGTTCAAATCAATGACTGAAGCGATTTTTTCATCGTTCTCTAAGGTTTCAGCCTACATTAAGGCCATACACGAACGTCGAAATTCTCCTCCTAGACTCACTTTTATTGCATTTGAAATTTCATTGGGTGTTTTTCCGAGTCGCGAAATTTGATGCGGTTGCTGACGCTGTTGTTGCCGGGCTTCCTGTCGGCCGAGATTGTTGAGCTGCGCTCTGTGTAGGCGAGGGAAGCGGGTTGTGGTGGCTGCCTTTAGTTACTAAATGGCAGCCATTGTTGCCACTAGTTACTGATTGGCAGTCATTGTTGCCACTAGATACTGATTGGCAGCCATTGTTGCCACTAGTTACTGATTGGCAGCCATTTTTGCCACTAGGTACTGATTGGCAGCCATTGTTGCCACTAGTTACTGATTGGCAGCCATTGTTGCCACAGTTACTGATTGGCAGCCATTGTTGCCACTAGTTACTGATTGGCAATCACTGTTGCACGTAGTTACTGATTGGCAGCCATTTTTGCCACTAGTTACTGATTGGCAGCCATTGTTGCCACAGTTACTGATTGGCAGCCATTGCTGCCACTAGTTACTGATTGGCAGCCATTGTTGCCACTAGTTACTGATTGGCAGCCATTGTTGCCACTAGTTACTGATTGGCAGTCACTGTTGCCACTAGTTACTGATTGGCAGTCACTGTTGCCACTAGTTACTGATTGGCAGTCACTGTTGCCACTAGTTACTGATTGGCAGCCACTTTTACCACTAGTTACTGATTGGCAGCTACTGTTGCCACTAGTTACTGATTGACAGCCACTATTGCCACTAGTTACTGATTAGCAGCCACTGCTACCACTAGAAATTAATTGGCAGCCACTGCTACGACTAGAAATGAATTGGCAGCCACTGTTACCACTAGAAATGAATGGGCAGCCACCGTTGCCACTAGTTACAATAACCACTGATTGTCGTATGGAATGCACCCACTGGACTCTGACCACAGGCTTCTCAATTTCATGGACTTCGAGTGTATGGTTCAAAATAAAATTCTTCTTGGGCTGAACATCTACTCCGAATCCTGCCTTATTTTGAAAAATGCAAATTGTTGAAAAATGATACTATTTTGGATCACAAGCTAACTTGGCGTCCACTAAATTTAAATGCCTTTGTTCTCATAATTTTAATGGGCATGCTCATCCAGCCTGTGTGCCGTATGCATGCACTGCACGCCTAAAATTCGGCGTAAGAGTATACAGTCGATACTACAGTTTCATTATGGAGGATTTTTACGATTTTTTTTACTTAAAAATCAATGAATACGGGCACTCATGGGCCCTTTTTGCGGGCCCGATACACTGAAAAAATCCCGATATTGGGAGTCTTGATATGGGCTATCCACGCTCCTGATGTGTTAAGTTATTGATGTTAAGAGTGATGTTAAGTTTGAGGTTCAGCGAAGTGACGGTCTAGAAGGAACGGCCTCGCATTCGCTTATTGGGTTACTTCCTGCAGTATTGTGCAGATAATTCGATCAATAAATGCACTTGTCGTATCTATATAAATATACAGTGCGGCGGTAACTTAACTTTATTCTGGGCACGTTCTCCGATGTTATCAGATTTGTCCGTTGTCGAGTTTGTGGGGCAAAAAATAGAGAGTTTTTGTTATGTATTCAATGAATTTTCTATCTTAGACTCATCAGTCCACCTCGCCCATTAAGGTTATGTTTTATTAATTCCGGATAATATCATCTACTAAATTATTTATTCTCTGGTTTTACAGTTGACATCGTAAATAAACTGTGTTATTTTTTAGTTTTTCTCATTCATTCATTTTAATAAAACCTCAGCGTGATATCGAGCAAACTACTGGCACTTAAGAATTACACCGAATAATTGACATTCAAAGTGTTATTTCATTTGGAACGATAAAATTGTCGCTTTCAGTATTGCAGCAAAAATGTAACCGTTCTTGGTTGACTGCTGCTCAATTTTGTTAATTCCTGTTTATTCGATCTTCCTCTAAGTATTACAATACTTGGTATTGATCTACAGCAATAGAGCATAAAAACCTGTTTTAAAGGGACTGATGAAATATTATTGTGTTGCCACAGTATACTTGTACGTGCAACTCACTGATGTGTGTCACTCTCATTGATTTTCTCTCACTTAATGATATTCTAGTGCACCTGCGCCGCCTGATATGACGGTATTGTTGTTATGTAAGGGCCATAATTTATTCGTGAAAACTGTTCTTATTTTAATTGTTTGGAGCGTCTCCTTTCGTTTTGGGCTCCTCTATTTTGTAGTAGGGTAAGTTCGACCGAATTTATGCCAATGTGAATAAATTGCAATTCAATAGTGAAATTTGTCATCATTGAATAGAAGCGTTCACGTACCCACTTAACAATGTGTGGTTAGGTACGGAGCGACCACGCAAACAACTCACCAACAAATTGCACGTCATGAGTCTTCATATCGGGCCTATTCTAGAGTCTTCATATCGGCAGCAGGAAACTTTCTGAACAGTTTAGCGACGAGAGTCGGCCTCTAATTATTAATAATTTCTTCCCCGTAATTGCCCAACTGTAATTCCCCTGAGACAATATTGACCGTTGCAGATCCAAGGATCACACGAGGCTCAACTGCTCTCCCTTGTTCGGAACGAGAGTGTTCGGGCTCGGGCACGGGTTTTTGGATTGTTTTTTCACGTCTTTCAGAAATTCAATTAAAGTGAAACACTTTTGTAAATCTTCATATGCGTTGATGAGAATTGTCACGATATTTGTTGCGTGTTTCATCTTATCTTGGAACCGAGTTACAGAACAAACGTGTACCATTATTACTTTATCTTTATTATTCATATCGCTGTCCAACTAGAAATGTTCTCGTAGTTACGAGCTTATGAAATCGGTGTGTTGGGTCAACAGTCTCTGTAATTTCAGTATTCGCTAGACTTGGCTACGGCTTGTGGTTTTCCTGTTTACTTAAATACTGTAATTTATTTTAGAGTAATGCTCTCCCCCCTCAGGGAGATACAACTAATGTATCTATGGGAATTAACGCTCCCAGGGGGACAATGTGAGGGCCCGAGCTAAAGGTTAGGTAGGCTTTCTTTTTTTTAAATAAGATAGGTTTTTGTTTTGTTACGGACCATCTTTTTTCGGTTCACTGCTGTCCTGTTTTTCATCACCTACTACTGTCTTCTTCAACTTTGATCTTGTTTCATAAACTTCTTTCTCATCTTACTGTTTCTGTGCCCTTTCTGCATGGATTCCGCGTTCCCTTAACTCCATACTAAATGGTGCCTTCTTCCTTCCTCTCTTTGGATCTCATTTGTTGAGGATAGGGAGGCCTAAACTAATTAATAATCTAATCTAGTAATGCTCTCCATTCAGAGCAATTATTTTAATGTCTCTGACCTACATAGTGGCTTTTAATTCATGGCAGGTAGAGGAGCTACGCTTGTAAACTTTTATTTTTATCAAAAGATCGCCAATAATATTTTTCACTATACAGCCGCAGTTCTCCCATGGCCCTCCATCGTAACGCAACACGCAGCAGTTACATGCGGTCCTTACTAGCAGTGATGTTGCAGTGCTAAACTGTCCTTGTAACCCTAGTGCGTTGCATTTTTTATAATTTTACAGTAATGTGGCCACTAATATTGCCATAAGCCCCTTCAGTTCTGCCATGCTTGCACACCCTGCAAGACGCCGGGGACTACATTAACGGTCTCTGCAGATGTTGACATTGGTGCTGGTGATGTCCCTCGCTAGACCGCCTCGCTTCCGTCTTGAGGCCCCATATTTTATTATCCCTTCAACTGCAAGTGCGTGTGTGTGCCCAGCTAAACGGGCTGACGCGTGAGGATTACGGACGCGTCCTAAGGGACTTGATTTTATCGTATCATCTCACCTCACGGCATGCAAGTCACTTTGTGGCACGCTTTGCTATACGTCACGACATGAGTTCATGTGTCTTTTGAGTCCAGTAGAACTCTTTTATATGTGCGCTGTAAGTACCACTGTGTAATGGTAGCGTGTCAACTCTGTAGCTGTTGACATATTAGAAAACAGAGATGTATGTCTGTAAAAATCTTCCGATTTTTCCTGTTTTCATTTCTTTGTACAAGTAATTAAAAAGAACTAATGCTCGCCAATGAGTTGGAGCTCTACGTCTGTCTAAAATACAAGGTTTTAAGCTTTAGTTACCCAATCTGAATGGTTCCGAATAGACCTACGATACTTTGTCAGAGATACGTTATTTGTGATCGGCATGATTCTTCTGCAAATGTTTCGTTCTAATAAGAACTGTACGATGATCAGAAATATTATTCATCAAACTCCTTTATAATATTAAGCATAGAACACACATTATATTTGAGTCTTTTTTACTTTCAGACAATGCTGGTTCAATATACTCGATGCTGCATTTAGTACGCAGCACGTTCCATTCTAAAAAAGCACTTGGATAAAAAATGTAATCCTCCTTACGACTCAAAATTTAAATGGGGGAAATCGTTACCAGTGTACGCTATGGGCACCAGAGAAGTAGAGTTTCGAATCAGCCTAGATATACGTGTCACGAGCAGTCGGCCGTGATACATGCAGTAATTGAACACGTCTAAATCTGCGTATCTTGTGGGCCAGTACTGCGTAGGACAATTGATAACTTCCACGAGTGCTGCGCATTGCGAGCTGAATTACTGCACCTGATCCATTTCACACGGTCGCTGCCGTGAGGCATTTGTGGCATAAACTCTGCCTGACACAAAAAGTGAGCTGTACGTGCTGCCTGCAATGTGTATCTAAACAATAATAACAAAACCCGTGTCTTAAATTTCAGCAGTTTTTGTGTGTTGTTCATATATACGGATCCAGAGGACCGTGAGTGACACAGGCAAATTGTCCCCTGTATGTACACATTTCGAAATGCGGAATAACTTTTCTTGAGTGTGATCGATTATTATTTACAATCTATCATAATCTGCAGTATATACTTTGAGTTGCATAATTGCAGAGCATCAAAATAATCGCCTTGCTTTGACTCCCATTAGTTTAATTAATATCCCTATGCATCACACAGGAAACAAAGAGATAGGGTTCGATGCATGTTTTACTACGACATTTTGTGTCCCTGAAATATTTCCTAGCTTCATGCTACACAAACCTGTTTTTCTTTTTCTGCATTATTGGCGCCGTATGCAAGCGGTACCTTTTTTACCCTCAAAATTGACAGGAGGCATACTATGTTTTCAATGTAAGTCTGTACATATCGTTTCATTTTATGACCCTGACTATCCTCCTGACATGCGTTTCAGTTCGTTATATACTGCAGCCCGCCCTGCAGCTGAACTGCCCTTGGGAGTCGCTCGACCACGATGCTTCGTGTTTCGTTATGCACGGACTACTTTTGCACCACTAGTTCGAGTAGATTAAATGTAATCTTGAGCAACAATAATTAATTACTCAAAATACTATTAAAGAGGTGAATATTCTTAGGCGCTTACCTCAGTACAATGTTCTTTATATTTGGTACTCGGTTTCGCTATTTTGAACGTTGATGTGCTACCAGATTATTGCGTCCAACTACAGAAAAAGTTGAATGGCTTGCAAGTATACGAAGTGAAGTGGTACCCTGTATTGAAAGACATTGCAAACAAATTGATGTTCATTTCGCTGCATTTTTGCCTTAATTGCCCGCGTCACAATTTGGAGAAAATTCACGCAGAAATTCCAAATAGAACCATTTGGTTGATTAGCTGCGACAGGATATAGAATATAGGGAGCGAAGTAAGCCATTCACATGCAAGTACTCAGCTGTTGTATTAGAAAATAAGAAATAAGGTCATCCTCATTGCGTTGATTCGACGTTGCATTATCTTCCAGAGACTTTACACGTGCATCATTGCGCATCTTCTTTATCTTATGTTTGCCGTTGTGGGATAGAAAATTATTTTGATGTTAAAATGCAATGTTTAGAATACATTTACAGCTAATTCCTCTTTCAGCTATCGTACTAAACATTGTATTTTCGTATTTTTTTCCTTCCTTGCCTAGGTAATTTGGTTACTTCATGTTTGAACTCTCATTTTTTTATTATATTCGCAGTGAGTGTTCGTACGGTTTTTGCTATACTACTTCCTTGAATAATACGCTTATTTTTTGAAGGTTTTTTTCATTGGTTTACAATTAACGTTTTCTTTGCTGCCATTCCTAAATGGAGGGTTGAATGTTGTCACCAGAGGTTCATCTCTAATTCATTTCGATAAATAAGTCTCGAGCTCGTGCAGCGATCAGAGCTAATTTATACCAATTTAATTCTGTTTGTAGATCTGCAAATGACGCACTTAGAGTTATTAACTTCATTCACCAACTTAGTTGCCTATAATCGTGCAATTACGGTAGTAAATTTCGTTTCCTTTATGCCATGCCTCGCTGTCGCACCACGTACGGTCACGCCTTTGTTGGCAGGCGGTGCGATTGTTTGATACCGACCCGCAACATCGCGACAGAGAAAGGGCTACTCTGTTACGCGCATGTGGATGCGCTCATTTGCTGTGTTTGTTGTTTTCTGCTGTGTACTAGTTTATGTGCCATACACGTTTATTGGTGTTTTTCCTAAACCTAGAATCTCTGATGGATCTCGGTTCGTAATTCTGATTGTAGCGTCCCCTTTTTCGCAATCTTCCGTTTTTTTTTTTGTAAATGCAGGTGATCGTTCGTGAAGAAATTGTGGTAAGTCCCTGGCTTCACTCTTCATGATTGTAAGTACCTTCATATTAAAAGCATGTCATATTTCCATTTGAGAGGTTCGCAGTGATTTACTGTCGAGTCAGCGCATTAGTGGAACTCGCGTGAAATATTGAAAGCAAAAAGAAGCGAACATTCGCAGGCTGACAGATGGAGAAGAACATAATGCTTTCTGATGCAGGACACAGTACTTCAGACCTGCGGCACAGGGCCAAGGATGTCTACTCGTTCTGACGAGAGCCTAAGTGAAAATAAAATAGACGGCAAAGCGTGTCTTTTTATTTTTGGTCCATTTTATCATTAACACTCCCGCAGCAGTCACCTGAAGCCCAGATCCTTCTTAATAGCCAACGTGCATCTCACCGCCCTATATATATAGCAAGTTACATCTCTTCGTATGATGTTACGTTTAACAGTTTCAATAGAATTATCTAACATCATACACACCAGTCGGGTGGGATAGCTGTCATTCAAATTTTATCTCTTATGTCAATTATATTGAAATTCTTACAAAATTTTGATACGACACATTATGAACAACACATGATGATCTTCATGCATATATAAGTTGTAAGCTCAGAGCTACACTCATACACCATTACGCATCATTGGCCGAATATGCGCCTTTAGAAATTCGATCATCAACCGCTGATCGCGTACGTACACGCCTTTAAGCAGCGATTTTACGAGCGGGCAATCATTTTCATCTACGCTATCATTTTTTGGTACGCTATTATTTCCTCGTGCTCTGTATGCACAGTGAACAGCAAGGCGTGCATTGGCGGCCGCGTGTGTATTATGCAGAGTGCCACGACACTGAGGCTTTGGCACTGCACTTGGCGCCCTGCCAAGGCGAGCGCCTCGAGTTGTCACGCGGACAAGGAACACTTGAGGCCGGGCCTCGAGTGCCATCATGCGCCTCTTGTGCTGCGTGTGGGGCGGGCTTCAGGCGCGCGAGGTTCGTGAGGTCATTACAACCTTCACTCATCTGGAGAATGAGACAATGTTGAAGCACATGCATTCTGTTGTTTTGCTCCTCGATGTATTTATTCGTTTGATTGTCGTCACACGTGGCAAGAAATCTCCAGCAAACGCGTAATTTAGTAAGGGAATGTTATTTTGATAATTAAATTTCCTTAATAGAAGTACAACCTTCACTTATAACTCAATATGTTGGAAGTTTTTAACCGCATTCGGAGCAGTGCAAGTGTACGGGTGTATCAATTGGCGTCTGGTGAGATGCGCATTTGTGGTTCAACAAAATGATCAAACTTCGACGCATGATGTCAGCAAGCGAATGAAATGCTTAAGCAGTGAGAGGGGAAGTATGCTGTTTTAACTATTTTTCTCCAACTTTGTTATCCACAGTTAACACTTGCATTGATCTTGGCTAATTTTTTTCTTGTTCGTTGTGTTGGACGTTGACAATTTTATCCGTGAAATGCACTTCGTTCATAAACTATGTGCACTAATCAAAATTTAAATAGTCTATTTAAATTGTTGGGGCAATCCCCTTAGTCAATTTGTCTCTATTTATGAATATTTGTTGTTGACTCATGTTTTGTGCGGAAATAAGCCAGTTCGGCGACATGATTATCAGAAAAAGTAAGACGAGATTCGCTTGAATGTAAATTTTATGGTATTGACGTTCGTAGTCCGAACACTTCTATTGTAGTATGCTTGAGAGATCTCGAGATCAGGTAATATATCGTAGTCGCCACATGTGTGAGACGTGTAAACTACGGCTTCTTCCGGTAGAGGGGAAATGTCATATGCAACGTTGTTGATTCTATTGTTATTTCTTATGAATAAATATGTTTATAGTGATTTTATCAGGGTAAAGAATGGTGGAAATTTTTGCATGATTTTTTTACCAGTGCACAAAATACAAAAAACATTTTTCCAAATTTATCCCGTACTTTTTTCCATTCGCCTGTTGATGGAGAACATCAGGTAGCGCTGAGAAACCCTGCGAATCGAGATGAAAGGTTTTCTCCGTAATACTCTGAGGACATCATTCTTCTCTAGGGTGTGCTGAACTTCATTTGTCTGTTTGGCTGATCTGGGGCTGTTGGTGTTCCTCCTTGTTGTCGCGCCTGATGCTGAATGTTGTGCCAACGAAGGGCTGCAGGAGTTTCTCCTGAATTCTTTTCTCACTATCGGCAGCACTTGAACCACTCACTGTTCCTGTTAAATTGGCCATACTTGAATGGTCATTCCCTCGCTCTTTTGTGGAGACATGCCGGCTCGTTGCAATTCTTTGTTCATTTCCCGAGGTTTTTACGTTTTCTTTATTCTTCAATTTCTTCCTCTTGAGATGCTTCTTGTGCCGTCAGTGTTGTAGTCACGCGCTCAATTACTTCGGTAGGTCTTTGGAAAATTTGCTGGTACAAGAATACTTTGTCAAGAGTCATTGTGCTGAGCCAGAGAAGAACTCAATCTGTTGGTACTATTAACTTTTGGACTGTTAAAAATTATAGTTGAATGAATGAATGGGATGATCAGTACGAGACCCGAGTCCATAAACCCTATCAAAATTTTAATACAATTCACGGATACCTTGAAAGAATATAAATCATAGAATTTTTATTATGTGGATGAGAGAATACAAATTTTAGCTGCTCCTAAACAATGGCGTCAAGATGTAGCGGCTCCGCGAAATTCGAGCAGCAGACAGCGGCATAATGCTGTGCTCGTGTTTGGTGCGGTAACATGCGCTGCAACCGAACATCTGAATGTCAATGTCGATGCAAAGGGCTCTATGGTGACTGTTACTCACAGAAGCTTTAGGATATGTGAGATAAGCTTGCAAAAAGTACATTAACATGTAGAAGTTACGCCTGCTCACAATAAATACGTGTTTTACATTTGATTAATTATTTTTTGACTCGGTAAGATAAAAATTTTGCATATTAACAGTGCGTGAGTTGTGCTTACCACATTTTTTATTTGTTGTTTCTCCCCTCAGGGGGATACAACTATTGTATCTATGGGAATTAGCGCTCCCAGGGGGACTATGTAAGGGCCTGAGCTAAAGGTATGGTAGGCTTTATTTTTGTTGAAATGGAATAGGTTTTTTTTTGTTACGGGCCATCTTTTCTCGGTTCACTGCTGTCCTGTTTTTCAGCACCTCCTACTTTCTTCTTCAACTTTGATCTTGTTTCATGAACTTCTTTCTCATCTTACTGTTTTTGTGCCCTTTCTGCATAGATTCCACGTTCCCTTAACTCCATACTAAATGGTGCCTTCTTCTTTCCTCTCTTTGGATCGCCTTTGTTGCGGATAGGGAGGCTTAAACTAACTAATAATATAATCTAATCTATTTTTTATTTCTTCGCGTTATGCGTGCCCAGACGTAGCTGAGATCAATATAGATTGCTATTATATCCATCCAATACATATACTTAACTTTCATACTTAATTTTCATAAAGTGACCTGAATATACTCTTATGGGTAATGCTTTGATCTTCACGTAATGAGTTTGTTGACGTTGATATTCTGCGAAGAACTACAGTAAATACAGAACACTGATTAATGTTAGAATGAGACTCATTGTCAACAAAAAGAAAATCACTAATTAAAGCGACTTTTCAACTCGTCGCTACTATTGTTATTCGGGGAATAGAGTCCACGCATTTGGGTCGTCTCCTTAATCTTGAGAGGACATTTTGATGATTTTCATTTCCATTTTAAATCAGCGAGTTTCGATTTTATTTAAGCCATTAATGCTTCTCGAAGTATGTAATGGAGCATTAATTAAAGAGCTTCTATAACTCATCATTGAATTTTCGAATGATCTTGTTATTGTTAGAGTTATTTTTGATTTTGTTTTGGAAACAAGCTAAATTCAAATGAACTTCGTTGGATTTTGGCAGCGAATTTTTCAAAGTAGATTTTGTATTATTTAATAGATGTCAATTAATAGTAAGCCGCAAAGTATGTTTGTTGTGGAGTCTCTTCTCCTTTAAGCAGCTCATAGACGATCAATTTTATTGTCAATATAAATGACAATGATGAATATTGACAATTTAATTGATCGTCTGTAGGCTTGATTGACGACCGTCAATTAATTGACTTAGTGGGCAAAAAATTTCATCAATTTAGTGAGTCAATGATATTGACAATTAAATTGATCGTCTATGGGCCACTTTAGGAATGTCACTGCTTACTTTGCGGAGTTGGATCCCGTTTCTGAAATATAATAAAAATTGTTCTGATTTTATGACAAGCCATGTTGTGGGACGATAGCGAGAAAAAAAAAATATTTTTGCTTCCTCCACACGATGTCAAACTGAAGGCTTTGCTATTCACAATAGATTGAATATGAAGGGACTTTATGGGTTCTTATGTAGTAGTAAAAACTTGAGGTTATATTTTTTTCCTCGTTATCAGGACTTAGTTTTTCATCATTCAGACTCTTTGGGATGTGTAGGATTTACCATAACACTCTTGAAAATTTAATTTTGAAATGCATCGAGGAAAAAATTTGCGCTCATTTTCGGAAAATTTAGTACAGAAGCCTTCCCTTGCTAATCATCACGAAGTGTTCACGCAAGTGTTTGTTTTACTTTGATGACAATAAAGAACCCTCAGAGGTTCACGTGTCTCTTTCCGCGCTTGAATTACATGATATTATCCGTACTTTCAAATAGTATGGCTTGTTTTTATCATTCATCGTATTTAAATCTTGAGCCTGTAGATGTGTAATTAAGCGGGTTTATTCTAAAAAATTGGTGTAGTGCACTTCATAATTCAAAAGAAAATCGAATGTCTGCATTCATCTACAAACTTCACGCTCTCTCACTCTATCTACTCGGAATTCAACTCTTAATCTTAGTCTCATACGAGCATTATTGCATCACCTGAGTCTAGATGTTCAAAGATGATTTTGCTTCGCTTCCTTCTGTGTTACACCCGAGGGAACGTCTACTTTCGCTGTAGACTTACTGCCCGATAATTTTGTTCGGTTCTTTGAGACTCAAAATAAATTCACTTTCTCCATTGACCATCAATTGGCGGCCTGGAAAGCCAAGACTCTGCTCTTATTGAGCTCCATCTTGGTCAGGTCTTTTTGTTTCACTCCAGTGTTTTTAAGGAGGAAATTGTAATTACGCCGTCCTAGTTGTGGTCCTGAGATTTCTTCATTGATGGCTTCTATTCATTTTTTGCAGAGGTCCACTGTCGCATTTCTAGCTCACTACCCAATGTTTGCTGTTCATCAGCACCTAGTTGAAATAAGTTTAGAGAACATCATCGTACTGGTCACTCCTATGTATCACCATTATCACTTATTTAATCCGCAGGTTGTCACACCTATTGCTCCTATCTCATCACCCCTACAAGTACAATTGTCAAGTTGCCTCACCTATTTTCATTATTTGTTCACAACTATCATCGTTATCTTCCTGCGCATTTCATCATTGTCTTGTCACGGCTTTCATCACAATCTTGTCACGCTTATCATTTATGCTAGGGACTTTGAAGGCCGCACTAGCCTACTAAAACCTCAAGTTTGTAGTATCCTCATGACTGGTCACTGTAGAAAATTCCACCATTTGATGCAAGTTGCAGAAGACCAACCAAATGAGCAGGGCTGTATAAAACGAGCTCAAAGTAAACTCACTCTTTATCGAACATACAATCTGAAAAAGACTTTTTTTGCTCTTGAATTTGACAGAATGTTTTAGTCTCGTTTGAAGTCGTAAAAGTACTTCATTTGAAAACTGTAGTGAGAATGTCTGTCTTTATCTTGATAAGTATGCGATTTATGTCTACATTTTAGTTTTTCTTTTTATTATACGAATTATAGTTTGGTCTATCAAACGAATAGAAGATTACTATAGCTTGTATTGGAAAGGTCAAACCCAAAGAAGGTTTTGCCGGATACTTTTAAGTGTGAAAAAAAGCATCAAGTCAATTTGTCATCGTGTGTGATGTTTTTGAAATCGTTCGTTTAAATCGTGTTATTTCTGCAGCTCAATTTCATCCACAAAACTCGTTCATTTCTGGTCTCAAAGTTGCTTACTGGAGAAAAAAGCGCGTTGCGCTAGCCACGTCGCATTCGTACGCTGGATCCACTTCGCCTTTACTACGCACGGTCGGTAGCAACTTTCTGTAATGCTGTGATGAAATGATCAACGACTAGATTTGGCATTCAATATTGTAATAATCCTTTCCTTTAGAATGGAAACCCTCCCGGTACAATTAATGAGAAAACGGTAGGATAGGTTGATCACTTTAAACATCCTTATTTAAAAGGTGTTTTCCTTGAACACGGGTTTTATTTTGAGACTCAGACAGGTCTTGGCCTAACCATTTCTGGGCTTTTTTTAAGCCATAGAGACTTGCAGGAATAGTACTCTGAAATAAGCGGGTACGTTTACGCAAAAGTTCTTTTCTTACGACGCCCGAGACTTATTAAAATTTTGGTTATTTTGAGTTACTTCGGGAAAACGGAATTTACAAGTATATTTTCGTGAAGTTTGCGCGGTTCTTCCATTCGGGAAGTTCATACATGGACGTTCAGTCAGCTGAACGCTCAGGGGATCAAATGAGCGTTTATAATTTAAATTTTTGCAAACGTTGCAACTGCACGCGTGCCCCCTGGTATAAGAACAAACCCTTGCTTGAAATATACTCACTTCTGTTCGCATGGGCGATTTACTCGTGCATAAAGCGAGTACTAACTGCTCCTCCTCCCATCTTAGGTTCAATCTGAAGCAAGACATTTCTACTGCTCTTGAATTTGATAGATCAAAAATATTTCTTCTATGTTCAGACAGCTGACAGTCTGTCTTCTATTGTTGTGTCTATTCAAGATTCAGTCAATGGGAAATAATCCCAATCACAGTGTTCGCATATAGACGCTTGAAAAGATTTTTAAAGCCACGACTGTCATTTCAAGACATACAATCATCATTATTAGTTCTATTAATTCGATTATTAGTTCTATTCTATTCGATTGTGTGGACCATAAAATATTACTCTCGAAACTACACTGTTATGGCATTCGAGGGGTTGCCCATGATTGGTTCAGATCATACCTAACAAATCGGAAACAATACGTTGTCATTGACGACGCAATATCGGACCCACAGACAATTAGCCATGGAGTTCCACAAGAACCTGTTCTTGGGCCTCTCCTATTTCTGATTTTTATCAATGATATTATTAAATCTACATCATTCTTCAAATTCATACTTTTTGCTGATGACAGTATGCTTTCTGCGGTCCTTCCGAACCAAAATCCCGCTATGATTGCGGAGAGTATAAATAATGAACTTCATAAGGTTTCATTGTAGCTTAAAGCTAATAAAATAAGCCTTAACATCGATAAAACGAAATATATTACATTTTCATACAAGAAAAATCTATCACTCCCACGCATTAAAATTGGCGATGGTGAAATCGAAGAAACCAACTCATGTAAGTTTCTGGGCATCATAATAGATAAACATCTGACCTTCAAAGAGCACATCGCTTATATTAGCACTAAATTATCAAAATCCATCGGAATCCTAAATAAAGTTAAAAATTTCCTGCCTGAAGCAGCTGTACAAATGCTCTACCAAACGCTCATTTCTCCATACTTGCAATACGGAATAGAAGCATGGCACAGAACTGATAAAAATAAAACCAACAAAATTTTTACTCTGCAAAAAAGGGCTATCAGAGCGGTAAAGAACCTAGAATATAATGCTCACACAAATGATTCATTCAAAAATTTACAAATACTTGAACTATCGGATCTCTATAATGTCTCTATTTGTAATTCCATTTACAAAACATTAACAAATGATGGCGACAATTGCCTAAAACAATTATTAACTGCGCAAACTGGTCATCACGACCATTTAACCCGAAATAGAAGTAAATTCATGCTTCCTTACTATTCAAAGGCCCGGTCGCAACGCAGTATCCTCTTCGTTGGAACTAAAACTTGGAACTCAATACCTGCGGAGATCCGTGAAAGTAATTCTATCAAGGTATTCAAAAGACATCTTGAGTCTCACTTCCTATCAGAATACTAGTTGTTTAAGATCACTTAGTCACATCTTGCCTCCTACATGTCTGGTCCTAATAATGTAACTTTCCAAGGGTAAGATAACCGATTTTCAGTCTGCTCTTAAGTCGTTTTATTGAATATATTGTTAAATATAGCCGATTTGACCTATACTGTAAAATACAGCATCAAATATCGAATTAATTATCTCTTTGATCAGTCTCAGGCGAAACTAGGTTAAGTGGATTAGGTTAAACATTATTGTACAAGTTAGAGTAGCGTGATGGTAGGATGTCCTAGAAGTCGCTGAACTTGTTCGGGCCCACAGGCTGCTATACTCTATTTTGCCATTGTACTTGACTTAAGAAACATTCTACCTGTGTATCACCTGTGGTAAATAAATTGTTTAAATTGTTTTAATTGTTTAAATTAAGACACCCTAATGCGTGTCACAGGAATGAGTTTAAGGCCTACTTGTGTCATGGTTTTGTGTCGGTTCTATTTTTTTCCATTCACAAATCAGATTCTGTAAAATCCAGATAGCTTTCATTAAATCAGGCAAGTTGATTGTCTCATGAGGCTATTACGTTAATTCGTCGAGCGATTAAGGCTAGCACGCGTCATGGTATCACGAGGCCACGGTCCCGTTGTTATGCACGCATAATACGCACTTACGCTTTCGTACCTTTAGTTAGCAATTGTTCGTATTTACAGGGATCGTCTTGAGGGGCTTGTGCGATGTTTAAAAGATGAATGTTTTTTTTTGGGTCATTCTCTGAAGTTCTACGAGTGCAAGGTCGCCCGTTAACAAAAACAAATACGCGTACTGCGTGTTGTTGGGTTGGGGAAAGGCAATGTTTTCGCTGTTTGCACCATTTCCACGACAGGATAATTTTGCTAGAAGTTTCCAGAGCTGCACTTCGGCCCAACAAGATTTATTTTTATGTTATTTTTGGACCTTCTTGCCTGCTATTGATTGTGGTAGCGTAGCAGCCTGTGCAGGTATCGCCTCCATTTGTACAAATGATCATACGGTTTTGTTTTAAGCTTCTGTAATTTCACAATGTAGATATGCAGGTTTAAAAAGAGATATGGGGAAAATGTAAGAGTAGATGCACATAGTGCGGAAAACACGGGACACTGCACTTTGATTACTTTTATCGTGAAAGAATTCAAATGATTTCAGTCTCAATTTAACGGTTTTATGTGTCACGAGAAATGGGCCCTCCTCCTTGTTAACACTTCATTAACAAGAAGAACAGGTTCTCGGAATTGAGGGAATGGCGCACCTCCATGCCACTTAAGCAACACAAAATTAATGAATAATAATCCGCAATTACAGTACATATACTAAAAAAAAGGGTACTCACCGGTGATCGCTGACCCACTTACGCAGCGCATTTTCTGAGCGCCCTTCGTGGTATTACGATTGATCGAATCTAATATTGTGGGGCATGATACACAGGATACACTATGCTTAACATTTATAATTTCCAGCTATACGCCGTAAAAACATTAATGAGCGTACACACAATGAATAGTGTTAGGAATAATGCCAATTAAGTAATGGAATCAAATAGCATACGTCAAATGACTTACATCACATAATTATACTGAAATATTGGCTGGCCGGCCGCCGCTAAGTTTACAAGAGTTACACATGAGAATTCATCTATCCTGTCCTATTTCTATCTCAGTTATTCCAGCAGCACAGTGGGCAATGGTCACTTCAACCACAAACATTCGTCCGCGACTCGCTTCAGTTCAAAGGCCTATCTTATTCACTGTTCAGAAAATGTCTAGTGATGACGTTGTTTTGCTTATTCCGCATCAGTATATTCACACGTCGATTTCCTTTCATTCGAGCTGATCAATCCTCAGACATATGACTCCGTCCCACCTGTCAAGATAAATTTTAACTTGTTACTTTTTAAACATGTCAATGACGTTCCCTCAAATATCTCAAATTTTTACTTCACTGAATGCCAATAAATTTCACTAATATTTATTTTAACAAAATATATATATGTATATATTTTTTTTTACTTTTTAGAACCTGTGTATCTCTTACCCGCCCCGAGACGTTGCAGCTAAATGTTACATTAAATTATTTCCACGCTGGTTGGATTTTGCTTTACTTCTCTGAAAGTAAAACGAGAAAATGTATGAATTTTGAATTACATTATAGCGACGCCTTTAGTATAAATTTTCAACATATCCAATAACCACTTTTCATTATATATTTGAGCACGTTTGTTACAGCGAACACACCCGCGTTTTATCTCTTATACTTCGCGCTCCGGCGTTGACTGCAGAACTACCTTCAAGGTTCCTCAGCTGCCCCGCGTATTTTCTCGAGGGTTGTCCCCTCTCTCACATTCGACCTATAAGAATCTTAGGAACCTTGAAGCGCCCGCTTCCATCTTTTCTAATTGGTAGTACCGCATTCTCACGCTCAGCTCCTTCGAAAACGACCGTTGGTTTGCCGTCTCTCTCGGCCTGAGTGTCTCGATTTATGTGTGACTACAAGGTGACTTTGTTTTGCACATGGGTAGGCATTTTTCAGAACGTCTCAAGTTTCCAAGGGCTCGCCCGAATGAAAAAAAACTGCTAACACCACAAAATAGACCCCTCCAGAAACAACACACAATGTAAACAGACATCGTTTGGGCTCTCGCATCTTATCGCGGCCTCCTAACATTGCTGAGTCAAAAGAAAACATACAGGCATAAAAACATACATGTTGAAGCGACCCTCCCGTACTGCTGGGATTTTCTGAGATATTTCTAAGTAAGCCCAAAATTTATTACACAATTTAAGTTTTCCCTAAATCCTCATTTTTAATTCGCAAAATTGATTATTCTTACCAGATTCTCGACAGACCGCCGACCTATAGTTAAAAAAAATTGGCCTGACAATTTTTTTTTTAATTAGCTTTCAGCTATTTATTGAATACTGATCACTTCAGTCTGAAGCCAACATAAGACACACATGGTAACTTCTACTTAAGCCTTTTACATTCTAAAATTAATTCCGCAACAAACAGGGTACATTACAAATAAGAATCTTATTCATTACAATTAGCACGGCCTGATATATTGTGTTGTGTTCCACCGAAGTGAAGTACGTCATAAATCTTTTTAGTGTTCACCCCTAATAACATTCACAAAGTATTACGGTTACATCTCCTACATTCTCAAACATCCTACAGTATTGATGACTTTATGTCTCGTAGATTTCAATTCACGCTTGCATGTTCTGTTGTCCAAGTCCTTGACTCTGTTGTTGACGATTCGATGTTGACTCCTTTGGTATAGCTGACGGAATTTGCTTTTCTTCAATGCCTCTCGTTTGGCATTTTATAGCTTCACACACGCCTTGATGGAAGGTAACTCAATTTCAGGATGAAGTATTGCGAGCCCAATACCCAGGCTCGTATAAAATTTCTATACACCACATTAACTGCACGATTGCGTTCTGTAAGATGGATCATTATTACGATTCAAATTACCACCAATTCATGTTAAGTGCAATGTTTCACATATATTTTATGACGTTTATTCAAACTCAACTTTTAATCGCCAGATTACTCATGAACGTCGATTCGTTGATCAGGCAAATCGGCACGTCAGTAAGTTATATTGATCTGTCGATAAATACGAGTCGAAGCGTCGATAAATTTCATTCACTACAGTTTCCATTCGCGATAGGGTTCCGAATCCTACGGAGTAATCCTAAAGAATCCGAGGTACAATCCTGCGTAGTGCACGCTGGTATCCTGTAGAATTCCTCTCAGTATTCTTTGATATCGACGTAGAATCTCAGTATTCCTTGATATTGACGTAGAATCTCAGTATTCCTCGAAATCGACGTAGACATTCTGCTAGACACGAGATGATATTTTATTTTCTCCGAGTAAACACTCATTTTTGTGCGAGAATTCCGTGGGTTAATATTCTTTGATGATCGTACGCCTCATTCAAAGTACATCCGACGTAATCTCTTTTTTCAATTTTTTATTTCACGTATAAATAGAGATGCCTAAAATGCGGCTTCAATATTCCAATGTGATAATTTGCCTAGTAAAAAAAATTTACAGGAAACTTGCATTCGAATTTCAGGAATGCCTTACTAGGCATAAATGTTACGACGCAAATTCCAAATTACTTAAGTAAGTTTCAACACTCAATCATGTAAAAGCATTGTTATTGTTTCATTTGAGTGCCCACTGTATAAAAGCATTTTTGAACGCTATTACATTAAGGTACTCTGGACTATTATCTTCATTATTTTCGCTTCTCCTTCCTTCCTCATGCTGGTGCTGCATCGCTCTGTGGTGCTTTCCACTTCGAAGTATCGAGTGCTAATTAGTCGAGAAATCCTTCCTGGCTCGGCTGTTCACTAACGATGTCCTCTTCGCAAGCCTGACCACGGGCGAGTTGGGCAATTACTGGTGTCCTCCGCATTCTTCTGAACATGGTGCAAACTCTCCAGCTACAGCTCAACCGCAAGCGGCTCCGAGCTAATTACTTGTGCTCTCCGCATTCTCTCTTAAGCATGATGCGAAATTCCAGCCTCACATACATCTTCGTCGTTTCCCAATGCAACGCTAGAATTTGTTCTACAGTCAAATACTTCCAATACAGGTCCGATGAATCCCCTATGTCGTGTCGTTGCTCTCTGTTCTTCGTTCTTGTGAATAATTACTCGTGCTCCACGTGATTCTTCCGTAATTTTGCTGCTTAGCCGAGACGTGTTTCTGTCATATTATGTGCTGTCCTATTTTGTGCTGAAGTACTTCCTACGCTAGTCTCCCTAGAAATTAATTCCTTAAGTCTGAAAAAGAAATGTACTATACTCTACAGAGTAAGATAAGAATAATTCCTTCCGGAATACCGTGTTTTACGATATTCTTTCAGGGCAAGAGAAAGACACAAAGTCAGAAAATTCAACACTACAGCACGAAAGAATACCCAACTTTTAATCTGACGCTAAACATATTTTCCCGTTGCGAAAAATGAACGGTCTAAGGTATTGATAAAATTAGCAAGCCTGAGTTAACCTCAGCCTAAGCACTCTCAGATTAAACTAATTAATTCGCTAGCGTTATTTCGTATTAAGCGCGTACGCTTAACGAGGAGCTGGCGAGAAGTGAAAGCATACTACGAAAAGTCATTTAGCATTCCTTTTGAGAAGCACACGACAGCAAACTAACGAAAAGCTCAATTTCTCTTCTCTTAGCAACAATAGAAATGAAATTTTAAGTACAGCGTGAGATTAGAACACTCCGACAAGCCTCTCGTTTTCCAACAAGATCGCTCGTGAGCAGAAATCCAAATTCACCCACAGCTAGTAACACATACAACTACTGAAGAACACATCTCACTCTTGCGAGTGCAAACTACGATAATACGAAACTCGAACACGCCTTCCTATTGAAGAACACATCTAAAATTACACACGAAGGAAACATCCTGAAAAATCAAAAAAATTCATGAGCTTAATTCATTGCAGCTGATCGTTGTTTTGGCCGACGATTCACCTACACCTAGAACGTAGATTGTAGCTCCGCCGCTCTTTGAACGCCGCTCTCTCGTTCACGTGGTTTTCTGTTCTCAGCTCTTCATCTTCATTATCAATTGTTTCATATTCGTTTCCATTCCCCGGCTCAGCTGCGACGTCCGACGTGCCGGGAAAAGCCTCGCCTCTTAAATGAGCAAGTTTCAATCTGTCCAAGTGAACCCTTTCTTGACGGTTACCATACAGTGCTTTGATGGTGGCATTTGTGTCGTTCTTTTTAATGATTCAGAACGGTCCAATCCAGTCCGTTGGCCACGCGTTTGCAGCTTCGGCTTTTCCTGTCGGATTATGTAATAAAACGAGGTCTCCGATCTGCACCTGGTTGTTTTTCACACCTCTTTCCTTCATTTGCACGGACTTGTCGTGTGACGCCTTGGACTTGGCTTTTACGATTTTGAACGCATTGTGGAGCCGGGCGCTAATCTCTGCACTGTAATTCTCTCCTAAAGAATAATCCATGCGAGGTGTTTTCAGCCAGTCAACAACAGGAATTTCAGCGTCCCTACCAAAGAATAAATAGAATGGAATTTCTCCAATGACGCTCTGGTAGCTGGTGTTCAGTGCCAGGCACGCCCAAGAAAGTGCATCAGGCCATGATAACTGATCGCTGGCGGCAAGATGTGACAAAATCACTTTTATGTTCTGATTCTGCCGTTCCGTCATTCCGTTTGATTGGGGATGATATGCTGAAGTGTTGTAGTATTTTATTTTCAATTTTTCACACACATTTCTGAACAAAGCTGACGTGAACTCGGTGCCCCTGTCTGAGATGAGCGTCTTGGCTGGGCCGTACGTAGTCACGAATTTAGTCAACGCTCGAGTCACTTCCTCAGTTGTCTTGCTTCTGAGGGGGTACGCTGCAACATATCTACTGAAGTGATCGACCACGGTCAGGATGTACTTGTGTCCCTCGTTCGAGACTGGCATTTCAATTAGATCAACGCCTATTCTGTCCAGAGGCTTGTCAATTTCAGGGAATGAACCCATACTAACACAAATGCGATTGTTGATCTTACGTTTCTGACATTGCATGCACGAATCGACGTACTTGTTAACGTCACGCGCCATGTTAATCCAGTACCCGAATTCCATGAGCTTTTTCCACGTTTTAGCACGACCTTGGTGTGCACCGATTGTGCTGTCATGTGCCAATGTTATCCTGCCTCTCTCAGAGCGTTTGGCACAACGATCAAGTGCCTTGTTCTATTAGGCTTTCGTTGCGTCTTTCTGAAATACAATATGCCTCCGTCGGTGAAGATTTCGGATTTCAGAGCGAGACTTGGAGCGTTCCCTAATTTCTCACCTTCAAGATACCTCAGCACAGGCCCCCAAACAGGATCCTTCAATTGTTCTGCTCTCACATTTTCTTTCTGCAAACTACTTTCCGCCTCTTGTACATTGGGTGCTTCGTCTATCATCGTCGTGACGAACACTGTTTTGGGGACTCCGTCGTCTTGATTTTCTTCTTCGTTGTTGTTCGCAATGTTTCTCGACAACGCGTCGGGTACCACGTTCTGAGCTCCTGGGCGATAAATTACCTCAAAATCATACTGTGAGAGTGTTAGGGTCCATCTCATAATTCTGTTGTTCTTGGTGTTTTTACCTTGGAAAAAATATTTGAGCGCCGTGTGATCAGTAATTACAACAAATTTATTACCATACAGGTAAGGTGAAAAGTGATTTACAGCGGCGACCACTGCTAATCCTTCCCGCTCCGTAATTGAATAACATTTTTCAGCATCATTGAAGCTTTTGCTTAAGTATCCAATCGGTTGTTCCTTACCATTACATTTTTGTGCCAGGACCGCGCCAGAGCCCTCATTTGAGGCAACACAGCTCAAGTAATACGTCTCATTTAGAGAAGGCTTCTTCAGAACTGGAGCTTCTATCATGAGCTGCTTAAGTTTACAGAAGGCTTGCTCGTGTTCTTCCTTCCACTGGAATTTTTGCCCCCTCTTAGTCAGAGCATTAAGGGGTGCAGCGGTTGTAGCGAAATGCGGAATGAACCGCCGGTAGAAGTTGAGTGCAGCGACGAAGGATCGGACTTTGCGTGCGGTCGTCGGTCTAGGGTAATTCTGCATCGCGTCCACGTTCTTGGGATCTGGAATAAGTCCCTCACGACTGATGTAACATCCTAGGTACTTCACTTGTTTTTGCGCAAATTTGCAATTGTCTAAGCCTATTTTTACTCCGGCACATTGAAACTCGTGCAACACTTCCCTTAAATTTTCTAGATGACTCTCAAAAGTCATAGAGCTGACGCACACATCGTCCAAGTAAATGGCGGCGAATTTTCCAAGTTGCCTTTTCAGAACATGACAAATTACTCTCTGGTACACTGATGTTGAGCACTTGAGTCCCATAGGTAGCCTAGAGAACTCGAAGTTGCCTTGTCGAGTCTGAAATGCCGTATACTGCTTACTTTCTTCATCTAGCTCAATTTGATGGAAGGCTGATTTTGCATCGACAATGGAATAGTATTCTTTGCCAGCCACCTCCTCCAGTGTCCCTATGATGTTGGGAATCGGATAATGTTCGTTTATTACCCGCATGTTTACAGCTCGCAAATCAAGGCAAACTCTGTGACCTCCAGGCTTCTTCACGAGTACGAGGGGGTTCTTCCAAGCACTTGTACTCTCTTGCACAACTCCACTTTCAATCATCTCCGAGACCTTTTTATCAATAATTTCTTGGCTGGTGTACGGAATACGCCATCCTTTTGTTTGAATTGGCCTGTAATCACTCAGCAAAATTTTGTATTTCACTCCTTTAACGTGGCCAATATCCATCTCGTCTGCACTAATCGTCTTGTGATATTCCTTCAGCAGGCTTCTGACTTGTCCTTGTTTTTCAGCATCCAAGTGACTGAGGTCAAGCTCATCAATTTGCTGAAAGCGCTTCTCTCTTCGGCGATTTTCTGCTTCGCTATTTTCCGCATTGTTTTCTTCTGCAGTTGCATCTTCATTCGAGATTTCGTGGCATGTTGCAATTATTGCTCCTTCAGTCAGAGCGATTTCTTCGGCAAAAGGGTTAAGTACAGGCATCAAAACATGCCCGTTTTGTACCTTTGCAGCGGTGGCTCCGACGTAAGGCGCCCACTTAATTCTAGGCTCTAAAATTACTTCCTTCCCATCAAACTTGCCATCTGCTCGGCACTTCACCATGGTTTGCGCGCGAGGCTTCACTGTGATGTCCTCAGCCAGAGTGACTGATGTTTCTTCCCGCGTTACACACAGAATTTTCGGAGAAGCGTGTCCTGGTGCTGAAAACATGTTCACGTAAGAGCCAAAGAATGATGCCCTACGTTTTCCGAAGTCTAGCTTTGCGTTGACTTTGTTCATTACTTCCACTCCTATTAGCAGGTCTCCTGGGAATGCATTTTCCTTCACAACAAAGCATCTCTGTACAAATTTCTGACCGTTAACGTTGATTGGCACATTAATCTTTCCCAGCACCGGTACGGGTTCCTCTCCAATTGTTTTTAATGCAGTTGATGTTCCTTTTACACCAGCATTTTTAATCCCCGCAACCACACGCTCTTTCACCAAGCATATATTTGCTCCGGTATCAAGAAGTGCGGTTACAGGTGCACCATTCACTTGGAGTATTACGCTGGGATTTATTATCGGAGCTAACGGTCTCCTATTCCGTTTTTTGGCTGTCCTGCAAAATGTTGCACTCTGCAATCAGCTCTTAGGTGCCCAAATTTTCCACAGTTGACGCACGGCGGTGGCACTGCTCTATACTGTGCTAAGTCCACTGCAGGTGCAGGTGGTACTTCCGGATGCGGCTGTGGTTCTCTTGCGTGGTAAATTTGGTGCTGATGACTCCTAAGTCTGCCTCTTTCGCTCCAGTATGGCGCTTCATAATTTCCTCTTCGATGATAAGGAGAGTGTCGTGTCTGTCTGTTCCTTTCCTTCCAGTGTGGCGCTTCATTGCGGTGGCCTCTTTGCCGCTGTGGCGAATGCCGCATCGTGTGGCCGACACGTGTAGTCTCATGCTGTGGCCTCCTCTCGCTCCGCGGCGCTCTCTCTCTCTCTCCGGTTCCCTCCTCTCTGTCGTTTCCCTTGTTACTGGTACTATCCGTCGATTTTCCACTTCGATTGCCATGTCCCTCAATTCTTGTACTGTCGCAGGTCGCGCATCACTTCGAAAGGGTCTCGTGATGTCGTCCCTTAATCCGAGCCACATCAAATCTATAATGACTCGTTCCGGGTGTTCTAGATAATTCTCGTTGTACAGCCTTTCCAGGAGCGTCAGGTACTCTGAAAGTCCCTCTCGGCTTTTTTGCTTCTTGGTTACTATTTCAAACAGCGCTTGAGTCGGATGTTCGACTTGGTCGGCGTAAGAGCGCAGCCAGGTTTCTGCTTCTCGTAGGTTCGTTAGTGTACCAATTATTTGATTGCATTCCTTTGCCTCTTGTGGACCTAGGCATAGGAAGAATGCATGCACCTGCTCGCTGTTATTCAGATTACCAGTCAAAAACTTCAATCTTGCCATATGTTCCCCCACATCATCGCCCCTCCTGAATTTGGCCCCTATGGCTCCCACGCAACTGGTTACCACGGGCATGTTAACTGCTTCCTCTTCGGGCTGTGGTGGCGTTGCTGGCTCATTTCTGCGGGCGTTGTTCCTTCTCCCGCGCGCAGGCATAGTGTCGATCTTCTCCAATTCAATTTTTCCAAAACTCAAAATTTTGCGATCACTCAAATAATTTCTAAAACTTACTCACTGTGGAATTTTACTGAAACTTTGAATTAATCGTGTGAGCACACTAGAATTTTCTCACTGAATCTTATCACTTTTATAAACGCTTTCACTTTCCTTAGCTATATGATAGTGCGCTTGCTGGCTTCTGGCACTGGAACACAGAAAATCATCACCTTGCGAGTTATGTACCTCTACTGAATTTCTGTACGTTTTGCACATGAAATAACCAAACAAAAAAATACAATGTAACTGTTACACTACACCCACAAATTCCACAAAATTACAAAGCGATCGTATTGATCTTACCAAATTGTGATGTCACGAGAAATGGGCCCTCCTCCTTGTTAACACTTCATTAACAAGAAGAACAGGTTCTCGGAATTGAGGGAATGGCGCACCTCCATGCTACCTAAACAACACAAAATTAATGAATAATAATCGGCAATTACAGTACATATACTAAAAAAAGGGTACTCACTGGTGATCGCTGACCCACTTACGCAGCGCATTTTCTGAGCGCCCTCCGTGGTATTACGATTGATCGCTTCTAATATTGTGGGGCATGATACACAGGATACACTATGCTTAACATTTATAATTTCCAGCTATACGTCATACAAACATTAATGAGCGTACACACAATGAATTGTGTTAGGAATAATGCCAATTTAATGGAATCAAATAGCATACGTCAAATGACTTACATCACATAATTATACTGAAATATTGGCTGGCCGGCCGCCGCTAAGTTTACAAGAGTTACACATGAGAATTCATCTATCCTGTCCTATTTCTATCTCAGTTATTCCAGCAGCACAGTGGGCAATGGTCACTTCAACCACAAACATTCGTCCGCGACTCGCTTCAGTTCAAAGGCCTATCTTATTCACTGTTCAGAAAATGTCTAGTGATGACGTTGTTTTGCTTATTCCGCTTCAGTATATTCACACGTCGATTTCCTTTCATTCGAGCTGATCAATCCTCAGACATATGACTCCGTCCCACCTGTCAAGATAAATTTTAACTTGTTACTTTTTAAGCATGTCAATGACGTTCCCTCAAATATCTCAAATTTTTACTTCACTGAGTGCCAATAAATTTCACTAATATTTATTTTAACAAAATATATATATATATTTTTTACTTTTTAGAACCTGTGTATCTCTTACCCGCCCCGAGACGTTGCAGCTAAATGTTATATTAAATTATTTCCACGCTGGTTGGATTTTGCTTTACTTCTCTGAAAGTAAAACGAGAAAATGTATGAATTTTGAATTACATTATAGCGACGCCTTTAGTATACATTTTCAACATATCCAATAACCACTTTTCATTATATCTTTGAGCACGTTTGTTACAACGAACACACCCGCGTTTTATCTCTTATACTTCGCGCTCCGGCGTTGACTGCAGAACTACCTTCAAGGTTCCTCAGCTGCCCCGCGTATTTTCTCGAGGGTTGTCTCCTCTCTCACATTCGACCTATAAGAATCTTAGGAACCTTGAAGCGCCCGCCTCCATCTTTTCTAATTGGTAGTACCGCATTCTCACGCTCAGCTCCTTCGAAAACGACCGTTGGTTTGCCGTCTCTCTCGGCCTGAGTGTCTCGATTTATGTGTGACTACAAGGCGACTTTGTTTTGCACATGGGTAGGCATTTTTCAGAACGTCTCAAGTTTCCAAGGACTCGCCCGAATGAAAAAACTGCTAACACCACAAAATAGACCCCTCCAGAAACAACACACAATGTAAACAGACATCGTTTGGGCTCTCGCATCTTATCGCGGCCTCCTAACATTGCTGAGTCAAAAGAAAACATACAGGCATAAAAACATACATGTTGAAGCGACCCTCCCGTACTGCTGGGATTTTCTGAGATATTTCTAAGTAAGCCCAAAATTTATTACACACAATTAAAATTTTTCCCTAAATCCTCATTTTTAATTCGCTAAATTGATTATTCTTAACAGATTCTCGACATATGCCTTTCAACCTAATTGCGTTTTCAAAAAAATTGCGTTCTCAAAAGAGAGGTCTCATCCTTCAATTGCGTTTTCGCATGAGACCTCTCTTTTAACATCATTACGAGGTTGTTTTTCAGCTTTTTCTGATATAATGTTAAATTTAAGCTATTTTCTGGCTTTCTGCTGGACGAACGTTTTCATTGTGATAATTATTGCCCTCGGTACATTTGTACACTGGATATTTTCCTGGTGCTGTTACGATTGCGATGCCTGTACATCCAACTCGACGTCTGCACTTGTCACAAAGCCAGTAATTCGGCTTCGCTTAGCTGCTCCTGTTCGTACCTCAATGAGAATATAATTAGTAGAATTCAAGTCAAAAATGATATGAATATACATTAAGACTTAGGGAACTTTTGAGATTCATCAAGATAATACCTCACAGCCACACACTAATCAGGTTCTTTCTTGTTGTTCAATAGCCGCGTTGCTGTTTCGTTGCTTTAAACTGATCACCGTCCGCTTCGCTACTCGTTTCGGCGTTTTTCTCCTTTATTTTGTCATCGTTCAAAATGCTGTTATGAACTACAAAGTTTGACGGCACCATCTCATCACCGAAAGTCCTGTAATTCATTTTCACATCGTGAGGCGACTTGTGTCGTAGTAGATTTTATGATACCATTTCCTACTTCTTCTTTTGTAGATGGGTAACGTGATGTATGCAGCCTGCTACTTCGCACGCTTTTGTTGCTCCGCGCCGTATTTGCTGTGAGGTGGCATAACTTACCTCACGCCTGTTTGATAGGCGATGCATTTCAATGAAATATCCTTGAGTAATTCAATAGAGTGTAGTTCTATTTCATTTGACGTTATTTCATTTCTAGGCATTCATCTCACGTCATTTTATGCATTTTCTGTCAACGGACTTGACGTGTTTATACCAATTTCCATTTTACAGCGTCGTTTCAAAGCTGGCCTTGCATCTGAAGTGTTTACTTCTCATCAAAATAAGGAGAAGTTACTCCCCTCCCCGCAGTGCACGGGCGCACCACACGCACACGGCGGAGGCAACACGCTGCTCAGGCGATCAATAGATGGCTCCAATTATCGACCGGCACAGCTTCTGTTGTTGTGTACCGTCCACCCCCTCCGCCCGCCGCTCGAAATAAACTATGATGGCTAATAGTCCGCTCTGTCATCGCTCCATATTTGCTGAGATTCATCCTCACCCTCAAGCGTTATTGACCGTAGTCACTAATTATTTTCGGCCGCGACAGCGTCTACGCAGATTTGGCTTCTGTGGATTAATTTTATGGGGTTCTTGAGATAGGTATTATACAAGTTACTTGCGTTTTGGAAATGTATTCGAACTGTAGTTGTAAATTTGCCCTTCCCAAGGAATGTGTTCTAGACCAGGGGTTCTCGAAGTGGGGTCCGCGGACCCTCAGGGGTCCGTGGTACTTAGACAGGGGGTCCGCAAAATTTAACGAATTTAACAGTGGATGCAATTAAGGTATTTATTTATTTACAGCTTTCCATGACTATTGATGTTATGAAACAGTGCGTACAATGTATATATATACATGTATTCCTGAGGGAACACAAGTGAGGGGTCTTCAGTTTATTTTTGTGTAATAAAAGTTGTCCTTGGGAGAAAAAAGTTTGAGAACCCATGTTCTAGACCATGCAATATTTTCAGAACAACTTCGTATGGTGGACTCGGCGGTGGTACTTTGATAGTCATGCTCTTACCATCCCCAGAATACTAACAGCAGCACCAAACATAAACTCTATTTCCGTCCTTGATGCAACTTTACGAGAATATTTGTATCCCGGGTCACTTGAACATTTCCTTTCGCTCATAGCACTTTTCTAGGGTTACACGCAGTATTTGAAAATTGTATAATCGTGGTTTTTGTAATGTGCTGGCTCATTTGCTAACGATCTCAACGTTCTGCTTTGCCTAATTCATAGACTATTCTGGTATACTAGGCTCATTTGAGTTGACTTCATAAATGCAGTAAACTGTCGATCCTCAAGTTGAATAGAATAATTTCATATGGACATCAACTTATACAATCAAATATTAGTTCTAGTTATTCAACTAATGCGATGCTTTATACTAGTTATGAGTGACTGCGACTAATTTATTCCCGTTAAAATTGAGGTTCGCATAAGACAATGCCAGGCAACTCGAGGTTGACCTGTAACTGGGCTTTCTTAATATAAGTGAGCCAAAAAATACCACTAAGGCGATGTGAATATCAGGGAAGATTGAGATTCCTCGTACCGTCATGCCGTAACAGAACAGAGACACTAGGAGGATTGCTGTTTTATACATCCGGGAAGTTTTACATAGCAATTTCATATCACATTAATCGCCAATGCTATTTTAAACATAGTGTACTCGTTTACTAGCTACTGCGCTAAGCTCGACAGTTGGTGTGAAACTGGATACATTGCTTAGTACAAATTAATGTTTTGAATTATCTTCCATTTGCGAGATTCTATACGTGATCGCCCAATCCGTCGGTACTTGACTGCGAAATATTTTTGCCTAATTTGAATGATGCCGCTTGTGTTTTACGCAGTAGTATCTATATTGAAAGGAATCACGCTACACTATCGCTCGATAAGATAGAACTTTATTGTGATATATCTTTGCGTAAAACCTAGTAAAGAACGAATAACTACCAAATACCTACCAAAAAATCGCTCGTATTACTTTTAGATGAACTGTACGCAAAATTGTTATCGCCGCAAATTAATTTCGTATCCCACTTTTTTATTTTGTATGCATTTTGCACACCTTGGAGAATTTATGTGCAAGTTTAAAATTGTAGTCTTGATTTCAGATGCATCATTGAAATATTCGAGTGGCTGTTTATTTTTTGTCGTCAAACGTATTCATAATTACTCCTGATGAATTCATGCTTAGTTATTGCATTAGTCAATCAGTTTAGCTCTCTGGCTACACCAATAGTTCTACATTTAGGTTTTAAAGCGTGCTTATTACTACAAATACAACATAAAGTCTTCAATTATTCTGATGCAAAGCTCCCGGCAGTTTCCCACCACCTCCTATGCTGCACAAGCACACAGCAATCTTCCTTCCCCTGCCGACGTGCCTGGAAGACTTCGAGTTAACTATGGGGAATGGTGCCGTCTATGGCCGCCAGATGGCGCCGCAAAGCTGGTCTCAGGGACTCTCAATTTCCGTGTTCATGGTTATGGCACTTCGGATCTGACACTCTCGAGTGTTCTGGCCAGCCACTCAAATGAACAAATTTACTTCTTTGCGATAAGGAAATCTTGATACGGAAACACTCTCCTTCAGGTACGCGGAAGATACATACTTCTGACGGCCTTCGAGTACTGCTGTACTTCGGGCTTTGTGGCCCCAAGTTTTGTGTATTTAATTAAATTTTAAAACAATACAATACGCATAGAGAATACGGGGACGCATTTTTCTAAGTTTCGTTTGTAAACGCCTTGCTTAAGCAAATGTATCCGTACCAGAGTGACCATCAGCTTTGTTTCAGTAGTGTCGATTTAATTAATGACGATCTATGTTATTAACGTTTGCGTTACGTTACATTTGGTTTTACGTTTATTGAACATACCACAATCGAGGATTGAATTTTATCACGTTTTTATACCACAACATTCCTAGTATAAAATGATTGCTGAATCTTCAAAGGCTTGCTGCAGTTCGGTGTTATATATTTTATATACATATATACTGTATATATATACATGTATAAACAATATGTAGTTTAGAGTCAGTTCAGATTAGTATTTTGCGACAGATAGTTTTGGACTCAGTTTACAAATCGCGGCCACTAAACAGTAGTTTATTGCTAAAAAAATTACACTATGCATGCTTCTCGTAGCTATTAAAAGACAAATAGCGGTCACTAATTGCCCATTGCAGTGGAGTTCACTGACTGAATTACTGCTGTTGTGCGCCAGGCCACTAAACAAGCAAGCTGCTGGAAAGTAGACAGGATGTTTGGGGCGCTTCTGTTAACTCACTGTCATATAACAAGTATCTTCTGTTAATTGACGGAAAAATTGCGGCATTTTTCCTGTGGAACACTCAGAAAATCTTTACGTATCTTAATATTTCAGACCTTTATCCAGAGGATCTTGGCTCATCAGAGTGCATCACAAATGCATTAGTGACTGGATAGTGTGAATTTCCTTTATACCTATCATATAAAAGCATTTTTTTAGATAAAAATTAACACGATAAAAATTTCCGTTGAAAATTGTTATGACCACTCTTTCGCTAACGTTGAATCCTCTGTGAATTGGCCGGCTAGTGGTTTAATACTTTACAACCAAGGACACGTCTTATTCAAATGTTGAACTAAAGGTGCATGGAAATTCCTCTAGGAGACGCTTTTCACCATTATGAAGCCTTTGTAGGCAGAACTGGAACAATCTGTAGTTAACGTTAACCGGTACGCTTGGCTGACCTTTAACTCAAAGTGAGCCAGTATTTCATCCCCAGGCAGGAAGCAGCATTAAGCATTACCTTAGCACTGCTAGGTGTGCAATTCTAGTCACTTTCACTTAGTGTTGTCTCCAACATTAGTTTATGTTGCACACGGTCGATGACTTGATTCCGACGTGCCGAATCGTTGTATTCTCTCAATGATTGAAATGCCACTTCACTTCAAAATACTTCACGTCACCAGCTAGTTGGCTTTGCATTTTCTTCTCTCCATGTAATATGAGACATTTGCTATGTCTGTAAGTTAGAATTATAGACTGCTGTATATCTCCCCATTATTTTATGTCTAAACTTTCATAGTTTCCCTTTACAATATTTTTAAACAATAAAATCAATATTTCTCGAGTGTTCAACTATCAAAAATAATTATCTCTTTAAAATGATACTTTTCAATCTCGACATCTATCCAACCTATTTGAAGTCGTAGATTTTTCTCTTTACTATCCAAACTCAAAATTAGTAAACTTCCTGATGGGATTAGTCTGTAGAACATGAATCTCCATTAATCTCAGTAAAATTTCGAAAGGTTATGATCAGCTTTCATATGAAAATTCTGAAAGATCCTGACATTTATTCACACTTGAAAATGAATATGACAAATCTTTAGTATACTTCAAATATTTTAAACTTTTTATTTTAAACCATACTCACGATTAAGGGTGATTAAGTACTCACAGTTATTTTATTCTTTAATGTTACACGCCGCGATAGTCTCCTCTCTTTTTTTCTATCTCTTACTCGGAGCACAATTTCTTACCCTCTTCAGAGGACACTCTTGTTCAAATTTTCTCTCTTATACCGCAACTTTCTCAGGGCTTTCTACGCACCTCCTGTAATTGGTTACGGGTTAGTTCCTGATTTAGGATTTAATGTCAGTCAATCAAAAGCTTTTTACCCGTAGTCTTCGCTTTCGATAAGAGTAATCGATTAAAAATTATTTGCGAAGGTTCCATGCAATTGTCGTACACAGACTCCTTCTATTCATATAGTGGAGAGTTACGGAAGCCTATTTTCGAACTAAAAATAACCACAAATTTACGTAATATTTCAATGTCTTCGTTGAGAGCTTGTGTCACTAGTGTAAACGAACTTCCCTCGCCGCTTACTGACCTTTCGACCCCTACCGAGGGCGAGAGTGGTCTGGAGAGCGAGAGTGCAGGGTGAGGAGCCTCGACAAATAGCCTATTCTTATTGCCTACGCTAACAAATGACAACCCTTCACAGTCCTGCAGTGTCCTCAATTTATTTTGTATCAGTTTTAGAACATTTGCTCGCTGTTTGTTCGAATGTGAAGGAAAAGTATATTTTTTCTTGTTTAATCTGTTTCCATTCTGATAAATGAATATGATTTAAAATAATTATATCTTATTTTACTCTCTCCAGAAACTGCAAGATGTTCATTATTTTCAAATTTAATTTAAGATTAAAATTTCATAATTTTACCTGGCTAATTTACGTATATTTAACCTCAGTAAGTAAAACTTTCAAGTGAAATGCCGTAGACCTTCTGTGGATGTGTCATGGTTGGCTCACTTAACGATCAAAGGGGCGAGCTCGCCAAGTACTACTTTATAGATAATGGCAGTATGAGTTATTAAACTTTGTATTTACTGTTCTGGAATATGATAACTTAAACCCCTTTGTTGGGAGGGCACGTGATCAATGTCTGTATGGCAATCAGTGATTCGTGAAAAAAAGGGTTACTCACGCCTGTCTCAAACTACTTTCAGCCCGAAACCCTTCGGCGAGATGAAAATACCTTATAACACATTTGTGATAGACACCTGTGTGTTGCTGTTAACTCAAATGTGACACACATAATGTGTAATAAAGCAATTTTTTATCGGTGGAATTGCTCCAGATATCAGAACTCATGGCGTTCATATGCTTTTAGACATTTTTACAGAACAGTGTTGTACATTAGATTTCTCATATACTGTATGTTTGAGAATGTAGGAGTTTTACAAAGTTTTGTTTCCTTCGTGTAAATTTCGAACCTTTCGTACCCGATTTTTAACCATATCTTGAGTGTTCTGTGATAAGGAAATTCCAATCCTAAGATGCTGATAAAACTCGCATCATTCTTTGTTCCTAGCTTATCGACAATATTTTCTCGATGCCACCATTCCTTGGCCGCTATACGGCGGCGGCTCGGTTATTTGATGTCATTGTCCGCTCTTGTGAGGCATCTTGTGAAGAATGTAATAAACTGACCAGCGTCCTCGCCAATTTCAGGCGTCTCATCCGGTTGTATTTTTTCACGAGGTTAATCTAATCTTTGGTGAAGTGCTCATCGTTGAAGCAGAAGTGGCTGCAGAGATATTCACGGGATGAATTCTGTTCAGGCTAAGTTTTACATATGTGAAGAATAAGCTATCTTCTTTATACTATTTTTCAATTTTTATGTTCGAACACTATATAACTCTTCATTTGCTTTTACGTAGTCAGGTAGAAGATTATAGTAAAGGCTATTGGTTAAATCTTTCAATGTAGAGGCTCTGCACCGATAGGTGAATAAATTGCCTTATTGCCTAATGCCGGTCTTCATAAAGAAGTTCATACGACCGCCCTCGAGAAAACCGTGTATCTTATCTGACCGAATACGTCTCAAGAATGGTCTTATGAAGGATATCCGCGGGTTTTCTTGCTCAAATTGATCGCAATCATTACGGTTTATTTATAGTCTTTGCTTTTATATGTTGGGTGTGGAAATACTGCAAATATAATTTTTAGAGTTAGGTTCTTTTCAAATGTTTGGTTTTAAACAAATTAACTGAGGGCAAAAATGAAGTTTTTAGCGACGCTTTTTCCATCAAAATAAGGGATGCGGATACAACAACAGCTCAGTGAGCATAAAATTCTAGGTCTGAGCGAAAAACAACTATCCGTTAATTTTTGTCTTGATGCAAAACCGGACCTTAGTTGCATTCGGCTCCGCGTGAGTGCCTACTAATTGTCCCTACTCGCACGCAATGTTAGGTCGAAATGAGGTTGAAGTAACTCCAGGTTTTTATTCAAGAGTCCAGTTAAATTTGAACGTAAATCCTGTTTTGAGTCATATTTCTTGACGGCAGACGCTCGTTGCTGTTTATCTTGCTGGCCAATCAAAAGGCCGTACGCTTCACTGTCATTAGCCTTCATCGGAGAGTCAATGGGATTGCGGTTCTTGGTGAACCAATTTTAATGAAGCTCCATTTCTGCTAAATAATTTTTAATTTCAACCTTAAAGATTATCATTGCGTAAATTCAAGAGCTATCCTACATCGTGATTCTTTGCGCGATGAAATTTTGCACCATTCTATGTTCCGCCGCTGAATATTGACTGAAAGTAGTAGTGTTTCTCATTTTGAGTTCTTGTCGCTTTTAAAAGCATATGTATTGGTAAGCCCATTGAAAACTGAGCAGCACTACATACCTATTAACAGTTTATATCTGATCTTAGCAGTGCCACCACTGTACAAAAGCCTTAATCTGATCCACTAAGAGAAGTTGTAACTAGAGTAATGAGGAGCCTATCGACAGAAGGCTAAACTGTGCTATTAAAATTCGTTACTCTGTCTGTTATAGGCTTAGGTGAAAACTTAGTCCTGACGTAGGTAGTTGACACACTCATCAGTTAAGAACACCAGTTTTCAATGGAGGATTGAGGAATGTATGTACAGTGGCGCCAGAAAGTAACTCCGCACTGCCTTATTTGTTATTATATTTTAAATTGCAGCAAATATAACTAGTCATTTGAAGCAAACTTTATACCATAAAATTCTACGCGTTTTAATCTATAGATTTGCATTCTCAAATTTATTATTCTGACACCCAGTAACTGTGTAGGCGTCATCTTATCTGAAATGGACAAAGTCTGCAGGACAAAAAGAAACTCCGCATGTTAGGATTTTTATGTAAATATGCTACAATGTCCGCTTTTAAGCTGCGATCGGGCATTTGTAATTGTTATCAGTGCTAGTGAAGACCATAAAGTGCTAAAATCTTTAATAAATTTTAGTCATGCTTCGTCTCTCCGTTGATAACCTCAAGGAGATAAATAAACTACACAACAATGGAATATCCGACCGTGAAATTGGTCGTCAATTGAATTTTGACAAAAAAAAACCGTCCGGCTAACATTGCAAAAGCATCAAAAGACTGGCAGCGTTCATGACATCCCAAAATGTGGACGTCCAAGGGTGACATCGGCCAGAGAAGATCATGCCATCAAGATCCGGAGTCTTTGCAACAGATTTGAAAGTGCCCCAGAGCTGCGTAAAGAGTGTGGTCTTATTGGAAAGTGTTCTGTGTCAACTGTCAAGAATCGGCTGAAAGAGTTTAAGCTAAGGGGATGCATTGCCAGAAGCAAACCAATGATATCCACAAAGAACAGAAAGCGTCGCTTGAATTTCACTAAGAGCCATGAAGAAACAGACGCTTTTTTCTGAAGCAAAGTTCTGTTCAGTGATGAAATAAAATGAATTTGAATGCCTATTGAATTTGCATTCATCACTAAACAGAACTTTGCTCCAGAAAAAAGCGTCTGTTTCTTCATGGCTCTTAGTGAAATTCAAGCGACGCTTTCTGTTCTTAGTGGATATCATTGGTTTGCTTCTGGCAATGCATCCCCTTAGCTTAAACTCTTTCAGCCGATTCTTGACAGTTGACACAGAAAACTTTCCAATAAGACCACACTCTTTACGCAGCTCTGAAGCACTTTCAAATCTGTTGCAAAGACTCCGGATCTTGATGGCATGGTCTTCTCTGGCCGATGTCACCCTTGGACGTCCACATTTTGGGATGTCATGAACGCTGCCAGTCTTTTGATGCTTTTGCAATGTTAGCCGGACGGTTTTTTTTCACAATTCAATTGACGACCAATTTCACGGTCGGATATTCCATTGTTGTGTAATTTAATTATCTCCTTGCGGTTATCAACGGAAAGACGAAGCATGACTAAAATTTATTAAAGATTTTAGCACTTTATGGTCTTTACTAGCACTGATAACAATTACAAATGCCCGATCGCAGCTTAAAAGCGGACATTGTAGCATATTTACATCAAAATCCTAGCATGCAGAGTTTCTTTTCGTCCTGCAGACTTTGTCCATTTCAGATAAGATGACGCCTACACAGTTACTGGGTGGCAGAATAATAAATTTGAGAATGCAAATCTATAGATTAAAACGCGTAGAATTTTATGGTGTAAAGTTTGCTTCAAATGACTAGGTAAATTTGCTATAATTTAAAATATAATAAAAAATAAGGCAGTGCGGAGTTACTTTCTGGCGCCACTGTATGTACCAGAATGTTTCGGTAGCCAAAAAAAGAGTTTTTTTTTCTGGTAATTAACTCTCAAAGAAGGTTCATTTACTATGTGCTATACTTTTAAGCCCGCTTCCAAAAGCCATCTCAACTTCCGGTATTGTACCGTTCTAGACGATGTAGAACTCCGCCTCATAGAGTTGAGCATCAAGTACAGGTACGGTTAATTCCAGGCTGGAGTCACGCTGCATTTCCGGTGACAGGCTAGCTACTTGAACTAATTTATATTGAGAATAGCTGCCCTACTGGACCTTCCTCGTCGAGTCCTGATTTTGGTAGGGGCAGTGTCAAGTCGCCTTCCCATGCAGAGGCTAATTGTGCCGTCTTGAGATGCCCTCATGTGCTTGTTCTTTGTCTTGTGCGATGGTGACGCTTTTTACAGCCTGAACCGAACGCCTGCCGTTGTTCTGCACTTATTTCATAAGCACGTTTTATCAGTTCGTAAGATCTCAAACTTGATGGAGTTCGAGAAGAATGATCGTGTCCACGTACCGTTATTGATCTGGATGAGTTCAATGTGACGAGTGACGTTTGGTGTACACACACATGAGGGATGAATTGTGTGCGACATTATTAGCATTGTTAAACTACGGAAAAAGGGTAAATAACCCATGATATATGAAATAAAATATCTTAAAAAAAATGAAGATGTGAACAAAGAAGCTTGTAGAACTTTCAAACCTCAATTATTTATGAGCGAAGTAAATTATGAATATTGAGTGTTGTTGCTACGATTGCGAGAGACTTTTAATTAATTATCAATTAAATAATTACAGTTATTGTTGTAGTAATTTAAACAATTATCGGATTATCTCAATTATCGGATTATCTCAATTATCGTTGATAATGAACAATATTACAATTATCGTTGTAAACTGTTACTTTAGCCAAAAAAGTTCCTAGTAAAAGAAGGAATACAGTACGACACTCGCGCTAAAATGACATTCGTTTGCTTTTTCTCCTTCATGTAAGAATAGCAGTTGTTCACGTCAATTGAAAAGTAGTGTTAACCCAATTGAAAAATCGTTGGGCATTTGGAATGAATTGAAAGGGACATTCCACCTCTTTTGGCGACGCTTAGCTAGAATCCGTTAATTTGTAGGTGACAGCATTTGCCGGCAATTTCAACACGTACAACTGAAAATAACTTATACAGCATTTTATAACGAGCTACAATTCCGTAAAAATATCAAGCGCATTCTTTACATGAATTGCATGCGCTTTAAATGTTGATGGTTGCGTGATCGATTTGTAATTGGTGGTTTGATTTTTCCGACACGTGCTTATTGATGAACCGAAATGCAATCAGTTTCACGTTCACAAGCATGATGTCAGTCCCTTCTCAGCTCTCAGTGTTGTCATGTCAAACAACCCAGCTTAAGTTTTTCGCTGTTACATCTATAATGCTGGCAGCCCTTTGCCGAAGCCAACTTGGAAGGCTAAAATTATGGATGCCTCAGCGAAAAAGTTTTACTGGGATGCAGAGTTTAACGCTCTCAGTGTGTTGGACTAAATTTGGTTCCTAAAAGCTAGCGGACTTCAAATCGCCCGATCAATTGTCAATCAGCGTTGCATGTCTCCTACAATTACATTCGTTTTCCAATCTTTCACACAAAAATCAAATTTTCACCAGATATTTGCGTGAAATTTGCTTCGCAGCGCACTTTTTTTCGTCTCAAGCTTGTCCTACGTTGTCGATGTTATACGGAGGCCTGACCACGGAGCTGGACCTTTCAGTTGTGATGCTCCGATCGACTTTGAACTGAAAACCTTTTCCTTTTGTGTGCGAATGTCATGAATTTTTACCTGCAAATTTGCATTTATCATCGCGTTGTTAGGCTTTGTCTCGGAACTATTTTTTTGCTATTTAATATTTACACTATCCAATTTGATACAACTGAGCTAGCTCTTTCAACGTTTCACCGATAAAGTCACAAAAATCGCACAAACGTCATAATGGTGCGATGCCATAGCAACCGTACGTGATTGCCGCAGGTGCGGACGCCATTGTAGTCGCCATGACGACTAAATTAGCTTCAGCTACGAGCGGCATTGATAGGAAGGGAAGACTTCAAAAGTCCCCGCAACTTGTTTGATTCTGTTGCAGTATCGCGCGCAGCTCCTTGTGTGTATTGCTTTGTGATCCTTTTGTTTCAGATTCTCTTTCACTTTTTACTTCATACCTGCGTATCTATGGCGTGAAGCTTTTTCTAAGTCGTTTAATTGTTCGTTTCCGATTGTTCATCTTCAATAAAACATTGACGTTTCATTCATTTCGTTCAGTGTTCGAGTTATTTCTTATTTCTCGGAAGTGTTCAGACACAGTGCTCAAATGTTAAATGAAAGAACTCAAACTTACATGAGAATTTCGGTAGAAACACGGTGTGTAGGGTAGCCAAATCCAGAAAAGAATTTTTGCTGCCAGCTATGATGCTGCAAATACGTAAATTATGTAATTATTTTCAAATCGGCCGCTTGATTTTCATTCAGTCATTCTTGATCGTCCAGCTTTCTTACTCTTTGTCTGAAATTCTACCAGTGAGCCGCAATTGTAATGAAGTGTTCATTTGAGAAAATAAACTGTTAGAGTTTGCCGGTAAACAAACGTTAACTTGATAAGAACTTCTGCTAAGCTTAAGCAATAAAAAAGTCTAACAGCTCTCTGTTATTGACTTTGAAATCTTTACCATATCTGCTACTACTGCTGCATGAATGATTTATAGCAAAACAAGCTTCGTGTCCACCGTAGGCAAAGTAGCTGTAATTATTGGCAGAGAAGACCTTTGTTCCCGTATTATTTGAGGCTTTTTTTCTCATTGCAAGAGTTTTAGATTTCTACGAAAAAGAACTTGACAGTTTTACGGTAATTGTTAGCATAAACACAGGTTATTTTTTATGCAGTAGCAACGGCAGCTGCAGATAGATAATAGATAGGCATGCCCTTTTCCAGGGTTGAAAATCCCTCCTAAAATTCTAAATAAATTATAGTCAAAATGCGTATCTGATGCACGTCCAAATTTTGAAAAAATCTGCTTTTATTTTCAAATGGATGGATTCAGTCGGTAAGGTACACAATATTTAGTTTTTATTTACTCAAACAAAATCAAATGTTTACCGAGTGTCCGAGTACAATTGTCGTTACTATCACAATCGATGCCTGCTGAAGTAGGATTTTTGTTGGTTCGCCCTGTTAATTCTATAGCTTACCAGCGCCAAATCTATTGAAACGACTATATTCTGGTGAAGTAAAACTTGACGTAATTCATCAACCGAGACGATTATATTTGGCTCCTTCTTATTCATCAAATATTTTTAGGCACTTCGATCGGTTGTCTATATATCTTCTGCACTCAGAGTTTGAGTATGTTGTAAATAACGCACACCCACTG
The DNA here is from genome assembly GCA_030386875.1 of Morinoia aosen. Taxonomy (NCBI): domain Eukaryota; kingdom Metazoa; phylum Arthropoda; class Malacostraca; order Amphipoda; family Talitridae; genus Morinoia; species Morinoia aosen. Next base: position 53,438,254 of record CM059579.1, on the reverse strand, counting down.
ACACATGAATTATAAAAACGATTTGTACTTCTTTTCAACTAACTGCAAATTTTAAAGAGTCTTGTCTCAACATGTTTAAATGATGTGGGAATGTTCATTTTCGCCTGTTTCAAAATCGAGTTTTCAACACTACATATTTTCTTTCAGCGTTTTTTTTTCACATTGCTAACAGGTTTTGATCATACAAGTTTAACTTTTGCACGAGCTACAATTTCAGGGAAAGTTTGTTGAAAATTTGATCTTAAAAGTATTTGTGCGTGTGCTGTGTAAGAAAAAATACAATTTTGCATTAAGCCCAGATAGAGTCGCAAGAATCAAAATGTGGGGGATAGGAATTTACCAGTTCAAGCATGAACGGTTTGTTCAAGTTAAGGGAACAAATCAAGCATCTCATTTCCCCTCTTGATCTGAGCGGAACCGTAGGTGTAGGGAGAACTAAATCCCAAATCTAACACCTGCAGCGTATTCAACAGAACCAATTTCGCTAAAATGAAGTTCTCCTCACCACTGCACTGCACTGATGAAAAATGTTAACAATTAGAAGCTGATAACCATCATATCGTATGTGTCAATGTTCAATCTTTCTTAGTAACTTAATAATTGTTTGCACATGAAAAATATTTCGTCAACAAAGTGTGTTGGCTAAACATCGTAATACTAGACTAGGTGGCCCGCGATGTGCAGTGATTAAGTCGTTCTGCATCGCGGGGCTGCCTGTCATTGCAGGCTTAGCTAGCCCGTAAAAAGGTGAGCGCTTCACTAATGCAGCATCGAATGGGGAGTTTTTAAGCTCTCAATCTTATCTCGTCCCTACATTTGAGTTAGTGTCACATAGAGTCATATTTAGGTGACGCTGACAAGGGTTTGTCATTTAATTCCTGGGATTGATTTTTTTATGGTCATGCTTTTCTGATTTATTTTTATGAACGCGCGTTGCTGCATTATTCGTGCTTCATACACTGTGTAAGTTAATGCTAACATTCTTAGACATCTTCGGCGGTCGCTGCTTTCATGAATTATATCATTGAGTTTCCTTATGGTTTTCTGCGCATTGAGTATTCACATTAGACGCTGATACTTTGTTATCGTGAGACGTTCATGCAGAAGAGGCTAAGGTGACTAACAACATTGAGCAGCGGCTTAACATGATGCACCTCATAACTTTCAACTGCTGGTCAAATTGATATTGGATATCTTGGTACTGTTGAAATTGTGATTGATATCGGAATCAGAGAACTTTGCCCCATACATTTTAAATGGAATTGCTTCAGCAGATAAATCTAAATTTCAGATAAATTTCTGATGAATCTATGAATGCAATTTATACAATTTTTCAGTTTGATATTCACGTCGGAGAGAAATGAATGAATTCATTCAGAGAGAGATTGTCTGACATCGAATAAGGAAGCTAATTGGTACTACAATAGCGTGAGGTCTATCACACTATAGCATGAGATCTACCTCTAGCAAGTACTATAGCATTAGGGTAGGTTACTAATGGATATTACTTCTTTCGATACATTTAATTTTGCGATAAATACTTAATTTGTACAACTCAAAGTGCACCTGGGTAGGCGATATCTGGCGGTGGGCCTCACGCTATGGTAGCACCAGTTAATGTTCACACAACACGTATGGAAGTGAGAGGGCTCAAACCAGAGCTGCATGTCGATATCGAGGTATCCTACATTTCCAACCACAGCCCTTGTTTGGGTGCGCTTGTGCCATCATTTGCTTTCATGCTCTGCACCGCTTCTCTAATGGTTTGTTTTACTGTTGTTTCAGGTGAGAGCCAGGGCAGCAGAAGAGCTTTGCGGGTTCTTGAGACATCCGCACTTCTGTATGTATCGAGTGCAGTGGCTGCATTGTGTTCTTTGTGCCTGAAATTCATCTTTGTGGCTCTCAGAGCCCATAGTAACAGAAATTTCGTTTCATATTATTAATATTGAATTCGTTTAGTTGAATCCCGTCATCTTCGCTTTCTAATTTGAACTTTTTGTGGTAAAAAGAGACATAATTCAAAGCAGCATTCATGTCCGTCCGACAACCTGCTTTAAGACATGTTTTTCAGTTGAGCAAAAGTCGCGCATCTTAAGGGAACATCCCATTGATCAAGGGGCTCCTATAAATAATGCCTCGCACTTAAAGAGTCAAGTCTGCCTATTTTTTACCTAAGCTCAGTTGTAGTAGACTAGCGCTTCTCGACGGAAGTTGGGTTCTTAATTACATTTTTTGCGTAAATTGGGTAATTCGAAGCCATTGAGCAAAGAGCCGTTGCACTATTAAAGGCAATCTGATATACAGCCATGTGTCCACTGGGTTCAGTGCAAATATTCATAAGCTCCTCTGGTCTCAATAATACACTTAAGAGGTACTCAGTAGATGGGACTGCCTGTTGCCATTTCTTAAATTTTACTGATTATTTGCAGTGGAACCAAACGATAGAATGGCTCGGTGGCTTGTGAGAGATACATATATTAGTGGTACGAGTCCTTGTATTCCTGGCGTGGTTTTCCAGGAGCATTTGTTTTCATTATTTTCCCTGGTCGGAATTCAAGTCTGAAACAATTTTAACGTACTTGTTACGCTTTTCATCTTGCATAATCACAAACCGGAGACGTGTGAAAAAAATTTGAACGCCTCCCTAAAATCCATAGACATTCGTGAATATACCGTACATATGACATGGTTTTGTAGGAGCTCAATCGGAGTAAACTCTTCGGAACGACCTTTGATTCACCGTTAAACCGAGTGCGTACAGAAGTTGTGCATTTCCGTCTCAGTTCAGTAGAAAGTCATTCTTAAAAAATAGACTAGTTTAATTATACCTATGCGATAAATATACGACTAAAGTTAAACAAATTAAAAAATAGCGCACATTCTCACGCGATTTTACTATTAAAAAAGTTCAGTGCTTTCCGTAATGGCTTCTTAAAAACCTTAGACTCATATTAAAGTCGGGAGACGTCCTCAACAGGTGACTGAACTGTATACCTAGCGTTGGTTTGATTGCTGAATCTTTTCTGAGTGGAAGCGACGTTATAAAAGCTCTAAAAAAAGAATATATGGATTTATAAGCTGAGGCTTGCAACGTAGATGGGAAGATGGAAGTCAACTTAAAGAACGTCTTGCAACTGAAAAAAACTGAAGCGGCTAGTGCGAAGAGCCCTTGCGATGCACACTTTAGCTGATGAACCTCGCCTGTCCGTTAATGTTTGCCACATGTCACAGCCCACATACGAGAGGAATTTGCGAGCGAATTATATGATCTCTTGAGTACATCATAAATTGCTCAGTCTATCTAAATTGTTCTTGTGTTAGTTCGTTTTCTGAAAGCGCAGGAAATATTATACTGAAATAAATCTTACTGATAAGCAAGCGGGACTCCACGACGTGTATACTATGAACGAACACTGCAGTATCGATGTGTTACTTTCGTTTTAATTATCTCTTTAAAAATATATCGATTTTCTTCCTCCATATTTTGGAATTTCACTAAAGTCATATCGTATTTTCGCGCGTCGAAGATACGACCGAATAAGGATGCTGAAGATGCATGGTATTGAGTTTTATAACATCATACGAATAAGAACTTTCCCACTCGTTCGAAACTTGTATCACGCCTGATATCAGTTGAAAAACGGATTAATTTTTCTCTATGCTTGATGAGGCTCGTATTATAGAGAGAGTAATAACTCGAAGGTCGACTTGTTTTGATTCCGCGCTCGGGTGCTCTAATTGACCCTTGCTTGCCGGGGCGTCAGGTGTACAGTGACCGAGTTCTCGAGGCCAGTTGAGGCAGGTGGTGACCGTCTGGGAGAGATAAATTAAGCGCATCACAAGTTCAACTTCTGCAAACTTTCCTGCACGTACACTCTGTCGACTTGGGCTACTGGAGTTGTTGGGCTTCGAATTGTTGTCCAAAAGCATTTGTTTTTATTACTTTTCGTGACCGGATTTCAAGTTGTCATGCTTCTCCGCATGACGGTGTAAGGAATATCGCTAAGGATCTGAATAATCGTCCGGCCAACGACTTATTCATAAATGATTCAAAAGACCAAATATTAAGCCTGATTTCTGCGAGGAAGCATTGCAACATTAAATTCAAGAACAGTCGACTCGTCAGGAACACGTCCAGACGTCGTCGATACGCGTAACGAACGAAGACGCTAACGGAAGATGCTAAGAACCTCAACGGATGTCTTCATTTGCTTTAATTCATATGTTTAACATTGTTTTGTGGGGATTTTTATATAGTAATGAGGGTAAGGTTAATGATGTATGTTTTCTATTTGATAATAGGGATATATCACGTTCTTATTGGTAACCTTGTTAGGTCGATATTCAAACTTGGCACCTCAAGGGGACGCCAGACGCGGTTACCTGAGGGAGAGCGGCAGTTGAGGCGAGGACACGATCACAAGCAGCCGCATACGAGTTTGTTCCTCTACCTTGGTCCAGTTGGGCCGAGGCTTGCCTCTTAAATTCACTACTCAAAGCCATCCTAGAATATCTGTGCCCTCATTCGCTCGAAAGTGATTAACTTCAAGTATACTCAACTGCAGTGCCAATAACGTAAATTAGAGATTGTCAACCTAGATTGCTAACTGTCGGCATAGCCCCACAGTTAGCCCCAGCCACATAGCCCCAGCCATCAACCTGGTCTCTCTGCCCTCAACCAAACATGGCGACCTTGCTCCAGCGCGCCAGCCAGGCGACATTCAGACTGCGAGACCGATCTCCAAATCTCAAGATAAGTTTCCCTCTGATTTCATGTCAAATCCCAGTTCCCACTCAAGCTTCTAAGTATATTAGGATGGCGAGTGCGTAAGTCACATTCATTCAATTAATGCGTATTTTCGATGATTAATGTCTCAATATTTTCCTGTGTTCAATAGTGAATTTCTTTGATATTTCCTGTGTCTTTAATAACCCTCAGATAAATAGGAGGAGAGGGCATGATGATTCAGAAGGAAAGTAATAATGTTTGAAGCCAGGAAACACGGCTAAAATGCACGATTAATTTATGGCCTTAAGCCGCTCGTAACGCTTACCGAAGATTGAATTAAATATTCATTCAGATAAAGATCTGAATTGGTGGCAGCTACCTTGATATTACCAAGTAGAAAATATATGAATAGTGACGAATAATCTTGATGTCACGACTAATAACAACATGAAAAATATCATGCATCGCAACAAAGAATAACGGCAGAGAAAAATGAAGACCGTGACCTCAGCGAGATAAAATAAAGAGGGTCACGACAAAGTCAGACAATTTTATCATACTTGCTACGCTTTTCGTGGTGCAAAATCAAATCCAGGGAGGTATGAAAAAAAATTTTGAACGCCTCTCCTAAGTCCGATCATGTTTTATATATTTCAGGACCTTTCAATATGATGCGAATCTGTTTCAGACTGTGAATTTTCGTATCTAAAAAAAAGTCTTCTAATCGCGGTTCGTCGAACCATATATAGGCTCAATTATTTTAATATTAGTACAGGAGTGCAAATATCAATGCAAATAAGGTTTTTTGTCAGTATCGGTGTGAAAGTTGCTTCGAGTCATTCGAAATGAACTAATTCGCTTTCAGCGTTTCCCCAAAACCATACTGGAATGACGGCCCCCATTTTTTACATCCTATGTCTCCTTTAAGTCATTTGAGAGCACTACTTCAGCAGTTCATCGAGAAACTGCCTGGAGCGATGAGAGGAAGTAAAAATATTTTATTTTAAAATAATTGCAATGGTTGTAGATCGTGAAATCTACGAATTAATCCTCGCTTCAAATCCATATTCATTAAAACTAATCTATTATTGTAAGTCAAAGAGAAATCGCGCGCCATGTAATAATTTTGCATTTTCTCCTCACTCGATCACAGCGACGAGCACTCCCAACGCAACTCAACTACAGAAGCTACCCAAGTTGTTTAGTCACCACTGGAAGCACAAATTTGAGTGTGCGAGTGTTTCTCGATGGTGTTAATAGTCAGCATCATGACGCAGAAATCCTCTCAGGTCTGAAGAATCGAAGCCACTAATGGTTCCGATAGCATCACTTCTTATTTCCATCGCCTTAACGTTATCTGCCTGCACGCGCTCATTGATTTAATTCTCCACTTACATTTCATGACTGCTCTATTATATAAGAACGTGGACGGTTAATCTACAGCCCTTATGTTTATGTATAAAACATGCTGTTAAATAAGCGTGCCACGATTAATAACCGTGTAAGACTTATCTAACCCGAGCTGGAGTTAGATAAGCCCTCGTTATGTTGAATTAAAACATGTTTTTTATTTTGTATAGGGTCATCTTTTTACGATTCACTGCTATCCTGTTTTTCAGCACTACTATTCTCTTCTTTAACTTTTATCATGTTTCATTAACTTCTTTCTCAACTTACTGTTTCGATGTAACTTGTACATAGATTCCGCTTTTCCTTAAGTCTAAATTAAATGGTGCCTTTCTCTTACCTATCTTTAGAACGCCTTTGTTGCGGTTAGGAACGTTTAAAATAACATCTAATCTAATTTAACTTACTGCCTTAAGCATCCTGATCACGAAGAATGACTTCAAATATGGTCTGCTCGGATGTGACCTTCCTTTATTTTGTGAATAGCGAAGGGGATTTTGGTCAACGTTACTCTACGCTGGCTTTTTGCCGGATCCAGTTCCGAGGACGTGAGGCGCCTGCCGAACTCGGGGATCTTCCATGCATCCGGGATTTCGTTATCAAGCTCCAGGTGCCCTCAACGACTGAAAGTTTTGTCGCCGGCGTGTAGTTGAGCTCAAGTTTGAGCGCAACGAAATCGAAACAAAATAAATGTGAGTTTTATCGGTAGTTCTGAGGCAACTCTCTGCCAGGCTGGATTTATAAATTAAAACTTAGCTTTTTGCAACTGCTCCTTTTTGCCAAGTTTGAGTCATAGCGACGTCCTAAAATTTGTTCGTTTCGCTCGCGGGTTATCAGGGGAATTCTAATTCAGCCTTGCACCGTAGCGAAATGAATTCAACCTTGCACCGTAGCGAAATGAATTCAACCTTGCACCGTAGCGAAATGAATTCAGCCTTGCACCGTAGCGAAATGAATTCAGCCTTGCACCGTAGCGAAATGAATTCAGCCTTGCACCGTAGCGAAATGAATTCAGCCTTGCACCGTAGCGAAATGAATTCAGCCTTGCACCGTAGCGAAATGAATTCAGCCTTGCACCGTAGCGAAATGAATTCAGCCTTGCACCGTAGCGAAATGAATTCAGCCTTGCACCGTAGCGAAATGAATTCAGCCTTGCACCGTAGCGAAATGAATTCAACCTTGCACCATAGCGAAATGAATTCAGCCTGGCACCGTAGTGAAATGAATTCAGCCTTGCACCGTAGCGAAATGAATTCAGCCTTGCACCGTAGCAAAATGAATTCAGCCTTGCACCGTAGCGAAATGAATTCAACCTTGCACCGTAGCGAAATGAATTCAGCCTTGCACCGTAGCAAAATGAATTCAGCCTTGCACCGTAGCGAAATGAATTCAGCCTAGCACCGTAGCGAAATGAATTCAGCCTTGCACCGTAGCGAAATGAATTCAGCCTTGCACCGTAGCAAAATGAATTCAGCCTTGCACCGTAGCGAAATGAATTCAACCTTGCACCGTAGCGAAATGAATTCAACCTTGCACCGTAGCGAAATGAATTCAACCTTGCACCGTAGCAAAATGAATTCAGCCTTGCACCGTAGCGAAATGAATTCAGCCTTGCACCGTAGCAAAATGAATTCAGCCTTGCACCGTAGAAAAATGAATTCAGCCTTGCACCGTAGCGAAATGAATTCAACCTTGCACCGTAGCGAAATTAATTCAACCTTGCACCGTAGCGAAATGAATTCAGCCTTGCACCGTAGCGAAATGAATTCAGCCTAGCACCGTAGCGAAATGAATTCAGCCTTGCACCGTAGCGAAATGAATTCAACCTTGCACCGTAGCGAAATGAATTCAGCCTTGCACCGTAGCGAAATGAATTCAGCCTTGCACCGTAGCGAAATGAATTCAACCTTGCACCGTAGCGAAATGAATTCAGCCTTGCACCGTAGTGAAATGAATTCAGGCTTGCACCGTAGCGAAATGAATTCAGCCTTGCACCGTAGCGAAATGAATTCAGCCTTGCACCGTAGCGAAATGAATTCAGCCTTGCACCGTAGCGAAATGAATTCAGCCTTGCACCGTAGCGAAATGAATTAGGCTTGCACCGTAGCGAAATGAATTCAGCCTTGCACCGTAGCGAAATGAATTCAGCCTGGCACCGTAGCGAAATGAATTCAGCCTTGCACCGTAGCGAAATGAATTCAGCCTGGCACCGTAGCGAAATGAATTCAGCCTTGCACCGTAGCGAAATGAATTCAGCCTTGCACCGTAGCGAAATGAATTCAGCCTTGCACCGTAGCGAAATGAATTCAGCCTTGCACCGTAGCGAAATGAATTCAGGCTTGCACCATAGCGAAATGAATTCAGCCTAGCACCGTAGCGAAATGAATTCAGCCTTGCACCGTAGCGAAATGAATTCAGCCTTGCACCGTAGCGAAATGAATTCAGCCTTGCACCGTAGCGAAATGAATTCAGCCTTGCACCGTAGCGAAATGAATTCAACCTTGCACCGTAGCGAAATGAATTCAACCTTGCACCGTAGCGAAATGAATTCAGCCTTGCACCGTAGCGAAATGAATTCAGCCTTGCACCGTAGCGAAATGAATTCAACCTTGCACCGTAGCGAAATGAATTCAACCTTGCACCGTAGCGAAATGAATTCAGCCTTGCACCGTAGCGAAATGAATTCAGCCTTGCACCGTAGCGAAATAAATTCAGCCTTGCACCGTAGCGAAATGAATTCAGCCTTGCACCGTAGCGAAATGAATTCAGCCTTGCACCGTAGCGAAATGAATTCAGCCTTGCACCGTAGCGAAATGAATTCAGCCTTGCACCGTAGCGAAATGAATTCAGCCTTGCACCGTAGCGAAATTAATTCAGCATTGCACCGTAGCGAAATGAATTCAGCCTTGCACCGTAGCGAAATGAATTCAGCCTTGCACCGTAGCGAAATGAATTCAGCCTTGCACCGTAGCGAAATGAATTCAGCCTTGCACCGTAGTGAAATGAATTCAACCTTGCACCGTAGCGAAATGAATTCAACCTTGCACCGTAGCGAAATGAATTCAGCCTTGCACCGTAGCGAAATGAATTCAACCTTGCACCGTAGCGAAATGAATTCAGGCTTGCACCGTAGCGAAATGAATTCAGCCTTGCACCGTAGCGAAATGAATTCAGCCTTGCACCGTAGCGAAATGAATTCAGCCTTGTGCCGTAGCGAAATGAATTCAGCCTAGCACCGTAGCGAAATTAATTCAGCCTTGCACCGTAGCGAAATGAATTCAGCCTTGCACCGTAGCGAAATTAATTCAGCCTTGCACCGTAGCGAAATTAATTCAGCCTTGCACCGTAGCGAAATGAATTCAACCTTGCACCGTAGCGAAATGAATTCAGCCTTGCACCGTAGCGAAATTAATTCAACCTTGCACCGTAGCGAAATGAATTCAGGCTTGCACCGTAGCGAAATGAATTCAGCCTAGCACCGTAGCGAAATGAATTCAGCCTTGCACCGTAGCGAAATGAATTCAGCCTTGCACCGTAGCGAAATGAATTCAGCCTTGCACCGTAGCGAAATGAATTCAACCTTGCACCGTAGCGAAATGAATTCAACCTTGCACCGTAGCGAAATGAATTCAACCTTGCACCGTAGCGAAATGAATTCAGCCTTGCACCGTAGCGAAATGAATTCAACCTTGCACCGTAGCGAAATGAATTCAACCTTGCACCGTAGCGAAATGAATTCAACCTTGCACCGTAGCGAAATGAATTCAGCCTTGCACCGTAGCGAAATGAATTCAGCCTTGCACCGTAGCGAAATGAATTCAGCCTTGCACCGTAGCGAAATGAATTCAGCCTTGCACCGTAGCGAAATGAATTCAGCCTTGCACCGAAGCGAAATGAATTCAGCCTTGCACCGTAGCGAAATGAATTCAGCCTTGCACCGTAGCGAAATGAATTCAGCCTTGCACCGTAGCGAAATGAATTCAGCCTTGCACCGTAGCGAAATGAATTCAGCCTTGCACCGTAGCGAAATGAATTCAGCCTTGCACCGTAGCGAAATGAATTCAGCCTTGCACCGTAGCGAAATGAATTCAGCCTTGCACCGTAGCGAAATGAATTCAGCCTTGCACCGTAGCGAAATGAATTCAGCCTTGCACCGTAGCGAAATGAATTCAGCCTTGCACCGTAGTGAAATGAATTCAACCTTGCACCGTAGCGAAATGAATTCAACCTTGCACCGTAGCGAAATGAATTCAGGCTTGCACCGTAGCGAAATGAATTCAGCCTTGCACCGTAGCGAAATGAATTCAGCCTTGCACCGTAGCGAAATGAATTCAGCCTAGCACCGTAGCGAAATTAATTCAGCCTTGCACCGTAGCGAAATGAATTCAGCCTTGCACCGTAGCGAAATTAATTCAGCCTCGCACCGTAGCGAAATTAATTCAGCCTTGCACCGTAGCGAAATGAATTCAACCTTGCACCGTAGCGAAATGAATTCAACCTTGCACCGTAGCGAAATGAATTCAGGCTTGCACCGTAGCGAAATGAATTCAGCCTTGCACCGTAGCGAAATGAATTCAGCCTTGCACCGTAGCGAAATGAATTCAGCCAAGCACCGTAGCGAAATTAATTCAGCCTTGCACCGTAGCGAAATGAATTCAGCCTTGCACCGTAGCGAAATTAATTCAGCCTTGCACCGTAGCGAAATTAATTCAGCCTTGCACCGTAGCGAAATGAATTCAACTTTGCACCGTAGCGAAATGAATTCAGCCTTGCACCGTAGCGAAATGAATTCAGCCTTGCACCGTAGCGAAATGAATTCAGCCTTGCACCGTAGCGAAATGAATTCAGCCTTGCACCGTAGCGAAATGAATTCAGCCTTCCACCGTAGCGAAATGAATTCAACCTTGCACCGTAGCGAAATGAATTCAACCTTGCACCGTAGCGAAATGAATTCAGCCTTGCACCGTAGCGAAATGAATTCAGCCTTGCACCGTAGCGAAATGAATTCAGCCTTGCACCGTAGCGAAATGAATTCAGCCTTGCACCGTAGCGAAATGAATTTAGCCTTGCACTTTAGCGAAATGAATTCAGCCTTGCACCGTAGCGTAATGAATTCAGCCTTGCATTGTAGCGAAATGAATTCAGCCTTGCACCGTAGGGAAATGAATTCAGGCTTGCACCGTAGCGAAATGAATTCAGCCTTACACCGTAGCGAAATGAATTCAACCTTGCACCTTAGCGAAATGAATTCAACCTTGCACCGTAGCGAAATGAATTCAGCCTTGCACCGTAGCGAAATAAATTCAGCCTTGCACTGTAGCGAAATGAATTCAGGCTTGCACCGTAGCGAAATGAATTCAGCCTTGCACCGTAGCGAAATGAATTCAACCTTGCACCGTAGCGAAATGAATTCAACCTTGCACCGTAGCGAAATGAATTCAGCCTTGCACCGTAGCGAAATGAATTCAGCCTTGCACCGTAGCGAAATGAATTCAGCCTTGCACCGTAGCGAAATGAATTCAGCCTTGCACCGTAGCGAAATGAATTCAGCCTTGCACCGTAGCGAAATGAATTCAGCCTTGCACCGTAGCGAAATGAATTCAGCCTTGCACCGTAGCGAAATGAATTCAGCCTTGCACCGTAGCGAAATGAATTCAGGCTTGCACCGTAGCGAAATGAATTCAGCCTTGCACCGTAGCGAAATGAATTCAGCCTTGCACCGTAGCGAAATGAATTCAGCCTTGCACCGTAGCGAAATGAATTCAGCCTTGCACCGTAGCGAAATGAATTCAGCCTTGCACCGTAGCGAAATTAATTCAGCCTTGCACCGTAGCGAAATGAATTCAGCCTTGCACCGTAGCGAAATGAATTCAGCCTTGCACCGTAGCGAAATGAATTCAGCCTTGCACCGTAGCGAAATGAATTCAGCCTTGCACCGTAGCGAAATTAATTCAGCCTTGCACCGTAGCGATATGAATTCAGCCTTGCACCGTAGCGAAATGAATTCAGCCTAGCACCGTAGCGAAATGAATTCAGCCTTGCACCGTAGCGAAATGAATTCAGCCTTGCACCGTAGCGAAATGAATTCAGCCTTGCACCGTAGCGAAATTAATTCAGCCTTGCACCGTAGCGAAATGAATTCAGCCTTGCACCGTAGCGAAATTAATTCAGCCTAGCACCGTAGCGAAATGAATTCAGCCTTGCATCGTAGCGAAATGAATTCAGCCTTGCACCGTAGCGAAATGAATTCAGCCTTGCATCGTAGCGAAATGAATTCAGCCTTGCACCGTAGCGAAATTAAACCTGTTAATTTTCATTTTTCTATGAGTTTTCATTTGTTCTGCACAGTTGCTGAATTCATCAATGGAAAAATTTAACCGTCATAAAAGTATAAATTTAATGTTTATGCATGTTGCCGAAAATTTCCCCCTCCAAAAAAATAAAAAAAACATTAGTTTTAATTTTGAGTGCACTTTTCATTAATGATTATCAAAATAGAAAAACGTATTTTTATTTATTAAAATTTCTAACTGATCATTCAGTATATGTACTGGCTGTTAAAGGGCACCATGCATTAGACAAGGATTTCATCCAGTATAGTGAACACTCGCAATTATTTCGTAGGATGAGAATGGCATTTAATCGTGCCTGATAAATTTCCCAGAAGATGGTAGAATGCACTTCTGACCGTCTTGAGTAGTAGCAATGGAATTTGTATCTCTAGTGTTCCGGCGCCCTCAACCAATGAAGCGCTGCGCTATCAAGTGCATGTCAGAATTTGTTTTGCTCTCACAAGTCCGGCGACGTCGGCCGGACCTGCAGCCACTTGATGCCGGGGCATGCCTGGCTGACGCACCTTGCTTGTGTGGTTTGATGGCCGGTCAAATTGTGAACTCCAAAAAAGATTTTCCGAGAAATATTTTTTGTCGAATTTTACCTAATGTAATATTAGAAGATCTTTCTCGTATGGAACTTTCCTGCGTCCGAATAGAATTCGAAATTCTATAAGAATTCTAAAAAGGGGTGATTTTTGACACTTTTATGACATTAACCTAACATTTGGCCTTTGATCTAAAATTTATATTTAATGCAGAAATGCACAAGCGCAATTAATTTACAGAGTGCTAAACTGCTAACAACCTGTCATCAGATCTAGCCTGTACGAACCTTGTCAAAAAAATTATTCTCTGCAATTTTGCGGCCGGCCTTGCCTGAAATTAACGCCACAGGCTTTTGCTGGAAGTGCAATGCACCTTTATGTAAAAATGTAAAGGTTAATAGGAATTGTGCAATAAATTATTAGTTTCCGTGCATTACTGATAAAGATTACGAGTCTTAAATTAAGCACTTGCCTACCTCAAAGTGTCATCATTAAACGTAGAATTCTTCAGTATTACATTCCATGTCTGCGTCTGCCTGGCATGCAGTGTTGAAAAACGCGGGTTGCAGCGCTGCTGGGCGCGGTACACAGCCGTTATTTGTCAAGTGTGTACTTCTATTGGTGCATATTTTCAGTGACCATATCGAAGTGATCTGCCGCTAGAATGTTGTACGGAGATGGGGCTGTCATGCAGTAAGCGTTCTATTTGCCCGAGCTTGCCGAATTGCCCACACTGGGAGCGGGGCCTCCCTCATCATGTGGCGCTCAGCCTGCTATATTGTTAGCGGATATTCGGCAGAATTACAAGTCATTCGATTACTTTATTCATGGAATTGTGGAAGTTCCACCAAAATAATTCCTATCATTTAGCACAAATTAAAAAAATTTCAGTTGAATTATTCCATCGATCATATTATTTGCTTCTGTGTAATAATATACTCAGCCAACACTTCATTCAGTTCCTTCAAGTAAGTCTAAGAAATTTCCACACACCAGACGAAGGGGGTTCATTATGCCGAGGCTTCAATCATAATGAACCTTAGATAGCATTTTTTTACGCACGATGCCGGTCAACTTTCAGCAGGATTTAGAGCATGAACGTTTAAGGTATCCTGGAACAATAATTTTTAAACCACAAATTTGGAAAATTATAGGCATCCATTGGCAGTCAATTTGGAGTTGCTATACTTTATAGACTTACTGCGCTTCGTTGTCAGGGTACTTGACATATCAAAAAGATTCATTCATAAGTGTTTTCGTAGGTATATGTATATCCATGGCTTTTTAATTGCCGAAATAATAGAGTACGATCTGGAGTATTCTATTGCTTTGTGATCCGGCTTCATTTGTTCAATGAACACCTAATGGAATTTCAGAATACCTGCCTTATCAGCACATGAAGTCATTTCCGGCATATGAATTGAACTGATTAGTTGCGCACCGAGTGACGATGTTGAGTAGTGAATGACGTAGCGGACTTGGCGTGGTGACCTCGTGGAAAATTTGACGTAAGTTATTTCGTGTGCAAGCTATGAGGTGGTGCCATCTTCATCATGACGTGGCGACCTCGACGCAAGTGTTGAAGGGTTTTGAAATTTTCTGAACAATTATTTTTTTTTCAAATTTAACGGAGGGATTTTTTTATGATGGGACCTAGGTCGTTTGATTTAGTGAGCTTTTTATCGCTTCTGGTGAGTTTTCGTCGTGGAGAATGGAATAGTAAGTAGAACGGTTGAATAAACGAAAGCATAAGAAATCAGCAATTGCCTTTATTACGAGTGATTCATGTGAAACTCGCCATAAATGGTTGAGTGGACAAATTTAGCGCTCATGAATCTGTGAAAAAATGTGTTATAAAGCATGCTTTATTCTGTAACATGTCTTGAAATTGCTCTCCCTGAGCTACCAATAATAAAGCGGTTTCATTTTATTAATTCAAGGTAGGTTCATATAACTGCTCAGAACTTTGTGTGTAGTATTTTCTCACATGAATAAAAATGATTGATGTGAAAAACCATCCTGTCATTTTTCTAAATTAAGCCCACTCGTGTTTCTGCTTTGTATCACTTTACCTTCGTCGAGTTGTTAACTTGAAAAACAATACTGAAGCAAGAAACGTATTAATATCGCCTACTGTTCTGAAGGAAAATATTATAATGCTTGGGTCACAGCTGAAAGAATTCATACATAAGAAAGCCTAATATCGGAAGAAGATACTCGTTTTTTGAGGTCATCCGCAACGTTTGGTTGACAAGAGTAGTCTTAAAATACCATCTTGTGATTTTGTACGCTGGGCTGAAAATCGCATTGGTTTCTATTACGTGTATAATATTCAGGGTAAGCGAGGAGTGCAATAAAGTGTGGTAAACTTGGAACGGTGGGGAGGCAGGGGAGCTATCGTTATCAGTTAAGAAGTGTCAGCAGGCAGCAGTGCCACGGAACACTGGCCTCTCTAGCAAGTGGGTGGCCAGTGCTGCGCCGCTCTTGTTCTTATCACGAGTGCCGTGTGCTGGGATGGTGGTGGTTGCTGCCGTGTGAGAGATGAGAGCACATCTCTCTTCTCATTAGATATCTAGCTTGCTTGATACCCAACAGAACAGACCTAGCTTCTGCAGCGTGGCTGTGTAGGACATTCTCTGTGACGGGAGTGACCGAGCATTGGAACAACGACTCTGTGACCGTTTTATTGTTTGTTTAGGCGGCAGTATTTAATTCGCTATGTTGACTATGTTTTTCATAGTCTTGATTGAGTATCTAGTTCTGAAAGTTACGTTGCAGAGTTTTTTCGCCTCGTTTTTATTTTAATTCTGAGTTGCACGTGCCGATGTGCCTTAAACTTTTATTAATATTTGCTTTTTGATCTTACGCTCTGCATCTGATTGCGTTGATAAAGGCACTGATGCGAGAACTGCATTCATGTCGCTTGATACACTTCAAGCAAGAAAATGATATTGAAATGATCAAAAACCTTTAATAAGTATTTTTACGTGAATATTCATTTTCCCTTTTATACTCGATTCTCAGCTTGTTATAGAATCCGGGTCTCAACGTGGGGTTTATGACACTTGTTTCCTTTGGAAGTTTTGAAAATTTAAAATTATTTTCGTTGACGTAAGAAAACCTATACAATTCTAACGACAACATCAAAAGTGATTCTTCTATTGAATTTTTCAAGCACCGTTTTCTAATGATGTCTTGAAATAGCGTCGGCATGTCAGCCATTCTTTGCGATCAGTTGAGTCATAAAGTTGAATTTTGGTGCAGTTATTATCTAGTTTTAGTTTGATCCCTGACCCTCAGTCGCCAGTAAGGAACATGATTCATCAATCGGTAAATAAGCTTATAAATACGTACGCAGAAAAGTCTAGTTCCGAGTTGAAGATTTAAAAGTATTCCGATCAATTCATTTCGAACGTAAATGATGTTGGAACAACAATTATCTAGGTTCGTCAAGAGAATCTCAATCATAAAATGTGATTTACGTACCACTCATGCCAGATGTTTTTCTGATTACCAACAACAAGGTACCTTCTGTAGATGGAAAGAAATTTCGTTTTTCTCTCGATGGAAAAGTTTTCGAATTAGAAATTAGATTTGCCCACGGAAAGAAATTCAGAAAGTCATAATGTTCCGAGAAACTTTTTGGCTTACATCAAAAAGGAATACAAAAGATCCGTTCTGGCTTTTGATAGATACTTTCTAAACCCTAGTACGAGTTGGAGGAACAAATATAAATTAAGCTGTTTCTAATGGAATTGAGCGCATATATTTTCGTAGGTTAAGAACTTTTGTGGTAACCGTAATTTCGAGTTACTCATGACACCAGGAAAAGTTGCATCTGGCACCGTTCTTAACGGGGCTTAATTTTTTGACCAACTTAAGGGTCATTCGCAGTGATTTATTGCTCGAAAATTGTTATTTCAGATTGGACAGTTCAATTTTTCCTCCATCTGATCAGGAAACTTTTCTTTCATTATTAAATATTGTGTAAGTCAGGCAAATGGCGGACGGCATCCGACGGAAAA
The DNA here is from genome assembly GCA_030386875.1 of Morinoia aosen. Lineage (NCBI taxonomy): Eukaryota > Metazoa > Arthropoda > Malacostraca > Amphipoda > Talitridae > Morinoia > Morinoia aosen. Next base: position 53,421,213 of record CM059579.1, on the reverse strand, counting down.
GGTCGGTGTTAGGAAATTGGATGGTGAAACATCGTCGAAAACCTCAAAACACAGTCAGGCCTTCCTTCAGAGATGAACGAAGAGAGTCTGGCTATGAAACTCCTCCTATCGACTATTCCGATGATGACAATTACTCTGAAAGAAGTAGTCTTTCGTTGAAGAAAAGCCGGAGAACAAGTGCTCCAATATTTGTTGAAAATCGCCCTTCTTCGCCAAAAGGCCGAAGAACGAATATTTCAACCTACGAAGGCAATGATTCTTCATCAAGTCACGGAAACTCTAACGCTCTTCCGCATGAGATAAATCATCCGTCTTCTCAGGATGTCCGAAGAAAGGGTATAATGTCGTACGTAGAGGGAATCTACCCTTCTTCTCATAGTGATTATAAAGCTTTGAGCGCTTCGTCATGCGATGTAAGCCGTTTTCCTCCGCCTAGAACTCGAAAGGCTCCTAGCATTTCATCGTATGATTCAAACTACACTACCTTAAAGTCTCGAAGCGCTTCCAGCGTCTCAATATATGAAACATTCAATCACTTATCTCAGAATGGTCGAACTAGTCCGAGCGTTCAATCGTATGAGGAAAACCGTCCTTTCTCACCTAGCTGTCAAAAAACCTCAAACATTTCCTCTAATGATGAGAACCGTCCTTCTCCTTCAAATGGTCGCCAAACTCTTAGTGTCTCATTTGATCGGTCCGGTCTCTCCTCGCCAAATAGCCAGAGACCTCTGAGTGTTTCATCTTATAATAAAACCATTTCTGTTCCGGCCAACAGGCGAAAATCCCGCAGCGTTTCATCGTCTGACGATGATAGCCGAGAAAACGATGGAGATTCGAATGATGGTTACTTCACTCCCCCCGTCGACTATTCAGACAATGATCGCGATAAAAATGATACTGATGAATTTGAATCAGACCTTGAATTCTCACCGCAACACAAAGTGCAGCTCAAGGTTTCATTTAGGAATTATGAAGAAAAAGAAGAAAGAAAATTTCAGCGTCCTTTGGCTGGAGCCGATGCGTCAACGCCGAAACGCGTTCCTGAAACGAGCCCACAAGTCTTGAATCGTACTACACAGAAACCAGAGTTGCCGAACAAGCCATCAAGTGTTTCAGTTCTCGCGAAGAAGCCCTCACGTGTTCGTTTTTCAAACGTAGATGAACTCGAAACCTCAAGTGATGATTCCGAATTAATCGACAAAGTTTACGCCGATTCCATCAAGATGCACCTGCCCGTGAATGAAATAGATCATGCGGCTGAAGAAGAAGCAAAAGACTCTCAACTCATGACTCCTGTAAATTACGAATCTATGCCTCAACTTTTTACGGGTCTCACCAAAACTGCTGCTCTTCCTGGTCCTGCAGTTGGTAGCAGCGAAGAAATGAAATGGAGCGTTGATAACGATGATGCCAAAGACGACGCGGCTGATCCAAGCTTGAAGTTGCCCGCTGCTTCTACCGGCAACGACTTGTCATCTTGGATCGCTGCATCCGTCCAAAAGGCAAATGCCTATAAAAAGAAACTCATGAAGGAGAAGCCCCCCGACATTTTTGACGAGGCTTCCAGGTACGTTTGATATGTCCTAAAAGTGCAGTTAACTTGTTTTCGTCTCTACGTTTCTGTGTGGGGTGATTTTATTTGGGCATGTTCAAACGTTCAAACACGCGAAGTTTGTGACTGAGCATATAAGCAAGCCCTCTGTTGCTCTCAAGTGTGATTTCTACATTGACAAAAAACCGTGTTTACTTTTCTCGAAAATTATGGGAAAATTTAGAGCTCTTTCAGAAAAAAAATAATATTTTCATGCTTTTACGATGATTTGCGTCCACGACATAGTTTTACGGAGGCTGTTACTAGGGAGCACTTTCTCGGCGTTCAGTCTTCCGGTTACCATCAAAACTAGCTTAAGACAAACTAGGCTCTTTAAAGATTAAGTTTGTATCGAATGACTATAGATAGAAGCCGTTGGATCGATAAGCCTTTCGTTCCTGTTAGGACCCTGACCTTCAGGTTGTATTAACACTTAGGCCTACGGATAGATAAGCTGTGAGAGCAATGGTCATTCTTAGTCTAGACTAGAGCATACATATATGTACTTCTAGGACTTCGACTTATCATTTACGGAAGCTTTTAATTTCATTTAGCTCAATTTCAGAATCACGTTTAGCACGCTCTTGTGTTGAAAGGCACTTAGTGTTTCTTTGGGGATAACTTAGTAATAATGCTCAATTTCTTCTTAACTTATATACCATTTCACATTGGCATGAATATCATTAGTTTAGCCTTATTCAAACTCTTAGCTCGGCCCCTGTGAAAAACGAAGGTTGTTCCCACTACCGAACCCCGTTGGCACTCGTCCAGGTTTAGAGGAAACTTTCCATCACATCTCATTTCAGCGTTCTCAACAGAAAACTTGTGTATTTTCCATATGCTCTCTTCGGTCAAACCCATGCAAATAATCCGTGGTTTTGTGGCCATGTTACAATATACCAGAAGTTAGTCACCACTCAATCATGTACAGTAACCCTACCTACCCTGGCAGCGTTGCATGCTGTGATAGACTTCAATGTCATGAAGTTAGGCGCTCCGCAGTTTGTGTGACGTGTGCAATGTGTCAATACTGAAATTTTTGTTGAACTATTTTCCTGCTCGTTTCGTGCTTTGTTTTTTTATGTTATCATTTAACTACTCTTTCTTCAACTTATGTATATTTCGCTAATACAAAAGTTTCACTGAATATGAGTATGCATAGACAAAAAAAAATTATACGCACGAGTATGCCAGTGAGCGCTACAGTGCGTTCTGTTAATTGGTGTAGCTATTGAGTCTACTAGTGCCTAATATATTGTCCGTTACTCGCGTAACTTTGCTTGAATTTTTCGTGAGATAGTCAAGGGAGCGGTGCGGTTGAAGAAAGCAACACAAATAGGTCATGTTAGTTGTGAATCAATTTTAAGCTAGTAAGTAGGGCTTTAAATGTGCCCAACACTTTAAAGTATAAGAGTTCTGATCAGGCCAAAGAAAACCTGTTTTGATTGCTATGGCTGGCAGTTAAAATCATTATTTGCCTGAATGTACATATTGCAGTTTACTTTAATGTCTCGTTTTGCCTCACGTTTTTCTCTTACGTGCCGGACTCAGAGTTCCATCTGTTTATTTTGCTTTCATCATGCAATTACTGTAAGCACTCAGCATCCATTATTTATTGACACTAATTAATTACGTCGTATGTATATATAAATACGGAAATTTGACTACTCCACTCGAGTTAGGTTGACTTCATTTGCTGGCCTGGCTGTGTGTGATTTGCTCCGCTCTATTGCGTCACCTCTATGGAAACATATCTTTACTGTGTTATGAGGCAGGCTAAGTGCAAAATTAATGTCTTATTTTAATATTAAAGCCTTTGAGTTGAGCTAACCCTAAAGCCCAAAAAAGTTGAGAGCTCCTGTTGTAATATTTTCACATGCTTTCATTTCTGTATATTTGACATTTTTTGGCACATATTCTTTTGTGTTCATAACAACTTGAAAACGATAATTATGAAAATCGGTTTGAAGCAGAAAAGAAGTACTCTGCGCCAATAGCCCTAAAAGTGTTGAGCTCCAGCTGTGAGGTACTTAGATGTACTCTTTCTTTTGAAAGCGTTTCCTACTTTTATAAAAAATAATTTCATTTTTCATTTCGTTAAAAAATAATTTCATAAAGCTTTACAAGTAGGGCAAAATTCATACTCGAGTTAAATTAGGTGATTGAAAACCATACACTTCACCTCTAACATTCTATTTTCATTTTATTTGTGGTTGCTATTCATTAACCTCATATATTCCACCCTAGTTATGATGCATTGTTATGTGTTCCGTTATGTCACCCCAGTTACGGGGTGTCACGAGAGATGGTCCCGCCTCCTTGTTAATTTGCATTAACAAGGAAATCAGGTTCTCGGAATAGAGGGATTGGCGTACCTCCAACAAATGACACAGTACACAAGAAATGCAAGGAGATATAAAAGAACACAGTCACTAAGGAAAAACAAACAACAGGTACATATACTAAAATTAGGGCTGTACTCACCGATGAGTGGGGTAACCACTTACAAAAAGCGCCTTTTTCTTGCGCCAGCTGCCTCGGTGAAATGTGGTACTAGCGAAGACGGGTTATAAAACTCCATATGGAAGGGCTAATGTTATTTTCCTGGTAAAGGCACCCTACTACAGCCACCTTATAGGAAATTACTGAAATTGTGAATCCTACAAGCGCTGCCTACCTAATCGGCCGACCGAATTTATTCCACGTTGCTACACATCGAAACACATGACAAATTATGCCTAGCCTAGCGCACTCCTACGGGATAGAAAATCGTCAGCCTCAGCTCACAGACTCATTCTCACACCACGTACTGCTTCAGTTCTAAATTCTGAGTCATACACAGATTAGCAAATGTTCATTGTCGTCGGGGTTTGGCGGCTTCGCGTAATTTCTTCATGTAGAGTATGATCAGCAACAAATGCAACCTCCCACCTGCGTGATAAACATTTACAACCCATTACTTTTATACATTCAGATAATACTCTCTCCAGTTTTTTCAATTTTAACTTTTCATCAAATTTCTTATCCCATTTAGTACACATGATGCATTTTCGTGAAATAAACTGCCTCTCTGCTGCACTAAATATATGCCGCTTACCCTTCCCGGTACTGTTTATGTTGAACTAAATGTTCCTTGTATGACCATCATGGTCTGGTGGGATGTTTTATTCCCCTCTGTAAATAGTGGAGAAAGGAAAATTTTAATCTATTGAAAAGTACACTTTGATAAGTACTAATCTTCATATATGTCAAATGTGTATGTTATGCAACGCGTATTCGCGTTTTTTCAGAGTGTAATATTATTTTCCAGTTTACACATAGTCCCGCTCTACCTTGTCAGACGGCACACCAAAGCCTACTGCGTCTTCAGTACCTTGAGCTGCTTGTCCTGATTTTAAGGACCGCCTCCATTCCCAATTCCATTTTAAACGTCCGCCTCCATTCCCCTCTGATTTTCCAATTGGTTTTCCATGAGGCTGGCTTTTTTTTTATTTGCTGTGGAGATGCTTAGACCAGCACGCTGTAATCTCCGCCTTCTTCTGAGGCTGTTTACTTTTCGCTGCGACCGCTCGTTCTCACGGGCTCCCCAAGCCTATACATAATACCCCATAAATCTGTCAACCACCTCTGGCTAGCGTCCTCGGCCGTTGTGACTAACGCTTTCAAGTGTTTGTAATTAAATTTCACCCTGTGTCGTCCAGCCGAAACCTCTCAAGTTTCTCAACCCTCTTCACCCCTTATGTTGTTTTAACAGCACCCTATCTTCAAACACTTTTGTGGAAAGATTTTTCTGCCTATGTAAGAGATCTTTGTAGTCCAGGCAGTTGGCTGCCAAGTTCCCCCATAAATTTCCTCGCAGTCAGCATCTACTCCAAACACTGCCCAGGCCTTTTGGGATTGCTTTAGACCACAAAAATTTCGCTGTGTTCATACGACCGTTTCGACTAACACATGTACACATGTTGAATTTCAGATATTCTACATTCAACACGTTGAAGCTACACGGTTACGGTTGGAGTGCGCTTTTAATTTTTTACTAGAATACAAATGCATCCTCCTAGATTGATGGAATTATCCTATAAAGATACACGGAAACTATAAAGATACAATTGAGCAAACACAATTGAATTTTTCTAACTCTCCAAAATTTTCGTACAATAACATTTCTCTCAACAGGTGGATTTAGTTCGATCATTTCATCCTAATTATTATAAATTCTTTGTGTTCAATTATATCTTCCAAAAAGACTTATTTAGTTCAACTATTTCATCGTAATTACTGTGGATTGATTCAGTTGAATCATTTCACCCCAATTTCCACAAATTGAGTTCAGTTATTTTGCACTAGTTAAAGTGGATTACTTTAATTGAATCATTTCTCCATGATAATCATTGAGTCTTTCGACGAATTTAGTCAAATTATTTCACCCTCGTTACTTCTATTATTTCCCTCAGTTGCGATGCACTCAACCACACGTGTCGCAATAATTGCCTGTGTTTCATCAATAGAATTGGACTCCAACTTGCCATTGATGTTTTCTATAGACGCAATCATTAATACTGACATCGGCTTGGTAGCTTATTTTAACGGGCGAAAGTAACGAGGACTTCATTCGAGCCCAGCCTCGCAGCTATTAATTAATTGTCACGTCAAATATACAGCAGCTTGTACAGACGCTTTCCTTGACACGTGCAGCGTGTGGTGATGAATCACGCTCGGATGAGAAGACCTGCAACGTTAGGGCCGCGTTATTTAAATGCTAGAAATGTCTTCTCGCTCTCTTCTAATGAAATAATAGCGGGATGTGGTGCAGGCAGTGCGTCGGTACGGTTGTTGAGTTATGGTGCACGGTAATCTGCTATGCAGGAATTAGAGCTGTGCCAACACATTCATGACATTCCGCCTGTGTCAAGGGTTCAGCAACCAAGTGGGGCAGTCGGATGTTATTTGAATGAAAGATTAATAGTCGTGTTTAGTGAAGGGTTTAATTGTTATTTCTTATTTAAATGATGTTAAACTCGAGGTCGTGCATTAAATAGTTGTCAACAATTTTAGGCCGGCAAGTTGCGAAAGAAAATACTGTTTTGAGAACTTACTGGTGTTTAAACGGTTGACTATCTACAAGCATAACATTTTTAAGCCCTCGTGCTGATTTTTATTTGGTTCCGTTTTTATCTTGCCTGCCCATCAAGTTGTTCACAGTTACAAACATATCGAACGTCCCTCAGATGAATGGTTGCTAATGATGCTGATGAATTATTACAAACGATGCTGTTGCTGCTGTTGTTATTGGGGCGGCTTCCGAGACTCTAAAGCTCTTCTCTTCTATCTCGATGAGCAAAGAGCACTTCGCTTTTAGTACGTGAGTTTTCTCTCGAAAATCGTGAGTTTATTTTCCTTCTCCTTCGGACAAACAGAGCAAAGCAATCCTGTGCTTCTGAAATGGACTTTAGTTAGCAGAGGATTCGAATTTTCGACACTCATGCAGTTTCCATGAAACTTGACTATTTAGCTTCGCAGTATCAAATTTCCTGTTTGTTGTGTAAAGAAAACAATGTTGTGTGATTACAACTCTGAGGTATGAGTTCAATTTCTCATCTACGTAGGAATTAGCTACTCATTCGATAAGTAGAAGAAAATTGGACAGCGATGATCTAGCCCTCACGAGATGCTTTCAGGAATTTACAGATAAGTCGACCTTCACGTAAGTAATTTGCAGGTCCTAAATTGCTGTAATTAGTGGCAATTACAGAAAGGAATCTTGCCTTTCCCTCTCATCTATCGCTATTGCCCTGCCCTTCGTGCTTTGCTATGTATTGCATGAAACACCAGATTTTGGTCCACATGGTATGACGCACAAATTCTCAAGCGCTCGAGGAACCGTGATCACAATTTTTTTTACTGCACTGACTTTCGAAGGAAATTACATCACAGTTCCCTAAAACTTTAAGTGCTACTTTTTTCACTTGTTAAGACGACACCGACTGAAAAATATGGATCAATTCACTGTTTATTCGTGTACTCATCTCATCATTGTTTATCACGGATCCAGTACTGTTCTGCCAGAAAAAAATCCTTCAATTTATTGTCGTTTCTGCAATCTGGATTATAACTAAATCTCTATAATTAATTACTGTATGAATATTATTTGACATATGTGCGCCAGTTTCTTCTTACACGTTCGAAGGATGTTGTCAAATTTGTTTGAAAAGTCTCTGTTGATTCATACTCACAACCTCAACACTTTTCTATTTATATGCTCTGGTAAATAAGGACGTCGATAATAATTATCAGTAGTATGAGCCACTTATAAATTGTCGTGGGAAAGTCTCTCGTAAGGACACACTACCCAATCCGAATTTTTCCGTCGGCGAACCGGTATTTATTATCGATTTCCATCGTTTATCGTAAGATTTCCGACAGTAAGTAAATTACTGGTGATCACCGGTAATTTAAGACGATATAAATGCCCACCGACAATGATGACCGTTATCTACCGTCGATTTTTGACGGTCATTTCGACCATAGAAAAACGCTGGTAAAAATACGATCGTTTTTACGCTATATTTTATAATTTTAAGTTAACGGTAATGCTGGATGGCACAAGCCTAAGTTTAATTGATGAAAAGTTACACAATATTATGTGATGTATTTTTAACAGTCAAATATTATTTAACTTATCCTTTACATGCAACAGTCTGACCCTCAATTCTTCCAACATGAGAGTCAAAATCTTAAGTTTAAAATTAAGATATTGCAGGAGCAAATTTACATATTTAGCTATTTTTATACGTTCTAATTTTTAAGACGTTAGAATATGAAGTTCATGTTTTCTAATTTAAGCTTCAAATGTTGAGCATTTGACATGAAATATCTGAATTTTAGCGTTTGATAATTTCTTTGCAAATAAAAGGATGAATTTTAATAATACAGCACGATTATTGTGAAAATAATGAATAGGTGCATTTCATTTAAATAGGTTATTTATATCTAAAGAAAAAATCCTGGATGTATAAAATGCATAATTATATTTAGATGTCAACTGACAAAATGTACTTCTGACTTTATTCAATATTTAACTCACGCTTCAAAACGTTTCAAAGGATATTAAAGGTTCCAGTTCTTTAAAACGTGACCGTTTCGATGAGTTGGAATATCAGTGTTAAGTTCTTTTATACGGTTGAAGAGAACGCGATCTTAAACCAAAAGGACTTATTTTTAAATACATCAATTTTATGTGAATTTGTTAAGTTTTACATGTTCAAAAGATGAACGACCTATAACCCTATATACATTCACAGCATCAATTAATGAGAATGTTTTAAAAGTTGTTAATTTTTTCTAATGAAAATATTTCTTTCTCAAATCAGAGAAAAAATACGAGAAAAATTACTCGAACCTTCGCGTACAGAACACAAAGTTCCGAACGTTTATGTAGGCTTGAGTTCGAAAATTGTGCATATATTTGCAACTCTAGCTATAAAATAGCTAGATCCAGATAGGTTTCGTTCCATCTAGATATCGACTTGGGTATTCTTGCTACTAGCTGTAAATCTAGATAGCGTAAAAATATCCTAGATAGTTTCTAGCTAAAAACATCAATAATGAGTTGGGAGCTGAAATACGTTAAATTTGACATCAGTTGAGACAACATATTCCATGTTTGAAAGGTGTTCAAGCGTTGTTTGAGTGTCGATTGTTCCTCGTTCAGTTCAGTCACGTGAGTCTGTGTGAGAGATTCAGTTTCCGCGAGAAGTTAGTTGTACTTGGGATTAGTCGGGAGTCGGTACTCGGAAACATAAGTGATCAGTTTCTCAGTTATCAAATTGTGTGTATACTCGTTTGTGATACTGTGACTCCCTTGAAAATAATGAAATTTAGCCCGTCACAGTATTTAAGATACGGAAATCTGATCAAACTGTGTATGTTTTAGCTGTGAAAGTATAGAAATTTCGTAACTATTCATGCTGCATAGCTTTCACTTGCTGACCGTGCGTGACTCATCGGGAATTCAAATTGGTAAATTCAGTTAACGGGCCTGATTAAACGGTGTAATTCCACAGTTAGCTACTAATTTACTAGGTATGAATAGGCTCTTTATTTGATTATATTTTATATTTCATGATTTATGACCTTCGTTTTTAAGATAAAATACGTATTATTGAAAAGTATTTTTATTGCATCAAGAAATGAAGTCGAAATCATGAAATAGCTCAGCTGGTAACATGAATGACTAACAAGTAGCATGCTATTTGACTTAGTTGCTCGAGTTGGAGCAGTGTTGTGTAACATATAACTTATTCTCTAGGTTTGAAAATAGTATCTTGAACTGTGAAAGATTTGATTCTCATTAATTACAAATTTATGCAATACATGACAGAACTAAGATCTAACTCCCGAATACTATTGTTGGTATTTGAATATTTTTTAATTGCTTCACTGCTGATGTAAGATTTCAAAAATTGATTGAACGGCTTTAATGCTCACCGTTGTGCATCCACATGAGAAATGGATAGGTGTTATAAAGATTTATGTATCCATTACAAATAAGACATGACTGTACCATGTTTAACTGTGTACAGTCATGAACAAGGATTTCTGAATATAACAGCTGACTGATGCTAACAAAATCCCAGTTTGACCAAAAATTATAGTAAAATATCATTTTACACTCATGTTCAATTGTGTTGAGGGGTAATTTCTGAAAATTTAGTTAACTTATCCTTACCAATTTAAATAATGTTTGCTTTCAACTTAGTAGAGTAAATTGTTTATGGGATGAAAATATACTTAAATATATATGTATAACATTTCAAAATATCAATCTACAATCGGTCTCTGAAAGATGCTGTCCAGGAAATGAGAAGCATTCAACTCTCATACATTGGATACTATGGCAATGTTTCTCTTTGGATCCTATTATTTGTATAATGTTGGTATAGAAATTTTTTGATTGGTTTCAGTTCAAAAGTAAAATTTGTTGATCAATTTCCGGTAAATCTGAAGGATATGTCAGTTATCGATTTTGTAAATTTCGATGCCTTAGCATAGTTAATTAGATCGAAATAAACAAGTTTTCTTCTATGCACTTTCCACCTCAAATGAGTATTTTATTAGTTATAGTGGTAAATGACTTACAGCAACTCCAGTGTTTGAAGCGGAAAGAAATTCTTCGATCGAGTTGTATGGCAATACTGCAATGGCGTCTCACTTCCAGCGCTCTGTCTTGAAAGACGAAACAAAACCTACCACTATACCTCGTTAAATACTCATTTGAAAAAATGTATGGAAGAAAAGTTGTTTATTTCGATGTTATTACCATGATACCAGCAACAAAAATTCAAAAATCGATGAGTAGCTGTTTATTCGAGCGCATTCGTCATCAAAGACGAAACTAAACTTACCGCTATAAATCGTAAAATACTCATTTGAGACGGAAAGTGCATAGAAAAAACTTGTTTATTTTGATTCAATTAATTAGGTTCAGGCACCAAAAAGTGCAAAATCGAGAACTGACATATCCTTCAGATTTACCCAATTTCCTTCTCATGAAACACATTACTCTGTCTATTCACTAAAAGAAGCTACTTACCAGTAAAAATTTGTCCATGAAAAATATAGGAACCTATATGTGAATGCCTATTTTATTCATATAAAGATAGACATTGAAATTTATTCCAGATATGTGAGAGGAACCAGTTACCAAACAAAAAATGATTAAGTTTATAGGATCTGGTTTTAACCGTGTGGTAACATAATTCCTATTTTGATTTAATCACTGTGTTTAAGCACTGTGTATTTATGAAAAAACTATTGGTAAATGTTAATTGACTCCAGAAATATTATTTGAGAAAAATGTTATGAAATATTCTCACATTATGACTCATATGTACGGATAGACACTTTCTGTTGAACTTTTGCTATCTTGACTCTACAAATCTACAATATCAAAGGAGAGCTTGAGTTTGATGATTGTAAAATGAGTTCATGTAGGAGATTGTTCTCACTCTAATGATAACAGACATGAATTAGTTTTTCATACTTGCCCAAGCAAACTTGTTTGACTTCAAACTTTGTGTGTACAATAAATTGATCTCAGAGTCGTCCAGTAATGCAAATGAAAGCTTAGTCAAAGATATCCCTCTAGATTTGCTTGAGTTCTGAACCTAAAGATAGAAGTTCATTTCATAGCAATTCTTCCAATGATGCTTCTATTAGTACCTCATATTAAATATTAATTCAGGTTTGCACGACCTATCTTGGTGAATTGTGAAGTATTTAGACCTTATTAAGTGAAAGCTAATGCAATACTCATTAGGCAATCCTTTCATTCCAATAATTTTAGTATTTGAATTGCTATGATGGCTCAGTGTAAAAAAAAACTTCAAAATGATTTTTCTTCTGATTAAAATTATTATCATTATTGTTCAAAACAGGAAATTGCTTTCCAGGATTTTTTTTTGTTTGTGAAATATATATGTAAGTTCAAATTCCTTACAATTATAAAGATAGACATAAAACTTATTATAGATATGACATCAAAAATTTTAGGTTCCAACTACGGTCAATAAGAAGGATTAAGGGGGACAACAAACTAAATTTTAATATGTGGACAGATTGCTCAGAAATTTGCCCAGCTTATGTAATTTTTTAAAAGAATAACATTTTGCTCTATGTAAATTTCGTGATTTTGGCCATAGTTTTTGAGAAAATGAGAAATATTTTTCATAATATATGGGATTTTTTTGGACACTTCATAGGAATGGAAGTCTGAGTTTTTATATTCTAGAACAAAAACTAAGACAGTTTTAGAATCTTTGTAACATTGCTAGCAAAGTTACAAAACTGTTTTTTTCATTTTCCTTTCGTTTTCTGATGAAATGTTGGTCAAAAATTCACGGTTTTTTACCCTCACTATCTATCTTGAAACCCCTCTTTCGGGGGCTGTAGTACCCGTAACCCCAATAAATTTTAGGACACAACAGCCCCTTTGACTTAATGAACCTTTCTCAGCCAAATTTAAAATTTTTGATCAAATCACTCAGTTGTCCCCCTCAAGTTATTAAGAACTTTTTCAAACATGTGGTAACACTACAAGTTCTATTGTGATTTACTTTAACTGTGTATTTTGATATGAGATGTAGAGTTTTTGAATCAAACTGATGAACACAAGCAAAATCATTGCCTGTAAAATGATTCAATGTGAATATTTTTTTAACCCTCAGAGTCATTCAGCTTGAAATATACTTTCAGGAAATGCCTTCACAGAAACGCAAATTATTTTCTGAATAATTGTCAACGCGGCAGAAGCATCGAAGGATTGTTGAAAGAATTTTTTCAGAAGATGATTCAGATGAAGCAGTTTCTCATACTTTCCCAGTTGAAGATTGGTGTGATTTGAAATCTTGTTTTTATGATAAACTTATCCCAGAATCCTCCAAAAATGCTATTGAAGCGAACTGCTCAAAGTTGTCGAGTGATACTCTTCCTGATAACAGATCAGATATGTTCACTGAAGACATTGCTCCATTGAAAAGTCAAAATTCAATAGGTGATGTTCCTAATCGCATAGGGTCAATCAAAGAACCTTCAGAAGAATGTCAGAGCTCAATCAGTGATACTCCTGAGCATAGTGATATCTTCATTTCATAGCCATTCCTCAAGTGATTGTTCAAGCAATTGTGTCCGAGATTACAATTTTAGCGTTACTCCACGAACTACATCGGACAATCTTGAAAAAATCCTCTGAAAAACAATTGTCAAGTGATTGTTCAAGTAGACTGTTATGCGATTTAATGTGATTCACCCATCTATTCCGATGACTGCCAAAGCTCTAAAAGAATCGTATCAAGGTGTGAACGTTGAAACAATGAGTGAATTTGGAGAGTATGTTCTGTACACAAATTCACGAAAATATTGTGCATATCCAATTTTAATAAAGTTTATGCACATTGAAAAGCTTGTGTGTGCAGGTTTGTATTGCACAAACACTCCTGACAAGTTGCTTCCACCACCTGAAACTTTTCTTGACCAGTTCATCAAAGACTTAATGACATGCTCCGATGAGGAGCTATTTGAAGCAAATGATGGGACACTCCGGCTACAATAGTTGTGAACGATGTGTGCAAAAAGGAGAGTATTGGGGTGGGCGTGTTGCTCTCCTTGAAACTGAATGTGATGTGAGAACAAACGACTCATTCAAATCTAACGCTGACCGTGATCATCATCTCAAAGAAAAGACATCTCCTCTTCTGTCAATATTAGATTTTCCAATGGTTTCACATTTTGTTCTTGATTATATGCACCTTGCATGCTGATGATGTCGATGCTCAAAGTGAAAATAATGCACAACCTGAAGAGAACTGGGCTACATCTCGAGTGAAGAAAATTCTTGCACAGTCAAGTAAGTATTTTCTTACATATCCTTACTTATTTTTTGTGCATTGATCGTTCTAAAATTTACAAAATTTAAATCTTCAAAAGAAATCCACAGATTTTAGAGGACGTGTCACTTCCTCTAATGTTGAATCTTTTGAATTTTCTAATGATATTTATACACGAGAAGTATTTAAATTGATAGCAAATCAAGAATAAGTTGTTGCAATCAACAATTTAAGAAGCAATGACTCAAACTATTTGCTTCTATTATGCATGCACTAAGTATTTCATTTCTTTGGATGTTATATTGTATAGCAATGGATTTTATGTGTAGATGAGCAAAAAGCTTACTTGATATAGCTGTGGGCCTGAGAGAAATTCCGGACTGGGATTATGACCCTATCAAACCTTCTTTTGTCTCCCTTTTCTTTGGCACTGATAACCCTTGTTTGACTGGTGCACTGCATCTCACATCCCTCAGCAAATGCCACAGTAGGTGAACAGTTTCAATTAATGAAGGTATGACAAATGCACGAGTCAGGTTTAGTTGGCTAACACAACAGCTTCATTTCAAGTAGTGTTACTTCTATGCATTTTTTATTTTTCTTTCCACTTAAGCTTTTTAAATGCTAAACACACTTCTGTAAATTTACCTAAATGTTCAGTAATAAAATTGCATCTGTAATTAATACGATGCCATTTTTTCATTCTTGCATTCAGGTACATTTAGAGGTGCTGAACTGAAGCTGTACACTCCTGGTGGCAATGAGACTGACTCAGTTCAGCAACCTGAGTGTTCATCTTTTGTGTCATCGTCTGGAGCTTCAACTCCGTATACTACTTCTTCTCCTGCCGCAACTCGGTCTATTGCTTCCTCAGCTGCTTCGACTCAGTTGCTTCAGCTGCAGCTACCTCTGGGGCACCCTCACAAAGTGCTTTCAAGTTCACATGCACATTGCTCCCACACCCGTTTCAATTACAAGCCCATGCAGGTAATGCTGTTAAATATAGCAGTTAATTATTATGTAATAGAATCCTTGATAACAGATATTGTCATGAATTGTTACATATCTTGATGATTGGTCATTTATAGGCAAGAGAATGCATGAACTACATGTTTGGAATGTACAAATTATTCTATTTAATTTTGTCTTGGAATTTGTTTTTTCCCTACACATTTTCACTTATTTTCAGAAACATCTATCAGGCAAAAATGTGTAACATGTATGTGTAGTTCTTTTCTCTATATCATATTTTAAAAATGGAAAAAATAAAAATTCATGTTTCTTGGAGTTTCATGAGTTTCATTTTTAAATCGTGACTTAGACCTTTAACTTAAAAGGGATGTTACCTGGGTTGGTTGCACTCAATTACCTGTGATAACTTTGGTTACTCAAGTTAAAGTTTACCCTACTTTGAAATGTTAGCTGAAAAATTTTTCTATTACTCCTGTGTCTAACTATATTTTATTCTAATCTCCATAATAGACCTATGTTTATTTTTTGACTTTTATTTCAGGAAGGACTGTACTGCGATTGAGAAGATCAACAATAAGATTGAAGTTCTGCTCAACACGTCTCGCTCAAACAGACGTGACATCAAGAAAATTTTGGCCATTCTTGAACCTCAGAAGCCTTCTGCCACCTGTGTTCAGCCTGTCTCAACATTTCATCGAGCAACGTCAATGGAGGAGCTTGACCAAATAGCGACCAATCAAACAGTGGTGAGGAAACCCAATAGCTATTAATAATTCAATACCACAAAAACAATCTTGAGGTTGAGTAACGCATTCTAATTTTTACGTGGATAAGATTAATTCTTCATTATGCATATGCTCCAGGCTGTCACAATACGTACATCCATACCTAGTGATTGCTCTTACGTTAATAGATGCCCCATAAGTTTTAGGAGTTATCGTAGTGTAGGGCTCAATATCCCGTACAAAGCGGAAGATTAATCTAAACTATCATTTTATAGAAGCTAATATAACTGGTATACAAGACTTCAGGACTAAAATGTCTGAGACATATTATTTTCGGTTGGGGATTTAGCAACTCTTGAATCCGTTAATGACGATCGTTAACTTTTGATGCCAGTTCAAAATAAAATATTGTTCGAGTAAAATGGCATTTAATAATAAATTATCAGACTGTACAGATTAATGGATGTTTTATTCCTGTCATGTACAATGATTATACTTCTAAGTTCCGGATGTTATGTTCTACTGACATGCTAAGTCAAATCTGAAAATGATCTCGGGAAAATTATTATTGGGTTCAACAGCCGCCCTCCTGATCTTAAGATGCATAAGTATCAAAGTATATAATTTTGACATGAAAAAAACATGAAGTTGGTCAGTGATCGCACACATTAAATTGATCATTTTTTGAAAGTAATTCATGTTTTAGGCTATGATTGCTGTCTTTGCAACACCTGCTCGCAGACGTGGTGAATTATCTCAAACAAACTGAACTGACAGAGTTATTCATCATTTCTAGAGAAATAACACTCCATAGCAACTCTTCCGAAGGAGGTAGAAACTGTATGAATTTCGATTCTACTTAGTCGTTTAAATATCCAATCATCGAAGTTCCGCAATTGTTTCATTCGCTTCGTTTGTACATCCGATTAGGTGAATGAAGTTTCGTTAATGAACTGTCGTTAGTTTAAGAACGCTTATGTTTGTGGCTTTTTCATTTCTTGTTCTCAAGTGAGCGTTGATTATAAAGGCAAATTCAACTGAATGCGTCCTGGTCATTCAGCATGATACGGTGTTGATAAGAGATTTAAATGCGATTAGAGTTTCATCCGTACAGTTAGGCCATTCCTCACATGGAGTACGTATTTTATTTCGATACTACACACAATAACAATGCATCTTCTATCACTAGAGGACTGAGCTCCAGCGATGCGTTGGCGTCAGTTTGCGGGACACCACGCGGCGAATGATGCAGCGCATCACGACGGCTGATGTAGCTAAAGAAATGTCCTACTCGGGATAAAGACAGGCTCTCCAACGGACGAAAATATCTTTCAAGGAGCATCCAGCCTGCCAGTTGATATTAGGTTCGTGTAAGCTCATACTTTTTTTGGTTCATAGAGAACCAACATGGAAGACTGTTGTCTATTGAAATTACGCTACGATCAAATACAGTACGTATAATCGGTAATTTAATGCTGTAAAAAATGAAAAAAATGCGCTGTTTTTTCTTTAGAGCATTGTTTATTCTTAAATGTATTTGATCGTAGTGTAATTGCAATAAACAACAGTCCTCTAAGTTGCGTTGTAATATCAGTTCCCCTCAGGGGAATACAACTTTTATGTCTATGGGAATTGGCATTTCCAGGGGAAAATTTGAGAACCGGACCAGATAGATAAGTGAGCCTTTTTCTTGAATAAGATATTTTTGTTTGGTCAAGGACCAACTTTTTTCGGCTCACTTCCGTCCTGTTTTTCAGCATCTCAGACTTTCTTCTTCAACTTTTATCATTGTTTCATAACCTTCCTACGTGACATTCTGTTTCTGTGTGTGCGGAATCCTATACGGGAACACCTCTTGTGCATAGATTTCACTTTCCCTTGTCTCTAGAGGGTGTCCCAAATAAACGATACCCAATTTCACGGGCTGTAATTCAAAAACCATTAAGAAATTAGCAAGTAACATTTTGTTTCTTAGCATTTTTTCCATCTCTGTACAAAATTCCGGGAGAATTGATCCAGCCGTTCTTTGTAAGCAGTATCTTTAGTGACCGATGCTGAAAACCTGTTTACACTTTTCTGGCAAATTTTGAATATTATGATATTGAAACCAATGTTTTAAAAGGTATAAACCTTTTATTAAATGGAAAATGCCACTAAAATAAAAAAGATATGTTACTCCTATTGTTCGTTTCTTCGGTGTGTCCTGTTTCTCTCAATATACAGTTGCATTCGCCTCCTCATTCTCGCCATCACTCGTCTAAAGTGAGCATCTCCTTGCAGCAAATTGGCGGGTGATGCAAATTCATGATTGCAGCAAAAGTTCCAAATCTCCTTGCAGCAAACGAACAATAGGAGGAACATTTCGTTGGTTTTCTTTCTTTTAGTGGTATTTTCCATTTAATAAATGAGTAAAAGTTAATAATAACATGGTTTTAATGTCATAAAATTCTAAGTTTACCAAAAGTGTTAGAACAGGCTTTCAGTATCGGTCGCTAAACTGCTTAATGAAACGTTTGAAAGAATTTATCTGAAATTTTGTACAGAAATGGAACAAATGATAGGAAACAAAATGTGGCTTCCCATTTTTTTCAAGTTCAATAGTTTCTGAATTATAGCCCTGGAAAATTAGGTATAGGTTTTTTGGGACACCCGGTAAACCTAATGATGCCTTCATCCTTTCTCTTTTTGAACATCTTTGGAGTGGTAAGGCAGGCTATGACTAATTTATAAGCAATGTAATGGTTTTTTATCCGTATAAAATAATTTGATTCAGATCTGACCGCCTATAGATATAGTCAAAATTACCTTATGAAAAAATTAGCAATAGGGTTCAGATATCAAGTGTTGTATTCAGAGTTAAATTAATTGACTTATTCTTTGATAGCAGCCAAAGTTCCCAATGTTGCTATCACTAGTGGAGCTAGCCTGGCCTGCTCCAAACACAGTGGTAGCTAAAACAGTCATTGGGCAAACGGTAATTTAATTTATTTTGTTTTTATTCGCGCAGTTAATATTACTGATGTACTCCAATTTATCAGGTTCTTTAGCTGCAGTCGGGCATAATGAAGATCAGAGGCTAAAGGCGTCAGCTATTCCAGAGGTCCAGCGTCGCTGCAAAGATTGGGCTGGCTCAAAGAGACGACGGATTGAGTCAGAAGTGTCTCAGGCGGAAACGAGTACACTTCCACGAAGTCTACTTGCTTCTCCATCTCTTGCTTTGACCGCCTCTCAGACGCCTCATTTGCTTGCTCCGTCGGCATCAGCTGGTCATGCTCCTCCCTTACCAGGAGTGAATAAAGTTCAAGTTGACTATGAAAATCCTACAAATATTTTTTTTCTACGGGTGATATGAGTGGGGGTGTATATCTTGGCGAACGTTGTGCCTTTGAAAATCCCTGCAGGGGATACAAATATTGTATCTATGAGAATTAGCACTCCCAGGGGGAAAATAAGAGGGCCCGAGCTGAGAGTCAGGTAGGCCTACTTTTTTGTTAAAACGATCTGTTATTAGTTTTATGAAAGTCCATCTTTTTTCTTTTTCTTTCCTTGCCGGTTCACTGTTGTCCTGTTTTTTAGCATCTCTGACTTTCTTCTTTAAATTTTATCTTGTTTCATAAACTTTTTTTCCAACTCGCTGTTTCTATGCCCCATCTACATAAATTATGCAGTCCCTAATAACCATACTACATGGTGCCTTCCTCATTCCTTTCTTCGATACGATCTTTTTCGTAGCGATAAGGGAGGCTCAACCCTCTAACGCCCATCAGGACTTTTCGGTCCTCCTTCAAGAATAGCCTCAATATATTATATTTCTTGTAATTTTGTTCTCTAATGTGTACTATGGAATTCACTGCCGAGGGGTAGCTCCATCCTCGTTCTGAAACCTGTCACTCCCTGATGGCAGAGTAGGTCTTCTGATGGTAGTTATTTTTACGATTGTAATTATTTGAGGAGTAAAATGCTGACGCTGAAGGGTTAAGGGGGCCCTCCCGTCAAATCTGAGTTTTGATCCGATTGGCCTGAAATTTGGCCAGTATGTGTATTTTTGAAGGAAAAACATTTTGTTCGCGTAACTTTTTTATTAAGGCCTTAGTTTTTTCGAAAAATTTGAAATATTAGTTTTTCAGTTTTTTATACATATTTCAAAAAGGTAGAAGTTCAAATGTTTTTATGGTGGGACAAATTCAAAGACAGTTTTGGAATCCTTGGAACATTTCTAAGAAAGTGATAGTCCTTTTTTGTATATGAATTTTGTTTATATATATATATATATATATGCGTTATGATACCAATGTATGAAATATAGCGAATTTTTGTTTTTGGACTATGATAAAAATAATTAAAATGTACAAATTATAAAAAAGGACTATCAGTTTGTTAGAAATGTTCCAAGGATTCTAAAACTGTCTTTGTTTTCTTCCTAGCATAGAGAATCAATGACTTCTTTTCTTTTGAATGTTGAAAATAAGTAACTATACAGTACAGGCCAAAAACAAAACTTTTTGTTTATGTGTAATTTAATGGGAAATTTATGTAATTGAATGTTGTTTGTATTTCGATGATCTATATTCATTTGTATTTCGATAATCTATATGCATAACTTCATTTTCCCACTGTGAATATATTATATATATTGTAATTTCCATAAAATTTTTTATTTATATTTTTCATAAAAAAATTATGAATTTTTTTATTTTCAATCTGATTCATATGAAATTTGAGTGGAATAGGTACCTTTCATAAAGAAACACAATTTCTTTCATACATTTTTCTGATTCAGGCCTTAGTTTTTGAAAAAAATTGACATATTGGTATTTAGTCCATTGTTATTGATGTTT
This sequence comes from Morinoia aosen, assembly GCA_030386875.1. NCBI lineage: Eukaryota > Metazoa > Arthropoda > Malacostraca > Amphipoda > Talitridae > Morinoia > Morinoia aosen. The sequence continues at coordinate 53,400,704 of CM059579.1, read as the reverse complement.
CAAATGAATAGAACTCATTGAGGTTTTATGCTAGAACAAAAACAAAGACAGTTTTAGAATCCTTGGAACATATATAACAAAAATATATTAGCAATTTTTTATTTTCTCGTTTTTTTCTTTTCTTATATGGGGTCGAAAATTCAAGATTTTGGTAGGCTTTCTTTTTGTTGAAATAAAATGTTTTTGTTATGTTAAAGACTAACTTTTTTCAGTTCACTGATGTCCTGTTTTTCAGCACCTACTGCTTTCTTCTTAAACTTTGGTCTCGTTTCATAATCTTTTTTCACAACTTACTGTTGTTATGCCCTCTCTGCGTAGATTCCGCGTTTCCTTAACTTCATACTAAATGATGCCTTCCTTCTTCCTCTCTTTGGATCTCATTTATTGCTGCGAGTAGGGAGGCTGACACTAACAACTAATCTAATTTTATCTTTTATTTTCGTTTAATCAAACAGGAGGTATTTGCATCACAAAAATTTCTGTGTTGTAGCACCATTTTTATGGGAAAGTTGTATTTGAAATATTTTGAGTTGTATATTTGCTTATGATGTGAATATCTGGTAAAATGATAATTCTACAGAAATTACAAACGTTAGAGCCGCACATAAGCGGGAGGTGGAGGGCTACTTCTGAAGAGGTGTAGCTGTGGAGGATAACCTCGCCCTCTGCTACTTGCGACTCGAGTGCATTAGTGCAGGCCCTGTCGTCTCCTAATCCCAATTAATTAAGAGACTAAGATGTGTAGTGGTTATGAGAGTTTGACATAGTAGATATTTGATGTGTAAGAATGAAAGTGCGCAAATTTAATTTAAAATTGGTAAAATTTTCTTAGTTATCGGTTGCTTGATGAGACCTTTTGTGGTGGTGGTGGTTAATTTTAAATGAAAGTTACATACGTAGTGTTTGTAGTGATGAATCTTACAAACAACCTGTGATAAAATTCTTTGCGTGCCGAATATATTTTTGTAAGAATTTATTTCAATAGTTGAATGATGGCTGCTGAAAATGAAATAAAAATATTTGTTGAACATCTGGAATGTTTTAACCTATTTATAAATCACTGGCAATTTAAAATGACTTTATATTTTTTGTGAGACTTATCGTAATTGTCTCGTGCTCTACGATGAAGATGACAATTTGAGCCTTCTTACTGTAGCATTCATCAGCATCGCAGCTATTTTTTCTAATAATGCATTGTTACTTGTTACAATAGGCCTCACCCTGTGACACTAATCTGTTCAATTATCGCAATTTGCAAGAAACTTGCCGAAATATATAGACAGTATTAAACGTATTTGTTGAATTAAAATAAGTAATTTCGGAATTTTTGTGCGGTCTTCAAATTCGTGGTAATTGGACAGATGCATTTCACGAGGTGTGGCCTATTGTTTTTGGGAGCAATTCGCCATTTTTGGGACAAATCGTTGCACTGCTTATGAATCTCCTGGAATATAGTGGTTAGAGTAGCCATTTATAAGGTTAAATCAACGGTAATTATCGAAAGTTTTGAACGAAGACCGACTATAATAAACGTTAAACTGCCGGTAATTGACTGGTTAATATCGTCGGTCTTCGTCCAAAATTCACGATAAAAACCGGTAATTTATCGTAAATCGGACGATAATAGGGGACATTCGCGACACTAATTCTGACGATATATCGTCGGTTTATAGGAAGAAGAAGATGATAATTACTGGTAAATTCGGACGTAAATTTTCGTCGGTCAGACGAAAAATTTCTGACTGGGTATCACCTCACTGCTCAATGTTAGGATTCTAGTGACAAAGATGTGATTGGTCTAATTCGATATGTGGTAAACAGGACCTGTAATTTTACTTAGAATGTTGTCCAGGCTGTCAGTCATTTTTACCATCATCAAACTGAATTTATGCTGCTCACCCATGCGAATTTACGTATAAATGGAACGATGTTCCTTTCAAGCAAGTTGCACATGTAGTAATATTTATAGATATTTTTTGCTCAGCCTCAATGTTATTTACGTCATAAAAACGTAAGCATTGACTTCAGTCGGTAGTTTTCAATAGAATTATTCTCATGTGGCCCAATTATCATTTCACAGCACGTACTTATTATACTTCATAACCTAGTTATATACTTCACCGGCGCCACACCGGACCAACTCACGGTTTCGACAACAGGCGGGAGTCCCCTCATGTCTCGATAAGCGCCCGACGCAATCTCATAGATAGGAGCTGTTATCGCTTTATCGATTCAAGTTTGGCAAATAGAAGTAATAACACATGTTCGGACAATGTGTACATACATTTCGTTTTTAACTACGATGTAAACGTTTGAGTAAATTTGAGTATACACGTAATTTTCTGCAAAATATGATTGCTTTTTTTCTGTTTCATAGAAAACAATTCTATAAATTCTTACGAAAGAACAATGAATAATGAATTTTTACAATCATCTTCAATTTTTGAAAATTTCTTCTGGAAATAAAAAAATACATTAAAATTAATTCCTTGTAGCAACATCAACACGAAGGATAAGCAATTTTCGAAACATTTTTGCATTTGAGGTTTTTCTGAATTTGCAATTTTAGCCCATTAGTAATTCATTAAAATAATTTTTTTGGGGTTCAGAGGGGATTTGGCTTTTGGGGACTGAAAACCACGTTCTGCTCTAGAACCTCTGCGAAGCATCTCAGAAAATGAAACCTGTACTGAGCTCTATTTCGTTTGGATGAGATGCGCTCTCCTCTGTAGAAACTCAATCAAACCTTATCATGGTCGTCAATATCGTCAGTCTCTGATGCTCCTTAAGGTACGGCGGCAGAGCCCTTGTGATGGCTCTCGTGAGTACACTCACTCAACACACAGCACGCAACAGAAGTGTGATATGGTCTATCAAGTATTTTCCGTCAAGAAATATCATGTATTGTCAAGTGTTCTTCTTCGGTTTTTTCTTCATGGTCCGGCTATGTCAAATTTTCATCGTAAAGAAACATTGAGGTGCATAAGTCAGTGATATCACGAGGTATAACTTGCACATCTTGAGCTGAAGAAGAATGAAGTTGCATAGACAATTGTGCTGTCATTGCCAGTGATGTTGGGGCCGTTAATTACAGGCTGAAAAATAAGTCACTGTAGAAGCTCGAGAGCAAATTAGAAAAGGGAAAGTAAAACAGAGAGGGCAGAGTACCCTAAAGACTGAAGAGTGAATTTAAAGCTAAGGAATAAATTCGACTGATGAGCAAATCAGAGACTGTAATATAAATTGGAGGCTGAAATGCAGAATAGAGGCGGTAGAATATACTGGAACCTGAAAAGCATATCAGAGGATGTGCAATAAATTGGAGGCTGAGAAGCGAATTAGAGCTTGTAAGACTAATCAGAGGCTGTAGGACAAATAAGGCATTAAGAGCGTTAGGCTCGAGTCACGCCCGATTCTGTGTCTCGAGAGCGCACGACCTCGAGAAGGTCGGTTTCGAGTGGTCTGCTCTGGCTTTAATTGATCACCAGGTAATTACGTCTGTGCGCTTCTTATCAGTGGGACGAATGTCAACTGTTGAACTTTTCACCACAATTGTTTGGGTGCTGCTGAAGAAACATTCTGTCCACATTTCAACTTGTGCGTTCACTCATCATTTGTCTAGTTCAAAATATCATGTTCTGTTAGGTTCTGAAATTGCTTTTATGTACATTGCTTCTTAGAAGTCAAAGCTATTTTTCAACTAATTTTTAGTGGATATTACTTTCGATTTAAATGCAAATGTGTTATTTTTCATTTTATTAGAATATTAAAAAAATGCACACTATTCGATCAATTTTAAATTATGGTTCATACTCGATTTAATTTACCCAGTCGAAAAATTGAATTCAGAACTACTTGATGTTTCTATCTTAATTTAAGTAGATCACTTCTTGCCTTACATTATAACGGCCTGGCTTATGTTCTTTAACTTTACATTCAAATGTAAGACCTGTATATTTCTAGAGTAGTACGATAAATTTTCCCTGCCCTAAATTTAATATTGGCAACTTCAAGTTTTCACAATTCTACAGAATGAACACGAGAAGGGGAACAATTTTATAGACAAGTCCAAGGTCATGGTTATGCATGAGAAAATGATATCAATGACCGTCCCTATCCTTCCTATCTGCGCCCAAAGGTAGCCATTTCATGACCATATGATACTCACATGCAGAAGGATATCCCTGCCCTCCTCTCACTCCGAGCGAATTTTTAATGCATCTTCATTCGTTAAAATTCGTGATAACAAATCCCCTAGAATATTGCATGATCTCAGGAATTTCATAGGAAGTGAAAAGAAACGCTCAACTTTAAAAGAAAATGAATTTCCATTCACATCAGTCTCGACTATCTGATAAAGCGACTGTTACCTCCATCATCACAAAGTAGGAAGATGAAGACCGTAATAGTAGACTATAATTTTATCCTCATCTAGTGGTTTAAACGCTCGTACAGGGAAGCGGAAATGAAACAGCCGTTGCGCAAAGCCCTAAAGAACTAAACTTCAATTTTAAGTCAACCGATATCGCATGTAATGAGGGCATTCTTTGTGATGGACTTTGTCACGCTTTGTTTCTGTTGTTGACTTAAAGCTTTCGGTGGTTTAGTATGCAGACGCAGATTTGTTGCCATAGCGATCTGGGACATCTACGAGCAGCTCTATAGAAATGTATGTTTTTGCTGATCTAAAATTCTCACCGCAGTTGTTGGATTCGGAAACCAATGTGTTATACTCGTACAGATCGTGCTTTCAATTGCCAAGGCTCTGCTGTCTTAAAACGTTCCCAAAGATGCCTTTTTTTAATGACGTTCATTAAACAAAGTTTCGACTGAAATCAACACTGTAGTTCATCAAGTAGCTGTGAATTGGAGTGCGCTGATCATGCTGATTATTGTTATTAGGTGAAGGAAAAACCGTCTTGGAAATACTGGATAAAGGTCGAGCAAGAAAGCCTTATACCTTGCCTTCAGCAATGTAATTTATTGAAGAATTAAGATTAATCAAATGATAAGAATTTCCTCCCGTTTGTCCATAAATTCTATTCAATTAGATGATTCAGATGAAATAGTACTTTAAATTTATTCCCTTTTGTTTTAATGTTTTATCAAAAGATATACTCTATCCTAATTGTTGTTTCTAAGTATAAATTTTCCTCAATTCCATCGTACGAGATCTTCCTTACCGCAACTTTGATATTTTAGTCGAGAGTATTGTGTTCATAAACTCATTTTAAGTTTAACGCTTATCTTTGAAGAACAAATCTTTGTCGATGTCATGGTGTGAAGCGATAGACCTGAATATGTGACCCTACAGTAAGGGGAGTCACCGTCAAAGTTTAAATATGTTGGTGACACGCACGAGCCCATGAACGCCACCGTAGCTAGCTAGCATGGTTTTAAAATATCTTTTTTATCAGATACAAATAATCCTTTGCTGTAAAGTTGGCAAGTTAAGAATCATGTAGAATATGATTAGTTCTCGTTGAAATATCTTCTGCATTCAATGACGCATTTAAAACCGTATTTTTAATAATTTTTTTAATATAATTATAAGGGTATCGTCCTCTTTTAAGTTCAGAAAATTGAAAGTTACGTCTTTAGTCTTTTTGCTTGGTGTTGGTTGATTCCAGGAAGAGTGAATCCTGGGTTGGCTTCGTCATTAGGATTAATTTATCTTTCAGTAAACTTTGAGTATTTCATTCATTGAATTTCAAAAATGTTTAACATTAATTTATTAACGAGAAAAAGATTTCAACGCGTGCGTTAGTAATGGTCTGTGCATCATGGAACATTTCGCCCTTTTTTCCCCTCTCCTCTATCAAACAGGGCTAGATAGGCCAAGGAACGCAATCGAAATTCAATGCGTGGGCTGTCATGCGAGGCGGGCTTGCGTGCCACTGGAACTTACCTAGTTTTGTGCCTCGTTGTGTGAGGTTCAGATAATTCCGAGGTCCGTGAGGCGGAATTTGCCACTTGTCTGTGCGGCCTGCGGCTGACGCTCATTAAAGGCCTCGTATGGGCAGACACGAGCGCTTCTCCGGGCTGCTCATATGTCCTGGGACTGCTTCTGCTCTTGCTTCTGTTCTCTTCACGGTGATGCTCTTTTTTGTGTTGCCTGTACTCTTGTATTACCTGCGTGGAGGTGGGGTTGCTGTGTTGCCTGCACTGTTGTGTTACTTTCTCGGTGATGCTCTTTTTTGTGTTGCCTGCACTCTTGTATTACCTGCGTGGTGTTGCTGTTGTTGTCTCTGACACTGATGAGTGTTACTGCTGTTTCTCCAAATGCTTTCTGCTTCTATTGTTATAGTCCCAGTAACAATGTTGCAAGCGCTCTGTTGAATGCCGCTTTGGCTCCTGCATGTTGACACTCGTAAGCCGTGATGAATTTCATTTTCATCCTCGTTGCTTAAAGGCCTTCGTGAATCCTATAAGATGTTGTGATGTCTTCAATTAGTTTCAGCATCCGTCAGTTCGTGATTTGATGGCCATTCATACATCTCTTGACTATTCAGTCTTATTGTAAAAACTTCTTGGGAATTGCAGTGTTTCAGTTCAAACCCGGATTATTGGATAGTGTGGGCATATGTTGTGTGCTTTGTTTTATTCATTTTGTTAGCATAAACCGGAGAAAATGCATAATGTTAGGTTTTATTTCTCTTTATTTCACTTTTTGTACAGTATCCCAGTTTTTGAATCCCGTACAATAAATAGAAAGAGTTTGAACGTTTAAAACAGTAAAATGCATTATTGATGTTCGAAATTTTATTAAGAGTTCTTGGTCAAATTGTAGTTGTTCAGCCATGTTGGTGCGCCCTAGCGAGCCACTTTGACCGTTCATATAAATTAATCTTATTAATGTCCGTCCAGTGTGACATAGCAGTTTAAAAAACATTTTATTACCGCATTTACTGATTAGTTAATTTTGAGAAAGTAAATGGAATTTTATTTAATTATCAATTGAGTTTCATTGAGCGTGTGAACTGAAGAACTCGGTTCACATTTGTTATGAGGAGCAATCGTTCGCTAAAGGTACAAATTAGGTTTCACCTCTGTCCGGTGCTGAGCAGCAAACTAATTTTGACGTCAAAATGCTCGTTAGTTAGATTCAGTGGAGTATGTGTTATATATCACGGAATATGCGGAAGTACTTAACAGGATCCCGAACAGTAAGATAGAATCCAGAAGGTTAAAATCAGGCTCGGTCGTTGAATTGGTCGGTTGACAATAAACGTCGATTGACCAGTTAACTTGGGAATGCTTGTCTGAGACATTTTGAGAACACGTCTTTGTGAGACTCGTCAACCCCTGCATCTCAGCAACGATTACCGGAGCGCCAAGTTTTCACTCTCCCGGAGATGATAAATTTCACGGCAGTTTAGGCAATGAGGGCTGTTATTACGCCGCCCTCGTCAGGCGCTGCAGCAGCGGGTGCCTCTGTTGCGGTAGCGAGGTCGGTGCCAGAGCCCACAGAGACTGAACGCCCTCATTTGTGTCCTTTAACTGCTTGATGTCTGTGTCAGGATTCTATTAAAGTTTGCAGGTACGAAATGTTAACATGAGTTTCGAAGTACATAGTTAGTCGGAATATGTTGCGTTGTGGTGGTAAAACATGCGATGTGATACGCTGAACAATGGGTGGATTACTGAGCTATCGGAGAGTGGACTGCTATGTAAGTCTGAAAGCTTCATCGGATTAATATAACGGTGTGGAGTAAATTAAACGCGTTTCATTTTGATATGCAGGAAAAATACTGTAGCTGTATTGACAAACAACTAGCTGAAGGTGACAAAAATAATCAGTGTCGCCATTAAAAACGGGCTCGAATGGTGTCGAAGTCGTAAACAAGGACCTCGCCACGGCAGTGCTGACCCCCAGCAGCACCTTCCCGTCGCTTTGATCTTTATGATTTCAACCAAATAAACTGAATCTTTGAGTTGTCCTTGTTCATTCATACGCAACAATTTTTTTAGTTTCCTCGATCTCAACATTTCACTTGAGATTTAGGATTAATTTATTCTTGGTGCTAAAGCCTTACGCGTATAAAATACATCCTTTAGAATATACGTTACTGGAAAAACATATCAGTTTGATTTTTTAATCGAAGTTATACTCTAAACGGCTTTGCAGGTCAGCACGCGGCGCTGGAGCCTTTGCATCAGATATTCATTTCATCCTCTTTCATATGACGAACTGTGTTTTACTCATTTCGTCAATTTTGTTTCGAAGTATTATTGCTTCAATCCGCTTGCATATGCCAGCGCGCAGAATAATAACCTAACTCTCGGCGCTGCTGCTATTTGATTGAAAATGAACTCAGCCGCTGCGCTAAATGGTGCAAGCTCTCTGCTTGCTCTGGACGCTCACGTCAATCATTACTCCAGCGCTGCACTCGTGCATTTTATGCTGGATAGTCTCTTCTGCTGTGCAAGTCAGTGACGTCTTGTTCAACTGTGCTCACGTTCAAGAATTATATGCACCTACTGGGTGAAGGCCTGCTCTGAAACATGAAATCGCATTTCACATGTTCAGAAAATAAAATTGTCTTTCCTACTTTTTTATGCTCTTCAGATTTAACTCACGATATGTGTGAAATTTTTCTCGTTGTTAGCTGATTCGTAAAAGAATTCTTGAACATTCTGTGCTACATCATTTTGTGGAACTTCTTTTCTCTCGTTTTCTGTCTGAAATAACTGTAAATTTGCTTATTTGTAGTCACCGGAAGTACACTGGAAATCAAGTATATCTTTATCAAAATGAAAAGACGAATATCAACTGTTAATCTTCTGAATTGCAGTCTTTAGAAATATCGCAAGCAGAGGACACCTCACAAACTAACAAACTAAGGTGATCTAAGAGCATTTGTAAATGAACTCGAGTTATACTGACAGAATTTTCTAACAAACAAATATTAGTAAGCGTTGATAAAAGACAACAATTTTATGTAATTGATAAAATTAACGACACCGAAACGGACAAGCTCAGATTTAACACCCTTGACTGGTTATCTTCGTCCTTCAGCTTCCGACGCTAAATTCAGAGATATATAGGAATATAAAAGTATTAAGATAAGGACGAGCACACTGTAAACTGGAGACATGCCTCTTTCCGTATTGAGATTCTCGCATCTCTGAAGAAGCGAAAATATCGTAGTGTCCACGCAGCAACGGACGCCGATGCGAAGGATGTGATGCTTGTCAGATTATTAGACCGTTCTGTCCGATGACGAAATTCTCTTTCATTTATACTTTCTCTACATGTGTTTCTAGCAATTAGTATTGGGCCGTTGCTGCAGAATATGAGATTATTTGTGTATCCTTTGGGTCAAGTGTCACCACTTCGTCCATATAAGGGTGCTAAGCTTTAATGACCCTACTATCACACATTAAGTCCCCTGCTGAAAGTTAGGTAGGTCTTTTTAGTAGAAATAGAATAAGTTTTTTATTTTGTAACGGGCCATCTTTTTCAGTTCACTGCGGTGTTGTTTGCCAGGATCGAATCTCGGCGCTGGCAGTGGCGATTTTCTCTGTTGGGTATAGGGGAAAAATTCCAAGCACAATACCCACTCTACCCAGGTGTCTGAAATGTGTACCGGTCTCGACCGGGGGAAAGCGTCATGGCGTCCTGGCGTTAGTTATAAGGCATTTGAAAATCCAATGTACAAGGTGATATGTATCAGGCTTGATTGGAAATAAAGCATTCGTAGATGCCTTCATTATTATTATCATTATTGTTTGTCAGCACCTACTACTTTCTTCTTCAACTTTCCCCTCGTTTCACAAGCTTATTTCCTAACTTACTGTTTCTGTGCGCAGGGGATCTTTTGTGGAAACACACTTCGTGCATAGATTCCCGTTTTCTTGACTCCATACGAAATGGCGCCTTTGCATTTCTTGCATTTCTTTGCATTTCTTTGCAACACCTTTGTTGTGGCTAGGGATGCTTAGACCAACTTACCAAACGGGCGAGGACTAACCCTGGTGTGATGGCAGGTGCGGCGGTATGGACGACGGCGGCAGCAGCTTGAGCAGCGCCTCGTACGGCTCGTGCAGCAGCTCGGGGGCGGAGGAGGTGGTGTTGCGCATCCACGTACCGGAGCTGAGCGTCGAGCGCTGCCTCACCTTCCACTCCCACGACCTCGTGTGGACTGTAAAGCAGGCAGCCCTCACCAGCCTGCCCAAGGTCAGATTTTCGCAACTTATGTTTATTAGTCTGAGTACGTCTGTCTGAACTGAGGACTTAAAGTGTGGGTGATGTTCGTCGTGAGTTGTTGCGTGTGTGAGTACGAGTGTAGAGTTGAACCGGGAAAATATCTTTTGTTGCAAAAAAAGCTCATTCTAATGTGTGGAAAATTTCTTTGGTAACGTGTCGTTTTATCAAGTTTGCACATGAGTTTTTACAGTCTTATTTGTTTTGAATAATTTAGGAATCGAAATATAGAAACCAAACGGGATTTGCATGTTATTCCAAGTATTTAACAAATTACACTTTTCTTCTTCCACAAGGCTTTGTGCAGGGGAACGATTAACTAAATGATTTACAAGAATTAAAATACCCTCTACGTTTTTATTCCTATTACGATAGAATTATTTCAGTGCAGAAAATACAAAGTCCGACGCCGTGTGTTCTGATGTTCAAACTTTCTATTAATTATAACGCAGTAAAGAACGTAGTACGTAGAATATGCTTCTATAGTACATGGGCGTCCCAATCGGCAAAGTTTATCTACCACCGGCTTATTTGCCACGCTAACGATATCATCAAAGGAAACCCGACTTTGTACGCTATCAGCCTGCGCAATTATTATTCGGCTCAAATTACTCCATGCAATATTACGAGAACATTTATGAGTATTGCAGCACCGTTTCAAAGTGAGTTAACCTTGCTCTGAATTCATGTTTGCATGCTATTTCGGTCGAGTAAGAGACATTCAATGTCGATTACTGTTGCTAGTTACTCTAATGACCTTATTCTGCAGTACGGCTATCGTAAATCGTAATAAACGGGAGGATATTATAGTCTATGATGACTTTCATCTCGGACGTTCGTCCGTAGCTAAGGAAATGGGGTAAAACAGCTTCGACTGAGCCATTTTATTCCTGTCAAAGTTGAATAATCTTGCTTCAAAAATGTCGATTTTTGTTGGAACGTGCGCTGGAAACCATTGCGATAATCTAAATGCGAATTACTTTAGATTTATTTTTAAATCTTTCAGCGAAACTTGTGTTGCGTTACACTGAACCTACCGAACTGAGGCAACGAACTCGTCTTGAAATACACACATTTGTTCTCAAGTTCCGCGTATGTCGTCGTTGCTTATACTCTATGGACAGACGCTGTCCCAGCTGATAAGATATCAAGGAGCCGGAAAAACCTTGAGTTACAACCTCAGTTCGCCGGCTTGATTGATGGGACTTTATGCCCCTGAAAGAATTAGGTAGCTTTCCGTAAGTCGTGGAGGTATGCGCTGCTGGTTCTAATCAGTACTGAGAGTAAGCACAACAATGTGAGATGCTAGGGCGCTTTTTGTGTCATGGTTACTCTCAGCACTCTCACTGGACTCAATATCAGTAGAGTGTTTGGTCAAGATCACACGCATCATTAATGGATTCAATAGAAATTCATGCATACTCATTCGAAGTTCATAGGGTAAATTCTTCACCACTAGCTGAAAATTGGCCACTTATGTGCAATTAACCCTTACACTTAATGCATTTGCATTAAACTTAAGATTTAAAAATACATTTTCCGGTCAGTGATCCTATTAATAATGAGGTCTATACGAAAGATGACGATAAGCAGTAGTAATTATTTTGATGGTGGATGCTAAAATGGAGCGAGCGCGACTATAAGCGAACTGCTTATCTCTTGACATATATTGTGCCGTCAGTGTGTAACTGTTGCGAAAGCATGTGAATTCCTCATTTACATTCGTGTATTTACATTTCTGCGTGAATTTATCCCGTATCCCAAAATTAAATAACAAGTTGTAGGGAGGGTATGCCTTTCGTTTATTTTCTTACTTCTCAGTTTCTTGCAAGATAATAATCCTTTTAAAACTTGCCATGAACAATCAAAGGTGTGTTTTGTCATTGATCTAATTAGCAGCCTCAATAATTTCTCGGGAGCCTTCAAAGCTCCTTCGCTTGAATTTCGTTCCTCAATCACGCTCGACTTGAACACATTCGCAGCCTTGAGCTGATATTCGTAACAGTAAGAAATCTTCTTCTTATCTTTCTTATCGATGTAGAGCATTCTCACTCATTCATAGAAAGGCGAATCCATTCAGTGGTACACTCAAGACTCTTCTTTCATGCATAGATATTTAGTACAGAAACTTATCTCAGTCGGACTCTACGCCAAACGATATTTTTAAAGTGTACGAGGACAACTGTCACTATTCAAATACCTACTGGGAAAGTTGATAATTCGTTGTCAACTTGCGCATCAGATTCTGAATTTGCCGTGTTTTAATAAATTCATACGTCGGAACTGGATTAATGGCGTGTCAGCTAAGGCTAATGCGCATTCTGCAGTCAGGCACCGGTGACTGATACCAGAGTTACTACATCGTTGCATGTAGATAGAAACTATACCCAACACTGAATATCGACCTTATATTTTTACGGAGCAGGCAATTAGTCTCTGGACCACTCAGTAGCCACAAAATATGGTCCATACTAGAACACTTTTGGTGCCACTAAAAACAGTCACTAGGACCGCTGAATATTCAACTTCAAATGAACTCACCACAAAAACGTGCGGTATTCCCGAGCACGACTCGCGCAAATTCTGAGCCCCTGTGGGCCAGTTGCCCGTTGATGTACACTGCGCGGAGACGCAGAGGACACCCCGTAGTAGTCCCGCAGGCCCACCAGGAAGGCTTCTTTTAATGAGGGTCACTTACGACGCTCTGTATGGCCGAGCACAGATGGCTTTCTCGTCCCTCGAAATGAATATCAACCAATCCTTTGTCGCGCTCTTTCTCCTCGTATTTCTTCCTTGCTCCTGGTTATTTTTTACATCGCAAGGTTATGCCTGTTGTGTTCATTTAGTATTTGTTCTTTTTTTCGCCTTGCTAATTCATTTACATTTTCAAGTGTTGTAAAATTTGCGGTTAATTTTGATCTAGAGCTCGAATTTATACACGTACAAACTCTTCTGTGTAAAGTGCTCTTTTAGCGTTGGCTTTAATTTTATCTATTCCACTGAAATGATGCAACATTGTTCTGATTCCCACGTTAGTTGAGTACAGAAAAAACACTTTTGGAGCCTTTAATTTGCTCAGACTAAGACTACAATCAAATTAATTTTAGTTAAAAATGCGTCCCGATATTCCAGCTGAAATTAACTGATTTAATTTCAGTTGAAGCGTGAGTGGGTAAGAAGCCTCAATCTCTGCAATATTACTCGACCATCACGTTTTTTATTACAAATTCATTCAGTTTTGCCCATTTAATTACACTGCATAATTATGACTGTCGCACACTATTTTCACTGATAACCGCACTTGTAATTTTTTAATGCAGGCGTTGAATTTTCTTACTTCACCTTATCACGATTCTATTCCTACGATTCACTTAAGCTCAAATTAGTTTGCTTCCTCCAATCGTATTCGCCTATACAAATACTTGGAGGCCTTTAATTAAACTTAATCGCTGAATTTGTAAAGCTTTATATCGTAGAACTACAAAGTGCTTCAAAATATTGACTTGCGATCCTGTGTTCTGTGTCGAGTGCTATGAACAAGGTCAATAAAATATAAAAATTAAACATAAGTTTTTCATGATCGAATGGCTCAACAATCAGTTTTCCATAAATAGACCAGTTTTCCTCGTGGAATGCAAACGTTCAACTTTCCGGACTTAGTGACTTGTCTCTTTAACGCAACGCAAATCGCATTTGATAAGTAGCGACAGGCTTCATCTCCAGCAAAAGCCATGGAGCAAGTGATGGGCTTTTAATTTTCGTCAATCAATGATTCAGACAGAAACGCTGATAAAGCTTTGCTGTCATCAAGATAAAAAGCTGAATACGCGGAACCTGTAGTGCAGTTTCTAGCGTTACTCTTCATTTTATCAATGCTTTTCATAACACTAAGTGCTTCACAGTTTTGTGAAGACAGAACGGCTTTGCTTGATTGACATCTGTCATATTAGGGCTTTCATCTTGAATTCTTTCGAGTTAATCGATGATTTTCTTTTAATAGTTATCAGTGGAGCGCTGAAAAATGTGCAACATATGAATTTTGTCGTGGAAAAAGTATGAATCTGCAGAATATAAAAACGATGTTATTGAGCATTTCAGTTTATGTTTCGATCCTTTAACGTGTTTCTTTCAACGCGCTTGGCTTCACATCAATGCCTTTTTCAACGCAACTCATCCACTAACTAGCCGCACATGCTCACACTCTTTGTCTGTCCACTGAGATAATCGTTCCATGAGATTTGCGTTAGCATGAGGCGAGCGATGACACAGCTGTTCAACGCGTGACCTGATCTACCCATAAATACGTAGAATGATTCTAAAGATATCTGTGTGTGATTAGCATTGAATTTTAAGTGAATGCTATTTGAAAATAATTATCGCGCACTGATAGAAGCATGTTAGGGAACCATGTCGCACGTAGAGCAGTAAAGAAACAGTATTTGATTTTAAATTGAACATGCCATATGCTCGCTTTGGTGCCTTCCGTATCAGATTGTGAAAACTATCAAGGAACCTCTAGGTTGATTACATGCACTAACAACGGAGTTAGGATTTTTAGGTTTTTTGTTTCACTATAGCTCACAAGATGCACCGAACCTTAAGTACGATCACATCAAATGTGATCGTGGGGCTGTTTTTTTCTCTTATTCCCTAGTTTCATTTTGAGAAAATTGTGCATGCCGTCGTCCGAACTTATTTCAGTACATGTTCGTCCGTGTGTTGGCAATAAATAAGTCCAATCTCTATCACAACTTCAATTTAGTCGTTACTGACGGGATCGACTTGTGTACGTAAAATGACGATGATTCTAGCCCACTTGGTTTAATTGACTGACTTAAAATTAAGAACCCAGTTTTTTTCTAGCCGACTCGCTTTTTGTTTGGAGTTATTGATCACTTGGTACGCATCCCGTGTTCTTCGGTTGTGCTAAATGAAACTTGGTCTCTTCGGTGTGATATTTTCGAACCCAACGGCACCAAAATCTTTTTGTAGACTTCTTGCAGTTGAATAATGTCTCTTCTAAAATATTTCATGTACATACCTGTGTATGTGTGCTAATGAATTTTTTGTGTATAATGTTCTATTTGTACTGTATATACTTATGTGTGTAATAACACAAGCTTTGTCATCTATGTATTAAAAAAACTGAATTTTTCTAAACGGTCTAAACTGTGAAGCCCGATGTGTGGTGCGTTCTCCTACTGTACTAACGTGTGTTGTTCTCTTCTTTTATTTCTTTGGCTTCATAATTATTTGTTTCTCAAACCACTATGTTTTTTTCTTATTTTTTTTCATTACAACATTGAACTTATTTTTATGGAGCTGGATTTTTTTCTTACATTAGTTCGTTTTATTCGGTTATTTGGGACACCACATCACCATCACCTTCATCACTTCGGCCGCAGGTTGCGCTCTGGTACCGGGTATGTTAGCTACCACTTCAGTTTATACAATATATATATGCCTCCCATACGCACCTACTACTTGCATCTATTGTAAAGTACTAAATATACATAACCACCCTTTACAGGACCCCCTGCATGTCGAATTTTTGCACGCAGTTTAATCTAACATTTTCTGTACCCTATTCAATCAATTACACAAAAATAAATGTTCATTGTGGTTAAAGAACTGTAGCAGCTTCTTTTCTTATGTACAAAACAAGGTTCATGGGCAGTAAAAGCCTAAATTCTGATATTAAATGGCATTAACTCGGTACATAATCAAATTTTTTTTGAATCAGTGATACATCAATGTCCACTACATCAATGATGTTTACACATCACTACAATGATGTATCACTACACACATCAATGTATCACTGATACGCTCTCCCATCCGGTAATAAAAATAGCAAGCAAATAATTTAAATACAAGGTGGGGCAAATCAAATGCCCGAGTTTTGAAAGGCGCTCGCAACGGTTATGGTAAAATGTGTGTGATCATCACCATTTTCCTGATGCCATTTCAAAAAGTGAGCACATAAAGCGCATTGTATACTGATTCGAATAAAAGCAACAAATAATTCTGTAATAATTATTTTACTTTTCCTAATAGCTTTTCAAATCGCGGGCATTTGATTTGAACTAGTAGCCTTTCAAAACGCGAGCATTTGATTTGCCCCACCCTGTATTTAATGAGTTATTGTCATCTAAGATCTGAGTTTGGGTTTTTCAAGCCTACCTCTAACTCGGACTCAGTGTTGAAGCTGGTGAAACGTCTCCAGCGTTTCCTCCAAACACTTTGGCAAGTCGCACGAAAAGTAGGCGCTGCACTAGTTTTAATTCGGAATTAAGTCAAACTCCGCGAGTTTTTTATGTTTGCCCAGGGTTTTTTTGTGACTTGATGATGTGTCAGTGTGGAACCCAGGATCTCGTCGTCTGTAAAATTCGCATTTTGTGAAGAGGAAATTTCTTACACAGAAAAACCCTCCGATCAAATTAGGTGACATGATCTTTCTCTTAGGCTTCACAATTTCTGAGTCTAACTCCTCCAAATGAAATTAAGTTTCTTAAAGTGAAAAAATCTCATCAATTTGAATATTGAGTTTCCTTAGAAACCTCATTTCTAAAATTGATTATGATCCATGTAGTTTATTAAAATTACGGTAGTATTACAATATGTGGGAGCATTAATACTGCATTTTTCTTACCGTGTTAGATACAATGCACCGTTGCAGTTTTATACGTCAGAAGTTTTGTATTTTTTCGATTTCGTTCTTCAGTAAAACTAAATCACCGTCGCAATGTTCAAAATGAAATACGAGATCAGTTAAACTATTGGAAATGAAGTTTCGAAGCCAACGAATTTGAGGATGTTTAGGGGACAGCTGCAAGAACTTAACGAGTGAACACTGAATGGTTGAAGAACTGACGTAGTCCCATGAAGGAAGGCGGCAGTAAATCCAGGACGAGGGACGAAATGACGGGCTGTCGAAACGAATCCTTTTATTACATTGTCGCAGCTAGAAGTAAACTTCGTGAATACCTTCTATTTAAATGTATGTGTCAATACAATCACAAATTAGTTATATGAGGAGTTATTTTCAGTCAATGAGACAAGAACTGTAATCGATAACGTGATTGCCTAAGAAAATATGGTAAAGAGATCAACGTACATGGCTTTCTTTTTGAAGAAAGGTCCACAAGTATAGGATATTGATCTGGATGGACGAAACAAATTTCAATCTTTATAGCAAGCGTAGAAAATGAAGGTCTAAGATCAGAACAAGAGCGTCAATTGTACCACCTACCACCGTCAAGTAAAGGAGAGAATCTACACTGAATGGGTGCCATGGCTGTCAGAAGTATTGTGTGTTTCACAACATGTCGAGGTGTTTTCAAATCCCAAGACTGTAACGAGTGATTGGAAGATTTAGTTCAGGCACGCGATCAAGAAATTACTTGAAAAATTACTCTCACTATTGATATCGCACAAGCTCACAGCAGAATAGAAATATCTCTTTCAAAAACATCCCCGCCTCCAGATTCTACGGCTAGCGCCTTATTCTTATTTGCTGAACCCAATTCAATCGGTTTGGAGTGTTCTGAAACGACGCATCAAATACAGGCTAATAAAAGAAATAGAAAACATGTCGAACATAAAACGAGAGCCAACGGTGTCAAAAACGGAGCAGCGGATGAGAAACTGTGCATTACACGCTCGAGCAGCAATTTCTGAAAGTACTCCGATTAGGTTTATGGGTTTAAGTTTATATGAACACAGTGGAAAAATATAGCCAGGCAGCAGCCAGACAAGATGATTTGAAGGAAATACCTTAGTAACTGACATGCGTGAAGATTTGGATTAAAGGCTTTCTCTCAATAACAAAAATGAGATTTTTTCTTTCGTAGCAAACGATGTTGACTCTCATTTCATCTTTCAGCTGTAGCTAAGTCGAAAACCGGCGATGCAAAGTTATTTTATTACATATACCCTGAATGTTTCATATGTTATGTTTTCAGTTGAACATATTTAGCGAAATAAATTATTTTACACTAGATGGAGTCACTCAGTTTGAAGAAACATTTTGTTAATTATTTTTCAAATCAACATGTTCATGAGATACACTTGCGTTATTACATGAAAATGTATTTAAATGTACATTTGCGGCAAAAATCGTAACCTGTTTATAGATGATTATTTACATTAACGACTATTGAATGTAACTTTTATCTGATACTTTTTATTTGATACGAATTCAGCGGTGAAACTTTGAGGAACTTTAATTTTGAATGTTTAAAACTTTGAGGAACTCCAAATATACTCTCAGGAACTTGATTATCTGATCGAAGTACTGGAGATGTCTTTAGAAGAGCTTGATTTCTACTTCAAAGTAATTAATTTTCACAATGAAGAACTTTATTTTCAGTTGCAGAAAATTTGTTTTCATTTTGAGGACCATGAAGTTCACTCAGAGGATAGTTATCAGGAAATGTTATAAAATGTATCTACTTGTTGTCGCACTTGAATTTTCACTAATGCAAATAAGGCTTCCATATTTATGCAACACGCGTCGTATTATTTCAACACGTATTTCTCACGTATTTGGAAGTAACACGTTATCAAATCACACGTATTTCAATGAGTACTTGTAAGGTTTCATTGCAATCTCATGCAGATCAGCAGTGAGATATTGATTTTGAAATGGTTCATACGCCATACCTACTTATCTATGCCATATTTTCACTAGCTTTCTGTGTAATTATTGTTAGCGTTAAATTCGCTGGCCATTTTTCTCACAATTATTAAATAAATTGAAATCCATTTCATAATTTGAGAACTTGACTTTTCTTAGCTCATTTTTCTCTTCTCCAACACTTTCGTGGAGTTTTACACTGTCATAAACGTCGTTTTAAAAGCCTATCAATCCGGGCGTGAGGTTCTAAACATTCAGTCGAGAATTTGAAAGAATGAATCACGTTTTATGAGTCCTAATTTTTTTAATATAGGGTACGCAAGACACGCTATGAAAATTGAATGAACTATCGTAATGCCCGCGAAATAACCAGCTAGACTTGATTAATTTAAAATAAGTCCTTCAAAGAATGGGTTCGGTGTTACCCTATTTATAACATACGGTATTGATGGCACACAGTGCTTCTCAACACTCGTATAGATCTGATAAAAATTTACTTCTGAACCTCGAAAATCGCGTTCTGGTCGTTCAACAAGTTTTAAATGCAACGCTTTGTTTTAGTATGTTTTCTTGAAAGGTCCCTCTTCAGCCCTCCCTCTCTCTGAATCAATATCTTAGATGGTGATCGTATTGGTCCAAA
The DNA here is from genome assembly GCA_030386875.1 of Morinoia aosen. Lineage (NCBI taxonomy): Eukaryota > Metazoa > Arthropoda > Malacostraca > Amphipoda > Talitridae > Morinoia > Morinoia aosen. The sequence continues at coordinate 53,381,219 of CM059579.1, read as the reverse complement.
TGTCTCTAACACCCACTCGTTGACTCTCACGCTTCTGAATTTCTGTTTTGTACTCTGTCTACACTGTGAGGGTTACTTCTAAGTAAGCAATAAACACGACACCATTTAATAATATTTGAAAATATATTTTTTATGATACCACTAAAGTGTTTCGTAAATATGTGTTCGTGTAACTTCTTAAATTTCCCTTCAGGGGGATACAACTATTGTATCTATGGGAATTAACGCTCCCAAGGGGACTAAGTGAGGGCCCGAGCTGAAGGTTAGGTAGGCTTTCTTTTTGTTAAAATAGAATAGGTTTTTGTTTTGTTACGGACAACCCTTTTTCGGTTCACTGCTGTCCTGTTTTTTAGCACCTACTACTTTCTTCTTCAACTTTTTCTTGTTTCATGAACTTCTTTCTTAGCTTTCTGTTTCATTGCACCTTGTGCATAGATTCCGCGTTCCCTCAACTCCATACTAAATGGTGCCATCATCCTCCCTCTCTTTGAACATCTTTGTCGTGGTAAAGAGAGCTAAAACTATCTTATATAATAATAATAATAACTTCTGAAATTTTCAATCTGGCTCATGAATCTTTTCGTGTTCTCATATCAGTGTTCGATGAAAAATGCATTTTTACTTTGACCACAACGCACACTGTTAAGAGTGAAGAAAGGACAAAATAACTGCTAAGTCAATTGAAAAAACAGTTTAGAGGGACTAAAGCAAACGCTAAATAAAAAGAGTATCAAGTTTAAATATTCTTTCAAAGGGAAAAAAACACTAATATAAGTAAGAAATAAAGTTCCTGTTATGAGTAGCTGCAGCTAGTCGAAGAAAAATTAGGTGACCATTTCACATGCAACATCAATTCGCCTGAAAAATAAACTCAGTGACGCTTTTATTACTACGTCGTTCTCTCATGTCAATCGCAGGGGACTAAATACTGTCATAAAAGTACACTCTCTTTTTATAATTCAAACGCATCGATAGAAAACTCAGCCAACCTTAAACTCGAATCGAACCGAGTGAACTGCTCCGAATTTCTCGTCTTCAGAAAATAAACTCCTCGTTGTATCCGAGGCTGTCGAAGACAGTGTCTCTTGAATCGCTGACGTCATTAGCAGCAGCTCATGTCACGATCCGGCGGACGAGGGCACGCGTGTGATATTGACGTGAACATACCTCAGCTCTGAACATTATTTAGCAGCACTGTACACCTACTTGCTTACGGTGCCCCGTCACACACTGCTGTGTTATTCCGATGCAGGCTTATGCAATCTAATTATATAGAATGTTGTATGTAGAATGTGAGGTTTATGTTATTTGTTGAGGTGTGCTGAAAGAGATCAGTTGTCCTTGTGGCATAAGACGCTCCCGAGAATATGACATCTTTTAGACCTTTCCGAAAAGAGCACGGTGGTTGTATATAGTCAGCTTTAATTGAAGGACTTGCGTGCCTTAAAGGTAACCCTTGCAACCTACTGCAGAATCTATAATACTTGGGATGCAAACCTCTTGTATATTTACGTATAAAAGTTTGTACACATTTAGTTCTACTTTTGTCCAAGATTGCACATTTACGCCTGGCCTAACTTAAAGAACCTTTTTCAAATCAACCTGTTACTCAAGCGTCGTTGTCTTGCTACTTTATTCTTCTTGCTTTATTTTTCATTTCGAAGAGATAAATTCGCTGGCTTATTTTCCTGCTGTATCGGTCGATGGAAACCAAAGTGCTGAAATACTACACCTCATTATACCACACGAGCTCATTTTGACCTGGTGTCTATGGTGAGCACACATCTCCTGAACTTCGTGCAAACTAAGACCATATTCTCAAAATTTAGACATTAATCCAGTGTTTATACAAGGTCGCAGGGTTCATTCATCCCTCTTCCACATGTTTTTAAGTTCTTCAAAGTTACTGAAAATCTCGAATGCCATAGTAAGTGCCGCCATGAAGCTCAACACTGCAAACATAAACTGCCATTATTCCGCGTTGGTATTTTCGTTCAAGGGTAGTTTGACGAGAAATTATTGCTTTATTTTCTTTTGATCGCGATCAAAATTCCCATTCTCACTCCACTACCTTCATTTTTAGCTGAAAAACTCTCTGTTTGTATTGTAAATTACAGGTTTATTTACAACGTTGGGAATTTTATTGGTGTAATTATTATGAACCCCTCATTTTGCATTTTTTCCCTGACTTTAGCGTAATTTCGATTTTATCTCCGGTACTGAGTCATTCATTGTCCGAATTTTGCATGCAGAACTTCATTTGAGTAATGCACGCGACGTTTCACTTTGTGCTCAATTATTTCATATTGCATTGCCTTGCATTCTTTGTATTGTCTCAGATTTGCTCCTCCATCATTCCTTGATATGTCCTTGAAGTTTTGTCAAATGCTGATGTTCCCTGCGTTTCGTAAGAGCATTCGACCTTTAATATTGCATTTGCGTTCTTAAACTTGCCTTGTAAAACAAACGTGCTATCTTGTGTAAATACCTTGTATATGAATCTAACAAATAATTTCAGCTTACGTAAAACTATGAAAATAACACATGCTATTCCAGATGTTAGTAATTATTCTCATGGAAACTTTTCCTACAAGTTTTCCGGCGGGCTGCTAATTTTTTAGCGCGGTGTAGCAGCGTTTGCATTCCGCTTGAGTCTGAGCCTTTACTTAAGAAGCTTATTTTCTTCAAATTTATGATATTCTCTGTCATTGATGCTCAAAATATTCGTCTCGAAGAGATTCTTCGGTGGCGAAGCCCTGCTATAACATATGCATTTTTTTCGGGAACCATTAATTTACAACGTGTTTGAGACGTCTAAAATATTTTCGATGTTCGAAGACGAGTATCAGCCAAGAAGCTTTACTCCGGAAAAATACTGAGATACATAAAATTACTCGGAATGAGAGTGAGTTATGCATGAGGTGGCGAGTATTCATTTTTCTCCGCATTTTATTTCTGTAGCTCTAATTATTATCAGGGCTATAGAATTATTTTCTACCTAAGTGTCTTTAATTATAGTTTCACCCGTACAAGAAAGTTTTAATCAGGCTATCAAATAGTCTTGTGTAACATCACACAATTCAGCGAAGTGCGTTACGAGCAACAAAAGTTAACTGAAGAATATATCAAATTTACACTACATTCATTTGTTTTTATTGATCCAAACGATGCAGCAATTTGGTTGCTTCTGTTGTAATGCTAGAGCAAGTTTGAGCTTGTCGGACTTGAAAGAGCAAGTGGAAGAAAATAGGACCTTCAGGGATACTTCTTAATTAAGAACTTGGACCACGATCACAATTTCTCTGCACAGAAATTCGTTGGAAAACCTTTCAATCTGGTAGAGAACCTACCTTTAGGTTATTTCCTATTCGCTTATTATCCCTTATTTTGATTAAAATTTTGTGTACTGTACATTATGCGAGTATCACTGAAAGTTGTGTTCAACAATTTTTAGTCAGTGTTGCAACTGTCGGCCGCCATACAATACTTATACAAACAAAGACTATGAAATAGCTTCAAGAAATTAGTTCCTTATCATTTCACTTGTGTCTCCAAGCTTCACACAAAGAGAAAGGTTCACTAAGTGGGATCGCTTATGGCTTAAAAAGAATTTATGCCTCTAGCGCAACGCTTGCTTTGTAACATGGAGTCCTATCTGTACTTGGATGAATATGGACAGAAATTAAATTGATTTTTGAACTGTCAAACAAAAGTACTATTTAGCTCGCGTGAGGTGCATCTCATCTTAGCCTGAATGCATGAAAACCATGCAAAAAATACTGAGAAACTTGAATGCAACTGAATTGTGTAAGCATTTATTTTAACTGCAAGTCAGTTGTAATACGAAAAACTTTAATTAAATTGAAGCGTTCTTCAATACTCCTTTCCAATTAAACTTTTTCACTGAAGTATTTATGATTTTAGCGGTCCAAGCATAGCCTTTGCAATTGACGGATAAAATCAAAGATTCTCCGGTGCAAAATTATGATTGGATTTGACAAATTATTACAAAACGAGTGCTGTAAAACGCCTAATATTTTAATTATGCATGAAACTATGAGGAGAACGTGGTTTAATTGTTGAATTTTTGCATTAGATCGTCCCTTTGTCAATTTTTCTTACGTTGACCCTACGTATTTCATTAAGTTTATCTAGTATGACTCATTTTTGTGAATTAACCTGCTTTGTTTATGAATTGTTTAATTTTCAAACAAGTGTTCGAGTTTAATTTGTGTTCATCTTATATTTTTCCAGCTTTAATAAAAAAGTTCGAAAGTGTAAAAAATTTTAATTGGCTGAATCTTGTACTTTTTTAAATGTAACCTTTACTATCATTATTTTACAAAAACTGCTTTTTAGCTTCGCAATAAATTTTCAAATTAAGTGGTTCTATTGTACGGGCACTTTGTATCAATATTTTTCTTGCTATGAAGATACTGTCTAACAATTTTACCTTTTTGCGTTTCCAGAATCTAACGTTTATTGCGCCTCGTAAACTAATTTTCCGCTCAGCTCCGCTCTATTTCAATGCTTTATTTTAAATTTTCTTTTTAAAAACTTGAAGTTTCATAGAGGCGTCCAAATTTTTTCTAGCAATTTGTGGCTTGGATTTTTTTTGCCTACCATCATTTCTGATGCGTTCATTGTTTATTAGATTATCCAACGTTCATAGAACGATATCATTCAAAATACAGAATTTTAGCGAGCCCAACGCGGAAAGTTTAAAAAGTGACACCGATGATTAAGGTATCAATAATTATTCTTTCTCGCACTGAACCACCTCGAGTAAAATGATAGCAGCAACTCGAGTGCCTACGAGCCTCAGTTGCGAGCTCAAATCGTGGCTTCGGCTCGAAAGTCTTCTGATGCTGACTACTTCTAGAGTGATAACTTTATTATTTTATAAATTGAATCACTTTATAGTCTGCCTGACTTGGCATTTATGGTGAAACGCTCGCAGTTCATCAACCTCTTCCGACTCTCATGTTGGAAGTGCAAGGTCAAGGAAATGACTCCTTGAAGTATACTTACAGTCGTTTGTGTTATTATATGAATGTAGTTTACCAATCAGCTTGTAATATGTCAAATATTCCATGGTACTTGCAAATATTCTCAACGATAAGAGATTTTATGGCTTTTCTATTGGTAAAAATCGAACCCATCTATTAATACAACCGTTTTAATCAATACGACAGTTGTTTTAATTCATGTTAAGCTCTCGTAGTCACATTTTCTTATCTTTACTTCAAATTCTCTCCTCTTGAGGTTTAAGTGTAGAGAAACAAGCAAAAGATAATATAAAAATTTTATTTACCATTTGAACTAATTGCGTTGACAGGTTTTGAGGTTTTGTTTAGTAAAATTTCCACACATAATATTTAGTGATTTAGTGAATAGTGATGAACCGTGGGTACATTTAATGCGAATAGTTTCTTTCATTAGTGTGGCTAATATTCTTCTATTTCAATTTGAACGGGAAACTCTGGGTGACGTCAACAGGCTGTCCTCCTAATCGTATCCGTTTATGTGGCCGTGTTGCAGGAGCTGCGCGAGAGTTTCAACTACGGCCTCTTCTGCCCGCCTCAGAACGGCAGGGCTGGCAAATTCCTCGATGAGGAGCGCCCGCTCTCCGACTACCCCCTCTGCTCTCCTCTCGGCTACCTCGAGGTTAGACAGGGATAAGTGTTTAGTCTCGTGTCCAAGAGAAGTACTCTACTTTGTTTGCGCTTTGCATGCTAATGAGAAGCACTTAAAACTGCGACAACCGACCTTTTGTTAGGGTTCTTCTTGCGATACTTTTTTTGTAGAATAGTAAATGCAGTATCGAGTTCCTGTTATGCGTTATACCAGAGTTCGATGCTGAGGTCAGAGGGTGAGCTCCGTATAACTTACTTGTCGTATCATATTTTTTTACTTAAATTCCTGCTGTTTTCGTACCTTCACATTCCTTTGTTTATCGCGCTCTCTGCCTACTAGTACGACATAATGCCCTTGTTGTATCAACACACGCGTTTCTTCGCCTTTTTACAAAACTGCCCTTCTTACTCCTGTGTTTTGTTGCCCTCAGCTCAAGTACAAGCGTCGAGTGTACAAGATGCTGAAACTCGAGGAGAAAACTCTGCGGGCACTGCACTCCAGGGCCAACCTGCGGCGCTTCCTGGAGTGGGTGAAGGAAGGCAACGTGGAGAAGGTGGCTAAGATGTGCAGCAAGGGGCTCGACCCGAACTTCCACGACCAGGAGACTGGAGGTAACCACACGTTCTCATGCTAAATTCTCAATAAATTTTACTACACGTGACTGCACCTAATCGATTTTTAAGTCAATTTAAAAGAACTTACGCTCCCAGCTGGAATGAGTTTGACAATATTACTTAGCTAGTCCATATAACTGATATACGCAATGTCGTTGACCATTTTCTTGTTTATAACGAATGAGTTGATCCGGTTTTTCTTTTCTGCTATTTAAGGTCGTTAAAGGTAGTTTTCGAGTCAAATATGACGGAAATGTCCTAATTATTACATTACTGTTTAGCGTACAATAACATTCCTCGAAAATCAAACCATATTTGACTCTGTGAAATTATTTGTTTCCTGAGAAATAAAGGGGATCCTCTTTGCATTTTTTTTTATTATGAACAGAGCAGTGTTCATGGAATTAAAAATTTGTCATTCTTATTCACGAAGTCCCTCGTTTATATGTCTGTGTTCATTTAAATGCTCGTTTCAAATTGACGTAGTAATTCAACTTAGTTAATTTTCTGATACATTTCTTAGTTTTATTTCATAACCGTCAAAATGATTTCTACTGTATAAATTCAAAATGATTTGCACCGCTGCCACGAAAATGGTCTTGTTCCATGTGTAACTTTCATATTCATTAATATAGTACATTATTTGTTCCAAAACTGAGATCACTTTCATGTTCTATCTTAACGCTGTTACTCGTATGAAGGAAATTGGCCTCAAATTTCATGACATTTCAATTGAATACCGTACCTATATGACAGCCTTTTCTCCTGATGCGTATCGAAAACTTACGCTTTCTGTGTTAAGCACAGTCCTTCAATTATATAGTCTGCGAAAAAAGTTTTATTTCAATCCTGTTCGGTACTTATTTTCTTACTCACTGATTTTTCAAAAACCGGATAACTTACGCAATGACGTTTACCTTCGGTCAAGCCGGTACCCATCTCCTATACTTAATTCTAGTGGGGAATTTGGGGCAAAGTTCTCTTTTTTACCAACGGGGAGGGTCACTGAGTTAGCATTGACGAGAATCGAACCGGCGACGTTCCGTGAAAGGCTAGCGCTCTTAACCACCAGGCCACGGTGACTATAACTAATGATTCAGCTTACTCAACACGTAACGCAATTTACTTCACACTTCATGCTCTCTGTGTCAGATGCACTCGTCTTTACGCATGTACTTTGTAAGCGGATGCCCTCGTCTTTACACCTCATGCACTCTGTACTCGGATTTTACACATGTACTCTGTACGCGGATGCGCTCATCTTTACACCTCATGCACTCTCCACATACTTGGATGCACTCATTTTTATTATAACTCATACACTCCATCGGATGCGTGCCACAGACACGCCTCTGACGATCGCAGCACGCGGTCACCTGAAGGTGCGCAAGGGCTGCGCGGCGATGCTGGTGGCGCTGGTGAACGGCGGGGCGCTGCTGGACTACCGCACGAGGGAGGGTCTCACAGCCATGCACCGCGCCGTCCAGGCAGACAACCTCCACGCCGTCCGCACGCTGCTCGGTGAGGCGCCACTTCTGATATGGACTGCTACTCAAGTATTTTGAACCATGAATGTGATGGTAGGCTTAAGGTTCTTCAGTCTCCATGTCATCCGGGATCTTTATATCATTCGGGGTCTTCATGTCATCCTTGTCTTCATGTCATCCGCCTCAAGTTCATTTACTCCATCGTGATACTGTGTTTTTTTTTGTGTTCATTTACGATTTTTTGGTATAGCCCTCAAACTTTATTTCTCATCAACCGTTATGCGAGCGTTTCTATTCTCCATGAGAATCAGTGTTTGGTTGTAAATGTTATTCTTTTCATCCTCACTGTTGTTAGTGTTATTTTTAGAAGATTGAAAATATCTCTGGTTGAAACACTGGGAAAATTCATCCTTAAATGTCTTTGCGAATAGCAGCTTCAACACTTGTTTCAAGACCACAATAGTTGTGCGAACTGTACGCATAGACGAAATTACAACCTCATCATCTGAACTTGATATCACGCTCTTAGATGCCTTGAATATCTTGAATGTGCAGCCGACTCTAAAACGTCAACTTGCATCGCTTTTGCAGACCTGGGTGCTTCCCCCAATTACCGGGACCACCGCGGCCTCACGCCCCTTTACTACTGCGTGACGCACGCCAAGGACCCGCTGGTGTGCGAGGCGCTGCTGCACGACTACGCCATCATCGGCGTCGCTGACCATCAGGGCTGGCAGGAGACGCACCAGGTGAGCGTCTTATCTCCCCTCTCACTTGCCTGCTGTGTCCAGTAGTGCTACATGCTCAGCTACGTCGTGTTAGGAATTGTGTTATGCATATTACATCCGTACGTAGGACTTTAGAGCATCTCGTGTTACGAATCCTCGAGCTCCCTAGTATTTGATCTCCGTACGAAAGGCTTGAAAGTATCTCGTTTGTGGTCCTTACTTCTCGCTCTTCACTAAATAAATTGATTTGATGATGGTTACAGTGTATCTTTAGCAGCCCCACGTCATGCCGCCCAAAAACCTTACGTTGCTAGTTATATCTGTCAATTTTATTCTAATTTCTTGAATTCTTCTAGTTCAACCTAATCATAATCTCTCCTGACAGTCCTTCCAACTGTTATTTTTTATACGCATTATTATGTCCATCTCTTTATTGTTATCATTACTCTGTATTGGCTTCAGGCGTGCCGCAACAAGCTGGTCCAGCACCTGGAACACCTCCTGTTTTACGGAGCTGACTTGAACGGCCGGAACGCGTCAGGCAACACCCCGCTGCACGTATGCGCTGTCAACAACCTGGAAGACTGCGCCAGGGTGCTGCTCTTCAGGGGCTGCGACAAGAACGCTCTCAACTACGCCAACCAGAACCCATACCAGGTGGCTGTCATCTCCGGTAACCTCGAGCTCGCTGAGATCATCAACAAGCATCAGCCTGAGGACATCGGTGAGGCTTCTGTTGCTGTTTGATTGTTAAAACTAAGCACTTTGACGCTTAAAGAGATGCTCTTCGTCTGAAAGATCGCAGGTATTGAAAGAATTCTTACTAAGAATGGAGGTTTTTTGCTTCCAGTGTGCTGTTTTCCGTAAGGTTGAGGGCTTGCAGTACGTAGAAGTTGGTAGAAATTACTGTTCTCTCACCAGATGAATTGTAATTTAAAGGAAGTCTGACGCTGCACAGAAAACCTAGCAAGATTTTAATTCGTGTCCGCATTCTTTTCGTAATTTGCTAAGGAGGTGATTGAGGATCCTGATAGTCGCTAACAAACTGATGACATTTTGTAACATGCATCAACTTCTAATTTACAAAGTTATCATCATTTTTCTACCTTTTACTTTTTCGAACGTGATAGTTGTGAGCTCCAATGGTAGTGGAGCAATAATTGCTGAGTTCATGCTAATCCTATGTGCGAAAGATGTAGCTCTCATACGTCGGTGAAATCTGATTTGAAACGCATCACTAAGATTTAGGTTTGTACCTCTCAAGCAATATCAATCATGAAAATTGTAATAGTCATGATTGCGAATAGGATTCGTTCTTGAAAGGGCCATAGTCATTCATGACTTACACAGTAAGAATCAGTCAAGAAAATTGTTTTGGCTGTGACTTCATGATTTGTGATTAGGAGTCATTATAGCAAACTGTAAATCATAACTTATGATTAGAAATCATTATGACTGCACGTAACTGCACGACTGCATCTATGATTAGGAATCATTATGAAAAATTATATAATAAATTATAATAGTCGTGATCTGTAATTAGGGATCATTGTCGCAAACTATGATAGTCATGATGTATGAATAGAAAGTGTTTTCCTTCCTGACGAGTTTATTGTTGTGTTGGTCAGTGCCATTCAAGAGCCCCCCGCGCTACAACCCACGGCGGCGGGTGTCGGGGGCACCGCTCCTCCGCGCCACCAGCGACCCGCGCCTCGAGAACCCGTGCGTCCACAAGCCCCCCAGCCCCGCCCCCTCCTCCAGGTGCCTCGTCTGGTCTGGCGCCGTCTTCTTGTCATTCTCGGTCTTCGTGTCATTCGGGGCCTTTATGTGATTTTCGGTCTTTGTGTCATTCGAGGCCTTCATGTCATTCTCGGTCTTCATGTCATTCTCGGTCTTCATGTCATTCTCGGTCTGCATGTCATTCTCGGTCTTCATGTCATTCGTGGTCTTTACGCTGCAGTTGAAATAAAAAAGAATTATTTTTGAACATGCACTACTTTCACGGTCTGCACCCATATGCTAAAAAATAAGACGCAATTGGAAGCATACTGTGTTTTTTTGTAGTACAACGTTATCAGTAACAAAAAAGTATTCCGTACGTGGTGCAAGTCTTAAGAAACTTCTAAAACGATCAACATTCAAGCGCACGGGCAGCATTATAACAGTGAGTGCGAGTACATACCAAAAGTGAATTACCCCACCAGTTTCCTCTGACTGACATGCTGCCCTGTCTCGGTGCAGGTCGATACCTCCCTTCAGCTCAGCGTCCTCCCTGAGCGAGGCCAGCACAGGTAGCGGCTCCACCGCCAGCAACAACAGCAGCAACGCACATCCCGGCGACTGTGATCATGACAGCCACAGTGAGTTGTAGTAATAATGTAACTCTATTACTCCACATGAACTGTGTTTGTGGGCAACGTGCTAGCAGCCCTTTCGTGTTTTCTGTATCCCTTGTCTGGGAAGTTTTATTTATAACTGTACTAATAACAGCGTTACCTTTGGTTCTTTGTGTGCTTCTTAGTGTTACGGATAGTTATGTTTTTCTCCGTGGTGTGAAAGGTTAAGCATTACACTATGGTCAAATACGACCCTGGTTCAATCCAAGGTCGGAACTCACGGTATTTTCATCTGAGTGCCGCTCCCTAATGAATAAAGCCAACGAAGGTGACTAGTATGAAATACAACTCAGAGTAGGACGTCTATACTCATAGAGCTTAAATCATTTCTATAACTCAATTGTATTGAAGGAAGATTTTTCCTACATATATTTGTTTCAGTGATAGCTTTTTGTATCGATATCCCTAAGAGAAACACTTATAAACGCACTAAATTTTATCGCTTCAATTGAATGAAATATTTTTTCTGGCTTGCCGAAGATGCTGTTGCATATTCGGCTTTTCATCCTGTATTGTAAAATATAGATTCAATTTTTTGCGTAAATATTCAAAGCTTTCGGGTGAAAAATCTGTTTTGTATCAGAAACAGGAACCTAAATAATAAAGTTCTCTCTCTTCCCCATCGCAGCCTTGTCTTCTATGTATCTTCAAACAATATTTAGCTCATTCTAGGCTCAGGGAAGATGCACTTGGGTGTTTTAAATTTAATTTTTGGCTTGGCAAAAATTCATGGCTTCATCTTGACCCAGATTCTAATAAGATCGTGCCCATTGACATCAAATGTCTGCTAAAAAACTTGCTTCACCAATTTAACCACGCACAAGTCCCTGCAGCCCACATTTCACAAAAGATTCTTGCTGTGACAAAATTCATCATCATGAAACTTGCACTGCAACACTGTGCTTTTTTCTGCTGCAGGCGGGTACGACAGCAGAACTCAGCCAACTGGAGGAGGCGACGCTGGGCGAGAGACGTTCAGCGACACCAGCAGCGGTATCTGCAGCAGCTACCACGGCAGTGGGAGCGACGGTCTCCCATCCAGACCAGGCCCCCACCCTTACCAGCCAAACGTGAGGAAGCTTTCTGCCTTGTTCTTGGCTTCGTCATTGGCGTTGTAAATTTTGTTTCCTTCTCGTGTTGTTGAACTTAGCTCTAAAGCACTTGACTGGGTATTCAGTATGAATGTACCTCACATGGGTTGATATTCGACACCTTCTGTTGATGAATTGGAACTTTTATACGATGAACAACTTCCTGACGATTTTAATTTAGACCATTCCTGTTAGTGATGAACGTTTCATCTCGTAAATTTTTTTCATGTTTCATATTTTGAAATGCAAGAATTTGAGCTGCACACTCCCTAACTTGGTTCACTAAACGCGTGTACGTTTTTATCAACTTTATTTCACTATTTTTTGAAGTTCATGCTTCTTATTTTTTGCGCACTTGCCAATCTATAACCAATCCCACACACGTTTTTACCCTTCAGAACGTGCATGGGAACGTGGCAGAGGCCGATGAAGAAGAAGAGGAGGAGAGTGAGAGCGAGTCTAACAACAGCAGCAGCAGCAGCGAGGGCAGCGGCAATGGTGGAGGTGTGAGCTGTCTCACGTACGACGTGGGTACGCTGGTCGTGTGCGTCAAGCAACAGATTGCCGTCGACTCGTCGCAACTCTCCCTGAACCTCGGGGACATTGTGCAAGGTACGTGTGTATTGCAAATCTTCGTGTAATATCCGAATAAATTTCTATTAAAGTTGGTGAAATGCGGCATATGGTTGCGAGACAAGAACATGAAGGTAATAATTGCTCTTGGTTGCAGTGAGCGGGAGCACAGACGACGGACTCCTGGAGGGCACCACGAGAGGCCTGACGGGCACCTTCCCGCCGTCGTGTGTGCAGCAGGTGCGCCTGCGCAATCCGCACAGCGGCCGAGACTCCTTCGCCCAGCAGCAGGTGACGCTCTATGTCCTGACGCGTCATTGATTATCATAGGTTGCAATCTCAGTGATAGATTTTCATTGTTTGGAATTGAAAAATATTATTTTCTGAGCTATAATATCAATTGCTGACGCGGAATTGCGTGGTAAAAGTAATTACTGAGAACTTCATAGTGTTCTATATAGGTTATAGACAAATTTTGAACAATATTCATATTGTTTTGCCCCTGATGACGGTTATACGGTGCTATCTTATTGAACTGATATAATAAATTATTTAATGTAATGGCTCAGTCTATAAAATAAAATACTGGCATTGATTTACGTGGTATTCCAGTGATGAAATTTGTACACCATCCTTCTTTTCTACCTGCAGCGTTTCAGACTTTCAGCTAGGGGTTAAATATAGGGCTTGTCAGTTTCAAATATGTTAAATTAAATGCTGTCATGTCTTCCAACGTGAGTTTATAGTTTGATTAAATGTACGGTAGTATCTCCCATGATCGTACAAAGAATCGTATTTATTTACTACACTTTTTCGATATTCTCTCTACATAGTCATTCATCAAAATGGGGCTTCTTTTTTCCTTATGAAAAAGAACGTTAAAAATACCTTGGGAGCATTCTATTTATATTTTACTTTTGTAATTTACATCACTTGTATTTTTCATCATACGTGAAATAAAATTGGTTGTCAGTGAAAAATGTTTTGCTTCGAGTGAAATAAGCCTTTTTTGAGCTGCTGCGTACTGATAATTTATCTCTGCTATAAAACTAAAATAATGAATTCATATGAAAAAATCAGCAACGATACGACCATCCTCATTAAAATTTGCAGGTCAAACCATTTATTCCTTCGTATTAATTTTCTATTGAGCCTCAATATTTAACTAAATGTTATCTAAGATGCTGAAATTAAAGTTGAAAAAAATTCACATGAATTTTTTCCCCACGCAGTTGATCAGGACGAAGAGCCACAGCGGCTACGGCGCCGACCTCCCCCCAGCACCTCACGCAGGCGCCACTCACTACGGCACCGCCCCTCGAGCGCGCAAGACGCAGTACGTCACATCTAGAGTACAAGCACAGTTCTCATGAGCTGAATGTTTGTGCCCATTGCTAGGGGGACCACACAACTTTCTGGGCCGACCTGAAGTGGGTCGTGTGACAGAGAGTGTGTTCTTTACATTCTCTGCTCTGGTCACTAAGCCGGGGATAATTTATTTACTTCCTTTGGCCGTCAGGGTCTCACTCTCTGGTTCCATGTGTGAAGTTATCAAGTTTCTAGTAGTAGCTAATGTGTCAAAGATTTAAAGTATAATCAACGGTTCCATTAAAACTAAGTAAACGATAACTCACTTTCAATTTGGCGGTAAATTCACTTCGTAAGCATTGTTATTATCATTATAATTATTAGTCTGAGACTTATTTCAAGGATAATTTTTCGAAAACAAAAAAGGAAATATTTAATTTAGGTTGTAGTATACTCTGTAGTATACTCACACAGTATACTCTGAGCATAATAACGCAAGATAGAAAGAAAAGTGAAGAAAGGAGAAAAAAAAGGTTGTGAAGTCAGCATGAAAACTAAAAGCAGCAAAATGGGCACAAAAGATAGAACTCCTGAAGGCCTATCTCTGGCTTGACAACTTCGTGAGCGCTGTTATTTCAATTATCTCACCTTTATATTTTTTTATAAATGCTACAAAGTAGGTGAGACTGACCTTTGTTTACATTGATCAATTGTTACCCTCTCTATAAAAACATCTCATTGGGAGCAATTATTTAAATTTGCTGTGACAGTCATTTGAATCTTCCTCGGCTTCCAGCCTACCAGAAGAATAACTACTACTAGAATGCGTACTTGGATATCGAACACGTTCCTCAAAATCTCCACCAAACTCTTGTCATTGTTACGTGCAGAATGCCGCTGAGCCGCACAGTGGTGTTGCATAGGGGCAAGAAGGGATTCGGGTTCGTGCTGCGAGGAGCTAAGGCCATGTCTCCCCTCATGGAGCGGCTTGGAGACAAGGGGGCGGTTGCCCTGCAATATCTCGATGACGTCGACCCCGACGGAGTGGCAGACCTCGCCGGGCTCAAGAAGGGAGACTATCTGCTCAAGGTTTGCTGCTGATCCTTTAGTTCTTCTTCGGCATACCCGTTGTCCATCCTTAATAGAAATTTTTAATAAGTATACGGAGCAGACACTTCTCCTAGGTGGGTCTAAGGTCATAGAAATTCCCCTAAAATGTGTTCCAGCTGTAGAGTAAATTATGAAAGCAATACCTCGGTGTTAAATATTCCGTTTGGCTGTATCCTCTTGGGCGCCAAAAGTTAGATAGTTTCCCTATTTTAGGGTTCTGAGGGCCGTGAGTTCCAAGGCTTTTATTCCGGAGAATCTTCCTGATTTTTTTCAGGGATATGAGAGAAGTCAGTTGCTGAGTATTTATTTTATTAAGGCGAGGGCTTTTCAACAGTTTCCAAGTTGCGAATATTATTCGGTAATTTTTGGGGTCCGATCTGGTTACAAGGTTTGAAGATTTGAGCTGGTTTTTCAAGCTTTCTAAATTTGAGTCGAGAGGAATCAAGCTAAGTTTTTCGCGCTGGTAATACAGGCTTAGAAAGTTAGAGGCGAAATGAAATTCGAGCTGCGAATTTTGAGCCGATATAAAAATCAAGCTTTGAAGTTTTAGAGCCGACGAATTCTAGCTAAGGAGTTTTCGTTTTCGTATTTCCATTCAAGTTTTCTTCTTAGTTTTGCGATTGAAGTTTTTCTTCACAAGTAGTTCTTTTTCTTTCCAAATTTTGAGGATCGTGATGAAAGTAGGCTACTCAAGTATCTGTGATACGAGAGCTTAGTTATGCGAGGAGAATTATTTTCCCTCCGGTTAAATTATATAAGCACAAGTCGGCATTTTTGACAATAGCCTGACACTCGGGATTAACTCAAGTTGCTAAACCTTAAAACACTCGAATGATAGTGCGTGTCTCAACGACGCGCACTGATATACGTATACTGTGAACGTCAGTGCGTGTCTCAATGAAACGCAGGAATAAAACCACTAAAGTTGAGAACCACTCAAAAGTGGTTCGTAAAAATCACGTATGTTATTTGATACGTGAAATTTTTTAAGTACGGCACTGTTGTCATTCAATTTTATACAGTAATTGTTACAGTATTTTTAATTTTGTACTTAAAATAGGTATTATTTTTAAGATGTATGTTTCATAGTAAAAAGTTCCTAAGAATCCGAAGACCTGATCGATTTCCGAGAATTGATAGAATCTGTCTGGTCCCGGTGTTTACTGGAATCATAAATCAGTTCTCTTTGGCAGCCACGCTATCGGTGTTTCAGCCCGTTAGACATAGAAAAGTTTCAGGCTGTCCTCCTTGGTTGAAAAATATATTTTTTGAAACATGACAACTGAAAGTTCCTGTGAGGAAGTACATAAAAATCATTGGCATACTAATTTGAATTTTTATAGTACTTACGAGGGATGAGTCAAACTCCTGAAGCTTCAAATTTGTTTTCTGAAGATTAATTTTTTTCATTTATCTGAGAAAATGATCGATATCTTTTACTAGTGAACATCTGTCTTGATCTTGGTAGTGTAAATATAGATTGAGCAGTCATGTGTGATGGATCGATCTACGAAACGATTAAAGAAATGAGAGAAAGGAAAAATTTCACCCATTAAGTTGTCCCTCTTGAAAAAGCTGTTTCTTAACTTCAACTGATGTCTTATACCAGGAAAACCTCAATGCTGGGTGATGATAAATTATGGTATCAGCATAAAAATTTGATATTTATTTTCACCGGATATTGAATCAAATCATAGCACGTTGAAGTAAATAACCGGATACTATTATAGATTATCGCATATTATCGTAATTAATCATATATTAGCCTTAAGTATCATTCATTAACATTAATCCTCGTACACCGCAAAAAAATTCCACAGAAATTTTTCATACGGATTTAAATAACGCTCAGTTGAGTGCAATGTTAGTTTGGTCCTTCTAGGATCCAGGGGCGCATCTGCAATAAAAATGTTGTCCGAGACAAACTATACACCTATTGATGGTACAATTCGTTTTCAGATCAACGGAGAAGATGTCTCGCAAGCGTCCCATGAGCACGTAGTGTCTCTCATCCGCAAGAGCGCCGACCTCGTCGAGATGACAGTGGTTACCCCCACAGCGGGCGTGCTGCCCGAGGCTCCTCCCACCTCGTTCAGCCCCCAAAAGCCTCCCTTCATCAGCAATAATGCCGTGAGGGGATCGCAAACCCTGCCTCGCAAACATAACTTCTGTGAGTAACACTAGCTAATGAATCTGTTATCGAAAAGGATTCTTATCTAAATAGTGTAAAAATGCATAATTAAAAGCAGAAATGAGTTTAGTTGTATGGTTATCATGTATTGCTTTTTAGTCTTTACTTTTCGTACCATGTAACCTTTCTAGAAATTACTACCATTTTGTTGTTATATCCTTTTAAATAATCCTAAATACAAATATTACTTTTAAATTGACTGCAATTATGTGAGAGTTAAATATAAAACGATCAAGCTCCAAATACTCGCATTTGGATTATCATTTTGTAAATGTCTTGTAACACCTATGCATTTTTCATTTTACCATCAAACTCATTTATCAACAAACTTAAGGGTGGAACATTCATTTGATAAGAGTGCATCAGAATCTTTTCAAAAATAACGAATTTAAACCGATCAATTTTCATTATGCTAGTATTGCTCGAGGCGCATCTTTATCACTTGAAACTTCCATTAAGAAAAAAATATTACTCAAAATGAGCTCTCCATGAACAACAGCTATTACATTCAATAAACCAAGTAGACGAAATTCATGTACGTCAATAACTGTTTAAATTCTACTTCCACTGTGCGCATTTACTTTTATATCAAAATACGTAAATTCACAAAAACAAAACCCTATAAACCTTCTTCTGGAATTAACTAGCGATGACTGACTCGTTAGCGCGCTCGGCGTCGCAAGCAAACACCCCGCCGGCGCCGCCACCACGCGACCCGAGCACGAGCCTGAGTGTGGGGCGGGCCCGAGCGAGGAGTGTAGTGGGCAGCCTGCAGCAGCACAGTGCTGGTCAGTGCTCGGCTATTCAGTGAGGGGGACTAGCTCAGGAGGGGAGCCACTGAGGGGACAAACATCATGAAACATGCATTGTCTTATTAGGAAATTGTTCATTTTGCATGCTTCGAACAAATGAAAAATTCTTGTACGTATAATGATTTCGCACGAGTGCATTATGAACAATTACGTTGTGGATAAAATACATCAAATCTCTCATGGAAATTTAAGAATTCATATTCCTCTAGATTGAGGATCAAGAAAATATTCGTACACAGTAAATATTAGATTTACAATTTTCAAATTTTATATTATTTGTACGCATTCCTTGCAGAAAGTTCGAACGTTTCTATTGATGGCAGTTATTTTTGCCTGGAAATCACTCAAAATCTGTAACATATTGAAGTTTTTCGTTATAATTGTATTGTTACGCTGTTATAATATACCAAAATTTGAAAGCAGTTGAATTATGTAAGAATCAATTCATTTCAATAAAATTGTTAGCTGCAAGCTTTGTTACTGTTAGGCAATATTATTGAATGTCAAACGAATACTCAGACTTAACATCATGTAAAAATTTATTGCGTTACTTGAAAATTTAAAAATTTAGATCCAATCGGCAGCTCAAAAAATCATCCCTGAGCTGAAGAAGGCATGCGAAGAATATACTAATTTAAACATGCTAATAGCCAACTGATAGGTACAGAAAAAGACTGATTGCTATGGAAATCATCAATGGCTAGGCTATAAAGTATTTAGTGATGGTTTTTTCTTGTACGGGTGCTACAAACATAAATATATTTGTGTGATAAAATTTGTTGCAAATATTTTCGTTGAGTTTTCCTGGTATATTTACCCTTTCTGCAGTTGTATGGAATTATCCCAAGGATGACTACTCGTCGATTTGCTAGATGCATGTTTTATAAAAAATATCATGGTTTACGAGTACTTTGTGTTCTCTACAGTATGCGGCGCATAAATTTTCACCAAAGAAACGAAAAACTTTAGTAGTGTGTGTAGTACAGAAGAGGAAAAGTTGGTTTCAAATCATTGAGAAATTGCCTCAAATATATCTCACGGCTCTGAAATGCGGCTGACTTCATTAGTTTAAATGACTATTGCTAATTTATTTTGATGGTAGATAGAAACAGCTATCACTCTTATCTAGAGAGAAAGTACAAGTGTTTGCTCTGCACATTTTTCAGTTCTCTGAGCAGAATAGCTACTGCCCTAACCTGGTGAGAATGTGTCAGTAAACTTTCCCTCTTCGTTATGGAAATCTGGTGCCTTCTGGCCAACTCGTGATACACTGACGAATGCTGCATTTTTCTTTCAGATATTCTCTAAGAACGTTTGTTCACATTTACTGCACTTTTACAGTTTCTATAACGCGAGATATTAACCTCATATCCCTATACCTTGCATGTAACATGCATGATTTGTCATATTTCAGTAACTTCTTTTTGGACCAATAGAACTTCTTTTTCAAATATCAAATCAAATAGAAGTGATGTAAACATGTAGAATTCAAATTCGATTTAGTAATGCATTGCACAGTATTATAATTTCTAAAAGGAAAACTTGACTGCTTTAAATTTGTTCGCAAAATCCCCTTCGGTAATTATGAAAGGCCAGAAAAGATTGGGCTGCTAAAAATGGGCGTCAGTAATGAACAAAATCATAGTAGAGTATGATATCAGAAAAGTTCCAAGTTTCTAGAGGTAAGGTACAACTTGGCTTAATTAGTCTTAACCTTCATAATCTTGTATTCTATCAGCAATAAAAATCTACAATTCACAACCAGTGGCGCGCTAGGATAACATTACTTACATTCAGCATTGCTGGAAATCTTGAATTCACCTTTCTATTGGTCCTGTCTTTACACATCCCAACCAACAAATTTCCGATTCCCCAGATTGCTCGGAGAGTCTGTCTCCTTCCTCTTCCTCTGGCCTCCCCAAGCTTGCCTCGATCAAGGCACGGCCCGCCTCTGCCCTACGCATGACTGCATCGCAAGTTGAAGAAATGATATCACAAAATTCGGCAGGCTCCCTTCCTCCCTCCCCCAGCAACTCATCATCCGATGCTCGACCTCCCCGAGTCTATGCGAGCGTTGCTGAGATGAAGAAAGCTAAGGTAAAGTTCGTAATTGCTTGACCTTCGATTTGCTTTTATGAACGAGTAGGGTTTACACTAGGAATCGTGTTTCTTGTATGTGAACAACAAATTTGCACTTAAAATTTGTTAATATTCTTACTCCAAAATACATGCCTGGCGTCGCAGGTTACAGTTGCCCTGTAATGGTTAGGTTCTTGTCGTTTGCCTTTATTGTAATTAATTCTCTCGTTCTTTTGCCTCCATGTGTTTCGGTTCTACTTAATTTTGGCAGCTTACCGTTGTAGACCTGTAGAAAGTGTTGGAATTATTCTTCCTCATTGCACAATCTTGAGAGTTTTGTTTAGAGTGTGTATGATATTTTATGTTATGTAACGGATTGTTTACTGAGCAGGCACTTCGTTCTCGACCGCCCGCCGACTCCCGCCTTCACAAGGTTTTCCACTCTACGCCCGACCTTACGCCAGCACCCGCCTTTACAGCCCCCGGCGCCCTCTCAAGCGACCTGAGCCTCCAGTCTTACCCTGGGAACAGCATGACTTTGAACCACCCCAATTCTCGCCATTCTATGGCAGACCCTCCACAGGAGGAATATTCAGGCTCTAGCCCTGCTACTGGTTTCTTTCCAAAACGTGTATCTCAGTACGACGGAGCGATGCATGGGAGCTTAGACCACAGAAGGCTCAAGAGATCGCAATCTGCCATAAACTCTAGCCAACTTATGAGGGATGACGGTACTGTCTCTCCCAACGCTGGCGCTGGCCAGCTCGTGAAAGTTGACATTAGTCGCTCTAGCAGTGAGTATGCCAGCGTCGCTCAAAGTGTCAAGAGCCCTGGCGATCCTGACTCCAGCCCTACATCTCCAGGTATCATGTCTAGTTTCAGGCCCTCAGATTCTGCTAAATTGTATGCATCTCCTGAGGAAATTAAAAGTGTAGGTTACCGCAACCCTCAAATGCTTGCTCAACTGAACCGGGTAAAGAATAGCAATTACGCCACTTCAGCCAAGAGTAGATCCCAGAGTCTGCCTCCTACCACCAACAGACCTCCTGTTTCTCGATTACATTCTGACCCTTATGCGGAGCCGATGGACAAAGCAGCCTCACAAGGTGACAGCCCCATCGACGATGATGACTTGCCCCTGCCACCTCCTCCGCCTGAAGCAGAACTTATCACGTATGCAAAGCCTCAAAATAACAGAATAGTTGCCGATGCAAATTATACTCTAATGACTACTTCATGTATAGTTGACAAATCTGGTCCAATTTATGACCAAAGTAAACAAATGAGTGCCTCTTTCACAGGTCCTAGCTCTTCTCAGTATACTAGCAACTGTGGTTACAGCTCTGAAGAAGAGAACACTTACAATCCACAGTATGGAGATGAACTGAATTCTCGCACCATTAAGCGCAAGAAACATTCTGTTGCATTCGCTCCTAACCTTGTGAAGTCTGAAGACAACATTAAATCAAAGGAAGCATCGCACTATGCTGCGCCAGTTGCCTCGACTGCGGCCACTACTAACCTTACTGCGTCATCAACTTCGTCTCTTTCAAAGCCAAACCCGGCAGACCGGGCCGAGAATTTCAGCGATTTAATTGCCAAAAAAGCCGAAGAAAGAAGGGCAAGGTTAGAAAACGGTGGAAATTCTTCGGCTCCTAGCTCTGCAAATTCTAGCCCAAATAGAAAGACAATACCTCCAAAAGCAAATAAAGGTCTTTCTGACGCTATCCTTGAATCAGCTCTTTTCAATAAACAGAAGGAAAAAGTTTCCAATGGAGATAACGTAGGCTCCACTGAAGCAAAGGTCAAAACTGGATCGGTTGCAAACATATTGCAAAAAATGAAGAATTCTAAATCCTTCCCGAGCGAGCTCACGCAGGAAGACGGAGAAAATTCTTCCAGCGGTGTCAGTTCTGATCAAGAAATTCAGCAAGATGGATCTTTTGTTACAGTTATCAACACTGAATCTAATTCAATCTCTGAAGCTAAGCCAAAACCGGTAATGCCTAAGTCGAATTCTGTCGAAGAATTTTCTGTGTCATCGGAAAGCTCAGAAGATGCCAGCGACAGGACATGTATTCTCACGAACGATAAAACTTCAACCGAGTCATCGTCAGAGAGTACTTCTCTAGCAGTGAGCAAAAGACCCGGTACTCGCTCAAGAAATGTAGCTTATGTTTCTAAGCTCCCCGGTTCGCAGGATTCATTTGAGAATCTGCCATCAGTTGCAGCAGCGAAAAAGAATGGCACAACTGTGAAAATCGTGGGAGAAGAAGCTATTGCTGATCTGAGTTCATCTAATCACTCGCTACCAGCCTCTCATCCTTTGGCAACCTCTCAGCCTCTTCCAGGGCATTTGCAAGAAGCCATTCATCCTTCTAACACTCATGTTGGACAGGCCAAGTTTTCAACGTTACAACGACCTCAATCAAACTCAAAACGGTTCACAAAAGCTGGAAGTGATCCACCGTCTGGCCAAAATTATGCAAGTGGCGGCACGTTAATACGGAGTCGGTCCATTAATCGAGACGAATTGAATTTGAACTCAGGCTCTGCTACGCTTGATCGGAACTTTCATCAGGCTAACAAAGGCGGTAATTCATCTGGCAAAGCCGAATACGAGCGAAGTATTGATGAAAGTCTTCAGCTCATAAGAATGCACATGAACTCTTTGAATGAAGTCAATTCCTTGGCTGGAATCAAAGCGTCTCATCCCCTAAATGAAAACCTAAGAGAGACCAACTCACTCTCTCCAAACGCCAACAAAGAACCGGCCGGTGCTAGGGTGGAAGAAGTGCTCGCTCCTCCTCCTCAGTTTTCTGACACTTCAGGAGGGCAATTCCGTCGCAACGGTTCGGAAGAGCCTCTTTCAGGCCGAGTTAAACCGTCGGTCTTGCGAGAGGACGAAGATGAGTCTGACCTGCCAATCCGTGTGTTTAAACGCAGCAATAGGAGAGTCGAGGAGGAATTTGTGGCTGCGGCAGATGACGGGCGCTCTTTTAGATACAAAACTCTGGACGAGTGGAGCACAAAAGATACTACGGACTGGCTGGAATCGTTGTTCATGCCTGAGTACAAGGACTCTTTTGAAACCAAGCAAATAGATGGTGCCAAATTGTTGAAAATTAATAATGAATCTCTCATTAATCTCGGCGTGCGTCGAGTTGGTCATAGAGTTAACATGGAAAAATCTCTGAAGCGTTACAGACCCATTGAAAGAATTGATTTGTAATTTTGTTTTGAATATTGAAGTACGTTAGTTAATGCTAGGCGAATGAAGAACAATAACTTTCCTAGCTAGCATTATCATAAACGAACTGCTTTTTTAGTTCGTGGAAATACTTTTTTATCTGAATGCTTATTTTGTATTTTGTTGATGCATGAACTTTCTTGAAACTTCAATTGTAATTTTTGTAATGTTATTTTATTGAAGGAAACTGCTTCATGAAAGACACTCCAATTATCTATTGCCGCTGTACATACTGTAGCTATATATATAGAGCTTTGTAATTTGCTGTCACCTATACTGCTCTCTCATTATTATATTTTCTAGTTAATACGAGTATTACAACTGGAAAAACTAGGCTTCGGCAGAGTTGTTTATTACCTTTAATTTTACTTCCAACCCCGTTGTCATAAAATTTACTCCGCTATTGAAGACGTGAAAATTTACCAGACCTTTCATGGATTTAGCAATCCTTAACAAAGTGCGTTTCGTTATTTTAAATATATTGCTAGCGTCCAAACATAGAATAGAAGCAAAATACTGATTTATTTTTATTATGGTTAAGGAGAGTGAATACTGTATCAAATCAGTAGACGAGTGAGACTGTTAGAAAGCCGGAGGGAGACGTTGTTCTGGAGCACTTGGTTAAGAGTTTGATTTCTTCTGCGCTCTTGCAAGCAGGAGCTAAAGTGTGCAATTATTATTTATTTACTAGGAAATTAATTGGTCAAGTAGGCGTCTTACTGTGCGCTTAGTTTTTAGATTTATTTGATTTGCAGTTTAATCTATAAATTTTGACTAGTTGACTTGTTCGTCTTGCGTATGGGACTACACGCCATGAGCGTAGCATGTACTTGTTTAGTTCTGGCGTCCACTTGAATACGGGTCTTGTCTCAAATGAGCCTTAGATTTCATAGTTTACATCTGTCGTATCCGTTTACAATTTGCTCAATCGGTTCTTATGCAAATTCCACCGTTCATGTGGACTTCAAAAGCAGTTGAGAAGATTGTTTTAGCCTTACCAATGAAACTTTCCCCATTACTTGGGGCTTGTTCTTCCTTAAGAAAATATTGCTTTGAACTTTTTTAATCCGTGCGTGTCTCATTTTTTTATTAATTGGAGATCGTTGAAGCTATTCATGTACCGTTAGCCTAATTATTGACTTCCAAATTGTTGTTCGTTCAACGTTGACGTGTCTACGGATGACGCACGCACGTGTTGTATATGTTCGCTGCTCAATTATAATGTAAAGAATAGAATGTACCTTACAACGACCTCACGTCCACTCGACCTAATTTCCCACGATGTTCCCACACTTCATCGCATTCGCAATACCACGAACGGGGCTACTAGATTTGTCTTTTTCTCTGGAATTCTCTAGTTTTAACTTTTTTCAAACAAAATCTCCCACAAATCAGCATCTAGTAACGCTACATGGTTGCCGAATGTTGAAGGGTTGTCATGACTATATTTGATCTGAAAAGAGTCCAAATTAAAAATGTTAATGAAAACAGCTAACCCAGTAACCGTGATCACGAGGCTTCTCGTCTGCAGCACACCAGAGTAGGGTCCTCATTCGGGCCGCTCGAGCTGAGGCCTTCAGCCAACATCCACTGATTCTCACCTGTGCGTGAGAGCGTTACCTCTGTCATTTACAGCTTCATTTTTTTTTGGTTGAGGTCTTTTTCTAATAAATTACTAAAAATGAATAGTGGGCCCGTCATTGAAATTAAATTACGAGTTAATCTTCAGCTCATGTGTCTATAATGTGTTAGCTTGTTCATAAAATTATGCAAGTGAGTGTGTTTATCCATGAACTACAATTTGAATAGAATTATCATAAATTGAGATAGTGTCATAATTCAAGTGATTTCCAGCTAGACACTGAGTGTGTTGATGTGGTTCTGGTATCATCGATCGTCCCGCCCATTAAATGTTGAATTAAGCGTTAGATGTGTCTCATCCCATCCGTTCCAGCTGTTAAGTTCCTCTTGTTATGCGTACCATATTTATTACAATATTTGCAGAGTAAACACCCTATTGAACTTCATGCTTAGTTCCTGTATTCTCTAAAATAAGTTCTATGATAAAATGAAAAATGAAGATAGAACTATTTGCATAGGAGGCATAAAGAGGTCGAATTCTTAGAGAATAACTGAGCGCTACTCGTGCGCGTTGTTGTCGAGCAGTGTTGTCAGCGCAGCTGAGAGGCGCGTTGGCCGAATTTTTTCTCGCGTCGATTTAAAGAAGAGACGAATAAGTACGACGAAGCCATGCAATCAAATCAATGAGATGTTTTTCTCATGAAGCGTCTCGCCAGCCCGACTCCTTTTTGGGGGCGAGTTGGGGTGTAAAGGGCCACAAGCTTTGTCTCGGATGAACACTGTTAAACTTTTGTACCGTCTAGTCTTTTCCTGTAAACCTTAAAATAAATAAGCAAATAAAACAATTCTTTCAATGAATCCTCTGCCACCGTTTGGTTCAATTCATGTAGGCATTTTCACAAATTGATTTCTTTTATTTTTACTCCCGTTAATCAGCAGCAACTCGTTTTTTTTGTGATATTAGCGGCTCCTGAAGGGGAGTACGCTGAAGAGGATTGCCGTCTGGAGTATCTCAGGAACTCGGCACTCCTCGAGAGAATTGAGCTGCTCACTGTACATTGAGGGGCAATGTTGATAGCGCCTGGCCTCGTCCATGTTGTTGAAAAATTAACGTTCCGGAATGACACCGATGAGGTACCCGCCCGATCGCTAAACTTTGAATACGAGTCAAGGGATATTATACTATCTCTCAAGAACGCACGAGTCCGACCACATCAAGTATATGCAATGCAACTCTGAATACCTACCCTAAGGCGAGATATCATTGAAATAGAGAGGATTCAGCATAAAGTAACGAAAATAATCATTGAACTACGTAACCTCAGTTGCAAGCGACGTCTTCTGCTGATTGAACAAAATTTCCTCTCTCACTCACTCACTCATTTCCATTGAACAGAAAATAATTGTGATGTCAATTAATAGGGACCTACAAACATCTTAATGGCTTTAATGATGTTACCCCAGAAGGATTTTTCAACTATGAAAAAAAATGCTCGAACAAGAAACAGCAACACCGGAAGCAGAAGACAATTGAATGTTTAGTTTTGATGTAATGAAATCCGTTTTCTTTAAGTTTGTCTATTCTCGTTTTGTTTCGAGAACGTAGCAGGCTTCTCGTGCAGTTACGTTCTTTGTAGAGGAACCTCGTTAATTTATCTATGTATCTTCAATTTATCCCGTTGTTGAGATGCTCCCTGTCATTTTTAAGACGTTATATGAATGAATCGTGGGTCTAAACTCATATGAATGAATGATACAATGGTGAAATGTGTTAAAAGTATGCTATACAGATGGAATGGCTGTATGCATATTTTTTAAGAACTGAAATCGCACTGCAAATGCATGCAAATGACACGAAACCATGTGCTTGGTCCTCAATTAGAGTTAATTATTTTTTGAAAATTTTATCGATGCTCTTAGTAGTTTAAAAATACAAGTGTGCTTAGATAATACTTGATATTTGCCTCAGAAATTATTCCGACCAAAATCTTAAAATTGATGGTACAACAGTTCTTGTGCGTATAGATGAAATTATAATTTATATGCGGAGGGTACTCGTATTTGCCTATTTTTCTATATGCGAAAAAATGTAAACTGAAAATGGCTGAGTAATAGCAAATAGGTGTTTCAGGGGTAGATGATATTCAAAAAATATTCAGGCATAAAATCTCATACTGAATTCAGACTTTGTCGCGTGAACATACTGAAACGATCAACCAAAATTATGTAAAATGAAACCTGGAAGAATTAGTTTAACTGAAAATTAGAACACAATTAATTTCAAGTAATTTCACTATTTTAAAACATATCATAGAAAACTTAATAATCAAATAAACACAAAACATGAAAATTTTTTTTAGAATTCATCTAGACTCAAACTTGGTCACCAGAGCTTTTTATTATTTCACACAAACCTTGGGTTTAGTATTTGATTAACGAAAAATGTTTGTCTATCAGTTGTCCGCTATGTTCAATCGTGCAGGAGCTGGAATGGAACATTTACCAGGATGTTAGAACATTCGTACAAATGAAATGCTTAAAATAAATATTTTCTCATTCTCTTTGGGTCAAAGAAATTTGTACAATAAATACTGCATTTTCAGATAACATGCAATTTAGAATTCTACATGCTCTCAGCCAATTTCAGAGAGTATTCATTAGTGTTCGCAGTTGTGGACACCCTGTGGTTTTGTACCTACTTATAAAAAATATTGTTTTTGAACATCTGTGTAAAGTTGGTGCACATCATTGGACTTAAGCGTATATCGGGAAGACAGCTTGTTTTCAAACAGTGATTCGTTCCAACCTTTTTTCGCTTCTAAGAACTACAAAGACGAAATGTAATATAAACTCGGGAGAGTGACGATATTTGCTCACGTTACATTCTGACGCACATTGTGACTCCGTATATGTAAATGAAGTCCAGCGAATCCGTCAAGGTTAGCAAAGAAGGTGAGACGTTTTGTCGACGATCAGTGACGCATTAAATTGCAACTAATGCTTGCGAGTGACCAGGCGCAAAACGAACTGACAAAACTCTACGGAACAAGTTCGCCATCAATCAGTGTCGAGGTATGTACATTGCACACAGTGATCAAATTACTTGACGGCGTCTAGCCCCTCCTGTTAATGTCAGGCTTTTTGAAACTATATAATGAATCCTCTTTTCTTGTTCTGATTTTGTGGCAACTTTATTTCATTTCATAAATTTGGTCTGTGAGAGAAACTGTTAGTTTTATCTGGAATTTCGAAGTTTTCTGCAAATGACCCTCACTATTTTCGGTGTGTTTTTTATGTCTTATAACTACTGTCATATTATTTATCCATAAATTCCCTTTGCATAACACCGTTGACGGAAATCAATGCCTCAGCACCAGCCGCTGTACATACAAAGTACTGCTCAGAGGAACTTTGATGACAAGGTGACGCAATCCAGCCTTGAAGAGGCAGCGCCACTCGCATGCCTGCTTTGGTTTCACTTCATTTTCTGCTGATGCGGTGTTCAAGTAACGATGAAGTAGGGCAAGAATTTTATGAACCTCCCAGGAAATTTTCCTTAAATCTATTTAAAATAATGAATAGATTCGTCCATCAACAACATATTTTTTAATTCGGAGTATATTTTGTTAGTAGGTTTTCCCACTTGGGAATTTCATCAGATACGATTCCGTATGGCAGAGTTAAAACTGCATCTGCACATTCGCGAGCAATTCATGTCGAGAATAGGTGCGACGACAGCTAATATGTGAAAATCCGCGATTTCGTCCAAAAGTGGATTACTATGTGACACGCGAAGCTGTTGCGCGTCCTGCATTGAAATGGATCAGTGCATTTTGATGCTCACTAATTTATTTAATTTTCTAGAAGCTGAACGTCAACTCTATAAGTGAGGAAAAAGAGTTTCTCTGAAGCGCTGATGAACACAATAAGGTCGACAGTTCGGTTATGGAGACATCATTGAAGCTCCGAAATGTAAATGTGCTATCCTATTTATAATAATCTGATCCTTTTATGTAAATCTTATAAAGAGTGAACTTTGTTCATTTACGCACATAATTAAGTAGGGGAGGCCTGTTGCGGGATTGTGGTTACGTTACGTATAGAAAATAAAAATCATCCCAAGTCCACTTGATTCCCTCAACTGAAAACTTTCGAAGCAATCACGA
This sequence comes from Morinoia aosen, assembly GCA_030386875.1. Taxonomy (NCBI): domain Eukaryota; kingdom Metazoa; phylum Arthropoda; class Malacostraca; order Amphipoda; family Talitridae; genus Morinoia; species Morinoia aosen. The sequence continues at coordinate 53,352,196 of CM059579.1, read as the reverse complement.
TACCAAAAGTAACTATTCTGGGCCGGATTTCCTAACACTACGTAGACCTGGCAACTTAAATTTATTCAGGTCGAACTGTCTAAATGGCATACTATTGATAAAATTGTCATTTGACACTTTTCAAAGGAAATATTCTCATAAAATTCCTCAGCAGCTGGCAGTCCTGCAAGATTGCGATCTCCGGCTGTTGTCGCAAAAAATTGACCGTAATCAGTGTTGCCAGAATTAGAAATGAGTTTGAAAATTTTATGGAAAAATAGGACTGTTCGTGAGGCCTCACAACAAATGGTCATAGCCAATAACGACCCCCATCCACCCTCTGTCAGGAGCAAGTCCACGTCTTCGCATTTCCCTCTCAAGCTTTCCTCCGTTTCTTTTATTTTCCAGCACATTTCATTTCGTAAATAATTCCTAACATTTTTAGGTTATGAAATGGTAGGTTAGATCAGAGCTTGTCAACCTTTCTATTGTCGTGTACCCCCTTGGCTTATTGGTATACCTTCATGTACCCCCAGCGCAGTTAAAGGTTTAAGAAACTATAAAAATACACTCAATGATTAATTGTTATATATACTTATATGGTTTTATGTAAATATATACTGTACGTTTTAACATATGAAGTATGCCAAATGAACCCCTAGGGGTACATGTACCCCCGGTTGAGAAGCCCTGGGTTAGATCATGGTAGGTTAGGTTTGTATAGATTTGGTTTGAATACATTAGGTTTATATAGATTAGGTAGGTGTAGGCTAGGTGCGTGTAGGTTGGGTGCGTTTAGGTTGGGTGCGTGTAGGTTGGGTGCGTGTAGGTTGGGTGCGTTTAGGTTGGGTGCGTGTAGGTTGGGTGCGTGTAGGTTGGGTGCGTGTAGGTTGGGTGCGTGTAGGTTGGGTGCGTGTTGGTTGGGTGCATGTAGGTTGGGTGCGTGTAGGTTGGGTGCGTGTAGGTTGGGTGCGTGTAGGTTGGGTGCGTGTAGGTTGGATGCGTGTAGGTTGGGTGCGTGTAGGTTGGGTGCCTGTAGGTTAGAGTGTGCATAGTTTAGGTTTATATATGTTAGGTGCGCGTAGGTTAGGTTCGTATAGGTTAGGTCCGTACAAGTTAGGTTAATGTATGCAATGATTGCAGAGGTAGAGTTTGTATAAGTCAGGTTAATGATAATTAGGTTATACAGGGAATTTAGTACAGGTTGCAATAGGTTATTATAGGTTATGATTGGTTAGGATAAGTTACGATAGGTTATGATTGGTTAGGATAAGTTACGATAGGTAATGTTAGGCTAGATAACACAGAATTAGGTCGGGTCGGGATGGGATGAATTAGGGTAGAGTTTAGTGGGATAGGAAAGGTCGAATTTGGGAGGGGTTTTCAAATTTTAAAAAATCTGAATTATTCACAGGTCAACCTAGATTCTACTTATTGTGTATAGTATGTTGGCTACGGTTTGTTATCTGTATCACGTGCAAATTTCCTCGTTTTGATTTAGTGAAAAACGTGAGAGAGGACTTGGCTGTGTTAATACAACGGTTGTTAGCGACTCTAGAAGTGTAATTTTATTATTTCGGTTTAAAATACATATAGCAGTTGTTCTGTAATTCTTGAACGCTCACGTCTATGTATTCGCCTCTCCAGCTTTGCGCCGTTGCTTGCATTTTTCTGCGCATTTCATTTCGACAATATTTACAAACGTTTTTATTAATAATATTATTAACGTAGTTGCTGATTCAATGTACAGCCGTACCCTGAATATGTATTTGAGATTTATTTGTTATATCTTTCGTGTCTCGCGAACTTTCTCCGATTGAATTTCTAAATGCGTTAATTTATGTGGAGAACGTTGATCGCTTCGATAACCAGAATTACCCTCTCGGGATGACATTGGAAAGGCAATAAGTTTAGGTTAGTTAGGTTTGTCTATCCAATATTGTAGGTACCAGCGTCCCCATATCGTGCAACGCTTTCGTTGATCATATAAGCGCAACATTATATGCGATTCAGGAAATTGCCTATTCTAATCCTGCAGTTTGACTCCACAAACTAAAATTGAGAAATGAGATTGAAGGAGTTTATTGGATGGTTGTAGAGAATTTTATTTCAAGGGCCGAAGAAAAATAAGTGTTGCAGTTTCATTGTTTATTTTCATATCAGTGAATACTGAACAGTCACCATAAAATGATATATGATTGTCAACGATAAACTAGTTTGTACACTATCACCACCGTATCGACAACTTCAAATGTATCCCCCAAGTGCAGTCATTTTACGCTGGGAAAGTTGTCTAATTAATCTTTTGCTCTTTTCAGTGTGAAAGGGTTGTTAAATTCACAAGAATTATAGGCACTTGCTTCTAAACCGTCTCAAACCCTGCACTTAACCGAAGAAAAAAGTTAAGGTAAATAATATGAGTATAAAACACTCTAAGGCGCCCGGCTTACATTTTAGTACACATGAGTCACGTTGCTCATCCTTAATTAACCCGTGTGATCAACCTGTACTATACCAGCGCGCTTTATGTATCCTCCTCATCTTCGAGATCAAATGGCGCAATCCCTCTGGTTGTAGGGGGCATGTCGCCGTCAACCCTCGGGTCATCATAATCTGACTCTCAAGTATCGCTCCATGCTAACACTTCTTTCGTGTTGTTAATACTGAGTGTTGGCTTTGGTTAGGGCTAGGACTCCTGAACTATTTTCATCTTCAGTATTTGTTGATGGGTGTTTTTCGAACGAGTATGTTCTGGTTTCCAAAATTCTTCAGCGCTACTAACACAACACGCTTGTGAAAACTACATATCCTCTCTCGGTGTGTAAAAACTCTACTACGCGTTGTGTATGACTGTTACCTAGTACTACAAAGGACCTTAGTTGGAATGCACTACCACGTTCTACGACTGCGCTACAAACGCTGAAACTATGTCAAGTGCAAAACTTGTGTGTGCACTCCACTAAATAAAAAGTAGAGTTGATACGATCTAGGAAGCTCCGTAAAGAGAATCGTATATGCCATACTGAAGTAAGGGAATCTCTTCCTCTGAAATGGGTTCAGGCACGCAGGCTCGCGGTAAGGTTGAGCGACTCGGTATGAAGTAAACATTCACCATGCTACGTTGAAACGCAGCTTTGTACCTGAAATTGTTTTTAGTGCTGCCAGTGTATTGATGGCGAGAGAGATAGGAGGTAGGTTTCGGACCGTACAAAATCTACCTAGGTATTACGCCGCCTACCTGTGTGTTGAGTGACTTGTGTTCGATTTGCTTCGTCAAAAGTTGATAAATGCAAAGGCTGCAGTAAACTGCGTTTCTAACTATATTATCTATGATTATGATAAGTGTGTGTGTGTTGTGAATTGTGGACTGGAATGTTTGAGCATTTCTTCCACAAATCCTTTGGGGCAAAGTACATACTTTCGAGATATATTAGAAACAATTTCACCAATGATGAATACTATCTAGGACCATCGCTAATCAGAATATTAATAACAACATTTCTAATAATACAACAATTTGACAGAAACATGACACTAGAATAATCGAGTTAAAAAAATTCAATATATATTTTCAAACAAAAGAGAGTCAGCTCAGACTGCAGGATTACATGGGTGCATCTGCTGCTCAGCTCAGTTAGAAACCTTGTGAGCAGGGACCAAACTTGTCCCTAAATAACCTGATTTACTGCATTGTTTATCATTGATTTTATGCGCCTATCCCCACGTCAGACCTATTTCAGAATGCGTGGAGATGTTCTGTGTATTCTAGTTACACTGAAGGTTCTTCTGTTGTCCAAACCTACTCGACGTTCGAAATTTTGCCAAAATTGGGACTCATGGGTCAACGTAAGTACTGCAGAAGGTAGACAAATTCTCCAAGTTTCATTACTAAGACAGCGTTTACAGCTATAAAAAACTGTCGTTATTTCAAGACATTATCACAGTACGTCCGACACAAATTTTTTGTGTTTTGCGATGTAACGTACACTTAAAAATAATTGGTGATGCTCGAAAAAAATTGTATCGCCCCTTTTCACGTCGAACAACCATAACATTCACGCTGTAATTTTGGTGTGTAAGTTGAAATGAACCCATAAAAAATAGAAATAAATGGCAAAAACATAAAATATCTCATATTATACCTTGGATCAAGCACTGTAGCAATGCTATCGGTTTCTATGTAAATCAACAGATAGAAATCAGTTCATAAAATTGCTTCGTGGAAGAAAGAGCTGCATGGAAGACTCGAGCGTTCTCCTCTTGGCTTATCTGAAGTGAAATGAGTTCAGCGAGATAATGTATTGCGCTCTCGTTTGCCCTTACGGGTAGCTACCACACGAGCGATCGATGATCAGTCAAAGTGGCAGACTATATTTTGTGATTCGCGTAGTATGAGATGAAATGTCTATATAATACAATAGCTCGTTAAACTTTCTGAGAAAGATCTCTACGGTTAGAAAGTAATTTATTTTCTCTTAGAATTATTAATATACTGTACATAAACAATTGTTACAACATTAATATCAGTTTGATAATATTCGTTACACCAACAAAAATTCTTAAATTTCAGTACAACATTTTTCTGAAAATTGTAAGGGTCACATCTGGGCATCCGTTGGTTGTGCTTCACGCATAGCATCAAGCATCGCATCTTAAGCTAGAATTTCAATGAATGAAAAAAAGATTTTCGTAAGCGTTCGTTTTGTCTATGATACGTATACAATGATACAGTTAAAAAACTTGTAACTATTGTCATTTTATCGAAACATTCCCTTCGTTTTGTATTTTTAACTACTCAAATGATATTACCAAGATTAAATTGACACCCACACTTAGCCATACGAGGCTCTCCAAATTATAATTCATTCGAAAAATAATGGCGCGTCAGAGACCACACCCATTTTCAAGTATATATTTCAATCCACATATATGAACAAAAAAATCAGTAAAATTCGTTCGGCATAGAGTCGTTGCCTATGTTAGCAAGGAGTAGCATATAAATTATAGGTGCAAGTCGTTCTAAAACATATTGGTTCATGTTGGCTGACGAGTCTACTGTTCTCGCGCTGACTTTTATTTTGTGGAGAACTTTTTTCCTCAGAGCACTTGTCTCTCAACTAGGTAAAAATGACTCTGTATACCTCAAATTTGCTCAAAATTAATCTGAGTATTGAATCTAAATTAATGGTTAGAGACATGTGATATTAAAATTCATGTCATGTGTTACTCACTTATTATGAGTATGTGTAAATTTTTTAGCTCAACGAACATCATTTTTAGTATCATATTACCAACAGCACATATAAATTATTCGTGCATTTAAAATCTCATCAGCGGTGGCAAAATCTCATATTTAAAAAAAATCGTATACTCGCAGAGAATGCTGCCACATGTGTTCAATGATCAAGTATCTCACAAGCCTAGAAATTCTAGCAGTGACCTGTATAAAAATGTCATTTCTGTGAACTTGCAGTATTTTCTACTCTGTATGATAATGACACTTATAGTAATAGTATACGTAGGCACTCTTTTGCTCCGAGTATCGGGAAAATGAACAAGGATGAAACGAAGGCGTGCTCTGCCACTCTACATTCTAATTTGAGACAAATAACTGAATTGACATCGAAACCAAGCCTCTATGGTGTCGCACTACACTTGACCCTCTTATAACAGACGTTTCAGTTTATGGCTTGACGCTCTTAATTTGAAACTATTTCTGCAGGCCTCGAGACCGTGCGCTACGCCATGGTTTCACACTACCATTCGAATTTCACATGGTAATCATTTCCGTACTTTCTTTCACTCGATGTTATTTCAAAGGTATCTTGCAGTTCCCTTTGTGGTGAAATAGAATAAATTAGGCATATATATTTGGCAAAATCACATCAAATTTTATTTTTGGGCTAAATTCCGTGAAGCTATAACATTTTAAAGAAGGGTAAACATTCTGCGGGGCTACAAACATTGGAATGTGTTGTGTGTCGTATCGGCGAGGGTCGGCTCAAGTGCTTGAAACGGGATGTCATAAATCAAAGTCACTCGGCGGTTGGCGCTTCGTCCAAACTTCTACGGTTCAGGCGTCCACAAAACACAAACACACAGTCTGAGACACGAACACAAATCTCAGGCCAACACACAACAAGAGGCACACACAACACACATACGCAGGCCGTGAAGATATTCACGGTCGAGAACAGTGCTCCCAATAGGCGTGGCTACGGGTCAAAACAACCAGTCGTGAAGCGGGAAGGAAGTAAACTCGAAACTGCCCACGATACTAGCCAATGAAAGCAACGAGGGGAACGCGGACACAAAGAAACAGCCAATACCACTTCTAGATGTCGAAGTAAGCGAGTCTCCAACCAATAAGAATTGAAATGCTGTGTCTAAACGGCGAAGAATCGGGATTTTTCGAGAAGGAATGAGGCGACGCGGATAAAAAGGATTCACGACAAGAATTGAGAGGATTCTGGTCTCAGCCACGCGAAACGATACACGTCAGGCTTTGGAGTGCAAAAAAAAACCGGGAAATTTCGGCGATAGGCCGACATTTCCCGGGCTAGTGTTAAGTCAGGATTGACTGCACTCGAGAAATCGAAGCTGACATTTAACTCCTTCAATAACGACAAGATTGTGCAACGAACACCCGCTCGAAACGTGTGCGGATAATTAATCTCTCCGAACGCCCAAGGAGACTGCAACTGTATCGTCGAAGTATTGCCCTGCAATGAGCACTCGCTCGAAGAATTACGGCCTGGGCATATCAACAATTCAACGTGAAGTGAAACACCCATGGAGAATCTCTGCGCTAATTATAAGCTCACAGACAACCACAGCATTAAAATCTGGAGTCACGCGTTCACCAACAAAACGGAAGGAAACAAGAAAAGATATACAGTTTGCCAGCACGCCAACGCAGCCAAAGCGCAGATGTGGGGAGCATGAATGTGCTAAGAATGGACAGCAACAGCGCCTTCCTGATTGGAGCATGAGTATCACCGCCGCAGTGATGAACTCTGAGAACTCTGTTGAAGATCCCGCAAAGTTGGAAGGAGTTTACACCGAACATTCAGCGACCGCGCCTCACGGAAGTGTTAAATTTTGGTGGTATCGAGTATTTTGAACAGTGCTTCACAGTGTATTAGTGCAAGTCAAAGTGGTACGCTGCAGTAAAAGGGACGGGCCGTGTAATGATTTTGTGTCCTAGGTCTACGCGATAACATGCGAAGCATTCATATATTTTGGGTGCCTTGTTGTGAGTCAAGGTTAAATTGTAATTTGTCAACCTCGTAATTTCTGTGCTTTGAGTTGCATACGGTGACCATAATTTGTGTGTTCGTAAATTGTTGGCAGCGCGGAAGGATTGGTAACTTGAATTCTCGGTAAGCATCGCATTATATCATGTCATGTTTAGAGTCTTATAACGGTAGAAATGTGTGTGCCTTTCATTAATGCAGTTGTGCCCTTTCAAATCATTTCGTTTCAATGCCTTGTATGACTTGATCCACGTGTTTTTCCCAAAATAAATTCATGTAAATCTTCAATCCTTTTATTCTCCATGTCTGGTATGCAGGTGTACGCAAGCATAAAGGATAATACTATAACATGTGTGGGGGTTGCAATTCCCTCAGCGTATGGGCAAGGGGAGGGTCCTAAACCCAACCCCTTCTCAGCATCGCAACAGGAGAAATATAAATTAATTGTCCTATGCAAGCGTACTGTCTGTATGTCAGCTTGGAAATTTTAAAGGAATTCATTTTCAGTTGTCTAAAAATTTCTGTTGCTTTTAATTCAGTCAAACAGTCGCTCGATAATTAAGCAGAATTTTCTGCAAGTACAATTCACCCCGTGTCATTTTAAGTACGCTCCAATTCTTGGGGAGTAATTTCTAACTTAGAGATCTATGCCGTCGCCTGAGACCGGGCGAGCTGTTGGAAGGGTAATAAAAGACCGGAAATTTCTTGTGGCGGTAAAGCTGAGCCGCAGTCAGACTATATCTGAGCGCCTAATTTGAAGTGAGCCTGACTGAATTCTGTAAAGCTGTGTAATTCTCTGACATTAAGTTTCTCAGGAATAATGAGAAGTTCATTTGACAATATTGCCGGCGTAGACCAGATTTTTGTCATAATGGTGAAATTGATTAAGTTGAATATTGTCTTCTTGGCGAGTTTCACAACAGAAAAATAACAGTGTTGAATCTTCTGAGAGCATTTTATTTTCTTGGCCGTGCTAATCGTTATAAAATTTGCAAGCTCTGAAGTGCAGCCGGCATTATTAAAATATTTTTGTTCATCGTGGGATAAATTTGTTTGGTAATCATTCAATGACTAAAAAATTTGTTTGTGTTACAATCTCTCAAGGATTAGATTCAGTCGTGTAGGTACGTGATAGGCAGCAGAATTTTCGTCATGTGCTAATTTTCCGCGAGTTATTGTGGTGCCTCCCAATTTTGGTACTGATTCCGGCCAGAGCTGAGCCGCTGCTGCATGAGACTGCGTGGGTCGGCTTGTAATGGCATTTCACTGCTTTGAGGCATAAATGCGTGAGAGGACGGAGTAATAAAATTTGAGATTCTTGCAGCTGCAGTAGAACCATTTTCTGAGCGCCCAATTTGAAGTGTACTTGACTGAGTGTAATCCATGTCTATTAATTTCGAAATGCTACGAGAAATTTATACCTTCTGGAATCTTTGCTCATTTTTCTTTTGTGCCGCTGAGTTGATCTAGTTAATGTTGTCTGAGTGAATATTGCATCAAATGCGTACTCTATTTTCTTGACAGTGTGTTCGATAAAAATTTTTTTTGAGTGCTGAATTTTTGGTTGCATTTTCTATGAGCTGCACAATTCTTAGGTTTAACTGAATTTAGGTGTGCAGCGATGGCTCTGGAAACTAACGCCGTAATTTTAGCAGACAACGCCTTATCTCAAGTGAATCTTTGAAACAAGTTTACATTTTTCTGGGCTTTGAGACATTTAGTAATTAATCTAGTTAGAATTTTCATTTTTAATGATACCTTACTCAAAATAATTTGCAGAATGTTTTGGCCTCGTGTTCGTCAAGCTTCTCCAATCAGCTTTAGCAACATAATTCATATTTTCATTCGTTGATATTTGAGTGCTTCAATTATTTAAATTGACATCTGCTGAGAAGCAGTAATGGGAATTTTGAGAATCAATTTCCTTGCTATCAAAGGGGTGGTGAATTCTTGTTGCAAACTGTTGAATGAATTAAGTGACGGTGCTTAGGATAAAAATCAAATGTAGTGTTTAAAGTAAGTGATAATTTTCAACGGTGCTGCACATTCAGTTCGTGGTCTAATTATATTTGCTTGGATAGAAATGACGCCGCTGCTCGTGTGTTAAGTAAAGTAAATTCGTCCTCCGTTTCTATTCACAAGATCATTGTGCTAAGCTCCAGTACATCAGAGTGAGAATTTAAATAATTGCTTCAATAATAATACACTAAATCATTGAATATTTTGGGTAATTTTCCCATGTGCCAATTATACAATCCATTTCGACACTGACATGAGTCAATCTATACCTTTATATCAAATTCACTGAGCATAAAAATTTTGCTTCCTTAACTTTTATAAATTCATGATGTTTAAAATTTCTTTTGATGTGAATTCGACGGTGGAACTTGGTAATTTAAGATGATTCAATCCTAGCTGCCTACAGGTAGAAAGGAATTTTTATTATATTAAGTGTCTGTAGCTTAAAAGGTGGACACGTGGATTAAAACACAATTTTGTCTAATCGGTTACATGTCGCTGATGAATGAAATTTCATTTTTTTTAGCGTACGTAATTAAAAGATTGTGTATTTTTCTTCAAGTGGTTCGTTGTCTAAAGGAATGTTCAAGTCATACTCATGTGTGAAGTGCAAATTATGTCTTACTGACACTGGATTCTACTACAGCGAAAGAGATAGAGTTATGTGGACTTCGAAGAAATACTGTGTGATTTTTCAAGTAGGATTCAACCTCGTATTTTATCGCAAAGTAAAGTATTGCCTTGTGTGAGAGATGAATATTCCTTGCGTGCGTCTGGGAGTATCGTCTCGCTAAACAGAGAAATTTACTTGTACTGAAAGCGAAAATGACCTAACATTCGGTATGGAATTAAATCGGGGGAACGGAACATCCATGAGAATTCTTCAGAATAATTTTTTTTGGATTTTATAATGCATTCCTCGTATTTGTCTACGCATTCTCTCTCGTTCGTGCGCGGATTTTGGACAGGTTCGTTGGAGTCGGTTTTGCCTGATCAACAAAAGTAGCTCTGGCATGCCTTCTATGTTTGAGCGTAGGATGGGAGGAGCGGAAACATTCGACAATGCTTTGAATGTTGAATGTTAACATGATTAAGCAGTAACTTTAAACAAATTGTGTGGACCGTTTCGTCAGTAATTGAAATTAAATCGTTAATTGCTGGCGAGAGTAGGTTTGCATAATTATGATGTATTTATCAACTTCATTAGGATATGTTCATTTTCTACAACGAAAATGCTCAATATTTCGAGATGGAGTGTAATTTCTACAGACGCATTGATTATAGCGTAAAAAAAATTGAAAATGAATTACGACTGGAATGTACAAGTGAAATCTTCATTGAGAATGTATGTAAGAGAGGTGCACCGTGCGGCAGAGAGCCTCTGCCGGAATTTTATTGCTTTATGGATAGCACAAGCAATTAAGAAATTGTGGCGGTACGTTCAAGCTGATGTGGTTAAAACTCTAGTGTGGTATTACGGAACGCAAGAATGTAGGATGTTGTGAGAAAAAGGAAGGAATGTTTATTAAATGTTATCAGTAGCATTGAGATAAATGCGTAGTAATTGAAGGACGATGAAGAAATGACATCATTAAATAACAATTGTGCAACTCAAAGGCGGAGAATTAGGTGAACAATCATGTCTTTTTGCATTTTTGTGTGTGTTTTCAGGATGTTAGATCATCAGAACGGCTGTTCTCAGCAAAAGTATGATGTAAAGTCTAACGGAGTGATGACACACTGTGTATTCATGTGTACATTAAGTGCGTTAGGGATTTCAGCCTATTTGGTAAATCTCCCGATTTGGCGTACAATATTTGTGTGAATGTTCATATAATCTTGCGGCAACGTGGAATCATTTAAATGTGCTGCACTGTCTCTGGGGCTGAGAATCGTATAAAATTTTTATGTCATGTCTATTTTTTTTTGCATTTTTGTGTCAGTGATATCACAAGGTCAGATCGTCTGAAGAGCCTTTCGGCGTAGTAAGGTGTAAAGTTTAACGGGTTGATAACACTACATTTTGTCTATTTCTGCATTTATTTGTATGTCGGTGTTGTCAAAATGTCGGATCGCTAGAAAAGCCTTCGCGGCCGAGTATAACGTAAAGTCCGATGGCTTGACTATACCCAATGTATGTGTGCATTTTTTTTATTGGTGCGTGTGCGGGAATTTCGGCCTACATGGTGAATTTCCAGCTATTTCGTACCTCATGTGTAAGAATGTTCATATAGTCTTGTGCCAAGGTAATCGACGCCTACGATTGAAAAATGGGGCTGGTCGTAAGTTACTGGAATGAGATGTATTATTTTCTTCGAAATATTTAGGTGACTTTACCGATTAGTAACACCGTCGAACGAATTTCGGCTTTGTCTAAAGTTGGTTGAGGATACCGGAAATTAAATATTTTATGTATGTATGTAGGAATTCTTCGCGTAGCTCACGTCCGCCTCACTCAAGGCAGATTTGAAGGAAACCGAGGAACCATTCTTACGTTGATCGACCATGTAATGCGCTGTCTCTCGATTACCAAGTAACCATGTTAGACAATCAAACGCGTATTTTCGGAAGGAAATCATTAGCAATTTAACGCGAAACTCAGGGGTCTAAGTCATGCTGGTCGACAAGCGGACTGAGAACCAAAACCTGAAGGTCTTCGCAAATAAATGTGCTTCATTTTCTACAATTTTATGAAAGAGCTTATGAGCTCCAACGTGGGAGTCCAACGCGTATTGACGCAGTAATCTACAGGATTTGTCCGCGATTTGACGCAACGAGGATCTACGGAATTTTCCACGAGTTCACGTGGCGCCAAGGATGAATTTTTATGGAAAAGCTTCAGTAACTTCGATTCTCAGCAGGGGGCCCTCCCCAGGATCAGTAGCAAGCCCAGGATCAGTAGCAAGCCCAGGAGCAGTAGCCTCCCCAGGATCAGTAGCAAGCCGAAGAGGAGTAGCACGTCACAGGAACAACAACAAGCTGTACCTAGGTGCACAGGAGGAGCAACAGCAAGTTTTTGTTGCAAGAAATACGTCTACTCTGAATCACAGGATGAAATGATAATTATGAGGAAGAAAACTTGAGGTTGGAAAATTACCTCCATTTGAGATTGTGTTTTTAGGTGGATTGCAACCGAGAAAGCTGAAAGGATGTCTCTGCTTGTAACAAATTCGCCGATTTTTCGATCTCTAATTGATATGTTTATCTATGTCGATGAATTTGCCGAGAGCAAGTCGAGAATAATATGTCGTGTGTGTTTTATTTTATGCGTTCAAGTGGTTGGATATGTGCGGTATCTTTGATGTGTTCTTTTCTCCTTGCGTTCTATAATAATGTGTATAAGAAATGTGCGTTTCAAGTAGTAGGTGTGTGTCAGGTATTAATGAACTTTTTATAAATGCGTCAACATCGGCGTAAATCATGAGGTGATATGTAGGGATATTTTGATGTCGGGAAGAGCGAGGGGATTGAATAAGGGGGGGCGAATATTTTCTAAATTTTTAGCGTAAGGGGTACGTCACGGTCATAATTGAAATTAACGAGTGAAAATTTTGAACCTTACAATGCTTTGATATTGTCATAGGAAAATTTGAACCGTCGGCTCAAATTTTGTCAAGGGCGCGGGGATGTGTGGTGAAATAGAATAAATTAGGCATATATATTTGGCAAAATCACATCAAATTTTATTTTTGGGCTAAATTCCGTGAAGCTATAACATTTTAAGGGAAGCATTTTGACAAAATGGTCAACTTTGGTTCTATTGGACGTACGTCTATGAAAATTTGCAGACTACTAGATCTCCACATTTGTAACAACTTATCTTAAACAAAAATTTTTCATAAGGCCATAGAAAATTTTTTATTTGAAAAAAAAAAATTATATATATACATATATTATTTGCTAAGGCTTTTTAATTTACAAAGCTAGAGCAATGCGGTTTGTTGCATTTGAAAGTCAAACGTGCGCTCTATCCATAATACGGGGGGAATTTTTGATTTATTTCATTATGAATTTATATGAATTTTTTTGTCAGAGTCTCAATGCAAAAGTTATAATTTTAGGGTAAAAAGTCTATGGAAAGCTTTACAGAAACAATTTGGAAAATCGCCCCGTATTATAGGTAGAACACACATTTCACTTTCAAATGCAACAAACCGCATTGCTCTAGCTTTGTAAATTAAAAAGCCTTAGCAAATAATATATGTATATATATAATTTTTTATAAAACCTATTTTTAAGAAACAAAATGCTTCTCCTCCTACATTTTTTGAGCTACAGTAATGATTTTGGTATCATTGGATGCAGAAAAACAAGGGCTTTACAATGTATTGAGAAGTTTTTCAAAATTCATTCTTGTTTCAAAGTTATGACGTCATAAATTTGAATTTTCTTGAGAATATTTTGATTTTTTTTCTTTTTAATTTTTTAAATTTTTATATTGGAAATTTGAGGAAAAGCATTCAAGTTTTTGGAATGTCCACGTTATTCTGCATCCAATGATACCAAAATCATTACTGTAGCTCAAAAACTATCAGAGAAAAAGCATTTAGAAACCCCCCCCCCAAATGTCGTTTTCTATGATTTCCCATTTTCTTTTCAAGAAAATCGCATTTTGTCATGAATGATAAATGATTCTAAATTGTATTTCCTATCAGTATACCAAATTTCATTGCTCTAAATTCAATAATAAAAAAAATATTCGGATGGGGATGAGGAATATGAATCATAAAATATATAAAAAAATGAAATGGAAAAAAATTGAAAATTTCAGATTTTTTTTTTTTTTGTCCACGTTATTCTGCATTCAATGATACCAAAATCACTACTGTAGCTCAAAAACTGTAGGAGGAGAAGCATTTAGAAAACCCCTTCAAAAATGTCGTTTTCTATGATTTCCCGTTTTCTTTTCAAGAAAATCGCATTTTGTCATTGATGATAAATGATTCAAAATTGCATTTCCTATCAGTATACCAAATTTCATTGCTTTAGGTTCAAAAATGAAAAAAAAGGTCCGTAAGAGGGATGCCCTCCCCCCCCCCGGGAGGGACGTTAGCTCTGGGGTAGGTTCCTGATATTTTTACAGACATTCGGGGACATATCTCTAACTCATTTAAAGCAATAAAAACAAAATCGGGAGAATCGACCTTTGGACTCAGATGCCCCCAAAAACCCCCGGAAAATGCTTCCCTTAAAGAAGGGTAAACATTCTGCGGGGCTACAAACATTGGAATGTGTTGTGTGTCGTATCGGCGAGGGTCGGCTCAAGTGCTTGAAACGGGATGTCATAAATCAAAGTCACTCGGCGGTTGGCGCTTCGTCCAAACTTCTACGGTTCAGGCGTCCACAAAACACAAACACACAGTCTGAGACACGAACACAAATCTCAGGCCAACACACAACAAGAGGCACACACAACACACATACGCAGGCCGTGAAGATATTCACGGTCGAGAACAGTGCTCCCAATAGGCGTGGCTACGGGTCAAAACAACCAGTCGTGAAGCGGGAAGGAAGTAAACTCGAAACTGCCCACGATACTAGCCAATGAAAGCAACGAGGGGAACGCGGACACAAAGAAACAGCCAATACCACTTCTAGATGTCGAAGTAAGCGAGTCTCCAACCAATAAGAATTGAAATGCTGTGTCTAAACGGCGAAGAATCGGGATTTTTCGAGAAGGAATGAGGCGACGCGGATAAAAAGGATTCACGACAAGAATTGAGAGGATTCTGGTCTCAGCCACGCGAAACGATACACGTCAGGCTTTGGAGTGCAAAAAAAAACCGGGAAATTTCGGCGATAGGCCGACATTTCCCGGGCTAGTGTTAAGTCAGGATTGACTGCACTCGAGAAATCGAAGCTGACATTTAACTCCTTCAATAACGACAAGATTGTGCAACGAACACCCGCTCGAAACGTGTGCGGATAATTAATCTCTCCGAACGCCCAAGGAGACTGCAACTGTATCGTCGAAGTATTGCCCTGCAATGAGCACTCGCTCGAAGAATTACGGCCTGGGCATATCAACAATTCAACGTGAAGTGAAACACCCATGGAGAATCTCTGCGCTAATTATAAGCTCACAGACAACCACAGCATTAAAATCTGGAGTCACGCGTTCACCAACAAAACGGAAGGAAACAAGAAAAGATATACAGTTTGCCAGCACGCCAACGCAGCCAAAGCGCAGATGTGGGGAGCATGAATGTGCTAAGAATGGACAGCAACAGCGCCTTCCTGATTGGAGCATGAGTATCACCGCCGCAGTGATGAACTCTGAGAACTCTGTTGAAGATCCCGCAAAGTTGGAAGGAGTTTACACCGAACATTCAGCGACCGCGCCTCACGGAAGTGTTAAATTTTGGTGGTATCGAGTATTTTGAACAGTGCTTCACAGTGTATTAGTGCAAGTCAAAGTGGTACGCTGCAGTAAAAGGGACGGGCCGTGTAATGATTTTGTGTCCTAGGTCTACGCGATAACATGCGAAGCATTCATATATTTTGGGTGCCTTGTTGTGAGTCAAGGTTAAATTGTAATTTGTCAACCTCGTAATTTCTGTGCTTTGAGTTGCATACGGTGACCATAATTTGTGTGTTCGTAAATTGTTGGCAGCGCGGAAGGATTGGTAACTTGAATTCTCGGTAAGCATCGCATTATATCATGTCATGTTTAGAGTCTTATAACGGTAGAAATGTGTGTGCCTTTCATTAATGCAGTTGTGCCCTTTCAAATCATTTCGTTTCAATGCCTTGTATGACTTGATCCACGTGTTTTTCCCAAAATAAATTCATGTAAATCTTCAATCCTTTTATTCTCCATGTCTGGTATGCAGGTGTACGCAAGCATAAAGGATAATACTATAACATGTGTGGGGGTTGCAATTCCCTCAGCGTATGGGCAAGGGGAGGGTCCTAAACCCAACCCCTTCTCAGCATCGCAACACCTTCATATCCAATTACCTAAAAGTTATTGTTATGTCGACACTGCCTCTGTTACGTATCCAGGTTACGCGAAATACATTCAGATTTTAAATCTGTCTCGATGCCTCTTTCATATTCGTATTAACGCTGAAATCCATCTTTCGGAGTGGAAGTTTGACGCTGCCACACTGCTGTTATCTGTCGTGCAGCGGTCGCTGTGCGTCCTTTCGGTTGGCGTCGTCGTGCAGCGCCCTGGCGGCCAGCAGCTCGATCTCGTGCAGGAGCTCTTCCGTGTCGCTCGCCCCCCACGCGTCCTCCTCCTCGTCTGCTCCCAAAGCCACGTCCATCAGGCTAGTAGTTGACTCCTAGAGCGCATGAAGAGTTATTTTATCGGAGAATATTAAATCAAAGCAAGGGATTGTAATTTGTTACTGTGTAATGTTGAATAGTATGAATCCCTGAACTCATTTTTTCAGTGCGTGACTCGCATTCTTGAGCACCACTTTTTTAGGTGTTGGTACGAAAGTCTAATTCCTGATTACGCAGTTCAAGCCAATGTTTTACTTCGGAAATCGTTCTCTTTAGTGCCGTCAAAAAACGCAATGCTTAATTGTGAAACATAATGATTAACTGATGATAGCGCAAGTAATTAATCAAAACCCTATGAAATAAACTAGAATATTACAGATAGGAGTTTTAAAAAGGAGAAAAATTGTTTTAAACATTCGCTAGTATTTTTAAGTGTATATTTTACGCATGAATATCGCAGCTGTTTACAGAGCAAGTAGAGCACATTCATGTGTGAAATTCGTAGAATTCTATACGTCTTTGTGGATAATGAACTGAACTTAGATCTACAAATAACGCGCAGAAGTCTCCAAGTTTTTTTTTTTAATGACGTGATATTTCAAGAAAACACTTTGATGACAGTCTCTCGATGACAGTTCAGCAATTTCAGATCGTCCTCGGTTTGAGACAGAATCGACTCACGACGTATCGTGGATACGTCTTTCGTTTTTATTGGCATTCATTATATTATTTTATATGTGTGGTACGTCTCCCCTGCGGTTCTTTATCCCTAGTCATGTTTTCATGTCAGAGAAGGGTCTGAATTTACCCTAGATTATGACTTTAATACACATACTGCATTGGCGCAGGTGAGCGACTTTGGGTACGTATGCACCCAAATTACGTTCCTATCTAACACTAAAAATTGTTTTACGACCCATCGATAGAATGGACCTCTGTCTAAAGTCTAGGATCGCGTGTTTACTCGCATCACTTCAGCCTAGCTCAATTTGCCTCCATATTGTATTGAATGTACTCTAAAACTCAAGCTGTTTCGAGTAACGGAGTAGTTTATCGAAGTAAAACCGTTAATTACGCTCATTTGGGGATGCCTTTTTCGTTTCTCTAAGCCGAGTCTTCCTTTCGAGGTTATTTAATTAGAGTTAACAACCTGAATTCTTTTATTCTAATAACCCTCAGGACGCATAAGATAAGAAATTAGATTAGATTAATTAGGTTTGTCTATCCTATGATGCAGGAATTGCACCCTGAGTGGAAACACTGTTAGATTACCTGAGCCATAGGTTAGCTTTCGGGATTTCTATCGTTCGTTCCATTTTACTTCTTTCCATTTTCATGTATTCTTCACTATCTCTTCTCTGTCTTTTCTTCCTCTTCTTCCTTTCTAAATGGTTATTTCTATGAACAGGATATGCTGTGGGGCACATACCTTGTGCATATAATCCACGATTATTAGATTAGATTATAAGTTAGTTTAAGCCTCCCTAACCGCTGCAAAAATAGAGCGTATCGAAGAGTGGAAGGAGGAAGGCACCATTTAGTATGGAGATAAGCAAATGAGGAATCTATGCAGAAAGGGTATAGAAACAGTAAGATGGGAAAGAAGTTCATGAAATAAGATAAAAAATGAAGAAGAAAGTCAGAGGTGCTTAAAAACAGGACAGTAGTGAACCGAAAAAAGGTGGTCCTGTCGAAAAAGTGCCTTTTTTATGTGAACGGTTATATGGGAACAGAGCCTTACAATTTAATTACGAACACTTCAATAGTACAGTTGACAATTCTATATCTTACAACCGGCATAGCGATTTACGCTGTCGACATTTCATTCACTGCCAACTGACTTTTTCTCAAAGCACTCATCAGATCCAATCTAAGATCTGTTGCGCCCAAAATCATCAGATCATCTTCAGCCTTCACCGCTAGCGCATCAACTTCTGGACCTCACCATCTGGACCAGCTCCGCTACCTCATCATCCGGCACGGCTTCTTCCGCCGTCCGTCCAATCAGTGTGCGCTGGTCTCGTTGACGCACTACGGTCGGCATGGGAGGATGCGTAAGCACCCTGTGAGCGCGAGTGCGCACCCGTCATCATCACCTCACTCACCGCATGAAGACACTTCGCTTCGTCATTAGAGCAGTAAGTCGCAGTGCTGTCGTATGTCGTGCGTAAGCATTAGATTGTTCAGCTGAAGCTCATTGAAGTGTTCCGTTCCCTCCTGTTAAATAATAGCGCCTAGGGTAATCAATCTATATATTAACTAGTTAGAATTAGATCGGAAGTGTAGATCAGATCGGGGTGTGTTTATTTACGGGTTTAGGTGCAGATCAGATCAAGGTGTGTTTATTTACGGGTTTAGGTGCAGATCAGATCGGGGTGTGTTTATTTACGGGTTTAGGTGTAGATCAGATCGGGGTGTGTTTATTTACGGGTTTAGGTGTAGATCAGATCGAGGGGTATTTATTTATGGGTTTAGGTGTTTGAGATCAGATCGGTGGTGTAACGTTAGTTGAGGTGTTTTAGATCAGATCGATGGGTGTAAATTTAGTTGAGGTGTTGAGACCAGATCGATGGGGGTAAATTTAGTTGAGGTGTTTGTAGGTGTATCAGATCGGGGATAGTTTTGGGTGTGTAACTGATAACGAATTTATTCACCGAGCAATTCAGATCATACTTCGTATTTACTCCTTTGCTTTAAATTTTGCTATTTTGTTTCACCAAGGTGCATTAACGGAAGGTGCGGGGTTTGCGCCTGGAGTCACGACAGCGGCTCCGACACTTCGGGCTGGATCTCCGACACAACCATTGAACGAAAACCATCGTTCTCCATCACCTAATTTATTTTTCATTGCACTATTATTTATTTATTTACCGGCATTGTTAAATATTCTGGTGGTATTATTAAACTTTAATGTATTGTCTATAATTCATATTTCCTTCGCTCGCTTATTTCGTTAGGTCCTTAACATATTAAAAATCATTTTATTTCAACAAAAAGAAGGCCTACCTAACTCTCAGCTCGGGCCCTCACATTTTTCCCCTGGGAGTGCTAATTCCCATAGATACAATAGTTGCATCCCCCTGAGGGGATATATTCCGCGACTTTCTAAGAACATCCTAAATGGTCCCTCCTCTTTCCTAGGCGAAAGCAGCTTTGCTGAGTAAACGGGCCTTAAACTAACTATTGTACTATACTCCTTTAATTCTGTTCGCTGCAACAAATACTTTCTTCATTTTTCGTCGCTCGCGTGATTCCCGCTAACACTGGCACACGTAGTTTCAGCGTTGTCTCCAGTATTTGGAAAGAGCAGCACCTGAATTTAATCTCTCGTGACGGCCTCCACTCACTTTGAAATCCCACTCCAGGCTGGCTGGTGTCGAGCACAGAGAGCGGAGGCGAGATGACGACTGGCCTCCCAGGGACGAGTCAACAGTTTGCGAGGCTGATGGAAGGGGTTTTTCGGGTTTGTAGTGGCCCATGCCTGCATCAACACCACACAGAGTGCACGTTACATGCGATCTGTCTGTGACTCACGCAAGCTTAGCTTTGCATCTGGCCTTAATTTCTCGTGTCTTTTATGAGACGAGTTTTAAAAGAATGTGTGTTGTGTTATACACTAACGAGAAAACTAACATTACTGTTACACATACATAGCTTGTCACTAGCGCGAATCTATTTTAAACATGAACTTCACGGCTTTAAGCTAAAAAAATTGGACTAGATGTAAATTTTAGAGCATATTTTTTGTTTTAGCATTTTTGAGCGTTCGTTAACATTCTACATTCATCATTTAACGACCGCGCTCATTGACTATACGAATGAAATCAGGCGCGGTAGAACTCTATCTGCGGTTAATTGCACTAGTATCTCACGCTCTCGTGACTTCTCTTATGATATTGGTGCACACGCCGTGGCATAATGCTCAAAAACGCGCAAACAAATTTTCTTGGGGAAATGTGATTTCGAGTCTGGCATCGCGAGCTCACGGTTACTTTCCGTTGGGCGAAGGAAAAAGTTGGTGGAAATGCTCCACTCGACCAAGTCAATGACATAAATACGGACTCGCTCGGAGTAATCGTCAATGCATGTAGCTTTGTACTAATTACAAGCCAGGGGAAAATAAAGTATGATGTGACATGGGTTCGACACATTAGAATAAAATATCCTCTAAAATTTAGGTGAGACTGAATGAACATGTTGATTTGTGCAAATCAGCAATTACTTTTCCTCTAAATTTTATAAAAACTCGGGCCGAAATCCTTTTTCTAGCGCAATTTTTCTCTTATCCGCCGTTAACTAAGTACCGTACTGTATTGATGTCTCCGGTGCAACTTGCGCAGCTGTAGTTTTACGGAGCCACGCAAAAGAAAACCTTGAACATGGTTGGAAATGTATTCAGGGCACCTGGTTTGCTGGTGGTGATATCATGAGGTAGATATGAAGAAATGAGCATTAATTTGAGTTGATGAAAAATTAAAATGGAAAATTACGACATCGGAAGAACAATTTCATGTAGCTTACACGCGCGACTTCTGAATTTTTTACCGCTCATCCACAAGATCCATGATCCCATCTAATATCTCCATAACAAATAATTCGGTACCGAAATTTTTCAGAATTGAATTATAATACCAATTTTTTGCATACATAGGCATTTTATCATGACTACTCACAAGTAATCTAACTTTAAATATATTTCCATTTAAAAAAACAATATGTAACATTTGTCGCGGCATACTTCTTAAATGACATCCACATAAGTATTTCGATTCGCTCGCTTTTCCGTTTTATGTATTGATGATACTAGCACTTCGAGCTTGTTTCAAGTCAGTGAATGAAAATATCGGGAATAGCTATGTCCAGCAGAAGATGCTTCAATACATCAAAGATATGCACAACAGCACTGACTCGCTGCCTTTGCCCACACCATAAACTCCAGCACCCCCTCAGTCAGGTAGCCTTCACACAATATAACATAAACACAGTGGGTGCAGCCATAAATTTGGACATACCAGGTTCCTTTTCCCACTCGAGCTCAATGGAGGCGGTGGGGGGAGACTCGGCTGTGAGCACGTCCGGTGACAGGGAGACGCGCTCCCTCACCACGCCCCCGTACCTGCCCACCAAACAGGCCTGCTTAGTTCTCCCTCAGTTTATACAACTATGACGACTTGTTTTGCCGAAATGGGCCCACAGGGCTTAGTTCCCCCTTCGTGCATACAGCAATAAATGACTTATACCCTTGTTTGCAGAAATAACAAAACAGGGCTTAGTTTTCCCTCAGTGTATACAACAATGCTAATCTTTTTTGCGGAAATACGCACATTATACTTATTTCTTAGTCAATATATACAAGAATGGCTACCTTTTTGCGAAAATCAGCACACCGTGCATATTTCTCTTCTAATGCACACAACGGTATCTACATTTTCATCAGAAATAAACACACCGTGCTTGTTTCTCACTGAACATTTTAGAGCAATAACTATTTTTTAAAGGATCAATGTCGCTCCTATTTTTCAAGCTGCGTATTTTTTTCATCATTGCGTTTTATTCATTATATCATGCAGAGTCCACCAATATCGCGAAAACTGATGCTCGTTATTCGAACGTTCAGTATTGAGATCCATAATAATGTTTGAGATTCATAATAATGTTTTTCTCTAATTTATATGTTAATTTTGATGTCACAACAAAAGGAAAGTCTTCACTGCATTTCAGTATAAATGTACGGGGTTGTGTTGAAGACGCGCGAGTTATCAAGTGAACAGTAGAAGTATTCGGAACTTCACCACATGCTCTTCGTTCATGTTTTCAATCGTCTGCAATGCGTAGTAGTTGAAGTTATAAGAATTTGACAATCACGAATACTTCGTACAGAAATAACATTGGTACGGAGCACTAAAACGATAAAGTTTGGTGTTCGAATACTAAACCGAAAAAAAGTATAAATTCGGTATCCGCGATCCTTTTACCACGTGTATCAATTGATTTGGTTACATTTGGGTGGGATGCTCAAACTGTTTCCGTTGAGCTTTCGATTGAACCTGCATGTTCTGTGTTACATTAATATTTTCAGTTTCTTTCGTGGCGACTACGTATTTGCTCACAGCTTTATCATCAGAGTAGGTCAACATTATGACCTAATGGACAGTCTGAGTTTATCGTTAATTTTGGCGAGAACTAACATAGAAGTCGCGGGTTCAGCCTCGGCCATGGGGTTCACGATGAGGTTGGCGAAGTGATGCTCGTGGCTGCCGTGCGGGTGCGCGCCTCCCACGCTCTGCGACAGCTGTCGTGAGGATGTCATGTTAGTTGTTAGACTGATCTTCGGTGAGAAAAAATGATCAGAAGCTCATTAAATTTATTGATCATAACTGGTGGTATCGTAGTATTATCAACTTTTTGTTACATGGGATTATGGTTGAGATATAATTTTTTTCGATGACAATAGCAACGAGAATTTTCAGTTTTAAGAATACAACATTAAAACTGCATGCGGGAATTTGAAGTTATTTAATTCTAATTGAAGCAGGTTCATTAAAGGTTTATGTGCACTTGAACTAACAGTCAAGAACAACGCATGCGACTATGATGCATCAATGCAAGCAACATATTTAAACATTACGAGCACTTCTACCACACTTATGACTGCAAGCTGTTTGTTTTTAACTGGAGTCAAATTTAAAAAAAAATGCATCGCTGTAGCGGTACAGCAAGCAGCATGAGCTCTTTTGTCGACTTGGCATCTTTACGTGCTGATTTTTCAAACTAAAATTTCAAGTTTTAGCTTTTTCGACTTCTAATTTGAGTGGGGCACTAACCCTGCAGAGTCACGTTGTCGTTGCTGTCCTACTACAGTGTCAAATTGCTCGAAAAAAGCTGGCTCCTGATACTCGCCTAAGCTTTACAACCCTTACTGGCGACACATGACGTACCTGACGCCTCTGAGAGTTTTGAAAGTATCGAGAAATGTATCACCCTTACTGGGATACATGACATATCTGCGCCACTACTCTGTATTAATGCCCTGATAAGTCTACCTGAGGATGTTGAGCAGCTGATACTGCCTCTGGTGCCCGTTGTTCATGAGTGAGCTCACGAGAAAGAGACTTGAAGGGTTTTGTCCACGGCGAGTTCATCTGCAGCACCAGCTGATCAAAGTCTAATGTTTCGGAGCTACTTCCCTCCAACGGATTCGAGTAGGCGTGTCCTGGGTTATACCCTCCGGTAGATTCTTCGCTGCTGCCTTCATCGTGCCCACGTTGGTGAGCTGCAACGGGGATATTGTCCACACTTTCACTTGATTGACGTATGTCAAAACAAATCCGTTCAAAGGCAGTGATTCCATGCGCTTGAGTTGTTTCGGTTTGGCGTCTCGATGCTTTGGCTATTTTTTGCCTAATGTGAACGGGCACGAGAGGTTGTGGCCTCTTGATGTCCAATAAGTGATTGTCATCGATATTTGCTGATGCCACGTTCTTAAAACCATTCTTTGTAGGTTTCTTCTTAAGCTTGTAAACTACGAATTCGTCTTCGCTCGCAGATCCAATACAAAGAAGTTCGTCATCTGAACTGCCAGCATTAGTAAAGAAGAGGGTCAGCATTCTACCTAAGTCAATGAAAGTATAAAATCAAAAACTACTTACAATTCAGTTTAACTAACCCAGTTAAAGTAAATAGATTTCTCCCATTTATCTGCTATATAAAGTACAATTTTTTAAGCTGTTGATTCAACATGTGCAATTTTCCTTGTAGTACTCGTGCTCGACCCAATACTAATGTTCCATTACCAGTGCAATGCATTCAAAATAAGCCTCCTTGTGGTTCGTGCTTAGTTAAACAGCATGCATGCACAGAAGTCTTGGCTTTGGCACTGTAGAACACCAAATTTGCGCTGTGGAAGTGAATTACGTTGGGATGCAATTGAGAAATGGAACTTATAGAAAACGTGCTTTGAGAGGGGAACATCAATTTTCGAAACAAATTCATGAATGCACTAAGCTATATACTCAAACATGCACGCGTCCTCTGCAACAACGGTGTGAACTATATCAAGTGTGCATTCAACACTGAACACTGCACAAACAGTGGCGATTTATGCGAGGCTTAGTTACCTTTCTTCTCGTACACTGACAGAAAGCTTTAAGCCTGCAAGTGGTAAGAAATCAATAATTATACATCGTATTCAATTTAAAACGCTGCGTTATCAGAAGTGCGCACACCAAAAATTATAGTATTGCATTGTTCAGGTATCATAGTTATATCGCTACTGAGGAACACCCAATTATTTCTTTTTAATACCACTTCGTGTTACATTTATACGAATGGTTAAAGGCTATTTCACCAGTTCCCAGATGCCTAATTACGGCACTACCAATCGGTGATTTTGAACAACGTTTACTTTAGCACCTCAGGGGAAGTTCTTTTATCAATAGACTCCTAAAAGCACATGTGCGCTCGCCCTTTTTTTTAAATCTCTGATAGAGTTCATTGAAGTGTAATAAGTAAAAGGGAAAGCACTTAGGAATAATCGTTTATTCGGTAGAAGTAAGAGTCAGATAGTAGCTGAAGGTACACGACTATATGTAAAAATATGTTGATTCCTAGCAAGCCTATTTCCACCATCGAGTTAACAGAGATAATAAGGCTCAACTGTGACAGCCGGTCTAAATTAAAGCATAAATAACCCTGTACGAGAGAAGCCGTTTAAAGGAATTTGTGTTCATAGAAGAAAAAGAAGACGAAGGGTTTCTCAGTCTCTCGCCTCAGCTTCTGCCGATACCTGCTGCGATAGCATAAAAACCCGGAACAGGACATACTAAAATTACATTGTAGATCAAGAACTAAACAAGCAAGTGCGTACTCAGAGTGAAACATGCTAAATACCAGTTGCTGACAATTATAGTAGATAAAATTAACAACTCCTGTAAATTACAATTCTTTCAAACGGGATATTTTTATTATCACGGTAACATTCAGACCATTTTATTACACGACGGCAATATTGTACAGCCGAAATTATACATTTTAAGAATTTTCCATGCTTATGAATTGGAATAAATTCTTACCGTTTTCTGACACAGTATGCTTTCTGAACGACAGACTCTCGTGAGTGGCGAGTTCGATTCTTTGTGCCAGCCGGAAGATGTCCCATGAGAATTAACACTAGGACAGGTTAATGACTCGCGCATGTGCGCACTGAAAAGGGGGTCTTGAGAGCGAAAGAGCTGAGAAGCCTCTCCTTCCGTAAGTTCTATAGCCTTCTCGTAAGGTAACAACTTTTTTGAATGGGAGAAAATGATCTGGTGAACTATTTACTCTATAATTTTGGTTGGTTTCATTATTCTGACCTGGATTTCGCCACCTGCCATCCGCTCTGCAAACGAAAGGAGGAACGAATACAACAGTTAACAATTAAGATTGGTAAGTGCTCTTTTTTACGGTCATTCTGACAGTGACATAGTTAACAATTAGCAGGGTGGAAGGGAAAAATAGTTCTTATTTATTAAACAAGCCATTTATAAGGAAATATGCAAAAAAAATTCTTACATTGTGGTTAACTTGTATGTATATTCTGTTCAGCATGCACACAAATAAAATATTATTTGATGCCTTTAGTGAACTTTTTAAAGTCCATGTGAGTTCTCCTGATTGATAAGTATTAAATAAAAAATTTTCCAATGTTCTTTTAAAATTCATTGCTCATTTTGCAAGTCATTGCATTCCTAAAAACGAGATAAACGCATATAAATTGAGCCAAACTTTAGTGAAATACATTCAATTTTCTACATAAAAACTCACGTGCTGAGTCCTGATCTCGAGCTGCATGTAACACAAATATAAAAATATTAATATTCGTAAATATAGTACATCAAAACAGCACGTCAGAGCTCACATAGCTTCACCTTCATACAAGGCAGATTACGACTAGTATGCTTGATTCAAGCTTAATTCGGTATTGCAGTTTTTTCCTTTAATGTTATGATTCATGAAATCCGTTTCCTCAAACTCGCTCTACAATAAAAAAATGCAGTTTTGCTTCACCCAGCTGTACATCATCTTAAGTTAATTTCTTATTCTTATTCATGTTTGTACTACAGATAGGAATTATTGCTACATTAGGGTACACACAATTATACAGTTTGCCTACCGTCAGTCCTAAAGTTACAGTGAACAAACGGCTCTTTTACAGTTCGATACTGCAATCCACATTATTTCGAACCTCGGAATCCCAAATTTCTCTCGCGTATTCTCACGTTTATTCCGTGTGGAATGCAGGACTTGATCTTGTTAAGCTGTAGTTGTTTTCATAATTATGAAAATATAGCATGTTGTACCTCTTTAAATGACGTAGGCATACAGTGTATCCCTCAACCGTGCTGGCAGAATGATTAGTAGAGTATGAGCACTTATTTTGGTGTGAAACTATCTTCACATTGTTCTGAGTAACTTTATTCGTTGCAAAGATTTTAATCTCTAATATGTAGTGAAGTACGTGTCCAATGATTTAGGAAATTGTACAGACTTATTCAATAAATTCTATGACTGGTCCAATAGCCGATTCCTTTATGTCTGGCTCGGTAGGATTTTAGTAAAATAAGTTAAATAACCATCTCTGCATATGAAGTTGGTACCAAGCACACAATGCCATTACTTTTTTCGAACACTTCAGTCTGGACGGACCATATTATAAGCAGGCGTTTAACATCATTTAACTTTTGCTCCACTCGTTTATTCCATTAAGGGGACCATCCCCGGGCCAAATTGGGTCCCCGAATGGAAATGCGTGTTTTTGTTGAAAAAGGATCCTTAGGGGGTGGGTTACTGTGCCATGAAATTTTATGGCGCTACGGACGCTAGAAACCCCCCCACGGGGGGTCCAAAGGGGACCGATAAACATCATTTTTGGACCCAATTTTTTTTCTTGTTGAAAAAGGATCCTTAGGGGGTGGGTTATTGTGCCATGAAATTTTATGGCGCTACGGACGCTAGAAACCCCCCCACGGGGGGTCCAAAGGGGACCGATAAACATCATTTTTGGACCCAATTTTTTTTCTTGTTGAAAAAGGATCCTTAGGGGTTGGGTTATTGTGCCATGAAATTTTATGGCGCTACGGACGCTAGAAACCCCCCACGAGAGGTCCAAAGGGGACCCCCCGGGGGTCCAATGGGGTCCCCCCGGGGGGGGGACCCCTCCACGAATTTTTCGAAAAATAATAAAAAACTAAGGCCTGAATCGAAAAAGTGACACGAGTAAAAAAGGTTTACTTTCAACAAATACATATACTGGCCAATTTTCAAACGAATCGGACGAAAAAAGTTGGTGAGACCTCAATATGACTGAGTACTCAAAAGAACTGTAATATTTCTCTATAATTTTATGCACTATTTTTCTTGTGTTTCATTGAAATTCAAGAGGGAAAACGTTGCTCATAATTCGTACATAGAAATAAATCATGGAAACTGCATTCATGTACTAAAATTTTCATGATATTCCAATTCAATGGACATACTTTGTTTATGGGCTCTAGTGAAAAATTACCGTTTTTACCATTCAAATCGTATCAGGGCATTGAGTTTTGATGCTAGAACAAAACCAAAGACAGTTTTAGAATCCTTGGAACATTTCTAACAAAAGTACATTCTTTTTGTTTTCAAATTCAAATATTTCGAAAAAATATATTGTTCTAAACCCAAAAAATTTTCAAGGGTTTAGAAAATTGAAAAAAATAAAAAAAATTCTAATTTTCAAAAAAATAAATGTACTTTTGTTAGAAATGTTCCAAGGATTCTAAA
Organism: Morinoia aosen; assembly: GCA_030386875.1. Taxonomy (NCBI): domain Eukaryota; kingdom Metazoa; phylum Arthropoda; class Malacostraca; order Amphipoda; family Talitridae; genus Morinoia; species Morinoia aosen. Next base: position 53,323,913 of record CM059579.1, on the reverse strand, counting down.
ACTGTCTTTGGTTTTGTTCTAGCATCAAAACTCAATGCCCTGATAGGATTTGAATGGTACCTAAATATGCCCCAAAAAAACAATTTTTCGTAAAAAAAAAAATAAGGCCTAAATCGAAAAAGTGACGACAAGTGACGGTTTACTTTAAACAAATACATATACTGGCCAATTTTCGAACGAATAGGACGAAGCTAGTTCAACCCCCCGGATGGTCCCCTTAAGTGCATCTCATCATTCATAGGAGAAAAAAAAACAAATATTAAGTCACCTCCAGTAGTTTTTAAAGCTCAATGATTCTTTTTTTTCTCGGTAGGTATCTTTCACCTAATATCAAATATCCGGCACGGATCAGTCATCCATATATCATGGAGGACTACTTTACTCAATGTCTTCTGCGCATTAAGTACAGGCTCCAATTCTGTAGCTAACGTTGATACTTGCAAGGAAATATGAACAGTGTTTTATTAAGCACCTGCAAATTTCATGATTTAAACTGTTTCGCATCCGTCAGATCAGTTAACTATCGTGATCTGACTCTTATTGGTGAGTGTACGTTTAATTACTACAAGTATGAATAACCCGAACTTAACGACTTTGATTTACAGGGTGATTTGTAAAAATTGAGCGTAATAGTATATATAATAACTTCTGTATTGGTGAATAGATTTAAAACAAAGTATTTGTAAAATCATGAAAAAAACTAGTTTCATTCTGATTACTTTTGTAATATAATATTTTCACGCGCCGCCCCCTGATCGCCGACAAAAGTCAGCTCGTCAACGCAGGCTGTTCATCACGGCGGTCAGATCCGACTCGCTGGATTTCTTCCTCGATGGATATCTTGAGCTGATGTAGTTTTGTTATTTTTTTCACGGTAAACTCTTAAAGGTATCCATAAATGAAAAAATTATTCCTGGGTTGAAGTACGCAGTTGTCATGAAGATGAGCTGTTCTTTTGTCCAGCTTGTAATTTTTTGGGTAACGCTAAAATCGTGTGCATTTTTTATTTAAATGAGGCTTTTATGCCAGACTGCGTATCTTAGTTACAAACGTATCCCATAAAACTTGAAATTTTCAGAATTTCAAAAAACTTTGTTTTTTAAATCCATTTAATAACATAGGAGTTGTTAAATGTTCACTTATGCCACATATTTAAAAATCACTATGTGTTAATAACTTGAATGTTACCGATAAATATTTTCTCGTGTGAAAAAACTTACCTTCACTCAGGCTCTGCGACTATTAATGTTTTCTCTACACTCACACTGTAAAGCAAGAGTATTCAACAAAATCAGTTTTCAAATCAAACCATCAGTGAATTTTTAAATTCACAAATTCCATTTATCGGGTATGGCTCAACGTATGATACAATGAACTGTTGGTATTGATCTAGATAATAATTATTCAAATCAATCAATAATGAATATCTACGCATTTTCAGAGTTTTTCAACAAAAAGATCAAATGTCCTAACGCAGGTGTGTTCAATACTTTCACTTTTTCGCTCATCAGTTGTGTGGTTAATACATTTGACCTTGAATTAACTCATCGTGTATACTTGCATAAATAAATATTTAAAAAAAAATCAGCCAATCACAGACTCCAGTTTTTATTAATTTAAGAAGTTGTGAACGTTAACTTCCTGAGATTAGTGTTTCTGGCTTCTTTCAACAGCGGTCGGATGAGACTAAAATTGAACTTTTCGGAAGAAATACTAGTTAAAGGTTGTGTCAAGAGGAAAAAGGAAATGCTTATACTCCTAAAAACGTAATTTTCACTTACAAAATTTGGATTGATATCATGAATGAGGGATGCCTTTCATCACGTGGAAAGGGAAATTGGATATCATAAAAACAGAAGAATGACCCTAATTAGTTCAGTGATTTTTAGACCTCCTTCTTATTCTGGGTCATTTGACATAAACGTACATTAGACTGATCGAACAGTTATTTAGAATGAGAGGATGAGAAAATATTATAAAATGATTTACCATATTAGGTATTAATGCGAGCGAGAACTGCATAATTCAATATAGGTTTAGGTTTAGTTTTATTCCAAAGCAGTAGGCCTACCATTTTGAACCATCGAAGACAGCTATTTATTAGCCACTAAATTCGCCAATACTAGGGTAATGAATGTCATTTATGATTATTTTAAATGCACCAGATTTTTCCCTAAAGGTTAGAAGATATGGAGTAAAAGTCTTAATTCGAATGAAACGGAAACTATTGAGATCGGGTTTTGTAATGGAAAGGAAGTTTAATTTCACTTCGCTTTCTATTTAAATGATCTTGATGGCTAGTATGAAAAGATATTAATTGCTTAAAATCTTTATCGCCTCATCATTCAAAGTGTTATGCATGAAATTAAACAGCAAAAACATGGAGATCTGAGGGCTTGAGTATGTTTAGGTTTCTGAATGAGTCATATGTGTGGGAATTATATTCCTAGTTTTTTTTGTCAAATGGCTCGTTTTTGTAAAATGAAAAAAATATTCGTTTTATTTTTGTCATTTCTCTATTGGAGAAATGGATGGACCAATGTTCTATTAAGTACATTTTATAGCTCCTTCCGGTAAAACACTTTTATTTTTGCTCTATTGAAAATTTCCTTTGATGTAGATATTTTAGTGCTATTATGCTAAATGAACTCGTTTCCTAGGTTAGATTCTTATCAACGAAAACCCAACCTCTTGGGTCTGAGCCATTATTTAATTTTTCTTGTGAGATCAAAAATATCAGTAGAATTTAAAAATTTAAAGATATCTTTATGTGTTGAATACTTTTGTGTATTACATTTTCCACAATGAAAGTTTGCATGATGGCTTTCTGCGACTTGCGCAGTAAACAGGCGCGAGCAAGTTCAGTAACAACCATGTGAATCATTACTGTTTGTTAAAATTACCCATATTTTCTAAAATAAAAATTATCCACTCACGCAGAACTGAGACCTGAACAGCCGCTCAAACACTGAGTTATCAAAAATATTAAAATTTAAAAAAACGACCACATAACTACCACCAAAAACACTTGCTTTATTTTGTGGTATCCACTAAACCTCAAATATTCTAATGATCATGTTCAAAATATGATCTGAAATCTCTCTCCTTCTCATTAGATTTTATGCCACTTGTGTGAAAGAAGCACTAACCTGCCAACGTCCGCAAGTTCTATTGTATTTTGTCGGAACAGACAAGCTTGGTTTACTTGCCTGCAGAGCCTCCTCTTCGGACTCTTCCTTCGGCCTCACCGCTACCGCCCGGTACCTGTGATGCAAGAAGGTATGGCATGAAAGTATTCCGCAAAGCTTTTCTTCTTCGGATATTTTAGTATTTTCTTTAAAATTTGTGATATTCCTTAAAAAAAGTTGGTCAGCCAGTGTTTCCGTAGAACACTAATGTATATAACGTTTGTAAAAATTATTTTCACTAATTTCAAGTTTAAAGTTTGAAAAGTAGCGGAGTGTTGAGAAAATTGCAAAATGCTGTTTCAGTTGATTGGCTTCGTTGGGAGTAACTCATAGTTTTGTACAACGGTGCTTCATTTTATTAATTTCATTAATGAATTTACATTAAACCATTTTGCTTAGTTCCTGATGTAAGACGTTCCACAAAAATTTACATATTTAATTTTTCCAATGTAATGTCAACTAGAGGGCTTGCATCTTCGAAATGCACCGTCAGGAAGCACCCATTTTAATTTAATTCATCGTAAACTAAGTTCATAGTATAATTCATTCTAGAATATTATTCGGTGCCGGGTCATGAAATGAATACAATATATGATACCATAAATACAAATAAGTCAAAATTATAAGTAATAAATAAATACAAATAAGTGTACTACACATTTGCATGAACAAGCTTTATATTTTTCTAGTAATTTCAGACCACAGATGCTGGAAACATATTTCAAAACATGCACAGCATACCGTGTATGAACAGTCTAAGTATGGGTATATTTTAGTTACCTGACGACCGGATAAGCAGAGGGCGGACAGCAGCTGTAGAGATAATTACCCATCCTGAAAAATCAACAGTTTTTAAAAAATTTCTTAGAGATTTGAACATGTGATAATGTTGTATGGAGGCACAAAAAAGCCAAAGAACCACGTTCAATTCACAAGCTGCGTGTTCATATTTCAGGAAGATTAAAATTTAATAACTACTTACAAAATATTTAGCTCTAAAAACCTCTAATATAAGATAGATATTGCACCCATGAGCTCAAGGACATCTTTTGCAAAAGACACGATTCCTGTTCTTGAACAATGCTTAAACAGGCCAATTGAAAATAAATAAATTTTCAAGCGTGCACAACTTTCCAGCTCTTACATTACCTATAACTCCTTTCGAATGCTGGTAACAGAATACTCTCCTCCTTAGTGTGTGCGTGTCCGAAGTATACCGCTCGTCTCAAGGAGGAAAAAATTATTCTCCGTTGCTCGCCTTCTCTAGCACCGCACTCACTCCCCCACTCTACTCATAATTTCTTATTCTCAGTCTTCTATATTCAAGAACCACTCCAACCACTCCACAAGCGCTCTAATTAACTCGCTCCCCCTCTGTACCGCTGACGCTCGGCTTATTAAACTCTGCGTGAATTCTAGTCTGGTGAAGTATATAGCAGGATGAATAAATGTGTTTACATTCTCTTTATGCAAAAATAATGAATGGTGTTAGAATACACGTCACTTACCAGCTTTACTCACGTCGACCATGTCCGCATTTCATTTACCGTTTCGTTGAGAAAAACTTGGAACTAATTAACATTGAAGTGGCGCTTGATGAGCTACGAACTGATTATGTCTTCTGAAAGATAAAAGGTCTAACTGAGGCATTACGTCAATGAAGTTGCACTCTGCAAAATGGTTAAAGTCGTTACAAGTGAGAAATTTTTAGCCCCATCTGTAAAATTAGGAAGATTTGTTCAGTTAGGTGCACAAACAAAATATTGTTGATGCTTTATACAAATTCGTTAGTTTCAGTCCATGTGTGGAATCCCTGAAGCCTCTTTGAAAGCACTGTAAGGACTGCTATACCAGGTCCATTTGTGAGTCAGGCTGGTATTCTCTATAAATTATTTGGTTTGACTGTTTTCATCAAAACACTTCTCAATTTACATCGTTATTCTGCGCCCGAGCTTTCCATTAGCCATGCGATAGAGGTACAAATCCTACTGCAGCAATTCAAGTGATCACTCAACTGAAAGCAACGTATGTGAAATCTAAGGCAAAATAAAACTTCGTTTGGGTTATTGCATGTGTTTAAAACTGGATCATCAACTTGTATTTATTTTGTACAAAAACATCATCCAATAATTCCTCTCAAAAATTACACATTGAATTACAATTTTATATCCCGAAGAGGGAAACCCCCTATCTCACGCCAGAAGCACAGGGCCGTTGTGATGATATTTGGTGCATTGCACTTACACCCAATTTTGATAGCCTTTTTGATCAGTGAGTTTGTTGATATTAAACCTTATCTCTACGCATTGTGCAATAGTGACACTATGAATTCCAACCGTTCTTGCATATTTAGAAAATAACTCGGCCGTAGCGCACAACTGACACACACCATCCGGCGCCGGAATCGCTGTCCACTGAACAGCTGATCGATAGGCAGGCGGAGTGCTGAGCAGCAGGTATGGTCTATAGAGCGATGAGTCGCTTTTCGTGTCACGAGCTGCTCATTGCGACGATCTTCCTCGCATTACTGTGCGCATAGGGTTACTGGAAGATCGTCGCATAGGGTTACTGGTTTGTGCACATAGGGTTACTGGAAAAATGCAGAGGGCAAGGGGAGCGCAGCAAGGAGACTGTCGCCCTTTAACGATGCCTGGAACTCTGAGTCTTAAAGCCATTCACGTTCAGGTGATCTAGCCAGGTGCGCCAGTTCAAATTCACGTACACAGATTTGCGTCCGCACTCGATTGGTGAAGCTAATTTGGTTAATGATTCCTGAATGAATTTTAGAAGCACGTATCGTTGAAGGGGCTTGTCCTGATGTACTGTACGGGTGTACGACGAGTATACTCGCTTTATGGCGCGAACGACTCGATTCATCTCTTTTCTGATTAGGTCAGGTACGATCCTGTGAAACCTTATTCTTCTGAACATAATCATTTTCATTTTAAAACAATATACAAACTTAGTTAACAATTCTTCAAATTTGAGGTTAAGATTATAAAAGTGGTCATAAAGATTAAAAAGGGGAGAAAAGATTAGAAAGGGGAGAAAATTTAATTTCATTCAACAAGTTTTACAACTACGTGAAATACAAATACGTATTTCACACTAACCTGTTGCTTCATTCTCAAAGGCTGATAGTCGCTAGCGTTCTTTCTCAGTGCCAGCATTACAGAAGAGTGAACGCCTCACATCTCCCTGCAATAAAGGCTCTATGCAAGTTCAAGCATCGAATTATACCCAGCTTTATAAAATCTGATGGCAACTTTAATTTAAATTTGTTTTAAATTTGAATTTTATTTAGAGAATGAAAGACGCGTTGGAATTGGATGTCGAAAACTAAGATAACCAAGTGTAAGTGCGTAGTTTATTCACTTTGGACGAGCAAAACTTTTTGAGTATTTATACTTGAATTTATGCTTCTTCGACGTAAGCTCAATGTTACCTTTGGGGCGAATGCTCGTTAGTGATTGGGAAGGTGAGGTAAAAAATAAATAGTAATTAACGAATGTATGTACAAAATGAACGTAAGGGTTAATAGGCCCAATGAACCTACAACATATGAAAAAAAATGGTTTATTGACGTATTTTTTGCGTTTCGTGAAGCTTGTAGGCGTTGTGATGTAGAAGAATTATATATTCAATAATAAATCTACGATCGTTCAAACTAAAGAGAGAAATCCAAGGTATTTCCAAATGTTCCCTCTTTCCCAAATTTACCGAGAAGAATTGAACCACGGCAATTCTTCAGACACAGTACAAATTTAAAAATGATGATGAAAATGGGCTTAAATTCAGCACCATTTTTCGCACAATATCACTGCTCTTCGATAAAGCAGAACACAGTAATAAAACGTACTGAATACGATGCTCACTTGGGGACCACGAACTACTCTCATTTTATGGAATCGTAGCACTGTAAGTGACACGTCTGCATAAAGTTTCGATCTCGTTTTGTTAACACTTATAGACAGACAACCAATGTTCAAGAACTGTAAGAACCGTATAGCATTGTCAATACGCGGGACCTCCTATGCATACTGTCGCTCTAGTTATTCCTGAACATCGAGTACGTAGGTTTGTTAGCCGTCCCCTTGACAAAGACGAAAGATAACTGTAGCATAGACGCTGATATGCCAAGAATGTCGAACGAGTCTTATCTGTTCGGCGTTGGAAGTGGTGAACAGAGGAAAAATCGAGAGGTCATTTGCATAATACAAGCCAGCATTTGCGTGCTTTGTACTTATCAAGTTGGTTTTAAATACTTTGAAATACTGTTAGGAATAGAAATTAATTTATCAGCGTTGAGAAATTTCCCTCCTTGTATTCTATGTTTTTTTAAATTGAATAATGATAAATCATAGAATTAAGCAATTCTTAACCAGCTTTAGATTTTTTAATGTCTTTTAGAACTCAGCGGAAGCCTATAAGTTCTTCTGTGAATATAAGAGACTATGCACCAAGACCTTTGTCAGTAGCATTTACAGTATTTATAACCTTTCAGTCTTCGTGTATTGAATAAAATATCGAAGAGAATAGGTTTTAATTATGTTTTTCTCATACATATACACAGAGAACTCCTGACACGGCTATTGGCTACTTCCTATGGTTTGTCTATCAATGTATTGTAGTGAACCCTCAGCCGCACTTCAGTCTAAATTTCATAAATTATTAAAACCCTCTTCTAAAAATTAAATAAAGTTAACGTAATCATTCTTAAAATTTTAGATTACTATTGTCACTCAACATTACCCTTAAATCTATTAAAATTTGACCAAAGAAATACTTCGACAAGAAAGAACGGCGTTTTTCACGTAGAACCATACCGAAAGTTCATTCGTTTCCGGGAAATTCCGGAAACGCTCGTCCGCTCACAGCGTATATAAGGCCGGCTTCCCAGGCAGAGTCGTCATTCTCGTATAGATTCTCCTGAGTAGTGCTTGGGCCCCAGAGCGGGCATATGATCTACTGGACCACACATTCATGCACTCACAAACACGTATGGAACCAAACCCTAACCTCTTAATTTAAGGAGCTTACCTCCTCCGAGTTCATTCCCCAAGTTTTTGCCTCCGAGTTCATTCCCCAGGTTTTTGCCTCCGAGTTCATTCCCCAAGTTTTTGCCTCCGAGTTCATTCCCCAAGTTTTTGCCTCCGAGTTCATTCCCCAAGTTTATGCCTCCGAGTTTATTCTCCAAGTTTCCCCTCCTATCTAACTTATTAAACTGGAAGGCCTGCATCCCTGCAGCTAAGCCGCTAAAACCTCCAGTTGAGACTATTGGGTCGAGAGCCTCCTTTCTCCTACCGAGTTTTCCCAACCGGTAGCTATTCCCATACTCATCACTCAATCGCCGACCCACTTAATGTCGGAACCTCCCACCTTACATCATCCTCAACTTCACACTCCAGCACACGCTTCCCCAAGCCTGAGCTGAACGCATCGTCTGAAGTCCTTCAACCACCTTGGACTCTCCCCAAGAACGTCTCACAAACCAAGCCTCGCACTTCGGCGTTCAACCTCCGACATAAATATACCACAAAAGGCGAGCTATTTGTTCACTCATTCTCCCCAGATGATGGTTCGCATTGTGGTGTTTATGAGATTACCTGTTTGATTATTTGACGCTTGAAATATTGCGTCCGAACATGACTTCAACTCCTTCTGAGTCTTGCTAACCGCTAAATTCAATGTGCGTTAACTCGCACTGGTGACCCTGTCTTGTAAAAGAATACCAATCAATCCAATTCTCAACCTTTGAATTGCTGTGCTCTTCAAGCTTCAAATTCACATAATCAAATTAAGTTCCCCACTTTGGGCGAACTTTAGAGTATAACCTTCATGTTAAAACGTATTTGAAACCTAAATTGATTGCACAAATTTTGTGTATCAATTTTTCTAAATATAAACTTTCTTTTCTTTCTTTTTCAAAGTTTTTCTGCATCAACATCTTGATGTTTTCTGTTTCGTCTGTCAGTAGAGTGTTTTACCCATTTTCTTGTTTTTTTCCTCACTGATTCCCTGTTAGCCTGAAAACATTATCCATTTCTTATTTAACTCTACTGGTATGTGATGCACTTTTTTTGCCTCAAATCAGGAAGGTAAAAAACACGGGATTGTGTGTTCGGAAGTAAGAGTGTAGTGGACGCCTCGGGCCACACTTCCGCCTAATTTCATAAATAATAAAAACTAACATCCTAAAATTAAATTATACAAATGTAATTATTTTTATAAATTAACAAGACCGAATTTATTCGTTAAAACCCAAAATTTTACCAAAAATGGGTTTCGAAAATATTTTCCGATCACGTTTCCGCCCGTCACTTCCGTTGGAAACATTACGTAGAACCATTTCGCAAGCTCCCACTAGCCAGCCATACAGGCAGAGTGGTCATTTCACGTGTAGTTCTCTCGAGTGTAGTTATTGGGCCCCAGAGGGGCATTTGTAAGTATCAAGTGTTAATGTTAAGTGTTTCATTATATTTTTAATGAATTGTCTGTTGAATTAGAGTTTACTCATGTAACTGACTTTAGGAACATGCACTATGTTTTCTCTGTGCCAGTGTTAGTTAGGCACAAGCTTCAAGCTCACTGCCCATCTTTGTCATTGTTTTCGTATTTACTACTCTCTGATGATTCCTTATTGGCTCTCAATATTATTACAATGTTGGCATTAGCTCCTTAGATATTTTATCAGTGCTGAGCAAAGTGTTTTAAGACACTTTAATTTCCACAGGGATCATTGATGTGTAAGCTAAATATTGTCTCCCTGGATTTAATTGAGCGTTGTTAGCCTTTGCTAATTCACTGTAACTTTGTTTTCTTTTTAGTTTGTTTTGACTGCCGTGTCTTTTTTATATGCTACTCCTTTTTATATGAGTGATTCAAGTCACAACAGCCAACTTGCAGCATTTAGCTAGCTACTTTCATAATACCTGGAAGCCAACCAGTAGAATTAAATTCCATTTGCCAATTACTTACCGATTGTGTAACTGCTTGTGTTATCAAGATAGAGTTTGTGACCAGTTGGTCTGGAACACCGATTCTGGTGTTAAGATGATTTAGGCTGCAACTCGGGCGCTAGAGCTGCGGACTGACCTTAGCACTAGACTTCTGCCATTGTTCTTCTTGTTAATGCAGCAGTTAGCACAGTCTTGCACATGTGTATGAATAGGCTCGTTACCGTACAAATTAATCCAAGTCACTTGCTCCCTCACAGGATCGACTGGACCACACATTCATGCACTCACAAACACGTATGAAACCCAACCCTAACCTCTTAATTTAAGGAGCTTACCTCCTCCGAGTTCTCCTCCGAGTTTATTCTCCGAGTTGATTCACCAAGTTTTCCCTCCAAGTTTCTCCTACTCTTCAAACTTCACTAAACTGGAAGGCCTGCATCCCTGCAGCTAAGCCGCTAAAACCTCCAGTTGAGACCATTGGGTCGAGAGTCCCCTTTCTTACCGAGTTTTCCCAACCGGTAACTATTCCCATACTCATCACTCAATTCACTACTCACTTAGTGTCGGAACCTCCCACACTTACACCATCATCGACTTCACACTGCAGCACACGCTACCACAAGCCTGAGCTGAACGAATCGTCGGAAGTCCTGCAACCTCCTCGGACTCTCCCCAAGAACGTCTTTCGAACAAGAATCAAGCCTCGCACTTCGGTTCAACATCGACTAATAAACCCCCCCTAAAGGCGAGCTATTTGTTTCCTCATTCTCCCCAATGATGGTTGTATCAAGGTTTTTGGTTGTTAGATTGATAGACGCTTGAAATATTGCGTCCGAAATCCCTTGCTAAACTCCTTCTGAGTCAGTGGCCATATCAATTCATTCAATATATTGTCGCCTTCTCCGGCGACTGGTGACCCTGCCTTATCAAAGAATACCAATCAATCAAATTCTCAACATTTAAAATTGCTTGCTCTTCAAGCTTCAAATTCACATAATCAAATCAAGTTCCCCACTTTGGGTGAACTTCAGACTGGTATACCCCAGAGTTAGATAAATTATCAAACAATTAAATTACCGCAGCCATCATTTGGAGGTTTTTGAGCGCATGTCGAGGCTGTTTGCAGCTGTTGCATGTTGAACCTTGGAGGAGGTAGTGTTCCGTTCCTTTCCACCCTTTTTCTCTAATTCTCAGTAATCAAACATAGTTTTTCCTCTCTAAACCCTTCTCTAATAATAAGTTATTGCTACTGCAGCCTATCCTAACAAAACTCTTCATGTATTTCCATTGCTACTGAAGCCACCTTTTACAAAGCTCTTCATGCATTTCCATTGCTACTGAAGCAAACCATAGGAGACCTTCTAGGATTATTTCCATTGCTACTGAAGTTCCTTACTAATTAACCTTCGCAATTTCCATTGCTACTGCAGCACCATTGCCACTGAAGCACTAAAGCGAAAATGTCTATGTACGAAACACCAATTTGAACAAATTAACACTAACTTCACAATTGTATAGACTTGCGAAATACTTAAGATGTCGCCAAAAATATGCCCAATCATAAATTTGAACTCTGCGATCATTTCGGGGAGACTGCCGTTTGTGCACCGGTTGTCTTTTAGAAGTTCTCCGTATCTCATACGGGTTATGAAATGCTCCGCGCAAAACTTGCAGCATCACATGAAGTCTTTCCCGACCTTCCATTTTTTGTATTGCTGCCTGGTCGGTGTGCTTGTAGTCTTGGGGACGCCTAAGGAGCACGCACGTTGCCTAGGGAAGCTGTACAAACGACTTACGTCGCACATTTGCTGTTTTTAACCGGCATATGTGTTTTGGGAAGGAAGGAACTGATTTTTTTTTCTATGGCATATTATAACAACCCAGACTGCGATTTCGCCTCAGGTCAACACCTGTCGCGCCAACGAATTCGTACTTGTCTTAGTTGATTTGAGGTTCCTAAAGACGTGTGAAGGCGACCAATTCTATCTTCCCCGGTATACCGTACAAAGAACGCAGTAGGAATCTAGTAATTCGGGCAACTCCACTTCGGAGGATACTTCTGGCACTTTGGTGTTCAGTGATGCTAACCTCACAGATTCTTTTATGGTCCCAGTTGGGGATCCGAGCTGAAACTTTCATAGTTCCAGAGTTAACCTTCCACTATTTTCATCTATTTTCCTCTGTCGAGCTTTCTTTTAGGATCTTCTCTTCGTAACTCCTTCGAGCATCTTACAAGTAACAGCTTCACTGTTACCAGACCTTTCGGTCTACATGCGTTGGGGGGTAGCTGTAGTGGACGCCTCGGGCCACACTTCAGCCTAATTTCATAAATAATAAAAACTAACATCCTAAAATTAAATTATACAAATGTAATTATTTTTATAAATTAACACGACCGAATTTATTCGTTAAAACCCAAAATTTTACCAAAAATGGGTTTCGAAAATATTTTCCGATAACGTTTCCGCCCGTCATCCGTTGGAAACATTACGTAGAACCATTTCGCAAGCTCCCACTAGCCAGCCATACAGGCAGAGTGGTCTTTTCACGTGTAGTTCTCTCGAGTGTAGTTATTGGGCCCCAGGGGGCATTTGTAAGTATCAAGTGTTAATGTTAAGTGTTTCATTATATTTTTATTGACTTGTCTGTTAAATTAGAGTTTACTCATGTAACTGACTTTAGGAACATGCACTATGTTTTCTCTGTGCCAGTGTTAGTTAGGCACAAGCTTCAAGCTCACTGCCCATCTTTGTCATTGTTTTCGTATTTACTACTCTCTGATGATTCCTTATTGGCTCTCAATATTATTACAATGTTGGCATTAGCTCCTTAGATATTTTATCAGTGCTGAGCATAGTGTTTTAAGACACTTTAATGTCCACAGGGATCATTGATGTGTAAGCTAAATATTGTCTCCCTGAATTTATTTGAGCGTTGTTAGCCTTCGCTAATTCACTGTAACTTTGTTTTCTTTTTAGTTTGTTTTGACTGTCGTGTCTTTTTTATATGCTACTCCTTTTTATATGAGTGATTCAAGTCACAACAGCCAACTTGCAGCATTTAGCTAGCTACTTTCATAATACCTGGAAGCCAACCAATAGAATTAAATTCCATTTGCCAATTACTTACCGATTGTGTAACTGCTTGTGTTATCAAGATAGAGTTTGTGACCAGTTGGTCTGGAACACCGATTCTGGTGTTAAGATGATTCAGGCTGCAACTCGGGCGCTAGAGCTGCGAACTGACCTTAGCACTAGACTTCTGCCATTGTTCTTCTTGTTAATGCAGCAGTTAGCACAGTCTTGCACATGTGTATGAATAGGCTCGTTACCGTACAAATTAATCCAAGTCACTTGCTCCCTCACAGGATCGACTGGACCACACATTCATGCACTCACAAACACGTATGAAACCAAACCCTAACCTCTTAATTTAAGGAGCTTACCTCCTCCGAGTTCTCCTCCGAGTTTATTCTCCGAGTTGATTCACCAAGTTTTCCCTCCAAGTTTCTCCTACTCTTCAAACTTCACTAAACCGGAAGGCCTGCATCCCTGCAGCTAAGCCGCTAAAACCTCCAGTTGAGACCATTGGGTCGAGAGTCCCCTTTCTTACCGAGTTTTCCCAACCAGTAACTATTCCCATACTCATCACTCAATTCACTACTCACTTAGTGTCGGAACCTCCCACACTTACACCATCATCGACTTCACACTCCAGCACACGCTACCACAAGCCTGAGCTGAACGAATCGTCGGAAGTCCTGCAACCTCCTCGGACTCTCCCCAAGAACGTCTCTCGAACAAGAATCAAGCCTCGCACTTCGGTTCAACATCGACTAATAAACCCCCCCTAAAGGCGATCTATTTGTTTCCTCATTCTCCTCAATGATGGTTGTATCAAGGTTTTTGGTTGTTAGATTGATAGACGCTTGAAATATTGCGTCCGAACTCCCTTGCTAAACTCCTTCTGAGTCAGTGGCCATGTAGCATATCGCTACAAAGCGTAAGAATTATGAATTTCCCCATTCGCACTTAAATAAAATTAAGCATTAGCATTAAAAATCTTACTATAATTTATTATTAATTATTTTCTACTTCTAATTCGTAATCATTGAAGTTTTTGTGTAAATACATGAGAGATCAAATAATCAATCGACATTTCGAGTTTAAAGCAGCCCGATACGGCAACATCGAAGAGCGTCACTTGAACTGACTCACTCTTGCTTGTGGCTTTAGCGTGCGAACATCATCTCGTAAGTGCAAGTGAAATTTAGGTTTAGAATAGAAAGAAACCGGGTAAAGTATATGTGCCATGTGTTTTTTTCATGTGATTGTGTTAAACGTAAAGAACTGCTCAGTGTCGTGAAGTAGGCATAAACGCTCAAATAGTGTTAAGATTCTTAGACTAGCATGTGTTATCTAGAGCGCTAACTCGTTGATATAGAGTGAATATTGCGTGTCATTTCCAAATTCACGTGTTAAAAAAATTCATACTAGATATTCAGCTAACGTCATTGTTTTTTTTACTGCAAAACTTGTATTGTGTTTGCCAGTATCATATCGAAAATTTCTCACAAACTGACTCGGGAACGCACGCGGCTAAATCGCCGGCGTTCTTTGTCGATAGTGTGTCTTTGTTGTTTTCAATGGCGAAGCAGATACTGCCGTCTTCCGTCACCACTCCGTGACCATAACTGCACTATAAGCATGTGTTATAATAGTATCTTTTTCCTTTTTTTTACAAGGCGTACTTGCAGTAGTTTCTCTTAAATAATGTTCCAACGCGAAATAATAATTTAAGACGTCTCCTAATACTCTCGTATGTGTACGAATTACGAAGGTTATTCATGTCTATGCTTGCTAAAGTTTTGAGTCGTCTTTTATAGCTCATACTCCTTGAACCTTGCGTTTAATCGCACTTATTTCCATTTAAATCATTTCAATAACGATTTAATTTCATTCTGTTCATTCTTGTGACAAAAATACCCACTACCATTTGCCTTTCGCGAGTGCGCACAAATTATGCCGGCGGCTTGGCGAATGCCGACGTGTAGAGCCGCCGGGTTATTCGCCGCACTGATCTTCATGTTTCATCTCGCGCACATTTCCTTTCTGTGCAAGCAAAACGTTTAGTGTTTCCTTTTCTTATTATTGGGTATTATTCCTTACCATTTATTAATTGCAACTGATATTATCCGTGATTTTTAGTAGGATTCATATCAATGAAACCTGAGAATTTTTCTCTGTTATTTCTTGTACAGTTATAGAGACGTCCTAGAGTACTTAAAGAAGCATTAATTCTCTTTATATGAAATTCTTAATTGCTGTAATTCTTTTCTTCTGCTTCTTGAACCATGTCTTGTTAAGTCATGTGTTTTGAAATGGTTCCAGGGATTTGATCCCCGATTTTTGCCTTTAGATAATCACCAATAGTATTACAAAAAATTCTTAAATTTTCTGCCTGGTATTTGAAGCAGGAGCAGCTGTATAAGAGTTTTCTTAATTGATTCTGTCCTATTTCTCTACTTTTGGGCTTGACGAAAAGGAGAACTAATGAAATTAACTAGAGTCAAATCTGTAGGAATTCTCGAATTCTGCCGTGTGGGAGTTTTATTATTTTACGATGTGTGGACTGTCAGTGGTGTTCCCTTGGTGTCTCCTTGGACTGTTCATCCAGCTTTTGGACTCCTTGCAGGACCTCAACGTCATCACACACACCACTTACAACATTCTCCCTGGGCCGCTTTTGGGACTCTCTACTTGGATTAGATTTGGCTATGTTCTGGGCCTTTAGCCATATATATTCTCTAATTACGGGCCTTAATTCTCAACTGCCTAAAAATTACGGGCACAATTGAATTAGCCTCTCATTTGCTGAATTCAGCGTGCCTGGATCTTAATTACTATTCAAACGAGAATCATCATAGCCATCAGGCTCGGCATCTGTGATCAAACTCACCTGCTCCAAAATTAAGCGGGCTTTGCCCACATAAAGAGCAACGCACCGATTGTTGTGCTTGTTTAAAAATTGCCCTCAGTAAATTGAATATTCTGAACACAATACACTTAAAACCTTGTCCACCGGCCGGAGCGACTGCCTCAGGACTGCGAAGTATCTTCAGTCAAGATCTGCAGGATCAAGTCTCGCGATCTTCCCGGCTCCTTCAAATAAAACCATACACAAAAGCTGAGTCCAAAGTGCCTTATTATCCCTCGCATAATTTTTCCCAGATGCTTGTCGAGGTTTTGTGAGGACTGGCTATACCCCTCGGTCAGATCCAAACACTGGTGACCCCAGTTAAAAATAACCCCAAAACTTTCTTTAAAAACTTGAAAACTACTCAACTCGATAAGTGTTTGGGGAAGTTGTGAGAGAGGTTAATTTTGGTATATCATTGTAGTAATAAATTTCCCATGTCGTAGTTTTTGGGAATTTCTTGGATTTACTGTGTTAATGGTGATTCTCTGAGCAGCTCTAACAAAAATTTTTTTTCAGCGCTTTACTGTCCTTTTGTTTTATGTGCCTCAGTAGGTAGGAAAAATATTTTTTCCTACTTCCGTGCTTCCGTTTATTCTGACTACCGTAAAAATTCGCGTTTCCATTCTCTCTTTCCCTCCGTTTCTTCAACGTTATCGATCGATTGAGTAGGTAGAAAAATAATTTTTCGCACCTGCTTTATTTTTGTGCCTACGCAAATTGCCGCATACCGCATAAAATTTTTTTTCGTTTCCAATTTCATATTTCCTTTCCTTCTGTTTCAACTTTATCTGAATGATTGAGTAGGTAAAGAATTAACGCAAACCCTTGCCACTTAATCCAAGTCATAGGCATTGATATCTTAATTGTGCATCCCAAAAGAGATCGCTAGCATGACTGAATCAGATAATGAAGATCGAGCCCCCACAAAACCCATTAGGCTCCCTCCCTTCATTCCGGAGGACGCCCATACCTGGTTCCAACAGTGCGAGGCAATGTTTAGGTATCATAAAGTAACTAATAACACTGATCAATTCTACGCCCTTGTGTCCGCAGCCCCCACAAAATTGTTGAATGATTCAAATCAATTGCTCGAAAACCCTCCCGCCTTTGATCCGTACGGCACCTTAAAAAGAAAGATTCTGCAGAAGTTGCAGATGTCCGATGCGGACAAATTTCGGAGTTTGGTAGACGCCTCAGCAATCCCATCTGTCTCTAGCTCTTTCTCTCCCACTTCGCTAGCCAAAGAGCTGCGCAAACTCGCTACTGGTGTTGCCGTAGCTGAGGGATTTCTGAAGGAAGTTTTCATGACTAAGCTTCCACATAATGTGCGTCCATTTCTATCGCTAGCAGGCCCCGATCAAACGTTGGAAAAACTTGCGGAGTCCACCGAGACGGTGATGCGCAACATTAATTCGCCACAAGCACCGCAAGTTGCGTCTCTGAATGCAGCTGCTGCAAATTTTAGCCCCGCAAATACTCAGAATCAATCCGCAGCCACAATAGATAAGATGCAGCAAGACATCGCCGAGATAAAGCAAGCTTTACAGAATTGCAATTTAGGTCAGAGTGTGGCTCACATTCAGCAAGGCCCAGGGAGATTCCAAAGCCACCAAAATGCCTACGACTATCCTTATGACTATCCCTCCAACTATCATCCTTTTCCTCCTTCTCAACGCTTTGATAGAGGTAGATCTTATGATAGGTCAAATCAAGACCGTCGCTTTCGGTCGCGCTCTCGTGATGCCGGTAGCAATTTATGCTGGTACCACATGAAATTCGGTGACCAAGCTCGCAAATGTGCCTCTAGATACTGTCCGCGTTATACCGAAATGACTTCGGGAAACGTGAACAGCGACGCATAGTAGCGAGTACTGCGTTGCCTCATTCCCAGACTACTCGCCTCTTGTTGATTCACGATCCCGTCACCAAATACCGATTTTTAATAGACACTGGCTCCAGTGTGTCAATTATCCCAGCCCCGGTGAAAGACAAAAACAACCCATTGTTGGCGACATTACGCGCCGCAAACGGCACGCCAATTCCTTGTTACGGTGAAAGAGTATTAGAGTGCAGTCTGGGATTGAGGCGAAACTTTCGTTTCACATTCCTGATCGCGGAAGTACAAGAGCCCATCATAGGTGCTGATTTTCTAGCCAAGTTTGGCATACTTGTAGATGTTAAAAACCGTAGAATTAGGGACGAGGAGACACAGAACTCAATTCCCGCTTGTGGCATAACTAGAGCTAATGTCTTGCATTCTTTCTCTATCGCTTTAAAGGAAGAGTGCATGTTTGAGCAATTACTAAAAGATTTTCCTGCATTGACAAATTCTAACTTAGTTTCTACAAAAATGCAGACCAGCACAAAGCACTTCATAGAGACGACGGGACCGCCGGTTTACTCCCGAGCAAGGCGACTACCACCTGATCGATTGGCGTTGGCTAAGAAAGAAAGAATTTGCGCGTATGCTCGAAAATGGCATTATCCGCAGTTCCAAAAGCCCTTGGGCTAGCCCTCTTTTGCTAGTACCCAAGGCTAACGGTGAATTCAGACCGTGCGGGGATTTCCGCAGGTTGAATGCCGTTACTCTACCTGATCGCTACCCTATTCCTTACCTTCATGATTTCAGTGCAAATTTAGAGGGAGCACAAATTTTCTCAAAAATTGACTTGCAGCACGCTTTCCATCAAATTCCACTTGAGGAAAGCGCAATTGAGAAGACCGCGGTAATCACTCCGTTTGGTCTCTTTGAATTCCTAAAAATGCCATACGGCTTGAGGAACGCTCCTCAGACGTTCCAAAGGCACATGGCTGAAATTTTCTCTGATCTCACTTTCGCCTATGTCTATCTAGACGACATCCTAGTGGCATCCACAACCCCGGAGTTGCACAAGGACCATCTTAGGGTCGTTTTTCAAAGACTGTCCGACAATGGACTCCTCGTAAATCCTGCAAAATGCGAGCTCGGAAAGCCATCACTGATTTACTTAGGTCATGAAATCTCTAGCCTAGGTCTAAAACCTTTGCCTTCCAAAGTAGAAGTGATCAAAAACTTTCCTCTTCCACAGACCCAGAAGGAACTAAGAAGGTTCCTAGGTTCTGTTAACTTCTATCATCGTTTCATACGCAACTGTGCCCAAACTTTAGCGCCCTTGCCTGACCTCCTCGAACCGAAACGAAAAGGAAAATCCATTGAGGTGAAATGGACAGAAGAAGCGCGCAAAGCTTTTGAGGAAATCAAGCACAAGTTAGCTTCCGCGACTGAATTATCCTACCCTATTGCTAATGCTGATTTCAGCCTCGTTGTTGACGCATCCAGTACCGCCGTAGGTGCTGTTTTGCAACAACAAGTAGGTACTAACATCTCTCCCCTTGCTTTCTTTTCCAAAAAGCTGTCGCCCACTGAGCGTGCTTATAGCGCGTTCGGTAGGGAACTTCTTGCTATCTACTTGTCTGTGAGACACTTTCGCTATACCCTAGAGGCAAGGGAGTTTGTGTTCTACACAGATCACAAACCTCTGACCTCAGCGATCAAGATGCCCTCGGAAAGACATTCCCCAAGAGAAGCTCGACATTTGTCGTTTATAAGCCAGTTTACCACTGACATCCGTTTAATAAAAGGGTTGGACAATACTGTCGCTGATTGTCTATCGCGCATAAATACTGTCCAAACCAGTGGTGAAATCACTTTCGGCAACATTGAAAGCGCGCAGAAGGAGGATCCTGAACTTCAGGACCTTCTCAAACCTTCTAACACTTCCTCTCTGAAGTTAACCCTTTCGGTACGATAATTCAAATGGTTTGGGTAAAAACATCCAGGGAAAAAATTTGTCATTACCCTGAATGATCAGTGAAAATTTCCTAGTGTGGGTGCTTTTAGCTTAAGCAAGTGCTTACTTCTTTATTTTAATTTTAAAATTTTTTGAATCTTTGAAGCTCCATGCTTTGCGACATAAATTTGTGATGTTGATGATACAGTTTTGTATTTACGAAGAAATTATTTATAAGTTTTTGCCGGAATTTACCAGAAATAAAGAAAGTTCAGAAACAACTTGCTCAAGTTAATTGTAAAGGGTATTGAATGTGATGCACGGACCCTGTAGCAGGAACTTACGCGTGCCTATGCTATAGGGTCCTAATGTAGCCTATGGTAATTTACATTTGCAGGCTTCTGGAATTGTTCAAAAACTAGTTTAAAGAATTTTTGTAATTTCCCTAATTTTGTTATTTACTCCAAAATATTCCCTCACTAGTTAACCCTTTCGGTACGATAATTCAAATTGTTTGGGTAAAAACTTCCAGGGGAAAAAGTTGTCATTACCCTGAATTGTCAGTGAAATTGTCCTAGTGTGGTGCTTTTAGCTTAAGTAAGTGCCTTCTTCATTATTTTAATTTTAAAAATTTTTTGAATCTTTGAAGCTCGATGCTTGGCGACAGAAATTTTTGATGTTGATAATAAAGTTTTCGTATTTACGAAGAAATTATTCATACGTTTTTGCCCGAATTTACCAAAAATCAACAAAGTTCAGAAAAAACTTGCTCAAGTTAAATGGAAAGGGTATTGAATATGTTGCTCGGGTCCTGTAGCATGAACTTACGCGTGCTACAGGGTCCTATGGTAATTACAGGGGCCTATGGTAACCTATGGTAATTTACGCGTGCAGATTTCTGGAATTGTTTAAAAACTAGTTTAATGAATGTTTGTAATTTCCCTAATTTTGTTATTACTCCAAAATATTCCCTCACTAGTTAAATTAGTTTAAAACTAGGTTAGATGCCCTAAACTGGAAGCACTAGCCAACTTGGCACTGGAGTAGCCGTCAGGACCGAAAGGGTTAAATTACTTTAAAACTAGGTTAGATGCCCTAAACTGGAAGCACTAGCCAACTTGGCACTGGAGTAGCCGTTAGTACCGAAAGGGTTAACCTTGGTTGACGGCGTGTACCGTGATGCCGAGCGACTTCCTCGTTTGTATCTTCCCGCGACTCTCCGCAGAGTAGCTGTCCTCCACTATCATTCCTTCTCTCACCCTGGTATTAACCGTACATTGCGTTTGATTTCTGATCGTTACGTCTGGCCAGCGATGCGTAAGGAGGTCAAGCAAATTGTGCAAAATTGCCATGCGTGTCAGAGTAGTAAAGTGGTGAAACACAATCGTGCAGCGCTGCAGAGAGTTGCATTCACAGGTCACAAGTTCGACTCTGTACACCTAGATTTGGTGGGTCCTTTGCCTTTATCGCGCGGTCATTCTCATTTGTTGACCATCATTGATAGGTTCACACGTTGGGTTGAGGCTGTCCCTCTTCCTGATACCCAAACTGAGACTGTAGCGCGCGCTTTCATGTCCAACTGGATCTCTAGATTTGGGGTTCCCTTAAGGGTCACACATGACCGGGGATCACAATTTACCTCCAAATTCTGGAGTGAGCTTAGCACTGCTTTAGGGTGTGATAACGTAAACACTACTGCTTATCATCCACAGTCAAATGGACTTATTGAGAGAGTCCACAGAGATTTAAAGTCGGCATTACGTTGCCTAAACTGCAGCAATGATTGGACGGACAGACTTCCAGTTGTATTGTTGAGCATCCGCAATCTGTACAGACAAGATCAGCAGTGCACAGCAGCAGAGATGCTCTATGGTCAGAAACTTCGTCTCCCCGGCGACTTGGTTGACCCAAAACCTTTGCCTGAATTTTCATCCGCTGACCGTTCCGCATATGTAACCTGCCTAAAAGATTGCATGCGCCAGATCAAGTATGTGGCTCCGCGAATGCCTCAGACTGAGGACAAACTGGATCCTGCCTTGCGAGACTGCACACATGTGTATGTCCGAAACGACGCCATCAAACCTACACTCACGCGCCCGTATGATGGCCCATTCAAAATAATCAAACGCACGCCCAAGTATTTTGTCCTGGAAAGATCGGGTTCACACGACCCCGTGAGCATTGATCGATTAAAAGTCGCGTACACTTCCGATCATAGTGTAACTGCTAAACCATCATTCTCTCCGCAGAATTCTCCTTCCACTGAGACTCGATCATATCTACCATCTCAGCTTCCTCAGTTGGCTGCATTATTGCCTAGTCAACTTAAGTGTAATCCTTTCTATGTGCCTGTACATTCAAACCCTATCTCTAAGCCTGTCGTAGATTCTAATTCTAGCCCTCTTACTGAAACAGCGACAAGTCTGGATAGACCAGACGAGCCCGCTGCAGTAACTCGCGTTCCTAGAACTCTTGCCGATCTAAATTTGCAGACCCGCTTGGTGAAACTTCCCCGCGTAGTAAGATTTTCTGACCGTCAAACCCGGCACGGTCGCGTTGTCAAAACTCCTTCCCGCTACAAATGATTGCAGCGGGTGGACCTTTCGGTCTGCGCCTTGGGGGGTAATGTAGCATATCGCTACAAAGCGTAAGAATTATGAATTTCCCCATTCGCACGGTGTAATATAGCGAGTAGTGTAAGTTCTAGTTAGAGAGACCGAAAGTTGGCAACGCTCGATAGGGCAACACTCGCGAGTCAGTCTGCTATTGGCCTCGGATTCAACAACAAGTAAATGTTGACCGAGTGTGTACATAATTAACTACTGTGGTTGGTATCTAACTTCTTAAGTTCTAAACTAATGTACTAATTCTATTCTACTCTATTCTATACCTTTCCCGTCTATCTCCGCTCTAACCTCACTAGCCACAGTACCGACATTTGAGTATAAAGTTAAGGTATCCAAGAGGTGAGTGAACTATTTACCTAACTTGCTGTGTCATTGCATTGTATTGTGTTCAGTACTATAACTATGTGGTGTCTATGTGGAACCTACGCTGTGCTCTAGTGTAGGGCTATCCAATCTATAATACTGGCGACGAGGATTATTTTTTGTAGAACTATTGGGAGAGGCTAGACTAATGAAGGAACTCAGAATTTATATTATTCAGTGACTAGAGTATTGATGCTGTAAATTTCTGATTTTTTTTTAACAAGGGGTATTATTACAGCCTCTTGAATTGGCTACTCTTGCAACTGATATTGTTGCTACTACTATTTCAGGTAGATATCTGACAATTAGCTGTACAGCTGGGTAAAAATGCCAATGCTAGGCTCAGTGGGAGAATTCAATCCTTTAGAGGAAGAATTCCCAGAATATGAAGTCAGGCTAAACTGCTTCCTTAGTATTAATAAAGTGGAAGATTCAAATAAAGCTAAAACATTTATTGCTCTGGTGGGTCCTAAAATTGTTAGGTTAGCCAAAGACCTACTGTCACCTAAAAGACTTTTAGATGCTACCTATGAGGAGATCATGGAAGCGTTAAGACGGCATTTTAAGCCGACACGCAACCAGATCTTTGAAAGGTTTAGGTTCCATAAGCGGAACCAGAAACAAGGGGAGAGCATTGCTGATTTTGTGGCTAGCTTAAAGGCCCTGTCAGACACCTGTAATTTCAAACAGGAAGTTCTGGAAAAGACGCTTCTTGATAGGTTCATACTGGGTGTGGCCAGTAATGATGTTCAAAATTGTTTGCTTCATGAAAATGACCTCACATGGAAAAAAGCCGTGGATCTGGCAACTGCCAAAGAAACTCAACTGAGGGAGACGGTTGTGTTAAGGCAACCTAATTCCATACTAAATGTGGGCCAGCATAGAGTAAAGCAAACTGCTATTAAGCCTCAGGGCAAAACTCAGGCTCAAGCTAGCCCCAAATCAGCATGCAGCGGCTGTGGTAATCTGCACTGGCGTAGAGATTGCCCCTATAAAGACAGTGTTTGTCATGGTTGTGGCCAAAAAGGCCATCTTGAGAAGTGTTGCTTTAAATTGAAAAGGCAAAATTCTGCTAAAGACAACAAAAATAATTTTGTGCATGCTATGCATGAGAAAAGGGGGAGGGAACACCACCCTAACCCTAATAGAACTAACAATGCAGCCTGTGCAGACTATCCAGTTGCTAATCTAGGCTGTTATGGAGAGATTTTCTCAATAGCCGAGGAAATGAAACCCCCAATCAAAATAAAATTGTTACTAAATGGTGTGCCATTAGAGATGGAGGTAGATACAGGTGCTGCCAGGTCTATCCTTTCAATGGCCACCTACTCTAAAATACCAGCTAAGTTAAGACCCGAGCTGAGACTTTCTGATGTTAAGCTTAGGACTTATGGGGGAGCGGAGCTAGTAGTTTGCGGAGAGATTAGAGCTAACATCCAGCGTGAATCTGGTAATATGGTTCCTCAACTAGCAACTATTGTGATTGTAGACAGGGAGGGGCCAGCTTTGCTGGGTAGGGACCTGATTGATTCCCTTGGGCTAACTATAGTATCAAATAATGTCAACAAATTGACTACCTGCCCTGAAGAGTTAGCAAATAAATTCCCTGACCTTTTTCAACCAGGTCTAGGTTGCTTTAAGGGAAGGAATTTCAAAATAGAAGTGGATCCAGCTGTACCACCAAAGTTTTGTAAGGCCAGGAACGTGCCTTACACACTGAGACCTAAGGTGGAGGCAGAACTTGATAGACTGGTGCAGGAAGGTATCCTCACCCCTGTACAATACTCGAGATGGGCAGCGGCGATCGTCCCTGTGCTCAAGGCTGATCAAATGCATCCGCATCTGTGGGGACTACAAATTAACAGTCAACAGAGCCACTAGGCTTGATACCTACCCTATACCCAGAGTGGAAGATCTATTTAGCGGGTTAGCAGGAGGAGTTATATACTCCAAGCTAGATATGTCTCAGGCATACGCTCAACTACCCTTGGATGAAGACTCCAAGGAACTCACGGTAATAAACATCCACAGAGGTTTATTTGCCTACAACCGTCTCAGTTTTGGAATTGCGTCCGCACCTGGAATCTTTCAGCGTGCCATGGAAGGACTATTGCAGGGCCTCCCAGGAGTGTTCTGCTACCTGGATGACGTCCTGGTGAGTGCCACTAATGAGCAAGAGCACAACAAGCGTCTCTATCAAGTCTTATCTAAACTACAGGAGGCAGGACTAAAACTGAAAATGGATAAATGCCAAATTGGAGTGCCACAGGTATCCTACCTTGGATACCAAATTGACAAGGATGGATTGCACCCCACTGCAGAGAAGGTAGCAGCAATCCAGAATGCACCAGCCCCTACTAATGTAACTCAACTGAGAGCCTACCTTGGGCTGCTAAATTTCTATAGGAAATTTCTAAAATCATCTGCAACTATGCTGGAGCCCCTAAATACCTTACTGAGAGACAAAACCCCTTGGAAATGGGATGCAAGTCAGGAGAGAGCCTTCCAGAAATCTAAACAAGCCCTCCTGGACTCTCAGACTCTAGTCCACTTTGACCCACATAAACCCATAGTGGTAGTGGCTGACAGTAGTGCGTATGGTGTGGGAGCGGTGCTGTGTCACCTTATTGATGGGATTGAACGCCCCGCCTATTTTGCCTCCCGAACTCTAACAGCAACAGAACGCAACTACTCTCAAACTGAGAAAGAAGCCCTAGCTATGGTGTTCGCACTTCGAAAATTTCATTGCTACCTGTGGGGACAGGATTTCACTGTGGTTACGGACCACAAACCTTTGTTAGGACTATTTGATCCGGGTAGAAGCATTCCTCCGATGGCATCCGGGCGCATTCAAAGGTGGGCTTTACTACTGCAGTCCTACAAGTTCACCTTGCGTCACCGGTCCGGCGTGCTGTTGGGCACAGCTGATGCTCTCAGTCGTCTACCTTTGACAACTCCCGAGGAAGCCACACCTATTCCTGCGGAATGGACGTCCTTAGTTAATTTCCTTGAGTCAGCTCCAGTCACCAGCACCCACATCCGCGACGGCACCCTAAGGGACCCCGTACTTTCAAAGGTATACAAATACTGCCAAGTAGGCTGGCTTTCGACGGTAATTGGTGACCCTGATCTTGCTCCGTTTACTAGGAGGCGAGACGAATTGTCCACACAAAATGGCTGTGTACTCTGGGGAGCAAGAATTATTGTACCCCAAGCTCTCAGACAAGCCATTGTGGACGAACTGCACTCTGGCCATGCTGGATCATCCAGGATGAAGGAGTTAGCTCGCAGCTATGTATGGTGGCCGCTGCTGGACAAAGATCTAGAAGAAACGACTAAGTCATGCAGCGAGTGCCTGAGCACTCGAGCTGCACCAACGAAAGCTGAACTCCATCCGTGGGAATGGCCTGCGAAGCCTTGGCATCGCATACACATTGACTACGCGGGCCCAATGGATGGAAAATACTATCTAGTGATCGTGGATGCACACTCTAAGTGGGTTGAAATTTTTCCCACATCTACTACAACCTCTAGCGAAACGATCTCGTGCCTGAAGCACACTGTTGCGACATTTGGATTTCCAGTAACAATTGTTTCTGACAATGCAACGTGTTTCACATCGGCCGAATTCCAAGAATTTGTGAAGGCATGTGGTATGCGACATATTACGAGCGCACCATACCACCCTTCAACTAATGGACTGGCAGAGCACATGGTACAAACTTTCAAGAAGAATATACGAAAGTCAACGGAACCCCTACGCCTAGCACTAGACAGGTTTCTGTTCAACTATCGGCTAACACCCCACACGACAACAGGTGTTACGCCCGCCGAACTGATGTTAGGCAGAAAAGTTCGCTCTCGTCTTGATCTGCTTTGGCCGTCAGAAGCAATCGCGTCCAAAGTTGCTCAACGCCAGGACGCTCAGAAAAGATACCACCCAGGGTCTCGAGCGGTTGATATTCCGCCGGAGTCTCCTGTGATGGTCCGTCAATACACGCCGGGTTCCCCAAAATGGACCCCTGCTACCACCATTGAGAAAACAGGCCCGGTATCCTACAAGTGCCAACTGAAGGGGGGAGAGGTCGTTCGTCGACACCAGGACCAAGTTATTACCCGCTCGAACACTATCCCTGAACCCTTGGAACAACCTACGGAGGAAACCGTCGTGTTTCCACAACCTGCTCAAAATTCATACCCACCACCTCCGACCAATGAACCTGACACCGGAACACCTGATTACCCGACTCCCACCCAGGAGGCTAGGATGCACGAGCCTCCAAGTGCTAACATCTCACGCAGGTCTACCCGGGTTCGGAAGCCTGTGGTGAGAATGGACCTTTAGGATTGACTATATTGAATAAGGGGACTGGGGATACAGGGAGGGGTTTCTAATTAAGGAGGGAGGGGTGTAATATAGCGAGTAGTGTAAGTTCTAGTTAGAGAGACCGAAAGTTGGCAACGCTCGATAGGGCAACACTCGCGAGTCAGTCTGCTATTGGCCTCGGATTCAACAACAAGTAAATGTTGACCGAGTGTGTACATAATTAACTACTGTGGTTGGTATCTAACTTCTTAAGTTCTTAACTAATGTACTAATTCTATTCTACTCTATTCTATACCTTTCCCGTCTATCTCCGCTCTAACCTCACTAGCCACAGTACCGACATTTGAGTATAAAGTTAAGGTATCCAAGAGGTGAGTGAACTATTTACCTAACTTGCTGTGTCATTGCATTGTATTGTGTTCAGTACTATAACTATGTGGTGTCTATGTGGAACCTACGCTGTGCTCTAGTGTAGGGCTATCCAATCTATAATACACTTAAATAAAATTAAACATTAGCATTAAAAATCTTACTATAATTTATTATTAATTATTTTCTACTTCTAATTCGTAATCATTGAAGTTTGTGTGTAAATACATGAGAGATCAAATAATCAATCGACATTTCGAGTTTAAAGCAGCCCGAAACGGCAACATCGAAGAGCGTCACTTGAACTGACTCACTCTTGCTTGTGGCCTTAGCGTGCGAACATCATCTCGTAAGTGCAAGTGAAATTTAGGTTTAGAATAGAAAGAAACCGGGTAAAGTATATGTGCCATGTGTTTTTTTCATGTGATTGTGTTAAACGTAAAGAACTGCTCAGTGTCGTGAAGTAGGCATAAACGCTCAAATAGTGTTAAGATTCTTAGACTAGCATGTGTTATCTAGAGCGCTAACTCGTTGATATAGAGTGAATATTGCGTGTCATTTCCAAATTCACGTGTTAAAAAAATTCATACTAGATATTCAGCTAACGTCATTGTTTTTTTTACTGCAAAACTTATATTGTGTTTGCCAGTATCATATCGAAAATTTCTCACAAACTGACTCGGGAACGCACGCGGCTAAATCGCCGGCGTTCTTTGTCGATAGTGTGTCTTTGTTGTTTTCAATGGCGAAGCAGATACTGCCGTCTTCCGTCACTACTCCGTGACCATAACTGCACTATAAGCATGTGTTATAATAGTATCTTTTTCCTTTTTTTTACAAGGCGTACTTGCAGTAGTTTCTCTTAAATAATGTTCCAACGCGAAATAATAATTTAAGACGTCTCCTAATACTCTCGTATGTGTACGAATTACGAAGGTTTTTCATGTCTATGCTTGCTAAAGTTTTGAGTCGTCTTTTATAGCTCATACTCCTTGAACCTTGCGTTTAATCGCACTTATTTCCATTTAAATCATTTCAATAACGATTTAATTTCATTCTGTTCATTCTTGTGACAAAAATACCCACTACCATTTGCCTTTCGCGAGTGCGCACAAATTATGCCGGCGGCTTGGCGAATGCCGACGTGTAGAGCCGCCGGGTTATTCGCCGCACTGATCTTCATGTTTCATCTCGCGCACATTTCCTTTCTGTGCAAGCAAAACGTTTAGTGTTTCCTTTTCTTATTATTGGGTATTATTCCTTACCATTTATTAATTGCAACTGATATTATCCGTGATTTTTAGTAGGATTCATATCAATGAAACCTGAGAATTTTTCTCTGTTATTTCTTGTACAGTTATAGAGACGTCCTAGAGTACTTAAAGAAGCATTAATTCTCTTTATATGAAATTCTTAATTGCTGTAATTCTTTTCTTCTGCTTCTTGAACCATGTCTTGTTAAGTCATGTGTTTTGAAATGGTTCCAGGGATTTGATCCCCGATTTTTGCCTTTAGATAATCACCAATAGTATTACTAAAAATTCTTAAATTTTCTGCCTGGTATTTGAAGCAGGAGCAGCTGTATAAGAGTTTTCTTAATTGATTCTGTCCTATTTCTCTACTTTTGGGCTTGACGAAAAGGAGAACTAATGAAATTAACTAGAGTCAAATCTGTAGGAATTCTCGAATTCTGCCGTGTGGGAGTTTTATTATTTTACGATGTGTGGACTGTCAGTGGTGTTCCCTTGGTGTCTCCTTGGACTGTTCATCCAGCTTTTGGACTCCTTGCAGGACCTCAACGTCATCACACACACCACTTACAACATTCTCCCTGGGCCGCTTTTGGGACTCTCTACTTGGATTAGATTTGGCTATGTTCTGGGCCTTTAGCCATATATATTCTCTAATTACGGGCCTTAATTCTCAACTGCCTAAAAATTACGGGCACAATTGAATTAGCCTCTCATTTGCTGAATTCAGCGTGCCTGGATCTTAATTACTATTCAAACGAGAATCATCATAGCCATCAGGCTCGGCATCTGTGATCAAACTCACCTGCTCCAAAATTAAGCAGGCTTTGTCCACATAAAGAGCAACGCACCGATTGTTGTGCTTGTTTAAAAATTGCCCTCAGTAAATTGAATATTCTGAACACAATACACTTAAAACCTTGTCCACCGGCCGGAGCGACTGCCTCAGGACTGCGAAGTATCTTCAGTCAAGATCTGCAGAATCAAGTCTCGCGATCTTCCCGGCTCCTTCAAATAAAACCATACACAAAAGCTGAGTCCAAAGTGCCTTATTATCCCTCGCATAATTTTTCCCAGATGCTTGTCGAGGTTTTGTGAGGACTGGCTATACCCCTCGGTCAGATCCAAACAGCCATATCAATTCATTCAATATATTGTCGCCTTCTCCGGTGACTGGTGACCCTGCCTTATCAAAGAATACCAATCAATCAAATTCTCAACATATAAAATTGCTTGCTCTTCAAGCTTCAAATTCACATAATCAAATCAAGTTCCCCACTTTGGGTGAACTTCAGAAGAGCGCTCAGTTCCCTCGTCAAAGCCCTCTGGACGCCCAATTGTTAATAACCACAGTGAAAGTTCTCAGGCATAAGGATTTTTAGCTTACACAATCTGAGGCGGTTTTCCAGTCATAACCCCGAGAGTTACCCGCGTAACTCTCATCAGTGTAACTCTCGACCAGATCCGAAAATGCAACTGTGAACACGATTTTGAGGTTACTCAAGCAATGTTTACAAACAGATTGCATCAGCTGATAGTTGACGTAATGATTTGTGTGAAAGAAGCGTGTTGAAAAATTATTTTTGAATTAATAAATGATTAATAATTGACCTATTACAAGCACACGTGTATTTAAATTAATTATTAATTTTCAATGTCGCAGTTACTATGACGTAACCGTCAGCGGATATAGCTCTGCCTTGCTATTGAATGTTTGATCGTATGTTTATTCGTTCAAATTATTTAATTGCACCGAAAGGGACTGCAGATTTTTCTGTTGATACACAATGAAGAATTTTCAATTGAATGATATGTTGTTCGCCATCTTTTTAAGCAATGTACATTAATCGTTGTTACTCATTATCAATATGAACCCAAATGCTCCCGCATATCTAGTTATTTCACTCAATTTACAACTTTTAATAAAACTTTAGTAGCTTCTGCCTTATAATTTGCTAGCAATCTTCTTAAAATTGAGGAAGAATTATCGTATTTGATGTAACGGATTTAACTAATAACGAATCTAATGTAAAAGTTAGTCTGCGGTAGAATTTTCTGTTTTCACGAGGCATTCTTCAAATGTTACTATTTTCAAGAATTTTACTGTAAAACAACCAAGTATTTAATCCGTGTTGGTAGCATGCGGTTGGGTAATTTTTGTATACCCTCTTACCCAGCAGTATTTTGATATGGTTTCCTATAATTCTTTTAATATAATGTCCGACGAGTAATTATATTAAAATCTATGTATTGTAATATATAAGATAGAATAATCTTGATTTGCCACTTGATGTTATAAAATTTTTGAAAATATTTTCTGCCAGCATGACCCAACTTGTAGTTCCATGGAAGCAAAAAAAATTCTATGTCATTACCGCAGTGTTGTGTCTACTTCCCTAGTTTAATAATTTTTGTTGCTTTATTTTCAATAAAAGAGCTAACTAATTTGTGTTCCATTTAAACCAATAACACAGTTACTGTATAGCTAATTTAGATGCATTAATTAGTTGCTTGAGACTTCCGTATAAGCATTTTAATCCTGGTGTGAAAAGATTACATAGTTCTTTGCTGAATACAGTGAAATGAAAACAAAAACGAGGAGCATTGAAATTTATTTGGCAATAAAAATTTGATTAACAGAAATTCGGAACTTTATTCTATAGATGCACGCATTTCACTTGCAATAACTGAAGAAACACGAGTGTCCATGCATGACCTTAAATTCATGCACAATCTATAAATTTCTTTAGCATTCAGAAACATCACAGGTTGTTTAATAAAAAAATAGAAAAGAAAGCCATCTATTTTGAAAAAATCCAAGCTCAAGCTCTAGTTAGCCCAAAGTAATTCGTAAACTGAGTTTATTTTTTAGATGACATGTCAATTATAAATGAAGTGATCACAAAAATACTTAAAAATGATGAGACCTTGCAAAAGAAATGATGTATCAAAGCCAATTTGCACGCAGTACAATTATATAATACCATAAGGTTTTTGAAACGACCTAATATAAAAAATTTCCGTTTCAATTCTTTTGCAATGAAATAGTGGACAGCATGACTCAATGACCACGTAGATGAAAATTTGTGCAATGCATCGATTAACTCAGCAGGTATCTTTTAACTTGGCTATCATTCAGATTGTAGCTAAAGCAAGAAAAAATGCTTCAGTCTGACTAGAAATATGAAGCGCACATGAAGTACAAAAGTTGAGATATAAGTAAAAATTGGTCAATTTTTTGTAGCTGCCAAATAAAAGATGTTAATATTTGAGAACTTTTTTATCATTAACACTACCAGCCACCCAAAGTGATGCAGTTAGCTTATACTTGCTCAAGAAAAATTTCTCACACTTGAATATGAAAACAAAATTCCCAGTTTTAATGAAGCTTTGCATTCAATTGTTCTTGAATACAAGAAATATTTTCAGAGCTATTTTACAATAACTGAAATGAATAATGAGAGGATAGAGCAATATGTTCACAAATTATATAAAATAACTACCAGCATCAGCATTTACTAGTTTTCTGTCTAGCACAAGTATTGAACATTTTGTTATACAGCAAGCTCTACTAAAAATTCATGTTTAGATTGCTCTTGAGGTTCTTTCCACAGCACTAATTTACTCTAGTGTTACTCTGATTGGAGTTAAAATAAACTCCTGATGGAAAGCAGCCCAGTTTTTCAAATATTTATGAACAAGATAATTGAGGAATACTGGATTCAAAGAGATTTTAATTTTTTAATTTTGGCAGTCAATATGTACTAACACAATCTGTTCTTCCAAGAACAAAATTTCCTCTTCCTTATTCTGTAAAGCAGGTGATTTCACTCGTAATGAAGCAAAAGCCGGTGATGTTTGGGAGCAAGTGTGAATTATGCCAAGTGCCTTTTATATGTGAACTTCATCAGCACTAAATTCACTAGGAGATATACAGGATTTTTTTCAAAATTTTCCAATAAGAAGAGGCAAGTTGCTTCACAATGCAAGAGGTTCTATGCCAATAGATTTGGTGGTATGGTTAATCAAGTCTGCTAATATACCACACTGAATAAATAAATTTATGTAAATCACAGCCATCACACAGGGCTTTGGCTAATAATGTACTCTATGTACGGAGACGTAATAATTATATTCTTGTTGCCCACACTCAATCCTGCTGCGCATATTGGCCCCAGCTTGCTGCTCACACCCGCCATCTCACGCCGCTCACAGCCATCCCTCTGCCGTGACTGAGGTATTTGTTACAAACTGGAACGTTGTTCTTGACTTTAGGGACAGTTGCTCACAGGAGAAGTTCTACAACATTCTCTGCAATAAACAAAGATAATTAATACATTTTTATAAGATCATGCTAAATTACACAAACGTGAATTTCTATAATCTATGAGTTCATTCAGGTGAAAATTAGTAAATATAAAGTAGTAACCGTGACATCTAGGGCATATATAAAAGTTTATTTTGATATAAACAAGATTTATAATTGATTTCAATTCATAAATCCTGTATGTAGAGAGGATTATTGGACTAGAACATAAGTTGGTTAATCTTTCCCTACCATAATAGCTTTCCAAACTAAAACACGCCAAGAAGAGAGAAGAAGCCTTATAATATGGTATTAAATAAACAAGGTGTGTTGCAATACCCTACGCATAAAAATTCAGCTCAACAAAACTTTGAAAAACATGATAGAAAATCAAGAAAGAAATAGATGCATAACTGACAGAGAAAAGCTTAGCACTGATGCAAGAAAAAGTAGGCAGTCATCTGCAAAAAAAAAATATTTAAATTTATTCAACATAAGCAAAGTTTACCTAATGTCTACCATCATACCTTCAATTCTTCACTATATAGGAGTTTACCTTTAACTGTTCTCCAACATTTCACTGTTTAAATTATTGGAACAAGTCTCGCTGAGCGGCGAAGCGAAGCCGCTCAGCGAGAATGAAAATATTGATTATAACTGGAATTTGATGCTGATTCCGAATCTGCAATTTGTTTTGACCGGTCTCGATTTTTTTTATTTTTTGTGATTTTTTTGAATTTTAAATTTTTATACATTTTTAATGTTTTTTTTTGGCCTGCACCACCTCATGATCCGAACTCTGCCATTCTCGACTCAACCTGGTCGGACTTGGCATACTTTGGCTTGCACCACCTCAGGATCCGAACTCTGTCATTCTCGACCCAGCCTGGTCGGACTTGGCATACTTTGGCCTGCACCACCTCATGATCCGAACTCTGCCATTCTCGACCCAACATGGTCAGACTGTGCCTTGAAGACCTGAGTACCGGATAGGGCTGGGTTCCACCCAACCTGTACGGACATGGCATTCTTTGGGCACCACCTCAGTTGTTGCTAGCCGCCTTTCCAAAAAAAAAATCTAAAAAATCAAGAGCGGTCAAAAAAATTGCATATTCGGAATCAGCATCAAATTCCAGTTATAATCGATATACTTAAGATATACTTAATCGATATACTTAAGCCAAATTATTAAACAAGACTTTAATTACTCACAAAACTTTAATTACGGCAAATAAGTATCATGAAAAAGTAAATATTTTGTCTTAGCCCTCAAATTTAGCAAAATTTGGTACAAGAATAAATGCTAAGCTTTGATATTATTAAAGCAATTTGAGGGGAGACACAACCTTAATTTTTAATTTAATTTACTTACCTTTTATGTTAGAGAATTAAATCCTACTTAGGTATAGGTAGAGAAAAACTAAAATCATCACTTCAAGTCAGTTAATAAAGCTGAAATAAAATAAAAATTGATATTAGCTTATGAGATGGAAATTTTTACTTGGGAAAAACATGAACATTTTTATATATAAAATATAGTAAGGTCTATCTCACAATATTGGAGAGAACACTTATTCTGATACAATGATAAATTTCTCATATGTAGCTTAGGCAAAACCATTCAATAATTCAACTTTTTTGAGCGTTAGATAATTACTACAAGATGTAATAAAAATGTCTGAATTAAAAAATGTTAGACTTGAAATATGAATTGTATTGTAGATTTTTATCAAAGTTTAACCAGTCAAAAGTGTTTTTAAAGATCTAATCTTCCAAGCTTTTTAGAGTGGAAGAATATTTGCAGCAAATTTTTAAGAGAGGACCACAATCAATTTTCCACTTTTTGGTGCCTAAACATAGTTAATTAGATATAAAGAAACAATTTTTCTTCTATGCACTTCTGTTGGAAACAAGTATTTAACGAGCTATAGTGGTAAATTAGTCACCGCAACTCCAGTGTTTGAAGCGGGAAGTAGCGTGTTGGATGGCAGCACTACAATGGACTCGTTCTCTTCCGACGCGCTCAAATGATCGAGTGCATTCCCGTCATCTAAGACAAAAGTTTACATACTACCGCTATAACTTGTTATTTTTGGGTAATGATTTCTATTGTCATCAACTAAAAGATCCTAGAAGTGGGTTCAGGCTCCGCGAGGTGGGCAGAGACAAAAATTAACATTCGAAAGTGCATAGAAGAAAAATTGTTTATTTACATCTAATTAGCTATAAATAGGCACTAAAAAGTAGAAAATCAATTATGGTCCTCTCCTCAACATTTACCATATTTGCAAATAATCAGTTAAACTTAATATTATGAAAAAGAAATGAAATTTGAAAATGCATTTGATAGTTTTCATCCTTCATAGGAAAGAGTTAAGTTAGTTCACAAAAGAGTTAAAAATACGTAATTCACATCAAAGAAGAATAAATATTGAATCATTTAGGCCTAAAGAAATTATATTACATACATGTTTAGTTTTTGTACAATTAGAAATATTAGAATTTGGATGGTAATTTATTTTCCTCAGCCTTGCAATAAAAGGCATAAAATCAACACTGTGTGTGTGTGTACACATTTAACATTTATTTCAAATAATTTACCCTTTTAGTGCTCAAAAACTTCACACAATATGCTCAAATACTAAAAATAATTGATAAATCTTTCAATTTTATCTCTAAAAATCACTCATTTATAAGTAAATACGAATATTTCACTCCATGAACTCATTCCCGCCTAACACTTTGTTGGTAAACATTAGTGACGTCATAACCCAACCCGATAATAATCTTGAACTTGAACTTGAAATTGAGGGCCGACAGCGTCGGGGCCTTTGTAACGGCCTACAATTCCCTCCACAGTTATCACACAAAGAGTTCAGCGTCTGGTACCGGACTTGTCCACTAAACTACTCAGGATCTACCAATCCTTGTCACAAGCTGCCATTGGATGGCGTCACTGGGATAGCCAGTGTGTCAAAACACCATCCCCAGGCATATTGGGTCATTACAGCCCATTCTACCAGACTGGCTCATTCCAGTCACTGTCTCTTACTCCAGGCACGCACAAGAAACACTTTCATAGCCTCAGTGATACTCGCATTACACTCCTGATCCAATCCAGCAAGACAGCTCATACCGCAATCATCTTCAGCACATCTGGCATTCCACTCATTCTCTCCATACTGCTCAGACACCACATTCATAAAACTCTCTCTCTCTTGCTCATACTTACTACATTCCAGCACAAAATGCTCAATTGTTTCCTCTACTCCACTATTACACTGCTGACATAATCTGTTATTATTCTCATTCCATCTCCATGTACGTCTGTTCACACTCAATGACTTACATCTCACAGCAAACAAGAGTTGACTTCCAAAACTACCATCATAGAACAGCTCAAACTTAGGTGCTTTCTTTTTCATATACCAGTTAAGTGTAGGCTTACGCATCATGCTAAGCTTCCACTTATTCAATCCATACTCTTTTGTTTGTCTCTCAATCTCTTTCTTCCACCTCTTGCAGTCCCACTCAGGCCCTACACCTCCTACATTTATTAAACTCCAGTCATCCACAGGTCTCCCAATTCTAACATGAATAATCTTTTGCATACTGAGTTTCCTTGCATGCCCCCAACATACTTTCTCCCAATAGCTTACACTCAGATTCCATTCAAAGATTCGCCTTACCCACCTGCTATTCTGCATTCTTTCAATTCTCACCTTATAATTCAGCACAGCTTTCATCATTCTTTCTGAAAATAGGCTCCACCCTAGGTCACCTCTAATGGCCTCTATAGCTGTCCATTTCGGAGCACCCAATGCTACACGTCCTACCTTATTTTGTATCACATCCAGCTTTTCAAGATCACTTCCATTCCAAGCAAGAGCACTCATACCATACATGACACTAGGTACAGCAACATACTTCCACATTCCTCTCACACATTCGTACTTGTTTGCTCTGTATCTGGCCACACTACCTAACCGTCCACTCCACTGCATTGCTTTAGCCACTTTCTCACCTTTAGTTCTAGTACATCCATCTTCACTCATCATACAACCTAGATATTTGTATTCTTTTGTTCTACCTATTCTGATTTCTCCAATATTCCACAGTCTGTCTCTATCAGTCTCATCACTATTTATAACCATGACCTTACTTTTATCGGCACCAAAGTTCATCTTGAAATCTGTACTATATCCATTCACAATGTCAAGCATCCTTTGTAGTTCATGACCACATTCACTAACCACAACCACATCATCAGCATACAACAAACAGCTCAGTCTCTCATTACCAACTTTCAGTCCTAAAACACTCCCTCTCAGTCGAACTGCTAATTCTTCTGTGTACAATCCAAACAACAGGGGGGACAGAGTACAGCCCTGTCTCACTCCTCTAACACTCCTCACTTGCCCTGTTTCCAAATTTCCTAACCTGTAGATAGCACTTGTGTTCTCATACAGACTCTGTACAATGTTCACTATTTTTCTGCTAAAACCAACTTTTCTCAAAATTTCAAACAGCCTAACCCGATCCACTCTGTCATACGCCTTTTCAATATCCAGGAATGCTAAATATACCTTCTTGTTATCCTTCTTCATTCGCTCAATTATTTCACTCACTACAAACAGATTATCCTCCCCCCGTCTATCTTGCCTAAAACCATTCTGTTCTTCTCCCAGGACTCCTAATTCCTCAACTAAATTTTTCATTCTCTCATTCAAAATACCACAAAAGATCTTACATACGGTGTCACCCAGTGCAATTGGTCTGTAATTTTTAAGTTCTTTCATACTCTTATGTCCACCCTTATGCAACAGAACTACATTACACTTGTTCCAGTCATCCGGTACTCTTTCACTCTTCCATATCTCATCAAATAAACATTTCAACATACTGACTACACTCTTTCCTCCACATTTATAGAACTCATATGGTATCTTATCAGGGCCACATGCCTTTCCATTTTTCACTTTCTTCAAAAAACTTACAATCTCTTCACAAGTGATTTCGTCTTCCATTTGCAGTTCATGTTCATCTATCAGAAAATTTATTGGTTCATCATCTGTAACCTGCTCATTCATTCCACCAATGTCCTCCCAGTATTCTTCAACTGCTTTCACCATTTGCATCCTATCTTGCACACTGCAACCATTGACTACTAATTCATCAACTTGAACTTCACTACCTCAATCATTACCTTGTATAAACCTATACCAATCTTTTATTCCATCTGGACCTTTCTTTCTTAGATTTTCAACTTGGTGTCTCTCTTCTTTAACCCTAGCCTCATTGATCATTCTCTTTACTTTCTTCTGCTGGTCCTTGTACTCATTCCATACACTCTGCCATTCATCCTCAGTAATTCTGCGTCTTTCATACATTTTCCTCATACTGCGTTGTTTTTTATTTAAAGTCTTCCTTCTCGTTCGTTCTTCCTTTATCTCACTCGTAAACCACCTAGCATTCCCTGTACTTTTCTTGCATTTCATTCTACCGATCTTTTGCTCTGCCACATCATACAAGGTTCTTGCAATCTCCTTATTTAGGTCATTTACATTTCCACATCTGTTCCAGTTACATCTACTCAATTCATTTCTAAATTTTTCCCAGTTTGCCATTTTAATACGCCAATTTTTTCTTACTCTGCTGGCCTTCTGCATCGGCTCCTTTCCACCCCAATTATATTCTAGTACAAGCATTTTATGGTCACTATCAATATCAAAATCATCTTCATCTACAAACATTTCTTTGACACACTCTCTTGCTCTACTATTCACTATCATATAGTCAATTGCAGTTTTACATTCCCTGCTTTGCCATGTATGCAAGCCATTTCCTATTGTTACATTTAGGTTCTCAAGTTCATTCTCATCACAGAAATCAATCAATTTTTGTCCATTTGCATTCACAGGCTCACCAAGTATACCAACATGGCCATTCATATCACCCATCAAAATCAGAGGGCATCTGCAATGCTCTTGCACAATTCTTGTTAATATTTCATACTTTTTTACATTCT
Source organism: Morinoia aosen (assembly GCA_030386875.1). Taxonomy (NCBI): domain Eukaryota; kingdom Metazoa; phylum Arthropoda; class Malacostraca; order Amphipoda; family Talitridae; genus Morinoia; species Morinoia aosen. The sequence continues at coordinate 53,284,747 of CM059579.1, read as the reverse complement.
CTTGATGAGCTAAAATACCATCAGTTGTCATATAGCATACAACCACAATAACACATTCTCTGGCATGCATTCTTTCACACTTTATTACTAACAGATCTTCACTCTCAGGTTCATTTCCAACAGGAATTTCTTCTAATTTCCAATTTAGAGCATTTTTTACAATGAGACCAACTCCACCACCTCTTTTTTGCCAACTTACACGCCCTTTTCCAATCATGTAGTACTTACTCTCCTTACATTTTAAACTGACTCTATCACGCATTTGGGTCTCTACTACACCAACACAATCCAAATCTCCATTCTCAAATTCTGCTACAAGGTCATTTAACTTTCCTGCATTCCATCCACGCACATTTATACATCCAAACCTTACAACACTATTGGACAATTCACAACATTTTTCATTTTTGCTCTGACAGCTTTCCATTCATCCAGTTCCACCTTCCATTACAATATGAGTACACCCAATCCACTGGATGTATCTCCTGGAGAGTTTCATCTCACCTTCTTGAGTAAGATGGACTCCATCTCCACGAAAACACCCACTCTGGATCAGGTTATCCATATCAAGGAAGCTGGAACCCATTTCACGCTTTCTCATACTCTCAGCTTTCATACTCATAATCCTTTTATGCACTTCCCTATTCACCTCCTTTCGCACCCTTTCATACTCCTCGCCACATGCAGGCCTTCTCAGCAGACTGGTCACAGCCACTCTTACATTCTTCTTTCGCGCCCTTTCAACAACATTCATAATTGCATTCACCGTACGCTCTCTCCCACATTCAAGCAATCCATTGCCACCTCCTTGCAGTACAACCATCCCTTCATCCATTCCATCTATCACTTCCTCAGCATGCCTACAAATCTCATTCACTCCCTTTCCTCTCATGCTCGTACATCCACTACGGTCAGTCATACTCACAAACCTATCCACATTCTTCACCATGCTGTCACCACATATTCTAATCGTAGGTCTCACTCTCCCTTTCATACTACTCTTTCGTTCAACTCTTCCACTCACATCACTCTTTCCATCCATCTTCCTTTCATTCACTTCCACTACAGGCGCCTGCACCTCATGTGGCATATCAACAGGTTGCTCCTTCACTCTCTTCCCATTCGTACTTCTTTCATCATGCTCATTCATCCTTCTACTCTCATCTGGCACATTTGCACCACCATTCACTTCATTTATTGCATTCACACTCCTTGCACCATCATCCACTTCATTTGCACTCCTTGCACCATCATCCACTTCATTTGCACTCCTTGCACCACCACCATTTACCTCTTCATTCACTGCATTTGCACCATTCTCATTCTTTCCTTCATTCAACTTTCTTTCATCCTTCAAATCAGCCTCTAAAGCAACCATCAGAATTGTCAATCTTTCAACCTCCTCTTCCAACTTCTTTCTCTCGTCATTCAAACATTTCCAGCACGTAAACACAAGATCATTCAACTTCCTCCGACTCATCTCTCTCAAACCTTTGCATGCATCTATATCTACCCACTCTTTACAAGTCATGCACTCAATCTCCTCATCCATTCCACTTGCACCTCCCTTCCTACGACCAGTCCTATTTCTTGCCATCCTCAAACACAGACTTCTATCTCAGTACAAATTTCACAGGCAGAAGAAGTCTTCACTCACCAAATCTACTGAAAATCAAGTTATCAAAAAAAAGGAAACAAAAACGTTTCCTACTACTCACAGTCACTCTCTACAATGTCACACACTATACTCTTTATATGCAAAGAAAGCTTAACTACCAGTCAAAACACCTCAGTCAAAAATTGCAAGTCACCACACCAGAGTCCAATGCTCAGTCTCAACTCTCACGCAACAAAAAAAAAACTACTCTCACAAGCACTCCATACAAAGTCACACACTGTACTCACGTGAATATACAAACTATACCATTTTTTAGCAACTTCACTTCAATTCACCACAATATTCGTCGGAGGACCAGAAGCACATGTTTATTGTTCTCAACAATAAACATACGCCCATTTATCAGCTGGATCATCTTTTGCCCCTTTAATAAGTAATCCTTTTCAAAACGAGGTTGCGGAGAAAGTTACTCAGTTGACACTAACCGGTGTTTCTAAAAGCAATCTTGGCGACGGATCACCACTGGAAACACTGTTTTTGACGGATCGAGTAACCGATCGAGATGCATGCAAAGGTTTGAGAGAAATGAGTCGGAGAAAGTTGAGTGATCTTGTGTTTACGTGCTGGAAATGTTTGAATGATGAGAGTAAGAAGTTGAAAGAGGAGGTTGAGAGATTGACAATTTTGATGGTTGCTTTAGAGGCTGACTTGAAGGATGAAAGGAAGCTGAACGAAGGAAAGAATGAGAATGGTGCAAATGCAGTGAATGAAGAGGTAAATGTCGGGTTTTTCCGCCGTGGTTTGGCTTGAATATAAAGTATTGATTATTGACGGCAAGAATAACTCGATCGATTTCTCGAAGCGTACTGGAGAAATTACGAGAGTGATAATGAAACACGTTTGTGGACTCAGCTTAGTTTCCGTGGCGGAGTTTATTGTGGAAGCGGAACCATGAAAAAGAACTGGCTTCTTTGGCTCTTGATCTCGGAGAGCTTGTTGAGGTGGCAATCCGTGCCGGAGGACCAGGCTGGAGTTGACGAAGGCCGGCACGCGATGCAGTAATCGTGGTGAGTGAGTTGTATTTGGGGCAAACTTGAAGGAGTTCTAAACAGTGACTTAATGTGGTCACGTTATGAGGTCTGCTTTCCAAATGGTCTAGCAGAATCTCGAGCTTGGGTAAATGGAATAGCTCAAGGTTTGAGGCTCAGGTAGATTTGCTGGCCTTTCCCAAAGTAATGCCAAATGGCTGGCTCAATAATAAGGTAAGTTGTGTGCTAGTTACAGCATGATTCAGGTGACATAAACCCAGGGAGATTTGACTGTGAGGGTTGGTGTATGGCGCTGCTGTAGAGGTCCTGCACAGGAGTCCAGGACGCTGGATTAGGTGTTCCAGGAGAGACATTAAGACATTCCCTACTGAAAATCCAACACAATAATGATAAATTTTTCCACACGGAGAAGTCCGAGAAAAACTCCTACAGGTCTGACACCAGCTAATTAGGATGCTCACTTTGGCAACTCAAAAGAGATAGGACAGACTTTAGGTTGACAGACTTTTAATCAAGAAATAAATTGTTTAATCACTAATGCCTCTGGCTTTAAATTCTGAGTATTAGGTTTAAGAATTTCAAAGAATCAAGATCGTGATTCCTTACAGAGACTACGGGCAAGTAAACACGAGATCTACGGAATATGGTGAAAATATCAGTGACTGCACTTTTGAAAGCAGTAAGAAAAAAGAAGACATTAAAATCCTAAAGCTTATGGAAATAAATCCTACTGAAAAATCTTAGTAGATATCATATGCAATAAGAAAGGAATTGAATAATAATAATATGTATCCCCAATGATGAAAGGAAGGGGAAACCTAAACGTTGATTTCACAGGCGGAAAATACGCGAGGAAAGAAAACACGAAGGCACGAAGTTACGCGTGGAGTTAGCCGGCGGCTTACGCATCGGCCTAAGCCAAAACCGCCAGCACCTTTGCACACACTTAAGATAGGCAGATGGTAGTGGGTGTTTTGTCACAAGAATGCGATGAGTTAAATTAAATTTTATTGAGATGATTGATATCGAATTGAGTGAGGTTTACGTAAATATATGGAATTAGAATGAAGTTCCGAACTTTAGCAAATAGACATGAATAACTTCGTAATTTATTAAAAAGCTATTTAAAAAGGACATCTTTAATGATTATTTTGCGTTTAAACAAGTTTAAGAAAAAAACTGCTAGAAGTGATTTGTAAAAAAAATAAGAGAAAATACTATTAGAACACATGCTTAAAATGCAAATAAAAAATCACGTAGTAGTGACAGAAGACGGCCGAGTTTTCCGCCATTAAACAAGACGCTATCGGCAATGAACGCCGGCAATTCGGCCGCATTCATCCACAAGTAGTTTATGAAAGATTCGTGATATGATACTGGCAAACCCGCAATATATGTTTGCAGTAAGGAGAAAAACACCAGTACGTTAACTGAATATCTAGTATGAATTTACGCGGGAGTTTGGGAAATTACACGCAATATTCACTCTATAAAAACACATGCTAATCTCAGAATCTTAACACTAATTTCTTTATCCCTAATTCACGACACTGAGCAGATCCTTAGAATAAAGCACACACTACGCCGAAAAAACACATGGCACATATTCTTACCCGGTTTTTACTCTTATTTTACCCTAAATACCACTGCACTTACGAGATGTTCGCGCAACCGAGCCACAAGCAAAAGTGAGTGGACTAGGCGACGCGCTTGTATGTTGCCAGACGGGCTGCTTAAGAACTCGAAATGTCGATTGATTATTTGATCTCTCATGTATTTACACAAAAATTTTAATGATTACGAATTAGAAGTAGAAAATAATTAATAATAAATTAGAGTAATATTTTTAATGCTACTAATTAATTTATTTAAGTATGAATAGCGAATTTCTAATTTTTACGCTTATGTAGCGGTATGCTACATTACCCCCCAAGGCGCAGACCGAAAGGTCCACCCGCTGCAATCATCTGTAGCGGGAAGGAGGGCGAACTACACGACCCTGCCGAGTTCGGCAATTGGCAAATGATACTGAGCGGGGAAGTTTCACCAAACGGGTCTGCAAGTTCAGATCGGCAAGAGTCCTAGGAACAGGAGTTACTGCAGCGGGCTCGTCTGGTCTCTCCAGACTTGTCGCTGTGTCAGTAAGAGGACTAGGATTAGAGTCTACGATAGGCGTAGGGATAGAGTTTGAGTGTACAGGCACATAGAAAGGGTTACACTCAAGCTGACTAGGCAACACGGCAGTCAACTGAGGAAGCTGAGATGGTAGATATGATCGAGTCTCAGTGGAAGGAGAAATCTGCGGAGAAAGGTTAGGTTAAAGGTTAACATCGGCATCTTTGGGATGCTTTATTTCCAATCAAGCCTGATACATATGATCTTAGCATTGGTTTTTCAAATGTCTTATAACTAAGCCTATATATAGGACACCATGACGGTTCCCCCGTAATGCCGGTACCCATTTCCGACACCTGGGTTGAGTGGGGTATTGTGCTTGAGCTTTCCCTTATACCCAACGGGGAAAATCTCCGCGCCAGCGCTGGGAACGAACCCGCGACTTCCAGCATACAAGTCCGATCCCTTAACCGCTGTGCCACGGAGAAGATGATGAGTTATAAGTTACACTATGATCAGAAGTGTATGCGACTTTTAATCTGTCTATGCTCACGGAATCGCTCGAGCCGAATCTGTCGAGGATGAAATATTTTTGCTTGCGTTTAAGTACTTTGAATGGGCCATCATAAGGACGCGTGAGTGTAGGCTTAATAGCATCATTGCGGACATACACATGTGTGCAATCTTGCAGGGCAGAATCTAGTCTGTCCTCAGTCTGAGGCATTCGTGGAGCCACATACTTGATCTGGCGCATGCACTCTTTCAGGGAGGTTACGTAAGCGGAGCGGTCAGCGGATGAAAATTCAGGCAAGGGTTTTGGGTCAACAATGTCGCCGGGGAGACGAAGGGTCTGACCGTATAGCATTTCAGCCGCTGTGCATTGCTGATCCTGTCTATGCAGATTTCTGATGCTAAGTAGTACTACTGGAAGTCTATCAGTCCAATCGTGACTGCAATTAAGGCAGCGCAAGGCAGACTTGAGGTCTCTGTGGACTCTCTCAATAAGTCCATTTGACTGCGGATGATATGCTGTAGTGGATGTGTTTGCACACCCTAAGGCGGAGCTAAGCTCCCTCCAGAAGTTGGAGGTGAATTGTGATCCCCGGTCATGTGTGACACTTAAGGGAACCCCAAATCTAGAGATCCAGTTAGATAAGAAGGCGCGTGCTACGCGTGGAGTTAGCCGGCGGCTTACGCATCGGCCTAAGCCAAAACCGCCAGCACCTTTGCACACACTTAAGATAGGCAGATGGTAGTGGGTGTTTTGTCACAAGAATGCGATGAGTTAAATTAAATTTTATTGAGATGATTGATATCGAATTGAGTGAGGTTTACGTAAATATATGGAATTAGAATGAAGTTCCGAACTTTAGCAAATAGACATGAATAACTTCGTAATTTATTAAAAAGCTATTTAAAAAGGACATCTTTAATGATTATTTTGCGTTTAAACAAGTTTAAGAAAAAAACTGCTAGAAGTGATTTGTAAAAAAAATAAGAGAAAATACTATTAGAACACATGCTTAAAATGCAAATAAAAAATCACGTAGTAGTGACAGAAGACGGCCGAGTTTTCCGCCATTAAACAAGACGCTATCGGCAATGAACGCCGGCAATTCGGCCGCATTCATCCACAAGTAGTTTATGAAAGATTCGTGATATGATACTGGCAAACCCGCAATATATGTTTGCAGTAAGGAGAAAAACACCAGTACGTTAACTGAATATCTAGTATGAATTTACGCGGGAGTTTGGGAAATGACACGCAATATTCACTCTATAAAAACACATGCTAATCTCAGAATCTTAACACTAATTTCTTTATCCCTAATTCACGACACTGAGCAGATCCTTAGAATAAAGCACACACTACGCCGAAAAAACACATGGCACATATTCTTACCCGGTTTTTACTCTTATTTTACCCTAAATACCACTGCACTTACGAGATGTTCGCGCAACCGAGCCACAAGCAAAAGTGAGTGGACTAGGCGACGCGCTTGTATGTTGCCAGACGGGCTGCTTAAGAACTCGAAATGTCGATTGATTATTTGATCTCTCATGTATTTACACAAAAATTTTAATGATTACGAATTAGAAGTAGAAAATAATTAATAATAAATTAGAGTAATATTTTTAATGCTACTAATTAATTTATTTAAGTATGAATAGCGAATTTCTAATTTTTACGCTTATGTAGCGGTATGCTACATAAATGGTGGTGCAAGGAGTGCAAATGAAGTGGATGATAATGCAAATGATGGTGCAAGGAGTGTGAATGAAGTAAATGATGGTGCAAATGTGACAGATGAGAGTAGAAGGATGAATGAGCATGATGAAAGAGGTAAAAATGGAAAGAGAGTGAATGAGCCACCTGTTGTGGTGCCACATGAGGTGCAGGAGCCTGTAGTGGAAGCGAATGAAAGGAAGATGAATGGAAAGAATGATCTGAGTGAAAGAAGTAAGCGAAAGAGTAGCATGAAAGGGAGAGTAAGACCTATGATTAGAATATGTGGAGATAGCATGGTGAAGAATGTTGATAGGTTCGTATGTATGAGTGACAGTAGTGGATGTATGAGCATGAGAGGGAAAGGAGTGGAGGAGATTTGTAGGCATGCTGAGAGAGTGATAGATGGAATGGATGAAGGAATGGTTGTACTGCAAGGAGGTGGCAATGGGTTGCTTGAATGTGGGAGAGAACGTACGGTGAATGCAATTATGAAAGTTGTTGATAGGGCGCGGAAGAAGAATGTTAGAGTGGCAGTGACTAGCCTCCTAAGAAGGCCTGCGTGTGATGAGGAGTATGAAAGGGTGCGAAAGGAGGTGAATAGAGAGTTGCATGAAAGGATTATGAGTATGAGAGCTGAGAGTGTGAGAAAGCGTGAGCTGGGTTCCAGCTTCCTTGACATGGATAGCGTGATCCAGGATGGGTGTTTTCTTGGAGATGGAGTCCATCTTACAAAAGAAGGTGAGATGAAACTCTCCAAGAAATATATCCGGTGGATCAGGGCTACTCATGTCATAATGGAAGCTGGAACTGGATGAATGAAAATCCGTCAGAGCAAAAGTGAGGAACGTCTGGAATTGTCCAATTGTGTTGTAAGGTTTGGAAGCATAAATGTGCGTGGATGGAATGCAGGAAAGTTAGATGACCTCGTAGTAGAATTTGAGAATGGAAAATTGGATTGTGTTGGTGTAGTAGAGACCCAAATGCGTGATAGAGTCAGTTTAACATGTAAGGAGAATAAGTATCATATGATAGGAAAAGGGCGTGTAAATTGGCAAAAAAGAGGTGGTGGAGTTGGTTTGATTGTAAAGAATGCTCTAAATTGGAAATTAGAGGAACTTCCTGTTGGAAATGAACCTGAAAGTGAAGATTTGTTAGCGATTAAGTGTGAAAGAATGCATGCCAGAGAATGTATCGTTGTGATTGTATGTTATATGACAACTGATGGGATTTTAGCTCATGAAGAGAATGTAAAAAAGTATGAAATATTAACAAGGATTGTACGAGAACACTGCAGGTGCCCTCTGATTGTGATGGGTGACATGAATGGCCATGTTGGTATACTTGGTGAGCCGGTGAATGCAAATGGACAAAAATTGATAGATTTTTGTGATGAGAATGAACTTGAAAACCTGAATGTAACAATAGGAAATGGCTTGCATACATGGCAAAGCAGGGAATGGAAAACTGCAATTGACTATATGATTGTGAATAGTAGAGCAAGAGAGTGTGTCAATGAAATGTTTGTAGATGAAGATGATTTTGATATTGATAGTGACCATAAAATGCTTGTGCTTGAATATAACTGGGGTAGAAAGGAGTCAATGCAAAAGGTCAGTAGTGTGAAAGAAAGTTGGCAGATAAAAAAGGCAAACTGGGAAGAATTTAAGAATGAATTGAGTAGGTATAACTGGAACAGGTGTGGAAATGTAAATGACCTAAATGGTGAGATTGCAAGAACCTTGTATGATGTGGCAGAGCAAAAGATTGGTAGAATAAAATGTAGGAAAGGGACAGGGAATGCCAGGTGGTTTACAAGTGAGATAAAGGAAGAACGAATGAGAAGAAAGACTTTAAATAAGAAACAACGCAGTATGAGGAAAATGTATGAAAGAAACAGAATTACTGAGGATGAATGGCAGAGTGCATGGAATGAGTACAAGGACCAGCAGAAGAAAGTAAGGAGAATGATTAATGAGGCTAGAGTTAAAGAGGAGAGACACCAAGTTGAAAATCTAAGAAAGAAAGGTCCGGATGGAATAAAAGATTGGTATAAGTTTATACAAGGTAATGATAGAAGTAGTGAAGTTCAAGTTGATGAATTAGTAGTTAATGGTTGCAGTGTGCAAGATAGGATGCAACTGGTGAAAGCAGTTGAAGAATACTGGGAGGACATTGGTGGAATGAATGAGCAGGTTACAGATAATGCACCCATAAATTTTCTGATTGATGAACGTGAACTGCAAATGGAAGATGAAATCACTTGTGAAGAGATTGTAAGTTTTTTGAAGAAAGTGAAAAATGGAAAGGCATGTGGCCCTGATAAGATCCCATATGAGTTCTATAAATTTGGAGGAGAGAGTGTGGTCAGTATGTTGAAATGTTTATTTGATGAGATATGGAAGAGTGAAAGAGTACCGGATGACTGGAACAAGTGTAATGTAGTTCTGTTGCATAAGGGTGGACATAAGAGTATGAAAGAACTTAAAAATTACAGACCAATTGCACTGGGTGACACTGTATGTAAGATATTTTGTGGTATTTTGAATGAGAGAATGAAAAATTTAGTTGAGGAATTAGGAGTCCTAGGTGAAGAACAGAATGGTTTTAGGCAGGATAGACGTGGGGAAGATAATCTGTTTGTAGTGAGTGAAATAATTGAGCGAATGAGGAAGGATGATAAGAAGGTGTATTTAGCATTCCTGGATATTGAAAAAGCGTATGACAGAGTGGATCGGGTTAGGCTCCTTGAAGTTCTGAGAAAAGTTGGGTTTAGCAGAAAAATAGTAAAAATTGTACAAAGTCTGTATGAGAACACAAGCGCTATATACAGGTTAGGAAATTTGGAAACGGGGCAAGTGAGGAGTGTTAGAGGAGTGAGACAGGGCTGTACTCTGTCTCCCCTGTTGTTTGGATTGTACACAGAAGAATTAGCAGTTCGACTGAGAAGGAGTGGCTTAGGACTGAAAGTTGGTAATGAGAGACTGAGCTGTTTGTTGTATGCTGATGATGTGGTTGTGGTTAGTGGATGTGGACATGAACTGCAAAGGATGCTTGACATTGTGAACGGATATAGTACAGATTTCAAGATGAACTTCGGTGCCGACAAAAGCAAGGTTATGGTTATAAATAGTGATGAGACTGATAGAGACAGACTGTGGAATATTGGAGAAATCAGAATAGGTAGAACAAAAGAATACAAATATCTAGGTTGTATGATAAGTGAAGATGGATGCACTAGAACTAAGGGTGAGAAAGTGGCAAAAGCTATGCAGTGGAGTGGACGATTAAGTAGCGTGGCCAGATACAGAGCAAACAAGTATGAATGTGTGAGAGGAATGTGGAAGTATGTTGCTGTACCTAGTGTCATGTATGGTATGAGTGCTCTTGCCTGGAATGGAAGTGATCTTGAAAAGCTGGATGTAATACAAAATAAGGTAGGACGGTTAGCATTGGGTGCTCCAAAATGGACAGCTACAGAAGCCATTAGAGGTGACCTTGGGTGGAGCCTATTTTCAGAAAGAATGATGAAGGCGGTGCTGAATTATAAGGTGAGAATTGAAAGAATGCAGAATAGCAGATGGGTAAAGCGAATTTTTGAATGAATCTGAGTGTAAGCTATTGGGAGAAAGTGTGTTGGGGGCATGCAAGGAAGCTTAGTATGCAAAAGATTATTCATGTTAGAATTGGGAGACCTGTGGATGACTGGAGTTTAATAAATCCTGGAGGTGTAGGGCCTGAGTGGGACTGCAAGAGGTGGAAGAAAGAGATTGAGAGGAAAACAAAAGAGTATGGATTGAATAAGTGGAGGCTTAGCATGGTGCGGAAGCCTACACTTGACTGGTATATGAAAAAAGAAGCACCTAAGTTTGAGATGTTCTATGATGGTAGTTTTGGAAGTCAACTCTTGTTTGCTGTGAGATGTAAGTCATTGAGTGTGAACAGACGTACATGGAGGTGGAATGAGAATAATAACAGATTATGTCGGCAGTGTATTAGTGGAGTGGAGGAAACAATTGAGCATTTTGTGCTGGAATGTAGTAAGTATGAGCAAGAGAGAGAAAGTTTTATGAATGTGGTGCTTGAGCAGTATGGAGAGAATGAGTGGTATGCCAGATGTGCTGAAGATGATTGCGGTATAAGCTGTCTTGCTGGATTGGATCAGGAGTGCAATTTGAGTATCATTGAAGCTATGAAATTGTTTCTTGTGCGTGCCTGGAGTAAGAGACAGTGACTGGAATGAGCCAGTCAGGTAGAATGGTCAGTAATGACCCAATATGCCTGGGGATGGTGTTTTGACGCACTGGCTATCCCAGTGACGCCATCCAATGGCAGCTTGTGACAAGGATTGGTAAATCCTGAGTAGTTTAGTGGACAAGTCTGGTACCAGGCGCTGAACTCTTTGTGTGATAACTGTGGAGGGAATTGTAGGCCGTTACAAAGGCCCCGACGCTGTCGGCCCTCAATTTCAAGTTCAAGTTCAACCCGCGTAACCCCGAGGGTTACTCGATCACTTCGAGATTACGACTGGAAAACCGCCTCTGGTACATTTACTGCCAAATTATTGCTAAAGATTGCACCTTGAGCTAGGGAAAAACAGTCACAGGTTTAGGAAATGCATAGAATGAGGAAATAAAGGTTCTACCAGATGGCAATGCTCCTTTGTGAAAATCAGGGCAATGTTGTGTTTTTCACCATCAATGCGCAACAAAGAGCGCTTATAACCCAGTGAGATCATTTGTACGAAGTAAGTGGGCTCAAGAAACTAATGATGCAATGAGCTGAAAATTTTCGTAAATTGCTTACTAACTGTCGGGTTTTGATCTTACGCCGTTGGGTGGTTGAATGTAAATATTAATTTTGAACGACAAGAACAAACTCGATCAATTCTCGAAGCGTAAGGGAAAATTATGAGAAGGAAAATGAAAACGTTTTTGGAACTCAGCTCAAATTCAGGCGGAATTTATTTGCAGAGGAAACCAGGAAAACTGGCTTGGATCTTGATCTCGGAGAGCTTGTCTAGGTGGGCAATCCTTGCCGGAGGACCAGGCTGGCGTTGACGAAGGCCGGCACGCGATGGAGTAAGCAGGGTGAGTGAGTTGTATTTGGGAATTTGAGTTTGGCAATTAGAGATGATTGAGCGCAGGTCAGTAATTTAGTTCAGGTAGAACTAATGACTCTAAATTAAGGTGGTGTGTGAGTGAGCAGTTAAATCAGGCTCAGGTGAGCAGAATCAAGTCGGCACATTAGCAGGAGCAAGTTGAATTACTTGCTCAGATTCGTAGTAACAAGTTTAGTCACTGCTTATGTGCGAATAGCAATTAGCATGGCACTCAAGGTAAACCCAGGGATAATGTGTGATGGCGTTTGTTGACGTGAAACTCTAGGCTGAGTTAAAGGCGGAGCTCAAGGTAAACCCAGGGAAATTTAATTTTGGTGAGTGTTGCGTGTAAGGCGATGCTGTAGAGGTCCTGCACAGGGGTCCAAGATGCTGGGTAAATCATTCCAGGAGAGACATCAAGACAATCCAACACTGACAATCCCAATTATAATGACAACCTTTCCCACACGGAGAAATCCGAAAAACTCCTATAGGTCTGACACCAGCTAATTAGGATGCTCACTTTGGCAACTCAAAAGAGATAGGACAGACTTTAGGTTGACAGACTTGTAATCAAGAAATAAATTGTTTCATCACTAATGCCTCTGGCTTTAAATTCTGAGTATTAGGTTTAAGAATTTCAAAGAATCAAGATCGTGATTCCTTACAGAGACTACGGGCGAGTAAACACGAGATCTACGGAAAATGGTGAAAATATCAAGTGACTGCGCTTTTGAAAGCAGTAAGAAAAAAAAAGACATTAAAATCCTGAAGTTTATGGAAATAAATCCTACTGAGAAATCTTAGTAGATATCATATGCAATAAAAAGGAATTAAATAATAATATGTATCCCCAATGATGAAAGGAAGGGGAAACCTAAACGTTGATTTCACAGGCGGAAAAATACGCGAAGAAAGAAAACACGAAAGCACGAATTACGTGTGGCGATTTAGCCGGCGCCTATACGCGTCGGCCTCAGCCAGAGAGAGACGCCAGCAATTTGCACACACTTAAGATAGGCAGATGGTAGTGGGTGTTTTGTCACAAGAATGCGATGAGTTAAATTAAATTTTATTGAAATGTTTTTATAATGAAATAAGTGCGATTAGATAAAGGTCTCACAGAGTATGGAATTAAGAAATGAAATTCCAAAATTTATCTAGCATAGGCATGAATCCTTTTCGTAATTTAAACTACTGCAAGGCGTTTGTAAAAAAAAGAATAAATTTTACTATAACATATGCCTATAGTATTTATAATCACAGAGTAGTGAGAAGAGACGGCGATGCGAGGTTCCGCCATCACACAAAGACGCTATCGAACGAACGCCGGCAATTTTCGCCGCGTTCATTTAAGCAGATATTATCGTAGATTAGTAGGTTCTCGAAAGGAAAAAAAAAGGAACGAAAATGATTATGCTTAGATAATAAAATCATGACACGGAAATGAAATGCACATCGAACATGATTATGCTTTGATAATAATATCATGACACGGAAATGCAATATCTTTACGCTAAGTCACGCTGAGAAAAAGACAAACAAAAGACACGTGCTACATCAATATTCCCTCTCACAACTACGTAACTTAATAACACTGCACTGTCACTTATTAATACTCACTGACGCGACGCAAAGGAACACGATAATTTTCTAACACATTTAAAAACTTACGATAAATTTGCTTGTAACACTGCCAAAGAAGAACGCCAAGTAAGAGTGGCTGTTCGAATCAAAAGACGCGCAACTGCGCAGTGTTGCCACCAGAGGGCTTCTCTCTCGAAAAATGTCAAGTGTTATTTTTATTATTTCGTGCATTTACACAAAACTTCAATGATTAAGGATTAGAAGTAGAAAATAATTAATAATAAATTATAGTCATATTTTTAATGCTAATGATTAATTTATTTCAGTATGAATAGCAAATTTATAATTTTTACGCTTATGTAGCGGTATGCTACATAACCGACCTCCCGATGAATCGAGAAGCTTTAAATATGATTCTTTCATAACAAAGAACACATTTTCAATAAATTCAAACTACAACTCATTTAAGTGACTACAACGACTAACATTTTGATCAGTCGTATGAGTCTGTAGTGAATCTCTATTCCGCAAACCAGTCGAAATTTCGAAATTCTCAGAATGATCATCTAAAAATCCAGTAAAATTAGTTCGACCATTAGCATAAAATCACATTACGAAATTCACTAATCTCTATCCTCAATTCTATTAAAATTGTGTAACAAACAAACTCAATCTCTAAAAATTCACATTTGCTTCTTAACGAAACCTCTCACGCACGCGCGACAGCAACATCGTATGCGATCTAGCGCTCATTGTTCCAAATCATACAGAGCGTGCATATCTAGGTGTTTGGCTGGTGAGATTTTAATACTGTGTTTTTGTGTGGTAAATTACGGGTAACTATATTTATGCAATTCATGTAAAGTTTCAAGAATATTATTGTATGCATTAAGAAGTGTTCATGTGCTTAAATTTTCCAAGAGTACTAAACGCTTAGGATCCCGTGCCCAGTACTCTTGGTCCCCCACAGTCCATTTTCCTGGTGCACGGTTGTTTGCCATTTAGAACTTTATTTTAGCAAACAATTCACTAGTTAATATAAAACCATGTTAAGGAAATTTCCCCTTCTTTGTTATCAAAAAAATTCCTTTTTTTATCAAAAAAGGATTTATTATGCCAAAAGTCAATAGGATGTATTTTTGTGAGCAAGTCATGATGTCCCAATTATCTTTTTAGTCACAATTATATCCTTCTTAATTGCATCTAAGCCAATACTCACTGTATTATATATTTATCAAGTTTAGGGTTCTCCCTGTTGTATCAGACATAACAGTCTTAACCAATTTTTTAGTCAATATTCAATCAACTCAACTTGCTCATTATTTTACAGCTGTAGTGTTTTCACAGCTGTAGTCTCAATTAAGTAGAGTGTTGATACATTCAACATTAAAAACCATTCTTAACCAATTTTTAGTAAATATTGCTGTTAGGATATTTACAGCTGTATTGTTTTCACAAACTGTAGTCTCAATTAAGTAGAGTGTTGATACAGTCAACATTAAAAATCATTCTTAACCAATTTTTGTATTGTAACTAGGAGCCTCCCTGCAATTCTTTAGTCAATGTTTAATTTCATATTGTGATTGTTCATTAGTGGTTGCTTATCTTTTGTGTTCACCAGTTAATTTTGTTCCCTGCAATTCTTTAGTCAATGTTTAATTTCATATTGTGATTGTTCATTAGTGGTTGCTTATCTTTTGTGTTCACCAGTTTAATTTTGTTCCCTGCAATTGTATTTTAAGGAAATCAGAGTTAAATAACTGTCTGGAATTCCTTAGCAATTTTTCAAGAATTCTTTTAATCCCTGTAGTGACAACCCTCACTATTGATTATTGTTAGTTCAATTTTCGTCTACAATGCTAATGATTAGTCGCTACCTACTCAACTAAATTAGGGTGATATTGCTTATCTCTGGTGCAGTATCTGAATATCCTAAATTTCCAACTCCTGGAAATTATAATCCAGTAAACCTACTTCCAGAGTTGTTGCTCATTCTAACTCCTAGGATGCCCTAACACTATTTTCATATGCATCATGACCAATGTTTGCTGAATCCTTCTTGTGTTCTGAACTTCTTTCTTAGCAGCCGATTCTGTGCACTTTGTGCATGGACTCCGTGTTCCCTACCCCTTTTTCTAATTGGTGCCTTCCTCTCTCCTCTCGTAGGAACACCCTTCAGAATAGAGGTTTCACCTTTCTCGTGTTATTTTTGTGTGTCTTAACTTTCTGCTATTGATAGTTTATATTTAAACATTTTTGCCTTTAGAAATTAGTTCCCTGTACAGGAGGTTTAGATCTCCAAGTCCCATGCCGAGTGCTGAGTGTAGTTTTACTTTGATTCAAGCACATATTACCGTTGATTTTTCCTAACAAAATTAGTATTTTTACTTTAGAAATTAGTGAGGTTTTTCTTGACTTAGTTAGATAGTAATTGTATAATTCTTAGTCATTATATTGACTATTTCAGTTAGGAAGAACTGGGAACATGTGTTTTCTAGTTCAATGGCATTTAGCAGATGCTGTAGATTTTACCATTAGCTATTAAAGTAATTGATTATGCCATCTTAGTTTCGCCAGGCAAAAGTTTTGCCTGTGTGAGTTACTAGTGTAGAATTTTAGCTTCATGCCTTTAGAAATATTAGAATTAAGTTCTGATTCCGAGCAAGGTGTTAGCGCTCCGAAGCTGATCCCCGCTTGCACTCCGGCGCCAGAGTGCTGGTGGGGGTCGTTTTTCGAAGAGACTCCTCGCTTTGAGGCGGCATGTTAATGCCAGATTGTTTGCAGCATAGCATGTGTTGATATGTGTTTTAATACCGTGTGCAATTTCACCCAGCTCTCTCGTCCCGTACAGGATGCTACGAGACACCTTACACTCCATTGCCAACATCACCACCTTGCCAAACTTGGCAAAGGGCAAACAGACTACCTCCTTACCTTAGTCCTCTTTATCCTTCAATATTCACCCAATTACGGGACTGCAAGTGCCAATACTCATTCCTCATCCACCTCACTCCAAACTTAGACCCTTGTAGTGCAGCTAAACCACTTGCTGCTTAACCTACAGTCTAGGTGCAACTCAAATCTGGAAGGAATCGCACTTGACGACCTCTATAATCAGAGACACCATCGCCGTCTCGAACCATTCTCTACCATTGCACACGGCATTTCCACCATTACATTTTCCACATTGCCGACACAGCTGCATCCCGGAGGCGGGGTCTACTCAAGATCGGACCTCAACATCAGCGCCGTGAAGATACCAAGCTGCCAGGCATCCCATGAATAAAGGCCAGAAAATTCGTAACATATCTCCCTTCTTATCCTTTTCGATGGTCCCAGTCCGAGGTACAATACAAAGAAAATAGAGTATTTTGTGTCATGATTAAAGACGCTAGAAAGACAGCGTCCGAATAACCTGAAACTCCTTCAGAGTCTGATGCCGCAACCATTCAATTAGTAAATTAAGTGGGTTTGAAAATTAACCCTGGTGACCCTTTTATAAAAAAATAAAACATCTTACCTGTCACTTGATAAAAATCCTCAATGTTCCACCTTTAAAAGTCAAATTCCGTTAGTTCCCCAATTTGGGAGAACTTCACACTGGTGACCAGAGTAGTTTAATCAGATATAAATACTCACCCGGACCACCATCGGAAGGATTGGGAGCGCATGTCTAGTGCTGTTAACTTCTGTGCATGGCTGACCTTGAAGGAGGTAGTCTCTTTCCCTACTCTCAGTAGCTAAACAGAGTATTTCCCCTCCAAACTCTTCCTAAATAATAAGTTATTGCTACTGCAGCCTATACTAACAAATTCTTCATGTTTATCCAGTGCTACTGAAGCCATCTTTTACAAAACCCTTCATGCTTTTCTGTTGCTACTGAAGCAAAACCGTAGGAGATCTGCTAGGATTATTTTCATTGCTACTGAAGCTCTTTACTAATAACCTTCGCAATTTCCATTGCTACTGCAGCACCATTGCTACTGAAGCACAAAAGTAACATAACACTTGTACGAAACAAAAAGCAATCGCAACGCGCGTTATCATTCATTCTTGGGGAACATATTTGAAGCATTATGCCGCCAAACGATGGCAACGAGATTAACGACAGTCAGGTGGTGTCCGTAAAATTAACACCGTTCGCGATACAAAGTTTGGATTCTTGGTTCTTCCAAACCGAAGAACATTTCGAAAGCCTATCCATCGATTCCGAAAAAGTCAAATATTACTCTCTGCTAAGGGCCCTGCCCTCTACTTGCCTAGACGACCTCTCTGAGGTTTGTAACGCTAACTCAGCCGAACCTTATACCACCCTCAAAGAGCATGTTTTAAAATGTTACAGCAAGGATAGAGCCCAGAGAATCCAAGCTTTGACGAGTAATCTTACCACCTACATTAGCCAGACACCTCTAGCGCTACTGAAAGAGATGAGGAAACTGGCGAAGGGCGTCATGGATGACGATACCCTTAAGACATTGTACATCCAACGTTTGCCCTTACGCCTTCAACCATTCCTCCATACACAGGATGCCTCTGTGAAACTGGACGTTCTCGCAGAATTAGCCGAGAAAATTATTGCCTGTGAAAACCAGACTCCGAATACCTCTGTCGCTACTCCAGTGGTCAATCAAACCAGCTCAAACGAGGTGGAAAGATTATTGCGCGAGTTAGTTCAGCGAGTTGGAGCACTAGAAGTTGCTACCCAGCAAGCCGAACACGCGGATAGAGTTCATGGGGTTGCACACCAAACAGCGGCGTATCAGCAAGCCGATAATCCCACACACACCGCCCCGTTTGATAGGCACAAAAAGCCTAATCGCTCGTTTAAACAACAAGGGGCCGGTAGTTCCAATACCGCTCAGGGCCAGGATTCACGAGGCAATCTGGAGGAGGAATGGTGTTGGTATCATAGAAAATACCTACATAAGGCTCGTAAATGTGAGTCGCCGAATTGTCCGCTGTATGTACTCTTGTACCCAAAAAACGGGAACAGCGCGGCGTAAATGCGAGTCAGACGTCAGCGCCAGCTAAATCAAATGCCACTCGCTGCCTATTCCTTTCAGATCCGACTTCCGGTTTTCGATTCTTGATCGATACCGGGAGTTCGGTGAGCCTAATCCCGGCAACTGCCAAAGACAAACGCACCACAGGTATTCCAAACTTGCGTGCTGCTAATGGCACTCCTATACTCTGTTACGGCACGCGATCGTTGTCATGTTCCCTAAATCTCAAACGTACCTTGAGCTTCGAATTCATAGTGGCTGATGTGGACACACCCATCATTGGTGCCGATTTTCTGCAGAAGTTTGCATTGGTGGTGGATGTGAGAAATGGATGCCTTTATGATAGCGAAACCAGAGTGCAAAGACCCCTTTGTGCCGTCGATATGGTGAACGTTACGTCAAGCGTCTCCCCTAACCTAGAGAGCACATGTCCCTACCAACGGGTGTTGCTCGAATTCCCCTCACTCTTTCAACCTAATGTAACGTTGCAAAATAACACGCTGACGCAACACCACATATCGACGAACGGCCCTCCTGTTTACGCGAAAGTAAGACGTTTGCCCCATGATCGTTTGCAGGAAGTAAAAGCGGAGTTCTCTAAAATGGTCCAAGAAGGGACAGTTCGCATCTCGAAAAGTCCCTGGGCCAGTCCCTTGTTGATTGTGCCAAAGAGTAACGGCGAGTTGCGTATATGCGGCGATTATCGCCAACTCAACTCCGTAACTGTACCCGACAGATTTCCCATCCCACACTTGCATGATTTTACAGCAAATCTTTCAGGGGCAAAGATCTTTTCTACCATTGACCTGAAGAGAGCTTTCCATCAGATTCCAATGGAGGAAAGCTCTATTCAGAAGACCGCAGTCTGTACGCCGTTTGGTTTGTACGAGTATCTTCGCATGCCGTATGGCTTGCGAAATGCTCCGCAGACCTTTCAGCGGCACATGACTGAAGTCCTTTCCGACCTCCCGTTTTTGTATTGTTACCTCGATGATGTGCTTGTGGCTTCGGGGACGCCTGAGGAGCACGTGCATCATTTGAGAGAGCTGTGCAAACGACTAGCGTCGCACGCTCTGCTGATTAACCCAGCAAAGTGTGTACTGGGAAAGAAGGAACTGACTTTTCTAGGTCACCACATCTCAGATAAAGGCATTAGGCCACTTCCCGACAAGGTAGAGGCTATCCGAAATTTCCCGAAACCCTCTACACAGAGAGAGTTGCGCAGGTTCTTGGGATCGGTGAATTTTTACCACCGATTCCTAAGGAACTGTGCGGCGACTCTGGCACCACTCTCCTCCCTCATTAGAGCAAAAAAACGAGGGAAGTCTGTACTGATCGAGTGGAACAGTGAGGCTGAGGAGGCATTCAAAGCAATTAAAGAGGAATTAGCTAATGCGACGGAGTTGGCTTACCCACACCCGAACGCAAAACTTAATCTAGTAGTAGATGCGTCAGACCTTGCTGTCGGCGCGGTACTACAGCAAACCGTGGACAACAACACGACCCCTCTGGCGTTTTTCAGCCGGAAGCTCTCCCCCACCGAACAGCGTTATAGCACGTTCGGGAGAGAGCTCCTGGCGATTTACCTTTCAATCAAACACTTCCGATATACCTTGGAAGCACGCCAGTTCACGGTCTTCACCGACCACAAACCTCTGATCAATGCAATAAGAATGCCTCCTGACCGCCACTCCCCTCGTGAAAGTCGGCACCTGAGTTACATAGCACAGTTCACTAACGATCTCAGGCACATTAAGGGGGACGAGAACACGGTCGCCGACTGCTTATCGCGTGTGCACAACGTGGTATTAAACCCGTTGGCGCCCGAGTTCCGACCTTCTGTGCACATGATTTCGTTGGCTGATATCGTCACCGAACAGAAAAACGACACGGAGATCCAATCTTTGATTGAGTCTCCTAGCTCGTCGCTAAAACTGGCACTCAGAGAAGGCGTTTACTGTGACGTTGACCGGCCTAACCGATACTACCTACCTACCACCTTGCGTTTGCCCGCCATCAAACACTATCATGCGCTATCTCATCCTGGGACGGAGAGAACTTTCCGCCTAATTGCGGATCGTTTTGTCTGGCCCGGGATGCGTAGGGCCATAAGAGAGTACGTTCGCAGTTGCCCAGATTGCCAAGCTAGCAAAGTAACTCGACACAACAAAGCCGCAATTCAACCTTGTGTTTTCTCAGGAGGTAAATTCGATGCGGTCAATATAGATATAGTAGGCCCGCTTCCAAACTCTCGCGGGTTCTCGTATTTACTCACTATAATCGACCGCTTCTCTAGGTGGGTCGAGGCTGTTCCCATTGCTAACATAACGGCAGAAACCGTAGCCCGAACCTTCGTAGAGACGTGGATCTCCCGTTTCGGGGTCCCTCTGAGCATCACTCATGATCGTGGGGCTCAATTTACCTCCTCCTTGTGGTTAGAAATCTCCAAAATCCTAGGTAGTTCAAACATCACAACCACCTCCTTTCACCCCCAATCAAATGGACTCATTGAGAGAGTCCACCGCGATCTTAAATCGGCACTGCGCTGCCTTAAATGCCACGACGATTGGGCGGACCGATTGCCGGTCGTATTACTTACCCTACGGAACCTATTCCGGCAGGATCAAAAGTGCACGTCCTCCGAATTGCTGTACGGGAAGTCCTTAAGATTGCCCGGAGATGTTATTGATCCCGTGTACAAAATTGACGACTCTTTCAGTACAATTACTGATTACGCGGCACGTCTCAAACGCGCCATGCGCGAAGTGGTTTACCATCCGCCTCGCCTGCCTTTACCATCCGAAAGCCTTGACCCATTGTTGAACACGTGCACACATGTTTACGTTCGGGTGGACGGTGTAAAAACCCCCTTACGGCGTCCCTATGATGGCCCCTACAGGGTCCTAAAGAGGACGCCGAAATATTTTGTAATTGAGAGGGGTACCAAACGCGACAGTGTTAGCATAGATAGACTTAAGGCAGCATATGTGTTCTTCCCTGATGATAGTTCTACCAACACTCATGAGCCGCAACCCAGGGTGCAAATTACCCCCAGGTCAACACCTGTCGAGACCACCGGGTTGCACCTTTCTGTCTTGGCTAGGAGCTATCCTCCCACTATGGAGTGTAACGAGTTCGTTGTTCCCTTGAAGACCGTTCAAAGAACGCCGTCGGAACCTCGTAATTCGAGTGCCTCCAATTCGGCTGATGTTTCTGTTGCTGTTGTTCCTCATCACGAAAAAACCTCAGAGCCCCGTTCGTTGTCCCAGTTGGGAATCCGAACGTCAACTTTCACAGCTCCACAGCCTAACCCTTCTGTTGCCCCCGAACGCGTTAGCAGTTTTGGCAGACCTAGTCGTCCGCCAGCTCGCTACGCGCAGACGTAGGGTGGCGATTTCTGTTCTGTCAATAATTTTTTTTCTTCTATTCTCTCCTGTCAAACCTTCTGTTAGGATTTTTTCTTTTATGATCATTTCGGGCATTTACAGGTGACACCTTCACTGTTACCGGACCTTTCGGTCCACATGCGTTGGGGAGTAGCTGTAGTGAATCTCTATTCCGCAAACCAGTCGAAATTTCGAAATTCTCAGAATGATCATCTAAAAATCCAGTAAAATTAGTTCGACCATTAGCATAAAATCACATTACGAAATTCACTAATCTCTATCCTCAATTCTATTAAAATTGTGTAACAAACAAACTCAATCTCTAAAAATTCACATTTGCTTCTTAACGAAACCTCTCACGCACGCGCGACAGCAACATCGTATGCGATCTAGCGCTCATTGTTCCAAATCATACAGAGCGTGCATATCTAGGTGTTTGGCTGGTGAGATTTTAATACTGTGTTTTTGTGTGGTAAATTACGGGTAACTATATTTATGCAATTCATGTAAAGTTTCAAGAATATTATTGTATGCATTAAGAAGTGTTCATGTGCTTAAATTTTCCAAGAGTACTAAACGCTTAGGATCCCGTGCCCAGTACTCTTGGTCCCCCACAGTCCATTTTCCTGGTGCACGGTTGTTTGCCATTTAGAACTTTCTTTTAGCAAACAATTCACTAGTTAATATAAAACCATGTTAAGGAAATTTCCCCTTCTTTGTTATCAAAAAAATTCCTTTTTTTTATCAAAAAAGGATTTATTATGCCAAAAGTCAATAGGATGTATTTTTGTGAGCAAGTCATGATGTCCCAATTATCTTTTTAGTCACAATTATATCCTTCTTAATTGCATCTAAGCCAATACTCACTGTATTATATATTTATAAAGTTTAGGGTTCTCCCTGTTGTATCAGACATAACAGTCTTAACCAATTTTTTAGTCAATATTCAATCAACTCAACTTGCTCATTATTTTACAGCTGTAGTGTTTTCACAGCTGTAGTCTCAATTAAGTAGAGTGTTGATACATTCAACATTAAAAACCATTCTTAACCAATTTTTAGTAAATATTGCTGTTAGGATATTTACAGCTGTATTGTTTTCACAAACTGTAGTCTCAATTAAGTAGAGTGTTGATACAGTCAACATTAAAAATCATTCTTAACCAATTTTTGTATTGTAACTAGGAGCCTCCCTGCAATTCTTTAGTCAATGTTTAATTTCATATTGTGATTGTTCATTAGTGGTTGCTTATCTTTTGTGTTCACCAGTTTAATTTTGTTCCCTGCAATTCTTTAGTCAATGTTTAATTTCATATTGTGATTGTTCATTAGTGGTTGCTTATCTTTTGTGTTCACCAGTTTAATTTTGTTCCCTGCAATTGTATTTTAAGGAAATCAGAGTTAAATAACTGTCTGGAATTCCTTAGCAATTTTTCAAGAATTCTTTTAATCCCTGTAGTGACAACCCTCACTATTGATTATTGTTAGTTCAATTTTCGTCTACAATGCTAATGATTAGTCGCTACCTACTCAACTAAATTAGGGTGATATTGCTTATCTCTGGTGCAGTATCTGAATATCCTAAATTTCCAACTCCTGGAAATTATAATCCAGTAAACCTACTTCCAGAGTTGTTGCTCATTCTAACTCCTAGGATGCCCTAACACTATTTTCATATGCATCATGACCAATGTTTGCTGAATCCTTCTTGTGTTCTGAACTTCTTTCTTAGCAGCCGATTCTGTGCACTTTGTGCATGGACTCCGTGTTCCCTACCCCTTTTTCGAATTGGTGCCTTCCTCTCTCCTCTCGTAGGAACACCCTTCAGAATAGAGGTTTCACCTTTCTCGTGTTATTTTTGTGTGTCTTAACTTTCTGCTATTGATAGTTTATATTTAAACATTTTTGCCTTTAGAAATTAGTTCCCTGTACAGGAGGTTTAGATCTCCAAGTCCCATGCCGAGTGCTGAGTGTAGTTTTACTTTGATTCAAGCACATATTACCGTTGATTTTTCCTAACAAAATTAGTATTTTTACTTTAGAAATTAGTGAGGTTTTTCTTGATTTAGTTAGATAGTAATTGTATAATTCTTAGTCATTATATTGACTATTTCAGTTAGGAAGAACTGGGAACATGTGTTTTCTAGTTCAATGGCATTTAGCAGATGCTGTAGATTTTACCATTAGCTATTAAAGTAATTGATTATGCCATCTTAGTTTCGCCAGGCAAAAGTTTTGCCTGTGTGAGTTACTAGTGTAGAATTTTAGCTTCATGCCTTTAGAAATATTAGAATTAAGTTCTGATTCCGAGCAAGGTGTTAGCGCTCCGAAGCTGATCCCCGCTTGCACTCCGGCGCCAGAGTGCTGGTGGGGGTCGTTTTTCGAAGAGACTCCTCGCTTTGAGGCGGCATGTTAATGCCAGATTGTTTGCAGCATAGCATGTGTTGATATGTGTTTTAATACCGTGTGCAATTTCACCCAGCTCTCTCGTCCCGTACAGGATGCTACGAGACACCTTACACTCCATTGCCAACATCACCACCTTGCCAAACTTGGCAAAGGGCAAACAGACTACCTCCTTACCTTAGTCCTCTTTATCCTTCAATATTCACCCAATTACGGGACTGCAAGTGCCAATACTCATTCCTCATCCACCTCACTCCAAACTTAGACCCTTGTAGTGCAGCTAAACCACTTGCTGCTTAACCTACAGTCTAGGTGCAACTCAAATCTGGAAGGAATCGCACTTGACGACCTCTATAATCAGAGACACCATCGCCGTCTCGAACCATTCTCTACCATTGCACACGGCATTTCCACCATTACATTTTCCACATTGCCGACACAGCTGCATCCCGGAGGCGGGGTCTACTCAAGATCGGACCTCAACATCAGCGCCGTGAAGATACCAAGCTGCCAGGCATCCCATGAATAAAGGCCAGAAAATTCGTAACATATCTCCCTTCTTATCCTTTTCGATGGTCCCAGTCCGAGGTACAATACAAAGAAAATAGAGTATTTTGTGTCATGATTAAAGACGCTAGAAAGACAGCGTCCGAATAACCTGAAACTCCTTCAGAGTCTGATGCCGCAACCATTCAATTAGTAAATTAAGTGGGTTTGAAAATTAACCCTGGTGACCCTTTTATAAAAAAATAAAACATCTTACCTGTCACTTGATAAAAATCCTCAATGTTCCACCTTTAAAAGTCAAATTCCGTTAGTTCCCCAATTTGGGAGAACTTCACAAGTCCTTCTGAAACATATTTTTTGTGTACGATTTATATTGCAATCTGATAAGTGCGTTTTATTATTAAACATTTAGTATAAGAATAGATGAATGCTGAGCTGTCCCCTATTCATCTTTTTTGAAAATAAATGGGTTTCTTTCTTTCTTTTTCTTTCTTTCATTTTTATACCAACAGCTAAATAAAGCTTATTAAAATTATTTTTATTTTTTGTTTCCCATTTAAAATAAGTACACGGTCTTTTGATACAAGTTAGTTTCTACTCCTGAAATATGAAAACAATAGTTTCGTTGTCACAGCAAATATTTTAGGTAAAATTTTTTCTCAAGTACGAATGTTCAGTTATGCCATTTAGCATCGAAATCTATATCTAACGATATCGATATTATCTAACTGCAAACTTATTTGAATTTATCTTTTGAATAAATAATAAGGTTTATGTTTAATGCTGGTTGTTTTATAGTTCAGCTGCAAGCGTTAAAAAATAATATTATAACGCATTTTAGGTAACTAGCGGGTTTTCTCTTAAAAACATGGATCCTTTGAAGTCATTTCCTGTTTATGGCAATACTCGCAGCAGCGCAGTTGTATCGCGGACATCGTTGTGTATGTGTGGTCAAAGTGTAAAAGTATTTCTAATTTGGTGTAATTGTTGCCATGGAGCGCGCTTTAGCTAAGCGTCCGCCTGGCGATCCTAAACTAGTAGAAGCGATTGTTCATCAGCTGAAATCAGGAGGGAAGTTTGATCAATTCCGAAAAGAATGCCTTGCTGATGTGGATACGAAGGTAAGATGTTTCACTCTGTAAATGAGATAACCGTTGCAGTGTGCTCCATTTACCCATATTTCTAAACTTTCTGTAATAGCTTTATTGTTTTTTATTATAAAATTCTCGTAGTATATCAGCAGAACTTCAACAGAATATGTAATATGAGGCTATATTAATTTTGCCTTTGAGATTTTAAAAAAGCCCATAATTGATTGACAAACCATGAAGTAAATGCTAGCTATGTCAGGGGTCATTGGGAGTAATAAGGTAAATATACTTTCTTGTGTGTTCTACCATGAGAGGATTGAAAGCTTATAAATACTGGTCAATGTGAAGTGTGATGTGATCGAAGGAAATGGGAATGGTAAATCTGAAGAATATGTCAGTTATCGATTTTGTAAATTTCGATGCCTTAGCATAGTTAATTAGATCGAAATAAACAAGTTTTCTTCTATGCACTTTCCGTCTCAAATGAGTATTTTATTAGTTATAGCGGTAAATGACTTACCGCAACTCCAGTGTTTGAAGCGGGAACTATTTCAAACAGCACGTCGGACGGCAACACTGCAATGCCGTCTCGCTTCTAGTTCGATCGTCATCAATGAAGAAACCAAACCTACCGCTATACCTCGTTAAATACTCATTTGACGAAAAAAGTGTATAGATGAAAAGTTGTTTATTTTGATGTTATTACCATGATTCAAGCAACAAAAATTAGAAAATCGATGAGTAGCTGTTTATTCAAGCGCATTCGTCATCAAAGACGAAACTAAACTTACCACTATAAATCGTAAAATACTCATTTGAGACGGAAAGTGCATAGAAGAAAACTTGTTTATTTTGACTCAATTAATTAGGTTCAGGCACCAAAAAGTGGAAATTTGACGACTGACATATCCTTCAGATTTACCATGGGAATTGTATTCCCAAGAATCACTACAGGAACCCATTTAAGAAAGTTTTACACGAAAGACATTCTGCTTGCTGATGCGTTATTTTAAAATTATTTAGCTTTTAAGTTGTAGGGGTCAAAATTGAATATAATGTTGTCAACGAATTTCATAATTTTGTAGGTATAGATGAGTGATATAGTCGATTATAAGACATTTTACATGAATGACATTCTGCCCGGCGATGCGTTATTTTCGAATTATTCAACTTTGAAGCTGGCTTGTGCGCGCCATGGAAGCACGCGGGGCTAGCGTAATTTAATTAATAACGGAAGCTAACCCCCTATTACAAACGTAAAGAGGTTGGGTTGTGAGGGGTAGGCACAGTTCTTTTAGTGAAAATTATAAATAAAAGTTTCGAGTGACGTTTGTTTACATCGACGCCAAGGTGGCTGCCGCCATGGCGCCAACCGGCTGACGATGGCGGCAGCCATCTGCAAGTCGATGTAAACAAACGTCACTAGAAAGCTTTATTTATAATTTTCACTAAAAGAACTGTTGCTACCCCTCACGACCCAACCTCTTTACGTTTGTTACGTTTGTAATAGGGGTTGGCTTCCATTTTCATTGCTAAAACAATGACTGTTTTTGCGTTAAAAGCGCCATTCAAGAGCGCCGTTTGTATAACTTCAAACTTGAATAACTCGAAAACTAAGCATTTCCGGGCACATTGTCATTCATGTAAAATGTCTTAAAATCGACTATATTACCCATCTATACCTACGAAATTATGAAATTCGTTGACAACATTATATTCAATATTGACCGTTATAGGGCCTAGGTGGAATCGCTTTTCCGCGTAAAATGTGCAACACAGAGTACGACCAGGTTGGGTCGGGAAAGGCAAAGTTTGGATCATGAGGTGTTAAAGTTTTCGCCAAATCTCCGTAGAAATGAAAGAATGATAGAAATTGTTAATAAAATAATAAGAAATATTGTTTTCAGTCAATAACACAAAAAGTGGTAAATGTGTAGCGTTGGTCAGTAATCGATTTTTGAGTTTTCAGTGCCTAAACGTAGTTAATTAGATCGAAATAAACAAGTTTTATTCCATGCACTTTCCGTCATAATGAGTATTTAACGAGTTATGGCGGTAAGTTTAGTTTCGTCTTTGATGACAAATGCGCTTGAATAAACAGCTACTCATCGATTTTCAAATTTTTGTTGCTTGAATCATGGTAATAACATTGAAATAAACAACTTTTCTTCTATACACTTTTGTCACGAAAACATTGCTCTCTGAGCACGTAACGCAGAGGGAATTTCAACCCCCACACATAATGAATATAGTACACCTTTGTGCTTGCATGGTACCCACATAATAAGCATGGAAAATAAAAAGCATTGAAAGATTAAACACATTCTGTTTAAGATGAACACGTGGAAAATTGGCACAGGGAAACATGTATCGCAACACTCATTTTCGCACCAGAGCCCTCAGGCAAGATGTTAATGATCTGCGACATGATAGTTTTATCCGGCATAATGATATGCTACATAGACAAACGGAGAAAATTCAAACACATTCTGTTTAAGATGAACACGTGGAAAATTGGCACAGGGAAATGAGAGATTCAGGCTAGAAAATTATTGAATGCCAGCGAACGATCACATGATTTAACGCAACCCAGCCTTTCTTGGCAATCGTCTACCCGGAGGTTCACGCACAAACAACATGAAATTAGAAACATAAACATGAACACCCTGGCTAGCACACACATTCATATTAAACACTGCGCGCCAAAAATGGATTTCACTGTTTCAACGTGCTTTTTATCTGTGCCTTCTCCACAATCACTGCTTGTGAGCACTCCCCAGTTAATTCACTGTCGGCGGCATGTTGGGGCACGCAGCCTAGCATTCATGTTTCCTTTGAGAGCTGCACGCCAGGCTGCTGGGGAATCGCTGCAAGATTGAGCACGCCGGGCATCAGCCACTGCACCACGGTTGTGTGGATTCCGGACGCGGTGCTACAACCCCACCCTCCTCCTGTGAACAATGCGCAGTTTTATATTATCTATTCCCTGAGATATGATCGTCATTGATCGAATTACTTTTTTACTCCCCTTTAATTCTCAAAATCAATCATAATTTATTTTCCTCTGAAATCAATCCGGATGAGTATTTTACCCCCGCTTCACAAAACAAATTACAAAGCACTTTGTTACATAAAACATCAAGCCTGCACTTCAATAATAAAACACGAATATTCTGATTCCCCCATCCTATGCCGTCTCAAAAACAGATCCCCTATGAGAATGATCATTTTTTACCGTCATACTAAAGCCCATGCTAACCATCCTGTTTGAGAGACTCAATGTAATCAAAAATTAAAACAACAATAATTAGCATTCTGCGTACTACGTTTCGATGACTCCACATGAATTATCAATTAATTAAACCACGTATCCTCACCTCCCCTCTGGCCATCAGGAAGTCTACATCCTTGCCACTGCACCAGTCAAATAGGCCGGTTCTACCTCCTTCTACCCTTTTATACCTCCCCCGCACAAAGGCTGCGCATCGAGGATTGGGCGGGATGCCCGCGAAAATCCTCGCCCTCTGATTGGTTCGTTCTTGAGCGTCCTTTCCTTATGCGACGTGTCCCTCTCTCCACTTTGAAATTACTCCGCTCTTTACTCTCAAATACCCAGACTTCTTCGTCCCCTGTTTGTAGCCAATAAGTTTTTTTGACCCACTATTTTCTGTGCTATTATGTTTATTTACAATAACTCCCGTATATGTGATGGATTTCGGACTAGCCCTTGATACAGCCTCTACCCCCTACGTGCTCCTCCCATCTGCTGATGTGGTGCACCCCTCATCCCCTCACGATCCGCGCACTGCTGCAGAGCCGGTTGCTTGCTGCGTAGCGTTCGTTTCCATATATATATATGCCTAATATAATTTATTTCATCACACTTTTTTCGTCAACTGAGTATTTAACGAGGCATAGCGGTAGGTTTGGTTTCGTCTTTGATGACGATCGAACTAGAAGCGAGACGGCATTGCAGTGTTGCCGTCCGACGTGCTGTTTGAATTAGTTCCCGCTTCAAACACTGGAGTTGCGGTCAGTAATTTACCGCTATAACTTGTAAAATATTCATTTACGACGGAAAGTGCATAGAAGAAAACTTGTTTATTTCGATCTAATTAACTACGATTAGACACCGAAAGTGGAAAATCGATTACTGACCAACGCTACACATTTACCCAAAAAGTTAACATACTATTTCTGTTACTTTGTGCTTTTGACGTTTTTTTAGTTGTCATTATTAAGTCGTCACCTTTACAGTCAGCTCATAGATGGGGCCACCTGGTACGGCCGCCGCCATCATGGAGCAGATGTAAACACAATTATTGACGTGATCTTAATGGGTTGCTTTCAACCTTTATTTATAATTTTCACTAGAAGAACTGTGGCATCCCGTCACGACCCAACCTCTTTACGTTTGTAATAGGAGGTTGGCTTCCGTTATTAATTTAATTAGCTTCCATTATTAATTAAATTTCACTTGGGGCACCCGCTTCCTTGGCACGCAAAAGCCAAGTTCAAACTTGAATAATTTTAAAATAACGCATCAGCAAACAGAATGTCATTCCTGTAAAACGTTCTTAAATGGGTTCCTTTAGTGATTTTTGGGAATAAAATTCCCATTTCCTTTGATCACATCACGCTTCACAGTGACCTAACTACTTCAATACTATTGAAGAATCTTTCAAACTCCAAGCAGGGAAGAATTTCAAGGAACTTTATTATGCCTGGGCACAATAGCAAATTGAAACTGATATAGCTGTCAAGCAAATTTCTGTGAACTATTTCAAAGTAATCTAAAATTAAAATTGGCACCATAACATACAAAAAATATAAGCTAAAATAAATTAGTTTATAGAATCATCGATTATTTGGTCAATATGTATTTTAGGTGCTACACGAAAATTCTAAATTTTGTTACAAACAATCACTAAAGGAACATTTAAAAACGTTTTACAAGAGTGACATTCTGCTTGCTGATGCGTTATTTTTGAATTTTTAAACTTTGAAGTTGGCTTCCGCACGCCAAAGGAAGCAAGCGCGCCAAGCAGAACTTAATTAATAACGGAAGCTAAAACCCTATTACAACCGTAAACAGGTTAGGTTGTGAGCAGGGTTGCGGAGTCCGTGGAATAAATTTGCGACTCCGACTCCACGTTTTCAGAATTTGGCGACTCCGACTCCACCTTTTCAGAATTTAGCGACTCCGACTCCACCTTTTCAGTATTTGGCGACTCCAACAACACCGACTCCGCCTATTCACAATTTTGTGACTCCAACTTCACCTATTCATAATTTATAAGATGAATATTTTTTTCTTAACTAGTGAACACAGACCGTCAAAAATGACGAGATTCAATACCTTTCTTCAACAAATTTTCGTTGAGTGGAGTTTCCATGCTTTCCGCTTATTCCAAAGGTAACTTAATTTTCTTATAAGAGTAATAAACACTCAGAACACAGCATTTTTGAGTCGCAAGAGAAGTAGTTATAGCCATTCGTGTCGTATCCAAGATACAGAAATTCAGCATTACTGAAAGCAACTGCAAACTTGTGTATGTATATTTTAATATGCAATACAGAATAGTGCAATACAGTATATTGTAATATACAATACAGCATATTGTAATATGCAATACCCCGCCGAACTCGGTATTCACGATACAAACTTGAGTATATAAGGCTATGGATCGCTCTAATTGTGATGAAAGTGACTTACTATAGAGCTATTGCGCAACGAAAATGAGTGTATTAATTGACCGTGAACTGGAACCAAGACCGCCAGTGCAAATTTTTTCCTATCAATTATTCTGAACAGCGTGACACAAAACGTATAAATAAACACACGACAGTCATTCTTAGTAGTAAACGGTTGTAGGTGTTTAAACCTGTGCATATATTCATTATATTCTTTATTATCGAACGACTTTTAAATTAACTACAGATTGTTAATAATCAAGATACTAGTGTACATGATTGGTCAAAAATGACGGGATCCAATGGTATCGTTTTAAAAAAATCTCAGGATAAAAATGGCAAACAAATATATCCATTGTAATAGTACCCGCGATTAAAATACAGTATTCTCATACTTGTGCACTGGTAAAACTCGTATCACTGATAAGGTCATTAAGCATATTAAAAACGTCACAAACGCACACAACAACCAAGCAAATAGTTTAACATAATACCTATCTGAATTGTAATTTAAATTATTGTTTGCAAGAGGTTTTTAAAAAATTTGCCATACCTTTCAAGCATTTAAATGCTTTTGAAATTTAAATGCGATGACCCGCATTTTCTTGACAGTTGATTCGATTTTCACGCAATGGTTTTTACTTATAAACATAAGTGAGCAGATGCCTGGTTTTTCATATTTCGATGGTATTTATGATACTGTCCAAGCAAGCAGATTTCCATTGTAATGAGATAAGGGAAATTACGCACGAGAACATATACTTATCGTGGACGGACACCTGGCTTTTTATTATATCTGGTGTCCTGTAAAAATGTCCCCGATTTTTAATTAATTATATCTCGGCTTTAAATTAGCATATTTGAATTGCCTTTTTTCACAATGTAGTAAATTTTGTTTCCTTTTCGAATAATTTAAGTTATTGAAAGTCGGTTGAAAAACCACTTTACAATGTCCAATTTACTGAAAGGAGTAGAAAAATGAATTGTTCAAAGGAAATGTTTTTAAAACAATATTGATATTCTTTCTTATTTTGTAGTTTCCATAAAACTGAACACACAAAAATTTTAAGGAGTAACAAATCATTACCTTAAATAACGTTTAAATAAATAAAGTAATTTTAGTATCCAACGACATACCCTCCATTTCTCTCAAGGCAAGTATTACTTCTAGCCACCATTGAACGAAGAGTTTTACCCATTATTTCACCGTTTTCTATCAGTTCTTGAAACACTATAATTGAGAACACTTGAAACTTGAAACCTCTCAGAGGGTTTAAATACTTAGTTGTATGTACGATTCATTGTTATGAAATTATTCTTTCTCAACAGTAGGTATTGAGGAATGAAGAAGAACACCAGTGTTGTTTTTAAAACTTTCCCTTTGAACAATTTTTCTACCCCTTTCAGTAAATCGGTCATCTTAAAGTTTATTCAACTGATTTTCAAAAACTTATATTATTTCAAAAGGAAACAAAATTAACTAAATTGTAAATAAAAGACAATTGAAATATGTGAAATTAAAGCGGAGATATTATCAATTAAAAAGTCCGGGACATTTTTGTGGGACACGCAGTATAGTATTGATTGTTCTTATACAATAAATGGTCAAGTGTCTCCTTTGAACAAATTAATGAATAGGTTTAGCTATTTCATGAGCGTAATCTCTCCTATGTTAGTACAATGGAGTTTTAGGATTTAAAATTTAAGAGCAACTGCTCGAACATTTATTTCAAATACAGAAGAACTTCAAGGGAACTACAACAAGTCATTTCCCTAGATGAGCAAAAAGAGAAACCGTACCCAAGTTAGGCGGATCTTGAGGATTCCAACAGTACGCACAGGAGCGTCCTCTGTGATATTTTTATTATTAAATTCCTTTAAAATGGAGACCAAAGATCTTCTTTAACGTAAGGTTAGTTTTTAAAACGATACTTGCTAAAAATAGAAGACACCCAATGGACGCGGCCGGCCATCAGCACGGTACTCCGGTAGGAAATTTTAGAGGCGTTCTGAGTAGAGAGCTACAGAGTTTTAAGATGTCCGGTCGCCAACTAGGTGAATATCGTATCTAATTGTAAGATTGCATATAGCACTAATATTTTAACAATTAATTGACAATTAATTACCTTGAATAGTAAGTGCCTATTCAAGAGGCTGCAAAAGCCGGGTCGAGGAGTTCAAGTCGCAGAAAGAGACTGCTTTTTACGCAAATAGAAATAAGTTAGAGGTTAGAGAACCACTTTTATTAAAAGGACGACATGCTGCCCAAGCATAGCAAGCTCAAAGATAATTTAATGAGTGAACGCCAAAGCGTCACAAGTAATGTTAAAAAAAGCTATTTAAGGTTAATGCAGGTCTGCTAGAAGCTCAAACATGCTTATTTATAGAAAGTTAAATTTAAACACAAATACTGAAAAGAAAATATGCAGCTGCAAAACAAATAACAACGAACAAAAAGATCTAATTTCATCAGTTTTAAATTCTTGTCTGTAAACTAAGAGAGGCCAACTGAAGAAAACTTTTTCTTCCACAAAGCCGCCATCAGAAATACGGAAAATATTCAACAGAAAATTTAATTGAACAAACAAAATTGGCTGTTCGTCTTTGTTGGTTGATCTGTCTCCCTTTCACGCTCTTAAAGATACTTAACTACTGTTGTAATGGGGCTTAAAAGTATGTAAATAAACAAAAAAAGAAAGTGAAAAGTAATCCCATGACCTGGGAGTGTTTGGCTCGTTATTCACCTTGAGACATGATAGGAAAAGGAATTAGTTGATTCACAACCAATGTAGAGTAGTGCTAGCGGTCTACGCTACACGTGTTGATGGTAGGAACCCTACCTGTCCCACAACACTGTATCTGTGATGCGAGTTTCACCAGTGCACAAGTATTAGAATATTTTCATAGCGGGTGCTATTAGGATGAAAATATTTCTTTATGGTCCACATCTGGAAGATTTCTATACAGACAATATCGAATCCCGTCATTTGACGAGTTGTGTACACAATTATGTATACTGAGTGTTTCAGAACACGAGGTACAAAATTACACATCAAGTAGAAAATGGCCAAATAAACACTTTTTGTTCTATGAAATTTTTCCTCAAAAATCGGGGTTGGGGGGTATTAGCTGTTTATTGTTTTCAAGGTTGAAATTTAATGGCACAATTACTCGCGATATTGATTCTGAATTTACTTTACAAAAATTGTTCAAAATGTGTTCCTCCTACATCTATGCACTCTTCGAATGTTAGCCTTAACGGCTGCCGAATATTAGGAAACACGTCTGGCATTAAGGTATCTCACCTGCAGCCACTGCAATTCTGGCCACTAGATCTTCCTCAGACTCAATGGGTGTTCAATGACTATGCTTCAAATCCCCAAAATTATGATATACGTGTAGATAAGGTAGGTAAGATTTGCAAACTGCCTTTTCTTCTTTGTATCTACACTATGCAGGGAAACAATGCAGAAAAGGTGTCATATTATTGCTCAACACTGTTACATTTTGGCCATAATAAGCGAAAGTTGTTCTGCTTTCATTGCAGGGGCCTGACATTTTCGGAACGTTTTTTTTACGAATAAGTCACTTCTAGCGTCTTTGCGTGTAATATGATACTATCTCTTATTTTTGTCTAACTTTTTACTTTGTATGGGACACTTTGTTATTTTAATAAGCGCCCAGGTTCTTCTCATTTTGTGTTTTTGGAGCAATTTGAAACGTTTCCAGCAAGATAATTTGTACTATCGCATAAATACAAAAACCATTGCAGCTGAGATAGTGCATTGTTTTCAGTTACAATGTGTGTGTGACTGTAAGTGAAGTTTTTGCTGGTGTGTGTAATTATTTTCATTACAGCTCGTTTACATCGTATTTTAATTTTTTTCAAGTGTCTCAATGCCGATATAGATAACCTTACAACATTTCCAAATCTTCCTTAACAAGAAGTAATTAATTATATGATGCTACAAAACGAATACTATTTCAGTTTTTAAAAATGTATCAAGATAATTATAAAATTCTCCATTTCAGCGTATACTTGCTTAGAAACTGGGAAGTGATACGAAGGTAAAAATTAAACATGATGATATAGTGAAAAACAATATAACTCTGAAAGAACCAAATTACATTCAAGGAATAACTTGAGAAATGAGCAGAAATTTTTATTATTAATACATGTTAACTTGACTTAAAAACACGGAAGCCATATCAATTTTGATAACATGACTTGAAAACTAGAAGTCGTTGTACACTAAACTATAGCTTCAGGTTTTGGCAAAGACTACTCATTGGCAATGAATCATAACCAAAAGACTAGAAATGTTTATGATCATTATCAATCAATGCATCATTTTGAGCATACAAAGTTACCACTCTTTATGTGAGTACAATGTATTGCATCAGCTGAAACGTTCTGCAAGTAACCTGCAACACATTTACATCTATTTTCCAGTTCCTATGTATTAATTGAAGGAAAAATGAACAAAATAGAAATATACAGAATTAATTTGCGATGCTTTCTATCACTAATTCCTGCTTTTAACTACAAAGTATACATTAATGCTGGGTACAAAAATTATACTTCGCACTCGTAGGTTTCTTATTTATATCTGTGCAAACCCTCAATGACTAGATAACATGACGGTATTAGGTGATAGGAATAAATACGCTGTTTAAACTTAGAACAAAACAATCAACAAAAACATTGCGTATTTTTTAGATTTTTCAGCAAAGCATTCTAACTCTGTTTTGGTTTACTTCTAGTTTTAAAGAATTAAAAATAATTTTTAGCAAAAATTAAAATCGAAGACACCAAAAAATAGTGACTCCAACCACGACTCTACCACATCCGAATGAACGACTCTGACTCCGACTCCACCACGTTCGGAAAAGCGACTCCGAATCCGACTCCGACTCCATCACACTTCAGAGTAGCGACTCCGACTCCACCACACTTCAGAGAAGCGACTCTGACTCCGGCGACTCCGACTCCCGACTCCGACTCCGCAACCCTGGTTGTGAGGGAGAGCCACAGTTCTTCTAGTGAAAATCATAAAGGTTCAAACCCACCCATAAGGGTGACGTCAACAATTGTGTTGACATCAGCTCCAAGATGGCGGCCGGCCATCTGGTATGGTTGTCGCCATCTTGGAGCTGATGTAAACACAATTGCTGACGTCACCCTAATGGGTCGCTTAGAACCTTTATCTATGATTTTCACTAGAACTGTGGCTCCCCCTCACAACCCAACCTATGTACGTTTGTAATAGGGCCTTGGCTTCCGTTATTAATTGAATTCCGCTTAGCATGCTTGCTGCAAAAGCCAACTTCTAATTTGAATAATTCAAAAATAACGCATCAGCGAGCAGAATGTCATTCCTGTAAAACGTTTTTGAATGTATTCCTCTAGTGATTCTTTGTAACAAAATTTTGAATATCCGTGTAGCACCTAAAATACATATTGACCAATTATTTTACCACTGAATAAATGCATATCATTTTTTTATTTCACAAGAGGGAGGATGAACTTACTACTAGATAGAGCGTCTTACTCATCGGTCAATATGCAGTTTAATGCATTCGCGGAAATTAAAAATTCCATTCAAAAGAATCACCAAAGGAACACATTTAAAAACATTTTACAAGAATGACATTCTGCTTGCTGATGAGTTGATTTTGTGTTATTTAACTTTGAAGTTATAGGAGCGGCGATAATGTAATGGCTTTTACGCGCAAAGGATAGAGTGTTTCAACAAAAAAGTTATTGTTTTTGCAATATATGGTGTAATTTATTTGCCGACCCCGCGGAGCCTAAGCCCACTTCTAGGATGTTTTAGTTAATAAACACAGTAAAGGTTATCGGTAAATCTGAAGGATATGACAGTAATCGATATTGTAAATTTCAATACCTAAACATAGGTAATTGAATCAAAATAAACAAGTTTTCTTCTATGCACTTTCCATCTGAAATAAGTATTTTATTAGTTATAGCGGTTAATGACTTACCACAACTCCATTGTTTGAAGCGGAAAGAAATTTATCGATTGCGCGATATGGCCGAGTCTCGCATTTGACACGCTCGTCATCAAAGATGAAACTAAACCTACTGCCATACCTCGTTAAATAGGTTAATATAATATAATATAATATATTATATTAACTCGTAATATAATCATTTCAGACGGAAAGTACATAGAAGAAAACTTGTTCATTTTGATATAATTAATTATGTTTTGGCACCAAAAAGTGCAAAGTTGATTACTGTTATATCCTTCAGATTTACCAGGTTATCATCCTAAATATTAGTGCGACTGGAATAGTGAAGGCTTGAATCAATATGCACTCAACATCACTTTCAAGATGGCGGTGACCATACCGGGTGGTCGCCATTTGAGAACTAATGTAAACAAAGTCTTCAGTAATCCAGTCTTGCTAATATTTTTGGGTTATAACCTTCATTGTGTTTTTAACTAAAACGTCCTAGAAGTGGGCACAGGCTCCGCGGGGTCTGCAAATAATAAACTACACCATATATTGCAAAAACAATGTCTTTTCCCCTGCTTGCTGCGTTATTGGAACGCCGCTCCTATAACTTCAAAGTTAATTAACCCAAATATAACTCATCAGCAGCAGAATGTCATTCTTGTAAAATATTTTCAAATGTGTTACTTGAGTGATTCTTCGGAACGGAATTTTTAGTTTCCGTGAAGGCGTTAAACTGCATATTGATCCACTTATCTCCCAACTACGTTCATTCAGTAACTGATCTACAAGCCCGCAACAGAAAAACGCAAAGTTCCATATGAATGTCATTCTTCTAATCATAAGACAATATTATGCCTTATATCTTATTTAAATTAGCCTTCAAAATGTTTCAATAGAAAGAAAAACTTCCAGCTGTACAATAAGATAAATTTTTAACTAAAAATTCTATTAAAGTAGTAGTAAATCATTATTGTTCCTTGTGAATGAGACTGGACCAAAAAATGCCAGTCTTATCAAAGGGGATAATTTGCTATTCAGTAAGTACCAGGCACAAATTCAACTTGCGCTTCCAAAATGAACTACGGATCTCCCGTGTTGCAAATTGTAATAGTAAAGCTTGCAACGCACTTTGAAGGAGTTATATTGTGTATTTCATTCTTCATTAAGAGTATGCAAATATTTACATGATATTTTGTTTTGAAAGGCATTGTATGATACTTTTTATTTTTTAATTACAATTTGATGATACCATATAGGGAATGTAAACTCGTTTCCACCAATCAGAATGGCAACTTGTTGTCAAATATTAGTCATGAAATGAAATTGATATGTTCAAAGTGTGGCATTCAAAATGGCAGTGGGCATCTCCAAGAGGTATTTGGGAATGATTTTTGGTAAATTTTCCGAACAAGATGCTGTTAATATTGGGTTTAATGCACTCACAGAAGTTAAGAATTCTGTTCCTAAGAATCACTAAAGGAGCACATTTAAAAATGCTTTTCATGAATGACATTTTGCTTGCTGATGCGTGACTTTTGAGTTATTCAATTTTGAAATTATAGGAAAATATATAAAAGTGAAGGAACAAACGCGTAAATATGCTGTAATACGGTATTGACGTAACCATGGGTAAGGTTAGGCTAGGTAATGTTAGGTTAGTTGAATAAACTAACCCAAAATGAAATAAATCAACCTAAAAGCATATCTTAACTTATCCAAACCGATGCTGTTTTTCTGCTGCCAAAAAGTGGGCGTGTCCTGGCAAAAAAATGGGCTTGTTCCAACAATGCGGCACCTAAGAAGCTAACTGTATGTTATTCCCATCTGAATGTAATTATTGTTATACCTCAAAAATTACGCATTAGCGAGCAAAATGTCATTCATGTGAAACATCTTTAAGTGTGTTCTACTGATTCTTGGAACCAAATTTATTAATTCCGTGAATTGATATCGGATGAAAAAGCGGACCGACTAGTGTGAATCAAGAAAATGGCTGTCACATTTTTTCTATAGGATTGAGATTTATGAAATTTGGCATACATATGTTGTTAAGAAAACACATAGGGATTGTATTCCACACTTTTTCCCATTTTTTCCATATTTTGAGAAAAAATCGTGACGAAATTGGTTATTTTCATGCTGTATCTTCTTAGAAAGTTATCGTAGAGCAATGATTCAAGTGTCATTGGATTCGCAAAGAGTTTCTACATAAAAATTCAAAGGATTATTTTGAATATTACAAAAGTCAAGTTTATATAAAATTTATAAAAATGCAGGCCTGTTCATTTTTCGGTAAATTTTTTAATGTAACAAAAAACTATTATGCATTATGAAATAACCCTTAGACTCTTTATGCAGTGACTTTTTTACCAATTTTGTCAGTTTTTCCAGAAAATAATTTCCTGATGCAGATACAAAAAAAAATATCAATCATAAAATAATCATTGCATCATTTCACCCCTATTGTGAAAATTTCAAAAAAATCCATTTATAAATGTCAGACTTTTTTGAACAAGTTACCACCTCAAGTTTTCAAAGTTTAAGTTCAAAGTTCAAGCCCTCAAGTTTAAGTTACCAAAAGGGCATTTATTTTTGTTAGAAATTTAGAGAAACAGTAAATCCTTATTTTTTCATGATGCATGTATAGTCACCAAGGCATGTTGAATTCTAGTCTTTCCAATGGGGAATGCAGTCATACCTTGCCTTACAAAATTAATTAGTTCCAGAAGTGGTTTTGAAACGATATTTTCTTGTAAGTAGAGTCGCATTTTTCACATGAAAGGACTGGTTTGTTCCAAGGTTTCCAATACTACCCCCTAAACCCTTTAAAAAATATAAAATTATACCAATTGTGATGAATATTTGTTTAAAGTAAAGGAAAATTGTTTAATAACCCCTTCCTTGGCTGAAACATGTATACACGTTTTCACAAAATGTTCTTTTTTCAGTCATTGACGAGTATACTCGTCTAAAACTTTACCCTCAAAAACCAGCTACATACGTATTTAGTGATGTACCGATACCATTTTTTGGCCGATACCGATACCCATTTTTTTGGCCGATACCGATACCCATTTTTTGGCCAATACCGATACTCCAATATTTTGATTGATACTACTACCGATACTT
This sequence comes from Morinoia aosen, assembly GCA_030386875.1. Classification (NCBI taxonomy): domain Eukaryota; kingdom Metazoa; phylum Arthropoda; class Malacostraca; order Amphipoda; family Talitridae; genus Morinoia; species Morinoia aosen. The sequence goes on along the minus strand of CM059579.1, from coordinate 53,243,849 downwards.
TTACAATCATCTAACCTAATAATACCTGTTGTGCGTTTGTTTATGTTTTTGTTCGGTGTCTGCTTCTTAAGAAACATAGGACGTCTGAGTTTGCGGTATCATGGATACCAAATTCCTCAGTGTAGCATTGAAAGATCGTCTCTACATGCATTGATATGTTTGAAATTTTATCAGGATAGGTTGTTTTGATTGCTGTAATTTGTGCATTTTTCCTAACCATGTTGCTTTTGTGCAGCTTTCAGGCCATATTGAATAAATTAAAAACATTAAATTAAATATAGTAATTTTGAGAATAGCTGTGCCCCAAGTCATCGTTTTTGAGTAATGGTGATTTGTCACCGGAGGGGAACTCCGAGTCAAGAGAGCTTTGTCTGTTCTTGTGCATATGTGCTCGGCATAAACATTTTAAGGAGAGCAAACGGGGTTCCTTTTGGGTCAAGACATCATATATGAGATTTTTGCGTGAAAATGTTCCTAAACCCTTCCTACATCACGTAGTGAAAACGGGAACCCTGTACGAGGCTTCTAACCCCCCAAAATACCCCTCAAAGGGGGTATTTTACCCTAAATAACCTCCCAAATGGGGGTACTTGAGGGGTATTTTGGAGGCATACCCAGATGGTTACCATAATACCCAAAGGGAGAAAACAATGGAAAAACCAAGTGAAATATTATATAAAATTAGTTGTGTTATAGTTATTTTGTAGGAATAACAAAAACCTAAGTATCATGTATGGCAAAGTGCTCTGAAGGGTAGAATACCCCTTCAGGAAGAATTTCTTTGATATTGAACCTAGAGCAATGAAATTTGATACACTGGTAGGAAATGCAATTTGGAATCATTTATCTTGAGTAAAAAAATGTGATTTTCTTCAAAGAAAACGAGATATTCATAGAAAACGAAGTTTTTGGGGGATTTTTTCAAAATGCATCTCCTCCAACAGTTTTTGAGTAAATGTAATGATTTTAGTGTCATTGGATGCGGAAATACTTGTACATTCAAAAACTAACATGGCATTCTCCAAACATTCAATTTAAAATGGAAAAACATGAAAAATTCCACGGCATGTCTTCCTTTGTAAAAAAACGTACTTTATGACATCACAACTCATGATCAAAAATGAATTTAGGATTGCCCGTTAAGTTTTTGAATTGCTCGCGTTATTACGCATCCAATGATACCAGAATCATTACTGTAGCTCAAAAACTGTAGGAGGGAAGCATTTTGAAACCCCATAAACCATTGTTTACATTATAAGCAAAACAAAAAAACATGGACAATTCAAATGAAAAATTTTGTAAAATTTTTGGGTCAAGTTAAACCCCTGAAATCATTGTAGAGTAATCCAGAGACATAGGAGATGACATAGCAACTTTGCGCCGTGAAGAAAGTGCCATGGGGGAGGTGTAACATGATAAAATACCACTTCCCCCTACCCTCCCCCGCATTCTTAAAACCCTCGTAGCATCGGACCCAGTACACGTACGAAGCTAATTTTTTCACAGGATGTACCTGATATCTTACCCTTTCTATAGAACCTAAAAATCAAAATCCGAGAAAACTCGCCAATCTGGTGGTATTCTCCCCTGAACAAAACCCCCATTTTCTCAGAACCAACTTTTCAAGACTTTGACGCTCAATTTCAGCCACAGTTTTCATCCGATTGGGGTCATCTTTTTTGTATCACCTAGAGCAATGTGAGTACTATAATATGTTCCAGTTAGTTTTTTGAAAAACTTGAAAAAATATTTGTTATGAATTTTTTTTGTCAAAATAATCGTGAAAATATTTTTAAAATTTTTAAAAAATTTTTTACATTTATTTTCAAACTGAAACAAAAAACTATCCGCAACGTTTTGACTGCTGTTGTGAATCAAGCAGAAAAAAATCATTTGTCTCTATCTGCATTATTGGCTGAGAAATTGGCAGTTAAAAAAATTTCTTTTGGGTGGGGGGGGGGGAGGGGGAGGTTTTGAAAAATTTCGAAAACTTTATAGGCTATGCCTGTTTATTGGAATGCTTCAAACGTGCTATGAATACCTCAATGCCTGTTGCAATCTGGAAGTATTTTTTTTTATTTTTTAAAGTTTACCCCCGTATGCTCTCCTTGAACCTACCTGACTTTCCATTCTACGTATTGGCAACAGTGGACAACGCATTAGTGGTGTAGGGCCTACAAGAACTGCAGTTGCTACCATGTAATGACGATTGCTAGGCATTCGTATCGTGAACGTGCTTTGCGGAGGTGCAAGTCATGACATAGAATTAGGATAGCATAGGTTAGATAATGTTCATCGAATTTTTCCATGAGTCCATCTAGCTTAACGATGACATTGTCCTTGGCATTTCCATGGGTCCTGCTGCTACCTAATAATACCCTTGCCCTTGGTTTATTTGTTTGGTGTCGGTTTCTTCTATTTCTCTTTCACTCGCATAAGGATAGTTATAATGTATATGTGATACGAGTTTCACCAGTGCACAAGTACAAGAATAATTTTCATCACGGGTACAGTTAGGATGAATATACTGTATTTGTTTGTCATCTACATCTTGAAAATTTGTTCATGAAAGGTATTGAATCCCATTTTTGGCAGGCCGTGCACACTAGTATTAGAATAAAACCATTATAAGCCCTACATGGGCATTATAATAAAATTATTTGCTAATATATCCAATAATATAACAATATTTATGAAATACATTCAATAGATATGTTTCTAATCATATTGCAACGTAATGTAGACTAGCTATAATAGCAACTGGCTCCAAAAGTGGACCAAAACAATAATTTATCCAAAAAAGAGTGGTCATTTTAGTGTTATTCATACCAAATACGAGAACATACTTTGGCGAAAAGAAAACGTTGAAATTCGATAAGCCCCGAAACCAAAAATATCCCCAAACACGCAACCAACTGTAAGATGAGGAATTTAAAAACAAAAATTTCAAGGAACTTGATCATATTTATTAGGAATACGTTTCAGAGTCCAGATCCATCATCAGTTCGTAAATGTACAAATCATTATGTCTGCAATAAAAGAAAAACAAAATGTTGGATACAGTCATTAAAGGAAATCAAGAAAATAAAAATTAAATTAAAACATGTCCCAGAAAAACTAAAATCAAAAATATTATTATTTAGTTAAAATTTGTAATGAGTAGGAACTATCAGAATTGTTGAGGGCCAGTTTTCGTTTAAAAATATGTAACGATTCTAAAATTCTGAGGTCACAAGCAGTTGAAGTGGAATCTCAGATTTTGAAGTCCGCAGAGGATATTGTTTGGTTGCATTTTTCTGCATGATTACGTACTGCGGAGTGTGAGGAGTAAGCTAATCAGTTCCCCATGCTGAAGCTTCGACCCCGATGTTCGGCCATTCTGTTATAAAAATTTTGTGACGTCATGCCGACGTAGGATGATGTGCACTGCACACAACTACGTCGGCATGATGGCACAAAATTTTTATATCAGAATTTCTGAACAACCGAGTTGAAGCTTCCGCACGGGGAACCAATTAGCAACATTTGTACGTAATCACGCAGTTAAATGCAACGTACCAATATCCGCTGCAGACTTCAAAATCTTAGATTTGGCTTCAGCTGCATGTGACCTCAGAATTTTAAAATCTCCACATATTTTTAAACAAAAACCAGCCCTCAACAATTCTAATAGTTCCTACCCATTTCAAATCGTAAGTAGATCTTGTCGATTTTATTTTCTCAGGGACATGTTTTGATTTTTTTTTGTTTTCGTGATTTCCTTTAATGACTGTATTCAACATTTTATTTTTTTTATTGTAGTCATAATGAATTTTACTTTTACAAGCTGATGATAGAGCTAGACTCCAAAATGTATTCCTAGTAAATATGATTATGTTCCTAGGAATTTTCCTCGTTTTTATATTCATCAAGTTGCGATTAAAGCAATCCATTGACCCGTTCTGATGTGTTCAACTATAAGATTGCTGGTGATTTTTTCAAACATCTCAACATAGAAGACAAATACAAGGTTCGTTATGAACGGCAATATACTTGCTAAATTAAAATAAATTCTTAGCTTCGGAATATGTGACCATTTTTCAACTTTATTAACACATTTCCTGTGAAGGGACCCACCAGTGGTCAATTAAGGGATTTTCATATTGCTGCTGGCCCACCTGCAGTCACTAACTCATTTTTTATTGATACTTAATGAAAATTAAGTGAAGCCCCAAACCAGTTAATGTTTGCTATTTTCAAAGTTGGTTACCGCAATTGACTTTAAATTTGAATTGAATATTGAACTTTAGCGGGCCTGATTAAATGCTATAATTCAACAGTTAGCTAACTAATTTACTAGGTATGAATAGGCTCTTTATTTAATTACAAGTACACACAGCCTGTCAAAAATGACGGGATTCACTAACTTTCTTGAACAAAAATCCAGATGTGGTGCTCAACGAATGTATATATCCTAACAGCACCCGTGATGAAAAATATTCTTGTACTTGCGCACTGGTGAAATTCGTATCACAGATACGTTCACTATACCTCTCCTTATGAGCGTAACAAAAAAAAATGGAAGAAGCGGACTCCAAATAAACCAAGGGTATTATTAGATAGTAGCAGCACCCGTGGAAATTCCATGGACAATGTCACCGTTAAGCTAGGTGGACCCAAGAAAAAATTCTGTCAGTATCACCTAACCTGTGCTAGCCTAGCCTACCCTAATTTAAGCTAACCTATCCCATCCTAACAAAAACTATCCTGATAAAATGTCAGATATTTAAATGCATGGAAATGCCATCTTTTAATGTTACACTGAGGAATTCGGTGTCCATGATACTGCAAACTCACACATCCTATGTTTCTTAAGAAGCGGACTCAAATTAATTATATAAATAAACACACAATGGGGATTATTAGGTTACATACTTATACTTTCATGATTTATGACCTTCATTTTAATGATAAACTACATATTATTGGAAAGTATCGGTAAAGTATCAGCCGGATTTTGGAGATACCGATTCCACTAAAAATGGCCAATTCCGATACATCGGTACATCACTATACGTATGTACTCATCAATTTTAAGCCTTTGTAAGCCATTCTACGTGTGAAATGAGTATTCTCGTCAAATGTTTGCATCCACATTTGCATTCATTTTTTTGTAGCATTTTTAAGTGTTACTCTCCAAATGTCTAGTTCAACGGAAGATAGCAAATATGAACCTTCCCCCAGAAGCTTGAATACTTCTGATAACTCTGCCAGTTCATCAGACAATGGCAATTTCTCAACAAGTGAGGAAGAGGTGGAGGGGAGTGAGGAGAGAGCTTGGAGAAGCCTTGAGTTGTCAGAGGAGTGTATGAAAACACCACCACGTTTTCCTTTCACAGGAAATCCTGGAATAAAGATTAATGAAAACCCAGCAGAACTTAGTCCATTTGAATTCTTCAGTCTTTTTATTGATAAAAGGGTTATTGAATCTGTACTGGTTGAGACTAATTGTTTTGCTGAACAAACTGGGCAAGATGATTCTTTGTTGTGCCCTGTAACAGAGGCTGAACTTTTTGTGTTTTTTGCCATGAAAATGCTAAGGGGTATTGTGAAAATGCCAGAAGAAGAAATGGACTGGTCACATGATGAACTGCGTAAAAAAACAATTTTTTGGCAGCTAAAGAACCAAAATAAAAAAATTAATCTGACAAAGAAAAGTTTTTAACAAAAAAACTGTTGGGGGAAGGGGTTAAGGAGAGCGTCCCCCCAGAAATTGGAAAAGTGAGGTATAAATTAATTTTATCTGCGATGGGAGATGCGAAAGGTCAGGTACATCCTGTGAAAAAATGACTCATACGTTCACTCATTCTCCCGCTACGGGGGTTTGAAGAATGGACAGGGGAGGGAAGAGGGAAGTGGTACTTTATCATGTTACACCTCCCCCTTGGCTCTTTCTTTATGACACGGCATTGCTATGTCATCTCCTATATCTCTGTATTAGTCTATAATGATTTTTGGGGTCTAACCTGAACCAATTTTTTTTTCTAATTTTAATAAAGAAATTTCAACATTTCCTTGTATTGCCTTTTTTTTGAGGTTTGGAATGTGGGGTTTCAAAATGCAGTCCTCCTACAGGTTGTTAAAAGTGGAGCAAATATTGTAAGCTCTGTTTAGGTTTGAGTTTTTTTAGCTTTTGTAGCTTCAGGTTCAAAGTGAATGTGATTAGGACGCTTGTAAACAGAGCTTACAATATTTGCTCCAGTTTTAACAACCTTCACAATGAATTCAATTTCTTGCACTCTTTTTTCCGCAACAACGGGTTTCCCTCTTCCTTAATCTACACTAATGTTAAGAGGTTTTTGGCAAAAAAGTATTCAGAAGTTAGAGACGATGTTGACCCTGTACAACGTTTGTGTTGCAGTTTTCCTTTCTTTGGCCAGTTGTCTGAGAAGATGTCCAGAGATTTGGAGTTGCTTTTCCATTGCTACTTTCCTGATGTAAAATTATGCATAATTTCTGTCCATTCATTTAAAATAGGCTCATTTTTTGGTATAAAGATGTGCTTCCGAAGCGAATGAGGGCATCCTTAGTTTACAAATTTAGTTGTGTACAGTGTACATCAGGCTATGTAGGTATGAGGACTTTGCCGTATTATATAAGGATTGCCCAACATCGTAGAGTTAGTTATCGTACCGGGAGGCCTCTTGCATAACCGCCTCATTCGTCTGTGCAACTCCATGCAGAGCAGTGTGGTGCTGGAGTCGCTGAAGACCATTTTGAAATTTTGTGCAATGCTTTCAATGATTCAGAAATAAGAATTTTAGAATCATTATATATAGCCAAAGAAAAACCGGTTTTAAACAGTATGAATAGTTCTTATCCGCTGAAAGTTTTTACATGAGATTTTCTATCAATTTTCTTTTTTAACATTTCTGACGAACTTGTGTTTTTTTTTCAGTTTTTTCAGACTGTACTTACTGAGGATGGAGCAGGACTCCGAAACGTTCTATAGATTTGACGATGTGTAATATTAAGTAATGCTTAACTTACGAGCAGTGTTTCTCGTTTTAAATTCCTTATGGAGATTCGATTAAAGAAAAAGGATTTTCCTCAATATTTTATTAAGAATTATGATTCTTTTAAATGTAAAACATCTTGTGAACTTTTTCTTTCAAATTTTATGAATAAACATTAACAACTAGCCAAAATTTTTAAATAGGTAGTTGTACTTATCACTAAATAACTATTACATTTTATTGGATTTCATCTTTAGTGGATGCAGTTGCCCGTAAGATATACATATAGCATAGTTGGTATAATTGTTCTTTTAGTGCACTTGTTCCCCTCAGGGAGATACAACTATTGTTTCTATGGGAATTAGCGCTCCCAGGGGGAAAATGTGAGGGCCCGAGCTGAGAGCTAGGTAGGCCTTCTTTTTGTTGAAATAAAATGCTTTTGTTATGATAAGGACCACCTTTTTTCGGTTCACTGCTGTCCTGTTCTTCAGCTCCCACTACTTTCTTCTTCAACTTGCTCTTTTTTCATAATCTTCTTTCTTAACTTACTGTTTATATGCCCTTTCTGCGTAGATTCCGCGTTTCCTTAACTCCATACTAAACGGTGCCTTCCTCTCTTTGGATCGCATTTGTTGCTGGGTAATAAGGCTAAAACTAAGGACTAATCTAATCTTTGTGCACTTGATACTCAAAAATTAAAGTATTTTATTCGCAAACGTAAGCACAGAAATAAAATTATTCTCGATTAGCTTTTAGTGAGTCCTGCTGCAATTTCAGATGAGTAAGTCATGAATCAAACTTATTACATTTTAATTCCTCCTAATGAATAATGTTTAATTCAAAGTCATATATTTGACTGGTTAAGTCTTGATTATTATAAACTTGATGTAGCCTTCCAATTCTTATTCCAAGAAAAATATACTCACTCTCCCAAGTTGTTGCGGCGGGATAGAAACATTACAATGACGTCAAAGGAACTTTTCCGCAGTTCATTTATATCCAGAAAGTGTTTTTTTGGACCTGAGCTTGATGGTGAGCAGTATTTTCCTGTGAAAAGACGAGTTTATTCTGTCCACTTCGATTTGGGGAAACAACGATTTACTGAAACTATAAATGTTTTTATTTATTACCTCTTTGTAAAGCTGAAAGTTTTTTCCAGTGACGTTAATTTATGTCCAAATACAGAAAGAATTATGCTAAAAATTATCTTTTAATACAATTTGTCATCATTTGAACGAGAGTTTAGTTCCTTTGAAGTTCCTTTTGGCAGGCATGGCGATTCAGTTTCCTCCAGGATGTCGTCATAGCATGGAGATGCTCCATGTAATCTAGGTTCATTCTTCTACTAAATGTATATAGAAACGCTACATAAAATTTGCATTTTCGTTTTGATTCCGTAATATAACATGTTCATAACCTATTTGTTATTATTGATCACAATTAGGATGCCGAATTAGATTTTGAGGTACGATAGAAATAGTTTACAAACTCATATTTCCGAACTGCCATAGTGTTTGGTCATAATGAAATTCTTTGATATTCTACCCTGCTGTAAAGGGATCTGACACTCCCCTGGTGTCTACTAGTTTCCAGTCAGTTTATTTTTTCCATATGATGAACTGTTTTCATCAGAGTTGAAAGATGTTAGACAAGGTCTTTGCCAAACTTTTTTTGTTGAAGTCCATTTAGGATGGGGTACCTTAAAAATGTAGGTAACTTTTTACCGTAAAGCTTCGGTTGCTCCATTTAGTATTAAGTATTTTACTTATTAAGAAACTTGGAGCTTTTTAGAACCTTTGGTATTGCGTATATTATTGACTCAAATTACTCATTATGGGCCAATTACTTACCTCTAGACATTTGGACAACATTCATTGTGTAAAAAAAAAGGTAGTAATTTTTTTCCATTGGAGGTAGTAAAAAGTAGTAAAAAGTAGTAAAATTTGGAAATGAAATATCAGTAGTCACCATGTACAGTGTTTACGCTACAGTGATGATTTTAGTATCATTGGATGCGGAAAGCCGAGGGCTTTCCAAAAAGTCCTAAGCGACTTCACAATTAATTTTTGTTCAAAAGTTATGACGTCATAAATCTGCATTTTTTGAAACCATAATATACTCTCGATTTTTTTATTAAAAATGCAAATTTTGAGAACGGCATAGGACCTTTTGGAATGTCCACAACTTTCCGCATCCAATGATGCCAAAATCATAATTTTTACTCAAAAACTGTAGGAAGAGATGCATTTTGAAAAATCCAAAAATCTCATTTTCTATGAATATCTCATCTTTTATGGGAAAAATCACATTTTTTCATGGAATATAAAAAATTCCAAATTGCATTTCCTATCAGTATACCAAATTTCATCACTCTAGGTTCAATAATAAAGTAAAAGGTCAGGGAGGGGGATGCTCTCCTTAAACCATCAAAATGAAAATGGCTTGCAAATCATTTACCATTGGGGTTGCCCAAGATTCAAACAGGCGAATGCATGGCAAAGTGAAGTTTGGGGTGGGTGAAAGAGGAGACGGCTGCAAAGTCTAGCGTGCATTATTTGAATTTTTGAGATTTCATATTTTGTAACTTGAATTATTTTAGTTGAGTGTTTCATAAAGTGAGGCCCCTCAGGGGGATACAACTATTGTATCTATGGGAATTTGCGCTCCCAGGGGAAAAATGTGAGGGCCTGAGCTGAGAGTTAGGTAGGCCTTCTTTTTGTTGAAATAAAATGTTTTTTTATTATGTTAAGGACCAACTTTTTTCGGTTTACTACTGTCCTGTTTTTCAGCACCTCTGACTTTCTTCTTCAACTTTTATCTTATTTCATGAACTTCTTTCCCCATCTTGTTGTTTCTATGCCCTTTCTGCATAGATTCCTCATTTTCTTATCTCCATACTAAATGGTGCCTTCCTCCTTCCTCTCTTCGATACGCTCTATTTTTGCAGCGGTTAGGGAGGCTTAAACTAACTTATAATCTTAATCTAATCTTCATAAAGTGAGGTATGACTGTAAAAGTATTTTGAGCAAATCAAAGCCAGAAAAGCTATTTAGCAGACCAATGTACTTGGCAAATTGAAAGATTGGAAAGAACATTTTCTTTTGTCGCTTTTTCTTGTAAAATTATTTTAAATGATCTTTCCAATTTCATTTCAAATAAATCTAATGACAAAAAAGTTACAATGTAAGAATAATGTTTTTTAGCCTACAATCATCATTTGTGCACAGAATCCACGTTCAAAGAGTTTTTGACAATGAAGAACTTGATAAAGACTAGCATACATAGTCTGTCAAAAATGTTGCCAATCTAGACTTGGATAGTTTGATATAGCACACAAAAATTCTATTTGGTGTGAAAATACTGTAAAATAATATTTCTTTCTGAATAATTGTGCTCTAGTGATGAGCATGTGATGACTGTGATGATTTTTAAATTTTCTCCATGCAAATCTGGTACATGCCTGCAAGAAGCTAAAATATATACGTCTTGATACCTCAATTTGAATATACGTCAAATAGCGAGATAATGAAACTTGATTCAATAATGTGCTCATCAAGTATTATGACTTGTAACTGAAGATGTAAATGATGTAAATTCATTTGCAACTATCTTTTTAAAAGGTTATTGTAGTATTAAACTACAGTAATATCACAGTAATATTGTACATTTGAGCATACACAAAGGTGTTAGACATATCAGGGAAGAATTGTGATGAGCTTCAAATAACAATGCTTATTTTCCTCCTCAGCCTGCGTTTCAAAACCTTCAGCTCCGAGTTGAGAGTTTGGTGAAGACTTATCTCTCACAGACTGAATGGAAGGCCGATCTCAACAAAAACCAACTGCGAGATGGTGTTCGCAAGCATGTGCAGGAGTGAGTTACTTGAATTAGGGCTACGTTTTCAGAATGCTCATTTATTGCCAATATGTACAATGTTTCTTATTAACACTTTGACTGCGACGTGCCACACCGGTGGTACACGGAGGTAATTTTCATAATGCTGCTGACCGACCAGTAGTCGCAAATTCAATTTTCACAAATGCTTAATCAAAGATAAATGAAGGCACAATCCAGTTCATGTTTGGTATTTTCAAAATGGTTCACTACAATTGACTTTAAATACGAGTTTGGCATTAAACTTAATATTAAGTAGTTGCAGTCAAAGTGTTAAATTGCTTTGTTCATTTTAAGTGAAATTATATTACATCCATTTGAATGTTCTAAACATGTTGTGAATCCCTCCAAGCTTATTTCCATCCTGAATTATTTTCATTAGTTTTTGAAGTTTCATGAGAAAAAACGTTCGCCCCCTTAAGTCTCAAGAAGAGTGTGTGTTTGTTCAGCTAAGGAACTTAGTTTTACAAACTGCTCTGTTATGCCAGGGAAGCCTCTACTTGTCTAAACAGTCTTAATCCAGCCCATGTTCAACCATTAGCAACTCTTGTGCAGCTTTCTTAATTGTAGGAACATTGAAAAATATGCGTTGGCTGGAGTTCTTACTTTATCTCATAAATTTTGCTGAACCCATCAGTTCAAATTTTAATGTTTTCATGGTCATGTTATAATAAGGTGGATAGAGTATGGGATGTGGGTGCATATGAAGTATTACAAGGGTGTGTATAAGTTGGGCCTGAAAGAATTGAGAAATATACTGTCTCCATTCTGGAGGTTTCTGATAGATTTGATAAAGATGAGAGAAGTAACTTTTTAAGTAGTACAGTGGAACCCTGGGTTAAGGCATCCCCAGGTTTCGTTTTTTCAAGTTATGTACTGGAATTGCAAAGTTTTTGTTTCCTTGTTATGGCTTTTTCCCTGCCATACGGCATCAGCAATTTCTCTGGCAAGCCAAAAATCCCAAAATTCAAACGTGGCGGCCAGTGTGCATGCGTATGTTTGAGATTATGTGCATGTAATTCAAGGAGGTTAATTACATTGCACAATGTAAAACTCATAACTTAGTCAACAAGGGAGAAAAATTTTTTATTGATCTTTAGCATCTTTTAAATTACTTGAAAAAACAAAGTCCAACTTGAGCTTTTTGGAGGTATAATATACAAGGCTAAAACATGCAAGTATTTTGAGTGCCATGGCATTGATATGTTGCAAAGTATTGAATGTCTGCTATATGGTATTGTTTTACTTTCATTTCTTCCAGGAGTGGCATGCTGGACACAGGCATAGACACGATTATCAACCAAGTGGTCAACCCAAAGATTCAAAGTGTTATTCTGCCGTGTGTGCAGGAGTCTGTCTATGCTTATCTTGACATAGATCCAACTAAACTGGAGGAAGGTATGTGATGAATATTTGTTTTTCAAATTTCATGTTGGATTTTGTGTACACTTTGAATAATTTATCATTTGTATGATGGTATGCATACATAAAGCAGAGCAAATGATTAATGCTGCTATTCAAACTACTAAATTAACCACTGCTATCCAAAATAGTTCTACATGATTGAGTATTCTAAAAGGAGAACCTAGGCAATATTAATATTTTGCAACCATGAAGCGTGTGGAAATTTGTGGGTGTATATTTGTTTTTGATTGATAAAAGTTTTAAAGATGTACAAAATTGATGCAATGTTTTAAAATTTTATTTAGATGGGAAATTTTTGAAAAAGCATGCTTGGGGGTTTCACAAAAAACATTGATAGTTTGGCTGAAGATACACTGAAGTTCGAGTACCATCCTTAAGGCCTGTTGACACGATCAGTGGGTGAGCGCTTCACCACGAGCTCAGTACCATACTTGGTCGAGTCCGAGTATCAATACGGTCATTCTGCACTTGGAGCAGTGCTGCAGCGCTGCTCTAGTAAAATCCTCAATCTGCTTCTTGAAGCGGTAGAGATAGGATGTACGATAGAGGCTCAGCAACAAGCAATGGCGCTTGCCCTCTCTATAACAGTTGTTGCGGCTATAAAGAAGAAACAAAAATGAAAGAGGAAAATGTGGGCAAAGCGCTGGTTTCAAAAAAACTTTTTAGGCAGTAACAGGACAATTTTCCAAAAGAAAGCGTAGGGAAGGAGCAAAGACTATACACCCTTCTCGTATGGCGACTGAAATGGCACTGGCAAGCATTGGATAGCTCGACGAAGACCAAACCTAGACACACTGTTATTTAGTGCTCCATTCAGTCTGAAACGAGAGAAAATGGGTGGGGTTTGAGCCTCTCTTCAGTGCTGAAGCGCTCACTCACTGATCGTGTCAACAGGCCTTCATGTACTCAAAACTGGGATTGCAACAATAAATACTTTTTCATGAGTTGCAATAGATGTATGAATGTGAAGTAAAAATAAAATGATGTTGCATTTTTGAATGCCAACATATGGAGGTGACCACTTTGCTAGATCTTCAAGTTGGGCTTAATTGCAAGCTAGATGGAATAATAAAGCTTGTTGATGACTTATTAATGTTCTGGTACATTTCAAGAAGGAACATGTGCATTATGCAGTTAAGCCAAGTTAAAAATTTGACTAGTGAGGCACAGTGCATTTTTCAACAAAGTTCAGTCAGCTCTATGGCTAAGGATAAAATTGTTTTGTAACATTTAGACTTTGTGGAAAATGAAAGTAGTTTAGTTTGAAGGCTTATGATGTAATGTCATTTTTGTGATGTATGCTCCTTGGAAGTATCTTTTTTACCTCAAATGTTGGAAAAAAGTTTCAAATACATCTATTTCTACTTTTCATTAGTTTTTAGCGGTAAACCATATGCATTTTCTCTTTTAATTTTGGGTTTAATCTGGGAAGTGAGCATTATATAAGCTGCAAATTTCACGTACATTAAATTTGTGTAGAACTATGCTATTGTTTATGCAGTGATAGGGGTGGTATTTTTGGACATATTGCATTTTCTATTTTATTCTAAACTGGTTTAATTTATACCATTACTCTGTGCCCCTTAGAAGGAAAACTGTAGTTGGATGTGTTTTGAGCTAGATTTCCATTTGTGATCATGAATATTTTAATTAGTTTCATTAAATGAACTATTTCATCATGGGTGTGGTTGGAATTAATATTTAAAAAATAAATGTTTCGTTATTATTGAAATTTGTTTGTGATATAATTTAAAACTAGAGCAATGATATGGAAAAACTCCAGCATTACAAATATTGTGAAATTTTGACATTTAATTTTATTATTTTTTCCCCTCTGGGTGCTAGTGTGTCTAAGGTTTGAGTATGAGTTTTTAAACTATATTTTATTTGGAGTTTACTAGTGCAATTTTCCTATTTGTTAAAATGCTATGTTACTAGGACATGAAAACTCAAATTTCTGCCATTTTTTTATTTTTAACCTATGGAGTACTGAATGCTGTTCTAAGATAATTATTCTAATTGTGACAATGACTAGTGATAATGGCTCAAAGAAGTGTTGTAACTTTGCATGGGACAATAAATTTATGAATCGCATTCAAAACATCAAGCATTGAATTGCTGAGTATTGATTTTGAACAAAACATTCATCATCTCTATCTAGATTATTGGCTGAGAAATTGACTTTTGAAGGAATTTCTTTTGAGTGGGGGAGGGGGATTTTTGGGCAAATTCTGAAAACTTTACAGACCATACCTGTCCATTCAAATGCTACAAACATGCTCTGAAAACCTCAAAGCTTATTTCAATCTGAAAGTATTTTATTTTTATTTTTGAAAAATCATAGGAAACTGGCGTTTGCTTTCCTTAATTGCGTACTAAATGGTGCCTCCTCTCTTTAAAATGCCTTTCATGCTGTTAAGGAGGCATAAACTTTTATATAATCTAATTCAGTGCAATGCTAAATATGAAGCTGTAAATAGCTAACAGGTGCCATTTAAAATTTCACTGAAATTATATTGACTATAAATAATTAAAGTAATGGATAGTTTTATATTATTCAAAGTCAGCTTTTTGTGACTAGTGTTCATATATTTTACTTCCGTCATCTGGTTAGGAGATTGTGGAATACTTCACAGTAAATTATGCAGTATTAGGAATTGTGTTAAGTTCTTTTTAATGATCTCTTATTATTTCATTGGTTTTCATAAATTGTATTAAAAGTTACCACCCCTCCTGTGATAAGATTGGTGTGTGTGGGAAGTGATGGTATTTGGCATCAACACAGTGCTGAAGTATACAAATCTCTCAAATAATTGTCTTTGCTAACACACTTGTTTTATAACAATAATCTTGATACGCTCCATACACATCTACCTGTTGATAAAATTGCTACATAATCTTTCAGGTATTAAGGAGAAGCGCGTTGGATAGTTAGTGCAGTGCCAAGTATTGCAAATATCAAATCCAAGGCTACAGTGAATATTACTGTAGGTTTTCTTAGTATGTATCCGCTCACTTGTGCGACAGAACCACCAATTTACTACAATTTAATTGCTAAAATTTCATATTCATTTATATGATGAATTGAGTAGTTATTTTTGGCATGTATACATATTCTGATTAATTTTTATTCTACCTGATTTTTAGAATTTTTTCATGCCATGAAAATTGGTGTATTATTGTCCTTTTGGTCAAATTGCAGATGTACCATTGGAGACGAGAGCTGATGATTCGGCCAAGGAAGGCCAGCTCAGTGATGCTGGAGGCAATATTGGCCATGGCCCCTTGCCACCTCCACCGGGGCCTTCACAAACAATGCCTTATGCATACCAATTTCCTCCCCAACATCCTCCTCACCACTACCCCCCACAACACTTCGCACCACCTGCACCTCATTACCCAAATCACCCTCAACATCCACCTGTAATGATGCCTCCTGGGCCTATGGATGGCCCTCCCCTTGGCGTTCCACCGCCCATTGCACCACCTCTACCAATCGAAGCTCCACCAATGATGCCTCCAGCACCACCTATGGAGGCTCCACCCATGCCACTGACAATACCGATGGATGGTGTGCACATGAGTCAGGCACTTTCAGATCCGCATTTTGGCCACCATCCTATGCCTCCAGCAATGGATCACCTTCCTCCTCCCATCACGGTACATCCTCCTTATCCAGAACCTGTAATGACTGTTGAAAGCCCGACTGAAGATTCTACATCAAGTGATTACGCTCGCGATCGGCGCGATTACCGTTCTGACCTATCAGACTCTAGGCAACAACCTCAAACTCCTGTTGAAGCTGAAGCACACTCAAGTGATCGTTTGGAGTATAGGAGCAAACATGATGACAAAAGATCTCTGGGAAGTGAGGAGAAAGAAGAGCGCCGCGAACACCGACGGCGGCTCATCAATAAAGACAGTCCTGAATCTCTCGAGCGCCACGATTCGAGCAGCAGGATGCGCCTTCACGAGAGTCGCCGAGGTCGTGATGTACACGAGTCTGAGGACGGTTACAGGGTTGCAAAATATGGCGATACACGCAACACCAGCCCTGAACACGATGAACACCGTAGCAGACGTGAAGGAGAGAAACACGAGCATCACAGACGAAAATATGAGGACTATCGTCGTGGTCCTGAAGAAGAGAGCCGGCGCAAGAGTGAAAAGCACTCGCATCGTAGCAGTAAATACGATCAGCGCAAGCACGCGCAGAAACATTATGAAGAACGGAGGTACGATTCCCCCGACACGTCCATGGAGTATGACACTGATTCTCCTCATGCATCGAGCAAGCACTGGAGGCGTGGGCCGTACGATAGCTATGGAGTAGAGCCTTCTGCCAGCCAAGAGCGCGGATCTCACAGATCTTTGCCGGTGCATGGGGAACCTTCTAGGCAACCCCGTTCGCCCCTCATCCCTATGGAAACAGACGTGATCTCGTCGGAGGAGGACGAGATCTTGGGGGCTAAAAGTGGCTCTGTTAGCCCTGATGTGCCCAAACATCACCCTATGGTAAGTCCTTTATACAAGTCTTGTTAATTAATCAGGAAATTTCAAGTATTGGTTTACTGTTATGTTTCTTGTATTCTTTGCTAGAATATTAATTTTTATTTTTAAACAAGTTATGAGTTTAGTGTATTTCAGTTCTGCTGTTCAAATGATTTTTTCTCTAAAATGCATGCAACTGGTTCGTTCAATTGGGCTAGTTCATTATGATTAAGTGCTTGCTAGTGATAGAGCTTGTTTTCAAAAACGTGCATTCATAAAATGCACTACCGATTATGTGTGATTATTCATAAATGAGCAAACATTATGTAACTAGGCTCACAGCCCTCTTGATTGCCAGTATTTTGGTGTACAATACTCACAATATGTGCTGTCAGATCAAGCTCAACTCTGACACGAGTTCACGCTGAGTTTCTGGTATAAAATTCTCCCACTTGTGGTCATCCTTAATTATGAGTTGTAGATAAGAATCTATGTCATGATAGTGGTCAGTTTTTGTACTGCTTTTAGCTTCTTGTTGAACTTAGACTAAGAAATGTGATGCCCTATAAATGCTGTTTATTTTAGGTGATATCTCGATAATTTTCAATGTAAACTGTCTCTTTCTAATTCAGCCAAATATGACCCTGTCTTTCTTTCTACAAATGTTCTATACAATTATTACTGTTACACAGGATTACAATGCATAAATATTGTGCCCATTATTTTATTTTAGTCTAAATTACTTTGATGGTTACTGGGTGTCAGTTCTTATCTTGGTTATGTCAATTCCCAGCAGAGGTAGGAGGATTAATTGATTTCTGTTTTGCTTCCATTCCGGTTCGTTTTGTGTACTTGGATAGATTTGGGCGCTTATTTGGTAGAAAACAAAGAAATATGTTTGTGCTGATGGTGTACCTGTGTATTCACTGCATGAGTGTGTCTGTAAATAAATGTTTTCACGACTCAAATCACTTTATTTAGAACGTTAGGTTCACAATTTTGTCATCTGTTGGGTACAATTTCAATTGTTACTGAAGCATCTGAATTCATTCACCTGCTTTATTCATGCACTTGGCCAATGAAATAAGTTATGTGCTAATTGATATTATCAGTTGTACGTTTTTCAAAGCAATTCAAATTTTTCTGCTAATCCTTTATACCTATAAGTTTTGTATGAAATATTATTTTCTAATTATGTGTTTTTGGGAAGATGGTTATGGTTCCTGTAAGGCCATAAACGTTAATGGTGTGATTTCATCAGACTGTTTGTTCAATTATTCAACATCTTCACAATGATTCATAAATTAAACGTTTAGGAAGAAATAAATTTTGACCCTTCAAGCAATGGCTCTCCTGCTAAACTTCAATTGCTTTTTAATTTCACAATTAAAAATGCCTGTCTAGGACAAGCCATTTTCCTAAAATACTAAAGGTTACTGTATGATCATTTACTTCAGAGCAAGTTTACGTGTCAGATGCGTTCCCTCTACATCCCCTAGTATGAACGCTTTTGTATTACAACTTTGGTATTGTTTCATAGTAATGGGTTCACATGTTTGTTCCGAGTGGTTATAATCTTTTGCCTGCAACTAATCCACAGTAAACCATAGATTAAGATCTGAGTGTAGTATAGAAATTAAAAGTTTTGATATATGATATAATATGGGCCTTTTTTGAACTTGGTACATTTTCTCGTACACAGGTTTTTTTACAGTTTAGCATATACTACTGTTTTCTTCATTTTTATGAACTTTTTCTTACAATTGGTATGCACTCTGTAACACTTGCTGAATTTTCTGAATTTACAGGTTGCTGAAGAGGATGCTCGTGATGGCTTCTCACGTCCAGCCAGCGTTGCCTCTGACACCATGGAGTCAAAGGTGCAGCAGCTGTCTCTACAAGAGATACCAGCACCCCTTTTTGATGTTCAGTCTTTGGATAGCATTTCTTCAAACTCCTCAGGTCTTTCTTTCTCAGCTTCTAAGGCTAGCAAAGATGGGAGTTCTTCTCTTAATGCAAGTCAGTCATCTCTCCCTGGAGTTGACTCTACTTTAGGAGCTCCACTGCCTTCGACAGCTGTTGTGTGTGATGAAGAGTCTATCCGTAAAAGCTCTCCTAAGGACAATCTTCTTCTAGGTGCCAGTCCCATCAGTGCTGAGGACTCCAGCGATAGTCACTGCACTAGTCCTGCACCTCCTGGTGTTGATGAGGCAAATTCTAAGCCTCCAATATCTACTTCCAGGTATTCATCATCTCCACTATCTAGCCCTAGACATCAGTCTCCTTTGTTAGCGAGTCCTAGACGTCCATCTCCGCTGAGGTCTTGCTCCAGACCTCCTTCTCCAAGATCTAGTTCTAGACTTTCTCCTAGGTCTAATTCCAGACCTCCATCGCCATGTAGTCCCAGACCCCCGTCTCCTCCACCTCCTAATCTCAGACCTTCTCCTCCAGCATCTAGCTTTGGACCTGCATCTCCAACTTCAAACCCCAGGCCCCCTTCTCCAACCTCTAGCCCGAGACCCCCTTCTCCAACCTCTAGCCCGAGACCCACTTCTCCAACCTCTAGCCCGAGACCCACTTCTCCAACCTCTAGCCCGAGACCCACTTCTCCAACCTCTAGCCCGAGACCCTCATCTCATTTAGCCTCTAGACCACGATCCCAATCTCCACCATCTCGCTCCAAACCCCCATCTCCTCCATCCTCTAGCCCCAGATCCCTATCTCCCTCTCCATTTTCAACCTCCACTAGATATTTTCCAACTGAACACCAAAAGCTTGTTCAAGGTTCGTCACCATTGGCTCCAAGTTCTTCTGTTCATTCTATTTTATCATCGAAGAATCTACTTCCAAGCAATTTAGAACAATTAGACCCAATGTTCACTTCTGATCATGAGAAACCTAGTCCTATGAAAAATGCACCTCCAAAATTATCCGAGGTCAAATCTGATGATATGATGGCTGTAGATGAAACGGATTTTACTGAAAAAACTGCCAAGGGAAAAAGTACAGATCCCACAGATGATCATTCCGTTCATAGACCAGTTTTTGGCTGGCGCAAAGATAAACCTGATGATGGGAGTGGTGATGGAGGAAGCCTTGGAAGCAGACCTCCATCCGATGTTCCGTCTACATCTGCTACTGGTTCCTATGATTCTGGAGCTCAAGAACCATTGCAACCATCCCAGGGCCAATCTTCTGATTCAACCGAAAATCAAGCTATGCTTCTTGCTAGAGAGCCAAGCTCCAAGTCTATAAGTGTTAATTGTCCGTACTCTTTGGCTGTTTCTGTGAACCAAAGTTTGGTCAAGGTCCGAGAATTATTGGAAGTAGAAATTACTGCAGGTGCTTCTCAAAGAAATAACCTTAGTGATAATCCTGCATTTTCAAATTCAAGTAAAAATTTTTCTTCTCCTGCCATTCCATCAGTGTCCACTTGCACTGCTGGAACAATAAATAGTGTGAATAATAGCAATGGGACTCCGATTTCAACATGTAAGCAATCTACTTCAGCACAGAGATCTCATATCAACGTTGTGGCGCGACCTCATCACATTCCTATTTCAAAGGGACACAAAACTTACATCTCGGTCAAAAAAGATAAAAATGGTACCAGTTCTGTAAACAAAAAGTCCTCATCAATGAAAAAGGAAATGAAGGCTGGGCATGTGCCCACTGCATTTGAGAATGCTTTGCTAGGTCTTCACTCCAAGAAAACGAGTCAAATAGAAAGACACAGGAGATTATCTGAATTAGACTTGAAGGCAACTCCTTCCAGTGTAACAAGTACAGCCAGTAAACCAAGTGACGAACATAAGGTAACCAAAGAGATTAATAAAGAAAAATCAAAAGAGGAATGGAAGCAATCCAGATCTTCAAGTAAGAATAGAGAAAGAGAGTCTTCGTCTTCACATAAAACAAATTCCAAGTACAATGTTAAAGAGTCAACTTCGTCGGACGGCAAGCATCGGAAGGATAATGATAAAGATCTGGATAAGCATAACAGGGAGAAAAAAAGAGAAAAGCATTCTAAACATCGTAGGCAGAGCTCCAATGATAAATTGCAAAGTGAAAATAGGCATGATAAACGTCCGTCATCTTCAACGGGTAAAAGTAAAAGATATGAGAGAGAGAAATCTCATCACAAAACGGACAATCACACTGATAAGAATAAACATGTCAGTGTGACAACATCTGAATCTAGCAAGAAGACTTTCAGTAATGAAAAAAGTTGTGTACCACAAGAAAATGGAGAAAATATTACCAGTGGTGTTGGCTTGACAAAGGTAGAAAATTCATCGCGACTTAGACATGAGTCACCATCAAGTAAGGAAGAGCGACAGTCAGTAAAGATATCTCAGAAAAATATTTCGTCTGAATCTTCGATTAAGAGAAAAAAATCTAGTGAAGAATCCCAATTCTCTTGTGATTCTCCTAAAAGAAATAAAGATTGTAACCACTCGCAGGGTACAAGCCAAAAAAATGTTTCATCAGAGTCTTCCAAATCCAAGCACTCTAGCCGTCAAACTGTACTAAGTGAAAAGATAGTCAACACGGTATCCAGGAAAAGAGCTTTATCCAGCGGCTCTTCTTCGGAAGACGATGAGCGGCATCTCCCAATGAAAAAGCGATTTTCTAAGAGTATGGCCCTGACCATCTCGACTGATGATGAGGAAGCTGTAAGATTTAAGAGAAAAATAGTCAAGAAAATAATAGATTCCTCAGAGTCATGTGCTGAAGAAAAATCTGAGCAGAAAGACGAAGTGTTTAAGCCTGTCAGTAACTCGTCAGGTAAAAGTAAAGACGTGGCCAAAGAAAATGCTAATAGTAAGTGCTGCAATCAGGATTCGTCCATCACAGATTCATGCAGTGAGGACATTTTTCCTGTTAAAAAGAGATTAATTAGAAGAGCTTCCAAGAACTCATCAGACAGCGACAACGAGATGCTTGTTCAGAAAATATCTTCAGAACCGTTTAATCATTCGCTGGATGTCAGAGGAAATCTCCCTCAGCCTAAGGAAAGTTCCTCTCATTGTTCAAATTCTGAAATTATTTCATCAGATGAAGACGAAGTTCCTCTGAAGAAAGCTGCAACAAATAAAACATCTGTACAGAATGGAAGGGTTGAGCCACTACCTCACGTGTTAGTTTCAGAGCTTAATCAGAACCAAAGTATTTTTAAAGCTGAAACTCGTTCTATGTCCAACGCTAAGAGCGACTCTGATTCTTCGGACAGCTTCTATAGTGAACTCATGCAGCAGACTTGCAAGAGAAAAAATTTGACTTCTACTAGAACACTAAGTAAGGGCCTCGTTTCTCAATCACTGAAGGCTGCAGTGACAGGTGCTAAAATAGAAAAAATTCAAAAGAGGCTTTCTAGAAGACCAAAGAAATCCCCCAGTCGTAATATTAGCGTCACGGAAGAAGGCGTGGTTATTACTGCAGATCATGGGAAAAAAATACTACTTTGTTATGATGAAAATTCGGCCAGCAATGTCTCGAATTCTTTTGGATTACTTAGCTCTGAAGATTCTGATCCAGAGGAATTCTTAGGTTTTTCAAGTGTTGATTTGGACTATAAACAATCATCGCCTGTTGTTGTTTTAGAAGAAATGTATGACTTTGTTGGGTTTAGCAGTTCTCTTTCATTCAATGCAGAGAAACTAAAACGGTATGTAGAAAGACAGAAAAGTTGTCAAAAAATTTACTCGGTTGATGACTTGACCATGACTGTTACTGGTGACATGTTTGGACCTAAACTTCCAATGAAAGTGTTTTTAGATGCGATGGTTAACTTGGGTGCGAAAGTTTCAGGCTTTCATGCATTTCTCGCTAATTCACCAAAAAACAAATCTCAGCTTCGAAAAAAGAAGAAATCTAAGACCGTTTCATGTTCTGACTCTTCTGATGAAGAAATTTCAATGTCAGATAAGACTTTGTCCCTTGACTCGGAGGAATGTGAGGGTGTCCTCAGCAGCGAGAATGAGTTTTCTCATGCTCGTGAAACTGCCCAGCAAGTTCGTTTTACGGTTGAATCTACTACTTCATTGCCGTCCAGAATAGAGTTAAGTTCTGGAGCTGAAATGAGAGCTACAGAGCTAATAGCAAATGGGAAAGTGAGCTCGAGGAGTGAGACAGTGTCATCCAAGTCTGCAACACCACATAACGACACTGTGCTGTTGACGCCACCGGATGACGAGTATTCGGGTGAGTTTGCCAGCCTTCGAACTCTAGCATGACTTTCTATCATAACATCCGCACTTGAAGGGTCATGTGCTGGTAGCTGAGACAGCATAAAATTAGAAAATAGAACTCTTTGCATTCTTTTCAGATTTTTTTTGGCACATGTTTTATTTTCTTGTAAATGTAATCGTTTCACCATGGAGTACGGCTCTGTGCTACATAGCCTGTTGAATTTTTTTTGCGTGCTGTGCTCCCAAGGGAATTATGTGAGGGCCCCGAGCCAAAGGTTAGGTAGGCTCTCTTTTTGTTAAAATAAGAATAGGTTTTTGTTTTGTTACGGACCATTTTTTTTTCGGTTCACTGCTGTCCTGTTTTTCAGCACCTACTACTTTCTTCTTCAACTTTGATCTTGTTTCATAATCTTCTTTCCTAACTTACTGTTTCTATGCCCTTTCTGTGTAGATTCCGCGTTTCCTTAATTCCATACTGAATGGTGCCTTCCCCACTTTGGATCGCATTTGTTGCTGCGGGTAGGGAGGCTAAAACTAACGACTAATCTAATCTTTTGCGTGCTGTGGGGAGGGGAAGTTTCTTGGATGATAATTCAATTCAAAGCACTTGTTACTTCTTGTCTGCGTTGTACATAATAAATTAATATTTTCTTCATTTAAATATGATATTCGTAAAAACTATTTCGGAAAACATTTAAATGATTTCGTTTCATTTTCGGGAGATGAGTGCATTCTTTCTGCTATTTGGGATGGAATGTAATAATTGTTCTAATTTTTAAAATTACATTGAATAGTGTGCCTTGTACTTGTAATGTTTATTATTCCTTTCTTTTCGAAGTGGATAGATTTTTTTTCTTTTACTTTCTGTAAAAGAAAGTATATAATGGACCTCTATCTTTGGTGCAGGTTTAATTATTTCACTATTTGTGTGGAAGTTCTTAATGATAATTTAACGGGATATTTGTACAAACAAATGCAATATTTATCTTGTCTCATATAGGCGGTGAGCTCGTATGCAGAGAGTGTCAACCATTATCACAAATATTGTAATTAGTCATTGTATTGCATCCATCCAATTCCCAAGAGCTCGTGTTCTACAATAAATTCAGAGTAATGAGTCATTTCATATAACGGATACCCTTCGTATCTAGCGAGTAAGTGCTAAAGTATGTTACAATGTTTAAAAGTAAGACATTTAGAAAAGTATTTTGATGAATAAATATATATATAGTTGGGTGATTAAACCAGGATGTGTTCTCACTGGTTACAAAAGCTCGTCTTCCGTAAAAAAGAGAAAATGACGAAGACGGTGTAAAAGCATTTATTTAAAAATAATGATTGGAATACATGAGGAAACGATTCGTGTATTTGCTTTCTAACAGGTTGGAAAGAGAGTCATTTGAAAATAAACAGACAAACTTGTAGAAAAATGTAACTGGAAGTACTGAAAACTCAACTAAAACAAAGTTAGTAAAAGGTGATTACCCAAACTCGAAAAGCCTAGTTTTTTTGTTTATCCTACAGTGGCCTAGGGGTGAAAACTCGTATGATTGTTTCTAATAGATTTCGTTTTGAAGATTATCGAGGGTTCTAAAATTAGCACAGGTAAATTAAACCTAGTTGACCGGAAAATATGTACATAACTTTTATTTTGTTCGAGGTTGCGCTGAAGGAAATAGTTCTGTGCATTTTATGGTCTCAGGGGTTAAGATATCTGTACTAAAGGGGCATGTTGATAGTGTTTGTTTTCGTCGGTGTACCTTGGAAAAGATGCATTCCTCGATGGCTGTCCAAGCTAACAACCACAGATTGGGCGACACTTGGTGCAGGAGTCTGTTGTGGGCTTGGACTCCTTATCTTTCATTTTTTTTATTTCTCGTTTATTATTCGGCGGGCTTATCATGCAACTTACTTCATGCACATCCGCAGGGTAATATGACTTGTAACCTTGGGAATTGGCACTGGAAGAGAAGGTGTGTTTCGAGCTGAAAGTTAGATAGGTTTTTGTTGGAATAGAATGAATTATTGATTTGTTAAGTAATATCTTTTTCAGTTCACCGCTATCATTGTTTTCGTCACCTACTTATTTCTTGTTGAACTTTTATCTCGTTTCATATAATTAACCAGTCTTGCTGCGTTTGTGTACGGGATGTGGAGGCACACCTTGTGCGCAGAATTTCTGTTCTCTGAACGCTATACTTGATGGCACAATCCTCTTTTAAAAACACCTCTTTGTTGTGGGTAGGGAAGCTTGAACTAACTTATAGTTCAACTACCTCCTGCACGAATGTTTTTGCCTTTTATTCTTTATTTTTATCAAATTTTTTCTTGTTCTTTTGCATACGCCTTCTTTTGCTGGTGTGGCGAGCTGTGAATTGGCATTAATAATTTGACTCTCAACAATAGAATTTGACTCTTAACACTCGGTGGATTCGGAGTAAAATAACGAAATATGCTGATGTACTAGATAATGTTTATACTCAAACCAATTTATTTCGGTTAGAAATTTCCTTTAATTGACTCTCATTGGCTAACATTATGTGGAAGGTATTTTCTGTTGTTACTTTGTGGTGAGAGTTTCACTATAGCAGGCAATGTAAAACTGTCTCATGACCCTCACCGAATGATTGAAATTTATCAATGGCAGGCAATTAGTGTTTACGAGAATAAGTCCCCTCAGGGGGATACAACTATTGTATCTATGGGAATTAGCGCTCCCAGGGGAAAAATGTGAGGGCCCGAGCTGAGAGTTAGGTAGGCCTTCTTTTTGTTGAAATAAAATGTTTTTTGTTATGTTAAGGACCAACTTTTTTCGGTTCACTACTGTCTTGTTTTTCAGCACCTCTGACTTTCTTCTTCAACTTTTATCTTATTTCATGAACTTCTTTCCCATCTTACTGTTTCTGTGCCCTTTCTGCATAGATTCCTCATTTTCTTATCTCCATACTAAATGGTGCCTTCCTCCTTCCTCTCTTCGATACGCTCTATTTTTGAAGCGGTTAGGGAGGCTTAAACTAACTTATAATCTAATCTAATTTACGAGAATAAGACTCGTCTAATTTGTCTTATTCTCAGATGTCACGAGTAACCGAAATTGCCCGTCTCACCAATGATTTGTGTCGCAGAAGGCAGCTTCACACCCCCCAAAACGGCAAGCCCCTACGCCCCTCTCTCCCCTTCCACCAGTGATGGCTCTGCGGACACCAGCGGATCGCAGTTTGATGTTGTGACCCCTGAAGGAGGCGAGTGAATCCATTTTACTCGTGACTGATGAGCGCAAGCCTCTTCCAGCTCTTACGAGGTTCGCATTCAAACCATCGTGCACCGCTCCCTGCTTCCTCCTATTTTTTTCAGTAATATCAACGCCAAGACACTAGCTTACTGAAATGCGCGGCAAAAATTGGTGGATCCACTTCATTATGACATAGAATTTGAATGTGCAAGTAATTCTAGAGAGAAGGGATTGTAGTGGAAGAATGTAACCAACGTGCATTCGCTTCAGAGAAAGGTGTGCGGAAGATAAATGCGTCAAATTTCTCATGTGACTGATGGTTTTGGAATAGTGAATGAATTTTGGTCGGGTTACTTACTGAAACAGTTCCCTTCAAGACGTGGGGAAAAAAGAGGGTTTCCTGCTGTCAGCCTCGTGCACACCTTCCGCGATTGTACGTGAACAACCTGGTGCTTGTGTGGAAAGATACTGTATTCGCTTGAAAGATCTGTAACAATTGAATATTATGTATTCACTATCGAGAACGCGCTGACCTTGAAAGGAAACTCCCCCTCGGGGGGGTACAATTATTGTATCTATGGGAATTGGCGCACCCAGGGGAGAATGGGCGAGAGCCCGACCTGAAAGTTAGGTAGGCCTTCTTTTTGTTAAAATAAAATTATTTTTGTTATGTTAAGGACCCCCTTTTTTCGGTTCACTGCTGTCCTGTTTTTCAGTACCTCTTACTTTCTTCTTAAAATTATCTAGTTTTATGAATTTTTTTTCAATTTAATGGTTCTCTGCCCTCTCTGCATAGATTCCACGTTACCTTATCTCCATACTTAATGGTGCCTTCCTTCTTAATATCCTCGAAATGCTATTTTATTTTTAGTTGTTTGGGAGGCCTAAAGTAACATTTAATCTTATTTACTTTTGAAGGAATAACTGTCCTCTCAGGAAGATACGTCTCACACGCCTCTGGGAATTAGCGCTCCCAGTGATAAAATGTGAAGTCCCGAGTTGAGAGTTAGGTATGCCTTCTTTTTGTTGAGATAAGGTTTTTTGTTGTGTGACGGACTAT
The DNA here is from genome assembly GCA_030386875.1 of Morinoia aosen. Taxonomy (NCBI): domain Eukaryota; kingdom Metazoa; phylum Arthropoda; class Malacostraca; order Amphipoda; family Talitridae; genus Morinoia; species Morinoia aosen. Next base: position 53,216,561 of record CM059579.1, on the reverse strand, counting down.
CTTTTTTTTCGGTTCACTGCTGTCCTGTTTTTCAGCACCTTTAACTTTCTCAAGTTTTATTTTGTTTCATAAATTTTCTTTATAACTTACTGGTCTCATGCGCAGGGGATCTTGTTTGAGAACGCACCCTGTACATAGATTTTCCGTTCTCTTAGCTCCATACTGAATGGTGCCTTCATCCTTCCTATCTTTGTAACACCTTTCTTGTAGTTAGGGAGGCTTAAACTTATAACCTAATATAAAGAATGACTATTTTAAACATTTCTTGAAGAGCCTGTGTCCATTCATCATTAATGTCGGAAGGACTGCGTTGTAACACCAGTTATGTATATAGTAGAGAAAAAAATATATAGTTCTGTCCTTAAGGTATCTTAAGCAATGTTGAATGCTTTTCAAACGAATGTATTTTTCAATCAAGTTTTAGTACAAGTGATTTTGACAATTGATTTTGTGAACTGAGTTTTAAGATGAGCTCAAATTGTTATTGCCTGCTTCTTACATTTTTTTGACAGGATTCGTTGTGGTAAATTTTGTGAACTGTATTATCGAAGGCGTGAACTGTATTATCTTTGGTATGATTAGTTACCGAAATATTCTGCAGTTTTAGTTGAAAAACTAGACTATTTTTTCTTTCGATTACTTTCATTACAGAGTTTCTGTACGGTGTCTGCATCTGTACACTTCCAATTTTTGGCACTCGCGGTCACCAGTGCTATACTGTACCACAATCTGTGTGGCACTACCTATCATATACGTAGCGTTGAGTGCTACACTTACCACAATGTGTGTGGCATTCGTCTAATGATATGCATTGAGTTAATCATTTATCAAATGATTAGCTAAATGGGTGGCACTTTTTTAAAAAGTGAAAGCACTTGACTGTTTCATTTGGTCAGAATTGATTTTGGATTCACATCAGAAGGAATAATTTCAAGGCAATGTAAATCTTTCTACAAAAGATTTAATTCAATTCTACTATACCATTTTCAGTGCATTTCTTGTGCTGTTTAGTTTACTACAATATGTGTTGCATATTTGATATTTGAACCATTTTCTTCATTTCGTGGAGTTTCCGCCCAGGAGTTACAGATATACTTCGATCTTTTGGAAGTAGGATTTATTGGAATTAAATTGTAAGTTAGAATCGATTGTTTCTTCTTGAACGAATCATTTCTCCATGATTTCATGGCCTCGCTTCTCATTACACGACCATCGTCAGAAGTGAATTGTCTAGTGGATGCTGCTGGTCTAGATCATTTATTCCTTATTGTCGCAGATCCAACTCATTAGGCTTTCAGCTATTCGAGCAAATAGAGAATTAACTGGTAGTTCTACATTCATGTTCTGTACATTGGGAGCAGATGATACTTCTTTGGTGATTTTACACATTAGGTGGATTGTTCTCGTGAGCAGCAAAGCTATCAGGTGTATCTCGCGAGCCGGTTAGTTCAGTGAGGGAGATTCCTTAAGAGGATGCAACTCGAAAGAGTGTTGTTGAAGCTGTTTCATATTTTTCTTTGAGAGACCGTTGTTTTGTACAACATGTGGGAGCCACCGTACCTTGAAAGCGATAGCGCACAAGTATGCGTGGATCTCGTTACAGTTTTAGTCTGCAGGGTGGAATGTTCTTTAGAAAACCGATGTGCAAACTTGAAATATCAAGCTGAGCATAGACACAATTTAATTTAAAATTATATTCGGAGTAGGTTGGTTCAGTGGTCTCAAGTCAAAGTAAGGTGGGTGCTCAATGCAACTGGTGAAACGAATTAACGGTCAAGGAAGAAAAATGTACAACTAATAGGAGTCTTGCTCTAAATGACTTCAATCTGTAATGTAATGGGATCACACTGAATAGATAAACACTCGTAGCCGATGAAGGAAAGACAAGAATAGTACAGGTTGTTTTACTCGTGCGGTACAGCACAGTAAGTTTATTTAGAAGAGAAATTGAAAACCAATTGGGCCAAAGTAAATAAATTAGGGAGATTATTAGCCTATGTAAATGGAAACGCGCGGAGAACGAATGTGTGATTCAGAAAAGTGAAAATTACCATACCAAAGATGCAGTGGGTCGTGTGCGCAAGCGAGGGCAGATTTGAAATGCCAAACTTAGGACAGCAGTATTATTTTTGGAACAATTTATAGCAACTGAAACCAACAGAAATCATTTCTTGACATAATTTGTCATATACTGTACGACCAGTTTTAGTCTGACATAGTAAAAGACGATAAAGTCTCTTGCGAATGGTCTCATCAAAAGAAAAAATCTTGATTTTCACCTTTGGAAAAAGCCACTGGTATCAAGGCTATTGTATCTTATACCCTTTCCACATTGACGGTCTAAAACACGTTTTAAGTAGACATAAATTAAGCTAGAATAAAACTATCAAAATAGAAGTTGAATGAATTGCTGACGTTGAACAAATAATATCGTACAGATTATTATATTTATAAAGGACTTCTGCTCTACACTAATATATTGCTCAATAACCTAAACCAAATTATCTGGTGAAAAAATTAAGAACAGCATGAAAGACACCTGGTTCCCACATTCCTTATTTTAAAATTCAGAATTGTACAAGTCTTTCATAGTTAATTTATATAAATCTGAATCTACAGTTAAAGATTGCACTAACGCTAAATGAAGAAGCATCATTGATCGTACTTCGTAAAGCTTTGTTATCAGCACAGACGATCTTGAGCGATGAAATTTCGTAATGCTCTAAAAACTAAACAAATACTCCAAAAAATAAATAGAACACACACACTGCGCTTGAACGTCATCGACAATAGGTCATTATAACACAAAAAAACATCGCTTAACAATGATTCTACAGCATGTTTTTTTTCTTGCTGTCCAGGACACCTCAGACATACGTATCACCTTCACAGGCATACTATGGAAATTGGTGACTCGTAGGACGAGTTATATTATAATCATCGTTGTGAGTAAGTAGAGCCTTTAACGCTAGCTGCCTGAATGTTGGGAAGACAATTGCGGGCAATACAAAAAGTATACCACTCCAAAAAAAACCTTACAACTCTTGACAATTCTACTTGGTAAATTACCAGCTCGAAAGCCAGACAAACATTTCCTAGAAAAATAGTAATTCACAAACGTTATAATAAATGTATGTAAGCCACACAAGCGTACACGTTTTCACTCTTGTGCCCAAGAAAAAAAAATAAATTAGATATGTATAAATAAACACGCGTAATAGTACACATTGCAACAGTGCTCGCCCACAAAGTGGCTCGAACTGCGCGTAAATGAGTTATTTTTGTACAAAACATGCCACGGTTAATTCCGCATGCCCCAATACCTCATACCTGAATCACTTATAATTATCGAAATGTATATTTATCCAAACTGTTCCAGCATCCTAAATGGAAAATCCTCACTTGCTTCTATGACATTTGTCACCCAATGTCAGTATCTAAGACAGTTTACGAAGGGCAGCACATTTTGGCAACGTGTAACGTCACTTTTATTCACACCAGGAAAGGACTTCGTAACGCTGAAAGTCGTACGTTTTTTCATCGGAATTGGCTCCTCTGTTAGTTTTTCACCTCAGTAGCAGCGCATCGTGGACACCAAGGTTGTCAGAACAGAAATTTATCCATGAAGTCTTGATCGTTCAGAGGCAAGGTGCGAAGTCAGTGTAAATGTATCTTTATTTCCACAGATCGAAGGCCATAGCATTTATCTTCCTCGTCACGTCGCCACCGAATTAGTTAAAATATAGCAACGTCACAAAAAGGCGCCTGGACCTTCACTTGAACAAACACTGTATACCGTTTGCAAAACAATTACACGTTGTTTACATTATCACTGCACAGTAACAATCAAGATTGCTCCTCAATACCCATAAATGCACATTACTCTTAATTCACAATCTGACCATAATTTCATATTTGAACCATACAATAAGACGGGAATTGGCGCCTTCATCATACTTGCTCGTCGTACATGCCGCACTTATTCTCTTGGATTATTTTCGTATGTTTCAATTTATACCTCAAAGTTTCACCTTATAATTTTTGACGACAATGGAGATGAGGTCTCATTAACAACTGCATTCGAACTTTTCTCATTCACAAAGAGATGTAACAAGTTCTTTACTAAGATGAACAGCTATGAGACCTGCAATAAAACACAACAAGCATACGCTCATTAACTGATACTGAAGCAACCCTAATAGGCCACATTTCCCACGAAACAGAGATTCAAACACGTTAAAAAAACTAGGATATAAGCTACACACAATTCCATCTGTCGGATGTACAGAATATGAACAATTTTTGCTTTTTACTTATTGAGCAGCATCATTTCCCCAACCTTAATCAACTAAAAAAACACACATGCCAATCAATTTACCGACAACCCATCAAACTCAAGCACGTTAACTCTAAACCAAAAGCGGTCTTTTCAATATGCGAAACATACGTGATGAAAGACTTCCATTTCTGAAATGAAAATTAACAGGGTCAAATTATGCCTCATTTTTATGACTCAGCTGTGGCCACCACCAACCTACAATCGACTCGCATAAACACCGTTTAGGTGTTACACATACGGATCTCTGATCTATCTGTACACCCTTTACAAACTGAGCATACGGAAGATTGCCAAGATCGGGCAGACACAAACTCATTTAAACTGTAAAAGAGTCAGTTTTTGAGACGAGGATAGGTGCTTTTTTTACTCACTGCTAGTTTCCTGACATAACAGTGCCCTAATAATAGCAGTTCAAACATACAAATAAATAAAAATATCACAACATATTATCACTCTATAACAACACAAGTTCAACTAAAATACATTGGAACACCAAGAAATACTTCACAGGTAAATTATCCAATTGCACAGAGAAAACACTATACGGATTTTATCATCCCTCAGGTTTCACTCCTAACATCACCACACATAAGAGGTAAAAACTACCACAGATTTCTAAGATTGAAATTTCATAGAATTATAATAGTAAAACGAGGTAATATGACAAATTGAAAATTGAAGCGCACGTACGACAATATATGTTATTTTTTATGTCAACCTTGACGCCATAAAATAATGAGATGGGAAGAGTAAAATTATATACATGAGTACTTCCAACACAGGTGCGGCAATATTAACAGAAAGCAACATTGCAAGACTTAATGAGGTACCTACGTGAGATAAATCTCGAAACCGCAGCTAAGCGTATACGAAGTACGATTTTAGGGAAGATCGGCTACGAAAGAGAAACAATTCTGCAAATCTAAACTCGAAGAGAACTGACCAATACCAGCTGATATCGCGTCCGCCGCTCCGCTCGATTATTGAACTCAGACGAGACGCTCGTACGATAAGCGAGAGCGTCGTTCCAAGACAAACAAACCAATTTTGCAGCTTCTAGTAGGGGCGCATATGGTGAATTAATAACAATGAAGAAGAACATCTAAACAATTTTCACTGAGTCAACACTCTCGCTCACTTGCACATAGTAAAAATTCAGAAAAACAATTATTCTTTATTAATAACGACGAATATTATCTCTACCCTACATTCCATAATAAAATTTCAGCTGCTATACAGCCTTTAATATGCCACCGTGAGAACAATCAGGGAATGAAAATATCGTACAAGCTTCATTAATATTCGGATTACACCATAAAATTGTGATCGGAATCCACATAACTAGCGCATTTATTTCGATATTAGTTTCAAGAAACACTTTTTGGAAGCATCGAAAATTGAAGCCAGTAACTTATCGCATCACGCAGCAAAGAAAAATGACAGAGATTCATGTTCCAAATTTCAACTTTTACTAAAAGAAATCTCATCCGCTCCAGAGTTAGACCAGCACCCTCTGCTACGCGAGTACGACAAACTAATGTCAGCTTCTTGAGTAAGAAAACACTCGTAACATCACCTTCATTCACAACATTTTCTGAAGTAACGGGAGTGACGGCCAATTTACCGCAGTCATCTTTCAATGGTTTACACTGAGAATTTCAAGGTTCATCAGCACACAGATTTCTCCTACGCTTCATGATTAAGACAAACTATCCTCCACTACGCGAGTAAATAAGTTACCTTCTGTTCCTAAAAATGAAAAAAATGCCTTCTAAAGTTTCTTTTGTAAACGCCAAATTCATTTAAATTAGTATGTTGAGCTGTTTTTTTCTCAGTCAAAACTACATCCAAAATATTCTTCAAAAAATTAAACAAAAATTAGCCAACAAGAACTCGGTAACATAACACTTGTTTGATGAATAATTGCTGAACTTAACATGTGGTTTTTCGACGTTAGTCGACACTCAAAGAACTACTACTGTCACTTCTAAAACTCAACTTTTTTATAATCAAAACAAAAGAGAGTTGCTACAAAAGATAATGGACGAAAACGGTGGTCAACCAACACATAAATTCAGAGCTCTGATTTTCATCAAAGGCCAGGGATTACATGAATATGTAGAGACAGAGAAGACATCCAAACTATTCAATGGACTAGAAGATTACGACAAAGGCGCAATTTTCATGCGTCAACTTTTCTTATATTTAGTGAGATTTAACTGCGCGCACACACTTAACGTGGCTGCAAAATGCTCCAGACAAACAGCATCATGAAGAAAGCAAATGGTCCCCAATACGAGTACCGTACGTGGGAGAGTCGACGCGCGAGGAAGACGAAGAGACCGAATCATGGGAGAGGCGCTGGCACGAGCAGCAGGACGCGGGGAACACGCTTGGGTAGTACTGTCTGTAGCTTATGTACATGACACTCGCACCCAGCAGCGACCCAACCACCACATCTGCACGATATTGGTGCTTGCTTACTCAAAAGCGGGTTACCAATATTCCGTAGCATCATTTAGCACTACTACTATTTCCAGAACAGATCAACCAACAGAATTGATCCATATGCATTATTTTACGCTCATCAGCAACACGTCATCTTCAAATACAGAGCTGTTTGCTCGTAGTACCGATGTATTCTACCCGTTTAGTTTAGTCGTTCGTTTTAGCCTCCCTACCCGCCGCAACATGTGCGGTCCAAAGAGAGGAAGAAAGAAGGCACCATTTAGTATGGAGTAAAGGGAACGCGGAATCTATGCAGAAAGGGCACAGAAACAGTAAGATGAGAAAAAAGTTCATGAAACAAGAAAAAAGTTGAAGAAGAAAGTAGTAGGTGCTGAAAAAACAGGACAGCAGTGAACCGAAAAAGATGATCCGTAACAAAGCAAAAACCTATTCTATTTTAACAAAAAGAAAGCCTACCTAACCTTTAGGTCGGGACTTCACTTAGTCCCCCTGGGAGCGCTAATACCCATAGATACAATAGTTGTATCCCCCTGAGGGGTCATTCTACTGTTCCCACTAATTTCATTTTCTTAAATAATTATGCAATGCTTCCTCCAAGGCATGCGTTTTAAACACGTGATAATCAACATAATAGAATATAACATATACTTTTACGAGCAAAATAGGCAATCCATGCTTCCCATGAAGAAAATTTAAATTTAATTACAAGAGCAAATGCATTTTCAGTTAAAAAAAAAAAGCAACGATCTCAGAGGATATACTAAAGGTCAATTTTACTGCATTCAACGACGAAGAAATCACTAATTTGGTTGGAGAGTAGTAATGAGGAAAGAGACGAGTTATTATGGCATAACTTACCTAGAGATGGGACTAAAAAAACATGCTGTTTTCCATAAACTTTTTTATACAAAAAGCACAACCAAAAAACGTGGATATTTTCGTTCTTTCAATATTTTGTTTTAAAATAACTCAGTAACAGTAAGAAATGATGCACATTACAATAATTGTTTCCATTGTCAGATTACAAAATAAAACAGCATACCCTTAATTCATGGTTTTCTATGGTTGTAGGACATTTTTTATTTTTTGTTGTTTCAGGTTTTGACAATTCAATTATTTTATAATGCACGTGTATCACCTTCAACTCCCCAAAAGATGTTTTAATGATATATCTATACTGGTGGTCATAGAAAAACGTTTTCTGTCAATTTCATGTAGTGTCTGGAAATTATATTTTAAGAGATTAGATTAGATTGCATTCTTAGTCAGTTTAAGCCTCCCTATCATCAACAAATGAGATCCAAAGAGAGGAAGGAAGAAGGCACCAATTAGTATGGAGTTAAGGAAACGTGTAATCTATACAGAAAGGGCACAGAAACAGTAAGATGAGAAAGAAGTTCATGAAACAAGATTAAAGTTGAAGAAGAAAGTAGTAGGTGCTGAAAAAACAGGACAGCAGTGAACCGAAAAAAGATGGTCCATAACAAAACAAAACCTGTGTTATTTTAACAAAAAGAAAGCCTACCTAACCTTTAGCTCGGGCCCTCACATTGTCCCCCTTGGAGCGCTAATTCCCATAGATACAATAGTTGTATCCCCCTGAGGGGATTATAAGAGATTTGGCAAAACTGTGAGTCTGACTGATATTTGGCAACACTTTAAATTGCTATATTCATATTGCAAAACAACTGTCAGACATGGATGCAACCCAAATTGTGGCTGAATTGGCAGATTACAGGTCCAAAACAAACTTGTTTTCAAAGTCATTTATTTGGAGTGCTAGACACAAGGCTTTGCCATCTAGTTGGTGGAACGGGATTGTTTGTTCAACTCAGCCGTGTTGCCTCAAATATCCTGCAACTACCCCCTTCAAGTGAATCTAATGAGCGTTCCTTCAGCAGACATGCATTAGTACATTCTGTAAGAAGAAATCATTTGACCGCAGCTTGGCACTAGGTAACATAGACGATGCCCATGAATGTCCTGACCATGCACCTCCTGCCATTTACCCACCACTACAACCACAGCCATCAACCAGCAGGGATTCTACCACTTCAATCAACATCCCTACATTCCAGCTTGAGTGGAACGACTCAGAAAATGAAGATTCTGAAGACTCAATTAATGGACCGCCCAGCCCCGGCAGCCGGCCCTAGGTTTCCCTACCTGATATAGAGGAGTCTTAAGAGGAACAGCAGGAGCCACAGAACTTAGATTGATGGAGTGAGGAATTTAGAGCTTACTATATCAACTATGTCTGATTTTTATATACTTAACAAATTTGGTTGTGTGCAAATAAAATAAAAAATGAAATAAAAACTCATAAAAAAACAGGTTTTAAGAAACTGCTTTACAAAAACTTTTTTTGCATCACTAACCTTGCCAGTGGTGGTGGTAGTCGCAGGTGCGGGACACGGCAACCAGAGCGGCGACGAGGAGCGGAGCCAGGCACAACAGCAGTCGCCACGCCTCCCCGCGGCGCTGTGAGCGCAGGCGCAGCTTCTCGGCCAGCCACACCGACACAAAGCCAAGCCCGCAGAACGCCACTGGGGAAGTGAAACTTGCGGTTATCTTGTGCACAACAACACAAGATATTGAAGGGTTGCGCATAGAGAAAAATTCATGAATAAATTAAGTGTATGTGCTCGATGACGCACGCACACACATCCAGATACAGAATAATGTCCGTAGGTAAGGGCACTAGCTAATTTGATAACATTAATATCTTTGTTGAGGTAAGGTTAGTGAGTACTGATAAAAATTTTCTTCAAATTGAAAATTTTCAAGGTCTTGAAAATTTCAAGGATTTTTTCACTTTTTATTATTATTATTCTTATATAAAAAGTTTTAGCCTCCCTTAACCACGACAAAGATGTTATAGGAGAGGAAAGAGGAAGGCACCATTTAGTATGGAGTTGAGGGAACGTGGAATCTATGCACAAGGTGCACAGAAATAGTAAGCTTGGAAAGAAGTTCATGAAAAAAGAAAAAAAGTTGAAGAAGAAAGTAGTAGGTGCTGAAATAGGACAGCAGTGAACCGAAGAAAGATGGTACGTAACAAAACAAAAACCTATTTTATTACAACAAAAAGGAAGCTTACCTAACCTTTAGCTCGAGCCCTCACATGGTTCGCATGGGAGCGCTAATTCCCATAGAGACAATACCCCTGAGGGGGGACTTTTCACTATTACCTGTACAAAAAGTTAATGGTACTTTTGAAGATATGATTAAAATTCTCACTGTGAGCTCAAATTGATGACTGAGATAAAGAGTCAAGTAAGTGAGTGATCATTTCTATTAAAAATTCCTGGATGTTATCAGTTTTTGATGAACTGCTCGAGTCTAGTGCCTCTTAACAATAGATAACCACACATGGAGAAATCACACTTATAAAAACAGACTTATCTACTTAACAGATTCCTTCAAACACCCCTTCCTCCTAAAAAATGTTATCTTAAAACTATTTCTACAAACACTCTCATGACTATTAAAGTTAAAATTACACGGTGAAAGGGTTTAACATGGAAGTATTTGATATGCAGATTGCTTCTAATGTAACAATAGCTAATATGGAGCGAATCCCTAATGCGTCATGCAAGCTTTACTTTGGAGAAAAAACTTGTACAATTGTAAGAATGACTAATACGGAGAGAATGCCTGAACACCTGAAAAGTATTCAATGTTGTTAAACAAGTCAATTCAGAACAAATGGCTTGATTAGATGTTAGTTTAAGCCTCTCTAACCGCAGCAAAAACGTTCCAAAGAGAGATGGGAGGAAGGCACCATTCAGTATAGAGTTAAGGGAACGTGGAATCTATGCACACGGTGCATAAACAAAATTTAGAAAAAAGTTCATGAAACAAGATAAATGTTCAAGAAGAAAGTAGTAGGAGCTGAAAAACATGACAGCAGTGAACCAAAAAATGAGAGTTCAAAACAAAATTCCTATTCTATTTCAACATTAAAAAGACCTACCTATACCTTAGCAGAGGACCTCATACATTCCCCCTGAGAGTACTAATTCCCATTGATAAAATAGTATCTTCCCGAGGGAATGATGCGATATGATAAGAATACTGTTAAATAGTTGGTGAGGCGTATCCACATTGGGCGCCAAATTGTTAGATAGTTTCCTTATTTTAGGGTTCTGAGGGCCGTAAATTCCAAGGCTTTTATTCCGGAGAATCTTCCTGATTTTTCAGGGATATGAGAGAAGTCAGTTGCTGAGTATTTATTTTATTAGGGCGAGGGGTTTTCAACAGTTTCCAAGTTGCGAATATTATTCAGTAATTTTTGGAGTCCGATCTGGTTACAAGGTTTGAAGATTTGAGCTGGTTTTTCAAGCTTTCGAAATTTGAGTCGAGACGAACCAAGCTAAGTTTTTCGCGCTGGTAATACAGGCTTAGAAAGTTAGAGCCGAAATGAAATTCGAGCTGTTGAAATTTAAGCCGATATAAAAATCAAGTTTTGAAGTTTTAGAGCCGAAGAATTTCTGGCTAAGGAGTTTTCGTTTTTGTATTTCCATTCAAGTTTTCTTCTTAGTTTTGCGATTGAAGTTTTTCTTCTAAAGTATTTCTTTTTTCTTTCCAAATTTTGAGGATCGTGATGAAAGTAGGCTACTCAAGTATCTGTGATACGAGAGCTTAGTTATGCGAGGAGAATTATTTTCCCTCCGGTTAAATTATATAAGCACAAGTCGGCATTTTTGACAATAGCCTGACACGCCCTTACTGAGAAGACATTACTGCAAGTAATGTCGCAAACATGCTATTAAGCCAGATGCCGACTGTGCTTTTTAGAATATAAATTAACGTAATGGCACATATAATCCTTTAACTAATTTAAGAATAATAACTCATCCTAAAACAGCACAGGAACAGTCTTGTCCTTCTTTTTTTGAAGAGGCTGAATCCAGTTCTGGTTGGTTGGGAGTTCGGGATAAGAAGTCGGCGAGATGGTTCTCCACTCCCGGAATATGTTTTGATTTAAATTGGAAGAGGCTGAAGTCAAGGCCCATCGTTCAAGCCGTGGTCTTAGTAAATCAGCTTGTTGCAGATATAGTCGATGGTCGCCATTGTTGATCGCTGATCTGGTCACCAATGTTGATCGTTGATCTAGTTGACCAATACTTGATCGCTCGCTGATCAGGACGCCATGTTTGATCGTTGATCTGGTCGCCATTGTGATCGCTCGCTGATCTGGTCTCCATTGTGGATCGCTGATCTGGGCCTTGCTTGATCGTTGATCTGGTCGCCATTGAGTTTTGGGGCTGAGAAGCCATTGAGTTTTTGGGCTGAGAAGCCATTGAGTTTTTGGGCTAACAAGCCATTGAGTTTTTGGGCTGAGAAGCCATTGTTGATAGTTTCTCGTTCGTTGGTAATAGTTTCCCGATCAGCGGTAGCAGTTTCTCATTCGTCGGTACTGGCTTCCCGTTCGGAGGTAATAATTTTTATTTTGCTTCAGGAAGTCAAAGTTCCTTTTTATTTTTGTTATTTTTGGTTGTCATGATTCCAAGTCCTTCTTTATTTTATTTTAGTTTTTCTTAGTTTTCCGGATTCGTAGTCCTTCTGTTTCGAGCGCCACTTTGTTGGTTATATTTGGGCAGTCCCTGTTTGGGCGCCACTTGTTGGATTTTTTAGTTTGGCTGTATCCTCTTGGGCGCCAAAAGTTAGTTTCCCTCCGGTTAAATTATATAAGCACAAGTCGGCATTTTTGACAATAGCCTGACAAATACCTATTATGTAGTGAATACATAATGATAATTCATGATCAGATGAGAATGTCAATGGCTATAATAATAATTAACATAATTGCAGATTCATTGAGTAGCCTATCATTTTTCTCCGCAAGATGACACTAATGATAGTTAGCCTACATGTAATGAGTGAGTTGTGTTTTACGTTTGAATTTCAATTTTTATAATCTCACTTGAAACCACTTTCATGCTGTAGTAAAACTGTGAAAATTATCGAGGAAGGGAAGCACTATAAATAAAAACGAAAGATAGTAAGCTACATTGATCATTATAGCTATGTACATCAATCGCATGTTGTAGTGAATACCGAGTGTGTGTGCAAGCGCTACATGATACTACATACTCTCATTTCATTCCAGAGGGCAGTGATAACTGAGAACATCCGACGATGTATAGTATCATGGCCAGTGAAAAAAACTTTTTTACGATAGGCAACACCAAAACTCGACATATCTGTGGCTAACAAAAAACCAGACGCTGTTCTGAATGCACATATGAAAAACTTTTGAGCTAATCTCTGCATGTTACTTGGGTTGATCTGATACTATATTCTTTATTGCACAAGATAACTTCTGCTTGAGTATCTAAGTTAAAGCATACACCGTCAAGTAACACAAGTTGGAGAAAGATAATGACATATTTTTGCTATATTTAAAATTACTCTAATCAATCAATATTTTTAGGTTGCTCCTCCAGAAGCATGCTGCATAAACCTAACCAAATTAAATTATAAGTTATTATAATCCTCCTTAGCCACATCAAATGTGTTCGAAAGAAAGGAAAGAGGAAGGCACAATTTATTTTGAAATTAAGGAAACCTGGAATCAATGCACAAATATACTCTCAACCGGATTCCTCACGCATAGCAATAGCAAGATTGATGAAGTTTATGAACTATTATAAAAGTTAAAGAAGTAATAGATGCTGATAAAAGAACAGCAGTGAACCGAAAATAGATCTCCTGGAACAAAAACAATTTTATTTCAATAAACGGAAAGCCTATCAAACCTTTATTTCGGGACCTTGCATTTTACCCCTGAGAGCTAAACATGAACAAAAATAATAATGTTAAAAAATGAGACATTGAAGCAAAATTTTTTATTCATAGAACTAAGTACAGTATTGGTGGAATCATTTAAAATTATATGAATCTGAGAATTAAAAAAAAGTACAAAAATGTGTAATTAGAGTAATTACGAGCAGAGTGTCCACTGGGAAAACTTTTCCGGCCATCAATGATGGCGGCAGGGTCACCAGTGCAGGGCGTAACGAAATCCAGGCCTCCCAGCTCGAGGCTGCCGTCCGGGTCGCCGCTGGGCAGCTTCACAGACCCATCAGGGAAGCACCGCTGCAAGAAGTCGGGCCGCGGCCGCCCTGCACATTGGACAGTGCAATTAGTTATTCAACTTTAATAATAAATAATAACTATTTTATGTATTCAACTATAGTAATTATTATTTGTTTCATTATTATGAAGTTTCACGTAAAAAAACATTAGAAAACACTCAGGCTGTATTATGTGCAAGCCAGTGAGTGTATTTGTAGCACTAATCGCCTGCCACACCAAACTAGGTGCAAGAACTTTCAAAGAGATTAAGTCTTTTGAAAGGTCAGTACAGTGGGACCAACCAAAAAAAAAAATGCAGATAAAATTTAGCGTAATTTGAAGATAACCAAAAAGACACACATGGTTTGTGACTCCCAACACTTGAAATACCTAGTTTGCAGCTGTAAACTCGGGAACATATCACTGATATAAAATTTGCAACTCTACGAATAGCATATACAGAATTGATATCCGCACATCTAGGATTATATAATTTACAGTTACACTACCACGAATTATAGAATTTATCATTAACAATTAAGTATTAACCTTACTACTGAAAAAAAATTATGAAACTGAACTATAAAACATTTACAGCAGAAATGACCAATTACTATAATATTATAATTATTACATTAATTTGAGAGTCCCACACCCCAACAGAGGCAATTTTAAGAAAGCAAAGAGCAGAGCCAATTTATTAGGGACTGTAAAAAACTGGTTATTCATACAAAAGGTGTGTTTCCACACAGTAGACCCAGCACATAGCAACATCATTTTAGGAAGGAAAAAGAAAAAAAAACACAAAGAAGGCTTAAGTAAAAAGCATTAAAATTGAAGGAAACAAAGTGGGCACAAAAGATAAGTCTAAAGAGCTTATCTATACCTGAGGTAAATTAACAGTATCACCCTAGGAGCCCCAACTCCCATAACATATGATGGAAAACCTAACTTACCTAAACCTATTGCCTATCCTATGCTACCTGAAGAGGGGAGAACCAATCTATGTAACAGTTAGCTAAACCTGAATCAGTGTGCAAGTGATTTTCATGGGCACAGACAGCCATGTACTGCTAGGTGCGCAAAGGATATAGGGTTAGTTCACATTAGGCCAGTCCAGCTTTCACACTTCCAACTTTTGAAGGACAGGCTTAAATTCTTACACATCCAGTCCAAGTAATAAACCAAAAGCATGCATCTTCAAAACTCTCATGTAGAACACAATGGCATTTTTCAGGCTCACATGAAACTACTGCTTAGTTCTGTCAGCAAAGGCCAGTCCTGACTGTCATACGTATGCAATGAAAGCATTTGTCAGAAGCAAATGTTTTATACTTTAAAAATAAAGAGCGCCGATCAGTCAAACATACAATGATTTATTTCTCTCAAACCTACAGCTTTACAAGAGACACTTCAAGAAAATCTGGAGAAGGCAATTCTTCAATGGAAATCACTTTTCCTAATTGTGCTTTTGAATGCAGTCAAATACTCTAAACAAATAAACACTGCATAACTGATTCATAATTGATTTTACACTCTCATCAAATTCTTATAAAGAGGACCCACCATCTTCATATATCTCTTTTAAACCATACTACTGTGAAGCTGCTACTGAGGTTGAGTGGCTCATTAACATGCAACATGAACAATCTCAATAAATCCCTATTAGGGTTTTCAAGTGTACTATCCAAAAGAGTAACTCCTATACAGTAGTCTCAGTCAAGGCTGCAAAACCAAAAGAAAGGCTGTCAAATGGGGGAGTGAGCATGCATGGAAACATCATCAGCTCGGCACATCATTTTCAAGATCAAACAAAAGTATTTACCAAGCTGTGAATGTCTTGAGCTTTCCTATTGAAATAACTCTTAAAGCAGGCATTCAGATCTTCACTCCATTCTTAAAAAAAGACATCACAAGGGGAGCTTCATCATCTTTAAAAAAGACAACTCCAGTAGGAAATATTCAACTATCATTAACAAAGCTTCACAGCTTTAACACACAAACCCCAAGACATGGAGACGAGAAGCAATCAATTGAAAAGATTCATAATAATAATTTACTTATAACATAAATTTGCAACTAATTGCTTCATAAATAAATATAAATAAATAAATAACATAAATTTGCGTGCAGAAAAAATCACTGTAAAATAATAAAATTGTTCAAATCGCATTCAAAATCAATGCTATTTGACCTAGCACAGACAATGACTTACCTATAATAATTTTGAACACGTTGACAAGAAACATATTTATGGCAAGAGCAAGAGAAAGTGCCATTACACCATTGTACAGCTCCAAAGAATTGCGTGTTAACAAGAAGTGCAGAATTAGGATGATGCTAGGAACAAATACAGCAATGATCCATAGTGCCCATGTTGGCACATACTCTTCAGTAGTAGGATTCTTGTACAGCCACAGTTCATCAAAATGAACACGGCGCTCAAAGGGTTCAGCTGAGTTGAGTAATCTGTGGATGTTAATTTTACATCAGTTATCACACAAAGATGATATGAAACTAATTAGAATGAAACTTTAAGGTAAAGTCAATCATGGTGTTATTTCCAAAAGTAACTCTACAGAGGCTAAAAACCACACAGAAATTTTTGGCAAACTAGGTAAAGGCTGAATCATGGTCCTTACACACACAGTGTTATTATCAACTAATACGAATCACAGAACAATGATAAAAGAGTCAAATATTTTCATTTTGCCTATTCCATTATTTCCAAACCAAATACAACACACAGCTAAATTACACAATGATAGTGTGTTCAGACACTACTACTAGAAAATTGGTAATTTTATATCAGTTACGTACGTAAGCTCAACACAAAATGCAAAATTCTGATGAATTTTGGCTTCTTACTGCCAAAACTCATGGCATAGTTTCAAATACTCTTCTTTCACTGCACACACAACTGCTCACCTTAGCCATTTGCAACTATGAACCAAGCCATTATTTTCCTACATAACTAAGTTCTCTCAGGACCTCTACTATCAATACAGTAACATTTTCCTGAAATTTTATTGGCTAACAAAAATATCATACTGTAGCTGAGCTAGACCTGATTGGATTGGAATTATAGTGCTAAAGATTCTGATGATACAAGTGCAGTTATGAGCCTATTTAGAATTTAATTACCAAGTTTCATAAGTTGTGCATAAGGCAAAATTTCTTAAAAAATACATACATACATACATATACCGGGCTTATCCTCCCATGGGAGGGTAGCCGACAGCAGGCCACAATCACCACACTTAGTCACTAGGAGGCGAGAGAGGCAGCACTGGCCGCACCTGAACTGCCAGGATCAGCAGCAGCCCATCACAACCACCTTCCACAGTCAGGCCCGACAGCAACAGCTGGTTTACCCCGACCGCTTCATTGAGTGCAGCCCCTCCCCCGCACATGACAGGTCAACCCCATCACACGCGGGCAGCTTCCAGTAACGCGTCAAAAATAAAATTACCTCCTTATACACTGCCTCCACTCACTTCTGTCCGCAGCCATCCCTCTCGCCACGTCCACAGTCAGACCCCTCTCATACAAAGCACGTCGCACCCCATCCATACAACTCATCCGTGGTCTACCTCGCGCTCGAAGACCACTCACTTCCAACATATATATCTTTTTCACCAGCCGCTCAACATTCATTCTTTCTACATGCCCAAACCATCCAAGCACTCTTTCATCCACTCGCCTGCTCAACTTTTTGATAACACCCGTCTGCTCCCTAACCAACTCATTCCTGACCTATCTCTTCTAGTTACTCCATGCATGCTCCTCAAACACTTCATCTCAAACACATCCAACTTCCTCCTCTCAGCTGCTCTCAACCCCCAGGACTCTGCTCCAGACAACAAAACTGGCACAATCAAACTTTCATACAGTCCCCTCTTAGCATTCATACTCAAACTCCTGCATTCAAAAACTTTCCTCATTGCACCCAATGTCTTACAACCTTCACTCACTCGATGCTTCACTTCTACTTCCATACTATCCTTAACAGTCACATCCGACCCAAGGTACCTAAAATGCTCTACTTCCTCTAAAACTTCCCCATTCAACCTCATATCCAAAGTTCCAAACACTCCACCTCTTGAACATCTCATCACCTTACTTTAATTCACATTTACCCTCAATTTCCGCCTTTCGCACACTCTACCAAACTCTGTAACCAGTCTCCTCAGTTTTTCCTCTGAATCAGCCACAAGCGCTGTATCATCTGCAAACAACAGCTGACACACTTCCCAATACATACCATTTTGTCCCACCAACTGTGCACCTTTTCCTAACACTCTGGCATTCACTTCTCTCACCACACCATCCATAAACAAATTAAACAACCACGGCAACATCACACATCCCTGTCTCACACCTGTTACAACTGGGAACCATTCACTCACCTCATTCCCTACTCTCACACATGCTCTGCTATCAATGTAGAAACTCTTGATAGCATTCAACAGTCTCCCACCCACTCCATAGAAACTTACCACTTGCCATAAAGCCTCGCGATCCACTCTGTCATACGCCTTCTCTAGATCCATAAATGCCCAATATACATCCTTTCCCTTTAATAAGTATTTTTCATTCACCTGCCTCACAGCAAACATTTGATCCACACAACCTCTACCACACCTAAAACCACACTGTTCTTCAGCAAGCACACGATCCGTCAACACTCTCACTCTTCCAATTAACACTCTTCCATACAGCTTCCCAACGACACTCAGTAGACTTATACCCCTAGAATTACTGCACTCATACCTGTCACCTTTCCCCTTGTACAACGGAACTACGCACGCGCTACTCCAATCAACCGGCACTTTACTAGCCTTGAAACACACATTTAATAAACGCACCAACCATTCTATAACCACATTTCCTCCTTTCTTTAGACATTCAACCGTGCAGCCATCCAAACCTGGAGCTTTCCCATTTTTCATTTCATCCAACGCACATCTCACCTCTGCACTTCTTATTTGATTTCTATTCACTTCACCAAACACAGGCATTCTAACATCACTTCCAACAGCTACTACTCTCGCAATCCTATCATCCCTCATGTTCAGCAGTTCCTCAAAATACTCCGCCCATCTCTTTCTCACATCACAACTCTCCACTAGCAGCCTACCATTTGTATCCTTCACTCTTGCCTCATTCTCCACCTGACCCTTCCTAATTCTCTTCACTTCCTTCCAGAAAACCTTCCTTCTCTCCATGAAATCCCCTCCCAACTTCCTCCCCAATTCCTCATCCGCCGTCCTCTTCGCTCTCCTTACCATTCTTTGTACCTCTTTCTTCCTCTCCTTATACTCTTCAAAATTTTGCTGGTTGCCTCGTTGCAACCACCTTTCGAACGCCCCCCCGCTTTCTTTTCACAGCCGCTCCTACTTCTCCGTTCCACCATTCACTCCCCTTTCTAATCCCCCCTCCAACCTTCCTTACCCCACACACTTCCCTTGCACATTTTTCCACCGCATCTTTAAACAACTTCCATTCCCCTTCCACTCCACCCACCTCACTTTCCTTCACCCTCCCATACTCCACTTTCATCTTCTCCTGATACTCACACTCACGCTCAGAATCATGTAACTTGCTTACATTTAACACCTCCCTTCTACTCCTCCTTTTTACACCTCCCCATATTCCACTAACTCTCAGCTTTCCTTCCACCAAATAATGATCCGAAATCCCATTCATCTCACCACGGAACACATGCACATCGAGCAAACGACCCATCACTCCCCTGCTAACCAAAATATAATCCATCAATGCTCTCTCCTCTATCACACCTCCATTCGTCCTCACATATGTATACTTGTTAATACTTTTTTTCTGAAACAAACTATTCCCAACCACTAACTCACTCTCCACACATAACCCCACCAAGAAATCCCCACTCTCATTCATCCCAGCTACTCCGTACTTACCAACAACACCATCCACCACCTCATCACCCACTCTTGCATTCAGGTCCCCCATCACCACAACTCTACAACCACTCCCCACTCTAGCCACACAGTCGGACAATTTCTCCCAAAGCTCCTCTCTCTCTTCCCCACTCCTCTCCGATCCCGGTCCGTACGCGCTCACAAACACCCATGACTCTTCCCCCCATTTCACTTGCACCCACATTATTCTTGATCACACCTCACCCCATTTGACTACTTTCTCTTTTATTCTTACACTCAATAATATAGCCACACCCTCTCTTGCATGTCCCCCACGTACTCCAGACACTCTCCCTCCCACACTCCCAAACATCAACTCACCACTACCCTTCAATTTCGTCTCACTCAAGGCCAATACATCCATCTTCCGGTTTAACATCATTCTTCCGATCTCCTCCTTCTTACTCTCAGTTGCTCTACTTCCACACCCCCTTACATTCAAAGATCCTAGTACTAGGGTTTGAGTGGTCTTTCGACCTCTCTCACGCCCTTCATTGGCCTGCTGCCTCTCGGGATAATTATTACAGAGAAGGGGATCCCCAGTCCCCTCGCTCCGTCCACTATAGTTGCCTCTTATGACACGCAGCGGACCACGGTGGGAGAATTCTAACCCACCCCCCCCCCCCCACAGGATTAAAAAATGATCATTTAATTTAATTTTTTCAACCTTCTGAACTGAAAAGAATCAATCCTTTTCACTACTACTAGAAATTTTCTCAACTAAAAATGTTAGAAAAAACACAAGGAAACCCCACTTAAAACTTCTAATTCATAAGTTTTTATATACCTCAAACTAATTGAACTTCATTTAAGTAAAGATCATTATTATTACAATATTAGTAAGTTTAAGATTTTTTAGTCACAACAGAGGCAATCTCAATAGAGTAAAGAGATGCGTTCATTTACTAAAATATAAGAACTTGAACTTGAAATTGAGGGCCAACAGTGTTGGGGCCTTTGTAATGGCCTACAATTCCTTCCAAATCCATGCATAAGGTATGTTCCAACTCAGGATACCCTCAGCATAGAAACATCAAATAAGGAAAAAAGAGGATGAAAATGTTGAGTTCACTACTCTCCCGCTTACATTATTTATTTCTAACCTTGTTATATTGTGTTTGTATTTTGTATGGAATATTGTCTAATAGTCATTTATCATGAATTAAGTGTAAACTAAGATACATGAGTTACTCCAGTAATATTTTGACTTTTGAGTTCTCAGTTTTCTTCGATCATGAAAGTTCATTTTTTGTGTTTTGGCGCAGTTGATGTGTTCCTGCTGGCTCATTCAACTCACTCTTTGTCGGATCGAAATACACGCTATATAGTTGTCGTGTATGTTTTATCTCTTCACATCTCTGATAAGCTTTCCTGCATGATTGGGATTACTCGATTCAGAAGTCGGGCAGCATTGATGCAGCAACAGAAAAGATATGAGATTTCAAAGAAGGCATAAAAATTGAAGTGAAGGGGCACAAAGGATAGAAATTTTAAAGCTTTATCTACGGTGGAGGTAACTTAACAGTATCCCATCTGCGTGCACCAGTTTGAATGGAATAATATCGACAAAATAAAACCACATAGATCTATTGCCTATCCTATGCAGCCTGAGAGAATTGATAAAAACTTCTGTTCAACTACTATTATAACTTTTTCATTGTTCAATTTTGAATAAATTTCATTAGTTCCATTGAAGTATTTTTATTCTTACTACATGATATAACTTATATCATGAAACAAAGCAGTTGAATTTTTGAAAGGGGTTTCACTTGAGCCTTAATTTCTGGGGGACAGCAAAAACATTTCTGAAATCACTCGCCCAACTACAACACCTACATTGCCCTACGCCAAACCCCCTTTCCCCCCTTCCTCTTCCTGGGACTAAATTCAAGATGTAGGATGATAAGACCATTATAAAGAAATGCTGATTTTTCCTTTAGTCTTTCCTAGTTACTTTGAAACATATCTTTTCTCATTTTCCCTTCAAGGGGTTGTACTACCCAGGACTGTATATAATTTATCAAATTTTACAAATGTCTTTTTCCCATTTTTATTGTAACTAGGTCAACAAACATCCATAAATATGAAACATTCAATTCCAAACACATTTGCCTCTATACAAATTTTTGATTCCTGAAAAAAAGTCATTGTGTGAACATAGGAAAAATATATATGCTTGCGCAAAACTTTTCTCACTCTATAATTTTTAACGTAGAAGCAAGATTTTGGTTTCATTTGATGCGGTTCAACGGTGGGAACAGCGTAGCGAAGCGAAATTTTATTTGAATTTAAAATTAAATTTTTGTTGGGAAAAACTGACATTATTTTTTACATGTTGACATGTGTAACAATACCTTTTTTCTAGTTTGAAATTTAAAAAAACCTTTGTTAGGGTGTTCCTACAGTCCTTCCTCGTCAAATGGAACCAAAATCACTCATCTACGTTGAAAATAGTAGAATGAGAAAAGTTTTGCGCAAGTATATTTATTTTTCCTATGTTTGCACAAAAACTTTCTTTTTTCCAAAAATCACAAAATTTTATAAAAGTAAATGTGTCTGGAATTGAATTTTACAAATCTGTATGGATTTTTGTTGACCTAGTTGCAATAGAAATGGGAAAAAAGATATTTGTAAAATTTGGTAAATTATGTTAAGTCCAGGGTAGTAGAAGCTCTTAACTGTTTGTATTTAAAATTGTGCTTGATTTTCTCTTTGATGGTTTTCATTTAAATCTTTATTAAGCAATCAAACACAATTTTAACCTCCTCATTCTCACAAACAAATTGCTCAACAACTACATGATGAGAATATACTTTACTATATATATATCAAGTTTAGCTCAATTGAAGCAGGCATCAGAAAAAACTCAGTAAAAATTTTGATAGAGAATTAAATATTTCAGGGTTTGCAAGAAAGTATCCTCATTAAGTCAAGACAAGTAAATTTGCAAGGTAGAAATACTCTTTGAATCAGTTATTTTCTAGAATGAAAATAAATAGCAGTAAAATTTCCTCTTTCTCATTTTTGAAAAACAACATTTTATTGTAGAATAAAAATAGTGTTTCACAGGAAGTTTTACTCCTTCCCTCAATAACAGTGTGATCACCATAGTCATCAACTAGGCCCTATGGGACTAACAGCCTTACAAGATGCACAGAATAGATAGTGAACATTGAATTTGGTTATTACCTACTAAATATGATTAATGAAATACAAATGAACTGAGCGCAATATATAAAATATGAATGGGCTATTGATGTAAGATAATAATGCATTTTATATACTCAACTCATTTAAATACTGGATAAAAACAAAATCCATAAACATGAAAAGCTAAAAGCTTTGCATTCATGTAATGACTCCAATTCAACTGACCAATCACTTGAGTGGAATACCAAGAAATGATCTTGATCTCAATTAAGCAACATAGAAATGTCAAAACTGTTGTGAATTTTCTTGTAATGCTTATCATAAAATGCTAATACAATTTCTGTTTTCAAAAGAACTCTGTTTAAGGGAATTGAACAGTTTTTCTAATAAAATTTAAAAATTAATAAAAAATACTTTACAAACGAAATAAGCTTGGAGGTATTCACAACATGTTTAGAACATTTGGATGGATGTTGAGAGTCCTAAAATTTTTTAAATTTACCCAATACCCCCCTCCCCCCCACAGAGGAAAATTTCTAAAAAAAATTTTTTTCAACCAATATTGTACATAGAGATGATTAGTTCTTTTTTCGATTCACAATGAACTAGTTTACAAAATTGAGACCCAGTTTTTGATATCGCTTCAAAAAAAATTTTTCAAAATGTTTAAATTTAAGACAAAAAAAATTCAATTTTTTTTCTTTACATGGTAATAAAAAATTTTCTATTCAACTTATAAAAAAACTACCACTTATATTTACAATACTCATCTTGATCTTTAAAATGCTGAAAAGATCTTCATAAGTGAAAAATTGTAGGAGAAATTGAGCCACACAGCCAAAAAAAAACTTTATGAGAAAAAAAGTTCCAGTTTTTCAATTATTTCTCCAACAGTTTTTTACTTATGGAGAAGATCTTTTTTGCATCATAATGATCAAGGTAAGTATTATAAACCTGCATAGTTTTTTTTTATAAGTTAATTAGAATTTTTTTATGGCCATGTAAAGTAATAACTAAAAGTAAACATATTTTGTTCCAAAACAATATTCAAACACTTCTTAAACTTTTTTTGAGGCGACACCAAAAAATGATTTCAATTTTGTAGACCAGTTCATTGTAAATGGAACACAAAAAACTAATTGTCTATGTACAATATTGACTGAGAAATTAGATTTTTTATAAATTTTCCTTTGTTGGGGGGGGGAGGGGGGTATTGGGTAAATTTAAAAATTTTTAGGACTCTCAACATCCATCCAAATGTTCTAAACACGTTGTGAATACCTCCAAGCTTATTTTGCTCTTGAAGTATTTTTTATTATTATTATATTATATAAGAAAGTTTTAGCCTCCCTTAACCACAACAAAGATGTTCCAAGAGAGGAAAGAGGAATGCACCATTTAGTATGGAGTTGAGGGAATGCGGAATCTATGCACAAGGTGCACAGAAACAGTAAGCTAGGAAAGAAGTTCATGAAACAAGAAAAAAGTTGAAGAAGAACGTAGTAGGTGCTGAAAAACAGGACAGCAGTGAACCGAAAAAAGATGGTCCGTAACAAAACAAAAACCTATTTTATTACAACAAAAAAGAAGCCTACCTAACCTTTAGCTCGGGCCCTCACATATTCCCCCTGGGAGCGCCAATTCCCATAGATTCAATAGTTGTATCCCCTTGAGGGGTGAAGTATTTTTTATCAATTTTTGAAATTTTATAAGAAAAAATTGTTGGATTCCCTTAATTGAGATACTGGGGAATGATTTGGCAACTTTGTTGTAACTAGTCATTACATAAACTGTCATGCTCTGAAAACCATATTAACATCTTTTTCCACTGAAAAATCCAAACCCCATTTGATCAGAGCATCATTCTTTGAAGATGCCACATATTGTTATTATTTTATTCTATATCTTTGCAATATTGCGTAGGTTGTAACCAGCAGTGCATTTGAATATTCATGTAACATTTGAGAATAGAAACAAAATAAATAATTATCCCCTGACACTCCTGACTAGATAGTTTTTTTGCAAATCCCTCATACAGTCTAATGATGAGAGGTTACATTCTTTGTAGGGCCAAAGACATTGTATCATTCAAGTTTCAGACTCAACTCTGATAGCACTACAACACCTCACCACTGGTAATGGAGAGAGAAATTTTTCATAACAATTGTGTTCATCATAATATAAAATATGAAGTCTTACCTTCAACCTTCAATTTGTTACTAAATAATACATAGTAAACACTAATGATTTATGGCTACCATCCCTTTCACCCTTGCTTTCAACTTATCTGCATTATGAAATCATTAACAAGTCTGTGTGTTTTACCTCAGTTTGTTATCCGAGAATTTCCAAGAGAAACAAATCTCAGTATTTTCATACACTCCCATTGTGTCCCAGTCATACTGTTGATTTTTTTATATTTTATTTCATCAAGATATCTCTCATAGGCAGTAAAGGTAAGATGCACTTCCAGTTTTCTTACTTTCATATTTGATACGAATTTACTAACGTCACTAAACTTATTCAAAGTTAAGATGATGAACACTAATCCAACAGAAAACCATAATACCATGAAATTTAAAATATTATAATTAATCATGCTTAGGAGAGGATCTTAATCTGATAGTAATTAATGATCCATAACTTTGAGTGAGATTGAGTTAAAATCAAACCCATTGAAGTAATGATACTCTACTGATATTATTGAAATATGCCATCTTGAGTTTCATTCATAATGCCTGAAAATGTCAAGGTCACTCTAATTTGAGAAGACAGCAAATTGAACCTTGACAATTTAATTGTTTCATAAAATTAATTACTATACAGATACATAAAAAATTGAAATCTGAAATGCAAGGAGTGAAACAATGAAACACAATTTTTTAGAAAATACAACAATGATCTGATGGTGATACTGTATCAATGGGATTAATGAGAAAAGAAAACATTTTTTGTAAAAGTGATAGGAAATAGAAGACTACACTCATTATACTCTGAAAAAAGCTCTGCATTCAAAGTTCTACAATAAATCAGAAAGAAATAATATTCTACCATCTCATCATAAATCCACATTCAACTATTCTCAAATTCACATATAAATATAAATTTCACTTGCTGAAATTATTGCTGATAGCACTCAATATGATGGTCAGCTTTTCAGAAAAACAATACCCGATTTTCAACATATATAATTTATCTCAAGCTTCACAACATAAATTTCTATGATGTGATGAACACTACAAAAGTTACATTCAAATTTCAGGCTTCACCGCAGAAAATTATTATACTTACACTATTAAAATAAATTAAAAACAACTGTACCACCTACCAAAAACATTATATTCACCTGGAAATAGTTCTACAGATGAATTTAAGATAAATTAGATACCATTAACATACTCCAAAAAGGGGTTCAGAAATCCTCCAGAAGTAAAATGCAGGTCTTAATAATGTGTGAAAAAGCCATCCCTATATGTTCACTTTTTTAAAAACTTTAAAAAATTTAAAACCTTAAACAAATTTAGTGAACACATCCCCAAATAAAGTTCTTAGCAAACTAGAAATGGAGGCTGATGGTGCAAAAGAAGCATTTCATTGTTGCTTCTGCAATTTATCACAGACAGTGACAAAAACCCATACTCAATAGTAGATTCAAGTCAAATTTGGTAAAGAAAATAACAATAAACGTGTAAAAATTACTAACTCTTATCCAGAACAACACAGAAGGGTCAGCAAAAATCTTTACCACAAATGCAATACACTCTCTGAATTGCTGTGTTAATAAATGGTACTTAATTGTTTTAAGAAGCATACTATGCAATTTATTATTCATGTATGCATCAAAATCTAAACATAAATGGGAATTACTAAATAATGATGTAAATACATTAACACTTTCACAGTGTATCCCAAGGCTGCTAACAGTTGGTTTGGTTAGGTTGTGAGTATCAGAATAGGGAAATTAATTTTATTTCTTGAATACATTTTTATTCTTCCTAATAAATATGAAAAATACAATGGAACAATAACATTTAACCTCATATGGTAAAGTTATGTTTAGAAAAGGTCGAGAAACGGAAAAAAATGTCATTCATTTACATCGGTGCGTTAATGGGCAATTTACCAGTTGGTACACATGTGACTCAATACGCGAAGAACGTGTTAAGCCAAGTTTTTCATACAAGCAAGTGTTATATAATGCATTAAATAAAATATTAGTGTTTGAATCAAGACTATCCATCCCCTGGTCACTACAAAACTAAGGGGATGATTAAAAAATAAGTAAATGCAAATGAAATACAAAAAATTGAACAAACAAAACAATTGTTTCAACTATCATCTACAACTAAACATATATTGGTTGGTACTATATTTAATACCAGAAATAATATCACAGTGATAAATTTTACTTAATTTGAGAAATGCCATGATATGGTTTTAAAAAAAAAATCACATGGACACTACTCTTAAGCGACTGTCTAGCCAACTCACCTGCTAACAAATATAAGCAAAACTCTACTCAGAACTTCTCCAGCTAGGGTACTTAAAGGAGGCTTCCATTTAGAAACCACTGGAGCCATTTTGTTAGAAAGTGCAACTACCTCTTCTTAACAAATTATACATATAGCAAATTGTGCACCACCTGAAAGTAAATATAATTAATGAAAAGTAATTGTACCTTCTCTGAAGGAATAGTTAACATGTAAAATTTTTCTGTTTAATTTCATAAAACATAAGCAAAGTAGCATCAAAAACTGCATTTCCTAGATAAGCCTTAGCCTATCCTAGTACCATCTCAATCTCCAATGCCTACACTCAATTTCAGAAGAGGTATTACAGGTTTCCATATGACATGAATAAATCATAGGAAAAATTTTAGTTAGGAATTAAGACACTTCTGCCCTTAGCTTTAAAGAATTCAGCAACCCTAAATAATTTCTAAATACAAAACACAGATCCAAAATGCTAAAAATCTCAGTATATGATTGCAAGCAACAACAATGGCTATATTTTGGGGGAAACCTAATAAATTAAACATACCTTGAATAACTTCATTATACGAATACAAAATAAAATAATTTTGAAGTACAATGTGAAATCAGTTTTACTCTACAGGAAATTTTCAATATAACTATTCAAATTATTACTCCCAGATGTTCTTCTGAAACCTGAACCTATTTCTAAATGGCTCAAGTGTTCACAAATGCTGAATAACTCATTTGATTAGGTGCTGCAACATAACATAAAATTAATCAACTACCTAAATGAATACAGTTTTAAAATTGAAGTTATGTATGTATACTAATATTAATTACAGTTGGCATTAAAACAATATCAAAAACTCGGAAAACCACCAATGGAATAGGTTATATGTTTATTTCAACAAAATCTACCTTCAAGGCAATTAAGAACTGATGGAGAATTATTATTACCATTATTGTTACATTATTATGAGACTCCATAACCACAACAAAAGTAATCTCAAAAAGACCAAGAGATGGGATCATTTAATATGGATTCTTCTCCTCTTGCATTGCCAGAGGAGCACTTAAGACCGACAGGGCTGAAGTTGCTTCTGAGTGCGTCAAATATTCCTATTGGAATACAAAATTAACATTTTTTAAAAATGTGATTGTTGTGTAGAGAGCACCGGAAGTCTACCTCGTTCCGGTCAAGAACCATGAGCCATTCTTTTTTTTTTTGACGCGGTGACGAAGGGCTTCTAGCTGCGTCCTAAGCTAAGTACCTAATTTTTTAAGTTCTAATTTTATATTTGTTTCATTTACAGAGATGGCAGAACAGATAATTATAGATTCCATTGATCTTTCTACCCCTTCAAATTGGGAAAAAATTGAGGACTTCATGCAGGCGATTGCTGAATCGACTAAATCAAATGCAGAAGCAATAAAAGCGTTAACGAGTAACATTAGTGATGAAAATAACAATCGGCCTAGTACTAGTGGTGAACAATTCGGTGATTCAAAGAAATCATTAAAAAGAAAAGCCTCCGGTTTTGGACAAGAAGGGCCAAAACATAAAAGTGCAAAGTTGAACGACGTGGGGCACGAAGTGCAGTATTCCCACAATGACAGCTTGGAGCATGCCGATACCGCTAATTTGGATGAGAATGCCAGCTCCCCTAGCAATGACCTTGGTGATGATACTTCAGATATTGGTCAGTTTGAAAACGCAATGCTTGAAGGGGATGCAGAAGGCAACTCAAGCGATGATGGCTTCCCCATAATGGGTGAGATTTCTAAGCCAAAGTGGCTCCCACCTAAAAAAGCGTATGACTGGTACCTCAAGGTGTCTGATATTTCCCTCAAAGATGAGGAGTTGAAGAAAATACAAGATCGTTTTACACCACCAGAGGAATGTGCTTCACATTTTACTCCCCCAAAATTGCCTGAAAGCATTTGGCAAACTTTGAAACCTACTCCAACAATGGGCTTTCAACAGAGAGTAGTATATAAGGCACAATCATGCGTGTACTCTGCCATCATGCCTTTATTGTCTGTTCTGGAGACTGAAAAAGATGAAGATAAAAAATCTAAATTGACATCAGCCATTCAACTGCTATGTTCGTCAAACTTACAACTGAATAGGTTCAAGCGAGCTCTGGTGTCCCCTCTTGTTAAAAGACCGATGCGCAATTCTTTCCTGGCGTTACCGGTAACGCATAATTCCTTTTTTGGCGAAGATGATTTCGATAAATCTACCGATAAAGTAATTAAGGAGCAGTCATCCCTTTCAAAACTTTTCGTCGTACCAAATCCAACTTTCAATCAATGGCCTGTTTTCCAAAATCCTAGTAATTTTCAACGTAAAGGCCAAGTCTCTCAGACATTTCGTGACCAACAACTCCGCCAATTCCGAGGCCGGGGCCGCTACAGAGGCAAGCGTCGATCACAATAAAACATCGTCCATCGTTGCAGGAAATATTCAAAGGTATTTCAAAAATTGGAGTAAATTAACTTCTAATAGTTTTATTTTGCAGATAGTGAAAGAGGGTTACAAACTTCAGTTTTCCTCAGCTCCAGAGTTATATACAGATATTGATTCAAACCCAAAAAATTTAGAAAAATTTTCTATGCTAAAATCAGAAATAAACTATTTATGCTCCATTGGGGCTATAAGCCCTATAGAAGAAAGTAAAGACCAAGTTGTTTCTCGCATTTTCATAGTCAAAAAACAGTCAGGAGACAATCGTCTCATTATTGATCTGTCCACACTCAATACTCATCTGAACAAGGTTCATTTCGGAATGGAGGATTCTTCTCTAATAAGCTCTTTAATATCACAAAATGATTTTCTAGCCTCTATTGATCTATCTGAAGCCTTTTTCTCTATTCCCTTGCATCCTTTGAGTAGAAGATTTGTAGTGTTTTCCTTTAATAACCAAAGATATTGTTTTAATGTACTTCCTTTTGGGTGCACTGTTTCCCCAAGAATTTTCACTAAAATATTGAGACCTGTCATTGCTTTCCTCCGTAGCAGAGGATTTAAAATCTCGGCTTATTTGGATCACTTCTTTCTTTGTGCTCCTTCAGAGTATGAACTCTCAGAAGAGATCAATTTCACACTAAGCCTTCTCAGTTCCTTAGGCTTCAAACCTAATTTAATAAAATATCATCTAAACCCTTCTTACTCTTTGCTTCATTTAGGTTTCCTATGGAATTCAAAGAACATGTCAGTTTCAGTACCTTCAGATAAAGTTTTGAAAGCTAGAACTTTTGCTAATAATCTATTAGGAGAATCTTCTGTATCTCTTAGAAAGGCCTCTTCTATGCTTGGATTCCTGGTTAGTCTTTCACCAGGATTTCCCCAGGCCCCTTTACACTATCGTTCATTTCAAATGCAGATAGCAAAATTGGTCTCATCAGGTAAACTTTGGGATTCAATATTTCAATTAAACGATTCCTCACTTGCAGATCTCTCTTGGTGGAGTTTATGCCCAAATAATTTGAGTTTGCATTCTTTACTGCCCTTTGCAGCAAACTGGTCCTTACATACAGATGCCTCCAAGATAGGTTGGGGTGCAACGCTCTCCAACGGAGATAAAGCCTCAGGAAGATGGACTGAATCTGAAAGCAAATTTCACATTAATTTTTTGGAGCTCAAAGCTGTCCAATTTGCTATCAAATGTTTCAAATCAAAACTGATCAATTCTAAGGTGGTAATCCATTCAGACAATAGTACAGTAGTTCATTATTTAAACCATTTTGGGGGGACTCACTCCCGTAATCTCTGCTTACTTTCAACAGATGTTTGGAATTTTTGTATTGAATTTAACATCGAAATAACAACCAAATTTATTCCAGGAGCTTCAAATTCTCAAGCAGATTCTTTGTCCAGAAACATGAGGCCCTCTGTTCATGAATATTCCTTGTCCCCAGAAGCATTTTCAAAATTGCTTAGCAAGGTAAAATTTGTGCCAAATATTGATCTTTTTGCCACCAGACTGAATTGTAAAATGGAAAAATATGTATCAAAAAATCATGATCCTTTGGCCTTTGCAACTGATGCATTTTCCATTCTCTGGAAAGAAAATATTTATATGTTTCCCCCTATTCCTATGTTGAAAAAATGCATTGATAAAGTTCTCAAAGATAAGACCCCATATGCTCTCTTGATTACTCCAGCTTGGCCTGGTAATCCAATAATCCCGGCAGTTATCCCTCTCCTAATAGCCGATCCTTATTTCATATCAGCTTCTCATCTTCTAGGACCAACTTCAACTTGCCGCCCCTTCCATCTAGTGGCTTGGAGTATTTCCAGCAACAGTGCAAAAGTGCAGGCTTTTCAGAAGATACTTCACGGTCACTCCTCAAGAGCATATCTCCCCAAACCCTTGCCACATATGAACGATTCTGGAAATATTTTTTTGATTGGCTTTAGAACAAAGGGTATTCAAATCACCCCACTATTCTCCTAATTTGCGATTTTCTTATCTCTCTTTTTGATAGAGGCTTTAAATCCTCTACAATTAATACTGCCAGTAGTGCATTAAGTTTATTTTGTTTTCATTTAAATATTAAGGAGAATAATCAGATAAATAGGCTTTTTTGATATTTCTTCCAGCCAGGCATCTTAGACCAAAACACTTTACCTTTTGGCCTGTAAACAGCCTTTTGGATTATTTAAAAACCCTGCACCCTCCTGCTTCACTTTCCCTTAAGTTGCTTACATTAAAAACCCTTGCCCTGGTAGCTCTAACTTCATCAGACCGGGGTCAGACTCTCCACTTATTGGACATTGAGAATGCAGAGCTCTCAGAGAACGATGTATCGTTCATGATTTATGAACCCCTTAAAACCACAAGAAGAATTTTGAAACCGAAGGTGGTGCGGTGCATCTCAACGCCATCGCTGCCAGAGCTTGATACCAGTAATTATGTTTATGGGTATATGAACAGAACTCTATCCTTGAGATCCCAGTGCTGCTTAAAAGGGGAGCCTAAGCCTACAAGACTTTTCCTCTCTTGGTCATCAAAAAGACCAGTAACTCGACAAACTCAAGCAAGATGGCTAACCCAAGTTTTGAAACTTGCGGGTATAGATACCAATCAATTCACCGCACATTCCTACTGAGGTGCCGGTTTGTCTGCTGCACATGCTCGAGGAGCCTCAATTCACCAGATTATCGCGGCGGGAGATTGGAAAAGTGTCAATACCTTTAAAAACTATTATCAGGCCCCTACCACCGACTCTTCAGTGGGCAAAATAATTTTAGTCCTGGATTCTCCCTAACTTATTGAGTGAGTACAAATAAAATGATGAAATAACTTACTTTGATACCTAAACTCTAGTATTCATTGTGTTCATCCTAGAATTTATACGGGAATTTTTTAACATTTCTGTTGTACTGATAGAAAGCACTAGATATGATTCAGTAACCAGGTTTTGATTTCCAGGTGTAAAAGTGTATATATATTTTTATATAGGTGAATATATTTAATTTTTAACTAGAAAAATAGAGTTATTTATTATATAAGGTTGAAAATAAAGTTATCATTTCTTCTTGTATTTACTAGTTTTAAATTATATTGAACAAACATGGTCAATACAACTAACAACTTGCCTGACATACAAATTTAAAGCACTGCTTGTCAGTCTGTGCTCCTCTGGCAATGCAAGAGGAGAAGAATCTAACTTTCTGCTAGGTTATGACTTACCTCTGACGCAGAAAGAAGATTCTTTTTCCTGGCGTTACCAGAGATATTTCTTTCCCACCCTCCTCCCTGTCTTAAATTTGTCTCAGATTTAAGTATCAGTAGATACTAAATCTAACCTATATATATTAATAAAAAAAAATGGCTCATGGTTCTTGACCGGAACGAGGTAGACTTCCGGTGCTCTCTAAACAACAATCACATTTTTAAAAAATGTTAATTTTATATTCCAATAGGAATATTTGACGCACTCAGAAGCAACTTCAGCCCTGTCGGTCTTAAGTGCTACTCTGGCAACGCCAGGAAAAAGAATCTTCTTTCTGCGTCAGAGGTAAGTCATAACCTAGCAGAAAGTTAGATTATAAGAAACAAGAAATCTATGCACCGAGCATATTTTCATATAAGATGCCTTGTGTAAAGAAACAGAAAGTTAGAGAAGAAAAGGAAGGATTCAGGAAAGACAAAGAAAAGATGGTAAAGACATGGAAACTGAAATAAGCAAAGTAGGCACAAAAGGTCGGTAAATGTTGAGGACTTGACCATAGTTGATTTTGGAATTTTCGATGTCGAAATAATGTTAATCAGATCAAAAGAAACAAGTTTTCTTCAATGCACTTTCCGGCGGAAACGAGTATTTTAAAAGTTATAGCGGTAAATGAGTTAACGGAATTCCAGTGTTTAAGGCGGGAATAAATGAAAAAGGGAAGCATCACCCTATTACAAACGTAAAAAGGTTGGGTCAAGAGGGGTAGCCACAGTTCTTTTAGTGAAAATTGGAAATCAATTGAAATTCTACTATGCATAAACATAATTAATGAGATTACGAGTTATAGTGTCGATGCGAAAGACTTAACTCGAAAGTTCCCAGATACGTCGAACCGACGATATACCGTCATCTCAGGGCTGCCAGTGACGTCAAAGCAGTGGTAAACACTTTATAAGCAGCGATAAACACTTTATTATAAACGTAAAGAGGTTGGGTCGTGAGGGGTAGCCACAGTTCTTTTAGTGAGAATTATCAATAAAGTGAAATTCTAGTATGCATTAGTATAAATACTGAGATGACGAGTTCATTTGTCGATCCGAACGAATTCATTCGAATGCTCTCAGATACGTCGAACGTTCGACGTAATGGGTCGGTTAAAACCTTTCTTTATAATTTTCACTAAAAGAACTGTTGCTAGCCCTCACGACCCAACCTCTTTACGTTTGTAATAGGCGGTTTGCTTCTCTTCTTCATTTTTTCTAGCAAAGTCAGCTTGGTTGGCGTGCGGCAACGCCTGTTTACTTTCACGTCGGACCGCGCGGTATATTTTTCCCCGCCTGAAACACTGGAGTTCCGGTAACTCATTTACCGCTATAACTTTTAAAATACTCGTTTTTCCCAAAAAGTGCATTGAAGAAAACTTGTTTCTTTTGATCTGATTAACATTATTTTGGCATCGAAAATTCCAAAATCAATTATGGTCAAGTCCTCAACATTTACCAAAAGGTCTTGCCAAACAGTTTTCTTCCTGGAAACCTCTGTCCCCATTATATAGGATAGACAATTTTAAGTAACTGGAAGCCTATTTTTGATTCATTAATTCATAGATAATATATTTTACAAAATCGACACTTGGATAGATACTATGAAATAATCCAATTTTTCCAGACTTTATGTCCCCATCATTTTAACAAGCTCTTTTGTTTCATCAGCTTTTAGACTATTCAACACAAAGCCAACCAAATGTACTCTTTGCAAATGTCTGTTTGACTGTGCGAGGACTATTTGAACTGACATGAGGCTGTGCAATGAATGCTAAGTACCTCTTGAGAACTGTTTTTTTCTTTTCATTTTATTGAAGTAGCTTCTGCTATTTCTCTCATGTTAGGAAAATAAAAATGAGCACTTGAACACATGGGAAATCTCTTATTATATGTATTAAAATACCAATCTGCTTACAAAGTAAATGAATATTAACAGCTTTAATAAATCTAACTTTCTAAATTAGCTGTATTTTCAGCTTTCTCCTCCCTTATTTGATGAATGAATTTCTTTTTTATTTGATGAATAAATTTTTAATTTTTTGGCATTAAAGCCATTTCTACTACTGCAACTAGCATTAAGATCACCCCAGCAATTTTTAAATTTTGATCTGATTTGTTTGAAATCTGCCCAGTAGCTATATGTATTTGTTGAAAAAAAAACATATTTTACTTCTATAACTTTTTTGATTTAAGCCTTATTTTTTTGAAAAATTAGAAAAATCAGTTTTTTGGTACATCTATATAGATATTTTAAAAGAATATGAGTCATTATGTTTTTGTGCGAGAACATAACCAAAGACAGTTTTAGAATTCTTGAAGCATTTCTAACAAAAGAACAGGAGAAAATTTTTACATTTGTAACTTTACATTTTTTACATACAATATTTTATCACTACCTCATATACCTATACACTAATTTTGGGTTTGGAGCTAGATAAAAAAAATTTCAGTACAATTTTTAAGTTTGCTACCATACTTTAGTTAACACGTTAGTTGCGATGGGTTAAACTGAAGTTCAATATTCAACTTAAATTTAAAGTCAAAAGTGATAAGCAAATTTATAAATATCAAACATTCACTAAGCCTGTTAAATACCATTAATTTAGATAGGTTGTTAGAATTTTTCAAAACGACCCATCGATGGGTCGTTTTGCAGCAGGAAAAACCTAACTACGACCCACCGGTGGGTCATACCGCAATGAATGTGTTAAAAATGTTTAAGGATTCTAAAACTGTCTCTGTTTTTTCGTAACATGAAAACTCACCAACTTCTATTCTTTTGAATGTTGAGAAAGAGGTTTTGGGTATAAGCCAAAAACAAAATTTTTTGTTGAAGTGTAATATAATGGACAATTTATGTAATTGCATGCTGTTTCCATTTTTATTTCGATAATCTCCATGCATAACTTTATATTCACACTGTGAATTGTAATTCACAAAAAAAAATTACAAAAATTCATATAAATTATAAAAATTTTGAACTTCTATATTTGTTGTCTGATTCTTATGAAATTTGACTATTTTATGTAATTTTCAAAAAGAAACACAATTTCTTCTATACATTTTTTTTGATTCAGGCAGTAGTTTTTGGAAAAATTGTACATATTGGTTTCTTAGTTCATTTTTATTGACATTTTACATGAATAGAACTCATTGAGTTTTTATGCTAGAACAAAACCAACTTGAACTTGAACTTGAAATTGAGGGCCGACAGCGTCGGGGCCTTTGTAACGGCCTACAATTCCCTCCACAGTTATCACACAAAGAGTTCAGCGCCTGGTACCAGACTTGTCCACTAAACTACTCAGGATTTACCAATCCTTGTCACAAGCTGCCATTGGATGGCGTCACTGGGATAGCCAGTGCGTCAAAACACCATCCCCAGGCATATTGGGTCATTACTGACCATTCTACCTGACTGGCTCATTCCAGTCACTGTCTCTTACTCCAGGCACGCACAAGAAACAATTTCATAGCTTCAATGATACTCAAATTGCACTCCTGATCCAATCCAGCAAGACAGCTTATACCGCAATCATCTTCAGCACATCTGGCATACCACTCATTCTCTCCATACTGCTCAAGCACCACATTCATAAAACTTTCTCTCTCTTGCTCATACTTACTACATTCCAGCACAAAATGCTCAATTGTTTCCTCCACTCCACTAATACACTGCCGACATAATCTGTTATTATTCTCATTCCACCTCCATGTACGTCTGTTCACACTCAATGACTTACATCTCACAGCAAACAAGAGTTGACTTCCAAAACTACCATCATAGAACATCTCAAACTTAGGTGCTTCTTTTTTCATATACCAGTCAAGTGTAGGCTTCCGCACCATGCTAAGCCTCCACTTATTCAATCCATACTCTTTTGTTTTCTTCTCAATCTCTTTCTTCCACCTCTTGCAGTCCCACTCAGGCCCTACACCTCCAGGATTTATTAAACTCCAGTCATCCACAGGTCTCCCAATTCTAACATGAATAATCTTTTGCATACTAAGCTTCCTTGCATGCCCCCAACACACTTTCTCCCAATAGCTTACACTCAGATTCCATTCAAAAATTTGCTTTACCCATCTGCTATTCTGCATTCTTTCAATTCTCACCTTATAATTCAGCACCGCCTTCATCATTCTTTCTGAAAATAGGCTCCACCCAAGGTCACCTCTAATGGCTTCTGTAGCTGTCCATTTTGGAGCACCCAATGCTAACCGTCCTACCTTATTTTGTATTACATCCAGCTTTTCAAGATCACTTCCATTCCAGGCAAGAGCACTCATACCATACATGACACTAGGTACAGCAACATACTTCCACATTCCTCTCACACATTCATACTTGTTTGCTCTGTATCTGGCCACGCTACTTAATCGTCCACTCCACTGCATAGCTTTTGCCACTTTCTCACCCTTAGTTCTAGTGCATCCATCTTCACTTATCATACAACCTAGATATTTGTATTCTTTTGTTCTACCTATTCTGATTTCTCCAATATTCCACAGTCTGTCTCTATCAGTCTCATCACTATTTATAACCATAACCTTGCTTTTGTCGGCACCGAAGTTCATCTTGAAATCTGTACTATATCCGTTCACAATGTCAAGCATCCTTTGCAGTTCATGTCCACATCCACTAACCACAACCACATCATCAGCATACAACAAACAGCTCAGTCTCTCATTACCAACTTTCAGTCCTAAGCCACTCCTTCTCAGTCGAACTGCTAATTCTTCTGTGTACAATCCAAACAACAGGGGAGACAGAGTACAGCCCTGTCTCACTCCTCTAACACTCCTCACTTGCCCCGTTTCCAAATTTCCTAACCTGTATATAGCGCTTGTGTTCTCATACAGACTTTGTACAATTTTTACTATTTTTCTGCTAAACCCAACTTTTCTCAGAACTTCAAGGAGCCGAACCCGATCCACCAAAGACAGTTTTAGAATCCATGAAGCATTGTAAATATTGTTACGGTAGCAAATTTTCCGGTAAAAATTCGTTTTAGCGTACCCCGTCTAGAGTGAAACCGTATATATATTTCAACCGAAGTTTTCATTTGGAGTCGATCGGCATTATCCCCAGCGTCCGCAGAGGTCAAATAAAAAAGTTATATAAGTTATGCGTAAAGCATGCGCACTCGTTTTCTGAGCGAATTTCGTCGGTGAACGCTACTTCAGCGTTGCAAACGCCATTGTAAATTGCCTTTGTGAAATCATACAGATACAGTCTTAGCGTATCGCTATTAGGAGGTATATGTATAAATATTTCAACTCAACTGTTCGAGTTGAGTCGATTGGTGTGACGTTCAAGGTCCGCAGAGGTCAAATAAAGAAGTTGTTCCAAATCA
The DNA here is from genome assembly GCA_030386875.1 of Morinoia aosen. Classification (NCBI taxonomy): domain Eukaryota; kingdom Metazoa; phylum Arthropoda; class Malacostraca; order Amphipoda; family Talitridae; genus Morinoia; species Morinoia aosen. Next base: position 53,178,002 of record CM059579.1, on the reverse strand, counting down.
TTGGAAATGATTATCTTTGAACGGAAAATGTAAATCGACAAGTCGGGAGCGGCGTACCGGCCGCTCGCAAGCAAAACGTAACCTGACCTAACACCTAACCTAACCTAACCTTACCTAACCTAACCTAACCTAACCTAACCTAACCTAACCTAACCTGATGACTGACGAAGAATGGCGTTTGCAACGCTGAAGTAGCGTTCACCGACGAAATTCGCTCAGAAAACGAGTGCTGATGCGTTACGCATAACTTATATAACTTTTTTGTTTGACCTCTGCGGACGCTGGGGATAATGCCGATCGACTCCAAATGAAAAGTTCTGTTGAAATATATATACGGTTTTACAAAGCTGGGCGTTATCGCGATAAATTATCGCGATAGTTTATCACGATAACGATTTCCAGTTATCGGTTATCCGATAATTTTTTCCCCGAGTTATCGATTTATCGGTATCGCCGATACTTTTGGTTCCAAACTATCGATAATCGATAATTTCAGTTTTTCCCGCTGGGATTCAACATGACGGGGCGGGACGAGTTCGGGAAAGGAACTATACGTGTAGGATGTATGTAGCATATCGCTACAGAGCGTAAGAATTATGAATTTTCCCTTTCGCACTTAAATAAAATTAATCATTGGCGTTAAAAATCTTACTATAATTTATTATTAATTATTTTCTACTTCTAATTCGTAATCATTGAAGTTTTTGTGTAAATACATGAGAGATCAAATAATCATTCGACATTTCGAGTTTAAAGCAGCCCGATACGGCAACATCGAAGAGCGTCACTTGAACTAGCTCACTCTTGCTTGTGGCTTTAGCGTGCAAACATCATCTTGTAAGTGCAAGTGAAATTTAGGCTTAGAATAGAAAGAAACCGGGTAAAATTAAATGTGCCATGTGTTTCTTTTTCGTGTGATTGTGTTAAACTTAAAGAACTGCTCAGTGTCATAAACTCTCAAATAGTGTTAAGATTCTTAGACTAGCATGTGTTATCTAGAGTGCTAACTCGGTGATATAGAGTGAATATTGCGTGTCATTTCCAGATTCACGTGTTGAAATTTCATACTAGATATTCAGCTAACGTCATTGTTTCTTTTTACGGCAAAACTTATATTGTGGTTGCCAGTATCATATCGAGAATTACTCATAAAAACTGACTCGTGAACGCACGCGGCTAAATCGCCGGCGTTCTTTGTCGATAGGTGTCTTTGTTGTTTTCAATGGCGGAGCAGATACTGCCGTTTTCCGTCACTACGCCGTGACCATAACTGCACTATAAGCATGTGTTATAATAGTATCTTCTTTTTTTTTACAAGGCGTACTTGCAGTAGTTTCTCTTAAATAATGTTTCAACGCGAAATAATAATTAAAGACGTCTCCTAATAATCTCGTATGTGTACAAATTACGAAGGTTATTCATGTCTATACTTGCTAAAGTTTTGAGTCGTCTTTTTTATAGCTCATACTCCTTGAACCTTGCGTAATCGCACTCATTTCAATTTAAATCATTTTAATAACAATTTAATTTCATTCTGCTCATTCTTGTGACAAAAATACCCACTACCATTTGCCTTTCACCAGTGCGCACAAATTATGCCGGCGGCTTTGGCGAATGCCGACGTGTAGAGCCGCCGGGTTATTCGCCGCACTGATCTTCATGTTTCATCTCGCGCACATTTCCTTTCCGCGCAAGCAAAAACGTTTAGTGCTTCCTTTTCTTATTATTGGGTATTATTCCTTACCATTTATTAATTGCACCTGATATTTACCCGTGATTTTCAGTAGGATTTATATCAAATGAAACCTTAGAATTTTTCTCTGTTATTTCTTGTACAAGTTATAGAGATGTTCTAGAGTACTTAAAGAAGCATTAATTCTCTTTATAGGAAATTCTTAATTGCTGTAATTCTTTTCTTCTGCTTCTTGAACCATGTCCTGTTAGGTCATGTGTTTTGAAATGGTTCCAGGGATTTGATCCCCGATTATGCTTTAGATAATCACCAATAGTATTACTTAAAATTCTTGAACTTTATGCCTTGTATTTAAAGCAGGAGCAGCTGTATAAGAGTTTTCTTAATGGCTTCTGTCCTATCTCTCCACTTTCGAGCTTGACGAGGAAGAGAACAAATGAAGTTAACTAGAGTCAAATCTGTAGGAATTCTCGGATTCTGCCGTGTGGGAGTTTTATTATTATTTTATGATGTGGACTGTCAGTGGTGTTTCCTTGATGTCTCCTTGGACTGTTCATCCAGCTTTTTGGACTCCTTGCAGGACCTCCACGTCATCACACACACCACTTACAACATTCTCCCTGGGCCGCTTTTGGGATTTCTCTACTTGGATTAGATTTGGCTATGCTCAAAAACCTGCAGCCTTATATATTTCCTAATTACGGGCCTTAATTCTTCACTGCCTAAAATTACGGGCACAATTGAATTAGCCCCTCGATTGCCGAATTCAGCGTGCCTGGATCATAATTACTATTCAAACCAAGAGTCATCATCGCCATCAGGCTCGGCACCTTGATCAAACTCACCTGCTCCAAAATTAAGCAGGCTTTGCCCACACAAATAGCTACGCACCGATTGTTGTGCTTGTTTAGAAATTGCCCTCAGTAAATATAATATTCTGAACACAATACACTTAAAAATCTCATCCACCGGCCGGAGCGACTGCCTCCGGACTGCGAAGTATCTTCAGTCAAGATCTGCAGGATCAAGTCTCGTCGATCCGCAGGATCAAGTCTCGGCGACCTTCCCGGCTTCTTCCAATAAAACCATACAAAAAAAGCTGAGTCCAAAGAGCCTTATTATCCCTCTCATAATTTTTCCCAGATGCTTGTCGAGGTTTCGTGAGGACTGGCTATACCCCTCGGTCAGATCCAAACACTGGTGACCCCAGTAAAAATAACACTGGCAACCCCAAAGATAAAAATCACTGGTGAAGACCCCAGTTAAAATACCCCCAGTTAAAATAACCCCAAAACCTTCTTTAAGAACTCGACAAGTATTTGAGAGGTTGTGAGAGAGGTAATTTTGGTATATCATTGTAGTAATAAATTTCCCATGTCGTAGTCTTTGAGAATTTCTTAGATTACTGTGTTAATGGTGATTCTCTGAGCAGCTCAAACAAAAATTTTTTTTCATCGCTTTACTGACCGGCGCGCCATTTCAGAGAACCCATCTTAGATCCTTACCGAGTTACCCTAACAAAAAGGGTAATTTCTGAACTATAAGACGTACAATCTTGAAATTATAACCAAATTACTGCTCGTGATGAGTACAACATTTTTATGTATTTAAATAATTTTTTACGCCCCCGTGGGCGGCAGGAAGCGTGGCTCTCGTGACCCCTCAGTAGTCGGCCGATTTTCTCGATTAACTTCATTTTCCGCCATCATTTATTCCTAAACTATTGCACCTAAAAATTTGAAATTGGTTTCATTTTAAACATCAATTCATTCTGCAACGAAGAGTGTATAATAAAACTCTCAAACGTTTCTTGGCGAAGCATGGATGGAAGTTTTCATGCGCTCGCAATGGTCGGCCGATTTTCTCGATTAACCCCATTTCCGCCATCATTTATTCCTAAACTATTGCACCTAAAAATTTGAAATTGGTGTCATTTTAAACATCAATTCATTCTGCAACGGAGAGTGTATAATAAAACTCTCAAACGTTTCTTGGCGAGGCATGGATGGAAGTTTTCATACGCTCGCAATGGTCGGCCGATTTTCTCGATTAACCCCATTTTCCGCCATCATTTATTCCTAAACTATTGCACCTAAAAATTTGAAATTGGTGTCATTTTAAACATCAATTCATTCTGCAACGGAGAGTGTATAATACAACTCTCAAACGTTTTATGGCGAGGCATGGATGGAAGTTTTCATACGCTCGCAATGGTCGGCCGGTGTTCTCGATTAACATCATTTTCCGCCATCATTTATTCCTAAACTATTGCACCTAAAAACTTGAAATTGGTTTCATTTTAAACATCAATTCATTCTGCAACGGAGAGTGTATAATAAAACTGTCATACGCTCCCTGAGGGATGACAGAGAGCAAGGTTTCTCCACCTTCTCCTAGCCCGATAATTCGCGCTCGCAAATGCCGCGCTCACCTAAGTTATGACGTGCTGTTCGAATGCTGGTCCATAGCCATGTCTTTCTAGGCACACTCAACCAACATCGTGCCTCTTCGAATCCTGGAGGTGACAAATTTTTTTCTCAGTTGAGAATGATCATTTTCATGTTTTTCTTACTCATGTAGACTTTTGTGAGGCAATATTATAAGTAGAGCTGTGCAATTGCATAACTTGCATATATGCACTCAAAGAGATATGCAGAATGTTTTATGCAATGCAAGAAATTATCTTGTGCATATGCAAAATCACATATGCGATTACGCATATACACTATAACAGGTGTAATATGCAAAGTGCTTTATGCATATGCACAATATCATTGAATATATCCTGTAAGACGAGTGGTGCAATTTGATTGTCCTGTTTTTAAGGGAACACTGCAAATTTGTTCATTAATCCAGAAAGTTTGTACAATTATGGGACCTCTCGCATACACACTCAGTTGCAAGCAACATCACACGTTACACCCGGTGCACTGTCGTCAATACCTGATCCCCAGGTTACCTTCTTGACCTGTTCTTCAGTTGTTGAATATGGTTCATCAATAAAATACAATAAAGGTTTTCGAACTGAAAGAATTTTATAGCTTGATAGTTTTGTACATCTAGTGATAGTTTTCTTGTTCTCTTCTACACATAGGCCTACCTATACTTACAAAAGTGTTCAAGTGAAAATACAACTGTGAACTTTGTATCAATTTCCGAAACATATGCATTTAGGGAAGTGATTATAAATACCTCTGTTGTGCTCTGCCTGTTCATTAAAAAATGAGAAAGAACTTACCAAACCAACTTTCGGTGCTCGCATGACCAAGTTCCCTTACGTCAAGTCAAGGTGTCACGGGTTCAAATCCCATCGCTGCGCATGACTTTTTGCATGACTATCCATCGTTATCACATACGTTTTACTTTGGAATCCAGTGAATATTTTCATGTTTCTAATATTTTGATGTTTCAGTGAATATTTTCTTGTTTCTTCATTATCAGCAAATGCATGATATTTTAAATATTGAAGACTATCCTAGAGAATCACTACTTTACGGTTCAATATTTGAAATATCGCACAAGTTCCAACTAACTGAAGTCCTTCATTCAGGAGTCGCAGATTGCTTGCATATAAATGAGAGTACAGCACGTAGGCACGGAAGTCGGCCCAATAAGTTTCATTTTCCGCTGAGTCGAATTTCTAAACTATCGCACCTTCGAACTTCAAATAGCACTGGTCATTGACGACGAAATTAAAATTTCTTCCTTCCTTCAACATCCGAGACGAGTTGATCGCGTGTCCGTTTTCATATCTGCCGCTCGTTTTCCGAAGCTCGTCGTTGTAAATGTTTAAAATCCAGTTTTCTTCTCGTGTTGTGAGTAGGCTTTATTTCTAACCCCACTATATAGGCAAGCTAGCAGAAATCAGCTGGCCGTAATAGTGAGGCTAAAATTTGGGCCGCTCTCAGCCTTTATTTAAAAAAAAAAGTAGATTCATTCCATGCTTAAAAATGGAAAGTTGCAGTTGTCTACGGTTCCTCAGATCCTGCTACGTAAACATGTTTGTATACGAATTACGCCTCATTTATTAGGTGCCAGTATTTTATGAAATCATACAATCTTTCTAAAACAATTATTTCACAAAACGCTACTTCAATACTTAGAAACAAGGTTAGCCAAAAATGAGCTATACTAAACGTCGCACATCAAGAAACAAGCATTTTCCGCCAACATTTATTCCTAAACTATTGCACCTAAAAATTTTAAAGAGTTTCATTTTAAACATCAATTCATTTTTCAACGGTGAGTGTATAATAAAGCTCTCATACTTTTCCTGGGATGATGACAGAGAGCAAGGTTCTCCTACCCCCCATAAACGGCGCATGCTATGGACTGAACAACTGCATTTTTATTGGTCTCTCCTCTTTCTGATATTTTTTATGCCTCTCTCGTTTCGTTTTCTTCGAAACCCAGGAACTACTGTTTTAAATGTCAGTCAATTGCTGTGTTTCATAATCAGAGATTCATTATCCTTGTTTCTGCCTTTGATTTTGCTTTCTCTACTTCTCTTGGCCGAACCTATACGCTACTTGATTATGCCTATTACGAACTCATCTAATTACTTTGGCGATACAATGAGTCACATACTTAGCTTTTCTGCGTCCAAAATACGAAAACACTTTTGGATCAAGTGTGCACAGTTTTCTTCCCATTTTTCATTTTTATTTCCCTATCTTCCTCATAAAATGCTCTTGTTAGTCGTGTCGGACAACTTCCGTTTTCTCACGCTGTTGAGTTTATTATCACAAATCTATTTTCGGTAGTTAATTTTTCGCTCTGTTCCAGCTATGGTGCAAATGTTATGGTTTCCATTGTACAACAATCCTCATTTCCCTATCGCGAGTGAACTCTTTTGTGCCAGTATTATCAGCGCACTTTGTGATTTTTTTTATATTTGTCTTATGATAAAACATGTTATTCACTTCGAGATCGTTATTTTGGTAAACTAATCGATACTTAAGAACGAAAAAAAAATCATTCTGAATGTCGACCTCATAATCTTAGACGCAAAATAATTTAAATCTGTCCAACCTACTCTTAACATTCAATCCTCCAATCACCAGTTCCTGTGTTGGTTTGCTCATATTCCAATACAAGTGCGCCCTAACGAGAGTGCTTTACACGTATGCGTTACGAGGATTATGTTTTTTAGTTACTTATATTTATTACCTAGTTATTACATAATATTATTATATAAATTACTGAGTGCTAGTGTGCTTTCAGCCCACACTAGCACTGAACTTTCAAATGAAAACATATATATAAATTTCCTCTGCGTAAATTACCGGCTAGCCCATTTTTGAGATCAGATCTAAGATTCTTTGAAAGAACCTATGAAAAAAATAGGACAAATAGAGTAATTTCTAAATTATAAGACGTACAACCTTGAAATTGGTGCCAAATTAATTCTCGTGGCGAAAACAACATTTTTACGTACTCAAAAATATTTTAGACGCCCCGTGTGGGGCAGAGAGCGACGCTCTCGTAGCCCCTCAATGGTCGGTCAATTTTCTCGATTAACCTCGTTTTGTGCAACATTAATTTCTAAACTATTGCACTTACAAGACAAATTAACCAAGTGAAATTATCGTTATCAAAATTAGGAATGAGGGGCAAACATGCTCAAACGAAATCATACGTCAATATGCACCTTTTTTACTTAAAATGAATCCAAGTCAAGTTCCATTGAACTCCAGTCAAGTTGAATTTAATTGAAGTCAAGTTCAAATTAATCCAACCTTAAGTTGAGTTCAGAATTGACATAGTCGCTCTTTAATTTCAGCCTCTTTTGTGTTATATATGTACCTATTGGATGTGATGTGCAAGACCATCGGTTTTCATATCAGGAAGGAATTCATAAAATTTCAAACGGCAATGAAATTTAAAGAAAAGCTGTCTCAAAATGTACCAAGTATCCTGCATCAAGAGGCAGATCGAGTGTGATTCATACATTTGAGCGACGTGATAATTACAAGTAAATTATAAAGACTTCGAATCATACTAGGCCTACTCATTACAGTTGTTCAAAATTTTCACATTAATGACAGAATGCATCCATTCAAAAATTTATGTTCAAAAGGTAACTTCTTGTTACGCATAGTAGTATCGAGGATTTATTTACACTTAAAGTTGATGTTTGTTGAAATAGAGATTTATATGCGTGAAATTAAACTTTTTCACCCATTAGGCTTTGACTTGCACTAATTTGAACTTGTTATGGATTAAAATGAATTAGACTTGGATTAATTTGAACTTGACTTGAATTAAATCGAACTCGACTTTGGTTAACTTTAACTTGACCTGGATTCATTTGGAGTGAAAAAGGTGTATATGTTACATTCCACATATGCGATTAGATCAAACGCGATAACAACTTTTTTATAATGATGTTCAATGTAGTCGTACTAAAGGCGACACTGAAGGGCAGACTGGTTGAGCAATGGCTAAGGGCAATATTTATAATCATTGTATGATGTTTGCATTAGGGGAGTTATGCTGACTCTGCTGAAGCCCTAAAATTGTTTAGGTGTTTCTCCGTCTCGCACAGCGGTCTCACGCATCGGGATAACATTCGGGGTATAGTGTCGTTACGGCTGCTCTAGTGTCTGGTTCAACTTGAAAGTTGCACGTGGAAAAGACTTCCGATGTTTGAGTTTATGTTGAAATTTATGAGAACTATAATATTGTCTGAGTAATTTAGGAACACAAAAAGACAATCTCGTAAAGTGAAACACTTGAAATGGAACGTGAAATAGATTTCTTAAAAACGCTTGAAGGCAATAGTGTTGAAAGTAAAGAAAAAATTTACGGGAAGCTAATTGTGGAATTTCGTTACAAACGATACCGTAAAGAAAGGTCACGATTTCAAAAGCTAGAAAAGACGTGCCCCCCCTTCAATTTTCAAGTTCAGAGAATTCTACGTGTAAGTATTACCATCGAGACCTCATAATTTCACTTCTAACACAGGATGCAATTTCCTCTTTTTGTTTATCCGTCTTTCCTTCCATTCATCTTTTTCTCTGTTTTCCTCTCATTTATTTGTGTGGAAGAAAGTATCAGAGCGCATTAAGTTTGGCGGGCAGTGCCATATGGGTCGCATATATTAAGCTATTTTGAATTCTCGTAATTGAAAACTGTAATTTGGGTATAATGATTCATGTAAACGATCGCCATGAATTGTACTGCAAGCAAGATAAATGTATAATGTAATTGGAAATCTCTTGGTTTAAAACGTACGTACAATGCTGTGATGTTGGTTGACCCATTTGCACTACCTAAGAATCTATGGGCTGCCTACCATTGTCTCACATGTTGAATTTTCAATTCGGATTAATGTCACTTTCTTAATTCTAAGCGTGCGTAATGTGCACTCCATTTATGTAAGCCGATTTGAAATAATCAGCTTGGCTATTTTCGCTATAAATAATTAACCGGTGGTTTTTAAGGTTAGTTCTTTTTCCAATTTATCATCAATCGAAATCATTTCATGTCTTTTCAGGTAAATTTGTTTTGTGATGAAGATGAGCGAATGCTTGAAACGTTCAATTATATAGGTTTACTTGCCATTTTTAATTCGAGTAAATGTTTTATACGGTATTTTTAGTTCTCTCCTATTTAATTAAGATTAGGAAGCCTCCCGATAACTTTTTAACTATTTTTTCTTATTATGTGAGCGACATGAATCAGCTCTGTTAGGCCGGTGACACAGTTGATGTTTTGTTTTCGATTGGATTTTTTCCCGTTGCGGCCGTACCAGAAGTAGTATTAAATTGTTTCGGACACATTGAGCGGAAAAATTAACGAGCGGATTGTTTTAACGCCGATGGCTGCAATGCAGCCGCCTACTACCGCTATACACTCGAGGGTTTTTTTACCGCCTTCCCAGAAATGGTGGCAAATAGGGGGCTGTGTTCTGCACACAAATACAAGATTTTGCAACCTTATATTTTTACTTACCTTTAAAGTCATGACCAGGATCTCCACCGGTTGAATGCAATTCCGCAGTCTCGTGTTTTGGGGTGTAGTCGGAGTCTGAGTCGCTTTTCCGAATGCGGTGGAGTAGAGGTAGGAGTCGCTATTTTGTGTGACTCCAATTTTAATTTTCGTTGTAAATGATTTGGAATTGTTTAAAACTAAAGGAAACACAAGAGAGTTAAAATACTTGACCGAAAAGCTAAAAAATTCGCAATGTTTTTCCCGATATTTTTTCCGAAGTTCGAAACAGCATATTTTTACCAATTACCTCCCACTGTCATTGAAATGTAGACAAAGTAGGTTCGCACACATACAAATATGTGAGGTTTCTACGTTTCGAAACAGAAGTTTCGTACTGAATCAATAATGAATATTTTGCAGTTAAACAGCAGGAATGAGAAACTTAAAACTTCGCAAACTTAATTTGTTTCTTTCTGTTTCGTTCATTTCCCCTTCAATTCATACATAGGAAGTACAAACTAGCTGTAAATGTGTTTCAAGTTACTTGCAGAACAGCTCAGCTGACGCAATACGTGGCACTCACATAAAGAGTGGTAGGACTGCACGTACTTAATGTGTCTATTATAGACCGACCGGGGTTGAAAATTTGGCCGGGGCCGGGGCCGGGGTCAACAAATTAGTCATGGCCGGGGCCGGGCCGGGGCCGGGGTTATCAAATTTACCACGGCCGGGGCCGGGGCCGAGGTTCAGACCGTGTCAGGACGTGACACGACGACGTAATGCATAACGCCGGTTAGTGGCTCAATGCATGTTGAATTACGGGTGCGGTTGGGTGTGTATTTATGTCAAGTCAATAAAGTTTTGTAGACTTGCAGTTGCTCTGCTTGTTGAATTGATTAATACAGAAACAATTATAGTAATTGAATATACCGGATGAATTTTATTGTATGCAATATCAATATACTGATTTAATTTAAAAATATTTTCGTTTTAGACGTGTGAGAAACGCTGTGTTTTTGGCCGACCCATCTGCACTTCGTAAATAATTTTTTTGTGACTTGCATTCTCTCACATTTTTAAGTTTTAATTCGGGCTGATGTCGCTCTCTTAATCCTAAACGTGCGTATTGAGCACTTCAATGTTGTAAGTTACATCGGTGAACCCAGTAGCAAGTCTATATGAATGACCCACGTTAGCACAACTCACGAATTTATAGACCGACCGGGGCCCCGGCCCCGGCCCCGGCCAACCCCGGCCATTTTGGCTGACCCCGGCCCCGGCCCCGGCAAGCCCCGACAATTTTTGCAGACCCCGGCCTCGGCCCCGGCAAGCCCCGACAATTTTTGCAGACCCCGGCCCCGGCCGGCCCCGGCAAAATAGTGCCCTAAACCGGGGTTTTGGCCGGGGTTTTTAGTTTTTTACTCCACCTTTTTCACTTCAAATTAATCCAAGTCAAGGTCAATTTACTCCAAGATAAGTTCAATTTAATCCAAGTCAGATTAAAATTAATCCGAGTCAGGTTCAAATTAATCCGAGTCAAGTTCAAATTAATGCAAGTCAAATTCAAATTAAACGTGCTGAGTATCCAGCATCAGGAGGCAGAGTGTGATGCAGATCTTTGAACGGAGTAACACATAGAAATGAATTATAAAAACTTCGTATTAACTATTCATTAATTTTTTTTCAATTTTACACTAATGGCAGTGTGCATCCACTCAAATATTTATGTTCAAAGACAATTTTATGTTACACACGCACATACGCATAGTAGTATCGAGGATTTAATTACTCATACAAATATTTATATGCGTTAAATTTCGTTCGTATGCATGCAACTACGAAAGATTACCAATTGATGATATGTAGATTTAACCTTTAAAAGAAATGTAGCAACGAAGTCTGTTTTTGGTTGTTCAAACGCTTTTTGTAAAAACAGGTTTCAACTTTTTTCACCGGTCGAGATGATATATTTGCCTAGGCCTATTCATTTGAAGGGATGGCCCAATTTTTATTGCTATTAGAGAATTGTATCTTTGTAGTAATGTACTCATATAAATTGTAATCAAATGGTATCGTACATAAGTACTCAGGGAATCTCATTTGCTCATTTCTTTTAAAGGGTAAATCTACACATCGTCCAGTGGCAATCATTTGTAATTGCATGCACATTTGATTTCCAAAATGTGAAGAAGTGGAATTTCAGGCATGTAAATCTTTATATGAGTGTAAATAAATCCTCGATACTATGTGTATCTGTAACATAAAAGTAGCTATGAACATAATTATTTGAATGGATGCATACTACCATCAATTTAGAATTATAAAACAACTTTAATGTGTAGTATAATAGGAAGTTTTTATAATTGTCTTCTAACTGTTACTCCGCCCAAAGATCTGAATCACACTCTGCCTCCTGATGCTGGATACTTTGTACATTTTACGACTGCTTGTTTTAACACTGCAGAAATTTTATGTATTCCTTGCTTGAAAGGAAAAACGTTTTTCTTGCTCATCACATCCAACAGATACATTTTTACTCCAAAAAAACTCTCAAATTAACGAGGGATTTATGTAAATTCTAAATTCAACTTGGAGCTTGATTAATTTGAACTTGATTTGAATTAATTTAAACTTGACTTGGATTAATTTTAACTTGACTTGGTCTAATTTGAACTTTCCTTGGATTGATATGAACTTGATTTGGATTCATATGAACTTGACGTGGATTCAATTTAGTTTGAACTTGACTTGGATTAATTTTAACTTGACTTGGATTGATATGAATTTGATTTGGATTAATTTGAACTTGACTTGGATTAAATGGAAGTTGATTTAGATTAATTTGAACTTGACTTGGATTAATTTGAACTTGACTTGGACTAATAGTTTGAAGTGAATAAAGCGTAGTGTGCCCGGCTACCCGCACGTGAAAAATTCATCATTCTCGAGACTGGAAATCATCATCAGCAAAAAAAACAAATTTAAGTGAAAAGACATGAAATGAATTACATTGATGATAAATTGAAAAAATAACCCTAAAAACTACCGCTTAACGCTTGATAACGGAAAAGAACTAAAGTGGTTGTTTAGAATTGGAATAATTTTTAGAATGAATTAAGACTCTAAAATTCTGAAATCGGTGGCAAATTAAGATCTGGTGAGGATTTTAAAATCTAGTCTTCGTACTCAGCTGCTAAGCGGCCCATACACGATCAATTATACTGCGCAACATCATTGTCAATACCCTCAATTGTCAATTAAATTGACCGTGTATGGGCGATATTGAGGACTTGCGCGACTGTATTGAGTAAATCAAGTTCCGCTTGATATCTTTTGCGCAAGTCTCTAGCATTGCGCAATTATTTGACTGTGTATGCTGCCCTTCAATGGTATTGTGCAAGCTAAAATATTTTCTGTTTCACATTGAGTAAGTAGCCTACAATTATAATGTATGGAATAGAAGACAGGCAATTCGTATTTGAAGGTTTACAAGTTCATAAAACTTCACCACTTTTATCGAAAGTAAAATGTGATAGTTACTCAAACAGGCCGAAGAAAGATGCAGTATATGCTGTCTTTGTTGAAAACTTCCAGGACAAATACTCAAATTCCATGAGAGGAGTTATAAAAAAAGATAATAGCATATAGGACCAACTATCGCAAAGAACTCAGAACAGTTTTGGATTTAGAAATATCTGGCGCTGGAGCGGACCAGGTATATCAGCCAACTTTGTAGCAGAACAAACTGCCTTTTTTACGCATGTATATTGATCGTGTGCGGCTAACTGAAAGTTGTCAATTACGTTGTGCAAGCCAGACTTGCACAATACAATTGATCGTGTATGTGCCGCTTTAGGGATCATTGAGAGCATTGTAATAGCCCATTTGACATCAGTGATTTTAAAATTCTTACCAGATTTGAATTTGCCACCGATTCGATAATTTTGGAGTCTTTACTATTTATTCATTTTCAAATATAAACCGATTGCAGATAACCAGCTTAGTTGTTTTCCGTTATCAAAAGTTAACTAGCATTTTTTAAGTTTTTTTCAATTGATCATCAATCTAAATCATTGCATGTCTTTTTAGGTGAATTTGTTTTTTGCTGAAGATGAACGAATGGTCTAAACGTCATATTTTATGTTTACTTGTAATTTTTACTTAGAGTAAGTATTTTATATGGTATTTTTATTTACCTCCTTTTTACTCAAGATTAGGAAGCCTCCCGATAACTTTTTAACAATTTTGAGTATGTAAGTGACATGAATCAGCTCTGTTAGGCCGTTGACGCAGTTGGCGTTTTGTTTTTGATTGGATTTTTCACCGTTGCGGCCGTACCAGAAGCAGCGCGTAGGATTTGATTGTTTCGGACACATTGAGCTGAAAAATTAACATTGGTAACATTACAGTACTGCCATCGGCTTGTTTGTGGAGTGTGTTTGCGCGCGTCTGTTTGTTAGGTTCCCATGTGTAAATGTATGGATGTATGTACTGGTATAATGGTGGGTGAATGAGCCGATGGGAATGATCGTTTTTACTGTAGTTGAATCATCAGTAGGATTAAAGTTTTATAGATGTTTGTATGCTATAAATTTATTTTTTATATAGTTTTTTAACATGTATGAACTTTATGTAGTTTGAGTTTTTTCATCTTTTTGACCTTTTTGTATGTTTTTCTGCACTGAAGATGGAACTGAAATATTTCGAAACGTTTGCCATTAAAATAAATAAATAGATATGTATATTTGTACGTTGGTTCTCCTTTTTATCTTACGCGTGAGATTCCCTAAGAATCGACCCATTGGAAATATATCATGATTTTTTGCTGTACCGCAGAAACAATCACTTAACAACTTTTACGAGCGTGAAAGGGAGAAACACCAAGCAAGACGGACTAACCAATGTCATTTATTCAATGAAATTTCCATTGTAATAAGATAGGAGAAATTATGAACAGTAAAACCCTAAATCTATTTATGAAATTATTTGTTTAAGGAAACACTTTGTATTTTATTGTATAAGAATTTTCGACGGGTACTATGCACTCGTAATATTAGAACTTCATTTTTGAACTTCTGTTGCCTATTTAAAATTAGAAGAAAAAATAAATTGGGGTAAACATATGTACACATTGCAACACATACAAACATTGAGAAATAAAATAGTCATACTATAGATTGTGAATAGGTAGAGTTTAAGTCGCAAAATTATGAAGATGTGCAGTCGCAGTTAGAGCCGGAATCGTTCGTGTAGACCATTGGTTCCCAACCTGGGGGTAAATAACCCCCTGGGGGTAATTTAGCAATTTTTCGGGGGTAATGGAGGGGTGATAGAAAAATGTAAATGCTTCAAATATGCAACTCCAACCATCTCACTGATGCTCTTGACATATCGGTAAGTCATTAGAGATGCAAAATGTACTAATACAATAAGTAAAATACATTTTCTCTAGTGTTTTAGTTTAGCCATATATATATTAATGTTGACAACATTTTGTGAAAGGGGTAACATGCTTAATGTGGCATGCTAAATTGGGTAACAAGCTGAAAAAGGTTGGGAACCACTGGTGTAGACAAATCAGATCGGAAACGAAACTCCGAGTGTGTCACCGGCATGAGGAATACCATGCATTTATTTAGTCGTGAGCATTCTTCACTTCATCGTACGACTTCCACAATTTCGCTCTCTCGCTCTATCTCTCCCCTCCCTCACTCCCTCCTTCTGTCTCTTCGTTTCCCTCCCTCTCGCTTTCTCTTTACGCTTGATACACCGAAGACTCACAAATGAAGACCGTTCTTAAAGCTGTACGTTACTAGTGTTCTGTCCTTTTCCTCTTCAGCGCCAATGCAAGACTCTCCCAGACCCCCCTGCAGGGGCGGTCCCTCTGAATGAATTCTTCCACGCCGAATTTGCAGCAGCAGCAGTAGCTACGAAGAAATCATCATATGTGAGTTCCTATAATCTATAGAGCTTGGAGAATTGTTTACTTATATATGTAAATAAGTGTTAACAATTGTACCAATGATGGACTCCAAAATGAGCAATACAAATGTTTCTTTGATTACAATCCCACTTTTGTACATCCATTGCAGATAGCTGAAAATGAGTACGAAAGTAACGACGGCGAGGAAAGTGAAGAGCACTCCTACCGCTCAAAAAATTCCGACGACGACTTCCAGAATAGAATCTCGGAAAATGAGTACGAGAGTAACGACGGCGAGGAAAGTGAAGAGCACTCCTACCGCTCAAAAAATTCCGACGACGACTTCCAGAATAGAATCTCGGAAAATGAGTACGAGAGTAACGACGGCGAGGAAAGTGAAGAGCACTCCTACCGCTCAAAAAATTCCGACGACGACTTCCAGAATAAAATCTCGGAAAATGAGTACGAGAGTAACGACGGCGAGGAAAGTGAAGAGCACTCCTACCGCTCAAAAAATTCCGACGACGACTTCCAGAATAGAATCTCGGAAAATGAGTACGAGAGTAACGACGGCGAGGAAAGTGAAGAGCACTCCTACCGCTCAAAAAATTCCGACGACGACTTCCAGAATAGAATCTCGGAAAATGAGTACGAGAGTAACGACGGCGAGGAAAGTGAAGAGCACTCCTACCGCTCAAAAAATTCCGACGACGACTTTCAGTATGAAATGTCCTCCGGAAAATGCGAACGAAAGTACGAAAGTACGACAGATAACGTTTTTATGGAATGGCAACTAGCAGCGCAAAGAAGAACCGTCGAAGAAAATTTCGAAAGCTTCATGACAGCAAAGAAAAATAAGATTTATCGTTTGAAAGAACGGTTTAGTGTAAGGCTTCACGGTTGCAATAATAAACATATTTATGAACGAGGACATGAAAGGCACATTGCTCTGTTGAAAGGCATAGCAAATCTCAACCAAGAGTGTGATTGCACATTTTATAAGAGAAAATTATATCCGAGCTCCCTTCTTGCAGGACGACCCTTGTTCAGTTTCCTAGTTCGCTGCCAAGACCCGCTCTGCGGCCTCAAGCAAAAAATTGTCTGTTTCAACGGGCAGGAAGAAATAGCGGGAAGATGTACAGTGTTCTTGTTAGAAGCAAAGGAAGCGAATATTAATCATAAAATGAGTAAGAGACAGGCAAAAGTTGAGGAAAAACAACGCATTGGACAGGCTGTCTTACTGGAAGGCGCGGCGAGTGTTTACTATAAACAATTTGCCAATACGGGAAATGGTACGGATACCACGAAAATTTCGTCCCTCGATCGTGTCAGGAAACTTGGACAGATGGAGAAGAACCGCAATAAACTTGCTAAGGATGACAAGTCGGACTTAGAGTTAACCATCCAAGGCTTGAAAGCCTCTGACAAGGCCAACCAAAAAATTATCCCCACTTTTGTGCAAGAATACGATACGATCAACTCGAAAATAATACTTCAGACCGAAGAAGAGCTGCGCGAGCTTGCCAGAACCCCGGATGCCACTCTCCATTTGGATTCCACTGGAGGAATCGTACAAGGTGACGAATCGAACAAATACCTCTATCATGCAGCAGTTTTTCAAAGAAAAAAAGGTGATTCGCCATTATCAGCCATCTCTATGGTATGTCAAAAAAGTTCTACAAGCTACATCGAAGGTATGCTCGCAATCCTCGTACAGAACTATAGAGAAGTCAACGGCAAAGACTTCAAACCGAAGTGCATAGTAGTCGACCACAGTTTCGCATACTTACATGCGATCACTGCTGCCCTGAAATTGGGCGAACTACCATCTTATCTTGACCGCCTGTGGATGACTCCCGATCAGGCGGAGCTCAATTATACACAGGTGAAGCTTTGCCACGCGCATTTTATGAAGACAATTGCTGGCAAATCTAAGAAGTTCTTCCCAAAACTGAAGCCTCAGAAACGCAGTATAATAAACCAGTATTTTGCCGATATGGCGCAAGCTCCTTCAAAACAGCATATCTACGCAATCTTTAGGAACCTTTGCCAACTTATGCTCACTCCTTTCCTTGGAGAGGGAATTGAACATCTCATGAGTAGGGATGTTTCCATCGACGTTGACCCTGACGATGTCGAGCCTACTAACGCAATGATAGTAGAAGACACCGGGAGATACCGCGATAAGTGTGCCGTGGGTAAGAAATTCGTGGCTATCGCGGCAGACGTTCAAAAAAACATGACTATTGAAGGAAAAATCCCTAATCCTTTGTATTCCCCTGAGATGCTGGAGGACGTATTGACGTTTTCCATGCCATTCACTCCACTCTGGTGTGGAGTGCATGGTGGAACTAAGACAAATGGATTAGTAGAAGGGTGGCATAAAATTGTGAAGCATGATATACTTCAAGGAGATCGAAAAACACTAGCAGAGTTCATTCGTACTATGAAGACACAAGCGGAGGGTAGAGCGAAAGAAGCATCACTCGATTACAAGGAACGCAATAAGAAGGCCGTGAAAGAAGTGAAAGAAGGCGAAAACGAGTATGAAGAGCGCTGGGGGGGAAAGCGATCAAAGCGATCTCGGCCACAATCTGTAACTGAGAAAGCTCGAGAGAAATTCAATAAAATTCTGCAGGGTCGACCCCAAGAGGGTACTAAGACGATCAAAACGAAATTGAAAAGTGTCCATTCAATTTTGAAACTTCAAACAATCCGTGTTAGTAGAGCGCTTTCGATTTCTCCCCAAAAAAAGACTGCACAAAAAAAAGTGAAATTCACCAATGACACGCAACACGAAAGCATTGTACAAAACCTGGCCCCTGTATTCTCTCTTGATAATCGAAGTAAATGCATTACAGGAAAACAAGGTTCTGATACATGTCTTAGCACTCAGCAGGGAATACTAACAGTTGATCTCATCTCCGAGCTTCCTAATGCGAAACAAAATGAAGGAAAAATATCTAGCATTAAGTGTGAATCCTATACGGATCATGAGCAAAAAACAAATACAAAAGACCTCCTATGTGTCGGGACTTGTGAATCGGAAGACAGAAGTACATTAAGCAAGATTTGGTGGCTCAAAGATTTGAACCTGGAAACTAAACACAAACAAAATATCATGAAACGAACCAGTTGGCTTTCGAGTGACGAGATTGAACCCTTTTGTATTCTTATTCGCAGGGAGAACCAACAATACAGAGTTCACTCCCCCCTCACGGTTTTCCAACCGAACCCGCTGAGTTGTCACGCAGAGCTGTTTGTGCAAATATTAAATACCTCGTATTTGCAATGTGCGGTAAAGGTCCGTGAAGAAGGTTACAAAAAAGCTAGCGACACCGGAAGTCATTGGATCGTCGTGACTAACGCACTGTGTCGCGACCGCCGAGCTGAAGAAGGCGTAGCGCGCGTCCAGTACCTGTGCTCTTTGAATGGTAATCCCAGTTATGATGTGATAAAGTACTTGAGAAATTTATACGCGAACGTGAAGAACATAAGACACATTCTGATAGAGTGTCTAGGAGTACAACACCAAGAGGATGGAGCGAGTTGCGGTCCATTCTCACTGGCATTTATGACGTCCGTGGTAAATGGAGAAAACCCGTGCCTCGTCACATATGTGAAGGAGGAAATGCGTTCCCATATCATAGAGTGCCTTCAAGGCCGCTCTATAACACCCTTCCCTTCGTTGATAAAAGGCAAAAATTTCACGATGAAAGGGGGGGAACCAACTGGACTGCACGGACCCGAAGTTATTACCCGTCAAACAATTAGCCTAGAATAATAACTTGGATGTCTCCAAAAGCGTAGCTTATTTCGTGCGGCTATTACAACTATCTTATGAGATTCCTTCAAATGAGCGAGAGTAGTAAAATTATGAATCTTAATTTTTATTTATTGTATAGTCACATCAAATGTCCTAAGTTGCAAGTTCATCCATCAGTGTCTCGTGAATACAAGCCGCTTCCCGAGCATATAAAAACCAAAAGAGCTAGAGAATGTAATGGGAAGGAAATATTTCACTTCACATCGCATATCTTTGTTCATTTGCCTGCAAAGTGCAGTTCATTTAGAAACCATAATTAGGTTCATAAATCACCCATGCGTATAATCTTTTTACCTATTTCTTGTTGTGATATAAATTTACTACGGTGCCTGTATTTGCTCCCACGTACCCATGTCTGTCTGTTCTTTGTTAATGCGAATCCTGCGAGGATGAAGTTGTTGTTCTGAAACTGTAGCTTGATTTCCATGAAAATCCTGTTCGAAGATTAGCAATGAACTCATTTTCACGTTCACTAAGTCATTAAAATTTATAACAAAATTATTTCTGTCGACTATATGAGGAAGAAAACCGTCACTTCGATATAGCAGGACGGGCGACTGCGAGTTTTATCAAAGTTTCTTGGCTTGTGTTTTTCTATATGATTTTTGGTCATTTTTGTGTTTGACATGACTGCAAAGAAAAGAATGATACGTATGCAATGTCAGCATACGTTTCTGGAAACAAATTTTAATGCCATCTATAAGATGAGCAAGCTATGAAATTCATTGTGCAGGCTTTTAAGTGTGTGCTTGTTTCTTGATGTGCGACGTTTAGTATAGCTCATTTTTGGCTAACCTTGTTTCTAAGTATTGTAGTAGCGTTTTGTGAAATAATTGTTTTAGAAAGATTGTATGATTTCATAAAATACTGGCACCTAATAAATGAGGCGTAATTCGTATACAAACATGTTTACGTAGCAGGATCTGAGGAACCGTAGACAACTGCAACTTTCCATTTTTAAGCATGGAATGAATCTACTTTTTTTTTAAATAAAGGCTGAGAGCGGCCCAAATTTTAGCCTCACTATTACGGCCAGCTGATTTCTGCTAGCTTGCCTATATAGTGGGGTTAGAAATAAAGCCTACTCACAACACGAGAAGAAAACTGGATTTTAAACATTTACAACGACGAGCTTCGGAAAACGAGCGGCAGATATGAAAACGGACACGCGATCAACTCGTCTCGGATGTTGAAGGAAGGAAGAAATTTTAATTTCGTCGTCAATGACCAGTGCTATTTGAAGTTCGAAGGTGCGATAGTTTAGAAATTCGACTCAGCGGAAAATGAAACTTATTGGGCCGACTTCCGTGCCTACGTGCTGTACTCTCATTTATATGCAAGCAATCTGCGACTCCTGAATGAAGGACTTCAGTTAGTTGGAACTTGTGCGATATTTCAAATATTGAACCGTAAAGTAGTGATTCTCTAGGATAGTCTTCAATATTTAAAATATCATGCATTTGCTGATAATGAAGAAACAAGAAAATATTCACTGAAACATCAAAATATTAGAAACATGAAAATATTCACTGGATTCCAAAGTAAAACGTATGTGATAACGATGGATAGTCATGCAAAAAGTCATGCGCAGCGATGGGATTTGAACCCGTGACACCTTGACTTGACGTAAGGGAACTTGGTCATGCGAGCACCGAAAGTTGGTTTGGTAAGTTCTTTCTCATTTTTTAATGAACAGGCAGAGCACAACAGAGGTATTTATAATCACTTCCCTAAATGCATATGTTTCGGAAATTGATACAAAGTTCACAGTTGTATTTTCACTTGAACACTTTTGTAAGTATAGGTAGGCCTATGTGTAGAAGAGAACAAGAAAACTATCACTAGATGTACAAAACTATCAAGCTATAAAATTCTTTCAGTTCGAAAACCTTTATTGTATTTTATTGATGAACCATATTCAACAACTGAAGAACAGGTCAAGAAGGTAACCTGGGGATCAGGTATTGACGACAGTGCACCGGGTGTAACGTGTGATGTTGCTTGCAACTGAGTATGTATGCGAGAGGTCCCATAATTGTACAAACTTTCTGGATTAATGAACAAATTTGCAGTGTTCCCTTAAAAACAGGACAATCAAATTGCACCACTCGTCTTACAGGATATATTCAATGATATTGTGCATATGCATAAAGCACTTTGCATATTACACCTGTTATAGTGTATATGCGTAATCGCATATGTGATTTTGCATATGCACAAGATAATTTCTTGCATTGCATAAAACATTCTGCATATCTCTTTGAGTGCATATATGCAAGTTATGCAATTGCACAGCTCTACTTATAATATTGCCTCACAAAAGTCTACATGAGTAAGAAAAACATGAAAATGATCATTCTCAACTGAGAAAAAAATTTGTCACCTCCGGGATTCGAAGAGGCACGATGTTGGTTGAGTGTGCCTAGAAAGACATGGCTATGGACCAGCATTCGAACAGCACGTCATAACTTAGGTGAGCGCGGCATTTGCGAGCGCGAATTATCGGGCTAGGAGAAGGTGGAGAAACCTTGCTCTCTGTCATCCCTCAGGGAGCGTATGACAGTTTTATTATACACTCTCCGTTGCAGAATGAATTGATGTTTAAAATGAAACCAATTTCAAGTTTTTAGGTGCAATAGTTTAGGAATAAATGATGGCGGAAAATGATGTTAATCGAGAACACCGGCCGACCATTGCGAGCGTATGAAAACTTCCATCCATGCCTCGCCATAAAACGTTTGAGAGTTGTATTATACACTCTCCGTTGCAGAATGAATTGATGTTTAAAATGACACCAATTTCAAATTTTTAGGTGCAATAGTTTAGGAATAAATGATGGCGGAAAATGGGGTTAATCGAGAAAATCGGCCGACCATTGCGAGCGTATGAAAACTTCCATCCATGCCTCGCCAAGAAACGTTTGAGAGTTTTATTATACACTCTCCGTTGCAGAATGAATTGATGTTTAAAATGACACCAATTTCAAATTTTTAGGTGCAATAGTTTAGGAATAAATGATGGCGGAAAATGGGGTTAATCGAGAAAATCGGCCGACCATTGCGAGCGCATGAAAACTTCCATCCATGCTTCGCCAAGAAACGTTTGAGAGTTTTATTATACACTCTCCGTTGCAGAATGAATTGATGTTTAAAATGAAACCAATTTCAAATTTTTAGGTGCAATAGTTTAGGAATAAATGATGGCGGAAAATGAAGTTAATCGAGAAAATCGGCCGACTACTGAGGGGTCACGAGAGCCACGCTTCCTGCCGCCCACGGGGGCGTAAAAAATTATTTAAATACATAAAAATGTTGTACTCATCACAAGCAGTAATTTGGTTATAATTTCAAGATTGTACGTCTTATAGTTCAGAAATTACCCTTTTTGTTAGGGTAACTCGGTAAGGATCTAAGATGGGTTCTCTGAAATGGCGCGCCGGTGCTTTACTGTCCTTTTTTGTTTTATGTGCCTCAGTAGGTATGGAAAATATATTGTTTTCCTATTTCTGTGCTTACGTTTAGTACGTTTATTCTGACGACCGCAAAAATTCGCGTTTCCATTCTCTCTTTCCCTCCGTTTCTTCAACGTTATTGATCGATTGAGTAGGTAGAAAAATAATTTTCCTCACCTGCTTTAATTTTGTGCCTACGCAAATTGCCGCATACCGCATAATTTTTTTTTCTCGTTTCCAATTTCATATTCCCTTTCCTCCTGTTTCAACTTAATTTGAATGATTGAGTAGGTAAAGAATTAACGCAAACCCTTGCCACTTAATTCCAAGTCATAGGCACTGATATCTTAATTGCGCACCCCTAAAGAGATTGCTAGCATGCCTGACTCAGATAATGAAGATCGAGCCCCCACAAAACCCATTAGGCTCCCTCCCTTCATTCCGGAGGACGCCCACACCTGGTTCCAACAGTGTGAGGCAATGTTTAGGTATCATAGAGTTACTAGTAACACTGATCAATTCTACGCCCTTGTGTCCGCAGCCCCCACAAAATTGTTGAATGATTCAAATCAATTGCTCGAAAGCCCTCCCGCCGTTGATCCGTACGGCACCTTAAAAAGAAAGATTCTGCAGAAGTTGCAGATGTCCGATGCGGACAAATTTCGTAGTTTGGTAGACGCCTCAGCAATTCCATCTGTCTCTAGCTCTTTCTCTCCCACTTCGCTAGTGAAAGAACTGCGAAAACTCGCTACGGGTGTTGCCGTAGCTGAGGGATTCCTGAAGGAAGTTTTCATGACTAAGCTTCCACAAAACGTGCGCCCATTTCTATCGCTAGCAGGCCCCGATCAAACGCTGGAAAAGCTAGCGGAGTCCACCGAGACGGTGATGCGCAACATCAATTCGCCACAAGCACCGCAAGTTGCGTCCCTGAATGCAGCTGCTGCAAATTTTAGCCCCATAAATACCCAGAATCAATCCTCAGCCACAATAGATAAGTTGCAGCAAGACATCGCTGAGATAAAGCAAGCTCTCCAGAATTGCCAGTTAGGTCAGAGTGGCCAGAGCGTAGCTCACATTCAGCAAGGCCCAGGGAGATTCCAAAGCCACCAAAATGCCTACGACTATCCTTATGACTATCCCTCCAACTATCATCCTTTTCCTCCTCCTCAACGCTTTGATAGAGGTAGATCTTATGATAGGTCAAATCAAGACCGTCGCTTTCGGTCGTGCTCTCGTGATGCCGGTAGCAATTTATGCTGGTATCACACAAAGTATGGTGACCAAGCACGAAAGTGCGGGTCCCGTTTTTGTCCTCGCTATACCGAAATGACTTCGGGAAACGCCAACAGCAACGCATAGTAGCGAGTACTGCGTTGCCTCATTCCCAGACTACTCGCCTCTTGACCATCCTTGATCCCACAACCAAATACCGATTTTTAATAGACACTGGCTCCAGTGTGTCAATTATCCCAGCCACGGTGAAAGACAAAAACAACCCATTGTTGGCGACATTACGCGCCGCAAACGGCACGCCAATTCCTTGTTACGGTGAAAGAGTATTAGAGTGCAGTCTGGGATTGAGGCGAAACTTTCGTTTCACATTCCTGATCGCGGAAGTACAAGAGCCCATAATAGGTGCTGATTTTCTAGCCAAGTTTGGCATACTTGTAGATGTTAAAAACCGTAGAATTAGGGACGAGGAGACACAGATCTCAATTCCCGCTTGTAGCATAACTAGAGCTAATGTCTTGCATTCTTTCTCTATCGCCTTAAAGGAAGAGTGCATGTTTGAGCAATTACTAAAAGATTTTCCTGCATTGACAAATTCTAACTTAGTTTCTACAAAAATGCAGACCAGCACAAAGCACTTCATAGAGACGCAAGGTCCGCCGGTTTACTCCCGTGCAAGGCGATTGCCGCCTGACCGATTGGCGTTAGCCAAGAAAGAATTCGCGCGCATGCTCGAAAATGGCATTATCCGCAGTTCCAAAAGTCCTTGGGCTAGCCCTCTTTTGCTAGTACCCAAGGCTAACGGTGAATTCAGACCGTGCGGGGATTTCCGCAGGTTGAATGCCGTTACTCTACCTGATCGCTACCCTATTCCTTACCTTCATGATTTCAGTGCTAATTTAGAGGGAGCTCAAATTTTCTCAAAGATAGACCTTCAGCACGCCTTTCATCAAATTCCACTTGAGGAAAGCGCAATTGAGAAGACCGCGGTAATCACTCCGTTCGGTCTCTTTGAGTTCCTAAAAATGCCATATGGCTTGAGGAACGCTCCTCAAACGTTCCAAAGGCACATGGCTGAAATTTTCTCTGATCTCACTTTCGCCTATGTCTATCTAGACGACATCCTAGTGGCATCCACAACCCCGGAGTTGCACAAAGACCACCTTAGGGTCGTTTTTCAAAGACTGTCCGACAATGGACTCCTCGTAAATCCTGCAAAATGTGAGCTCGGAAAGCCATCACTGATTTACTTAGGTCATGAAATCTCTAGCCTAGGTCTAAAACCTTTGCCTTCCAAAGTAGAAGTGATCAAAAACTTTCCTCTTCCACAGACCCAGAAGGAACTAAGAAGGTTCCTGGGTTCTGTTAACTTCTATCATCGTTTCATTCGCAACTGTGCTCAAACTTTAGCGCCCTTGTCTGACCTCCTCGAACCGAAACGAAAAGGCAAATCTATTGAGGTAAAATGGACGGAAGAAGCGCGTAATGCTTTTGAGGAAATAAAACACAAGTTAGCTTCCGCGACTGAATTATCCTACCCTATTGCTAATGCTGATTTTAGTCTAGTAGTGGACGCTTCCAGTACTGCTGTAGGTGCTGTTTTGCAACAACAAGTAGGTACTAACATCTCTCCTCTTGCTTTCTTTTCAAAAAAGCTGTCGCCCACTGAGCGTGCTTATAGCGCGTTCGGTAGGGAACTTCTTGCTATCTACTTGTCTGTGAGACACTTTCGCTATGCTCTAGAGGCGAGGGAGTTTGTGATCTACACAGATCACAAACCTCTGACCTCAGCGATCAAGATGCCTTCTGAAAGACATTCCCCGAGAGAAGCGCGGCATTTGTCGTTTATAAGTCAGTTTACCACTGACATCCGTTTCATAAAAGGGTTGGACAATACTGTCGCTGATTGTCTATCGCGCATAAATACTGTCCAAACCAGTGGTGAAATCACTTTCGGCAACATTGAAAGCGCGCAGAAGGAGGATCCTGAACTTCAGGACCTTCTCAAACCTTCTAACACTTCCTCTCTGAAGTTAACCTTGGTTGATGGCGTGTACCGTGATGCCGAGCGACCTGCTCGTTTGTTTCTTCCCGCGACTCTCCGCAGAGTAGCTGTCCTCCACTATCATTCCTTCTCACACCCTGGTATTAACCGTACATTGCGTTTGATTTCTGATCATTACGTCTGGCCAGCGATGCGTAAGGAGGTCAAGCAAATTGTGCAAAATTGCCATGCGTGTCAGAGTAGTAAAGTGGTGAAACACAACCGTGCAGCGCTGCAGAGAGTTGCATTCACAGGTCACAAGTTCGACTCTGTACACCTAGATTTGGTGGGTCCTTTGCCTTTATCGCGCGGTCATTCTTATTTGTTGACCATCATTGATAGGTTCACACGTTGGGTTGAGGCTGTTCCTCTTCCTGATATCCAAACTGAGACTGTAGCGCGCGCCTTCATGTCCAACTGGATCTCCAGATTTGGTGTTCCCTTACGCGTCACGCATGACCGGGGATCACAATTTACCTCCAAATTTTGGAGTGAGCTTAGCACTGCTTTAGGGTGTGAAAACGTAAATACTACTGCTTATCATCCACAGTCAAATGGACTTATTGAGAGAGTCCACAGAGATTTAAAGTCGGCATTACGTTGCCTAAACTGCAGCAATGATTGGACTGACAGACTTCCATTAGTATTGTTGAGCATTCGCAATCTGTACCGACAAGATCAGCAGTGCACAGCAGCAGAGATGCTATATGGTCAAACACTTCGTCTCCCCGGCGACATTGTTGACCCAAAACCTTTGCCTGAATTTTCATCCGCTGACCGTTCCGCATATGTAACCTGCCTCAAAGATTGCATGCGCCAGATCAAGTATGTGGCTCCGCGAATGCCTCAGACTGAGGACAAACTGGATCCTGCCTTGCAGGACTGCACACATGTGTACGTCCGAAACGACGCCATTAAACCTACACTCACGCGCCCCTATGATGGCCCATTCAAAATAATCAAACGCACGCCCAAGTATTTTGTCCTGGAAAGATCGGGTTCACACGACCCCGTGAGCATTGATCGATTAAAAGTCGCGTACACTTCCGATCATAGTGTAACTTCTAACTCATCATTCTCTCCACAGAATTCCCCTTCCACTGAGACTCGTTCATATCTACCATCTCAGTTTCCTCAGTTGGCTGCATTATTGCCTAGTCAACTTGAGTGTAATCCTTTCTATGTGCCTATACATTCAAACCCTATCTCTAAGCCTGTCGTAGATTCTAATTCTAGCCCTCTTACTGAAACAGCGACAAGTCTGGATAGGCCAGACGAGCCCGCTGCAGTAACTCGTGTTCCTAGAACTCTTGCCGATCTAAATTTGCAGACCCGTTTGGTGAAACTTCCCCGCTCAGTAACATTTTCCACCTGCCGAACCCGGCAGGGTCGCGTAGTTAGACCTCCTTCCCGCTACAAATAATTGCAGCGGGTGGACCTTTCGGTCTGCGCCTTGGGGGGTAATGTAGCATATCGCTACAAAGCGTAAGAATTATGAATTTTCCCTTTCGCACTTAAATAAAATTAATCATTGGCGTTAAAAATCTTACTATAATTTATTATTAATTATTTTCTACTTCTAATTCGTAATCATTGAAGTTTTTGTGTAAATACATGAGAGATCAAATAATCATTCGACATTTCGAGTTTAAAGCAGCCCGATACGGCAACATCGAAGAGCGTCACTTGAACTAGCTCAGTCTTGCTTGTGGCTTTAGCGTGCGAACATCATCTTGTAAGTGCAAGTGAAATTTAGGCTTAGAATAGAAAGAAACCGGGTAAAATTAAATGTGCCATGTGTTTCTTTTTCGTGTGATTGTGTTAAACTTAAAGAACTGCTCAGTGTCATAAACTCTCAAATAGTGTTAAGATTCTTAGACTAGCATGTGTTATCTAGAGTGCTAACTCGGTGATATAGAGTGAATATTGCGTGTCATTTCCAGATTCACGTGTTGAAATTTCATACTAGATATTCAGCTAACGTCATTGTTTCTTTTTACGGCAAAACTTATATTGTGGTTGCCAGTATCATATCGAGAATTACTCATAAAAACTGACTCGTGAACGCACGCGGCTAAATCGCCGGCGTTCTTTGTCGATAGGTGTCTTTGTTGTTTTCAATGGCGGAGCAGATACTGCCGTTTTCCGTTACTACGCCGTGACCATAACTGCACTATAAGCATGTGTTATAATAGTATCTTCTTTTTTTTACAAGGCGTACTTGCAGTAGTTTCTCTTAAATAATGTTTCAACGCGAAATAATAATTAAAGACGTCTCCTAATAATCTCGTATGTGTACAAATTACGAAGGTTATTCATGTCTATACTTGCTAAAGTTTTGAGTCGTCTTTTTTATAGCTCATACTCCTTGAACCTTGCGTAATCGCACTCATTTCAATTTAAATCATTTTAATAACAATTTAATTTCATTCTGCTCATTCTTGTGACAAAAATACCCACTACCATTTGCCTTTCACCAGTGCGCACAAATTATGCCGGCGGCTTTGGCGAATGCCGACGTGTAGAGCCGCCGGGTTATTCGCCGCACTGATCTTCATGTTTCATCTCGCGCACATTTCCTTTCCGCGCAAGCAAAAACGTTTAGTGCTTCCTTTTCTTATTATTGGGTATTATTCCTTACCATTTATTAATTGCACCTGATATTTACCCGTGATTTTCAGTAGGATTTATATCAAATGAAACCTTAGAATTTTTCTCTGTTATTTCTTGTACAAGTTATAGAGATGTTCTAGAGTACTTAAAGAAGCATTAATTCTCTTTATAGGAAATTCTTAATTGCTGTAATTCTTTTCTTCTGCTTCTTGAACCATGTCCTGTTAAGTCATGTGTTTTGAAATGGTTCCAGGGATTTGATCCCCGATTATGCTTTAGATAATCACCAATAGTATTACTAAAAATTCTTGAACTTTATGCCTTGTATTTAAAGCAGGAGCAGCTGTATAAGAGTTTTCTTAATGGCTTCTGTCCTATCTCTCCACTTTCGAGCTTGACGAGGAAGAGAACAAATGAAATTAACTAGAGTCAAATCTGTAGGAATTCTCGGATTCTGCCGTGTGGGAGTTTTATTATTATTTTATGATGTGGACTGTCAGTGGTGTTTCCTTGATGTCTCCTTGGACTGTTCATCCAGCTTTTTGGACTCCTTGCAGGACCTCCACGTCATCACACACACCACTTACAACATTCTCCCTGGGCCGCTTTTGGGATTTCTCTACTTGGATTAGATTTGGCTATGCTCAAAAACCTTCAGCCTTATATATTCCCTAATTACGGGCCTTAATTCTCAACTGCCTAAAATTACGGGCACAATTGAATTAGCCCCTCGATTGCCGAATTCAGCGTGCCTGGATCATAATTACTATTCAAACCAAGAGTCATCATCGCCATCAGGCTCGGCACCTTGATCAAACTCACCTGCTCCAAAATTAAGCAGGCTTTGCCCACACAAATAGCTACGCACCGATTGTTGTGCTTGTTTACAAATTGCCCTCAGTAAATATAATATTCTGAACACAATACACTTAAAAATCTCATCCACCGGCCGGAGCGACTGCCTCCGGACTGCGAAGTATCTTCAGTCAAGATCTGCAGGATCAAGTCTCGTCGATCCGCAGGATCAAGTCTCGGCGACCTTCCCGGCTTCTTCCAATAAAACCTTACAAAAAAAGCTGAGTCCAAAGAGCCTTATTATCCCTCTCATAATTTTTCCCAGATGCTTGTCGAGGTTTCGTGAGGACTGGCTATACCCCTCGGTCAGATCCAAACATGTACGTGTTATGGTGTAATAAGGTTGGCCTTTTTTGTGGCCTTTTTGATCAAAAGTGTGGCCTCATGTGGACTGGGACATCTGGCAACCATCGTGCGTTCTTGCGGCGTGCTGACCTGAAGACCGCCAGCAGCAGCAGCAGCAGCGATGACATGGAGACGGAAGACTACTACGCTAGCATTTGTGATGAGGAGGATGACACTGGGGGTCATCACAGGTCTACTAAGTCCAAGGCCGCTCATATTGTGCATGTGTGGCTGCAGGCCAATGGGACTGACAGTCTTTCAGACCCTGCCTTCAACAGCGAGAAGGTCCTTATCGACCTCTTTTTGAGGTACAACACGGCGATGCCGAGCAGCGCCGCGGTGGAGCGTTTGTTCTCCCTTGGAAAGGACATCATCAGGGCCAAGAGGAGCTGCCTCTCTAATGAAAACTTCAAAATTCTTATGTTTATGAAGGGGAACATGCTGTAAAACCTTGTCTAAATTTAGTTCTTTTACTTTAAACCGCAGTTTTTATTAATAGACAGGATAAACATTTATTACTTTTTCTAATAGTTTTCAAAGACTTCTATTTTTTTCAAAGATTTTTCTGTTTTCTAAGACAAAGATTGAAAAAAACATTTCGATTTGTTTTTTATTTAAAATACCAATATCGTTATCCCTAGTATCGGAATTTTGGATTTATCGATTTATCGGTTATCGTTTATCGGCGATAAATTTTTTGCCAATTATCGATTATCGATTATCGCCGATAAGGTTTTCATTATCGCTTTATCGGTTATCGTGATAACGTTTTTTCGTTCTCGTGCCCACCACTGCGGTTTCACTCTAGACGGGGTACGCTAAAACGAATTTGAGCCAATTTTCCATTTTCTGTTTTGTTTTCTTTCCAGTGTTAGGATCTGGCCGTGGGGTAAAGCCAGTCCTAAACAACCTCGATAAGCATTTGTAATAGACCATGAGAAAGGATAATAAGCACTCAGGAACTCAGCTTTTCGTTGGTAGTTTTTATTCTTGAGAAGAGCCGAAAAAGGATTGCCAAATCTTGCTCTTCTGAAGGACTCGGCTGACGATGGTTCGCAGTCCTGGCAGGCGGTAGGCTCCTGGAGAAATGCTGAAGCCGACCGCGTGTGTGTGTGTGGTTTAAAAATGATTTTAACCCAATGTTATAAAACTTGGAAACGACCCGAGGCGATTGTTAAGGGCAATTTAATTGAGTTGAGGCCAGGCAAGTAGTGTCACGTCGTACAAGACGTGAGGAAATTTGAAGAATTTTGATAAATTCATTGCGGCAACATTCTGCGGATCCGCGCTTCGTCCGCAAGAATGACGCCAACGTTTTATTTGTTTGAAGTGCGTGGGAGGAACAGGTTCCCGGATAATTTTAAGTTCTGCGTTGTTTAGGAAGTGAACTTGAGTGAGAAACTCATTCAATTTACGTGTTACCTCGCTAGCTATATTTTTCGGGTGTTTTCACACGGTGTAGCCAGTAAGCTGCAGTGTAATGCTGGGAATTAGTCAGGTTCTGGTTTAACGGTATTTTAGCTGAACACTGTGATTTTACTAATGAACTTTCCTATCTCTGTTTCACTGCTCTAAGTGATTTGTGTTGATGTCCAAACCTTTTGCTCAACAACATTTACATAATAGCCAAGCCATGTAAGCTATGTTGTCATATATAATATTGTAAACAGTGTCATGGGCAGTAAATGCAACATGGAGAGACTGACATTTCAATGCCTCTTAGTCTACACAGAGGATTACTTGAAGTTTATTGCATTTCATAGATTAACACAAGATAGCAAATTTTATATTTGCTTGATAATACAAACCAACCACTGCTTCACTATTGAAAGATTTGTGTACTGAAAATAAAAGCTATGGTGATTCTTCCATGGATTAGACATCAGTTGTTGATAAAAAAATTCATGGCACGTCGTGCCAGACTTGTACCAACTTGGGAACACGATTTTCTTGTCTTTGTATTATCTCTTGTCTTTTTATTATTTATAACATTCATTAATAGAAAGATGTGAACCAAGCAGATTAAATTTAGTCGATTGGCTTCTTACCTATGAGCTGTGCTGGGCAAGTTGCGCCCGTCAGCAAGGTGGAAGCCTAAAGTTACGGCATTCAGTAGACTGAGAATAGGCGCAGAAATTTGAGACCACTAGCTCATTTGATTTGTGTTTTCAAAGCGACGTCGACAAACGTGCTCTTGCCTCTCTCATTTTGTTTATAATAGAATTTATTGATAATGGTGATTTGATGACCTGAGTGACTTGCCCCTGCTTTAGAGACCTAATTTGCTGTCTCTTTTCCACAGATAGAGTAAAGAAAGCTAGAGTAGGCACTTATTTTGCAGACTTAAATAAGCTGTCACAGGTCTAAACTGAGGGACCTTTCCTCATCGTCTGTAAGTATTTTAGAGTATCCTCTTTCAACTTGTGATGTTACCTAACTCGTCATACCTTTATAGTGTGAAGCGTTCATGTGAAAACTATAAACTTGTTGTGCGATCGTCCACCTTTGTTCAAATATAGTGCTTATTGACTAATGACCGCTGTGTTAGGATTGTTGGATACGGATGTACATTCATGTGTGTAACTTTGTGCTACCTTAAAAGGACACTTTGAACATTGGCCGAAACAAGCGATTCATGTATTATTGCCTGGCGTCAGGGATTACGAAGTTCATGCCATGTACATATAAACTATCAAAAGCGTTCTCACCTCACGATGGAAATGCATCGTCCATGAAATTGCGCTGTCTCTTATAGCCGTCATTACACGTATTATCGAATGTAGATCGGGCAAGATTAGGAGTACATTGCCCTCAATCATCCCCCTCGACTAGTGACACGAGTTTACAATATTCGTGTGTGTATATCATAAATGTGTTACTCGACTAGAGACTTATTTTTCTTCCCCGTCGATGCAACGGAAACCTTTCTTGTTTGTGAACTTATTTCCCAGCCTACTGTTCCTGTTCACCCTGTGCGTAAATTCCGCGTTCCCCTAACTACACGCTAGATGGTGCCTTCTTCTTTCCTCTCTTGGGACACCTTTGTCGCGGTCAGGGGAGGCTAAAACTTTCTTATATGATAATACTAGTAATGGTAATGCGAATTGTTGTTGTGCTACGTCGTTAGCAGGGCGGTGAATTCTCTTTTTATGTGCTACTATTCGATGGCCTCTTATGTCCCACTCAGCTATTTCTCGTGTACCCTTGAGGTGTGAGTTACTTTCTTGTTGTGCGGTGCTATATGCATCAGTTAATCATTCGACTATGATCTTGAATTAGGCTTCTCATGTCATGCAATTCGTGGTCCGACTCTGAATCATACCTTTCTGGGCAGATTCACGGAGTCGCTCGGATAAGAAATAAAACCGAAGAAACCTCGAAATTCTTTTGGAACCCTTGCGCCTACCGTTCTATGTCGTGCCGAAGCGAAGATAGAGAAGGTAGAAAGTCCGCTAGCGCACGACATAACAGTGAATAGACGCCAGCGGAAGGTGCCCTCCCACGAAGAAGCCCTCCAAAGAGGAGGCCCACAGCAGATTCTCAGCCGCCCGCGGCGAATATCCGAGACCACGGAAATGACCTCTCTCGGAAGAAAGAGCAAGCTTAGACTTCCACAGCTGGAAGAACAATTCCATACGGAGCTAGCAGCCTTGAACAGTCTCCTGAATGGTGCAGTACCACGAAATCTCAAGACTCCCAGCGAGGTGGATCAAGTCCACGCTGGAATCCGAGCAAAGGCTAAGACCGTCAAGCGAATCGGAGACCAGCTGGTCCTAGCTCTCGAGGGTTCAGGAGCCACCGCAGAAGCGACGGTAATCCGAGGCTCATTGACAAGCGCTAGAGCTCGCAGGAAAGCACTAGCGGACTCAATGGACCACAGAAACGAAGAGCTCGGTGCGAGCTCCTCACGGAGTGTGACAACGGAACCTTCCCAGCGTAAGAGCTCGAGGTCGAGGAGGACCTCGTCCAAGAACCAGCAGCAAGGCGCTGCCCATCAGAACAAGCCCCCAAAATCATCATTGGCTGAGAACAGGAACGGACACCGTTCCAACCGTCGGGGCAGAGACCAGGCCAGCCCCAGTCATCGTCGTCAGAGTCACCTAGGTTCGAGCTATTACAGCCAGAGTCAAGACAGTGAGAGCGATCATAGCCAGAGCCTTCCCAGTGCCAGCTCTCGTCACAAAGACGGCGAATCCGAGCGCCGCGAGCCCCCTAGCCAAGGCAATAAGCAGATGCTTATTGACATCACTGAAGAGCCATCGGTACTGTTGGCGCAAATCGCCATCGAGAGGTCGAAATTGAGGAACAGGAACCGAACGGAGAATGATCAGCACTTCGGTGAGCAGAATTCCGAGTGCAAAGAGGACCGCACAGGAGCATGGGTCGACCAAGCCTTCCAGCATCACGTCATTGAACCCGCAGGGGGCACAACGGTGGTTGCGAATGCTTCGCCCCGTGACACCGATCTCGCACCTCCGATGAATCCCTCCGCACCAGCATTCCAGCCCCGGGCTTCCACCGGCTCACCTGCCGTGGTCTTTGAAACGAAGCCACCAGTGATCGACGGAGCTATGAGGCTCTCAATGATCGAAGATCTAAAAAAGGCGCCAAGCCAACCTTACGCGGGAGAGGCTCACCTGTTCCACAGATGGTTCGATGCCATCAAGAGAAGGATGGAGAGGCTCGCCGTGGAGCCCATCGACGCCATCGAGATCCTCACGAACCACACCTGCGGCGAGCCGAGGACCCTCATTGACGACACCCTGGCAGCTACCTACTTGGACACAGCGGCCCTGCTCACCCTCATCGTCGAACAATTGAAGACTCGCTTCGCCTCTGACGACAGAGTAGCCGATAGCCTGCTCGAACGCCTCGCGCAAACGTCAGACATACGGGGAACAAAGGGCGACCGCACGGTCGGTCTCAAGCTGCGGAAGTTCAGCGACGCCTGTCTAGCGATTCATCACACAATGCAGCACAACAAAGGCCTTGCCTTCCTGAACACCGACGTAGGGCTGTCCCCCATTGTGGAGAGACTACCCTTCTTCGTTCTGGACGCCTGGAGAAGCGAACGAACTAGGCACAGAAGACTATCTGGATCGCTACCAGATTTCGCGAGGTTCTGCGATTTCATCAAAACGCTGTCAGATACCCAATGCGACAGTTTCGGAGCATCAAACCTCAACTGGGTGAGCGCCCGACGCGACGCCGCGGCACCCGCTCGTCCCAATTCAAGAGCCCCGCGAGTGCTCTACACGTCCTCGGAGAATCAAACCGGCAGCTGTGTCCTCCACCACAGCGCTCAGCACGCGACAAACTCGTGCCAAGCGGTAAGAAAGATGGAATCTCAGAAGAAGAAGGACTTCATACGAGAGCACAGACTGTGCTACCGTTGTTTAGGCCCTCACTGGGCAAAGCACTGCCGAGAAGTCGTGAAGTACGATGATTGCGGAGCTGACAACCACAGCACGACGGCCCATTTCAACCGAATGAAGACCGAGAACCACGGTGTAGCTATCAGCAGGGCACGCCCCAAGCGGGACACAAGCGTCGAACAGACCCCGAGCGAGGTCGGAGAGAACCCGAAAGCCAGGGTATTGAATTCTCGTTCGGCCACGACCGGAGGCAGAGCATGCAGCAAAACCGTCCTGGTTGACGTTTTCGACGAAAGATCGGGCCGGTCGTGTCGCGTCTACGCCATTATCGACGAGCAAAGTACGACGTCTTTCTGTTCCTCTAAGCTACTGGACACTCTTCAGGTGACGGGCCCCAAGTCCTACTACACACTGGAGACCTTGTCCGATCAATCGGTCGCTCGACAAGGCAGATGCGTGTCCGGATTGAAGATCAGGGGAGTTTCCGAAAGCAAGGCTTTCGAGCTCCCACCAATGTACGAGTGCGACCTCATTCCTGACACCAAAGAGGAAGTGGCGACTAAGGAACGTGTGGAAAGGACCCCGGAAATAGCCCACTTCGCCCCCCACTTCCTCACCCTCGATGACAAGGCAGAAGTTGCCGTGCTTCTCGGGACAGACAGTGGGGACATATTGTACAGCCACGCTGACCAACGTCGTCAGAGCGCCCCATTCGTTCACCACACCGCCTTGGGCTGGGCCGTGGTCGGCAAAGTGAGCGACAGCGTCGGGCCCTCACTCGGACGAAGATGTACAATCTTAAAGATAACAGCTGAAACCGTTCACGAACATCTCAGCGCCAGGATGTGTTTCGGGCCGTCCCCCGAAAAGAACATGTTCGTCCAACAACCCGATGACGAGATGCCCGGTCTGTCTCACGACGACCGCAAGTTCTTGAAAGCGATGGAGGAAATAAGGGTAAACGACGAAGGCCACCTCGAAGCGCCACTGCCGCTGAGATCGCTCGACGCGGCGCTGCCCGACAACAGAGTGGCGGTGTTTCGTCGTCAAGAGAACACGCTGAAGAGACTAACAAGGGAGCCAGCGAAGTTACAGCAGTGTCTAGATGCCATGAAGAAAAATCTCGACATGCGACACGTTGAGCAGATACCGGCGATCGAAAGGAACCGACCGCGCGGTCTCACATGGTACATCCCCATCTTCCCGGTAGTCCAAGAAAAGAAGTCCAAGGTGAGGCTCGTCTTCGACAGCGCTGCCAAGTATCAAGGGACTAGCCTCAACACGTGCCTGCTGTCGGGACCAGACTACAACAATCGTCTGCGGGATGTGCTAACGAGATTTCGGGAGCACAAGATCGCCTTCGTAGCTGACGTCGAGAGCATGTTCCACGCCTTCCACGTACCGCCGGATCACAAGAACCTAATGAGATTCTACTGGTGGGCCGACAACGACCCCCAGAAGCCCCTCGTGCCGCATCGAGCGCGCGTGCACGTATTCGGTAACACCAGCAGCCCCGCCGTAGCCACGATGTGCCTCCACCGCGCCGCCCAGGGAACTGCCAGCGAAACGCGGCCCGAAGATGCGGAACACCTCGAGGCGGCGCAAGATTATGTAACGTCGCATTTCTACTGCGACGACGGACTTGGAACTGCGCCGGACCCCGCCAAAGCTATCGGAATCTTGCGAACGGCCAAATATCTCCTGTCACGGTACCACATCAGACTGCACAAGATCATGTCTAACTCCATGGAGGTCCTCAAGGCCTTCCCCACGAGCGAGAGAGCGACCGAAGACGACATCGATCTGATTACAGCCCCCAACCACAGCACGCTCGGCGTGTCGTGGAACATCGCCAGCGACTGTTTCGTGCTGAAAGTGAACATACCAGACCGCCCCCACACGAAAAGAGGACTGCTATCGGCAATCAACTCAATCTACGATCCTATCGGCTTCGCCAGCCCAGTCACACTCGGCGGGCGACTCATCCTACGAAACCTGCTCTCCGAAACCGACCGAGCATCCGGTGGCAAGACATTGGATTGGGATGAGCCCATCCCGAGCTGCACGGTTCAGTCGTGGCTGCGCTGGCTCCAGAGCCTCCAATGCCTGCACGAGCTCTCGATCCCAAGGTGCTTCCTTCCACCAGAATCGAACGGAAACGACACCCAAACCTTGCACATTTTCTCGGACGCCTCGCAGGAGGCCATCGGAAACGTGGCGTACCTGCGTACGACCACCAACAGCGGCCAAGGGCACGTCGCGTTCGTACACGGAGAAAGTCGTGTGGCTCCAAGGGCTGCCACCTCGATTCCCAGATTAGAATTGTGTGCAGCTGTGGGAGCAGTTTTGTCAAGCCTGCAGACGACACAGGAACTGAAAAGGAAACCCTCTCGAGTATACTTCTATTCGGACAGCAAGGTTGTGCTAGGTTACATCAGAAACGATTCTGCGAGATTCAGTCGGTATGTTCAGAGAAGGGTGGACATCATCCGTCAGAGCAGTGACCCGTCCCAATGGAGCTACGTCGACACCACATCGAATCCCGCCGACCTAGCCTCGAGGCCGACTGACCCGTCGAGACTAATGCAGACGGAATGGCTCAAGGGTCCGGCATTTCTAGTCAGCGACGTCGTCTCCCCTTCCTCCACCTCGGCTTACCCGACGGATCCCGATGAACTCCCCGAGGCCGAAACAAGGGCCGACGTTCAAGCCCTTCGATCGACGGGCAACATCGCTGAATTTCTGTTCTCCAAGCTCTTCTCAAAATTCAGTTCATGGTCGGCCATCCTGAGGATTGCCGCCAGGGTAGTAGCTCTGTCGCAAAAGCTACTCAACAGAGTCCTCCACCGAAGAGCCGACCAGAACAGCCACATCGCGGTTGCCGACCCTCAAGCCCTAGCTCACAACGTCCTGGTTCTGGAAGCCCAGAAGTCCGCCTTCTCAGATCTTTTCGACCGGATGCGCCGAAAGGGAAGCGTAGCCCCTCGACACAAACTTGCCAGCCTTGCACCCTTCGTCGATCAAAGCGGGCTGATCAGAGTGGGAGGTAGACTTGCCATCTCAGACTTCCCAGAAGACATCAAGCACCCCTTGCTGCTCCCCTTCGACCACCCCATCAGCGCTGCTGTCATGATGCATTACCATCAGAAAACGAAGCATCAAGGCCGGCACGTGACGCACGCCTCCATCCGAGAAGCCGGGTATCACATCGAGAACGGCCGAAGGGCGATACAGAAGATACTACGGAACTGCGCCATCTGTCAGCGACTAAGGGCCTCCTTCTTGACCCCGTAAATGGCAGAACTGCCGAAGGAACGCTCCGAGACCGCGCCGCCCTTCACCTTCGTGGGCTTCGACGTCTTTGGTCACTGGATGATAAACAACGGACCAGCCACAAGACGCAACGCCCCCCTCAGAAAGTGCTGGGCTCTTCTCCTCACTTGCCTCGCTTCCCGCGCAGTTCATATCGAGATGCTGCCATCCCTCGATACTCCTACTTTCATCAACAGCTTCAGGAGGTTTATAGCGGTGCGAGGTCCCTGTTCAGTCCTGCGGTCCGACAGAGGCACCAACTTCATCGGAGCTAAGAACCTAGTCGAAGAAGTCAACGTTCAGCAGGCCAGTCGGGCCCTATCGGACCTGGGAGTGCGTTGGGAAATGAACCCACCGCACGCCTCTCACTTCGGCGGAGTGTGGGAGCGCAAGATAGGTCAGATCCGAAGGTGTTTAGAAGCAGCCCTCTTGTACGCCGGTCAACATTCTCTGTCCTTCGACGAGTTACACACCCTACTGCAGGAAGCAGCAGCCATTGTGAACTCCACTCCACTGTGGGAGACGTCCTTTGATCCCAACGAACCGCTGCCAGTGACCCCAAACATGCTCCTGACGCAGAAGACCAGCACGCCACAGCACGACAGGCCCGCGCTCACTCGACACGAACCGGCTTACGGGAAGTTGCGATGGAAAAAGGTGCAGTACCTGGCAGATCAGTTTTGGCTGAGGTGGAGGAGGGGTTACATCTACGAACTGCAACAACGCAGCAAATGGAGAGCCGTCAACCCACCGCTAAAGAAAGGAGACATAGTCCTGGTGAGAGAGAAGATGGCCAGGAGAACCACCTGGCCGACAGGCGTCATCGAAGAGACCATCCCCAGTCACGATGGATCGTCGAGGACAGCCACCGTACGGCTCGCGCGACGAAGCGACAACGACGGTATCCAGCGGGTGGTACGTCCCGCCACTGAATTAGTCCTTATCCACCGCCCCCCCGGCGTCAGCACTTAGTGGAGAAAATCCACAAAGGAGGGGGGAGTGTCACGTCGTACAAGACGTGAGGAAATTTGAAGAATTTTGATAAATTCATTGCGGCAACATTCTGCGGATCCGCGCTTCGTCCGCAAGAATGACGCCAACGTTTTATTTGTTTGAAGTGCGTGGGAGGAACAGGTTCCCGGATAATTTTAAGTTCTGCGTTGTTTAGGAAGTGAACTTGAGTGAGAAACTCATTCAATTTACGTGTTACCTCGCTAGCTATATTTTTCGGGTGTTTTCACACGGTGTAGCCAGTAAGCTGCAGTGTAATGCTGGGAATTAGTCAGGTTCTGGTTTAACGGTATTTTAGCTGAACACTGTGATTTTACTAATGAACTTTCCTATCTCTGTTTCACTGCTCTAAGTGATTTGTGTTGATGTCCAAACCTTTTGCTCAACAACATTTACATAATAGCCAAGCCATGTAAGCTATGTTGTCATATATAATATTGTAAACAGTGTCATGGGCAGTAAATGCAACATGGAGAGACTGACATTTCAATGCCTCTTAGTCTACACAGAGGATTACTTGAAGTTTATTGCATTTCATAGATTAACACAAGATAGCAAATTTTATATTTGCTTGATAATACAAACCAACCACTGCTTCACTATTGAAAGATTTGTGTACTGAAAATAAAAGCTATGGTAATTCTTCCATGGATTAGACATCAGTTGTTGATAAAAAAATTCATGGCACGTCGTGCCAGACTTGTACCAACTTGGGAACACGATTTTCTTGTCTATGTATTATCTCTTGTCTTTTTATTATTTATAACATTCATTAATAGAAAGATGTGAACCAAGCAGATTAAATTTAGTCGATTGGCTTCTTACCTATGAGCTGTGCTGGGCAAGTTGCGCCCGTCAGCAAGGTGGAAGCCTAAAGTTACGGCATTCAGTAGACTGAGAATAGGCGCAGAAATTTGAGACCACTAGCTCATATGATTTGTGTTTTCA
The DNA here is from genome assembly GCA_030386875.1 of Morinoia aosen. NCBI lineage: Eukaryota > Metazoa > Arthropoda > Malacostraca > Amphipoda > Talitridae > Morinoia > Morinoia aosen. Next base: position 53,137,441 of record CM059579.1, on the reverse strand, counting down.
AAGCGACGTCGACAAACGTGCTCTTGCCTCTCTCATTTTGTTTATAATAGAATTTATTGATAATGGTGATTTGATGACCTGAGTGACTTGCCCCTGCTTTAGAGACCTAATTTGCTGTCTCTTTTCCACAGATAGGGTAAAGAAAGCCAGAGTAGGCACTTATTTTGCAGACTAAAATAAGCTGTCACAGGTCTAAACTGAGGGACCTTTCCTCATCGTCTGTAAGTATTTTAGAGTATCCTCTTTCAACTTGTGATGTTACCTAACTCGTCATACCTTTATAGTGTGAAGCGTTCATGTGAAAACTATAAACTTGTTGTGCGATCGTCCACCTTTGTTCAAATAAAGTGCTAATTGACTAATGACCGCTGTGTTAGGATTGTTGGATACGGATGTACATTCATGTGTGTAACTTTGTGCTTCCTTAAAAGGACACTTTGAACATTGGCCGAAACAAGCGATTCATGTATTATTGCCTGGCGTCAGGGATTACGAAGTTCATGCCATGTACATATAAACTATCAAAAGCGTTCTCACCTCACGATGGAAATGCATCGTCCATGAAATTGCGCTGTCTCTTATAGCCGTCATTACACGTATTATCGAATGTAGATCGGGCAAGATTAGGAGTACATTGCCCTCAATCATCCCCCTCGACTAGTGACACGAGTTTACAATATTCGTGTGTGTATATCATAAATGTGTTACTCGACTAGAGACTTATTTTTCTTCCCCGTCGATGCAACGGAAACCTTTCTTGTTTGTGAACTTATTTCCCAGCCTACTGTTCCTGTGCACCCTGTGCGTAAATTCCGCGTTCTCCCAACTACACGCTAGATGGTGCCTTCCTCTTTCCTCTCTTGGGACACCTTTGTCGCGGTCAGGGGAGGCTAAAACTTTCTTGTATGATAATACTAGTAATGGTAATGCGAATTGTTGTTGTGCTACGTCATTAGCAGGGCGGTGAATTCTCTTTTTATGTGCTACTATTCGATGGCCTCTTATGTCCCACTCAGCTATTTCTCGTGTACCCTTGAGGTGTGAGTTACTTTCTTGTTGTGCGGTGCTATATGCATCAGTTAATCATTCGACTATGATCTTGAATTAGGCTTCTCATGTCATGCAATTCGTGGTCCGACTCTGAATCATACCTTTCTGGGCAGATTCACGGAGTCGCTCGGATAAGAAATAAAACCGAAGAAACCTCGAAATTCTTTTGGAACCCTTGCGCCTACCGTTCTATGTCGTGCCGAAGCGAAGATAGAGAAGATAGAAAGTCCGCTAGCGCACGACATAACAAGTAGACTCAAGTTTTGGGGGCAATTCCGATGAGTCAAGTAGTGTTAAGGCCCAAGCAAGCGAGACCAACGAAACGGAAGGCCAAGGCAAGTATAGACTGGTAAGATGAGGCCAGCGAAGGTCGGGCCAGTTCCAGTAAAACCAGTTCAGTGAAAAACCAGTTACGTGAAGACAAAATCCAACAAAGTCAATCCCACTAAGGCCCAGGGAGTGCTGGTGTGTTGGCGTTGGTGATGACGATGAGGTCTGCAAAAAGACGAGGGCTGGATGAGCAGTCCAAGGAGACATCACAGAAAATTCTAGTGCTGACAGTCCCCAACATCGACATGATAAACGCCCACACGCAACTCCGAGAAATCCTACAGATCAGACACGAGCTATCTTTAAGGATTCTCACTTTTGGCAAAACTCAAGGAGAAAGGACAGATTCTTTTGTAACTGGCAACTTGTTCACAAATGCCTTCGGCTTTAATCTCAGAGCATGCGGTTTAAGACTTTCCGGTAATGACAATCGTTATTCATTACCGAAACTACATGCAAGTAAACACAAGATCTACGGAATATCATGAAAATATCAAGAGACTGCAACTTTTGCAAGAATCTGCAGGACAGCAATATAGGAGGTTAAATTGGTGGAGTTTTTGGAAAAAAGAACACGTGATTTCATAACACAAGATTCATGAAACCGCGAAAAGACATAACACGGCTAAAATTGCGTAATATTGAGAATTAACGCTTGTTCAGTGCTCTAGAAACATCCCTATCTCCGTACAAGAATCAACAGAGAAAAGGAATCCTACTTTCATTGCTATAAATCCTACTGAAAATCACGGATAAATATCATTTGCAATAATAAAAAAAATATTAAGGAATAATCTCCACAATAAAAAAAGAGAAACACTAAACGTTTTGCTTGCACAGAAAGGAAATATGCGCAAAAACGAAAACATGAAAATCAGTCGATTAACCCGGCGGTCTCAAGCGTCGCCATTTGCAATAAACCTTGCGCGTTCACGAAGCATTTTTATGCGAGAAGTACTCGTTTACGATGGCAGAGGCTAATATGTATTTCTGCCGCAAAAATAAGAGAAATTCTATTTTAATTTGGTGATGGTAATTTATATTGAAATAAATGCGATTAACGCAAGATTTAAGGAGTTATAAAAATGAAGAAAACTAAAAAACTTTAGCAGGCATATACATGAATAGTCTTCGTAATTTATAAACGTACGAAATTATTAGAAGACATTTCCCAATTAATAATTCCACGCTAAACACAATTAAGAAAATTACTGTACTTTATGTTGTGAAAAAGAAATTAAATCCCGCGTACAAAAAAGGTACGAATTTTAAATGACATGAGTCGGCAGCATTGCCTCGCCATTTTTGGAAAACAACGGCACCGCGAACACAGACGCCAGCAGCTCTGTCGTGCTCTAACGGCCGTATTCGTAAACGAGTCTTGAGATAATATGGCAGCGTAAAATGTCGAACTTTGTTAGTGAGGCAAAAGGTGAACGTAGTTGAATATAATAGTAATAATAAAAAAAATTCGACAAGAATTGAAACATGACACGCAAATGTTTACGCTATTTCACGTTGAGGTAGCATTCGAGATACACATGCCCGTCTAAGAGCTTTAACACTATTTTAAGTTCATCCTTAATTCATGACGATGAACAGATCCTTAAGTTAATCAACATGCACACAGGGAATTTACACTTGTATACATTACCAGGTTACTTCTTCTTATTTAAACACTAAATATCTTCACTTACACGAACGCGGTATGCACGAGCTAGTAAGGCACGAGAGAATGTGTTTCAAAAGGACGCCACGCACAGTGCTGCCAGATTCAGAGGCTTGAAACACGAACATGTCAATCGTGACTTTAATTTTTATGCTTTTTGCACAAAAACTGTAAGGATTACGAATTAGAAGTAGAAAATAATTAATAATAAATTAGAGTAAGATCTTTAATGCTAATAATTAATTTATTTATGTGCGCATGGGAAAATTTATAATTCTTACGCTTTTGTAGCGATTGCTACAGTTATCCCTAGTATCGGAATTTTGGATTTATCGATTTATCGGTTATCGTTTATCGGCGATAAATTTTTTGCCAATTATCGATTATCGATTATCGCCGATAAGGTTTTCATTATCGCTTTATCGGTTATCGTGATAACTTTTTTTCGTTCTCGTGCCCACCACTGCGGTTTCACTCTAGACGGGGTACGCTAAAACGAATTTGAGCCAATTTTCCATTTCCTGTTTTGTTTTCTTCCCCGTTTATATTGTCGCAAATCCAGCCATTGCTCAGTACTAAAGTCCTGCAAGTCACCCAACACCTTGCATAATAAGGGACTAGGGCTTTGGTTTCATTAAAACCAAGCCTAAATAGTAAACGCTGCTAATTTATGACAAAGCGGGGCAATGGTGGGAGTGCTTCACGTTTCCTGGCGACTATCATCGTGAACATAAATAATTTGTTCTTCTTGATCGAATCCAAACCTCTATCGGCGGATTTGAGCAAGATGACGTGGGAGCTGCGCCTGGCTCGCCACGTCAGATTCCAACCAGCCTCGGTCGTGCGCGCACGTGCTTATGTGCGCTCTGACTGACCGGTCCCGACCCTGCTTCTACGGGCCTCTCGCACTGGACAGCCGGCTATATTGAAGAAGGTGTCACCTGAGACATTATCTTCGAAGATCTTAAGGTGAGCCTCCTATTTTTTGTTCCCTTTGTCATGATTAAGCGTTTATTTGCAGTGTTCCCTGACCTTCTTGAGGCCATTTGGCAAGACTATGTCTTTCTGAGCTAGCTTTTGCTGGAAGTTTCGCCGTTGGTCGGACGGCGGGACATAGTTCTTTATTCGAAGATTATTTTTCTTCCTAATTCGAGGAGAATTTCGGACTTCTTTGTTCGAGGTTAATCTTCGACTACTTTATTCGGGGATAATCTTTCTTCTTAATTCGAGGAGAATTTCGGACTTCTTTGTTCAAGGTTAATCTTCGACTACTTTATTCGAAGATAATTCTTTGACTTCTTTATTTGAAGTTGAACTTTGACTTCTTCTTTCGGGGATAATTATTCCTCCATTTTTGAAAGATAATTATCTTCACATCTTTTCAAAGTTAAAACTTTATTAGCTTTTTTCATAAATTAATATCTCTTTTCACTTAAAGAAATAAATTCTCTCAACACTGCTAATAGCAGTTTTAAATAAAAAAGTCTATTCAGCCGGCTTTCTCCGTGCTTTTGACGTTAGAGCTTGGCTGGAGTTCGACAGGATAAAATCCTGGTACCTATTTTGTTTTCTTCTTCTTGTAAATTTTCATTTCCTTCTTTAATAAATTTTCTTCATTATAAACTAATAAAAACCAAATATTTTTTTACATTAAATCGATATAGCTGTGCTGTCCGGATAACAAAAAAAAATGGTCTTCTGACAGACATGGGCTTGGGTTGATCTCCATAAATAGGCCCTGTCGAGCCACCTCTACTACTGCAACTAGCATTAACTAGGCCCCGTTGAGCCACCTCTACTACTGCAACTAGCATTAACTAGGCTCCGTCGAGCCGCCTCTACTACTGCAACTGGCATCAACTAGGCTCTGACTAGACTAGACTCTGTCGAGCCCAACACACATATCTGTCAAGCTACCCAAGTGTTTGAAGAACCTGTGGGACCTTTTTTAAAGCATTACGCTCTTCGATACTAGCTCTGAATGACATTCTTCTCCTATAATTTTTCCATAATTTTTACATCTCTTACCTACTCTCTTTTTCTAAAAGAAGCTCCCATGGCTTCACTCTGGAAATAATTCCTTAGGTGAGGTTTGAGGGCTAGGCTTGTTTTCCTAATTAAATCTCTGCTCAACCATCTGATTTATTGAACCTGCAAGCGATTTACTAGTTTTGCGTATTTCACAAGTTTAGCTTTCTTTTCGTGCAGTATACTGCAACTACAGCCGGGTCCTGTCTGCTTCCAACCCGACAGCAGATGAGGGCGTCTTATGAACTTCTCCCAAGTGGGGAAGTGGTTTAAAAAATGATTTGCCTTGGAAGATTTAAGATAAGCTGTTAGAATGGTTTGATTCAAGATTGCTTAAGGGACAAGGTTGGTGTTTTCTGAATGAGGCCACCAGTCGCCATCGAACGGCAACACTTAATAAACTAATGACTTAATCTGACTCAGAAGGAGTTAAGTGACGGTATTCGGGTTGCTCTACTGGCACCTAATTTCATTTGTACGACTTGACCTCTGCAGGGCAATGAAAGGACTTTTATACTCTCGCCTGATGTTTATTAGTTGACTCTGAGTGCCGTGACTACGGCAGCAGTGGGGGGATCCACTTCTTGAGGAAGAAGGTCCGGGTCCAGAGAGTTGACGCACTCCAGCAGGTGCCGTGGCTCGAGGGAATCCGGGGTGGATCCCGGCGAGAGTGGATTTGTTAGTGTAATATTCCGCAGGTGCGGTAACGGTTTGTATTATGAGGTATCTCGAAGGAGGCAGTAATATCTGCCAGTGCCTTGTGGCTTACTTTGTTGATTGATAGCCGTTTAGGCTGAATAAATTTTACGAACGTCTCAAGTGATTCTGAGAACGTTCCGAATGCACCTCTAGTTCGTTTTCAAGTGGTTCTGGAAACGTTACTATAGGGTTTTGTGGTGATGTTTGTGTTTCGGCTTCGCAGGTTCTTCTGTACGGGAAGAGAGCTTGGGTTACTTGTTCAAGCATGATAACACAAGGAGAGACAGTCGCTTCGCAAGCCAGGCTGCGAGCTTTACTGCTGAATTACAGGATTGCCTCAAATAGAGGATTATATGCGGGTGCCTCGGCCCAATTCCGGCGCCTGAACAAGAGCGAGGCAGTCGCAACAATAAGTACTCGTATGGACAATCATGAATCTCCCTACATGCCATTTCTCCAACAAACGAGTATTCTCTGGGTACTACTAGCCTTGCCGCGTCTTGTCCTAAATCGTCTCCGAAATGGAGTGCAACATTAGTTCACAAGATCAAGAGTATTATAAATCAAGGCTGTGGTCCCCGATTAATCTAGGGTGTGGTGCCTATTTACAATGAGTACCTTAAAGATCGGTATTGGACGCTTAGAACGGTTCCCACTAAGCAACAGCAAAGGGCTCGCTGTACTGATCTTACTTAAGGCTAAAAGTTGTCAAAAGATCCATTAACTTAAGCTAGGAATCGTGCCAGGAAGGCATGTACAGCCTAATTATTATTATTATCTATTATTAAATGCGGAATCTCTAGTCTACCTGGCTTGAACGTGAAGGATGTCCTACGAGAGGAGAGAGGAAGGTACCATTTAGAAAAGAGTAGAGGGAACGCGGAATCTATGCACAAAGTGCACAGAATCGGTAGTTAAGAAGGATTTAGAAAGCATTGATCAAGAGGATGCATATCAGAATAGTATTAGGGCATCCTATGAGTTACAATGAACAACAACCACTGGAGGTAGCCGACATTGACATGAGGTATATGGAACAGGTAGCTACAATTGAAAGCAACAATTGCCGGTTAAACTAAATTAAACCCCAAATCAGATAATTGGATGATTTCTGGACTAAAAATTCCCAGGAGTTGGGATTTTAGAATATTCAGAGACTTCCCAGAGGTAAGCACAATCACCCTAATTTAGCTGAATCAGGTAACGACTAATTATTAACATTATTATACACAAATTGACCTAACCCAAAAATCAGTAGTAAGAGTTGTCACTAAAGTGATTGTGATAGGAACTCTTGTTACCGTTACTACACATTGTTACACGCAATCAGACAGTGGGATGGTTCTGATCACGAAAGAATGATTATTTATATGACTTGACTTGAAGTGAGTAACTACCGAAGATACAATCTCTATTGGTGTAAATAACTATCATAGCTTCATTTCTCAAGATATGAATTTAAACATTGACTAAAAATTGCAAAAGGAATTCCAAAATTATTTAAATCTGACTTAATTAAAATACAAAAAAAAGAGAACACAATTAATTAATACTGGAACACACAAAAGATGAGCAAACCACTAATGACACAATGGCAACAAATAGATTATTCATATTCAATTGATTAGAGGCTTGAACACACAATTAATTTAGCACTCAAAAATTGACACAATGGCAACAGAATAGATTATTAATATTCACTTGATTAGAGGCTTGAACACACAATTAATTTAGCACTCAAAAATTGACACAATGGCAACAGAATAGATTATTAATATTCACTTGATTAGAGGCTTGACACAATGGCAACATGATAGATTATTAATATTCAATTGATTAGAATTGCTTCTTGGAAAAACTATGTTGCCATCAAATATAAGGTATGCAGCGATAGCCGGCACAGGGGAGGTGTGAGAGATCACACTTCTTGTCAAGGGCCCTACATCACATGTGACACGATTAGTTAATTGAGAAAGCCTACTTAATAATACACAACATATTATTTACATAATACATAAATTAAATAGTTACCCGTAGAACAGCAATAGCACACACAATACTTTAATTCTCACCAGAGAAGAAAACCGAGATGCACCCACTTTGAATGACTTGAAACGAGTGACGCTAGTGCGAGTGAAAATGTTGCCGACACGGCGACATGGAGGGTTTCGTTACAACGCAAAAGTGATTTCTTAGAGATTGAATTTTTCAGTACACAATTTTAATAGAATTGGGGATAGAAGTTAATTAATTTCGTAGTGAAATTTTATTCTAATGGTTGAATTTATTTTACTGAATTTTTAAATGATCATTTTGAGAATTTCCGAAATTTGTACTGAGTTGCGTGCCGAAGGTTCGCTACAGCTACCCCCCCCCCCCAAAGGAGACCGAAAGGTCTGGTAGCGGCGAAGCCGATCCCCGACAATGACACGGAAAAATAACCAATTCCGAAGGAGTTCCCAAAGAACCGTGACAGCCAGAAAAAATAGGGGAGAAGGACAGAACAGAGTTAACCACCCTAAGTCTGCGCGTAACGGGCTGGCGGACGAAGAGGTCTGCCAGACCTGCTACAATGCTCGGAGGCTGTAGAAGGAATAAGCTGGGGAACTGTGAAGGTTGACGTTCGGATCCCCAACTGTGACAATGACGGAGTATGTGGAACATTTCCGTGATGGGGGGCTACAGTATCAGAAGCATTATCCGAAACGGGGGCACCCGAATTACTAGGCTCCAACCGGGTTCTTTGAATGGTATAAGGCGGAACGATGAACTCGTTGCACTCCATAGTGGGAGGAAGGGTCCTTGCCCAAGCAGACAAGTGCAACCCAGTGGGCTCGACAGGTGTTGACCTGGGGCTAATTTGCCACCTGGGTTGTTGTGGTTCACGAGAGTTTGTTGTAGTGTCGTCCGGAAGGGACAAAAACGCCGCCTTAAGGCGATCTATGCTGACACTGTCGCTTTTGGTGCCTCTTTCGATTACAAAATATTTACGAGACCTCTTGAGGACCCTGAAGGGGCCATCATAGGGGCGTCGCAAAGGAGTCTTTACCCCGTCTACCCGGACGTAAACGTGGGTGCAACTCTGTAAGCAAGGGTCTAAACTTTCAGATGGTGAAGGGAGGCGAGGTGGTTTGTAAACTACTTCGCCCATGACGCGCTTGAGGCGTGCTGCGTAATCGGCGATTTGGCTGGGGGAATCATCGGTTTGGTACGTGGGATCAATAACATCACCAGGCAATCGTAATGATTGCCCGTAAAGCAGTTCAGAGGACGTGCACTTTTGATCCTGCCGAAACAGGTTCCTCAGAGTAAGTAATACTATAGGTAGCCTGTCTACCCAATCGTGGTGACATTTTAAACAGCGTAGTGCCACTTTGAGGTCACGGTGAACTCTCTCGATGAGTCCGTTTGATTGGGGGTAGTAAGCGGTAGTCGAGATATTGGCACAACCTAGGATTTTGGAGATCTCTAACCACAAGGTGGAAGTGAATTGAACCCCACGATCATGCGTGATGCTCAAAGGGACTTCAAACCGGGAAATCCACGTTTCGACAAAAGTGCGTGCTACAGTTTCCGCAGTTATGTTAGCGATGGGGACGGCCTCAACCCAGCGTGAAAAACGGTCTATCATTGTAAGTAAGTAACTATACCCACGAGAGTTAGGAAGTGGGCCTACGATGTCGATGTTGACTGCGTCAAATTTGCTGCCTGTAAATGCACAAGGTTGAATTGCGGCTTTGTTATGCCGAGTGACTTTGCTTGCTTGGCAATCTGGGCAATTACGAACGAACTCTCTTATGGCCCTACGCATCCCGGGCCAGACAAAACGATCTGCGATTAGGCGGAAAGTTCTATCCGTCCCAGGATGGGACAAGTTATGGTAATGCTTAATGGTGGGCAAGCGCAAATTGTTAGGCAAATAGTATCGGTTAGGCCGGTCGGCGTCACTGTAAACGCCCTCTCTGAGTGAGAGTTTTAAGGAGGAGTCGGGACACTCAATCAAGTTATGGATTTCCAAGTCGCACTGCTGCGCACGAATGACATCGGCTAGCGAAACCGCTTGTACTGAGGGTCGGAACTCGGGTGCTGACGGGTTTAATACCGCGCTGTACACACGCGATAAGCAATCAGCAACCGTATTTTCCTTGCCTTTGATGTGCCTGATGTCACTCGTGAACTGCGCGATAAAACTCAGGTGCCGGCTTTCCCTAGGGGAGTGGCGCTCGGGAGGCATTCGGATTGCGTTGATTATAGGCTTGTGGTCTGTGTAAATTATGAATTGACGAGCTTCAAGGGTGTAGCGAAAGTGCTTTACCGCTAAGTAAATGGCCAGAAGCTCTCTCCCGAACGTGCTGTAACGTTGTTCGGTTGGGGAGAGCTTGCGGCTGAAGAACGCCAACGGCGAAGTGACATTATTGACTGTTTGTTGCAAAACAGCACCGACCGCTATACTCGACGCATCCACCAGCAGGCTGAAATCTGCCTCAGGGTGTGGGTAAGCCAATTCTGTAGCACGTATCAAATTAGGTTGTACGATACGACATAGCTTTAAAATGAAGGTAATAGCAAAGACTATCGATTTAAAAGACATTTTTTTAAAAAACGAACGTTTCGACCACTAAGGTCATCATCAGCGAATGTCTGAAAAATACACAGGAAATATACATTCATAAATTGAAGAAAAAATCACACAAAAAAATAATAACGGTAAAAAATTTTAAACAGAAGCTATTTTCAAAGGGTGGGACGACTGCATATCGTTTAGATCGGGTTTTAAGCGGCTAATGAAGAGGGATTCGATAATACGTAACTCAGTGACTGAGTTAGCAGAACCTAAGATGGAGAAGTCTTGCTGTAGAACGGGATATTTACACTGATCTGAATGAATTCGTATAGCTGAGTGAGGTGGCTTGCTTAGTGGGTTACCGGTTCTGAAACTCCTACCAATATGCTCAAATACTCTACATCTCAGTGCGCGTGTGGTAGAACCAACATACACAGACCCACACAGTGGGCAACAATATTTATACACGATAGAGGAGAGCATAGACATAGGTAGTTTATCCTTGAATGAAAACAGAGTACCAATTCTAAAATTGTTAACTAATATAATCTGGAGGTCAACACACGTAAAATATTTCATTGTGAGAGAGCGTAATTCCTTCTGCAGCTTATCGGACTGAAAACCAAAGAACGGCATCGACACGTACAGTTTCCTTTTCTCTACTGTCGGCGGCATCGTTGCAGAATTACATTTGGTTTCTATCAGATGCCGAATACATTTATTAAGTAAATGAAGCGGATAGCCATTGTTCAAAAAAAATTGTTTGAGAAATGCAAGCTCTTTATGCAGAGACAAATAAGTGGAACTAATTTCATATGCCCGGAACAATAACGTCTTGATACTATTGATTTTAAACCGTAATGGACAAAAACTAAAGAAACTTAGACCCATGCCAGTAAACGTATCTTTTCTATAAACAGAAGAGCAAAAGGTGTTATTTGTGCGCTGTACCAAACAATCTAAAAAAGGTAATTTATTGTTAGCCTCAGTTTCCATGGTGAACTTAATGCTAGCATGCTTTTTATTAAGGTAGTCGAGAAATAGACTGGCATGTGCTGGATCACGAAATAAAACGAAGGTATCATCAACGTACCTTCGATAGAAAACTGGCTTAAAAGGAACAGGGCACTCTGAGAGCCAATTTTGTTCATGGTACGACATAAAAATATTAGCAAAGGTTGGCCCCAAGGGCAGCCCCATGCCTAGCCCCTCCGTTTGCTTGTAAAATTTACCATTGAAAAGAAAAAAACGAATACCGAACTGCAAGGTCCAACAAAGTTTTGAAAACAGTTTTGCTCATATTATGTACAGTATTTTCTACATTAAACAAGTGCTGCAAACAAATATCAATGGTTTCGGTCAATGGAATATTGGTGAATAAATTTTCAACATCAAATGAGGCCATGTACAGGGTGTCGGCATTGCGAACATCTGAGATTTCTTTAGCAAATGAATATGAATTAAGTACACTGTATTCGTTTGTAGCCAAAGGGTTCAGAATAGGCACTAAATATTTTGCAATTTTGTAAGAAGGAGTTTTATATGCTGCAAACATTGGTCTCAGTTGAAATTTTGTGGCAAAGTCGGCCTTATGCACCTTAGGTAGCCCGTATAGAATTCCAGGACCGGAACCACTGACGTACAGATTATTATATACTGCTTGAGAGATAACAGAAGAATTACAAAGTTTCCTAAGGAAATTATTGATTTTATCTTCAACCCGTAGCACATAATTATGAATAGGGTCGACAATTTCAAGAAATTGTCGACCCTATTCATAATTATGTGCTACGGGTTGAAGATAAAATCAATAATTTCCTTAGGAAACTTTGTAATTCTTCTGTTATCTCTCAAGCAGTATATAATAATCTGTACGTCAGTGGTTCCGGTCCTGGAATTCTATACGGGCTACCTAAGGTGCATAAGGCCGACTTTGCCACAAAATTTCAACTGAGACCAATATTTGCAGCATATAAAACTCCTTCTTACAAAATTGCAAAATATTTAGTGCCTATTCTGAACCCTTTGGCTACAAACGAATACAGTGTACTTAATTCATATTCATTTGCTAAAGAAATCTCAGATGTTCGCAATGCCGACACCCTGTACATGGCCTCATTTGATGTTGAAAATTTATTCACCAATATTCCATTGACCGAAACCATTGATATTTGTTTGCAGCACTTGTTTAATGTAGAAAATACTGTACATAATATGAGCAAAACTGTTTTCAAAACTTTGTTGGACCTTGCAGTTCGGTATTCGTTTTTTCTTTTCAATGGTAAATTTTACAAGCAAACGGAGGGGCTAGGCATGGGGCTGCCCTTGGGGCCAACCTTTGCTAATATTTTTATGTCGTACCATGAACAAAATTGGCTCTCAGAGTGCCCTGTTCCTTTTAAGCCAGTTTTCTATCGAAGGTACGTTGATGATACCTTCGTTTTATTTCGTGATCCAGCACATGCCAGTCTATTTCTCGACTACCTTAATAAAAAGCATGCTAGCATTAAGTTCACCATGGAAACTGAGGCTAACAATAAATTACCTTTTTTAGATTGTTTGGTACAGCGCACAAATAACACCTTCTGCTCTTCTGTTTATAGAAAAGATACGTTTACTGGCATGGGTCTAAGTTTCTTTAGTTTTTGTCCATTACGGTTTAAAATCAATAGTATCAAGACGTTATTGTTCCGGGCATATGAAATTAGTTCCACTTATTTGTCTCTGCATAAAGAGCTTGCATTTCTCAAACAATTTTTTTTGAACAATGGCTATCCGCTTCATTTACTTAATAAATGTATTCGGCATCTGATAGAAACCAAATGTAATTCTGCAACGATGCCGCCGACAGTAGAGAAAAGGAAACTGTACGTGTCGATGCCGTTCTTTGGTTTTCAGTCCGATAAGCTGCAGAAGGAATTACGCTCTCTCACAATGAAATATTTTACGTGTGTTGACCTCCAGATTATATTAGTTAACAATTTTAGAATTGGTACTCTGTTTTCATTCAAGGATAAACTACCTATGTCTATGCTCTCCTCTATCGTGTATAAATATTGTTGCCCACTGTGTGGGTCTGTGTATGTTGGTTCTACCACACGCGCACTGAGATGTAGAGTATTTGAGCATATTGGTAGGAGTTTCAGAACCGGTAACCCACTAAGCAAGCCACCTCACTCAGCTATACGAATTCATTCAGATCAGTGTAAATATCCCGTTCTACAGCAAGACTTCTCCATCTTAGGTTCTGCTAACTCAGTCACTGAGTTACGTATTATCGAATCCCTCTTCATTAGCCGCTTAAAACCCGATCTAAACGATACGCAGTCGTCCCACCCTTTGAAAATAGCTTCTGTTAAAAATTTTTTACCGTTATTATTTTTTTGTGTGATTTTTTCTTCAATTTATGAATGTATATTTCCTGTGTATTTTTCAGACATTCGCTGATGATGACCTTAGTGGTCGAAACGTTCGTTTTTTACAAAAATGTCTTTTAAATCGATAGTCTTTGCTATTACCTTCATTTTAATTCTGTAGCAGTAGCGAGTCTCTCTTTGATGAGCTCGAACGCTCTCTCTGCCTCCCCAGTCCACTCGACCGTAACGGGTTTGCCTCTTTTCTTAGGTTTAATCAAGGAGGTGAGTGGGGCAAGGGTCTCTGCACAGTTCCTCAGGAATCGGTGGTAAAAATTAACCGATCCCAAGAACCTGCGCAACTGTTTTTGGGTAGTTGGTCTTTGAAAATTCCGTAAGGCTGCCACTCTTTCGGGAAGCGGCTTAATTCCCCTCTCGCTAATGTGGTGACCCAAGAAAGTCAATTCCTTCTTTCCCAACACACACTTCTCTGAATTGATCAGTAGTGAGTGCGACGCTAGTCGTTTGCAAAGCTCTCTCAGATGATGTACATGTTCCTCAGGCGTCCCCGAAGCCACTAGCACATCGTCAAGATAACAATACAAAAAGGGTAGGTCGGAAAGGACTTCCGTCATGTGCCGCTGAAAGGTCTGAGGAGCATTACGCAGGCCATATATATATGGCATGCGAAGATACTCGAACACACCGAACGGAGTGCACACTGCAGTCTTTTGTATAGAACTCTCGTGCATCGGAATCTGATTAAAGGCACGCTTGAGGTCTATTTTAGAGAAGATTTTTGCCCCTGCGAGATTCGCAGTGAAGTCTTGCAATAGGGGAATGGGGAATCTATCGGGTGTGGTGACTGCATTAAGCATCCTATAATCTCCGCAGATCCGCGTCTCGCCATTAGCTTTAGGCACTAAGATCAAAGGACTAGACCAGGGACTCTTTGAGATGCGAACTGTCCCATCAGCTATCATCCGCTGGAATTCAGACTTTACCTCCAGCAATCGGTCCGGGGGAAGACGCCTTACTTTAGCGTGAACGGGCGGACCACTCGTCTCAATATAGTGTTCCGTCAGCGTGTTGTGATTAGGGTTTACGTTAGGTAAGGAAAGGGCAGGGAATTCTGCCAACACCCGCTCGTATGGGCAAGTGATAGCGACGTTGCAAGTCACGCTTGCTGTGACGTTCACCATATTGACAGAGTGGAGAGGCCTTCTTTCACTGGATTCGCTATCAAACAAGCATCCGTTTCTCATGTCCACCACGAGCGCAAACCTCTGCAGAAAGTCTGCACCAATGATGGCCGTGTCTACATCCGCCACTATGAACACGAACTCCATTGAACGCTTGAGATTCAGGGAACAAGTAAGGGATTTTGTGCCGTAGCATAGGATGGGTGAGCCGTTCGCGGCTTTAAGGCTCGGGGTTCCCGTACCCTGTTTCTCTATTTGGGAGGCCGGGATAAGGCTGACAGCGCTACCCGTGTCTATGAGGAATCTAATGCTGGTTAAAGGGTCAAAAATCGTGAGGCATCGAGTCAATATCGGTTTAGTAAGCGACGGCGCCTGACTCGCTCTTACGCCGCGCTGTACCCGTTTTTTTGGTGTAGGAGTGCAAACATCGGGCAGTTAGGGCCTTCGCATTTCCGAGCCATATGCAGATATTGCTGGTGGTACCAACACAAATCCTTAGCTTGAGGATTTTGATTCTGCCTATTGTTAGGTCTAGGGTCGTTCCTCTGAAACTGATTGAATGACCTATTTGTACGGGCCTGGCGGTCAAACGGAGGAGGGTTTTGAGGAAGGTAATTTGCGTGCTGATGCGGTGATATTTGGTGTTGGTGCCGCTACTATTACTACTACTACTAGTTTGATTTACTGCCGGGGGCGTGACTAGGCTATTCAGACCCGATATTTCCGGATCGAGGAGTTTTTCGGCGAATTGGGCTATCTCATTTAGTGCCACGGGGGCGTCAGGGGAAATGAGGAAGGGTCGTACGTGAGCAGGCAAACGCTGGATGTACAATGCTTTGAGTGTTTCGTCGTCCATGTACCCCTTCGCTAAACATCTCATATCTTTAAGCAACGCTATAGGGGTTTGATTTTGCGAAAGGGCAAGAATCCGAGAAAAACGATCCTTACTGTATATTTTTAAAATTTCGTTTTTTAAGACGGTATAAGGGTTATCAAGGTTAGGGTTCATGAAGCTTGAAACGTCATCTATTACCTGCGTGGGTAAACTCCTAACTAGGGCAAAGTACATCCGCTTTTCGTCCGTTATGTTCAGGCTTTCGAAAAACTGTTCTGATTGTAGGAACCAGGCATCGATGCCGTTAATTTCAAAAGGTGCCAATTTTAGTGGGGAGTTTGCGTAATCGTTTGAGCCCTCTGGGGTCGTCATTCTGGTAAATTTTGACACAGGTCTTTCCAAATGGTGCATCAGTAGCAATGGTGCTGCCATAGCAATGGAAATTGCGAAGGTTATTAGTTAGGAGCTTCAGTAGCAATGGAAGTAATCCTAGAAGGTCTCCTATGGTTTGCTTCAGTAGCAATGGAAATGCATGAAGAGTTTTGTAAAAGGTGGCTTTAGTAGCAATGGAAAAAAATGAAGAATTTGTTAGAATAGGCTGCAGTAGCAGTTACTTATTATTAGGGAAGAGTTTAGGGAGGAAATGCTATTTTTGACTACTGAATAATGAGGAGCAGAGTACTACCTCCTTCAAGACAACCATCAACAGAAGTTGACAGCACTGGCATGCGCTCATAAACCCACAAAGGACAACTCGTGCAAGTGCAAAAAAACACTCTGGTATTAATGCTATTAATAGTCACCAATATGAACTTCTCCCAAGTGGGGAAGTTGTTTAAAAAATGATTTGCCTTGGAAGATTTAAGATAAGCTGTTAGAATGGTTTGATTCAAGATTGCTTAAGGGACAAGGTTGGTGTTTTCTGAATGAGGCCACCAGTCGCCATCGAACGGCAACACTTAATAAACTAATGACTTAATCTGACTCAGAAGGAGTTAAGTGACGGTATTCGGGTTGCTCTACTGGCACCTAATTTCATTTGCACGACTTGACCTCTGCAGGGCAATGAAAGGACTTTTATACTCTCGCCTGATGTTTATTAGTTGACTCTGAGTGCCGTGACTACGGCAGCAGTGGGGGGATCCACTTCTTGAGGAAGAAGGTCCGGGTCCAGAGAGTTGACGCACTCCAGCAGGTGCCGTGGCTCGAGGGAATCCGGGGTGGATCCCGGCGAGAGTGGATTTGTTAGTGTAATATTCCGCAGGTGCGGTAACGGTTTGTATTATGAGGTATCTCGAAGGAGGCAGTAATATCTGCCAGTGCCTTGTGGCTTACTTTGTTGATTGATAGCCGTTTAGGCTGAATAAATTTTACGAACGTCTCAAGTGATTCTGAGAACGTTCCGAATGCACCTCTAGTACGTTTTCAAGTGGTTCTGGAAACGTTACTATAGGGTTTTGTGGTGATGTTTGTGTTTCGGCTTCGCAGGTTCTTCTGTACGGGAAGAGAGCTTGGGTTACTTGTTCAAGCATGATAACACAAGGAGAGACAGTCGCTACGCAAGCCAGGCTGTGAGCTTTACTGCTGAATTACAGGATTGCCTCAAATAGAGGATTATACAGGGTGTTTCAAAAATACACGGCATAATTTCAGGTATGTATTTCCCACATGTAGACAATCAAAATAGTTCATTACAACATATGTCCGGAAATGCTTCATTTCCGAGTTATGGCCTTCACAACATTGAAATTCACCGGAACGTTTTTCTTTCCGCAGGTCGTTGCCATTACAGAAGATGTTCAAAATGACCACCTCCTGCTTGAATACAGACCTCACATCGATGTCTCATTGACCTGCGAACACGATCCCACACTCCAGGAATGTTGCGTATGTCCTCAGAGCGTGCCACAATTCGATTCCGAAGGGATTCCAAATCAGGCACCGGAGACGAATAAACCAATGATTTTAAATGGCCCTACAAGTAGAAATCGAGAGGGTTCAGATCAGGTGAGCGTGGAGGCCAAGCAATTGGGCCACCTCTACCTATCCATCGATCAGGAAATCTTCGATCCAAGTACCGGCGAGCCGTACGACTGAAGTGTGCAGGAGCGCCGTCATGCAAGAAGTGAGCGTGCTGACGATCGATCAGTGGAGTGTCGTCATAAACATCAGGTATGATGTTTTCCAGGAAGTTTGTGTACGCCTGCCCCGGAAGTCTGTTTACAAGTACATGGGGTCCAACTAACCGATCACCAATGATACCGGCCCACATGTTGAGGGAGAACCGCACCTGGTGATGAGATACAACAGTTGCATTTGGGTTTTCATACGCCCATACATGCTGATTGTGGAGATTTGTTATGCCATCTCGTGTGAACTGTGTTTCATCTGTAAATAATACTAAGGCAGGAAAGTTCGGATTTGCAGCACATTGCTGCAAGAACCACTGACAGTACCTAACTCGTGCAGGGTAATCTGCTGGTGACAGCGCCTGTACACGTTGTAAATGGTAAGGATACAATTGATACTCTTTCAGCAGTCTCCAGACAGTCGTATGGGGAACATTCACTTGCAACGCTAACCTTCGTGTGCTGATAGAAGGAGTTCTGTTCACAATCTCCAGAATCTCCTCCTGTTCTTCTGGAGTTGTAGATCTTGGTCGTCCCCTTCCCAATCCAGGAGAGTCAAATTTTCCATACTCGCACAGACGCTGATGGAGACTTACAAATGTCTTCCGATCTGGACATTGTCGCTGTGGGTACCTCTCCTGGTACAAACGACGAGCCAGCGCAGCATTGCCGTCTGCCTTACCGTAGATCAAGTGCATCTCTGCCAGCTCCTGATTTGTGTACATGACACACAGTCGAACGCCAAACACAACACTGAATTTAACCTTCGCCTAGGAATGATCTGTCAGAGTGCCCTCTTAATGTGTCCTTTGACGGCAACGACCTGCGGAAAGAAAAACGTTCCGGTGAATTTCAATGTTGTGAAGGCCATAACTCGGAAATGAAGCATTTCCGGACATATGTTGTAATGAACTATTTTGATTGTCTACATGTGGGAAATACATACCTGAAATTATGCCGTGTATTTTTGAAACACCCTGTATGCGGGTGCCTCGGCCCAATTCCGGCGCCTGAACAAGAGCGAGGCAGTCGCAACAATAAGTACTCGTATGGACAATCATGAATCTCCCTACATGCCATTTCTCCAACAAACGAGTATTCTCCGGGTACTACTAGCCTTGCCGCGTCTTGTCCTAAATCGTCTCCGAAATGGAGTGCAACATTAGTTCACAAGATCAAGAGTATTATAAATCAAGGCTGTGGTCGCCGATTAATCTAGGGTGTGGTGCCTATTTACAATGAGTACCTTAAAGATCGGTATTGGACGCTTAGAACGGTTCCCACTAAGCAACAGCAATGAGCTCGCTGTACTGATCTTACTTAAGGCTAAAAGTTGTCAAAAGATCCATTAACTTAAGCTAGGAATCGTGCCAGGAAGGCATGTACAGCCTAATTATTATTATTATCTATTATTAAATGCGGAATCTCTAGTCTACCTGGCTTGAACGTGAAGGATGTCCTACGAGAGGAGAGAGGAAGGTACCATTTAGAAAAGAGTAGAGGGAACGCGGAATCTATGCACAAAGTGCACAGAATAGGTAGTTAAGAAGGATTTAGAAAGCATTGATCAAGAGGATGCATATCAGAATAGTATTAGGGCATCCTATGAGTTACAATGAACAACAACCACTAGAGGTAGCCGACATTGACATGAGGTATAAGGAACAGGTAGCTACAATTGAAAGCAACAATTGCCGGTTAAACTAAATTAAACCCCAAATCAGATAATTGGATGATTTCTGGACTAAAAATTCCCAGGAGTTGGGATTTTAGAATATTCAGAGACTTCCCAGAGGTAAGCACAATCACCCTAATTTAGCTGAATCAGGTAACGACTAATTATTAACATTATTATACACAAATTGACCTAACCCAAAAATCAGTAGTAAGAGTTGTCACTAAAGTGATTATGATAGGAATTCTTGTTACCGTTACTACACATTGTTACACGCAATCAGACAGTGGGATGGTTCTGATCACGAAAGAATGATTATTTATATGACTTGACTTGAAGTGAGTAACTACCGAAGATACAATCTCTATTGGTGTAAAAAACTATCATAGCTTCATTTCTCAAGATATGAATTTAAACATTGACTAAAAATTGCAAAAGGAATTCCAAAATTATCTAAATCTGACTTAATTAAAATACAAAAAAAAATAGAGAACACAATTAATTAATACTGGAGCACACAAAAGATGAGCAAACCACTAATGACACAATGGCAACAAATAGATTATTCATGTTCAATTGATTAGAGGCTTGAACACACAATTAATTTAGCACTCAAAAATTGACACAATGGCAACAGAATAGATTATTAATATTCACTTGATTAGAGGCTTGAACACACAATTAATTTAGCACTCAAAAATTGACACAATGGCAACAGAATAGATTATTAATATTCACTTGATTAGAGGCTTGACACAATGGCAACATGATAGATTATTAATATTCAATTGATTAGAATTGCTTCTTGGAAAAACTATGTTGCCATCAAATATAAGGTATGCAGCGATAGCCGGCACAGGGGAGGTGTGAGAGATCACACTTCTTGTCAAGGGCCCTACATCACATGTGACACGATTAGTTAATTGAGAAAGCCTACTTAATAATACACAACATATTATTTACATAATACATAAATTAAATAGTTACCCGTAGAACAGCAATAGCACACACAATACTTTAATTCTCACCAGAGAAGAAAACCGAGATGCACCCACTTTGAATGACTTGAAACGAGTGACGCTAGTGCGAGTGAAAATGTTGCCGACACGGCGACATGGAGGGTTTCGTTACAACGCAAAAGTGATTTCTTAGAGATTGAATTTTTCAGTACACAATTTTAATAGAAGTTAATTAATTTCGTAATGAAATTTTATTCTAATGGTTGAATTTATTTTACTGAATTTTTAAATGATCATTTTGAGAATTTCCGAAATTTGTACTGAGTTGCGTGCCGAAGGTTCGCTACAGTCTTTTCGGCTCCGACAAATTTTTGTTGAGCGCCCATCTAAATCTTAATTTGTCGGATGTTCCAATTCATCTGGAGGTACTTTTCAATAACTTGATTTTGTCCCAAATCAATTACTTGTTTTGCGTAACATTTTGAAGCTTTATGTTTTTTTATATTGCCTGTTCACTTGTTTGTTTTGGTTAGTCTCACTTGCTAGTCACCATAGTCGCTTTTGTTGCTAAAGTTTCACCCAATTTTTTCCTATTCTTTTCAGGCTGCGCTGTTCCTTGTGTGCCCCAGCTGAACTCTTTCACAAACTAGGAGTAAATAAAAGCATCTCTACTAATTTTTTTGAACTGAATACAGCTCCATTTCTGCATCAATATGTTGTTGAACTTTTACATTTTTGTCTTCTATTTCGTTGCAAAATTAAAACTTTAAAAAACCTTGAAGTCTGTGATTTCCTTAGAGAGCCGCTGTCCCGGCTGCACTGGGTCCAGTCTCGCGAATTTCTGCACCGCCGAAGCCTCTCGCTCCACCTCCAAGCAGCTACATAAAGTTGCCATTCGCGCCAATTATTGAACTATGTAGTACTACTGAAATTTATTAACGTATCTGTTCGTTATACATTCATTATTAATGACTGCATTATAACCACTACAAGTACTTAGTAAGTGGATACTTGAGCGGAATGTTAAAGTTAACCTGTATTAAATCATTATAATAAATTTTGAGAACGACCGCTGGTGTTTCGCTATTCAACCCTCCATCTCGGCACGCAAAAACAGGCATTTTTAAACTTTTTTAAGTTAAACTTAAACTAACTGAACTTGGCCTAACCTTACCCAACCTAACCTAACTTAACCTAACCTCTTAACCTAACTTAACTTAACTTAACCTAACCTAAATTAATTTAACCTGACATTTCTGTAGCTATTTGGAGGTGGGCACTGTAGCTGCTTGGAGGTGGATCGAGAGGCTTCGGCGGTGCAGAAATTCGCGAGACTGGACCCTGTGCGTCCCGGCTATTGCCCTAGAAGATAACAAACAAATAACAAACAACGGCATCTACGGATGTTTTATTTCCAATTTCAAGCCTGATACATATCACCTTGTACATTGGATTTTCAAATTCCTTATAACTAACGCCAGGACGCCATGACGCTTTCCCCGGTCAATACCGGTACCCATTTCAGACACCTGGGTAGAGTGGGGTATTGTGCTTTGAATTTT
Source organism: Morinoia aosen (assembly GCA_030386875.1). Taxonomy (NCBI): domain Eukaryota; kingdom Metazoa; phylum Arthropoda; class Malacostraca; order Amphipoda; family Talitridae; genus Morinoia; species Morinoia aosen. Next base: position 53,115,386 of record CM059579.1, on the reverse strand, counting down.
TCCCCTCTACCCAACAGAGAAAATCGCCATCCAGCGCCGGGACTCGAACCCGCGTTTCCCGCACGGCAGGCAGGGCTTCTAGACACACGGCTATGACGAGCACATGAGCGACCTCCGCAGGCGACGCGGCCCGAAGTGCAGCTGTCAGGTCCACTGGTAGCGAGGGAGGGCTACGCTGCATTCTTGTTAAATATTCAAGGTATGCCAGGAGATCCTTCAGGCAGAAGCGGAAAATAGAAATGCTGAGGGACACAAGCCTTGGCTATTGGTGGCTGGTGGCCCTCATCGAGACCCACCTTCACCTGGACGCTAAGTTAAAATAGAGGGCTTCAGCCTGCTTAGAGCTGATAGAACGGCTGAAATAAAGAACGGGAGGGAGTTGCAGGTTATGTCATAAATGACATATCTCGACACGCTACTGTCCTCTCCGCTGGCTCCGACTTGGTGTTGGAGCGCCTAGTCTTGTGGTTTGCCGGCCTGGGCTTGGCAGTGGTGATTGTTTACCGCCCCCTAACTTGTCAATTGGCTAACTTTGAGCAGGCAATTAGCCTCATATCCTCAGCGCCCGTATCTCTGCCACCCCCACTTCCCACAATTGCCATTATGGGAGACTTCAACTTTCCAAACATGTGCTGGGAGTTGGGTCACGCCTTTGGAGGAATGAGGGAGTCAAGAGTGCAGAGCGAGTACCTATAAGACTTTATGGAGAGCCCATCTCTGGAGCAATACGTCCGCCACCCAACCCAACTAGACAATGTCTTAGACCTATTTTTAACAGAAGACGAAGAGATGGTCAGACACATCAAGGTTGAGGAGACTATGATGTCCAACCACAGATGCATCCTCACATAAGGAGACCTTGGCCTAGGGCGGCAGACAGCCTGGGACCGGGGAGCGCCAGTAGTGTTGCTTGACTCTCGTTTTTATGAGCGATCGCGTAAATTGGGCTGGCCTATCGGGAGCACTAGGTGACATTGACTGGGAGGCACGTTTCGCTGGACGCGCCTCCAAGGAGGTGTACGAAGAGATCATCACTGGTCCGAGGTCTGCCCAAGGTATGCCCCAGCACAAAAAAAATCAGGGAATAAACTCAATACCTAGAGGCGGGAAGGTGCTAATGAGAAAGCGCTCAAAACTTCTCAAAAGAGTTGGGACGTTGGCACTCGCAGGGACTACCAAGGATGGCGTCCTTGAGAAGGTTGCTGAGATCGAGAGGCAGCTAAGGCTTCACATGCGAGGTGAGATCCAGTGATGATAGAGCTAGAGCCGCTATAAAAAATAACCTTAAATACTTTTACTCGTACCCAAGGATGAAACTACGCACACAATCAGCGGTGGGACTGTTTCGAGTTGACGGACGGAATGTGTGCACCCCCGAAGAGAAATGTGCAGTGATGCGGGCACAGTATGAGGCAGTATTTAGTCGGCCAAAGTTTGGGGAGGATGATGGCGGCTCGGGCCCGGATTAGTGGTCGAGTGCTTGATCAACTTGGTACTTGATAGTTCACCGAGCGAGACGTAGAGGAAAGCATTGGCGAGCTCTCGCCCTCGTCAGCTTTGGGTCCGGACAGTAATCCGGCTGTCCCCTTCGCAACTGCAGGGTTTGCCATCAGCCGGCCTTTGTTGCTACTCTGGAGCGCATCACTAAGTGCGGGGTCTATACCTACCAAACTCAAGCTGGGTGTTATTATCCCCAAAAATAAAGGTGGCGAGATACACCTACCCCAAAATTACAGGTCGATTACGCAAACCTCCCATGTTATAAAAATCTTTGAGAAAATAGGGACAAAGAGGCTAGTGGAGTATATGAAGGATGCTGAATTGTTCAACCTAAGCCAGCACGGGTTTAGAAGAGGAAGGTCCTACTTGTCGCAGATGTTTGAGCACCAACGGTTTTCACGGAGGCCCTCGGTCGTGATCATGCAGTGGACGCCGTATACCTCGATTTGCTAAGGCATTTGATAAGGTAGACCATGGGGTCTTACTTAGAAAGTTGATTGCTCTTAGCGTCAGTGGCGACCTGAGGAGTTGTGTCAGGTGCTTCCTGACTGGCAGAAAACAAGTTGTGGCCATTGATATATGCCGGTCAGCCGAATCGCGAGTGATCAGTGGAGTGCCCCAGGACTCGGTTCTCAGACCACTACTATTCTGGGTCCATATCAGGGATATAGACACCAGATTGCTTCGCTCCTGGGCCTCATCCTTTGCGGATGACACGAGTTTTTAAGGAAGTGGCCAGCAAGCAAAACTGCGAGGCCCTGCAGAGGGACCTAAACAAAATCGATGAATGGTCCCACGTGAATAATATGTGCTCTAATGAGAGCATATTCGAGCTCCTCCATTGCGGTCACCATCCCCTACACTACTCCTGGAAGGGTGGTTGTGGAGAGGAAGTCATCGACCAGGGATTTGTGTGTGATCGTAGAAGACAGGAAAGCTTCGCAAAGCACATAAACTTGATATCAAAATAAGGTCAAAGATAACTCGTATGGTGTCGAGATTCCAGTCATTGCTCGAACGCTGAGGTCCTTGGCAGACTTTATAAGGCACAAAAGGGCCTTCCGCAATAAGGGGCAAAGGCTGTGCTCTTTCTAATCAGCCTAAATATAATAACGCTGATAATTTTACGACTAAGCGGAGCAATGGCGGGGGTCCTCACGTCTACGGCGACAAATGTAAAATTAAATACTAAAACGTTCGTCTGAACTTCTTGTTCGAGTCCTAAGCCTTCGCGACGGATTCGAGCCAGCTAAGGAGCGTGGCGCCAGAAGGCTGCCACGTCAGATTGAAACCGGCCGTGAACGCGAGCACACCTTCTTCTCGTGTGCTCCGCGGGACTCTGCATTCTGCCCTCGCTACCAGGGACTTCTTGGGTCCTTGACAGCCGGCTACAGTGAAGAGTGTACGCCTGAACATTGTTTTCGAAGATCTTCAGGTGAGACTCCCGCTAATGATGCTCCGCTTGTCCTTAATTATCTTAAAATTTCAGCGTTACCGGCCCCAGATGGGTTCCCGGTAAATTTGTGTGCCGTAGGGCCCGTTAATTCGGGGATTTGAGTCCACTTGTTAAGGTGGCTGTGCACAATGGATCCATTGGACGATTCGTACACGGGAAGCAGTGGCCATGGTGACCCTGTAAACGGCACTGATTTTGCCCTTAGCCAAATATTGCTGTCAGTTGTGGAGTCCGATTGCGAAGGGAGAGATCTAAAGAATAGAGGCAATCCAGAAAACGTTCACATCGAAAATCGTCAGAATGGAGAGGTTTAACCATTGGGAGAGGCTCCAAAGCTTACCACTGTTGTCCCTGCAGAGACAACGAGAGCAGTATTAAATAACATACACCTGAAACATGCTGAAGGGACTGGTGCCAAACTTTGTTGACCCGAGTCTGGCGTTGAGAACTATGACAGTGCCCTCGATTGGGGAGGTTATGAATAATCCCGCCATTCAACAACAGAGCCTTAGCGTGAGAATGCGCCACGATCAATCTTTTTTGGTCAATGGTTCAAGACTTTTCAACTGCCTCCCAATCGAACTGAGAGTCCCGAGGGAAACTGGCTGCATCAAAGTCAAAATTAGACAAGTTCGTGCAGTCAGTTCTGGATCGACTCCAACCCCGCACTCCTACTAGCCTGCACGGAGCAACAGCCTCCTGCAACAGGTGGCGCAGCTCCGAGCGGAGATATAGCAACGAGTCGTTGCTAGAGGGTGGTGCACCAGCATGGTCCGGGCCCATGGGAGCCTGAACTACATCTCAGGAATCCCAGGATCATCAAATGAGTGGAGGTCCTTTGATCTTTATATTGTCGAGATTCCAGTCATTGCTCGAACGCTGAGGTCCTTTGCGGACTTTATAAGGCACAAAAAGGCCTTCCGCAATAAGAGGCAAAGGCTGTGCTCTTTCTAATCAGCCTAAAATTAATAACGCTGATAATTTTACGACTAAGCGGAGCAATGGCGGGGGTCCTCACGTCTACGGCGACAAATGTAAATTTAAATTCTAAAACGTTCGTCTGAACTTCTTGTTCGAGTCCTAAGCCATCGCGACGGATTCGAGCAAGCTAAGGAGCGTGGCGCCAGAAGGCTGCCACGTCAGATTGAAACCGGCCGTGAACGCGAGCGCACCTTCTTCTCGTGTGCTCCGCGGGACTCGGCATTCTGCCCTCGCTACCAGGGACTTATTGGGTCTTTGACAGCCGGCTACAGTGAAGAGTGTTCGCCTGAACATTGTTTTCGAAGATCTTCAGGTGAGTCTCCCGCTAATGACGCTCCGCTTGTCCTTAATTATCTTAAAATTTCAGCGTTACCGGCCCCAGATGGGTTCCCGGTAAATTTGTGTGCCGTAGGGCCCGTTAATTCGGGGAGTTGAGTCCACTTGTTAAGGTGGCTGCGCACAAATTTTTATTCGAAAACAATTGTCTTTAAATCTCAACTCATTTTCGAAATTTCTATTCGAAAGATAATGTCTTACAATTTTTCTTCATAAAGAGATACCTCTTAAAAAGAGCTAAAATGTCCTAAGCCGTGCTGCTTTTGCGCAGTTTTGCCTAAACGGCAATTAAGCCGGCTGGATCTCAGCGCCATCTAGTTAATGGTAGAGCTTGGCTGGAATTCGGCAGGTTAAATCCTGGTATCTATCTATTCTTATCTTGAATTCTTTTTCTTTTCTTTTCAAAAATAAGAGGGAAATTTATCGCGTCAATTTTTAATTGCGTCTTAGCGCAGCTGTCCGGTGTAGCGAGGGCCGATTTTCAGTCTCCTTAGGTGTAAGTCGAGTGCAACCTGTGTTGTATTTTAGGCGAGGTTCCTTGTTGTGTTGCTTAAGAACCTAACGTTTTTTACAGGTTCTGGCCTTTTTGAGCCTCGTCAAACTTTTATTAGGTTCCCTCATTAATATATGTAACTATTCTTTAACTCAATTTGAGTGTGTAAACTTTGAAAAGTAGAAATGTTGTGAAAGTAAGTGGTGGGGAAAATGTACCTTTTTTGTGTCTTTCTTCTTCATTATTAATTTTCCATGTCTTTTGTTGGGATATAACTTGTCCACTTTAAAGTGTAGAAGTGACTCTGGCTAGCTGAATTTTTTCTAATAAGCCTTGAAATTGAAATTTGAATATTTAATTATGGAAACGGAAAAATGTACTGCCTTAGCCTTAAGCATTAAATTGCGGGGCATAAAGTGTAGCATTACATCTCTTAAAAAAAGCTCTTTCTCCTAACTGTGATCCGTCCTTTCTTATTGAAGCTGTTCCTCAATTAAGTGGGCTGTTACAGTCCTTTCGAATTCTGTCCTCTACTATTTCTTCTGATGTTGGGGAGGTTTCTGAGGGGGAGCTGGTTAGGAGGTCGGAGTATGAGGTTCAGGTCATAGAACTTATGGTAGAACTTAAAAAACTCATTTCCACTTCCCAGGTGCTAAACTCTAGTGCTACCGGTGAACCTTCTGTGTCTAAGGTTTCTACTTCTGATGTTCCTTTGAATATCTTTAAAGCACCTCAGTTGACACTGAAAAAATTCAGTGACAATGAGGGGTGCCCTTTCAACTTCCTTCACTTTCAAGAGTCCTTTTCTAATGCCCTTCAGGCTTATCCTAACATGAGTGAGAAACAAAAATTATCTACCTCAAAAATCAACTTGAAGGAAGAGCTCTCAGTCTTATAGAGGGACTTCCTAACGAAGAAACTAGTTTTCTATCTGATTGGGCATTGCTTAAGCAAGATTTTCTTAACGCTGATAAATTAATCTCATTAGCTCTTGATGAGATCCTGAGCTGTCCTAGTGTACAGAGTCTATCTGAAATAAATTCTTACCTCTCTAGGGTTAAATTTCGCCTTCTTGAGCTTTCCAAGTTGGGCTTGGATTTTTCTAATGAGAAGTCGGGTAACCTACTGTTTTCTGCTGTAATTAAAACTAAATTTCCTGAATTTTTCCTGTTGGAACTCCTTCGCTATTTTAAAGCGAGTTTCTTTTCCTTTGAGATGTTTGAGAATGCTCATAAAGTGCTCTCTCTTCTCGAAACCAAAAGTAAATCCAAACCGTCTCATGTATTCCGTAGTAAGGAAACAGAACTGGTGACCCGGACTGAGGTGAGGGACAAAACGCCACATTTACCTAAGCCTAATAAGTCGCCCGATGTTAAGGTATGTCGCTTCTGTAACAGGCTAACCACGCTTCGTTTGCATGCAGGCGATTTAATTCGCACGAAAAGCGTGTGAAACGGGCTGGTGAATTAAAATTATGTTCTATCTGTTTAAGTAGTAAGCATTTGTCAAGTGCGTGTCCTTCCAAAGTAACGGGTCTCCCGTTCCTGTGCTCTTTGTGTAAAGCTAACAATCATGTTAGCCCTTTGTGTCCTAAATTTATTGAATCCAGTGCCTTTGTTGCAACCTCTTCATGACGGTTAAAGGCACGTCTAAGGATGTGCCCTCTTGTTGCTCTTACCACCAAGTATGGTGGGATAACTAAGCGTGTTAATTTTTTAATTGATAGCGGCAGTCAGTCGTCGCTTATTGATTTGGAGACTGTGAGTTCCGACTATTCTGATGTAGACTTGCAGGAGCTAACTATTAACACAGTAGGTGCTTCTGTTCCTTTAATTGGTAAGCAAATCAGCATTGAACTCGTGCTTCCGGACAGTGAGAAGCATGAGCTTGATGTTTTCGCTATGAGAAATTTAAACCTCCAGATGGGTATGAGAGATTTGAAGGCTAAACTCGAAATTTTAAAAACTAAACTTCCTTTGTCGACTTCCTATCCAGAAGTTATAAATGATAGCATCCAAATTCGCGGAATTTTGGGTATAGATGCTCTTCAAGCTTTTAAAGTTCTGGTGTTACAGCACGTAAATGGCTATAAGGCCATGCGCATTTCTAACGGGTTTCTACCCTTTGGGGAGTTAAAATGTTACAACTCTTCTTTATCTTCTTTTGTTGCTTCTGAAACTAAAAAGCCAACTAATGATCTTAAAACTTCCGTTGAAAGAAATATCAATGTTAAATTATGTAAACCTTCTCTGTCTTCTGACAATGAAACTAAAGCGAAAACTAAAAGGAAGGTTGCCAAATGTAAGTTGAACGAAAATCGTTACCGTGATATTTTAAATAGTTTCTTTGAAACTTCTAAAGTATGTACATCATTATTAGACGTTTCTGAGCAGTGCGTAGTTCAGACTGGACTTGATCAGCTGCTTGACCTTGAGCTTATTGGTATACCCTCTAAGGAGGAAAAGAATGATAAGGAATTGGAAGATTTTAAAGATAGTGTTAAACTTGAAGAAGGTAAATATTCTGTCCAGTTGCTCTGGAATCGCCAACTTTTGGCTAGAGTACCTAACAATTTCGTATTAGCAAGATATCTTGCTCGTAAAGTAGCAACTGATAATGCCCTAAAGGGGATTAAACAGGCCTATAATGACGTATTCCTTGAGCAGCTTGAATTGAGCATCATTGATCCCATTTCCGTCAAAAAGATAGATGTGCGAGCTCACAAATGGATCCCGCATAGGCCTGTAATACGTACACATGTACAAACTTCTAAAATTCGTCCTGTCATTAATTGCTCTTTAAAGGTCGGTGGTTTACCCAGTCTGAACGAAGCCTCTTATGTGGGTCCTAATCTGATGAATAATTTGTTAGGACTTTTGGTCTAATTCCGTGCAAATACCATAGTGGTTCTTTCTGACATTTTTAAAGCTTTCTTGCAGGTGAAACTTGCTTGTGATTTTGACCGCAATCAGTTTAGTTTCATCCTTTTCAAGGATGACAAATTTTTGTATTACCGTTACACAACTCTGTTGTTCGGGTTTGTTGCATCGCCTTATATTCTTAACTATCTGCTCAAATTGCACTGTCGCGTCTTACAAGACGCGAAATTTGAAAAATTTTATCAGGCAACATTTTGCGGATCCGCGCTGGTCCGCAAGACTGACGCCAGCGTTCTATTTGGTTGAAGTGCGTGGGAGGAACAGGTTCCCGGATAATCTTAAGTTTTTGTGTCTTTTTAGTGTGATATGGCAAAAAATTATTAAACCAAAAGTGTCCTCGAACTAGCTATATCGTTGATCGCCATCAAGTATCTTGTGTTTGACAGCGGTGAACAGCCGGTTCCTAGAGCATTCAAGGGTGTTTCTGGCAGCCGGCAAACCACTCACATTGAGCCAGACTAGCCGTTGTGATGTTGTGAATCTGGTGCGTTCTATAGCCAGTATGCTGCAGTGTAATGCTAGAAATTTCAGATTCTAGATTAACAGTATTTTAGCAGAACACTGAATGTGTGATTTTACAGATTTGCCTGTCAAATGATTTGACTCTGAGGTTAGGCTTAATATGTGCATTCTCATGCTAAGATTTAACAACTCAAGATGGGGAAAGCTGGAGTATCAGACAGGTTCAGTGAATGTGTGGTTTTAACTGATAAAGTGATTCCTATTTTTTCTTTCATTGTTCAAAGTGATTCTGTATCAACGTCTAAATGTTTTTCCCTTTTCGCTAGTCAGTTGAAAGTTTAACCTCTATTCATGCCTTTTTTGTCGTGCAGCAGACCAGGATGACATATTTACTGCTTTGCTCTCAGATGATAAAATCACTATTAAAGAAATTAAAAACTTATTGCGGTTCTTCCATAGATTAGACATCAGTCGTTTTATATTAAGAAATTTATAATAACCCATCGTGCTGAACTTTTTTTACCAACTTTTTGGAAACATAATTTTTCTTTTCTTTTGTATTGTAATTTCTCAAAATTTTATTAATTAAGAAAAAGATATAAAATAAATTAAAATATTTTATCAATCTGTTGGCTCCTCACCTATGAGCTGTGCTGGGCAAGTTGCGCCAGTCAGTAAGGTGGAAGCCTAAAGTTAAAGCATTCTCAAAGGTAGACTGAAAATAGGCACAGAAATTTATGAGACCACTAGCCCATGTGATTTGTGTTTTCAAGGCGACGTTGGTCAATGTGTACTTGTTGCCCTGTATTTGAAATTAAGCCATCTAAAAACTGGCGAGCCGTGTCAAACCTTTTCAGTATTAGGCTAGTCCATGAGATAGCCGCTTTTATTTTTAATGATAGGATTTCCTGACAATGACTGAACTGCTGTAACCTAAGTAGCTTGTCCCTGCATCAGAGACCTAATCTTTAATCATTTCCCTTCCCACAGGTAGAGCAAAGAAAAGTAAGTAGTCCTTCCTCTTGTAGGTGGAAATAGGCTATTCCGAGTTTTTCTAGCGTGAGGGACCTTCCCTTACCGTATGTAAGTATTCTAAAGCGTTGTCAGATTGTTCTATCGAGGATGCAACCGTAGCCTTTGTAGCACTTGATTATACAAACAGTTGGAGGAAGCCGGTACCTAAATTTAAAATTAGTATGTTAACGTGCTAACTCAGACGCTAAAAACGTTGTAATCAATGTGTGTGTGAGTAGGCTGTCCTTTGGTCCTGTGCGTGTATTACAAACGTGTTTTTTTTAAACGTGTTTTCCAGCAATGTGTTCTTTAGCAGGGTGTTCTTTGGCAGGATGTTCTTTGGCAATGTGTTCCTTGGCTAGAGAAAATTGTTTCCTTCCTGTCAATGCAACAGAAATTTTTTCTTGTTTCATGAACTTCTTCCCTAGCTTACTGTTTCTGTGCACCTTGTGCATAGATTCCGCGTTCACTCAACCCCATACTAAATGGTGCCTTCCTCTCTCCTCTCTTGGAACATCTTTGTCGTGGTTAAGGGAGGCGAAAACTTTCTTATGTAATAATAATAATTCCCTGACAATGTCTCATGGCCCCTCTCTTATTGTTCCCTGTCATTAGAATATCATGCCTAGTGCTAGTATTATTCAATTGCCTTTTATGTCTCACTCAGCTACTTCTCATATACCTTCGAGGTATGAATTTCCTTTCTTGTTATGCGGTACTATATATGTTAACTGGTCAGTCGACTATGATCTCAAATTAGGAATTCTCTTATCATGCAATCGCTGGTCCGAGTCTGAACTATACCTGTTTGTGCAGTTTACGGCGCCACGGATACCGAAATAGAGAAAGAGTCACACGCCCTTTTTTTGTTCGTCGTCGCCCGTTAACCCGCGTTGCTGTAGCGAAGATCATAATCCGCAAAGAAACGCGATATGCACGCTCAAACTATTACTGATTTGACAGTTAGAGACGTTATGGCGAATAAGCTGTACGTCGATAATTTAGTGTTCACTACTGAGAGTCCTGAACTGGCGCTGTGCACTTTTCGCAGAGCCAACAGTGCATTTGAGGAAAGTGGGTTTCCGTTACGCAAATGGAAGTCCAATAATTCTGAACTTCTTTCCCAAATTGACCCTGCTCTATGTAGTGCCGAAGTGCACTCCAGAGTGCTAGGGTACGACCATAACTCTTCTACTGATCTACTTTCTCTGTCTGTAAAAAGGTTGGACTCTTCTTGTAAAACACGTTGAAAATTCTTTCTGAAGTAGCGTCCATTTACGACCCCTTGGGAATTTTGTTGCCCTTTTCTGTGCGAGGTGCGCTTATTTTGAGAAAATTGACGCCCTTGAGGCTAGGTTGGGATCAGAATGTTCCGGAAGACTTATGTAATGAATGGCAGAAATATTGTCTGGAATTTTTGGAATTGAGGGATTACGAGTTTCCTAGGATGACTTTGGCTGAGACTAAAACTACCCAACTTGTTGTATTCTGAGATGCTAGCGCTAACGCCTTTGGTACCTGTATCAATGGCGTCCAAGAGGATTGCAGCGCATTACTTTTCTCTAAAGTTAAAGTTTCGCCTTCTCGCCAGCGAACTCTTCCTTCCCTCGAACTCTTGGCAGTGTTTCTTGCGTATCAGTGTCGTGTATCTCTTCTGTGTGACGTTAATTTTCCTTATAAAGTGGCTAATGTGACTATTCTTACTGATTCACAGGTCACCCTATAGCTGATATAGATTGGCTCTTGAGCGGTAAACCTCCTCGAAAAAATATATTAGTAAACAACAGGATAAAAGACATAGAAGCCATGCGTAAGCAGCTTGAGTGTAAGGCCTTGGCTGCCTTTAGTTACGAGTACGTGCCCACGATGTTTAACGTTGCAGACATGCTGACGCGGGGTGTTAAGGTATCTAAATTTCTAGAGAAGAAATTGTTATGGTTAGAAGGTCCTTCTTGGATCATAGAAAGTAGAGATAAGTGGCCTAAGGGTCACTTAGGATGCATTCCGCAGCAATTTGTTTCAGACACGTGTATCGCAGTTAATGTTGCTCACCCAGGTGAAGCTTCTATTGTAACGCTTGAGCGCTTCTCCTCCTACCCAAAGCTGTTGGGTACGGTGGAGAATGTATTTAGGGCCGTAGCAATCTGGAAGCGCGCAGATCCGGGGGAGTCTAAACTGCGAGCGTTTCTTTACCTCATTTCCTCTATGCAAAGAGAGCATTTTGCCAGCGAGATAGAGGCCTTGGAAACCAAGAATCCTTGTCCGCCTTTGCTTGTTAGGTCTTTCAACTTGTTTCTTGACTCTCATAATTTAATTTGATCTAGCAGCCGCATTGTCTTAGAGGAGGAATTGGATTACAACACTAGGAACCCTATTCTGTTGTCTAGTTCTTCTCATCTAACCTATCTTCTGATCTTGCATACCCATAAAACTCTTAATCATCAGGGTGTTGAATCGACCGTGCAAAAACTTAAAATAGACGGTTATTTGATACCTCGCTTTAAGCGTACTGTGCCTGGCGTTCTTTCCAAATGCATAGTATGCAAGCGGGTGAACGCTAAGGCTTTCTCTTATCCTGACCCTCCTGCTTTGCCAGATAGTCGGACTAATTTTGTGAGACCTTTCGCTACAACAGGAATGGACTTTTCAGCTCATTTCTGGGTGTTAGATCCGTTTGGTCATAAACAAAAAGTGTACCTTTTACTGTTTACGTGTTTTCAAACTAGAGCTATTCATCTAGAGCTTCTTCCTTCCATGACGTTGGAAGAATTTTGTTTCGCCTTCATTCGCTTTACGAACGAAAAGGGTGTCCCTAACACCGTGTATTCCGATAATGCTAAAACTTTCATAGCTGCTTCTGACCTTTTGGCAGAAGTTTTAACTTCTTCCTTGTATGAAGAACGTTTCCGCACTCTTAACATTAAATTTAAAACTATCCCGATCTATAGTCCACAATTTGGTGCGATCTGGGAACGCTTGTTTAAATCTATTAAGGAGAGTTTTTACAAGCTCTTTGGTCGTAGCACTTATCTTTACTCTACCTTTCTCACTGCAGTTTCTGACATCTCTCTAAATCTTAATCGACGTCCTCTTTCCTACACAGAGACGGGGGACACTATTTTGCCTATCATTCCTATTCAATTCCTACAACTTTACCCTACTTCTAACTCTTTAATCCTTTCCGATGATGTCCCTGACTTGGAAACCGAGGACGATGAACGTCGAGAGCATCTGCTCTCCGCGCGTGAGAGGCGCGACGTCATGGTGGCCAAGTTTAGGGAGCTCTGGTACTCGCAGTACTTAATCACCCTAAGAGGTCCATATCCTCTTAAATCTTTACCTCTTAATAATAAATTCTTGTCTGTAGGTCAGGTTGTCTTATTAAGGCATCCCACAAAACCTAGACCGTTTTAGACTTTAGTCCGTATCATCGCGCTGCTTCCTGGACGCGATGGCAAGGTCCGGGTTGTTAAAATTATCAAAGCTGATAACTCAGAGTCTGCCGTTAAAATTTCCTTACTTTACCCCCTGGAGTTAGCTGCTACTGATACTGCTTCAGAGGAGGGGTGGGAAAGCGCAGAGGGAGGCTCGAGTGAGGAGTCCTTCTTTCGAGCCGCCCGGGAGTTCCTTTTCTCGTGAGGGTAGTTCCTTTTCTATTAAACGCCCTAGAGATCAGCATAATTCTTCTGAATCAGACTCCTCAGAAACTTCCGAAGAACCTGAAATTGAGGCAGCTGCACGGCCTAGGCGACAGGCAGCTCGCCAGCAACGTAGAAAACTTGCAGACTAAATTAGGAGAGGTCACCTCTAATGTCCTTTCCTACTTTATTGGTCTTAAAAATTATATGCGCATAAATGTAACTGGTGTTCTTTCCATGCTTCCTCTGGAAAGTAACATTAATATATTAAAATGTTTGAATGTTAAATCTATGTAACGGAAATTTCTAATGAAAACTCCGTTTTTTCTCTTGCCGGGATTGTGTCGAGATTCCAGTCATTGCTCGAACGCTGAGCTCCTTTGCGGACTTTATAAGGCACAAAAAGGCCTTCCGCAATAAGGGGCAAAGGCTGTGCTCTTTCTAATCAGCCTAAAATTAATAACGCTGATAATTTTACGACTAAGCGGAGCAATGGCGGGGGTCCACACGTCTTCGGCGACAAATGTAAAATTAAATACTAAAACGTTCGTCTGAACTTCTTGTTCGAGTTCTAAGCCTTCGCGATGGATTCGAGCAAGCTCAGGAGCGTGGCGACAGAAGGCTGCAACGTCAGATTGAAACCGGCCGTGAACGCGAGCGCACCTTCTTCTCGTGTGCTCCGCGGGACTCGGCATTCTGCCCTCGCTACCAGGGACTGCTTGGGTCCTTGACAGCCGGCTACAGTGAAGAGTGTACGCCTGAACATTGTTTTCGAAGATCTTCAGGTGAGACTCCCGCTAATGACGCTCCGATTGTCCTTAATTATCTTAAAATTTCAGCGTTACCGGCCCCAGATGGGTTCCCGGTAAATTTGTGTGCCGTAGGGCCCATTAATTCGGGGAGTTGAGTCCACTTGTTTAGGTGGCTGCGCACAATATAATTGAAAAATTATTAAACATCATGCCAAAGTGCACCAAAACAGTTTTGAAAAAGTGTGGTCAACACTTCAAATATTGAGACTAATTACTTTTTAGTTTTGCAGGTTATTAAAATTTGTTTGAGGGCAATTTATGTTTTTATTTATTTATCTTTATCATGTTTTCCAGAAGCAACCAATTAAAAATTACACAAGACTACTCATTTTAACAAGAAAATAGAAAAACTCACTCATCCCAAAATCATTGGCCACACCTGTAGTTCTTGCCATAGATTTAATATGCGACCCCATTGAATCTGTTGAACATCAACGCTCTGGACTACTGCTCATTACAACCAAAAATTTTAATCAAGTGAAAAAACAACTCACAGTAAAAACCTAAAACTTGACAGTGAAAACAATCCTGTCAATGTCTCTGTTGTAATGAAGCACTCAGTTCACTTCTGGCATGATCTTTGCTTCTGAACTTAAAGATGAGTCTCTGGACTTCCTACAAGACACATTGAAGCCTAACAAGGTAGTTGGAATCCAAAACCTTCTCTCAAACCTCCTGAAATACATATTCCATTGTACGTACTTACCTTCCTCAGCCCCTTACTCCCCCCTAAAATCCGCAGAAGCTATGTACATTACAATGTTGACCAATATTAGCCTAGTGCCTTGTGCTGTGGCCAATGTGGCCGATATGGCCACACCCGTTGCAGATAGTCATAAATCGCCCATTTGCAGCCCTTTTTCTGTGAGTGGTCATCTCTCTGAATCATGCCTATCCTCTGAATCTCCACCAGTCTGTATCAACTGCAAGGTCAACCATCCTGCAACATCACAGGACTGCATACCCTGCATTTCTGAAAGACAAGCATGTCATCTTACTGCTGATGAGACCCTTACTTCTGCAGAAGCCAGAGAGAAAGCCAGAGCTGAACTTTTTTAAATTCCAATGCAATTCAACTTAATGCTCCTATAGGCAGGCAGTATCCCCAAACTCTTCTCCAAAATAAGCCTCCTGTTAATCAGCCTCTGAAAGAAAAAACAAAATCATCCTACTTATGATATCACCTCAATCATTGCATTCCCATCTCTCACTCAACTCACAAGGGAGCAATGGGAAATTCCGCGCCACTCCATCCGCCATTCTCATCTTGGGTAATGCCAGCTCAACTCAACCCCAGCACACTTCCCACAGCATTCCTTGTAGAAATTCAACAACCTCACAGGTAAATTTTATGAATTCATTTGATTACTCATCCCATCCGACTATCCCTTATCATTCTAATTCCTGTGCTGATAATACCTAAAATTTATTAATCAATCTTTATTAACCTTCTTGTAAATCACCTGTGGCCTCATTCTCATCTGAATTATCTCAACTTATAGTAAAGATGCTACCCATCATAAAACTTTTCATGACTATAATATGTCAGATAAAATTCAATGTACTCCAGAACTTGCGCAAATGCTCCAAGCAGATGCTCTAGTTAATGACTCTTTTATCAATTAAGGTCTCTCGTCTATCTCAAATTCATGTTAGATTTTACTATTATTCAATGGAATGTCAGATCTTTTTATTTCTATTGACTTTACCTGCAACACCTTGTCACAGAAACTAATCCCTGTGTTACCTGTCTGCAGGAAACTATGACCAAATCAAATGCAATCTGTCTTCAAAAATTTCACCCAGCCATGAGTTAGTCACAAGAGGTGGGTCTGTGGGAGTGGTGGGGGAGCCACAGTTATGGTTCAAGTGTACTATTCTCTATGCCATTTTACCTATAGCATATTCTCAGGAAGTTAGTGCCTGTAGCATATTTCTGCCCAAACTTGCAATATCAGTCTGTTCCTTGTATGTCCATCCTAAATTTTCTAATTCTGTACTGACCTCTGAACTACCTCTACTTCTTTCTCAACTTTCAACTCCTTCCACAATTTGCTTAGACTCTAATGCCCATCACCCAGCTTGGGGATCCCCAACAGAAAATAGTTGTGGTACCCTGTTTCAACAATGGGTAATGCATAATGACCTCTCTATAGTAAATACCTCTGACCCTATTTTTATGTCTTCCAGAGGGTGATTCAGTCATATTGACCTGACTATTACTTCCTTAAAAGTTGCTTCTTAATTCTGCTGGCAACCTTTCTCTAACATTTTTACCAGTGTTGTGACGCTCTTCTTTTCCATCATATTTCGTCATTGTTGCTTTCCGTTGCTGAAATTTCTTTCGATGTTCGTCGTGACTAAAGGTTACCAGTCTTATATTTTAGTTACTAAAAATCAAAATAGACTGAGAGTTTTCAATGTCTTCATTTATAATTAATGAGAATATTGGTATCAAACCAATTAATAAAGTAGCGTATAATTAACCAAACAGATATGATGATTAACCTCTCTCTACTTAACAGGAAATAATACTACTAGGACACATTGTGATTTATTGCCTAATCTCTATACAGAAATAATGACACATCAAAAGAAAAGGAGCCTAACACACCTAATTTACATTAAAAATCACATTTCTGATGTATGCTGATGGCATCCATCTAAATCTACTGCACATAAGAAATCGTATGAGGACGCTATTAGGGAATATGTATTGCAAGGAACTCATCTTAATTGTTGACTCCAGGATGGTGCTATTACATGCCTCGTGACAGCCAATTATATTACGTTACTTGAGAAAGTATGCGTAGTTCACTTCATTTACACATCGTAAGAAACAACGAAGCCCGGCCCCTAAGGGGCAGGCTGGCAAGGTGCGATTCAGAGGTCTTTACAGTGTAGCTGTCACGGGCTGACTCTCCCGCTCCCCTATCGTAGAGCTGCGAAGGTGGCAAGCTCACAACAACGCCCAACCGCGTACGACAACGTCGCTACAATCTTAAGAGGGATTAATTCCACAATTGAGCGTTACGAATGACTCTAGCGTATTGAATTATATTCGCAATGGGAAACATATCAATTCTCAACAATTGTACTGATGATCTAATTAACGTTAGTTACTGAACAATATAAATACTATTTATGGTAGGACCTTTCCAAGTATTGAAGTTCAGCAACCCTGTCGGTCAGTTGGCGTCCTCGTTTCCCTGTGTCGATACCGTCGTGCGGTCGACGTGAGGATTCGAGGAAAAGGGGGGCGGTCTTCTGTGCAGCTACCTTTTTCTGGGGCGCTGGCTTTTTCTTTGCAGCTGCCCTTCCTGAGGTTCGTGTGGGTACCGCCTACGCCGTAATCAGTCCGCTAGGGCAACAGAAGTAAATTCTGTTAGTGCCGAACTACGGCGGTACCGTTGTGTGTGTGTGGGGTGAGGTTTGTGTGGGTACCACCTGCGCCGTATTCAGTCCGCCAGGGCAATAGAACTAAATTCTGTTTTGTGCCGAACTACGGTGGTACCGCTAGAGTGAGGTGTGTGTGGGTACCGCCTACGCCGTATTCAGTTCGCTAGGGCAACAGAAGTAAATTCCGTTTTGTGCCAAACTACCGCGGTACCGTTAGGAAGACGAGCAACTGTCTGCGCCGTATGAGACCGCTAGGTCAACAGAAGTGAACTCTTTTAGTGCCGAACTACGACAGCGTCTTTTTAATCGACAAACCAATGCAAAATAGTTACTCCTTCCAAGGTGACTCCATAAACTCCTTATTAGGCGAGGTGTCGTATGACACTAAAGTCAGTATTCATAAGGAGAAAGAAAACTCTTTTCACCTCAGGGTGTTACTTGTTCAATGCTGAACCTCTTTGCAGTCCCTATTGCATATACTGATATATTTTAACAAAGACAGTGATTTATTTTCTATTGCAAAAATAGTGCGTACAGACATGAGCTACTGCATAACAAGGTACAACACTCAAAGTTGCATTTAAAATAGTCTTATTTAGCTAGGTACTCAAAGAAACATTGGAATATCGACATGTAATACAAACGGTATTTAAGGGCTAACTAAAGTAAATGCGCAGACGCAACATCAGCGCAGAGAAACAGACAAGTCGGCGTTCAGGGAGCTGTACACATAAAGAAAATACTTGGGATTATGGGTAACTAACACAAAAGGCTCGACAACCCCTGTGCGGCCTGACACGCCCGGGGGAGGGTATCTCTGCTACGGTAGCCGAGACAGGAAATCCACAAGGTGGTTGTCGACTCCCGAAAGGTGTTCTGCTCGGAATCTGAAAAGGCTGAAATACAAAGCCCAGCGTTTCAATCGGGGTTCAACTTGTCTGCCTGTTGCAAATAAAGGAGCGGTCGATGGTCGGTTTGTAACACAAATTCTCGTCCATACAGGTAGACCTCAAACTTCTGTAGAGCCCAGTAGATGCTTAACGCTTCTTTTTCAATGGTAGAATAGTTTATTTCTGCTCCTCTCTGTCGACGTGAAGCATATGCTACGGGTGCGTAGTGACGGAAGTCTCGTTTGCTTGGCTGGAGGAGATCTGCTCCAAGTCCAGTTTGGGAGGCATCTGTCCTCAGAATGAAAGGACATCTGGGGTCTGGTAACTGTAAGACCGGTCTCTTGACTAACGCTGTCTTCAAACTTTCGAACAGATCTTCTGTTGTATCGGTCCAAGGTATTTGTTCTGGGGAGTTCTTCTTTAGGAAATCATGGAGTTTAGATGTCAGTTGAGAGTAGTTAGGAATGTACTGTTGGTAGTACCCAACTGTACCGAGAAAACTTCGGAGCTCCCGTTTTGTTTTTGGGAGTGGAGCTGATTTTAAGGCTTCGACTCGGTTCTCCAGAGGCTGGATCTGATTACTGCTCAGTTGATGACCCAAATACTGGAGGCTGTCAAATCCGAATTCGCATTTGGATGGCTTCGCTTTAAGGCCATGTCGAGAGAGAGCTTCGAACAGTTTAGCTAATGCTGCACAATGATCTTCCCAAGTAGTCGAGGCGATTAAGATGTCGTCCATGTAGACCTCGGTATCTTGCAGTGCTGCAGTGACTTGACGTTTAAGGCGGGAAAAAGTGGCTGGAGCATTTGCTAGGCCGAAAGGCATGACGTTGAATTCATATAGGCCAGACCTAGTTTTGAAGGCGGTGTATTGGCGGGACTCAGGGTGTAAAGATACCTGCCAATATCCACTGGTGAGATCCATTTTGCTGAAGATTGTTTTGCCAGGTAAATTGGTGAAGATAGCAGTGGTGTCTGCTATTGGCTAGGCATCGAATACTGTCTGGCTGTTGAGGTGCCTGCAGTCCAAACAAAATCGGTGGGTACCGTCTTTCTTCCGGACGGCAAGGAGCGGTGAATAGTAAGGTGAGGTGGATGGCGTCACAATTCCCATCCTCATCCACTTCTCTAAACTTGACTGCAGTTCAGGCTCTAGCGCTAGGGGAAGTGGATACGAATGCTGAAGTCGAAACCTGGAAGTATCCTTTAATTTTATTTCATGAACAGCGGTGCTGGTTCTTCCGGGAGTATCTGTGAAGAGATCGCGATATTCTCCGATAAGTTCCTGGAGTTCTGAGCGTTGTGTTGTAGTCAACGTAGGGGAGATGAGGCAATCTTCAATGGTTTCCCCGACGGGTGACGGTATCTCTGGTTCTTTCCGGTCGAGCTCTTCTTCTTCGCAGGTAGGTTCTAAGGCGAGGCCAACCGCTGCAAAAGCTTCCTCTACTCTCTCGTCGCCCTCCTCGCGATCGCTTTCGCTTGGTGAGGCGGAACTTTGCTGCTCCCGGTCGTGGTACTGTCTAAGGAGGTTGATGTGATAAACTTTGTTGTTTCCATCCACGTCCAATGTATAGGTATAGGTTCCCAGGCGTGATTTTACTGTATAGGGACCTTTCCAAGTCATAAGTAGCTTCTTTCGAGAATCGGGCAGAAATACGAGGACTTTATCTCCTTGTTTTAGAGTTCGCATCTTGGTACGTCTGTTGAAGAACTTGGCGCTTTTCTCTTGGCTCCTGTTAAGATTCTCGCGAGCGATTTTGCATGTTTCTTTCAATCGGTGCATCATTTCCATTAGATACTGGGCAGTGCTTGTGTCGTCTTGCAAGCTCCCATCTGTCCAACATTCTTTGAGCACGGTTAAAGGTCCACGGACGCGATGGCCGTAGATGAGTTCGAAAGGAAAATACCCGGTTGAGGCCTGAGGAGCGTCTCGATAAGCAAAAGGAGGGAAGGCAGATACAGGTCCCAGTCTCGCGGTTGTTCTACGGCTAATTTCCGCAACATGACTTTGAGCGTACCATTGAAGCGTTCGACAATGCCGTTCGATTGGGCATGGTATAATGGCGTCAATCGGTGCTGAATACCGACGGGTTTCAGGAAAGCTTCGAAGGTTGCGGCGGTGAACTGAGCGCCGTTGTCACTCGTTAGCGTGTGAGGGAAACCAACTCTGATGCAGATTTCGAGTAGCTCCTGGGCGACCGTTTCTGCATCCATGTGTCTGAGCGGGGCTGCGTCTGCGTACAGAGTTGCTTGGTCCACCACGGTGAGAATGTATCGGTGGCCACGTGCCGATGCTGGTTGCAACGGGCCTACCAAATCAACACTGGGCGCGTAGAATGGAGTGGTGATCGGTGGGGTTGAGATTGGTGCCTTCCTTGGTCGAGATGGAGCGTGCGTCTGGCAGGTGTGACAAGAGTGACAGTATTAGACCACATCTTTTGCCAGGGACGGCCAGTAGAAATCTCGTTCTAGTCGAGCCTGAGTCTTCTTTTGGGAGTAATGGCCAGCAAGTGGATTGTCGTGAGCCATTTCCAAGATTTGTGGGCGCACGCTTGCAGGTGCTACAAGTTGATGAGTTTCCTGACCGTCTCGTAACGTTTTCCGGTGCAGAATGCCGTCGTGGAGTTCATAGGTAATGACTCTGCCATCCTTGTGCGTTTCTTCTTTACCAGTGTCAACTTTCTTGAATAAAAACTGCAATGTTTTGCACTCCCGCTGTAATTTCTTGAAATCTTCTTTGTTGTGCTGCAACATATCGACAGTGCTTGGTGCGGCAGGGAGATTTTCGCTCGATTTTGCTGCTGCCCTTGTGACAACATGAGAGACTTCTGCAGCAACTGGTTGCTCTTCATGATCGATCATCTGTTCTTCGAAGGAGGTGGTTCCGGGAACTCGGCCGAGGATGACATCATGGGAGAGTTCTTCCATGGCTACGGCTGTCACCTCTCCATGGTAGTAGGGACAATCGAGAGTTACCCGGGCAAGGGGCGCCTCGAAGAAATGATTGTTAGCCAGCCGAACGGTAATTTCCTTCTTCAAAATGGCGTCAGTTGGGACGAGAGCCTTCTTGACGAAGACCGCTGTTGCTCCTCCATCGATTGGTACTTGGACGGGTTGTTGGTTCACAGTGCCGGAGCATGTTTTCAGTTGTCCCAATTCGATCCATTTGTTTGAGGCGATGTGATTGCATGCGACTGGGGGAATATCGTCGTATTCGTCTGCTTCTTCATGCGTTGTTATTTTGTTTACTCGAGCTGTAGTACTGGAGATATGTGGGCTTGCATGGGCTGCTCCACTACTGTGGCTATCACCTTGCCTCCTCTGTAACTGGCGGCACTCATCACTGGAATGTGATCGGTTGGGGCCATGGAAAGTGCAGTAATATCCAGTGTAAGGTCCTCGTTGTTCCTGGCGCTGCGGAGTGTTGATCGATCTTGAGCTGGTGGGAACATCACGAGTGTTAGAAATTCTTGGTGGCGTTCCTCGAGAGTTGCTGCTGGAGTTGGTTGATCTTGCTGGGGTGCTAGGGGCTCGGGCAGGAAATGTCGAGCGTCGCTCTGGTGCTGATGATGCTTTGAGTGCTGGAGGGCCCGCATCCGTCGTCGATGTCAGTGTGCGACCCTTACAAAGCTGCTGGAGCGATGTATGAGGTCTTGCTTGCAAGAAGCTATCACCCTGCTCTCCTAGGCTTGCGACTGTGTTACCACCCCTGTCACCCAATTGAGTAGCGAGGAAGGGAGGCAAGCTGGAATATGCGCGGTCAACAAGAAGAAAGTCACGAAGAGTCTCGTAGTTGGCTTCGATATTGCATCCTTTTAACCAAGCGTCTAAGGCTTGTTCTAGTCGCCGTAGGTAACGTGACATATTGTCGCCTTCTTCTGGCTTCAGTTCGTAGTAGTTAGCGCGTAGTTTTGCTGGAGTGACTTTATGAGCATCTAGTAGAAGCAATTTGATTTCAGGAAGCTTGAAGCGATCTGCTGCGGGCAGGGTATCGATGAGTCGACGTTCCTTCGGTGTGATCAAGTTATGAAGCACGACAACAGAATCGACCTCAGTGAATCCCATTGCTGTTGTATGACTGCAGAAGCGTTGCAAAAATTTGTCCATCCTTTCTTTTGTGGGATCGAATGGAGTCGGTGGAGGTATCTTTACTCCAGCATTTTCAGGAGCGATTTGAGCATCGAGTTGTTTGAGGCTGAGCTCGTGGTCTCGTTGTGCTGCTTCTCGTTCAGCTTCTCGTTCCGCTGCTCGTTCTGCGGCTTCTCGTTCTGCTGCTCGTTCTGCGGCTTCTCGCTCCGCAGCTTCTCGTTCCGCTTCTTCCAAATGCCTCAGGCGGCTGGTAAATTCTTCCCTGTACTCCGCATCGGTGGGAGTGAGGCCGAGGGCTTCGACGTATTCTCGAGCTTGAGCGACGAGGTTCATCTTGTTTTAATGGTGCGGTGTCCGCGTAGTTGTGTAGAACCCAGAAATCACAGGCAACGTTGGTAGTTGCGCGACGCTTCTGGGTCCCTGTTCGGGCGCCAGAATATGTCGATAACGTCGTGCAATCGACGTGAGGGTTCGTGGAAAAGGGGGGCTGTCTTCTGTGCAGCTACCTTTTTCCGGGGCGCTAGCTTTTTCTTTGCAGCTGCCCTTCCTGAGGTTCGTGTGGGTACCGCCTACGCCGTAATCAGTCGGCTAGGGCAACAGAAGTAAATTTTGTTAGTGCCGAACTACGGCGGTACCGTTGTGTGTGTGTGTGGGGTGAGGTTTGTGTGGGTACCACCTGCGCCGTATTCAGTCCGCTAGGGCAACAGAAGTAAATTCTGTTTTGTGCCGAACTACGGTGGTACCGCTAGAGTGAGGTGTGTGTGGGTACCGCCTACGCCGTATTCAGTCCGCTAGGGCAACATAAGTAAATTCCGTTTTCTGCCGAACTACAGCGGTACCGTTAGGAAGACGAGCAACTGTCTGCGCCGGATGAGACCGCTAGGGCAACAGAAGTGAGCTCTGTTAGTGCCGAACTGCGACAGCGTCTTCCTAATCGACAAACCCATGCAAAAGAGTTACTCCTTCCGAGGTGGCTCCTTAAACTCCTTATTAGGTGAGGCGTCGTATGAGACTAAAGTCAGTATCAACAAGGAGAAAGAAAACTCATTTGACATCAGGGTGTGACTCGACTAATGCTGAATCTCTTTGCAGTCCCTATTACATATACTGATATATTTTAACAAAGACAGTGATTTATTTTCTATTGCAAAAATAGTGCGTACAGACATGAGCTACTGCATAACAAGGTACAACACTCGAAGTTGCATTTAAAATATTAGTCTTATTTAGCTAGGTACTCAAAGAAACATTGGAATATCGACATGTAATACAAATGGTATTTAAGGGCTAACTAAATTAAATGCGCAGACGCAACATCAGCGCAGAGAAACAGACAAGTCGGCGTTCATGGAGCTGGACACATAAAGAAAATACTTGGGATTATGGGTAACTAACACAAAAGGCTCGACAACCCCTGTGTGGCCTGACACCCTGCGTTCTTGAATTCGATGCAGAGCAAAGTCAGTAGATGGTAGATAAATGGATAACCGCCAGCTAAGTCGCGACACCTCTCTTGGTTGATTTGAACAATTCTAATAACGGAGTGTCCTCCTTCGAATGATCGGTTTTTTATATCTGTCATGGGTAAAACCATGACAACAGTGATCATTATCTTCTTGTTGTATCTACCTCTCAACTCTGTAAAAATAAGCCCATGCAACAATAACAATTTCAGTTTGCTGACAGGTCTGCTTATCAAGCAAGCTTGAAACTACCTTCAACTTTTCTTTTAACACAAGCCTGTTGGGCAATAACTCATGCTATACTCTATCAGCCAATCAGCACATACCCAAAACCAAACACATATCTACCAACCAATCACTCTGCTGGTGGAACCAGAGATGTGCAAAAGCCCATAGGGAGAAAAACAGAACCTTATCCCATTCCAAAAACCACAAGGGAAATCTGGACATCTGGATTAAACATAAAAAGAACAAGTTAAATTTAAACACACATTTATAGAAGCCCACAACTCATAAGACAAGTTGGGGAGTCTTTCTTTCTAGTATGAACTCATAGGTAAACAACTCTATTTGGAAGATCAGAGCCATCTCTTCTCATCACACCCACAAAGCCATAGTACTAAAAAAAACACAATGATTACAGGTCAACAGAAAGTAACAAATGAATTGGCTTACCACTTCTCAAAGCAAGGTAACCTCTTAACAAATGATGCAGTATTTTCAAATCACCAAAAATAGTTGCCAAAAATCCCCCTCAGTTTTTTCATTGAGATACTCCGTCGTACAACCAACCCTTCAAGATCTATGAATTCAAGCATGCCTTGAGTTCATGGATCAAGCATGCCTGAAAACCTCTACATCACACTCCCACAACACTTTTCTGACAAGCTGTCAGTACTATTCAGCTTCTACAATTTTCTATACTCAAATGGCTTTCCCCACTAATGGAGAGGATCAATCATAATACCTATCATATAATATAGGTATCATCTCATAAGCAATCATAATACTTTGAGCCCACAAAACCTTCAACAGACACAAATTAATACTGCCCAGTTGCCCTCACAAATTGTCTATGCAAAATGCTTAAGAAAATGGTCAACTATAGACTGCAAGCAATACTTGAATGCTACAGTTTCTTTGACCCATCCCAAAGTAGCTTCAGATATTCACATAGCACTCACGATGCACACGGTTGACTCAAGAACACCCGAGAATCATTCTTTAGCAACAGATAGTTTCTTGCCCCTTCTTAGACATGAAGAAAGCTTTTGAAACAGTTTGGCACCATGGCATTCTCCTAAAATTACAAAAAGTAGGCATCCAATTCAACATCACTTCCTTTATTTCAAATTTTATAAGCCTCCAAACATTAAAAAGTAAAGCTCAACAATACCCACTCAAGATCTTTTCCCATGTATTCAGCTGTCCCCCAAGGTTCAGTTATCAATCCAACACTATTCAATATCCTCATCAAGGACTTGCTCACTTTTCTCTTAACTAACATGCATCACTCTCTCTATGCTGATGATGCTGCTCTCTGGATTTAACACCAAAACCATGCTGAAGCTTAAAATCTTATGCAAAAATTCTCACAAAAATAGAAAACTGGGGCTACAAAACTAAGCAAACAAAACTTTATGTCATCTTCACTAAGACAAAGATCAAAAAATATAGGTCCATTGACACTCCATAACATCAAATCAACATTTCTAATCCTGTCCATTTTCTTGGACTAATCTTTGACAAGCACCTTACATGGCATCAACACATTTCCAACTTAGTAACTCTCTGCCAATCAGACCTCTGTCTAATGGCTGTTGTAGCTTCCCATAGATGGGGTGCAGTCTACTCCACTCTTCATCTTCTCTTTATTTCACTCTTTTGATCAAAACTTGACTATGCCTTCTTCCTTTTCTCAAATGCTGCTCCATCACACTTGCTTTAACTAAACTGAAACAGTTTGCAGAAGCTGGCTTAATGCTAGGCACCCTCCGTTGCACATGTAATGTCGTGCGCTAGCGGAATTTCTATCTTCGCTTCGGCACGCCATTGAACGGAACTCGGTAGGACGCCCAAAGGGAAACGAGGTCTCTTCAGATTTTTTATTTCTTATCCAGTGGTTCCGTAAATCTGCACAGACAAGTATAGTCAGAGTCGTACTAGCGATTGCATGACAGGAGAATTCCTAATCTAGGATCACAGTCGACTGACCAGTTGACGTATACAGCACTACATAACAAGAAAGGAAATTCATGCCTCGAAAGTATATGAGAAGTAGCTGAGTGAGACATGGGAGGCAACTGAATAATTCTAGCACTAGACATGATATTCTAATGACGGAAGGGCGATAAGAGTGGTCGCGAGGCATAGTCCTCGGAACAACATAGCACAATGATATTCCATGACTCAATTATTATCATTATATAGGAAAGTTTTAGCCTCCCTTAACCACGACAAAGATGTTCCAAGAGAGGAAAGAAGAAGGCACCATTTAGTATGAGGTTGAGGGAACGCGGAATCTATGCACAAGGCGCACAGGAGTAGCGAGCTAGGAAAGAAGTTCCTGGAACAAGAAAAGGTTTCTGTTGCATTGACAGGGAAGAAAACAAGTCTCTAGTCGAGGAACACATTGTCAAAAACGCCCTGCCAAAGACACACTGCTAGGAAACACATTAGAAAGAACACGTTTATGAGACACGCACACGAGTATTGTAAGACTCGTGTCACTGGTCGAGAGAAATGATTGAGGGCGATGTACTCCTAATCTTGCTCCATCTACACTTGATAATACATGCAATGATAATTACGAGAGACGATACAATTTCATGGACGATGCCTTCTCATTGTGAGGTGAGAACACTCTCGACAGTTTACATGTACATGACATAAACTTCGCAATTCCCGACGCCAGGAAATAATGCATGAATCGCTTGTTTCGGCCAGTGTTCGAACTGTCATTTTAAAGAAGC
This sequence comes from Morinoia aosen, assembly GCA_030386875.1. NCBI lineage: Eukaryota > Metazoa > Arthropoda > Malacostraca > Amphipoda > Talitridae > Morinoia > Morinoia aosen. The sequence goes on along the minus strand of CM059579.1, from coordinate 53,088,942 downwards.
ACAAAAAAATATATATGAATATACATCCGTATATATATATATACACACGCATATGCATTCACACACATACACACATGCATACATACACACAAGCATGAGGGCCAAGAAGACTATAAGTTCTGTATCTCTAACCCAACAATTTTAACATGGCGGTCATTAGTTAATAAGCACTCTATCCAAACAAAGGTGGATGATCGCGCAACAAATGTATAGTCCTCACATGAACGCTTCACAATGATAAAGAGATGACGAGTTAGGTAATGTTACAAGTTGAGAGAGGATACTCTAAAATACTTACAGACGATGGGGAAAGGTCCCTCACTTTAGCATATGAACCAAGTGACTATTCTGTCTCTTTGTTTAACCTCTCTGTGGAAGAGGGACAGCAAAATTAGGTCTCTAAATCAGGGGCAAGTTACTCAGGTTATCAGATCGGCCATTGTCAACAAAACCCATTATCAAAAGATGAAAGCGGCAAGTACACGTTTATCAACGTCGCTTTGAAAACACAAATCACATGGGCTAGTGCTCTCAAATTTCTGCGCCTATTCTCAGTCTACTGAATGCCGTAGCTTTAGGCTTCCACCTTACTGACTGGCGCAACTTGCCAAGCACAGCTCATAGGTAAGAAGCCAATCGACTAAATTTATTTGACTTTGCTTCACATTTTTCTAATGAATGTTATAGAGAGCGCAACACAAAGACAAGAAAAATTCATATTCCCGAGTTGGTACAAGTTTAGCACGATGTGTCATGAACTTTTCAATATCAACAACTGATGTCTAATCCATGGAAGAACCACCATAGTTTTTATTTTCAGTACACAAATCTTTCAATAGAGAAGCAGCGGTTGGTTTGTATTCTCAAATAAATATAAAATTGTGCTATTTTGTGTTAATCTATGAAATGTAATAAACTTCAAATAATCCGCCATGTCAAATTCGAAAGCATTGAAATGTCAGTCTCTCCATGTTGCATTTACTGCCTATGACACTTAGCTTACATGGCTTGGCTATTATGCAAATGTTGCTGAGCTGAGCAAAAAAAAAAACATTTGAACACTAATACAGAATCCCTTGGAGCAGTGAAATAAAATAGGAAAGTTCTTCGGTTAAATCACACGTTTTCTGAACCTGTCTGATACTCCAACTTTCTCTATCTTGAGTTGTTAAACTTAGCATGAGAATGCACATATCAACCTAACCTCAGGGTTAAATTGCTCAACAGACAAATCGGTAAATTCACAGTGTTCAGCTAAAATACCGTTAAACTAGAGTCTGACTAATTCCCAGCACTACACTGCAGCTTACTGGCTACACCGAAAGAAAACACCAGACCTTACGGCATTGTAACGGCTAGTCTGAAGCCCCGTCTACACTATCAAACTTTTCGTCAATCACGAACACACCAAAACGCGAACAAAAACACGAACTTTTCCGAATCGTGTCCAGACGTCCAGACTACGTGTTCGTCGGAGTGAAGTTGTTCGCGAACAATATGTAAACAAACAGGACTGCTTCCCAAGTAAGTTTTAGATAATTGATGCCTTAATTGGTAAATTTAATTTGTTGAGAGTTTTTGACCATAATTTATGTGCTGGCATGTGTGAACAGAAAATATTAAGAATCGCTAATATATTACGAAGATTTCGAATGCTATCAGTGTCACAGATTGGATCAGCTGATATAACTCTACCTTTTCCAATGCTCTTCCTAAAGTTAAAATTTTTTAATTTGAGCTTAAAAATTTAAAATATGTATTTACTCTGTGTAAAGAATGTTTTTTTTTACTATTTTGTGACCAACATTTTCTAAAAGAGGTAAGAAATGCTCATATTTTTAATTTTTGTCTCTAAACATCCTACAATATTCGAAATGATTTGCCAAAGTTATTAAAATTTTTCTGTTTAATACGCCCAACAATTTGTTTTAAAAATTTGAAATTTAGCTAATACATTTTATTAGTGTCCTAAACTATATGCAGTATCCATATTTTCTGTGCACATTTTTGAAACGTCCATTGCTCAGCCAAGCATACCAGAATGTATTACGTTTCATCATAAATACGGTTATGACTTGGTGCAATGACAGAGCTAATATAATAAGTCCACTCTGTTTTTGCTATATTGTCTGGTCTTGGGTGCTACTTGAATTGATGAACTCATGCTCAAAAAGGTAGTGGTGCGCAAAGTACATATATATTTCAATTTTTCTCGTTATTGATTGTAACCTACTACAATTAGAACTACTTTGAAACCCAGCTAGTTCCATTATTTGTGAACTTTCCGGTGCATGAGCTAAATGTATTTTGCTGTGATATATTAATGCAGGGATAGTAGGGGGCTAACCACTGTGTTCCTCCAGTAATATTGTTCACATCTTAAGAAACGATATTGCATAAACCATCAAACAATGGTGTGGTGAACTTCCATCTGTAATTCCCTTTGTTGTATTCTATTACAGACTCCACAAACTCAAGCAGAGTGGGAATCAGCAGCCAGTGATTTCTACCTGACGTGGAACTTCCCATGCAACTTCTCAAATTTCATGCACTCTTCTTTAGAGATTGCATGCCACTTTAGTGTCACTATGATGGAGTGAGAAGAGAGAGCTCCTTGGGCTGGCGGCAGCGGTGGGCGCCGCGACTGTGTGCTGCTCCGCGATGGGGGTGATGCTCTGTGATGTTGTGCAGCCGTGCCATGAAGGCTAGACTGCTGCTGCGTCCTAGGGCGATCATGAGCTATTAGCCGCCTCGACTACCTGCATTGGCAATGCACAGATAGCGTCCCCGTGAACTTCCTGTAGACGACCGCAACGGTACCAGAGACTTCAGAACCAGTTCGCTTTTGAGGTGGGTCGCAGTGACTTGTAACGCTGGGTTCGGACGACCATTTCTTTTGAGAATTTTAAATCAAAAATGTCCGTCCACTCTATCCATTTCCATAATTTCAATGTTGGTTGGACTGGAGTTTGGGGTCTTAAATGAGAACGGATTGGGCTTTATCTACACAAGTTAGAATGCCAAGAATGATCATTTTGATCACTTTCTTGTATTCAAACTACTCTTATGATTGTAAGAATCCTTTCATTTTAAGGGAGCTATGATTCAATCTGAAAGGTATTTTGCTAAGTAAACGTTGCTATAGTATTGTTAATATATTAATTTATAAACAGCTAAGATCTTGCTAAGTGTTAAATTTTTGAAAACTAATAGTACTCAAAAAATTATGCTTTTTGTGAATTATAAACTTCACTCCGCTCTGCATGAAATTATCCATTTCCTTGGGACCTTGTTTGACATTAATGTTTGTTCACAGCCCGAGCTCAACCTTCCTTTCGTTTCTGCCGGTGGGCCAGCCGTTGTCCTGTCAAGCGCTGCCAAACCTTCCTGGTTTGGTTTTCCAAGACTGGCGAGGGGCATTTGCACTACTGGTGTAAATGGTTCATGATTTTACAATACTATCAAATTATAATGCACTGGTGTCCCAATACTTTCTTTACCCGCCATCATATCATCATGCACATTGGTTTTTCAAATGCTTTATAACTGACATCAGGATACAGTGACGGTTACCTGGTCAAGGCGGTACCCATTTCCAACGCCTGGGTTGGGTGTATCGGAGTTCTCTCCTTCCCCAACGGGGAGAAATCACCCCATGGTGCTGAGATTCCAAAAATCGATACTTTCCCATGAAGGGTGCATTCTTAATTATTAAATTTTGTAAAATCATGTAATCCTGTATTCAAGCCAGAGGAAAAAAACAGTTGAATATTTTTATGTGTTATCCCAAACATGCAGGCCATAGATCAGTCACCAAGAAGATGATAAACCTATTCTGAATACAATTTTGTGGGCCCATAGAGTACAACCATATTAGTTAAAGAATGCATTTTCATAAAACTGATTAATATAAGGATAACAGAGAACCCAGAACAGGTGTTCTTAAAAAGTAAGTGTGTGGATCTATTTTACTTAATATTTACAATGAAAATTACAGCACGAATATAAACGTAAGTCAAACGTTGAGGCACCAGAAACAAGTTATAGAGGTACCTTGAGAGGTAAAAATTTGCAAAGGTGACCTGCTGCATGCACAGATCTTGAATATCTTATCATCCATTGATAAAAACTAGAATTAAACAAAATGTAGTGCTATCTAAAAATAATTCACCACTAAAGAAAGAATTTTTAAACTATTCCAAAGGTTTTTCATAAGTTCTTAATGGTATCTTTTAGCTTTGATTACATGTTTGTTGTTCCCCATACCTTGCACTATTCTCATTATCAAAGAAGAGAACATATGGTACTTTGAGCCTCCTTAACCACAACGGTGTTCCAAAGAGAGGAATAAAGTAGGGATCATCAAGTACAAACACGTACACAGGGTTCGTACAATGTTTTAAAATCCACTAACAATAATAACATATTTCTGTAATAAGTAGTCAACCGTAAGCCATCTAATTCTGAAATGAAACTGATGAAAAGTATATGGTAAATAAATATTTTTTATAACAATCATCACTATACAGCATAACTTACATTCGGCTAAATAATTAGTGAACATTTAGCTCAATGGGAAAAATCTGAATAGAGATGCGCATCCCTTAACCACAGCCTCATCTTATATTTTGTACGCAAAGTAACGTCACTGCATAGAGCGAACTAGTATAGACTATCATGCTGCGCTTGACGTGCACTTCGATGGATTTTTAATGCAGCCTTGACCAATTCTCGGGTATCAAATTGTAGGGTTTACTTCAGCTTGAATCAAGTTAGAGACGTGTTTAATTTATACGTCTCCTGTATGGACACAAATGTAGCGTAAATCATCACTATACAACATAAGTGTCATTCTGGTAAAAAATTGGTGAACATTTAGCTCAATGGAAAAATATGTCTTAGAATTATGGCATTTATATACCACATGTGTAATACAGATAATTTGACTTGTCAGTGACTAATATAAAAAGATTATTAAAGCAATGTTTAAATACCCTTTGGTATTGTAATTGTTAAATAATCATAACTGGGCATAGCAAAAGTATAACTAGCATATAATGTAGCATAATAAAAGTATAATTTGTAATTACTAGTCAAGCACATCATTAGCAAGGTACAAAAAGACTATAATTTCATCAATCCAGCACTTCACTCATTTCATTATCTCAAAATTATTTTAAGCATTGCAGGAAAATTTTTGTAATACTTCATACACAATTGATTTGCATAGGTATTACAAAAGTAAATACTTGTGTACATTTTGTTTAAGCACATCAGGATGCTAATGGAACAAAATTTTCCACTATACGAATATGATTGGCTCATGTTCATCAGTTGAAAAATTTCCTTTGTGGAATTATAATCAACAAAAAAATCACACAACAGCCAAACCATTGAGACACGATGAAGAAAGGGCATCCTGCTTTATTCTCTTAGAAATTTTTAACCTTCACTATTCAATTCATGTAGAGTATAACCAAAAACATACCCAACACAAGTCTGTTTAGAGACTTGTGTTGGGAGAAGAGTACCACCAGAGAAAAGGACTATAGTGATGGTGGTAGGGATTCATTCGATGTGCTTGAACTTGAAGGCAGGGCCTTTGTAACAACCTGTAGGGAAGGTAACCAATTCGAGGAAGGCCCGTAGATAGTCTTCAATGATTTCAATTGTTTCTTGGATGGCAATGGGCTTCGCAACCTGACGGAAGAGAAGAAAATAATTAGCTTATTAACCATAGGTGGCTTTCTAAAAATGATAGAAACTTTAAATAATTATGAACAACTTGGTATATTAGAATAACACGCTTGAGCAAATTAAAGTTTAATTAAAAAAAAAAATTAAATTTCAATCAAGCATAGACGAAGCTCGTCAAAGTAGTTTTTGTAGAGAGATGTGACTCAGCTAGAATTTTGCCAAATTTAAAGCACTGGAACTGTCACAGGATGTTAAAAGTTGACAATCATTTCCAATAGTATTTGTAAAAAATTATATTTTAAAAAAATGTATCCAATTTACAACAAGCATAGAATGCTGGCTTGTTGAAGTACCAAAATTTCAGTTCAGAAATAAATTAAAAAAATTATTTTAATTCACACTTTTGTATTTCTCATTTTTTATTGTTATATGCCATGAAAACTAAATACTTATGGACTATATTTTTAAAATAGTGCTTCCATACATACAAATCTCACCAACCTCAATAGTGATGAATGAAGTTAGGAAGGAAAATTTTACAATGCAATGCAATACTAACCATTGTTGAAGATTCTGAAGACCCAGCTCTGCAGTTCCTTATTAGAGACACCTAATGACATTGAGTCACCACTGCTCAAGAAATGCTCTGAAGCACTACAGGGGAAAGAAAACTGCCTTAGGTTTCATTTAAATAATTTTTTCTATAATTGATTCTTCTACACAAACATTTTTATGCAAAATAGCCAAATATTTGAAAACTATCTGAAAAATACACAAAAAGGGGTAAAACATTTGGTTTAATTTCACAGACTGTGCCTATGACACATGACAGTTAAGAAACAGCCCTAAATGTTAATTATTACTGTTACAGCAAAGTCTACACAAACATACATCTATTCAATATGATAATTGATGCTTATACCTACTACAGCATACACTTTACCATTAAGAATGCAATGTTGGATGAATTTACTTTTGTAGATAGATAACAGAATTATTTTGAATTAAATTTGAGGCATAATAGTTTAGAACAGCTGATTAATTCAACTTTTCATAGGGCCACATTCATGACATAACAAAGGAAAACAATATATTACCCAAAGTAAAAGATTTTAAGCCAGACCTAAATAGAATTAGCTATTATCATAATTTTAGAAAAAGCTTACATTAAAGGAATTCACTTTTGGATCCACAAGCAAAAGCAGTTAAAATTTTTTGAAGCCTAACAAGTCCCAGCATGCAATTTTTAGAAATGCAAAGAGAAACATAAATGAGAAGAGTTTACCAATGCTTTTCCATAAAAATATTTAAACTCTAAACATATATGTAATTGACTCTACATACAGCTATAACTTTTTTACCTACTAATTGGGTCAACAGGGCTGATAAATTTTTTAAATAAGTTGCAATTATGCTTATTTAAAACTACAACTATAAGTTTGTAAAAGATTACATATTTCTTCCTGATAATTTTTATACAATACAATTTCTAATCTGAGGACTTGATTTTAATGTAAGCATCAGGGTATAAGAGAAATACAGTATTTTATTGAAATAAAAAAATTTTTACCAAGAAATACAATAAATAAAGGCCACATATTGTGCAAATGAATTTTTGTGGCAATTCTATCATCATATAAGTAGCTACCATTGTTGAAATACTACTTAAATATTTCCAAAACTTTATTTAGATATCAAAATCACTAAACTTTAAAAATTTTATGTATGTTCAGTTTCATTTCAGAGAGGTAATATTTCGATTACATTCACATCAATCAAATCCAAACCTACTTACATACTCAGCCATATCTGAATAAAATGAAATAACCACTTAACGAAGTTCATTTTGGTAAGTAAATGTCCGTGCCACCCTACAATCAACTAAATTTGCACCAAAAACGTAATTTAATCGATAAAATAGGAAAAAAACAAATTATTCACTCGCAGCAGAAGCTGCAGAACCACCTTCCACAATACATAAACAAGCGAGTGTTCGCTGTTTGATGGAAAGTTCGTGTTCGTGTTTTCCAACACGATGGAAAACACAAACACACCGAAATCTGCGAACTTTTCATCTGTGTTCGTGTTCGCGGACTGCCGAAAAACACGAACTTCGGGCGAAAGATTGATAGTGTGGACGGGCCTTGACTCAATGTAGGTGGGTTTGCCGGCCGCCAGAAGCATCCTCGAATGCTCTAGAAACCGGCCGTTCACCGCTATCGAACACAAGTTGCGTGAAGACACTCAAAAATATAGCCAGCGAGGTAACACGTAAATTACATGAATTTCCTACACAAATTCACTCTTAAAAGACACAGAAACTTAAGATTATCCGGGAACCTGTTCCTCCCACGAGCACTTCAATTCAAATAACACGCTGCGTCACTCTTGCGGACCAGCGCGGATCCGCCGAATGTTGCCAGAATAAATTATAAAAATTCTTTGAATTTGTCACGTCTTGTAAGACGTGACAGCACACTTACAGCCAAACTTGAAGCAGAGACCAACTTATGCCCCTGTTCATTTGCCATTTGCTCCTCATGGTTTCCTATTGCTCTAGAGTGCTCAATATCCCTGGCAACCCAGTGCACAATCTTCTCTTAAATTACTTCTCCTTTGCTCTTTATGATGGAATGCCTTTATCTCTCCCTTTTACTGGACATGCACTTCCTGAATTCAACTTAGGTATACAAATTCCAAACATCCTAATGCCTACTATCCCCACGTCTACTTGATATCTTCCTCCCAGAATTGCTGCTTGTTCTTCCTTATCTTCCTTTCCTAAATCCGCTCTGAGTGATTCTCACTCACAAAAGACTTTCAGGGACTTGACTGTATACTCATATTTTAACAGAATTCAAGTATTCACAGATGGTTCCACTAATGGAAATTGCAATGCCTGTGGAGTCTATTCCTCTGAGTTTAACATTAAAGTGAAACTCCCCTCCCATTCCCACTCCCCACTTTGATCTCCCTGGTACAGTGGTTAAGGGATCGGGCTTGTATGTTGGAGTCGCGGTTTCGTATCCCGGCGCTGGCGCGGAGATTTTCCCCGTTGGGTATAAGGGAAAGCTCAAGCACAATACCCCACTCAACCCATGTGTCGGAAATAGGTACCGGCATTACGGGGAAACCGTCATGGTGTCCTATACATAGTGTTAGTTATGAGACATTTGAAAAACCAATGCTAAGATCATATGTATCAGACTTGATTGGAAATAAAGCATCCCAAAGATGCCGATGTTAACCTTTAACCTAACCATTCAACAATATGCAATCCTGAACAGGTTTGCTATATATGTTGCTTGCAAATTCAAATCAGTGCAACCTGGCAATTTTATAATCTTTTCGATATAATCTTTTTATAATCCCTTGGCTGCATCTCAGCATTAAACTCTGGTAACCATCCTACTCATTACCTTATCATTTGGATAGAAAACATTGCTTCCTCCCTCAGCAGAGATAAAATTATTATAGAGAGACCTCCAGTCACGTTGGTATTATCAGCAATGGAGCAGCAGGCAGACTTGCGTGCAAATTTCTGAATATGACCAACACTATTAATCTTCACTCCAGCAAACTTGAGCTGCATATTAAATTTAAGATGCATTATAGCCAACTTTGGCAGAAAAACTGGTCATCACAGCCTTCTTCCTTCACCCATCATAAACCACACCTAGGTTCACCAATCCCCACAAACCTTACTCACAGCAATAAAGTTACTTACACCAATCTCCAATTGCAGACATACACTCTAAATACATGCTCACTTCATCAACCAGTCCCCTCACCCATTTTGCTCCAACTTCCAGAGCAACATTATACTGGAGCTCATCTTCATATTCTATCCAACACATGAATCATTTTGCATTCCACTTCGAGTAGCACGTCTCTCCAAATCTTAGCCGTACTGTCTTTCTACACTCCTCTCCCCAATCCAAGCACATGACCTGGTGTTGAAGTTTCTCCAAGACATGCAGCTGGTGAGTCAAATCTCAACAGATAACTCGCAGAGTGAGGGTGCTACTACCCATCAACAGAGATTTGCCGTAACCTAACAATGTAAGAAAAGGAGAAGATGGCCAATGAGCTGGGGTGGTACAGTGTTTTCTAATGTAATTTATGCTCTATGGGGTTATTGCTCTTCCAAAACATTTATTGGTAAATCTGAAGGAAAGGACAATAATCGATTTCCAACTTTTCGGTGCCTAAACATAATTAATTTAATCAAAATAAACTAGTTTTCTTATATGCACTTTCCGTCTGAAATGATTATATTACGAGTTATAGCGATAGGTTTAGTTTCGTACATAATGACAAATGCGCTCGAATAAACAACTACTCATCTATTTTTGAATTTTGTTCCTAGAATTTTGTTCCTTTTCTTCTATACACTTTTCGTCAAATGAGTATTTAACGAGGTATGGCGGTAGATTTGGTTTCGTCTTTGATGACGATCGCGCTGGAAGCGAGACTTCATTGCAGTGATGCCCTACCACAGGATCAATGAATTTCTTTCTGCTTCAAACAATGGAGTTGCGGTAAGTCATTTACCGCTATAACTAATAAAATACTCATTTCAGACGGAAAGTGCATAGAAGAAAACTTGTTTATTTCAATCTAATTAACTATGTTTAGGCATCCAAATTTGCAAAATTGATTATTGTACTTTCCTTCAGATTTACTCATTTCTTAAACATTGCTGGTTTGTTGGTGTTGGCAGTTGTTGCTATTTGTATTTTCATATTTGTTCAAATTATTTCATGATGTAAAAAATTCTTTAGTTCAGATTTTTTCATCTACTCTGACTATACCATAAATTATGGCAGACATAGACCTGAGACCATACCACATGATTTTAGAGGAAAAAATTATCCTTTCATAGGTATAGCACTAATCTTTTTTCAAACATTTTTTTCTTATAACATTCCCAAATAGAATGTCATTTCAATTTGTCTACAATGTCGCTCTTTCAATTGCTTCTATTTCCTTGAGCAGAGGTGCTAAAATGTTAGGTCCTGATTCTATCGGTATTACCTCATTATTTCAGGCTTCAGGGTGTTATTGATTTAATGGATAGTTTCTTTCCATATTCTTATCCTCCCTTTTCACTTAATGTTTGTCATAAAACCATAGGGTATGTCACCTAATTGTGGTAAAGCATTGGCTTCACATAGCTTTCTCAGGGCTTTTTCTCTTTTTAACTTATAAATGTTAGATTCTATATCTCATTTTCTACCTTATTATTGTGGGCTACAGAGATTCTATCTTGCAGTTTTCTATATCAAGTAAATAGTTAAGCATCAGAAGTTCAGCACTCTTTCAATAAAAATACTACCCAAATTCAGCATTTCAGGAGTTATATCAATTACTTTAGGGGCAAATGCTTTTTTTGATAATGATTTTGTGCCTCTTAGTAATTCTGCTCACTTACAAAATTTCCTTTCATCATTAATCTTCTGCAAGTTTTCTACATTATTATTCCAGCATAGAACTTATCATTTAAAGAAACATATTTTGCCAATATTCGATTTCTTTTTAATTCTAGCAACCTTGATTATGAGAACTTTTTTCCAAATCCTTCACTGCATTTTTACATGCATTGCTCCAATAGTGCTTGTAATATTTAAGATCACAAGAGATAGTTAATTTTTGTTTCTCTGAGAAAACTGCAAAATATTCTTCATGATCTAATGTATTGTTTATTGAAATTTTGTTTCTTGGATATTGCAATTAAAAGGGCTCACAATTTTTATTATACCCAGTTATATTAAATTTCATTCATTGCTGTGGTGCTAACAACAGAGGTAAGGTCACTGTTCATGAGGTTATGGTAGGGTTCCTAAATAAAGTTATATACTGTAGAAATATAGGTTTAGATGATATTTAGATCTATACATAGCCTATACATTAGCTCTAGTTTGAGGCTCATCATTTTGGGTTCTCTAGTATTCAAAATATTAATGTTATTCTTCAGTTCTTCTGTGACTTGATATAGGATAATTGGATCCCTATTCTTCAAGTCCACTAAAACCTACTATTAATAGGAATGGCTAAGGAGTTTTAGCCATCAAGTCACTCACGTGTTTCAATTTATTAATAATGAAATGGGAAAAAATGGGTAAAAAACCTAATAACATTTTTTTGGTCTGTGTACATTTTAACTTTCATACTTTCTAACTCTGAATGCACATCTACCTTTGATTACAGTGTCTAATTTAATTAACATTTTCACTCCTTTGCCCTCTTCTCTACCTTTATTGTACCATCTTCTGGGATGTTTTTGGTAGAACAAATCCAACTGGTCATGCTTGATCTAATATGATCTGTACTCTGAAGGTTTCCAAATTCCAGTTCGTACCACAAAGGTTCTTATACCTCACTTTCCGGACACAGGAATCATAAACAAATGTATTACCAAGTGAGCATTAGAACTTCACTAATTTCAACTCCAACAATACTCAAACGAAAATAACTAGGTAGATCCCTTATATATAATTGTCATAAAATAAGTAATGTTTCTAAAAAACATTTTCCTGTAATAGTATATAGCCATGATGAAAATCTCATTTTCGGTAGTTACATTCTGTTAGGGATTTTTTTATGTAAAACAACGTACTTGAAATAGAAAATGAGGGCCTTTGTAACGGCCTACAATTCCCTCGGCAATACGTACAATATTCAAGTAAAAATTCAGTGACTGTGTACCAGAATTATCCAATAAACTACTCAGGATCTACTAAACACTTGTCACAAACTACCATTGGACGGCATCACTGGGATATGCAGTACGTCAAACTCCACCCTCAGGCAAGGTGGGCCACTACAACACTCACTTTTCATGAATTCGAGGTCAATGTCATGTTACTACCGTGGTCAATGGGGTCTCCCCTTTAAAGGCCCTTTTACACTGACGGTGTCTTTGCGCTCCACACCGTCGCTCCATACCGCGAGTCAAATAAGCTCCGCCCACAGCAGAGCAAAATGACCCTTATTGCCACGCTCACGGTAAAGCCCGTATGAGACGGTGGCAAGAAGTGGCACTCATGGGTGCGAGAGATGCGCTCTCTTCTCTGAAGTCATGGCGGCCGCCGTCACCAACACACTGCAATGTTATTACACGAGACGGTGTTGGCCTGCCACAGACATGGCGCGCAGTAGCGCACGGAAATCAGAAGCTGGATTTGTTTTCATTATTTTATTCACCAATACATGTCTTTCAAGTCATGTTCATTTTCGACGGTTAATTCACAGAAATTCAAAATTAAAACATGGTTAATTAAATGCATTATTATTTTTTTAGGGGTTCTGATACCAGCAAAATATATATACCATTTAGAAAAGAATTATGAAATTAATATGGCTCAATATCTGCGTCATATATATATGATTAACAACTAGTGTGGAATGCGTGGCGCCCGTGAATGCAAGCAACTACGCTTGATTGCAATTGAAGATTTTTTTTGCACGGTGGAATGCAGATTGATTGTCGTAAATATGAAAAACATCCAATACTGGTAATACTGAGGCACTTGTACACACAATTGCAGCATGTGCATTGGTACAGGTAACTCTAATTTTAAGAGCAGGTACCATCTTTAATAATACTGCATCGTACATTAAAATAGCTCTGATGTAAGTGAAGAAATGACTATCACCACATTTTATATACTTACTTCGATTATTTAATGCTTGGTTTAGTCATCAGGCTGACAAACAAACTTTAACACTGTACTGACTGTATTTTGAACAATAATAAATATGAGTATTAGAGAAACGAATTGAAAATTTGTACATAGCGGTACAGTATAAATTTACACTAGAACACTTACTCTCCTGAAAAAGTACAAATAGCGTATAGATGCTAGTTTCCGTCATTTTTTACTTCTGCATAATGTAACTGCGATTCCGAACTTCCGAAAAAAAATCATAATAGTAATTTTTATGCAGGAAACAAGAGAAGTAATAATACATGTGGAAGAACTAACTTGTTACCTACATTGGGCTGAGAATGAAGTATTTCATACAATGACAATGTCACCTTCGTCTAAGAATGGGAATACTATTGGGAATGGGAATCGCAATTTGGGAATACCATTTCATCAGTTCCTGTACCTGATTTCTGGGAATCTTTTTAGTTTTGTTTTCCTGCCTGAACTGCGACTGAAGTGTATTTATTTATTTACTCTGGAGTTAATTCAATCTTTGGCTTCATTTCTTTAAAGATGTTGTTTAGTGCTATTTTTCGTAGAGATCTATCTCTATACTCGCTACTTATCTCTCTACATAAACATGGGTGTGTTCTGAGAATTTCTATAAATAATATCGTCGACCGCCCGCACCAGTCAGCCAGCGGCGGAGGTGAAGGGAGAGAACAACTTATCGCAGACATCCTTCTCATACGAAGCCTGGCTAGCTACTGAGACAGCGTCATGGTAGACGAAAGAGGAGGTAGCGGCAAACCAGTCTTTTATCGAATCGTGCTGCGTGCGAGTGACGTCAAGGCATCGCACCATTAGCAGCGCCGCTTACATAAAGGTACATTGCATATGGCAACACTGCTAACCCGAAATCTGGCATTACTGTAAGCGAAGCGTTACTGGTACGACAATCTGGCATGCCGTTGAAACGAAGTGTGATGGCGTTAAATGAAATGAAATGTTGCGGCCTCACGTGAAATTTAATAAGTGTTCCTTAATTTAACGTCGGAGTAATTCTTAAAATTTACCTAAGATATTTCAATGTCTTGGTTTCAATTCTAAAGAATGGATTTTGCCGAGTTGAAATGTTCAGGTTAATTAATAACTTATTTATGTTAGCAGCTGCCATTTCAAAAAGACCGACTACCGAAAAATCCTATCAGCATTTAATTAAGACGCCTATTTCAATGAAAAGTGGTGTTTTGCTGTTGTTATATGATCACTGGAGTTTGGAACTGGAAGGTAAGAAATTAAACTTTTAATATTATTTTAATATAATTTAAAAAGGATGGCTCAAAACTAATTTTTTCAGTGGATGAAGTTGCATCTCTTAATCCAAGCTTTGAAACCAGATACAATTAGAACAGTTCAAATTTGATATGCTAGTTCCATGGGAAAATGCTGTTGACTTGCCTGAAATTTAAAATATAAAGTAAACAAAGAATTAGGAATTTGATGTGCTACAATTCAACGCCAAAAAATGACATAGGGGGGCCTACTGCTTATTTTCAATTTTTTTAATACCTTGGAGCTTTTCATTCCAAAAAGGTGACCTAAATCGGTCAATGTGAAGTTTAATGCAACCACGGAAATTAATGATTATATTCCAAACAATCACTAAAGGAACCCATTTAAGAACGTTTTACAAGAATGACATTCTGCTCGGTGATGCGTTATTTTCGAATAATTGAACTTTGAAGTTGGC
Source organism: Morinoia aosen (assembly GCA_030386875.1). Taxonomy (NCBI): domain Eukaryota; kingdom Metazoa; phylum Arthropoda; class Malacostraca; order Amphipoda; family Talitridae; genus Morinoia; species Morinoia aosen. The sequence continues at coordinate 53,073,840 of CM059579.1, read as the reverse complement.
CTTCCCGCGCCATAGGAAGCGAGCGTAATTTAATTAAAAACGGAAGCTAATCCCCTATTACAAACGTAGAGAGGTTGAGTCGTGAGGGGGAGGCACAGTTCTTCTAGTGAAAATTATAAATAAAGCTTCTAGCCCACCCATTAGGGTGACGACCGCAATCTTGTTTACATCGGGTCTAACATGGCGATCACAATGGGCGCCGCCATCTTGGACCCGATGTCAACAAGATTGCGGTCGTCACCCTAATGGGTGGGTTAGAAGCTTTATTTATAACTTTCACTAGAAGAACTGTGCCTCCCCCTCACGACCCAACCTCTTTACGTTTGTAATAGCTTCCGTTATTAATTAAATTCCGTTTTATGCGCTCGCTTCCTTTGGCGCAAAGGCCAACTTCTAAGTTCAATTATTCAAAAATAACGCATCAGCGAGCAGAATGTCATTCATGCGAAACGTTCTTAAATGGGTTCCTTTAGTGATTCCTAAGATCGGAATTCTTATTTTCCGTGGTTGCATTAAACTTCATATTGACCCCTAAATCTTGTGGTAGGGTACTATCAGCTTCCTTTGTATGTAAATTTCTGTGTGTAAATTAATCTGGAAGTAGGATGTGATGTCAAATTTTACCAGGTTTACAATAAGAAAAAACTTCACTGGTATTGTTCAAAATTTGTGTAAATTTTCAGAACAACACACTAATCGATTTTCAAAATTTTTGATTGGATCATGGTAATCACTTCAGAATAAACAACTTTTCTTCCATGCCATTTCTGGTGCAAAGGGGTATTTACTTAACATTACCTAAAAAAATTATAGTCAATATGTTTTTTAGGTGCCTCATGGAAATTGATAATTCCATTCCAAGCAATCACTAAAGGAACATATTTAAAAACGTTTACTTGAATGTCATTCTGCTCGCTGATGCGTTTTTTAAGAGTTATTCAACTTTGAAGTTATAAGAGCGTCGCTCATGAACTGTCTTTCTCGCGCCATAGGAGCGTGCGTTCCAACAACGCAACAAGCGCGGCAGGCAGGAGAAAAGTTGTTTTTGCAATATATTGCATAATTTATTATTTGCTAACCCCGCGGAGCCTGAGCCTACTTCTAGGATGTTTTCGTTAAAAACAAAAGAAACGTTGATAAATGTGTAGCGTTGAATTTAAAAAAAACGTGAGAGTTTGTTACAAATGTTCCTAGGATTCTAAAAATGTCTTTGGTTTTGTTCTAGCATCACAACTCGAGGACTAGTCCCATTTTGAATGTTGAAAGTTAGAAGTGTTGGGTATCAGCAAAAAACGAAATTTTTTGTTGAAGTGGCATATAATGAACAATTTATGTATTTGAATAGTTTTATTTTATTTCGATAATTTCCACACATAACTTCATATTCACAGTGTGAATTGTGATTTCCAAACCAAAAAAAATTTCTTTCAAAAATATTAAATTTTTTATTTTCAGTCTGATTCATATGAAATTTGACTGTGATATGTAACTTTTTAAAAGAAACACAATGTATTTGATCAATTGTTTTGATTTAGGCTTTAGTTTTTGAAAAAATTGACATATTGATTTCAGGCATTGATATTTCACTGGTACTGATATTTCAAAATGGGACTCGTCATTGAGTTTTGAGGCTAGAAAAAACACAGTTTTAGAATCCTTGGAACATCCCTAACAAACTAACATGGGCTTTTTTCCATTTCCCATTTGTTCTCTTTGTACGTGGGGTTGAAATTGGCTCAAAATTAAAGATTTTGGTCCCCTCACCTTAATTATCCCCGCTCCCCGCACCTTTGGGGAATCTATTGTCCGTAGCGCCATAAAATTTTAAGACCGAATAGTCCACCACCTAAGGGTCCTTTTCCAACAAAAACATGAAAAATGACCACCAATCGGACGAAAAAAAGTTGAACAGCCGTGACGGTCTCCTTAAGAGTACATTTTGGACTGGTTATGTTAGGAATTTAGGTAACTTTTTGGCAATAATGCGTTGGTTGCTGCTTTTAGTATTAAGTATTTCAAGTATTAACAAATTTCAAACTTTTTTTCAACCTGTGTTATTGAGTGTATTATTGACTCAAACTGCTCATTATAGGCCAATTGCTTACATGTTGATGACATTCATTATGTATAAAATAGGTAGTAATTCTTGGATGTTGAAGAAAAAAATAGTAGAAAACTTATTAGTGAAAAATAGTAGAAAACTATTGAACTTTGGAAATGAAAAATATCATTAAACATCCTGTTCTACATAATTTTCTTTTTATGTATTGGGTAGTATTGTTTTTGGGAATCTATATCCATTAGTACCCCCATAATGATTGCTCATCATGGGTGACTCTTGTTAGTAATGATATTAGAATTAAGGAAATATTGTGCATACATATCCAGTTATTATCCACACTGTAGCACCATTTAATTTCATGCCAAATTTGAGTTCTGCACACTTAATGACTTTATACAGTACTCCATTAAGCTGTGTTTTCACTGCAAATGGTGCACCTGCAGCCATTGTTCAAGACTCATCCATACATATTCTTGGTATCTATATTTTCATAATTCAAATTTGACTCATCCATATTGGTGGATATAAACATTATGAAACATTTCTTTTCTTTTTGCAAGTTGGTTCTTTATAAAAGATAGTTGATCTTGATTGTAAAAGTTCAGTAAGAAGAGTTGACAACATAATTTCTTTATTAAATTTCAATCTGTAAGTGACTTACTGGGCCTGCATTTTAAGAGCCCATTTTTACTGTAAGTGTTGTAAGTTTTTAGGTTTCTAATTGATTCTAATAAACTTTTTCTTCATAGAGAATTGTAACATCTCTAAGTGTAGTATAAAAATATCTAATACATTAATCCATTACAAGGTATGTTATGTTCATAAGCTAAGATTAAATCCATTGAACTTTTGTTATCAAGAGTGTTTTGAGATTCTTCTAGGTTTCATTGGTCTAGTTTTTCTCTTCCAAGGTAATTATTTTTCAAAAATTAAATTTAAATTCTTCATTAGCTTTGTTAGATTGTATTGAGTTCTTTTTAGTATTTTCCCTCAGGGGGATACAACTATTGTATCTGTGGGAATTAGTGCTCCCAGGGATACAATGTGAGGGCCCGAGCTAAAGGTTAGGTAGGCTTTCTTTTTGTTGAAATAACACTTTTTTTGGTTCACTGCTGTCCTGTTTTGTCAGCACTTACTACTTTCTTCTTCAACTTTGATCTTGTTTCATGAACTTCTTTCTCATCTTACTGTTTCTGTGCCCTTTCTGCATAGATTCCACGTAACCTTAACTCCATACTAAATGGTGCATTCTTCCTTCCTCTCTTTGGATCTCATTTGTTGAGGATAGGGAGGCTTAAACTGACTAATAATCTAATCTAATCTTTTTAGTGTTTTTGAAAACTCTTTAAAATTAAGTGTTGTCATTTAGGGTCAATATTTTTTGTTTTCATATGTTCATTCAAGATTTCATTACAGTGAGACTTAATTTTTACATAAAGTGTTGCTACGTACTGTTTCATATGAATTGTTTTATTTTTCAGGACATGGAATTGACATGCCATCCAATCAAGCTGCTGATCACTCACTGCTCTTCTCTGCCTCTTCTCTCATTCGAGCTCCTCTTGCTTCCAATTGCGAGACAGCTCCTGACGAGCAATTAAGAGAGACCTTGGGCTTCTTAGCAGAGGTGAGATGAGTCTGGTAACCCGCTAAGGAATACATACATGTCAGTATAAAATTTAAGATGTCCAGATTATAGACAGATTTTCTTGACTCAATCATTAGGAGTCTTATTAAACAGATTTTTTCATTTTTTACTTATTCTTTAAAAGTTTTCAAAAGTGTAAGTTAGGATTATTATTTAACATCTCTCAAAAATCTAAACATATTAGACAACATTAAATGTTAGAGAGGAATTGTGGGAAATAAGAGTGCATAAACTTAAGTTTTGTTTTAGGCCATGTATTTCATACTTCTCTGCCTATTACTATCAATCATTTGTTTTCTTTTTTCCCCTCATATCTTATTTCCCCCATGATATCCCACATTGCATTCTTTTATTTTCTCACTAAATGGTGCCTTTCTCCTGCCTCTCCTCTAAACTGGATTTTTTTAGCGGTTAAGGAGGCTTGAACTAACATATAATCTAATCTTACCTTTTTGTCTCTTTTCTTCTCTTTCTCCATTGAGACTTCTTATAGTTTTACATTTAGTATTATGCTATAGTTCATCATCTCCATTTCCCCTCAGGGGGATACAACTTTTGTATCTATGCAAATTAGCACTCCCAGGGGGACAATGTGAGGGCACAAGCTGAGAGTTAGGTAGGCCTTTTTTGTTGAAATAAAAAGCTTTTGTTATCTTAAGAGCCATCTTTTTTTGGTTAACTGCTGTTCTGTTTTTCAGCAACTACTACTTTCTTCAACTTTGACCTTGTTTTATTAACTTCTTTCTTATGTTACTGTTTCAATGCCTTTTCTGCATAGATTCTGCGTTCCCTTAGCTCCATACTAAATGGTGCCTTCCTCCTTCCTCTCTTTGGATCGCCTTTGTTGCAGATAGGGAGGCTTTAACTAGCTAAGAATGTCATCTCCATTTCTTCATATACTTTTTCAATGGTGCTTCCCGTTGAGCGTAATTCTTCACAACTGTCCCCTTTTCTAATTGCTCTTGCCTGCATCTCAATTTATCATATTAGCTCCATTTTCACTTACAGATTTAAATCTGTATCCTTAACTGCAACTGAAAGGCTTGCTTATGAAGCGAAAGACTTCATTAAAAAAATTTTTAACTTGAGCTCACATTTTTTCTTGCCTTTCAGGAAAGAAAGTGAAATGATTCCACTTATCATTGAGGTGTCTGAAGAGGAACAAAAGGCTGCTGTGGTGTTCAACGGAGCCACCGAGATCGAAGGAAGTTTTCCTTTTGTGGAAGTGGAAGAGATTTGAAGCCCCCAAACAAGAATTGCATCTGAGGCATACTGCAGCATGCAAAGTGCCTCAGTCAAGTCAGAGCAAGTTACCCAAACAGCTCCGTTGTCAGCATGAAGGGATGTCTGCAGTAGGGGGTTACAGTCCTGGAAAGTATCATGTATCATTATGTTAAACAATGTTGGGCTGATCACTGATCCTGTGTAACACCCTACATCAGGAAACATTGCTTGCTTGGATAAGGTGTCATTGATTCGGATTCTTATTTTGCATTCTTTGATGAAAGACATTATGGTTTGAGGTAGGTTACCTGCAAATCCTAAAATCTGTAGCTTTTGCAATCTATACTATAATAAGAGCCGCGTCCGTCCGTCCGTCCGAAGCCAGCCTGCAGTGTGTGATGAGCGTATCTGTGATACAAGCTCCGGTCCTATATATTTTGACGGGCCGTGTTCACGCGGCCTCATCAACTCTCGAGAGATTGTATTTTTTAATTTCTTCCGGTCTTTCTCTCATTACGCCCATTTTTTATTTCAAATAAAGTGGGGTGGACTTGTAGCCCATAATGCCAGCCAGTGTCAAAAGCCTGTTTTATATCAATAAATACTGCAACATAAAAATCTTGCAGGATTATTGCTTTCCGAATGGAGTTTCCAATACGTGCGAGTCCATCCAGAGTGCAACGGTCTGCTCTGAAACTGCTCTTCCCTCAACTGACGGCTTTAGCCTCTACTACTTGTTTTTCCGGAAAATCGCTCTTGCTTGCTTAAATGCGATCCATTTATCAATGTTCTCAATGGGATTTTTGTAATGGTTGTAGGCCTTATGGTATTTCCTATGGGCTATCTTGCACTCATCAGTCCACCAGCTGCTTGTCCTTTATTGTTGTGTAAATTAGCGCTCCCAGGGGGACTATGTGAAGGTCTGAGCTAAAGGTTAGGTAGGCTTTCTTTTGTTGAAATAGAATAGGTTTTTGTTTTGTTACGGTTCACTGCTGTCTTGTTTTTCAGCACCTACTACTTTCTTCTTCAACTTTTTCTTGTTTCATGAACTTCTTTCTTAGCTTCCTGTTTCTGTGCACCTTGTGCATTGATTCCGCGTTCCCTCAACTCCATACTAAATGGTGCCTTCCTCCTACCTCTCTTAGAACATCTTTGTCGTGCAATTAAGGGAGGCTAAAACTTGCTTATATAATAATAATAATAATTTTTGTTGTGTAAAGCTTTGACTAGTCTTGATGTTGTCAATATTGCTTTGGTTGTGGATTGAAAAGCATCAGATATTGTCTATTTTGAGCAGTTTGGGAACACTAGAGCAGTTTCAAATATTGCCAATATGCATTGCGCAAGTGCCATCTTGGTAGTTGGGCCTTGGGAATTGATAAAGCTGAATCAATAATCAGTGGAAAGTGATCTCTTGTCAATGTGTCACTACAAGTGTTCCATGTAAACTTGGAGTGCAGATCCTCAGTGACTATTGTTAGATCTATGTGTGTATATGTACCTCTGGAGAACAAGAAAGTTGGGGCTGAATTATTCAGTAATATTAGGTTGTTTTCAGTCATCCAGTTCTCTATTATTTTACCCTGTGTGTCACTGAAGTCAGGGCCCCAGCTATAGCTGTGAGCATTTGAGTCCATCATAATAATGCTAGATCCTGTAATCTGATAACTGATGTCTTGTAACTTCTGCAATAAACCATAACTTTCCAAACGGGGTGGCAAATACACATTTATTATATTGATAGGCTTTTTGTTGATAAATATTTTGCAGAGCACAAGCTCTAATGGAGTAATCAATTGTGTTGTTGTGTTTGGTATGCTGGAGTGAATGAAAATAATCACCCCACCTCTACCTTCCCATCTTTCATATCGGAAAGGGCTGAAGTAATTCTTCAATTATATGTTATGGCGCTGTTGTAAAAATGATTCTTGAATACATGTAATTCCTGACTGATGTTGATCAATAAGCAAGTGAAGGTAAGGTAGTTTTGCAAAGTATCCTTTTAGATTCCATTGTAGGATTGTTAAGTTCATGCTTGACTGATGAGAGAGGTAACATTTAATTTTGTGAGTAACTCGGAAATTAGTTTACCAGCTTCTAACATATTTTCTATTTCTTTTAGGCTGTCTATTTTTCAGTTATAGTGTTTGCCAGTAAGATTTTGATAATAGCAGGGAGAAGTTGGATGATTAGATTTTTAAAGCAGCCCACCATTTGTTTCTCCTGGGAGGTTTTCGGCATATGTGGTGTTGCATTTGAGTTGTCTACATCTCTTAATTGAGATTGTCTTTCTAGCATGTTCCTGTGATCCGGAGGATAACCAGAGGCTACATCAGTCTCAGGCAATGTATTTGAGCCCAGGGAAGCATGTTGGCTTCTTCTAGTGGTTTGTATTGGTGTAGATTGATTCCTGCAGCTTTGGCTGGTTATCATCTGCTTATGTTTTTTGTTAGCAAAAAAGCAGAACCACCTCTTCTGAGAGGTGGTTCTGTTGTCAAGTGGGTGTGTACTATAAGATCGGGTTACAGCTGCATATGTATTCCGAGAGAAATTTTGCTTTTGTGGCCGAGTCAGAGCCGGGAATATGTGCTGTGATTCGAGGGCAATATATTCTTCAGTGTTTATCTCTAGTTGTTTTTTTGTTGTTGAGAGTAGATGGCACGTGATTAATTAAAAGAAATATTTTTGCTGGCCTTGATTTTGCAAATTTCGTGTTCTTCGACATATGTTGGACTGTTTTTGGAGTTAGCAGAATGATTCCCTTTGCAGTTAGGGCAATGGTAGTTGTCTGATTTGCAGCTTGCTTAGTCATGTTCTGCTGATGAACAGTTTCTGCAAATTTTTTTTGTTCCGGTAGATGGAAGCGGTATGCCCCACCTCCAACATTTTGTGCAATGGATTGGGTTTGGATAGAAAGGATGGACTTAGCAATTAAAATATCCTGCCTTAATCTCCTTAGGGCATTCTGTTCCCAGAAAAGTTAAAACGAACATGTGAGAGTCGGCTAGCTTTGGGTCCATATACATTTTCCTGATACCTACTATTCCTGTAGGGGCATGATGCAGCAGCTGTTCATACAGAGACTCGCCAAGAAATTCAGGTGCACAAATCTTGTCACATACAGTAGAGGCTCCCCAGGCTATTTGAGTATTAATAGAGATTTTTTCCAAGGATTTGGCTGCGAGTAATGTTTTTGTTTATTCAAAGGTTTTTACTTCTATTATTAAGCTTCCTGTTTTTTTTTTGTATTCCACTTGTTCCACTGGGCCACAAATTTGATTGGTTAGGCTCTGCACTCTGAATGGACTCAGTTTTGTTAGTTTGATCTGTTCATCTGTAAACACTGAACCATAAAATGGCCGGGCGCGCTGCGCAATGCCCCTGGGGGTTTCAGCGCGAGTAAGGCGCCCGGCCATAATTGGGTGGGCAGCTGCTCAATGTGCAAACTGTGCATGTACCTTAAGATGATTATATGAACTGATTGAACCCTAAGCATGAGGAGTATGGTATTGAACTAGCAGCTCTTTTATTACTGCTGCTGCTGCTGCTGCTACTACTACTACTGTCACCAATGAAATCAAGTGTTGTTCAGATCACGCTCGTGGCTATCGCGTCTTTGTTTGTTTAATAGTTGCTGTGACTTGCGTTGCGATGTTTGTGGCAGTAAGACCTCGAAATTTGAGAAGTGGAGACAACCTGAATTGCGAGACCTTCGGCGCGACATAGTGCAGGCACTGAAGCGCTAGCAAATTGATGTTATTACTACTACTACTCTGTTCATCTGTAGCAGAGATTATGACATGCCTGGAAGAATCAGGTATTTTATCTATGTTTTCTGGCAGGTTCAAATCAATTTTAGCAGATCTGGGTTCTGTGAAAGTTGCTTGATTGTTTGTAAATTGCTCTTGGTTGTTTGGAATGGTATCTATAGTTGTATTTAGAGACCTATCCCTAGATATCACTGCAGATGGATTGCTCTCAAAGGACAAGTCAGTTGTACAAAACTCCAAGTTGTTGCTTAAGTTCCTTTTCTTCTTCCCATGAGCTACTTTTTCTGCAGGTTCCAGGCTTTGGTCCAACGTTTCATTTGTAGCTGCTAATATTGCATTGTTGTCAAGACTTGTGTGCATTTGTATTTCTGATAGAGATGGTTGAGTTAGGGCAGTACTTCCCCTCAGGGGGATACAAGTATTGTATCTATGGGAATTAGCTCTCCCAGGGGGACTACGTGAGGGCCTTAGCTAAAGGTTAGGTAGGCTTCCTTTTTGTTGAAATAGAATAGGTTTTTGTTTTGTTACGGACCATCTTTTTTCGGTTCACTGCTGTCCTGTTTTTCAGCACCTACTACTTTCTTCTTCAACTTTCTTTTGTTTCATGAACTTCTTTCTTAGCTTCCTGTTTTTGTGCACCTTGTGCATAGATTCCGCGTTCCCTCAACTCCATACTAAAGGGTGCCTTCCTCCTTCCTCTCTTAGAACATCTTTGTCGTGCAATTAAGGGAGGCTAAAACTTTCTTATATAATAATAATAATAACCCTCTACACTGCAACTTTTTTGGAAAGGTTGTTTATAACTAACTTATAGAAACCTCTGCAAAACTATGATATATATTGTTTCATGCAGTATTGCAGAGTTAAAAGAATTGGTACTCAAATTGTGATTTTGACTAACTGGTCATTCAAAAGTATACCTTTATATTCCATTAAGCTAAATTTATTCATTTGTGAATTTTAAGTGTTCAGGTTATTTTTATTTTATAGTTCTTTACTTACTGGCACGGAGAGTGTCCTGATGTTTGAATATAGCGCTAATGCATTGGGAGTCCTGCAGCTTATTATTAATTAGTCACTCGTCGTATGTGATTACTCAAGTCCTTTCCTAGATTTAAGAAATTAGTTTTATGTTGTTTCTTTTGTGTAGATTTTGGAATTTATAACTGCAAAATGTCGAGGCGCGCATAGAGCGGTGGTATACCAAATGTTGTTTTGAGAGGAAAATAGTTTATTTCATTCATTATCGACAAAAATTTACGTGATATAAATTTAGTGTATTTTTAGGTGAGGAAAATATTTTTCCATGGACAAATAATTATTGTCTCTTTGATTTTGCTCCCCATTCTTGAAGAACTAGTTATGTTAAGTCCCATGGTTAGAGTTTCGTAGGGCTTCTTTTTATTACAATTTAAAGCTTTGTTTTCTTTTCTTAAAAACTCTCTTTTCTTTTTATTCACTGCTGTTCCGTTTCTCATCACCTATGATTTTCTTCTTCAGCGTTAATTTTGTCTTAATCTTGCTCCTCAATTTAATATTTCTATGTACAGGGTATCTTCCCTTCAGGGGGATGCAACTATTGTATCCATGGGACCCCTCAGGGGGATACAACTATTGTATCTATGGGAATTAGCGCTCCCAGGGGAAAAATGTGAGGGACCGAGCTGAGAGTTAGGTAGGCCTTCTTTTTGTTGAAATAAAATGTTTTTTGTTATGTTAAGGACCACCCTTTTTCGGTTCACTACTGTCCTGTTTTTCAGCACCTCTGACTTTCTTCTTCAACTTTTATCTTATTTCATGAACTTCTTTCCCATCTTACTGTTTCTATGCCCTTTCTGCATAGATTCCTCATTTTCTTATCTCCATACTAATTGGTGCCTTCCTCCTTCCTCTCTTTGATACGCTCTATTTTTGCAGCGGTTAGGGAGGCTTAAACTAACTTATAATCTAATCTTGTATCCATGGGAATGAGTGCTCCTAGGGGGATTATGTGAAGGCCCGAGCTGAAGGTTGGGTAGGCTTTTTTTTTGTTGAAATAGAAAAGATTTTTGGTTTGTTATGGACCATCTTTTTTCAGTTCAGTGGTGTCCTATTTTTCACCATCTACGACTTTCTTCTTCAACTTCGTCTGGTTTCATGAACTTCTTTCATAGCTTACTATTTCTATGCATCTTGTGCATAGATTCCGCATTTTCTGAAATCCATACCAAATGGTGCCTTCCTCCTTTCTTTCTTTCTTCGATACGCCCTTTCCTGTAGCGGTCACGGAGGCCCAAACTTGCGTATTATCTTTTCCAGTGAAGCGAAACCTATAGCATGTTTTATTTCTAATAAACATATAAGTACAGAATTTTATATTATCCTTACGATCCGGTGCGCAATCGTCAGGCTCATCCGCATGAAAAGATAATAAAACGTCTTATTTGATTGATTGAAGTAAATTTTCTAATTTGTTTGGAAAGGGCTTTCAATTTACGAAGCTGCCGTTATAATTAAATAGAAAAATTTGCACGTAGCCGGACTGAATTAAATTTTCCAAAAATACAAATCCGGATACGTGGGGGCATACCGGCAGTCGGTCCTGTTGTTGATCGTACGTCTGGAAGACAGTACGTTGCATGGTAGTACGCACGCTGCCGCCTCTGACGTCATCTTGCGTGCGAGTGATGTCATCCGGCTTGTTTGTTATGAAGCTTTCTATTGGCCAGTCGAATTTGCGAAAGTGCGCGGCTGTACCCGTAGAAGTGACTTTACCTCCTTTAGTATACCGTGGACAGCGTCGGCGTGCATGTTCGCCGTATCGTGCAGAGCGCGATCACGGATTTCCACACTCGTGTAAGTTCGAACACGTCCACAGAGAGCAGAGTTGCGACAGAAAGAGAGGAAATGGGAGGAGCTAGCGATGCTACGCGCAAATGTTCACAGTCGTTGCCACCGTCTCATATGGGCTTAAGGAGCGGCAACATTCTGCATGCTAAATATTAGCGGTGTGCACAGCCAGTCGACAGCGTTCAGTTGCTCTTGAGACCATAGAGAGCATGTGTAGTGATGGCTTACATATTATGGAGCGAAGAAGAAATTAAAACTCCAATCGAAAAATGTAAAGAATTTCCATGAACGTTAAGCTCTCGGAGAATAAAAACAGAGTGTCCAAAGAAGATGCTTTTAAAAGTATAGCATCTCACTTTGCCAATTATAATATTTCAATGGTTAAAATAAAAATTCAAACACTGAGAGGCCAAAATAGGAAACAGCTCTCACTATTCAAAAAATCAAAGAAACATACACAGCGTATATGAACGTAAAATTAATTACAGTGCAATTAAAATTGTACGGTGAGCATTGCTCTCAGGAAAAGTACTTCAAGTAGACGAAAAACATTCGGCAGGTATCATTAGAAGATTATTGAAATTAAAGAAGTAAAAAATACACCTACAAATTAATAATTGGTATTTATTTTTTCTTTCTATTCTTAGTGTTTTTTTAAGGTAATTGGGTAGTATTAAAGTTTTTTAGAATATTATCTTTTTACTTCTGCAAAATATTCTGTAAATATTCTGCAAATTGTTCTGCCAAGTATTCTGTTAGTATTGCAAGAGCAATACTGACGAACAATGCTCTCACTGAAAATGTTCAGATAAACCTAGATTGAACATGAAAAAACCCAAATTCTTTAAAAATAAACGTAGAAGTGTAGTTTTAATAAGAAAAAAGTAAAAGTCAACATACGTCAGTAGAAACAATGATGGTAATGCTGATTTTATCCCTGTATTTCCTCCTAATTCTCTTCTTCAGCGTAAATCTAAATATTAAGTCGACTTTTCTGTTGTGCAAGGCGATTTTCATTACGCTGGTGACATACTCTGTTGATGTCATCTCGTACTAATTTCGGCTTAGGCTTCCAACCGTGACAGGTTTTTCATTCTTTCCACTAACCATTCTTCTTTGAAAGACTGCATTTAACACTTTTTAGACATCGTTTTTGAAGAACTAGCCATTTTGAATACTAGTGCGGCAAAAATATGAAAATTTCAGTGTTTAAAATAATTAATTTTTAGGCATTCATTTAAAAGAATGCACAACCAGTTTTACGATCAAAATGCGCGTCACTTCACTGCAACGTGCCAGGCAAATCGAAGTGGAGCACCGGCTATCCCTGGCTTGGCCGGGCTTGCAAGTTCGTAAGATACTCGTTGAATCTCGTTCGTTACGCGTTTTTAAGGTCGAGAAACAGATTGAACACGTTCTACCCCATCCGATAGGCGTGATTTTAAATCAGATATTTATTTGCATACGGTGTTGAAACAATAATTCTTAACTGCATTATTAAATTTACTTCAGTTAATGATGAATTTACTGTCTGACTTGAAAAAAACATATTTAGCAATGGATCAAAAATTAATTAAACCTAGCAAGCCAGGAGGGATCGAAAAAAAAACAAGATCTCGGTGGAAAACCCAGGAGGGGGAGCCCTGCGTGGCGATTTCTGTCTCTCGGGAAGGAGCGTTGTGTTGAGCGGCAATTTAAAAGCAAGTCGGTGTGCACTGACGCTCAATCCTCTACTGGGAGGAGCTATAGCAAGTCTACCGTCGCTCCATACCGCCGCTCCACACTGTAGGTGTAAAATGAGCTTTATTCTCAGCCATCTCTTCCGTTTTCTGCACGTCTGCAATAATTTCAGCAGCTCGCCATCTCTGACGAAATATCGCTATGGTCGAAATGCCCAATGGGACCCATTGATAGAACCACGGTCACGGTACCATGACTACGGTATACGAGTGATAGAACCTGGGACGTTCTCTTGAATCAAGGAGAAAGCCTAAAAGCCAGCTTATTCGCTATGAACAATTGTTTTACTGAAACTCATAACCCGAAAACTACTTTTCATGGTTGTTAAAATATCGTCTATCATATTTTGAAAATTCCTTTTACCTATGTTGCACTACGCCAGCCTGTAATCCACGACTAGAGGCTGTTATAATAAGTGTAATTACATCATAAAATGAACAAACGTTGTCGATAGGGATTTTGCTACCTTGTTCAACAGCGTATAATAATTAGTCCAATTTAAAAGTTATTAGTCGAAAGTAAAGCAAAGGATCATATTGCCTTCGAAAGATCACATTGGTATTTGCATTTTTAAATATTGCGTTGTACATAAACTGTATTAAAGCATCGTTCACACATTCATTCCCAATTGTATATGTACTGTTTCGTAGGTTGGAATCACGTTCGAAAAATAGTCAAATTTTCATAAATGTACTCACGTACAAAAACACCTATGTTGAAAGTCGCAACTATAAAAAAAGATCCCGCACGTAGGTTACTGTGTCCATTTATAGTTATTGACCATCATCTGCTTGTGGGTTAGTGCAGCTTGACAGCCTGCTAAGAGTAAAGTGAAGACTGTGAAGTTATGAAAATGTACTTTATTTGATTTTAAGAGCCGGGAATGGATACTTTTGATTTTCTTGTTCTTGTTAGGTTTATCTTCAATTAGGAATTACTTTTGAGACTCTCAAGAAAATTATTTTGTCAGTGAATTTGAAATGTTGATCAAATTATTATGGATGATTCGATACTTTGATGCGCTTAATATTTTTGAAGATGTCGTATGGCCATGTGTCGTAGTATCATAGAAACGGTTGAATAATGAAACATTCAATTTATTTTTAATTAAATACGTGGTTCTCCGAGTGCACAAAGCTTGCTCTAATATCTGCTACATTTTTTGTAATTCACATTCTTCTATATTGTTTATAAACGAATGTGTCCAATGACAACGATCATTCTGAGTAAGAAAATTAATAGAGCTACGTTCGCAACAGCTATGTGTACTAGTGACTAGACAAACACTCGAAATGGTATCGTGCACGTCTTTTCCGACCGGGTGACACCAGCTAAAAAATATTAAGTTGAAAAATATTAAGTTATATAGTACGGATATAATATTTTTTAACGTATCAAAAACGCTGATTTTATTTATGCATTTGGTGGACGGTTTCATGAGTGATATTTTTTTCTCAAATGTGATTTCAATCCATGGAAGAGTACAGGAATTTCTGGAGAATTTCTTGAGTCCTACTCGCGCGACTTTAAACTTTAGTCCACTACTCGTAACTTTTGAAAGAATGCATCTATTGACTTCAAATTACTCTCAAACGAAAGAGCAAAACATTCTCTACAACTGTGTATTAAACACATCCAAAAAAGTTTTCCGAAAACTACAGAAATTCTTCGATGAACCTGTGCGACTCACGCGCCGTCGAAAGACCTAAGTCCACTACTCGTAACTTTTGAAAGAATGCACCTATTGACTTCAAATTACTCTCAAACGAAAGAGCAAAACATTTTCTACAACTGTGTAACAAACACATCCAAAAAAGTTTTCCGAAAACTACAGAAATTCTTCGATGAACCTGTGCGACTCACGCGCCGTCGAAAGACCTAAGTCCACTACTCGTAACTTTTGAAAAAATGCACTTATTGACTTCAAATTACTCTCAAACGAAAGAGAAAAACATTTCCAACAGCTGTGTAATAAACACATCCAGAAAAGTTTTCCGAAAACTACAGAAATTCTTCGATGAACCTGTGCGACTCACGCGCCGTCGAAAGACCTAAGTCCACTACTCGTAACTTTTGAAAGAAAGCACCTATTGACTTCAAATTACTCTCAAACGAAAGAGCAAAACATTTTCTACAACTGTGTAACAAACACATCCAAAAAAATTTTCCGAAAACTACAGAAATTCTTCGATGAACCTGTGTGACTCACGCGCCGTCGAAAGACCTAAGTCCACTACTCGTAACTTTTGAAAGAATGCACCTATTGACTTCAAATTACTCTCAAACGAAAGACCAAAACATTTTCTACAACTGTGTAATAAACACATCCAAAAAAGATTTCCGAAAACTACAGAAATTCTTCGATGAACCTGTGCGACTCACGCGCCGTCAAAAGACCTAAGTCCACTACTCGTAACTTTTGAAAGAATGCACCTATTGACTTCAAATTACTCTCAAACGAAAGACCACAACATTTTCTACAACTGTGTAATAAACACATCCAAAAAAGTTTTTCAAAAACTACAGAAATTCTTCGATGAACCTGTACGACTCACGCGCCGTCGAAAGACTCAAGTTGACTCTTTCGCGCTCGCGCGTCGTCAGAACATCAAACTTTCCTGTGTTCTCAGAAACGAAATAATAATATTCTTAACGTTACTTTAAATCAATAGACTATTTCATTTGCATTTGTTGTCAAATTCAATGCGAAATTAAATTAACCTTTTCGCGCTCGCGCGTGGTCAGAACATCTAACCTTACTCTGTTTTGAAAAATGAAATGATAATATCCTCAACGTTATATTCAATCAACAGGCCATTTCATTTGTATTTGTTTAAAAATTCAATGCCAAATGTCAAGTCCGGAAGCACATCGAACTAGACCGTGACGTATAAAACGATGACCATGTATAATTTCTGAACAAAATCATAGCGGAGGAGCATAAGTTTCATTTCTGGGAAGACATTCTTAAAGCGAATCAGGATATCACTATAATTTCATCATATAATTCATCAGTTACAAAAATACAAGAATAACTATTTCTAACCTACAGCTACCAGTTGAAAAAAGAATAAATGGAATAAGCCCGTAAATACTCGTATTGACAGTGTTGCTTACAAAGTGAGCGAACCGTAAAAGTTTGTTGACCTGCAATAAAATTTAAAAAAAAATTATAGAACACCGAAGCATTCTGAAAGAATGTGTTGAGACGTCGA
Source organism: Morinoia aosen (assembly GCA_030386875.1). Taxonomy (NCBI): domain Eukaryota; kingdom Metazoa; phylum Arthropoda; class Malacostraca; order Amphipoda; family Talitridae; genus Morinoia; species Morinoia aosen. The sequence continues at coordinate 53,057,352 of CM059579.1, read as the reverse complement.
AACAAACACATTCAGAATGACATAACCTCAAAAATAATACATTAGCCTGTACAACAACCTTACCGCGGAAATTATCCCGTGGGAAAATACATTAACGCATAAATGACCTGTTTCGCCGGAGAAAAAGTAAAAAAAGACATACCTCACAAATCTGAAAAAATTATATAATTTACAACGAAATAGTTTAACATAAATATAAATAAACATACTATTAGGATTTGAACAACACCAACCGAAGTGGACGAATAGGCATTTCAATGGTTGAACATATAAATAAAAGAATAAGAAATTCAAGGTAACACACAAACTTATTTTGAGATAATACCCATGAGCAAAAGACAAATACTCAGATTTAGCAAAAAAATAGAAAGAAAGACCGAATGCGTATTCTAGCTTTGAAAAAATTCATCAGCACTGGGTGAAATCAAATATCAACTAAGGCCTACAACGGCGCGGGTCGAGTCCTACATAAATTTAAGTAGAACAGGGAAAAATTAAAGCATTTTATTTCAAAAGATGTTGCTGTGGGTAAGGATGACACTGAGACTAATGATAGAATATTTGCATGAATGACGATTTATACCAAACACACAAAATTTTGGGTTTCGTGTTTCTATATTTCCATAAATGGCCCTAATATATGTTTTGATTTTGTTACCGTGGATAATAAAAAGAAATATCCACGTCGAAAAATTTCTCATGTAATGACTTTAGGAAATACGAAGTGAAGATCAGTATAGCTATCGGTTAGCAGCATTGTTCAGGACTACAGTCGAAAACCGAGAATAAAATTAACCTTGAAGTGTAGACAAAGGTCCAGTATTTGAGTGGGTGAAGTGTAATACTTCAAGAAGGAATTTATGAGGTGAGAAATTCATTATTAAGTGTTGTATTTGTGCACTACAATGAAGTATTACAGTATGTAATTGCCACTAGGGACTCATGAAATGCCATGGTGCATGCGACTTGGAGTTTTTTATTGTTGCTGAAATTTTTCGCAAGTTATTACAGAAAAACGTCGTGAATTTGACAATGATTGAAATAAGTCGTAGGAAAACGAAAACAGTAATAATTAACCTCAGTGTCGTATCCTCAATTGTATGGTCTTTTCTGGTCTTTTTTTCTGGTCACTCTCAACTTGTAACATTCCCTAACTCGTCATCTCTTTATTATCGTAAAGCATTCACGTAAAAACCGTACATATTTGGGGGATCTTTAAATTTAAATATAAATGGAGATCACACAAAAAATGAACGGTTTTTACGTGAATGCTTCACGATAATAAAGAGATGCCGAGTTAGGGAATGTTACAAGTTGAGAGTGACCAGAAAAAAAGACCAGAAAAGACCATACAATTGAGGATACGACACTGAGGTTAATTATTACTGTTTTCGTTTTCCTAATACTTATTTCAACCATTGTCAAATTCACGACGTTTTTCTGTAATAACTTGCGAAAAATTTCAGCAACAACAAAAAACTCCAAGTCGCATGCACCATGGCATTTCATGAGTCCCTAGTGGCAATTACATACTGTAATACTTCATTGTAGTGCACAAATACAACACTTAATAATGAATTTCTCACCTCATAAATTCCTTCTTGAAGTATTACACTTCACCCACTCAAATACTGGATCTTTGTCTACACTTCAAGGTTAATTTTATTCTCGGTTTTCGACTGTAGTCCTGAACAATGCTGCTAACCGATAGCTATACTGATCTTCACTTCGTATTTCCTAAAGTCATTACATGAGAAATTTTTCGACGTGGATATTTCCTTTTATTATTCATGGTAACAAAATCAAAACATATATTAGGGCCATTTATGGAAATATAGAAACACGAAACCCAAAATTTTGTGTGTTTGGTATAAATCGTCATTCATGCAAATATTCTATCATTAGTCTCAGTGTCATCCTTACCCACAGCAACATCTTTTGAAATAAAATGCTTTTTTTTCCCTGTTCTACTTAATGTAGAACTCGACCCGCGCCGTTGTAGGCCTTAGTTGATATTTGATTTCACCCAGCGCTTACGAATTTTTTCAAAGCTAGAATACGCTTTCAGTCTTTCTTTCTATTTTTTTGCTAAATCTGAGTATTTGTCTTTTGCTCATGGGTATTATCTCAAAATAAGCTTGTGTGTTACCTTGCATTTCTTATTCTTTTATTTATATGTTCAACCATTGAAATGCCTATTCGTCCACTTCGGTTGGTGTTGTTCAAATCCTAATAGTATGTTGATTGATATTTATGTTAAACTATTTCGTTGTAAATTATATAATTTTTTCAGATTGGTTAGGTATGTCTTTTTTTACTTTTTCTCCGGCGAAACAGGTCATTTGTGCGTTGATGTATTTTCCCACGGGACAATTTCCGCGGTAAGTTTGTTGGACAGGCTAATGTATTATTTTTGAGGTTATGTCATTCTGAATGTGTTTGTTTCGACGTCTCAACACATTCTTTCAGAATGCTTCAGTGTTCTATAATTTTTTTAAAATTTTATTGCAGGTCAACAAACTTTTACGGTTCGCTCACTTTGTAAGCAACACTGTCAATACGAGTATTTACGGGCTTATTCCATTTATTCTTTTTTCAACTGGTAGCTGTAGGTTAGAAATAGTTGCTCTTGTATTTTTGTAACTGATGAATTATATGATGAAATTATAGTGATATCCTGATTCGCTTTAAGAATGTATTCCCAGAAATGAAACTTATGCTCCTCCGCTATGATTTTGTTCAGAAATTATACATGGTCATCGTTTTATACGTCACGGTCTAGTTCGATGTGCTTCCGGACTTGACATTTGGCATTGAATTTTTAAACAAATACAAATGAAATGGCCTGTTGATTGAATATAACGTTGAGGACATTATCATTTCATTTTTCAAAACAGAGTAAGGTTAAATGTTCTGACCACGCGCGAGCGCGAAAAGGTTACCTTAATTTCGCATTGAATTTGACAACAAATGTAAATGAAATAGTCTATTGATTTGAAGTAACGTTAAGAATATTATTATTTCGTTTCTGAGAATACAGGAAAGTTTGATGTTCTGACGACGCGCGAGCGCGAAAGAGTCAACTTGAGTCTTTCGACGGCGCGTGAGTCGTACAGGTTCATCGAAGAATTTCTGTAGTTTTTGGAAAACTTTTTTGGATGTGTTTATTACACAGTTGTAGAAAATGTTTTGCTCTTTCGATTGAGAGTAATTTGAAGTCAATAGGTGCATTCTTCAAAAGTTACGAGTAGTGGACTTAGGTCTTTCGACGGCGCGTGAGTCGCACAGGTTCATCGAAGAATTTCGGTGGTTTTCGGCAAATTTTTTTGGATGCGTTTATCACACAGTTGTAGAACATGTTTTGCTCTTTCGTTTGAGAGTAATTTAAAGTCAATAGGTGCATTCTTTCAAAAGTTACGAGTAGTGGACTTAGGTCTTTCGACGGCGCGTGAGTCGCACAGGTTCATCGAAGAATATCTGGTGATTTCCTAAAACTTTTTGAATGTGTTTATTACAAAGTTGTAGAAAATGTTTTGCTCTTTCGTTTGAGAGTAATTTGAAGTCAATAGGTGCATTCTTTCAAAAGTTACGAGTAGTGGACTTAGGTCTTTCGACGGCGCGTGAGTCGCACAGGTTCATCGAAGAATTTCTGTAGTTTTTGGAAAACATTTTTGGATGTGTTTATTACACAGTTGTAGAAAATGTTTTGTTCTTTCGTTTGATAGTAATTTGAAGTCAATAGGTGCATTCTTTCAAAAGTTACGAGTAGTGGACTTAGGTCTTTCGACGGCGCGTGAGTCGCACATGTTCATCGAAGAATTTCTGTAGTTTTCGGAAAACTTTTTTGGATGTGTTTATTACACAGTTGTAGAGAATGTTTTGCTGTTTCGTTTGAGAGTAATTTGAAGTCAATAGGTGCATTCTTTCAAAAGTTACGAGTAGTGGACTAAAGTTTAAAGTCGCGCGAGTTGGACTCAAGAAATTCTCCAGAAATTCCTGTACTCTTCACAAACCGTTTCTTGAACCGTCTCGGCTGAGGCCTGCCGGTAGAGGTGACAAAGAAAAGCGTGCGTGAGGAAGACCTCGTTCCTGAAATTTTTTAGATGCATCAAGTTAGAAATAAGAGCTGTTTTAATATGAGTGTCTTTGGAAGAAGAGACCGCATACTAGGAGAGAAGAACGGGAGGTTTATGCCAAACTTCTATTAATAAAAAATTAGGAACTATTTGTTTGGATGGAAAAAAATATAACCTCAAATTGAGACTAAATAGAAATTTTTTTATGCTGGAGGTTAGGAATTAGAGCTTGTTTAAAATGAGTGTATTCAGAAAAAAAGAACCACTTACTGGGGGTAAAGGGAGCTCCGCTCATATTTCCTTTGATGTAAAAGAAATTTATGAGCTATTTGTCTACGTAAAAAATTCTTTATTCCTATCAAACATGCCTGGTACATGTTATCTCGTTCATTGATTTTTTAAGTGCCCTATAACTAACACCAGCAAGACGTTATGACGGTTACCTCCGGTCGAGCCGGTACTCATCTCCGAAATTTGGGAGAGTGGAGAATTGTGTGTAAGTTTTCTCTTTTCCCAACGAGAGAAATCACCGTGGGGCGCCGGGATACGAACTGCCGACTACTTCTCGCGTTCTTAACAACTCGACCACGATGACCAGAAAGGTTTTAGCTTCAAATTAACACTAGAGTTAAATTTCTACAGACATTTAGATAAAAATTAAACTAGGTTCAACATGAGTGTTTCCAAAAGAAAGGATCGTATATTACTCTAGAATCTAGATTAAAGGGAAAAGGAACGCTCAAACTAGCGTTCCCATGGCAGACTGACCGGTCGAAACTTCGCACTCGGGTACTTTCTACCCCAAACTAAGATAAAAATTCAAAACTTAATTAAAATAGAGTATTTTAAATGATTAAAATGAGCACGGTATTTACATGCATACAGCTAAGAAGGTGTTAATGAAAATATTTATACCTTAATAACTAAAAATTTACGTTAAGTGAAATAAATTACAGGTCTATAGTGCAAATGGATTTATCGATACTGATCTGAAACCCCTTTTATTCGTTTGCAATCGAGAGAAAATAGATCTAAAATATTCTAATTATACAGCCTCACCGTTATCTCTCTATGCCATGCAGAAGTTTACATTGTTTTGCACTCAATTCAAGACTTAAATGAATCATTCATTTATATGGCTCACTGACTTGCAAAAAAAAATGAAATTATTACTCTGTCCGATTATTGCTTTTGTCATTTACTGCATCTCGAGTAGGAATAAAACTGTTTCAGCTAGCGATAATAATAATGCAATCCATGGCTTGTGTGAGAGCTTATTTGCCCGTGCCAGACCAGACGTACGTCAAACGCTGAATTGCAGCCTTGAGAAAGTTGGGACAAGGAGGGACTCAACTTAAAGCAAGCGAAATCTGTCAGACAGTCCGTACATATTTTTTGAAGTTGAAAGTTGTGACCAAAAGTTAAGGTGTTTATTACGGGTAAGTTGGTATATCTATTATTTTATTGACTTTCTTTTATATTACATTGGCTTCAGTAAATGTGTTATATAAGGTCATGTGAGAGGAGTAAAATCAGTGGAATTAGGCGATTACACAGAGCTTGTCCTACTCGGCGCCATCTGGCAATTATATTCTAAAGGGCCGTTTACACTAGAGGACATTTCGGCTGTGAGGCGCGACACGTGTATACGAGGCTCACCACTGAGGCTCATATTCGTGTGTAATTATACGAAGTTACCTATTTGCTCTGATTGAATTCGTAATGTGCGACACTCAAGAGCCTCGTAACTACCGTGGCGAATAGGGAAATTCGTATAAACACATAAATATGAGATTCAGAGGTGAGCCTCTCATGGCCGAAATGTCCTCTAGTCAACTAGTATAAACGGCCCCTAACTCACCTACCTCACCACGACAACCTACTGCCATCGTGCTGAAGATGCTGCTTGGCATCTTCTTCCCGAAAACCGTGTTAGTATTAATCACTCTACAAAACGAAAAAATTTGATTTCGTATTTCAACATGCGAATGTTAGTCCAATAATTATTTTAACAAATGTTATAAGTTATTTGTATTCGTGCGAAAGTACGTATAACTGCAATTTTAAAATTTATTCCTATTATAGGCTACTCTGAAAAGATTCCTTTTTCTGTTGGAATCGATACTTTTTAGTGATAGATTTACAACTGATAGTAACTGAACGCGTTGTTTGAGCTACAACAAGCGGACAATCGCAGAGAGTTCACGTCGTTGCCACGGAAAGATAAGCTCATGTCACGTGTTATTTATGCAACCAGCTTCAGCAATTTCCTTAACCCGCGCACGGTCGCGCATCCCTCAGAAAAGTAGTCAATTTACCCGCGTTACTCTGCCGTTCCCTGTTCACTTACCGTAATAGGCAGAGATGTAAAAATATGAAGTAATGAGTAAAAAATGTTGCTTTACACTTTGATGTTGTCAGATTTTTGATAACTTGAACCGTTTCTTTGTAATATGGAGTCAAACTCCGTAGATTTTTGCACAACATTGCTTCAAAGAGATCAATGGCCATTTTTGTGTTTTGGGAACAATGTAATGTTTTTCACTGCTATTTTATGCAGAAAATCCTTCCAAACCTGCTGATGTTTTTATTTTTCCTCTACAACAATTAGAAAAAAAGTTATGACCATTTATGTCTACTAGGTGTTATCCATTCTTCGTTTTAGTTCCTACATAAATGCATGTTTGCATGTCTGGTTATATTACTGTAAGTATAGTGTTTCGAAACTTGTAATTTTCACACAATATGAATAAAATACTGCTCTACACGCTACTGACTTCAGATTTGTCTTATTTGCCATTTTTACGAAATAAGGCGAAATAAGGCCCTGAGTAGTTTCGCTGGTAACTGAGGCTGCCACTGACTGTTCGCACGCACACCCTCTCACGGTCGCCTCATTTACCACACTGACTGTGCTTACCCCTCCCAACTTCCAAGTGGTTGGAGCTCTGCCTTAACCCCCACAATGTGGGGGTTTCTGGCTCCAGCTGTGTAGCACTCGCTGAGACGATCATTTTGGTGTATAACAACTTGGGGTTATGCCTTACGTCTGGCAACCAGTGAGCCTGGTAAATGAGGCGACCAGTTACAGTGCGCGGGTTAAGAAGTGATGCTAACTGCAACTCGGCTAATAACGCTGACATTGGTATATGCCACGGTAGAGGAAACAAGGTAGGGTCATTTCTATGGGAGAAAATACACCTCCTCTTGTTCGGTTAGCCAATAGAAAGGCTTTATTTCAAACAAACTTTGTGACGTCACCAGACCACTGTGTCGTTAGGCCAATAGTGGAGCCAGATTTGGAGGTAGTAGTGCTACTAAATGCAATATGAGCGCTGCTATAGGTTCATTGCCGTGACGTCAGCAAAACCACACCGTCAACAAAAGACTGGTTTGAACCTACCTTGTTTCCTCTCCCGTGGTAGATACAGAAGCGTTCATAAATTTTTATTTGGAAAATAAATCGTTGAGTTGGTAGATCAGAGTAAAAAGATTCAAATTTTAATAGTTTTGAAAATGGAAAAATGAATTATTACAAATAGATGAGTGTGTTGAATTTCCCATCATTGTTAGAAATGTTTTCCCAGTTGAGCCCTTTAGTTGATCAATTCTGAAGTTAGTCACAGGCTCCAGCTTGTGTATTTAGGTATAGCAAAGCCGAGCAATGACATTAAGTTATCAGCAATCTTATTATTCTTTACTTCAGCTCAACATTTTTTTTGAGGAGGGAGGTGTTCATGGCCCGTGCATGGCCCTTAATTTGGCTGAGCTGGTATAGCCCTACATCAAAGGTTAACTTGGATCCGTACGTGGTTACCTGGGGATGTTGTCCAGCTAATGCGTATGATGTGAAAACTAGTGTAACCGGCCCGTTGAAAATGTCGGGATTCAACATTTTCCTTGAATAAATCTTCCAGATGTGGATGATGAACAAATATTGTACCCGTGATTAAAATATTCTTGCACTTGTGCACGTCTGAAACTCGTATTATGGATACTATCATTAAGCCTGCTTATGAGTAGCGGACACCAAACAAATAAAAGATAAATAAATAAACACACTAAATGTATTATTAGGTAAGTTTATTAGCCAAGAATTTTATTTTTAAATTTGCTAAATCATTTTTTCCTCCCGATAACTTGCACTTTTCTGAACAAGATTTAATATTCATTGCCGCAAAATTTTTTGGGGTGGTAAACAAAAGTGAACGGTTGTTTATATCATTTGAATGGTATCTATAATACCAACCGAATAGATGTAAATTATTGGGATTGTTGCAGACAGGAGATATGTAAATATATGTATAAATTGAGCAAATTATTATAGTGGAGATGTTCGGAAGTTCGCCCATTATAGCCAAGCCTGTAAGTTTCACTTTCATTTTACTCTACTCATGGTATCTCTTCACCAACCCTGCACCGCTCGCTGCTTTCAAACATGATTGCGCTAAAACGTTGTCATGAAGCTCAAAAGTTAGTGCTCGACATATTTTTTAAATAAAAATAAGCGTAAAACCTCAAATTTAAGACGAAATGCAATTTTTATTTGGACTACAGATTTTTATAGTCAGAGCAAGATCAGGGAAATTTAGTTGATGAACCAAAACTTGCTTAACCAATTCTTCAATCCCATAGGTCTCCCAACTTCAGGTGTTCCGTTCATAATTTTTGTCTCTTACCTTTACCAGCACTCATGTTTTAAATAAACTTGTAAATTTGGGCGACCAAAACCATATGACGATGTACAGGTAGTACACATTCGATTACGGATAAATGGCAACAATCCGTTCTAGTAATTTAAACATACTCTATGTTATTCCAACTCAACTTACTTTCAGCAACATTAGTTACTATTGTAGAATCGCTAAGCTCTTGTGATAATTTAAATACTCGTAGTAGACGATGATCCCTCAAGGCTTTTTTTTGCAAATTTCCACTGTCTACCTTGCGTGAGCAGTTTTTATGTTTTTCAACATAGGGACACTAACCAAGGGAGTAATTTCTTTTTCCCCCTCGAGCTTCTATTAAATCATTGGGATAACTATAATAATATCAGTCCTATTTAAGAACCCTATATTAAGAATTATTGAAAATCAACGCTGAAACGAATTTGATGTGTAAAGTTTACCCGGATCGAACTGTTTTTCTTCAACTTCAGGTGAGGCCAGTAGTCTCATATGATATTCTTGCTGTTAGTTTCCACCCGTTTGCTCGTCATTAGTTTTGAGTCGAGTTCGCTCTCATTCATTTCAGATGAGAGAATAAACACACACGCAGATGCTCCACCAAGCTCGGTCCGGAATTTTGCGTGTCTCGACGAGCTTGTATCGCGCGGCGCACGCAATGAGCAGCCAGGAGTTGGTGGCGCGGCATCATCCGCGGGAGAAAATGTTCAGCATTTCTCTCGAAAATGGAGGTAATTCTTGTCATATTTATGGTTGAACCGGTAGAAATTTATTTTCGAAATCTGCGAGCTATCTTAATAAATTATTTGTTTAGTTTCAATATTGATTGTTACGGCATGAGAAGAAAATGTTAAATCCGTAATTGCACTTGAAAATATTGGTGGGAAAGTTCGGGGCTAATTGAAGTTTTGTTAGTTCGTTCATATGCTAATGATTTGTTGTGTTGAATCAGATATTTAAATACCGCAGTGAGGTTGCATTTGGAAACTTCGTAGCATAATAGTTGGGCTTAAAATGCAAAAAATCGCAGTCAATTTGCTTTTCAGAAGTTAACAGTCATGAAAACTAAGTCAAGTCTGGATGTGAAAAGATGATTTACTGACTGCGATTTTCGGGTTAGTTATATAGTGTTAAAATTGCATCTATTCTACATCTGATATGAAATAGAATTCATCAACGGTAAAAAAACGAAAAACGTTTATTTCCAAGTTGCCATATAAGATACATGCCAACATATTGGCTTTTAAAAGTTTCTTAATATAGGACGTCCTAAAACAAAAGTTCCATACGAGGAGTACTAATTGACAAACCATCCGAGGTGTTCAAATAGATAAGCCATACGAGGCATAATAATAGACAAACTATACGAGGTGTACTAATAGACAAACTTTCAGAGTTGTACAAATAGAAACACCATACGAGGCATATTAATAGACAAAAGGTACGAGGCGTACTAATAGACAAACCTTTCGTGGCGTGCTAATAGTCTAACTCTGTCAAGGGTAGTTGAATGAGAAATGAAAAATACCATCTCTTGGATATTTTATATTCCAAGAGATTCCGGTATAGCGTTTTTTGTTTTTTCCTACTTCGATAATTTCAACTAAGAACTTGGGAGTTTCGAAGAATTCTTTAGTAGTATTCGAATTATTTATAAGATCATCGAAGAAGAAAAAATACAAAAAACGCTATACCGGAGCAGATTGAAACACCACCGTAAATGGCAATCAAGTATTGAGAAAAGATTAGTCACGAAGTAATTTACAGAGAACATCGCGCAACACAGATCGCACATCTAGAAATGCGTAAACAAACTTACACTCAAAAATGAAATGCATGACTTGTTCGTCATACAAATATAGAGATAATTTTTGTACGAGCGTTTTATTTCATTTGTCTCTTTATACTTTTAATTTCTTCTATTCACAGAAATGCCCTTCGGGGTCGTGATCGATCGATTTATAAACCAATAAACAAGCGCAATCAATTTGTTTATTTCCGGAATTTGCTTCAGTGTTAACTGATCGCAGAGCTTTGGGTAAAATGTAATGTGTCTTGAGGTTTTGCTTTTTACGCAAAAAGTAGAAATAGGAACATATATATATGTACATGTGCGTATATATAAGTGCGAACGTGTGCATGTGTACACTGATAACATAGACATTTATGTATGCGTGCGCACACATACACACTCATGCACATACTAACACACATATTCATATATATACGTATTGAAAATTAATATAAGAAAAATGCTAATAAACACGAAAAATAATCTTGCTCTTTCTATATTTAAAATGACAGCCAAAGTTCTGATGAATCGTAAGAAATAACCTGAGGAAAGATAAGGAATAGAAAAAGGACTTCAAAAAACGTATAAATATAAATAAAATTCATGTTGTTTCAAATAACCTCTACACAATAGTTGCATATATTTCCATGTCATTTCACTTCAATTTTCAGTTCATGTTAATCGTTACCTAGAAATCGTTACGTAGAAATACGTTAGTTTGAAATTTCGGCTTTGCAGAACAAGCGGTGTTAACTTACGAGAACGTTTCCGAAGACCTGGTCGACCTGCAGCACACTGAAGTTCCGGACTCTATGAGAGGAAAAGGTGTAGCCAAGATACTCGCTAAGGTAAGAAATCACTTCCAATCAGTAGCGCAGTGCGTGGAGTTTGGGTTAAACGTGTCTGAGTATATGACTCGGGTGTTGTGTTGATTGAGTGAAGGGGATATAGCTAGAATAATTTTAGACTGACTGATGTACGCTTAAAGACTGATTAAGCGAAAAAATGGTCCAACAAGTCAACTTGCTTATAGGTAGATGGAGAGCAAGAATGAGCAGCGCTTTGTGTGAAAATACGAGTAATTGTGTGCAGCAGATGCGGCAGATATGAAGGAAGGTGGACTGGTTTGTGTGATGTTTAGAAAAACAATGTATCTAGAGAACGAAAATGTTTGTAATAGATACTCTATAGAATGGATCACAAAATATTCATCAGGAGACGAATTTCATACTGGTCCCGGTTTTTTTATAATGCTTGAAAGTGCATGACGCAATGATGCTGACCACAAACAGTATCCAAGTATTGAAAAGTCTATTGAAATAGCTCATGTTTTGTGTTTCACTGAGGTCAATAATGAATGGGCTGCAAACGCTTCTCATTTTACAGGAGGCTCTTGGGCACTTCTCATCCGAAAAGAAGATGATGAAGCTGACTTGTTGGTACCTGAAGAAGTACGCTGCCGAGCACCCTGATCCTGCCGTCGATCCCTTTGTTAAAGAATGAAGAGAAGCTGAAAATATTTTTGTACTCGTTTAAATTATACCTTATACTTCCAATGACTTAAAGTAGAAAATGGATTTCGAAACTTTCGTAAAGCTTAATTATTATTCATTATTTCACTTGGAGGTGCTAAAAGCTCAACTAGCAGTATAACACCAGGTTGTTACACGAATAAAGTGCGCTTTAGTGCAAACGAAATATAAATGGGTCGCATGCATGTTTGCCATGAAAAAGCTGAGTTTTTTCGCTGAGTGGCTTTTTACTTTGTCAAAACTACCGCTCCTATAATGCCTGGTCCCTCTGATTTAAGTAGGCAAGCTCTCAGACCGAATAGTAAAAGGAAAGTGTCACGTAAGTTTCGTGCCACAACTAAAAAAATATTCAAAATTTTCCTAGAAATGTTTACGATTTAAAATTTCCCTTGAAATGTCGTTTACGAGATGAGGCGATGGCTTGTATCTACATAGTTCTTTAACTGCATGTAGTGCCTACATTCATACTATCTCTAAATTAGCACTGCTGTCTTTAAAAGTCTTCATCTTTCTCGTTTATCACAGATACTTGGACAGTTCTCACAAATTTCGTCGTCTACCGCGAATTCTCTTCCTAGTCAAACGAATAAGACAACTAGTATACATTCAGCCAAAATCAAGGTAGTCAAGTTTAATAAAAGTAGTCAAAGGCTCATTATAATTTTGTAGACACAGTCGTTCATGCAGCTGTAAAAGTAAAAAAATGTGCTATGAATGAAACTACGTAAAACCCTTATGAGTATTCTGACTTTCAGCTGACGATGAGACCATTATTCACCCTTTCTTTGGTAACGTTCTCCGCAGCATGAAATTAGCATCACATGTTGGTCTGAAGGATATTTTAAGTCCAATCAAGCTTGATTCTCATCCCATTGTATGATACATTAGTTTTTCAAATGTCTAAAGTCATAATCAACACAAAGACGCAATGAGGTTAAGGCCCCGATACACTGGGCGAAAATCGCGGTGATAACCGCCAGCACGCCTCTCAATGTGCCTCCCATCCCTGCACACCAGCCAGTTGGCAGAGTGGCCACCGAGCTTTCTTCCCCAGGCAGCAGGGCTTCCACGGGTGCGAAAGTTTCTACCCTAAAACTTTGTTCCAGATTACCCTGAAAATGAGTAAATTACCCTAAAATGTCAAAAAAGCCCACTGCTGTTATTGCATTAAAATGTTCAAGGCTTCTATGTTTCTATGTGAAAAAATGCCACAACAACAGGGTTCGTGCGCTATTTGAAAATGAAATTCTTTGACTTTTCGGAGTCAGATGTGTCACGATAAGTGCAACTTTTTATGTAGCTCTCTGTTCTTTATCTTTTTTGTTTGATGACCTAATTACAAGCTGTTCAATATGCGTTAGGTACCGTTACGATGCCAAGCGATCTACTCCTGAATAGCAGAGAGTAGCAAAGACATTGTAAGAGGAAATGAAAGGTAAAGTAACACTCGAAACACTTATTTATGGAAACAATTTTGAACAGCAGCACAAACATCGATTCACAATTTTTGCGAACAAAATAGAGGAATTGGCTTTCTATTAACTTCCAATATCTATATTTTCACTTAACCAACATTTTTCTTTTTAGAAAGTCGAGAACTGCTCAGTACATCGAAAATACTATGTAACTTATATAATGAATTTTGCTTGATCATCGCCAAGAGATAAACTCAAATCGCATAAGAGTATCGAGCTAGATAACAATGCTTAAGAAGGTAGTTTTCTCGTATTTTTTGTGTAGTTAACATAAAGAAGGTAAATCAAGTAGAACTTTTTGAATTAACCAGCTCAATTAGACAAACGCAAATGTATGTGTATCTGTACGTATATATGTATCCTACCAACCATATATTCATAAGATATATATCCCCATATTGCTAGAGACTCAACGGATAAATCGTATAATATACTTTCTCGTTATGTGAATTCACTTAATTTAATATGAATGCAACTTAACACTAAGAAGACAAGTTTCAGCCTCACTCAGATTTACCACATTGTAGTAAGTTACAAGAATGTGAGACGAGGGTCCAACTTGTGCATTCCACAACCTTCCCTCATTACAAAGTGATTTGACAAGTGCATATTCACATAAAAAATCAATCACATCCATTGCAAACAACACGATTCCGTGACAACAACAACACTAAAAAGACAAGTTTCAGCCTCACTCAGATTTACCACACTGTTGTAAGTTACAAGAATGTGAGACGAGGGTCCAACTTGTGCATCCCACCATCCTCCACTCATTACAAAGTGATTTGACAAGTACATATTCACATAAAAAAATCAATAACATCCATTGCAAACAACGCGATTCCGCGACAACAACAACACTAGAAAGACAAGTTTCAGCCTCACTCAGATTTACCACACTGTTGTAAGTTACAAGAATGTGAGACGAGGGTCCAACTTGTGCATCCCACCAACCTCCACTCATTACAAAGTGATTTGACAAGTACATATTCACATAAAAAAATCAATAGTATCCATTGCAAACAACGCGATTCCGTGACAACAACAACACGAACAACAAGTCCGATTATATTAACAAGTGTACTGCCAATTTACAAAGACGAAAATAAGAGCTAGATAAGACTGTATCAAGTTACCTTTACGTGATGACAAATTTTAAAGTTCAGCACAAGTAGCGTTGCTTCTGACTTTTTCTACGGAAGCAATCAAATTGGAATCAATCGGCATTGAATCGGATGTTTCTCCTGAATTCTTAAGATGGTATATCATGTGCAATAGGCCACACAGAGTCTCGTTTTTTAGGGAAGCTCTTTTATCAGTTTTGATTAGATTTAATTTACTGAAGAAACGCTCGACAGACGCATTGCTAAATGGTATAGGGCCAAAAGAGTAGAAACAACAACAGATAGGTTAGGAAAGCATGGCAGGCCCGCAGCATGTTTTGCCTTCGATATAATGTTCCAATACTCCTATCAGTTAAAATTCCAGGCATTAAACAATGTTTTCTATATTATGTGTCTGTCTCATTCTTGTTGGCAAAAGTCAACAATTGCGGCAGAATATCAAAAACTTTTGCTATTGACGGCGGTTGGAGCTGAATAGCGTTGGCAGGATTCAAGAACTGAGTCACATCATACAAAGGATCTTCAAGGGTAAACCTAGCTTGGATCTGTCTAACAGCTTCTATTAAAAACGCTTTACAGTTCCTGTAAAATATCGTCAGACCACCTGGTGTTGCACTGCTTTTCAGATCGTTTAGTTTCAGTGGCCGCGACGCCAAGGTATATACTTTCATCTGTCACCCAGGGTTGCGGAGTCGGTGGAATAAATTTGCGACTCCGACTCCGACTCTACCTTTCCAGAATTTGGCGACTCCGACTCCGACTCCGACTCCACCTTTTCAGAATTTGGCGACTCCGACTCCGACTCCACCTTTTCAGAATTTGGCGACTCCGACTCCGACTCCGACTCCACCTTTTCAGAATTTGGCGACTCCGACTCCGACTCCGACTCCATTTCTCCAGAATTTGGCGACTCCAACACCGACTCCGCCTATTCACAATTTTGTGACTCCAACTTCACCTATTCATAATTTATAAGATGAATATTTTATTTCTTAACTAGTGTACACAGACCGTAAAAAATGACAAAATTCAATACCTTTCTTCAACAAATTTTCGTTTGAGTGGAGTTTCTATGCTTTCAGCTTATTCCAAAGGTAACTTAATTTTCTTATAAGAGTAATAAACACTCAGAACACAGCATTTTTGAGCCGCAAGAGAAGTAGTTATAGCCATTCGTGTCGTATCCAAGATACAGAAATTCAGCATTACTGAAAGCAACTGCGAACTTGTGTATGTATATTTTAATATGCAATACAGTACATTGCAATACAGTATATTGTAATATACAATACAGCATATTTCAATATGCAATACCCCGCCGAACTCGGTATTCACGATACAAACTTGAGTATATAAGGCTCTGGATCGCTCTAATTGTGACGAAAGTGACTTATTACAGAGCTATTGCACAACGAAAATGTGTGTATTAATTGACCGTGAACTGGAACCAAGACCGCCAGTGCTATTTTTTTCCTATCAATTATTCTTAACAGCGTGACACAAAACGTATAAATAAACACACGACACTCATTCTTAGTAGTAAACGGTTGCAGGTGTTGAAACCTGTGCATATGTTCATTATATTCTTTATTAGCGAACGACTTTTAAATTGACTACAGATTGTTAATAATCAAGATACTAGTGTACATGATTGGTCAAAAATGACGGGATCCAATGGTATCGTTTTAAAAAAATCTCTAGATAAAAATGGCAAACAAATGTATCCATTGTAATAGTACCTGCGATTAAAATACAGTATTCTCGTACTTGTGCACTGGTAAAACTCGTATCACAGATACGGTCATTAAGCATCTTTAAAAACGTCACAAACGCATACAACAACCAAGCAAATTGTATAACATAATACCTACCTGTATGTAATTTAAATTATTGTTCGCAAGAGGTTTTTAAAAAATTTGCCATACCTTTTAAGCATTTAAATGCCTTTGAAATTTAAATGCAATGAGTCGCATTTTCTTGACAGTTGATTCGATTTTCACGCAATGTTTTTTACTTATAAACATAAGTGAGCAGATGCCAGGTTTTTCATATTTCGATGGTATTTATGATACTGTCCAAGCAAGCAGATTCCCATTGTAATGAGATAGGGGAAATTACGCACGAGAACATATACTTATCATTGACGGACACCTGGCTTTTTATTATACCGGGTGTCCTATAAAAATGTCCCCGATTTTTAATTAATTATATCTCAGCTTTAAATTAACATATTTTAATTGCCTTTTTTCACAATGTAGTAAATTTTGTTTTCTTTTCGAATAATTTAAATTTTTGAAAATCGGTTGAATAACCACTGTACAATGTCCAATTTACTGAAACGAGCAGAAAAATTAATTGTTCAGAGGAAAAGTTTTTAAAACAATATTTATATTCTTCCTTATTTTGTAGTTTCCATAAAACTGAACACACAAAAATTTTAAGGAGTAACCAATCATTACCTTATTTAACGTTCAAATAAATGAGGTAATTTTAGTATCCAACGACATACCCTCCATTTCTCTCAAGGCAAGTATTACTTCTAGCCACCATTGAACGAAGAGTTTTACCCATTATTCCACCGTTTTTTATCAGTCCTTGAAACACTATTATTGAGAACACTTGAAACTTGAAACCTCTCAGAGGGTTTAAATACTTAGTTGTATGTACGATACATCGTTATGAAATTATTCTTAACAGTAGGTATTGAGGAATGAAGAAGAACACCAGTGTTGTTTTTAAAACTTTCCATTTGAACAATTTTTCTACCCCTTTCAGTAAATCGATCGTCTTAAAGTTTATTCAACTGATTTTCAAAAACTTAAATTATTTCAAAAGGAAACAAAATTGACTAAATTGTAAATAAAAGACAATTAAAATATGTTAATTTAAAGCGGAGATATTATCAGTTAAAATATCCGGGACATTTTTGTGGGACACCCGGTATAGTATTGATTGTTCTTATACAATAAATGGTCAAGTGTCTCCTTTGAACAAATTAATAAATAGGTTTAGCTATTTCGTGAGCGTAATCTCTCCTATGTTAATACAATGGAGTTTTAGGATTTAAAACTTAAGGGCAACTGCTCGAACATTTATTTCAAATACAGAAGAACTTCAAGGGAACAACAGCAAGTCGTTTCCCTTTTCTCCTGCGCAAAAAGAGAAACCGTACCCAAGTTAGGCAGATCTTGAGGATTCCAACAGTACGCTCAGCAGCGTCCTCTGTAATATTTTTATTATTAAATTCCTATAAAATAGAGACCGAAGATCTTCTTTAACGTAAGGTTAGTTTTTAAAAGATACTCGCGAAAAATAGAAGACACCCAATGGACGCGGCCGGTCATCAGTACGGTACTCCGGTAGGGAATTTTAGAGGCGTTCTGAGTAGAGAGATACAGAGTTTTAAGATGTCTGGTCGCCGACTAGGTGAATATCGTATCTTATTGCAAAATTGCATATAGCACTAAGATTTTAACAATTATTTGACAATTAATTACCTTCAATAATAAGTGCCTATTCAAGAGGCTGCAAAAGCCGGGTCGAGGAGTTCAAGTCGCAGAAAGAGACTACTTTTTACGCAAGAGAAATAAGTTAGAGGTAACAGACCCACTTTTATTAAAAGGACGACATGCTGCCCAAGCAGAGCAAGCTCAAAGATAATTTGATGAGTGAACGCCAAAGCGTAGCAAGTAATTTTAATTAAAGCTATTTAAGGTTAATGCAGGTCTGCTAGAAGCGCAAACGTGCTTAATTATAGAAAGTTAAATTTAAACCCAAAAATCGAAAAGAAAAGATGCAGCTGCAAAACAAAAAACAACGAACAAAAAGATCTCATTTCATCAGTTTCAAATTTTTGTCTGTGAACTAAGAGAGGCCAACTGAAGAAAACTTTTTCTTCCACAAAGCCGCCATCAGAAATACGGAAAATATTCAACAGGAAATTTCATTGAACAAACAAAATTGGCTGTTCGTCTTTGTTGGTTGGTCTGTCTCCCTTTCACGCTCTTAAAGATGCTTAACTACTGTATCTGTGATGCGAGTTTCACAAGTGCACAAGTATTAGAATATTTTAATCGCGGGTGCTATTAGGATGGAAATATTTCTTTATGGTCCACATCTGAAAGATTTCTATACAGACAATATCGAATCCCGTCATTTATGACGAGTCGTGTACACAATTATGTATACTGAGTGTTTCAGAACACGAGGTACAAAATTGCACATCAAGTAGAAAATGGCCAAATAAACACTTTTTGTCCTATGAAATTTTCCCCCAAAAAATCGGGGTTGGGAGGTATTAGGTGTTTATTGTTTTTAAGGTTGAAATTTAATGGCACAATTACTCGCGAAATTGATTCTGAATTTACTTTACAAAAATTGTTCAAAATGTGTTCCCCCTACTGTACATCTATGCACTTTTCGAATGTTAGCCTTAACGGCTGCCGAATATCAGGAAACACGTCTGGCATTAAGGTACCTCACCTGCAGCCACTGCAATTCTGGCCACAAGATCTTCCTCAGACTCAATGGGTGTAGCATAGACAAGGCTCTTCACGTGTCCCAAAAATTGAAATCGAGTGGAGTCATGTCAGGAGATCTAGGTGGTCATGCAATTAGCACATTTCGCCGGATCAACGTAAATTCAAAATCAATATTGCGAGTAGTTTATTCATTAAATTTCACCCTTAAAAACAATAAACTGCTAATATCTCAATGTCTCTTTCTTCGGAAAATTTTATAGAAGAAAAAGTTTTTATTTGGATATGTTCTAGTTGGTGTGCAATTTTTTGCCTCTTATTCTGAATCTGAAACACCCTGTATATTACTGACAAGTGTTTTCTGAGTAGGTAATGTAAGCATTGTCTACACTGAGAAGCATAGATATGTATCAACAGTTTTTTATTACTAAGTATGCACTAATTCATTGAAATTATAACAGTTAATTCAATGACTATGCTTCAAATCCCCAAAATTATGTATACGTGTAGATAAGGTAGGCCAGATTTGCACACTGCCTTTTCTTCTCTGTACCTACACTATGCAGGGTAACAATGCAGAAAAGGTGTCATATTATTGCTCAACTCTATGTTACATTTCGGCTATATATAATAAGCAAAAGTTGTTCTGCTTTCATCGCAGGGTTCTGACGTTTTCGGAACGTTTTTTTACGAATAAAAGTCACTTCTAGCTTCTTTGCGTGTAATATGATACTATCTCTTATTTTCGTCTAACTTTTTACTTTGTATTGGACACTTTGTTAGTTTAATAAACGCCCAGGTTCTTCTCATTTCGTGTTTTTTGGAGCAATTTGAGACGTTTCCAGCAAGAGAATTTGTACTATCGCATAAATGCAAAAACCATTGCAGCTGAGATAGTGCATTGTTTTCAGTTACAATATGTGTGTGTGACTGTAAGTGAAGTTTTTGCTGGTGTGTGTAATTATTTTCATTGCAGCTCGTTTACATTGTATTTTAATTTTTTTTCAAGTGTCTCATTGCCGATATAGATAACCTTACAACATTTCCAAATCTTCCTTAACAAGAAGTAATTAATTATATAATGCTACAAAACGAATACTATTTCAGTTTTTAAAAATGTATCAAGATAATTATAAAATTCTCCATTTCAGCGTATACTTGCTTAGAAACTGGGGAGCGATACGAAGATAAAAATTAAACATGATGATGATGTAGTGAAATACAATATAACTCTGAAAGAACCAAATTACATTCAAGGAATAACTTGAGAAATGAGCAGAAATTTTTATTATTAATACATGTTAACTTGACTTAAAAACACGGAATCCATATCAATTTTGATAACATGACTTGAAAACTACAAGTCTTTGTGCACTAGACCATAGCTTCAGGTTTCGGCAAAGACTACTCAATGGCAATGAATCATAATCTAAAGACTAGAAATGTTTATGATCATTATCAATCAATGCATCATTTTGAGCATACAGAGTTACCAATCTTTATGTGAGTACAATGTATTGCATCAGCTGAAATGTTCTACAAGTAACTTGCAACACATTTAATACTATTTTCCAGTTCCTATGTATTAATTGAAGGAAAAATGAACAAAACAGATATATACAGAATGAATTTGCGATGCTTTCAATTACTAATTCCTGCTTTTAACTACAAAATATACATCAATGCTGGGTACAAAAATTATATTTCGCATTCGTAGGTTTCTCATATATATCTGTGCAAACCCTCAATGACTAGATAACATGACGGTATTAGGTGATAGGAATAAATACGCTGTTTCATACTTAGAACAAAACAATCAACAAAAACATTGCGTATTTTTTAGATTTTTCAGCAAAGCATTCTAACTCTGTTTTGATTTACTTTTAGTTTTAAAGAATTATAAATAATTTTTAGCAAAAATTAGAATCGAAGACACCAAAAAAGAGCGACTCCAACCACGACTCTACCACATCCGAATGAACGACTCCGACTCCGACTCCGACTCCACCACATTCCGAAAAGCGACTCCGACTCCACCACACTTCAGAGAAGCGACTCCGACTCCGACTCCGACTCCACCCTAAAACATCCGACTCCGGCGACTCCGACTCCCGACTCCGACTCCGACTCCGCAACCCTGCTGTCACCATAGACGCGGTGAAGAGAGCATCAGATGGTTGTAGTGCTGTGATTTCACACTGCCTCACATGAGACACGCGCATGAAATCTGAACAGATACTTCTTATTAAGTCACACACATCCTTTTTGAGGCTGTATAGTGCAGGCAGTTCTGACTGAAAGTGCTTATTGAACTTATTAAAGCGGCTAAGACTGTATTAAAGAAATTCTAAATATGCCAAAGAAAAAGAATCATTTAAGGTTTGTATGATTGTATCATAAGTATTAGTGGGATCACTAAACGCTACTGATGTGAAATATAATTTCAAAGCATCCCACTGCTCCAATAGACGGTTAACACACTGCTCTAGTAACAACCATCGTGTCTGACTAGGCGCTAAAATTTTATGTGGTTCTATTCCGACAAAAGTTTGAAATTCTTGAAATTAAATCTGTCTTTTCGAGCTTAGATGGAAGTGGTTAAACATATTACGGCAAAGATCCTCGATAGATTTAGGTAATTTTAGACAAGCATATGATGCACATAAATGAATTAAATGGCTCGAACATTTTACAACATGAACATTTGGCAATTCTTTTTTTTGATAAAGAAGCAACAGAATGTTTGGATCCCATCATTACGTTAGTCGTGTCAGAACAAAACCCTACAATGTCACTGAATTTAATATTTTTATCACTGAAACATTTTTTGAGTGCAGTAAACAATCCAGTGGCTGTGCTATCCTGTATTTCAACAAGATCAACAAAGGAGCTCTTGATTGCACCCTCACTCCGGTTTTGCACGATGACTCCAAGCTGTTTAGCGGTACTGCGATCAGTTGTTTCATCAATTAATACAGAAAATAAACGTTCATTAAGGACAACGACAAGATCACTTAGTAGATGTTTACTGAAACATTGTCTAATAATGTTCGAAGCTCTTTGTTTCCCTAAGCTTACTTTCTTTAATGCTTCATTATCTGGAAACATTTGTTTCAGCAGTTGCAGCAATGAATCACTCAACGAAATAGGCAAATTATGCTCAGAAAGATATGCACATATCCGCAATTCAATTTTTCTGGCTGACTTGACAATTGGATCGTTTGAGAAGATGAAGGAAGTTAAAGTTTGAGTTTTCCTTCTCTGCATTGAGAGATTTTGAAGGCGTTGACTGTTAGCATGACGCGTTATCTCCGATTACGTTGCAGTATCTTGGTTCGTTCAACGCTCCATTTTGGAAAACATAATTAAATGGAATATTTCATGGTCTCAAGGTCGAAAAAAATTGCCAAATTGGTAAAAATGGCCAAGTGATTTTTCTCATTGCCACGGCGTTAAAGAAATGACCGATTTTGGATAAATTGGTTATGAAATGGCCAATCTGGCAACCCTGAATGCTGCCCTCGAAGTCGGCTCGGCTCGAGCGGTGTCGTTGTTTACACGTTATATAGTTGTTCAATTCCGCTAAACGACGATGACCGATGTATTGGTGTCAATCTTGATGCATTTACGAGCTAGTTGAAGAAAGGCTATCAAACATCTCTTTCTAAACATTATATCAAGTTGCCTACCACTTTATTTATTGTAATTTTAATAAACCAAGGTATTATTTATTTGAGCAAAATCTGGCAACATTATACTGAGGAGAGATCACAGCTGCCAGCTGGGAGATTTGCAGCGATGTGCACAGCAATTTGAGCCTTATCGTAGGGTACAATATAGAATAAATTGAAAGCAAGTTCGGTTGAGCTTTGCGTTTGTTCCAAATTTGACTCTTATTGAACATTTTCATTAACGTTCCGGTAGAGTACTTCCACAAAGTACCTTATAAGGTACTTAGGAGAGCAAACTTGATATTGGTATTGAAAACCGGCAATACCCTATAATTTTGCTGAGCTACCCTGATTGAAGTCGAATTACCCTAAAAATCATTGAATTTAGCGTTACCCTTATCTCTACCCTAGACAGTGTCTGATTACCCTAAAATGGGGTATTTTACCCTAAAGTGGAAGCACTGGCTCAGGCAGTCCCAGCATATGGGGCAGCAGCGTCGACACGCATGGGGTAGTAGTGGGAGGCGTTAGACAGGGGGATTGGGGGTTTTTGGAAGAGGCGGGGAGGGAGAGAGGGCGTTGCCCCAGGGAAGTCACCCTCCGTGTAAACCCAGCTTTTAAGTCAGAACGAAAGAAGGAAACACATCAGACACGCTTCTGAAACAGGCTAAAATCCTGCCCTAAATTAAGTAGTGAGAAAAGTTTGGTCCAAAGTAATTTATAAAAGAACAGAGCACAACGCTCACACCGAAAACCAATAAACAAACACACAAGCAATGCTGAATTTCAGAGCTTGTGCTGATCGCAAATATTGGTGTTCCTTTTCCTGCGGTTATTCGCTTTGGGCAATAAGCCCCCGTTGTTCTAAAGTTGCATGTAGGCAATAACCCCACGTTATTACAAACTTGCATTTGGGCAGTAAGCCCCGTTATTGCAAAGTTGCTTTTAGGCAATTAGCCCCTGTTATGGCAAAGTTGCATTTAGGCAATAAGCCCCTTTATTTCAAAGTTGAATTTAGGCAATAAGACCCGTTATTGCAAAGTTGCATTTAGACAATAAGCCCCTTTATTTCAAAGTTGCCTTTAGGCAATATGCACTGTTGTTGTAAAGTTGCATTTAGGCAAAAAGCCCCCGTTATTGCTAAGTTGCATTCAGGCAATAAGCCTCCTTTATTGCAAAGTTGCATTCAGGCAATAAGCCCCCTTTATTGCAAAGTTGCATGTAAAAGTGACAGCGAATGTAAATCATCCTAATAGGTCAAGTCCATCTTATCTCTATCATAACCATTAACGTCCATTCAAAAGTACTCTACCTCGCATATCTAACCCACTCCCAAAATTGGATTCCTTGGATAAGTCTACGTTAATCCTTTAATGTCTAGCCAGCTTCTCTCAATGGTTTGTGATATATATAGTTGTCACCGTTCAATAGTGAAATAAATGATCTTCCATATTTTTAATTCACATTGTGAGTTAGGAAGAATGAGAGTTAGGGTAGGAAAGATGAGGCGAAATCTGTGTATGAAATGGTACTGCAAATACGGGTATGCTGATGCCCCCGACGGTAAGTGTTTGTCTAGACCCTAGGCCCCATTACCCTCATAATCATTTCGGTCACCATGCTCAAATGATTATAACCAAGTGGTTATGCACCTAGAAATAGCACAAAATAGTGCTAAAAAGGTGCCCAGAAACGGTCAGCTTTACAAGATGGATAAAGTAGCACTCTATTTTAACTATCAGCGGACTTGTTTAGTACAGTGATTGTTTCATAGCATTGTTCAAATGATGCATAACTTTTGATCGACATGTAGTAAGTCTCCCAAACACTTTGACTGCGGCAGGTAAAATCTATGTTGAATATTCAACTTGAATTTCATGTTGAAAATGGCAAAGGTTAATTATATCGTGCCTCCATTTATATAGACTAGTCCACCCCCTTTTATTTGAAATAAAAAAGAGGGCGAAATGAGAGAAAGGCCGTAAGAAATTAAAAAATACAGTTTCTCGAGAGTTGATGAGGCCGCGTGAACACGGCCCGTCAAAATATATAGGGCTGGAGCTTGTATCACAGATACGCTCATCACACACTGCAGGCTGGCTTTGGACAGACAGACGGATGGACGGACGGACGCGGCTCTTATTATAGTATAGATTTGATCATGTTTTTATCCCATCGCTGCCACCATTTGTTATGGACCTATTAGGTGATTCTACCGCTGCAGCATTATTTATTTAGTGTTTTGAGCTATAGGTGTTAATTCCACCGCTGCGTCATCATTTTATTGCGATTTAGAAATGGGATTAAGGAATAAGACTACCAGTAACTGTACTCGACCTTAAATTAAGGCATCATACTACTGTAACTGCACTTAACCTCAAATCAAGGCATCAGATCACCAGTCTCTGCACTTAACCTCAAATTAAGGCATCAGATCACCAGTAACTGCACTTAACCTCAAATTAAGGCATCAGATCACCAGTAACTGCACTTAACCTCAAATCAAGGCATCAGATCACCAGTAACTGCACTTAACCTCAAATTAAAGCATCAGATCACCAGTAACTGCACTTAACCTCAAATTAAGGCATCAGGTCACCAGTAACTGCACTTAACCCCAAATTAAGGCATCACATCACCAGTAACTGCACTTAACCTCAAATTAAGGCATCAGATCACCAGTTACTGCACTTAACCTCAAATTAAGGCATCAGATCACCAGTCTGCACTTAACCTCAAATTAAGGCATCAGATCACCAGTAACTGCACTTAACCTCAAATCAAGGCATCAGATCACCAGTAACTGCACTTAACCTCAAATTAAAGCATCAGATCACCAGTAACTGCACTTAACCTCAAATTAAGGCATCAGGTCACCAGTAACTGCACTTAACCCCAAATTAAGGCATCACATCACCAGTAACTGCACTTAACCTCAAATTAAGGCATCAGATCACCAGTTACTGCACTTAACCTCAAATCAAGGCATCAGATCACCAGTTACTGCACTTAACCTAAAATTAAGGCACCAGATTACCAGTAACTGCACTTAACCTCAAATTAAGGCATCAGACCACCAGTAACTGCACTTAACCTTAGATTAGGGCATCAGATCACCAGTAACTGCAATTAACCTCAAATTAGGGCATAAGATCACCAGTAACTGCACTTAACCTCAAATAAAAGGCATCAGATCACCAGTTACCGCACTTAACCTCAAATTAAGGCATCAGATCACCAGTAACTGCACTTGACCTCATATTAAGGCATCAGATCACCAGTTACTGCACTTAACCTCAAATCAAGGCATCAGATCACCAGTTACTGCGCTTAATCTAAAATTAAGGCATCAGATCACCAGTATAGTATATACCGAGCCTTTTCCTCTTTTTAGTAGAGGGTGGCTGAGCATCATTGATATGATACTTTACAGGGAAAGTACATGATAGGGGTTCCCCAGGCCCCTAGTCACGCCCGAGCTTTAAGGCCTTATTTTCTTCTCGTTTAGTGCTCAGGTAACATTCCTTGAGGACAGTGACCACACTGCAGGCAACGACCCTGATTTACAGCATCAGCGTTTTTCTCGCCAACTGCCGCGTACAGGGCTCGAACCAGTGCAGGAAGCACAGAACGCAAGCGCTCTGTACACTCGGCCACTGCATCACCGTTCAATAGTGAAATAAATGATCTACCATATTTTTAATTCACATTGTGAGTTAGGAAGAATGAGAGTTAGGGTAGGATCTATCTATCCTTTTCCGTTTCCCCCCTACTCTTCCCGACACACTCTGCGTCAAACCCTATTTCCATCTTTTCTATAAGCATCGAACGAACGAACGAACTACCTGAAAGGAAGAAAAACCCACTCACTAATAAAAAGGAAAAAATGTCACCACATCGGCCCCAATTTCCCCACGATAATCACCCACCGCGCCGCCACTAGTCCAGACATCGTACTAACAAACACGCAAACATTCCACAACATCATACTCGAACCAGTTCTAAAGTACCTTATAAGGTACTTAGGAGAGCAAACTTGATATTGGTATTGAAAACCGGCAATACCCTATAATTTTGCTGTGCTACCCTGATTGAAGTCGAATTACCCTAAAAATCATAGAATTTCTCGTTACCCTTATCTCTACCCTAGACAGTGATGAAGCTATAAAGGATTTTTGTGAATAGGGGGTGAATTTGTAGCTGTGATAGTTTGAATTTGAGTCCTGTGTGCCAGACTTTGTCGAAGGCCTTGCTTACATCTCGTAGAATGATGATCAGACCAGATGATCAGAATGATCAGATCACCAGTAACTGCACTTAACCTCAAATTAAGGCATCAGATCACCAGTAACTGCACTTAACCTTAAATTAGGGCATCAGACCTCCAATAACTGCACATAACCTCAAATTAAGGCATCAGATCACCAGTTGCTGCACTTAGCCGTTATTCAAGGAAATTAATTATTATAGAAGGTTTTGGATTATTACGGGAGGTAATGGATCATTACGTGAGGTTATGGATCAATACGAAAAGTAATGATTATTACGAGAGGTAATGGATCGTTAAGGGAGATAATGGATCATTACGGGAGATAACGGATCATTACGGGAGGTAACGGATCATTAGGGAAGGTGATAGATCATTACAGAAGGTAATGGATCATTACGGAAGGTAATAGATCATTACGCGAGGTTATGGATCATTACAGAAGGTAATGAAAGGTAACTGCACTACTACTACTTTTACTACTACTGCACTACTTTACTTTTACTACTAATCTTACAGGATATCTCATAATGAAGTATTACGGAATACACAAGGTGTGCTGCAGCACAGGATCACCTCTACATAAGATTAGTAAGTTGAGGAAGAAGGCTAGAAAGCAATATATAATGTGAAGAAAAAGTAATGGGAGCTGAGAACAGGATAGTATGGAATGGTGAAAACATGACCCGTTACCGCGGTATGCCGTGGCTGTTACAGGGCAGGCATTTCTTTTACGCGGAATACAACAAGCTTAAAGCGGCCCATAGACGATCAGTTTAATTGTCAATATCATTGACTCAATATGTTGATGAAATTCTTTCTGCCCACTAAGTCAATTAATTGACGGTCGTCAATCACGCCCTCAGACGAGCAATTAAATTGTCAATATTCATCATTGTCAATTATATTGACAATAAAATTGATCGTCTATGGGCCGCTTAGCTCTAAGCTCCAGCTCGTTAAAGAGATATTAATAAACTCAATATTCAGTTTCATCGCTTTAGGCGAACTTTGGCTTTTGGTAATAAATGGTGCGTTTAACCTTCCTCTCTTCGGAATATCTTAACGAATGAGGCAATCTATAACTTTATTGGTATCGCTTTTCTAGTTTGAAATGTAAAAAAGGAACATTTTCTGAGTTTTTCATAGCCTGAATACGGTTGATATTTGTACAACGAAACAATCATTCTATTGAAAAAACCGAGTGGGGAAAAATTATAACATTTTAATTTATTCAATTTATTCCTTAACCCGTATGAAAAATGAAGGTAATTTGTTACGGGTGATAATACATAAACAAATACAGCAAAGAAGTGACGTTTGCTGATTGGCTATAAGCTAGGAGATTTAGGGTTCGTAGAAGAGCCGGCAGATTTAGCTTGCTGAGACGCAACACGCCGGGCGCGGCCCGCTTCGCGGCGGCAGCCCACATACGGCCTCCACAATAGCAGCCATCTGAAGATTACGAGAGCGTAAGAAAGAATTCACATTTAAGGTTTAGGTTAGAGTTTAACGAGCAAGCTCAAGTTTAAGTTTAAGTTTAATTAACGAGCAAGCTCAAGTACAAGTTTATTAACGAGGAAACTCAAGTACAAGTATATTAACGAGCAAGCTCAAGTACAAGTTTATTAACGAGCAAGCTCAAGTACAAGTTTATTAACTAGCAAGCTCAAGTACAAGTTTATTAACGAGCAAGCTCAAGTACAAGTTTAATTACGAGCAAGCTCAAGTACAAGTTTAATTACGAGCAAGCTCAAGTACAAGTTTATTAACGAGCAAGCTCAAGTACAAGTTTATTAACGAGCAAGCTCGAGTACAAGTTTAATTACGAGCAAGCTCAAGTACAAGTTTAATTACGAGCAAGCTCAAGTACAAGTTTAATTACGAGCAAGCTCAAGTACAAGTTTAATTACGAGCAAGCTCAAGTACAAGTTTAATTACGAGCAAGCTCAAGTACAAGTTTAATTACGAGCAAGCTCAAGTACAAGTTAAATTACGAGCAAGCTCAAGTACAAGTTTAGTAACGAGCAAGCTCAAGTAGTAGAAAATCAGTTAGGCTGCGTTAATTTTTGATACTAGGACCGAGAAACGGGATGTTTATCAAGGAAGAATTCCTTGGACCTACGGACAAGGGTGTCTGACGAAAGCGCCCCTACCGACAGCACACTCACCGCGTCCGATACATCCCTTGGGCTCGCATGTAGAGCAGCGGAGCGTCGACGTCCCAGGTGCCGGAGAAAAGCTTCCCGAAGACATTGCGAGATGCTGACGACCGGCTCCAGCGCCCTCCAGCGAACGCCCCCCCCCCCCCAGCCGGCGAGGCACTTAGGGAAACTAGCAACACATGCCTGGTTGGCACTTCATGGTTCCACGGACGAGGTTGTACTTCATGGTGGCGATGACAGGCTGAATTAACAGAGCTGAGACGTGTGAGCACGGTTGGGTTAGCGAGGTGTCTGACGACCATTGAACAGTGCGAGCCGACTACACGTTGGCATCGACATAATAGGTTGCGACAAGTATGCTATCGACAGAACGCAATCAGACACCCAAGTCTTATTTACTTTTATTGAATTTATATTTTTAATAGGGTATTTTATACACATTCAGCCATCCCACGCGATGAATTCATCGTCTTACCCATCATATTCATCTGTAATCAATATGCAACCAGTTTTATTATGATGTCTCGTAATTCATTTTTAAGATTTTGATATCCTCAGAGGAGAAAAATTATCTTGGATGCATTGTTGCTTACGAGCCCCACATCCAGTCTACCAGGCTTTACAACTCCCAAAATTTGAAATTCTCTTAGATATATAGCTAACACGGTAATATCAATGATGACTGAGGTATTTCAAGCACTGATGGCTTCCTTGAGCTCAAAACGACTAGCTTTTTTTTTTTTTTTTTTTTTTGCTCGTCGGGTGCGGAGGTGAACTGACGCTTCGCATAAACGCGGCGTCAAACATTTCAAAATGTAAGGGAACGAAACTTTCTCAAAACCCCAAACTCGAACTGAGTATCTGTGAATGTGCTTTCTACCTCATTGAATCGCGGAAGTGAAAAACAGTAATTAAATACAATCAGTTGTGACCAATTTTATTGTGCAAAAACAGACTGGTGCTTTCTGTAAACTTTGTCTCCACTCGAAGTCTGTGTAGCGACCCTCGGTGTAGCTTCCCTCCCTGGTCAACCGCAACGCCTGCTCCTCCCTCTTCCGCATATAGAACAAACGTACCACTAATACCACCATGGAAACAAAAAAGGTCCGATGCAGTAGCAAATTTGAATTTCGTGAAGACAAACATAAAACACAGTGATAGTTTTTTTGTAATTTTTATCAGTTATTGCAAAAATTATGTTGAGTGTCTATGACGCTCAATTTCGACCTTTAATCCTCAAAATTGTGCTCAAATTACTTTACCACTAAGTAACTCTGTCCTTTTATTGAGAACTCTTTGTGAAACAGTGACGTAAAAAGTGATTTAGAGAAAAATAAATTCTGTAAATGTTGAAGGTCTCAAAATGAGTGAATAAAATGTGACACCCTGAAACAATTGACCTCTATGAGAGCCTAGCTACCCCAAGTCTGCGCCCGCACCCCTTCCTCCCCCCAGCCTACCCTCTCCTTGGAAAAATTGCCACGCTGTAATAGTGGCTAACTTAAATCTGTGTTCACTGCTAGAACATAATTCCACAACGTGAGGCGAATTTTCAGCAATATGACGTCTGGTGGATAGCTCACCATAGCAATCTTCACACGGAAAAAATTGTATTGTTTTCTTCACAAGCAGATGAACGAGCAACGCCAAGCTGGATCACCGAAAGCATCCTGCTCCCCCGCACCCCCGTCTCTGTCTACTCTACCTTCTCTTTTCCTCTTCCCCTCCCCCTCTTGCTTACGGGCGGCTTCTCTTCATCTGGCATTAAAAGGCAGTCATTTTCGTCTTCAAATGTGAACGAGCAACGCAATCCCTCATCCGCAAACATTTCAATGATAGCTATTTTTCTTGTTGAAAGTTAATCACCCAATTTTTCAACCTCCTCTGAATAAAAAAATTTAACTTTTCTTTTGGTCAAATAGTGACCCACCAGTTAATTTTGGTAAATAGTGACATAAAAAGTGAATGAGGGATTACAAATTTACAAATTTACAAATTTACAAATTTACAAATTTTGTAATTATGAAACGTTGAGAAACTGAATGAATAAAATGTGTCAACCTGCAAAAGTTTGAACGTCATTGTCGTTATTATTCACTTCTTCTTCTTTGAAGGAACTTTTAAATATAAAAATTTAATAAACTTGATCCAGCAACTTCGGAAATAATTTACCATGTTAAACATAGTAAGCCTGTGTTCACAGACAGAGCATAATTCCACAATGTGAAGTAAACTTGAACAATACGACGTTTCTCGAATAGTTCACCAGAGCAATCTTCTGATGGAAAAGTTGAAGTTCTTTTCTTTCTTTTTTTTCTTTTCTTTTTTCTTCCCCAAGCAGGACAGCAAGCAACGCTGCTCTGCTCTGCCGACCGCAAGCATCCTGCCCTCTCCTGCCCCCTCCTCCCGCTCACACTCTGTCCTCCTCTGGCTTACACCCCAAGCCCCCCCCCCCCTTTCCTACTGGCAGTCTCTTTTTATCTACCTTTAAAAGGCGAGGTCTTCTACTTTAACCCAATGAACAAAATTTAATTTTTCTTCCTTTCTATCAACGTCACAATGTATCAATATAGAACTCGTTCAACTACTCGGAAGGTTGCCCCATCTGAAAAAACAACATCCTCCAGTACAGCTTCGTACGAAAAGCTCAGTAAAAAGCGCAAAGCACCAGCCATAAAGCAGAAAGGCAGACCTAATAAATCCGCCCCTGTAAATCCATCAGTTCAAGGTCCTCAAACACTCAAACCGAAAAATGCTTCTCGGACGTTCGTGAAGTCTGATATAAGCAAGTGTTTCTCAGCCCCTAAAGCATCACTAATGACTGCAAAATCTGAGTCATCTTACACGGGCGAAAATCTCTCAGACGCTGCTTGTAATAATTCAGCTCCCAGTAATAATTCATCTTCTCAAGTTCTGAAACCTGCTACGGGCACACCCGAAGCGAGTTCAAGAAATCACGTACAAGCAGCACTCGACTCGCAACCCCACGCTTTGGACTGTGTCCGAGAAGACTCGTCGTCCACAAAGCCGAGAATCTTTAGTAAAGAAGATACCGCGTCACTGGCGGAATCTGCCACAGCACTGCGAGCTCCTTCGTCGCCCCTGCCCTGCGTCACTGAGAAAGCCCAAAATCGTTCACCGCCGACGGAAACACCAACGTCATCGTTAGAACGCGATAAAATTTTGGATGTGTGCAATCAGTCAGAAAGCAAAAGGGGTAATTTTAATTATAATTTTAATGATAAATTGTGTGTAGACCCTTCAGGTGGCGAAGTTATGTTTGAAAATGCATACGCAGCAGCTGATACTGGCAGTAAAATACCTCAGAGCGTAAACTGCGAGGATAACGTAAGATTTTCAGTGGAGAAAAATACAACCAGACCTGTTACCGCTTTTGATGGGTACTTACATTCTCTCCAAATGACCAGTTCCCAAACTATTCACGAAATAAATAACACGCTGTCTCTTACAGCTGCATTTCTCAATAAAGCTTTGAGACAAAATTGTCCCCCAAGCCCAGCGTCGATTTTTTCCACTGTATCAAATATTCAAGTGATTACAGAGCAGCTTTTTGCTTTAAATTATCGTATCAGCGCTCATGATTTTACGCCGGTGGTAGCTACGAGTAACCATCCTTATGCGAAATCCCCTTTAGACACTTTTCTCGTTGGAGACAATAGTCTCATAAAAATCAACAGAGATGACATTGATAGTGCATGCAGGATTCAGACCATAACTTCGGAACGTCTAAATGATCTCTATGATGAGATTGAACGCGCACCTCCTTTCAGGAACTATATAATTAGTTTCAAAGGTTTGAGCCTCTCGTCCCAAAATCTAACGAAATTAAAAAATTTGATAATGACAAAGAATCTTCTTTCTCGTATTTATGTGGTGAGTGCCTGCAGTGGGCAGCAATTGTACATGGCATCGAGCCTGTGCAGAAAAATTGGTCTTAAACTGATTCCGCTGCGAGCAAATGTAAAAACCGGTCCTGTTGATGAAGCTTACAACAATGTCCGCACTTGGCCCGTTACGCGAGAAGACACGCATCATTTTCTTCAACAAATTGCTCTAAAATCACCTTTGAGACTAACTTCACATTTTATCTCCTGTATCAGAAACTCCCATGATCTGAATGAAGAAATTGAATATTCTAATGATTATTCAAAACAGCAAAATGAGTTGAATGATTGTTCTAAGTTGACCGCCTATCCACGTGAAACCTCCAGCAGCATAAACCGATGTTTGCCTTCATATAACAAACCCTCTCCTCCCCTCTCCTCCCGATGTTTGCCCTCATATAACAAGCCCTCTCCTGCATCCGCCACAAACAACTGCGGAGTGCCTACAAAAAATAGATTTTCATTGCTATCCAATGCTGATGAAGAGGATGAAAAGCCCCTCTCAGACACGAGTATAAATCAACATCCAATCACATACTCGGAAGCAGTAAAATCAACAGGAAGAGAGAAATCGCTGCAAAATTGCAGTCGACAATCGATGGAAAATCAACTACCCAACGGTATGCACAATCATCACCAGAAAAATATAATTGACACGAGCATTTCTCAGTTCTCTGCAAATCCCCATACGAGAAATTACCACAGAACGGGAATTCAGAGCCAGAAAAACGTAAATTCCCCGCACCTCTCAGAACCTCTAAATGACGAAAAAAGTGCGAAAAAAACGTCTCCAGCCCCATTTGTGAACGCATGAATTCCACAATGGATGAATTGAAACGATCATGGAACATAAAACTGATTCCCACCAAAGCCGATGGACACTGCCTCCTCCACGCAGTAGCTCATCTACTTACAAAACAACCAGCATCAAAATGGAATTACAATTCCCTAAAGGCTGCAATCAAAACAGAGAGTAAAGCAAACTACAGCACATATGCTAAGTTTTTTGACAAGAACAGTGGCGACATGCAAAACCTCATAGATAATTACATTGACGAAAAACATTTTGACCAAGCTGCTGTAGACCTTATACCACTAATCATTTCAAATGTGACAGGCCAAAAACTTCTCGTCCTGGATGAACGAGATCATTGTGTTTTGAAAATATCAGTCGTTCCCATTTCAGAGTTATCAAATAATAACCCTCCACTACTGCTCCATCGTAAAAACGATCACTACAGTGCTCTTGTCACACAAGGCAAAAATCAGACCGGGGTTACCTCATCTTGACAAAGTGCCGCTGCCCAGCCAAATAGTAGACTTTCTTACATAGCAGATGCTGGGCCAAACACCCTGGGCAACTTAGACAAAATCGATAAATCCCCTGAACGATCCCATCGAGATAGTAACCTCTCTACCTTTAAAAGTGTGCTAATATAGGTAAAATCAAAATCAAGCATGTAAATGCTCGAAGCCTGAATGGTAAATTGGATGAAATCAGAGTAATGTTGGTCACTGAAAAAATTGACATTTTGTGTGTCTCAGAAACATGGTTTGATTCACGAATCCAAAGTTCATTTTTTAACATTCCTGATTACGTGTTGTACCGCTACGATGGCGCTAAAACCAGCCGAGGTAGTGGATCTTGTATTTTTGTGAAAGAAATGTACTCAACATCTTCACTACTAGCGAATAAAGTTTGCGAAGGCATTGAAATGGTTTGGTTAGAAGTGCAAATAAATAAACACAAATCAATAATCATTGGCAGCCTTTACCGGCACCCATCGTCTCCCCTAAATCTAACACTAGATTTCATAGAGGAAACCTTCAAAGAAATCCTTCAGGCAAAAAAATCATTCTTTGCTTTCGGAGATTTCAATGTTGACCTAACGGACAAAAACAATCAGCTAAGCAAACTATTGTATAAACTAAGCTTATCACAAATGGTCAAAGAACCGACTCGCATCACTAAAGTCTCTGCAACTCTCCTCGATCTAGCAATCACAAATAATCCCACCGCAATACTTAGTGCAGTAATATCACCTTCTATTTCCGATCACCACTCTATAGAATGTGAAATTAATGTTGCGAAGGAAAGACAAAAATACCGCTTAATGACCTATCGCTCGAAAAGGCACTATTCAGCAGAACTATTTCAAGAAAAACTACTCGATAGGTCTACCGAATTCCAGAAAATGATGCAATCTGACGATGTTGACATACAAGTGTCAATTTTCAACGAGAACTTCACAGCAGCTCTCGACGAATGTGCACCTTACGTCACCAAAAAAACCAAGCCAAAACGGACTGTTTGGATTACTGACGAAGTTAAAGAGATGAGCAGAATAAAGAAAGCTAACTTGCGAGAGTACAAAAACAATAGATCAAACAGTACCTTATACAAGAGATATAAAGAACATGAAAAAATTCTTCGAAAGAAAATCACTGAAGCGAAACAAACTCACTTCCACCAGGCACTGATAACGGCTAAAAATAACCCGAAGCGAACTTGGGAAATCATTAGTGTGGTAGCCCCATATAAAAATTTAGATCGCATAAGTAATTTTGAAAATCCCTTGGCAACAGTCACGGATTTCAACACATTCTTTTAAAAGTAGGGGCTCAAGTTTTCAGTGAGGTGTGTACCAATCCAGATGAAACGACAATTGAAAATTCATGCCCCACTGCACCCTCGAGGACTGATGTCAAGTGGAGACCACGCCCTGTCGATTTACCAGAGTTACGAAACATCTTATACTCACTAAAAAACACATAGGCAGTTGGACATGATGGTATCAGTCTTCAATATATCAAAGACAGTTTCCCTATTACAGCACCATGGATTCGTCTGATAATTAATACATCAATAGTAACCAATACGTTTCAAAAACAATGGAAACACTCCATTATTAGACCGTTGCACAAAAGTGGTGACCTAAATACAGCATCTAACTACAGGCCCATCAGTCTTTTGCCTGTCATGTCCAAACTATTGGAGAAAGTGGTGACAAATCAACTGTCATTTCACCTGGACGAGTCAAATTTACTCCACCAAAATCAATATGCCTATAGAAGAAATACTAGCACTCAAGACGCTCTGCTCAATATATCTGAAAAAATATACAGTGACATCGATCAAAAGAATGTAACACTCTTGCTACTACTCGATCTCTCTAAGGCGTTCGATAGCGTCCAACATGAAAGACTTCTACGTAAAATACTGAACTTGGGAATAGACACGCAATGGTTTGAAAGTTACTTGTCAAATCGATCTCATGCAGTCCGCATAGAAAACAAATTGTCCCCATTCATTCAAAACAATTTTGGTGTTCCCCAAGGATCCATTCTTGGTCCGCTACTGTTCTCTATTTTCATTAATGATTTCCCTCCAATGCCTTCTAACACACGGATCTCAATGTATGCAGATGATGTTCAAATTGCAATAACAAGTTCTGTATCGGAAATACCACAGACGCAAGTTAAAGCCGAAACTTTACTGACTAGCCTGAAATCATGGTACGACCGAAATGGTCTCAAATTCAATGCTAATAAAACACAATGCATTATTTTTGGATCCAAAGATGCAATTAAAAAAACTTCAGACCTTACTCTTGCAGTTGGAAATGATAAAATTAATGCATCAGAAAAAGTTAAAAATCTAGGTATCTGGTTCGATAGAAATATGTCCTTCAAATCTCACGTTGAGACTACTTGCAACAAAATCTACGGAACTTTAATGTTTTTTCATCGTATAAAAAGTATGCTAGACGAAAAATCCAGATTATTAGCCATTCAATCCCTTGTGTTATCGCGCATTGACTACTGCAGCCTAGTATGGGGAGACTTACCTCAATACCTTCAAAGGGACTTACAAAAATGCATGAATTTTGCAGCCAAGGTGGTATGCAACGGTAATTTCAAAAGAAGTGATCACGTTACCCCTCTCCTCAATAAACTCGGCTGGATCCCTATCCAAGAAAGGCTCCTCATGCAGAAGGCCCAATACGTATTCTCCTCGTTATATCTTCCTCAGAGCAATGCTGAGATAGTGCGTTTCCATCCACCCACTGTAACCAATCAAAAACCGAACAGAAACAATAATGTCTTAGTCAACTATCGTTCATCTCACTTAGGGCAGAAGGCTCTGTCCATATCAGGCGCTTTACTGGGGAACAAACTTCCCCTGAGTATTAAAGTCCCTCAAAGACCGAGAGAATTTAAAGCCAAAATAACTCGTCATCTTGTGTCTCAATAATAATCCTTAGTTACAGAACATACTGAATGAGTACTGACGAATCTCATTTACCTGGTATCTCCATTGCTGAACAATCTCCCTCGCTCATTGTTTTATAATTCAAGACATCAAACAACAGTTTTGAAGTATGCGTAGGTATTATGATTTGACCGCCTATACGTTGTCATTTGCGGACATGCTTACTTGTATATGTGTGTACGTATATAGGTGTGTGTGCGCATATGGGTGTGTATATGTGCACGTACAACTGTGTGCACTAGAGTAGATGAACCAGTCGAAGGTGAATTTTATGTCATCCCTCTCCGTTTCTGTGCAAGCATCAAACTAGACCGTCATGGTACCTATGTGTGTGTGTGTTGGTCAATTACAGACATTCTGCACCATATTACAAAGATAATGTATTTTTTATAATATGAAATTGTAAAGCATCCATGTAAAAAAAATAAATTCGTTGTGTGATCATCCATTTATACTACAGTGATATACTTATTCGGCTTATAGTTATATGCTTATAATAATGTGATACCTATGTTTGTTTATCAATTGACGACAATTTGCGCCATATTTCAAAGGTAATGTGATTTTTTTTTCTAATATGAAACCTTTATAGGACATTAATGTTTTCTTTCTTATTCACGTCCCACAATCGTTTTCATGTTTCTGACTTAAGTAGACTGTTTTGTGCCACTATTTTTAGTACGAAATTTTATAAAATTCAAGCTATAATAAAAGATATTTTCTCCGTTTCCCTCGATTGGAATTCTGGTTTATACGAAATAGTTTACGCTGATATTTGCGCACATGCTTACTTGTGTAAATGTGTACGTGTCCACGCTATGCGTATGACACTCTGTAGAATGCGTATGTATTGCCTCGATGCATAGAAATGCATTTGTGTGTGCTTACGAGTTAGGTGTAAATATGTGCGTGGGTATATGTGTGCATGTGTATGTGTAAATATTTTCATGTATACGTGCACATATATGTGTACTAAACTGACAACTAGCATTTTACTAGAGATAATGGTCTTTTTTCTGTGCACTCTCAACTTGTAACATTACCTAACTCGTCATATCTTTAGTATTGTAAAGCATTCATGTAAAAACTATACATTTGTTGTGCGACCATCCATTTATATTTAAATAAAATGCTTGTTAACTAATGACCGTTATGTTAAAATTGGTGAATCAGAAATACAAAACCTATAATCTTCTTGGTCCTCATGCTTATATGTACACATGTGAATATATGTGTGCGTGTGTGTGTGTATGTGTGTGTGTGTGAGTGTGTGTATGGATATACACACACATGCATACGTATGTGTACATATGTGTGTATATGGATATACATTTATATATACATATATTTTTCTTTTTTTTCATGCTTCCTTAAAATGACACTTGTGAACATTGACCGAAACAAGCGATTTCATATATTATTTCCTGGCGTCAAGAATTGCGAAGTTTTATGTCATGTACATTTAAACTGTCAAAAGTGTTTTCACCCACAATGAAAATGCATCGTCCATGAAATTGTGTTATCTCTTACAATTATCATTACATGTATTATCAAATGTAGACTAAGCTAGATTAGGAGTTCATTGCCCTCAATCATTTCTTTTGACTAGTGACACGAGTTTTTCAATACTCGTGTGTGTGTATCATCTAAGTGTATTAATTTTAAGATATTTTAAAAACCAATGATGGTACTTTTGTACCATCTCTATTGGAAATAAACCGTTTTTCTTTTCTTTCTTTTCTTTCTTTGCAGGGGTGACTCATGCAAAATACCCAACATTGCCACACTAAAATGAACCTTCCTAGAATAACTTTAGGATCGATTGTTGAGGCGTGGCTCATTAGTAAATCATTAATGATTCATCATTCACAAAACTCTGGGGAGCATCATGTAAATTACAGATACATTTCGACGTGCTAATCAATAAACTCGTATGATTACGCTGTGGCACAATGAATCACACCAGCGAATTTTCTCTCATCTACTACAACAATATTGACGCAGTAGATGAACATCGAATCTAGATAGGCTATGAAGCTCAGTTGCCTCCCATCATGGTCCAAGGACCTTCCAAAATTTAAATACTTTTTCGACATAGTTAGTGGTGTACCCGAATGGCTTGGCTTGGCGATGCTTATAGAGAAGACGGAAAGAGAGTTTGACACAGAGTGTGTCGGGAAGAGAAGGGGTGAAGCGGAAAAGGATAGGTGGAAAGCGATAGAGATGCGCTTTGCGCATATGATGCAAGTGTTGAGGGTATTTTTTGTAGGTAGTTTAGGGTGGTAGAAGTTAATTACCCGTCGGGGCTTTGTATGGGTGGATCTTTAGTTAGTAGGCATCATTAGTACCGAACGTGGGTGGGTAGGCTTTCCGTGTTGGTTAAGTCTCCTTTGACACAAAATATTCGCTTGAGTCGGTGCTGGTCAGTCGAGTCTGTAGTGATCGCCCTCAGCCACACTTCAGCCTAATTTCATAAAATATTAAAAACTAACATCCTAAAATTAAATTATACAAATGTAATTATTTTTATAATTTTACAAGACCAAATTAATTCGATTAAACCCAAAATTTTACCAAAAATGCGTTTCGAAATATTTGCCGATCACGTTTCCGTCAGTCACTTCCGTTGGAAACATTCGCGCAGAACCATTTCGCAAGCTTCCGCTCAAAAGAGCATATAAGGCCGACTTTTCAGGCAGAGTCGTCATTCTCGTACAGATCCTCCTGAATAGTGCTTGGGCCCAGAGCGGGCATTTGTAAGTATCAAGTGTTAGAGTTAATTGTATTATGTCTTAACTTTCCTGTGTTGTGTCTTAACTTGTTCCTTGTTAGGGAGCGCTCGTTATTGTGTCTTAGGAACATTCACTGTGTTTATCTGTGCCGGTGTAGTTAGGCACAAGATTCAAGTTCACTGCGCCATTTCGTCAGTGTTTTTCCCTGAAATAATTTA
This sequence comes from Morinoia aosen, assembly GCA_030386875.1. Taxonomy (NCBI): domain Eukaryota; kingdom Metazoa; phylum Arthropoda; class Malacostraca; order Amphipoda; family Talitridae; genus Morinoia; species Morinoia aosen. The sequence continues at coordinate 53,016,959 of CM059579.1, read as the reverse complement.
GCCGTGCAAACTTGCATATTCACTTTGGCATCAGATCCCAATTTGAATGTGTCTTTTACACGGTTTCGCACTGGTGTTTTTACCAGTCCTGTTAGCCTTATAATTCAATTAACTATTGGCAGTACAGTAGCTAGAATTTTAGTTATTTTATTTACTGTCGTGCATTGTGTAATTAAGTCGTGATTCAAACAAGTATGGAATTCTTTTCACGTTCAACACTCAACGTTTAAAGTCCAAAAATCTTAAGAAATAAAATAGGATATTGCAGCAAATCGCGTTTGTATTTTCTGTAGTACTCATTTCAAGTCAATTCACATAAATAATTGTTCCTTATAAATACCTAACTACATTTGACATGTCTTTTAGGAATAGAAGCAGTGTTCTTATGTTTCAATATTTTTCCATGAATTAATTGAGCCTTTTTTAAATCACTGTAACTTTATTCTCAGCTTAGTTGTTGTGACTTTCGTGTCTGTTTATGTGCTGCTCCTTTTTATGTATCTTCTGCTGCAATTCTTGCTCATCTGAATAATAGAGTATAGAGACTTCACCTTTTCTCATACTTATATTTTAGTACATTAATTATCTAATTACCTCAGTGCTTTAGCTATTATTTTGGCTGTAGTTCATTTAAACTCTGTTGTGTTGCTGCTTGTAATGTCAGGATAGAGCTTGTGACCAGTTGGTCTGGAACACTGATTCTGGTGATAAGATGATTCAGGCTGCGACTCGGGCGCTAGAGTTGCGGACTGATTCTTATCACCAGACTCCTGCCATGGTTTATCCTGTTAATGTTGCAGTTTGCGCAGTCTTGCACATGTGTATGAATGGACTCGTTTTTTGTTCAAAATAATCCAGCACGATGTCCCCTGACAGGATCTACTGGACCACACATTCATGCACTCACAAACACGTATGGAACCAAACCCTAATCTCGTAATTTAAGGAGCTTACCTCCTCCGGGTTCACCCGCCTGGTTCACTCCTCCGAGTTCTTCTCCCAGTTGTTCCTCCTGTTCAAATTTCACTATACTGGAAGGCCTGCATCCCTGCAGCTAAGCCGCTAAAATCTCCAGTTGAGACCATTTGGGCGAGAGTCCCCATTTCTCACCGAGTTTTCCCAACCGGTAACAAATTCCCTACTCAGCACTCAATTCACTACTCACTTAGTGTCGGAACCTCCCACACTTACACATCATCGACTTCACACTCCAGCACGCGCTTCACAAGCCTGAGCTGAACGAATCGTCTGAAGTCCCGCAACCTCCTCGGACTCTCCCCAAGATCGTCTCTCGAACAAGAATCAAGCCTCGCTCTTCGGAGTGCAACCTTCCCCTCAATAAATCCCATACCGGCGAGTGAAACTATTCTCTCATTTTCCCCCGGTGTTGGCTTGTGGTAATTTTGTTGTTGATTGTAGACGCTTGAAATATTGCGTCCGAATACCGCCTAACTCCTTCTGAGTCAGAGGCCGTAATCCATTCATTTAGCTATTAAGTGTGCTCTACCAGGAGCACTGGTGACCCGCCTTTGTAAAAGAACATCTCCTTGTGAAATCGATGAATTCCTCAATATTCAACCCTTAAAAATCAAATCCAGTAGTTTCCCCACTTGGGAGAAGTTCATATTGGTGACCAGAATTCATACCAGAGCTAGATAAATAATCAAACAATTGAATTGCCGCAGCCATCATCTGGAGGTTTTTGAGCGCATGTCGAGGCTGTTTGCAGCTGTTGCATGTTGAACCTTGGAGGAGGTAGTGTTCCTTTCCATCCTTTTCCTCTAATTCTCTGTAATCAAACATAGTTTTCCTCTTTAAAACTCTTCCCTAATAATAAGTTATTGCTACTGCAGCCTATTCTAACAAATTCTTCATGTTTTTTTTCCATTGCTACTGAAGCCACCTTTTACAAAACTCTTCATGCATTTCCATTGCTACCGAAGCAAACCATGGGAGACCTTCTAGGATTATTTTTCCATTGCTCCTGAAGCTCCTTACTAATAACCTTCGCAATTTCCATTGCTACTGCAGCACCATTGCTACTGAAGCACCAAATTAAATAACGTGTACGAAACACCAACTTGTCATTCTGAGCAATTGACTTATTTTTTTCAAATATGTTCCCCAAACATAAATTTCAACATTGCGATCGTTGCAAGGGACTGCCGGGTGTGCTCCGTTGGTCTTTTGTAAGTTCCTCCGTAGCCCAAATACCAAGCTCTTACCCGATCTCCCAATTTCTGTATCGCCGTCTGGTCGGTGTGCTTGTAACCTTGGGGACGCCTGAGGAGCACGCACGTTGCCTAGGGAGGCTGTACAAACGACTTACGTCGCACATTTGCTGTATTTAACCGGCATATGTGTTTTGGGAAAGTAAGGAACTGATCTTTTATATTTTTTTTGAGGGCATAATGTCACAAACCCAGACTGCGATTTCGCCTCAGGTCAACACCTGTCGAGCCAACGAAATCGTACGTCGTAGTTCGCTTTGAGTTCCAAAGTCGTGGAAGTCGACCAATTCTAGATTCCCCGTTACACCGTTCAAAGAACGCAGTCGGAATCAGGTAATTCGGGCGCTTCCATTTCGGCGGATACTCTGGCACCTGTATGCCCAGTGATGCTAACCTCACAGATTCTTTTATAGTCCAGTTGGGGATCCGAGCTGAAACTTTCATAGTTCCAGAGTTAACCTTCCACTATTTTCATCTATTTTCCTCTGTCAAAGCATCTTTTGGGATCTCTCCCTCGTATTTCTGACTTGCACCTTACAAGTAACAGCTTTACTGTTACCAGACCTTTCGGTCTCCTTTGGGGGGAGGGTAGCTGTAGTGATCGCCCTCAGCCACACTTCAGCCTAATTTCATAAAATATTAAAAACTAACATCCTAAAATTAAATTATACAAATGTAATTATTTTTATAATTTTACAAGACCAAATTAATTCGATTAAACCCAAAATTTTACCAAAAATGCGTTTCGAAATATTTGCCGATCACGTTTCCGTCAGTCACTTCCGTTGGAAACATTCGCGCAGAACCATTTCGCAAGCTTCCGCTCAAAAGAGCATATAAGGCCGACTTTTCAGGCAGAGTCGTCATTCTCGTACAGATCCTCCTGAATAGTGCTTGGGCCCAGAGCGGGCATTTGTAAGTATCAAGTGTTAGAGTTAATTGTATTATGTCTTAACTTTCCTGTGTTGTGTCTTAACTTGTTCCTTGTTAGGGAGCGCTCGTTATTGTGTCTTAGGAACATTCACTGTGTTTATCTGTGCCGGTGTAGTTAGGCACAAGATTCAAGTTCACTGCGCCATTTCGTCAGTGTTTTTCCCTGAAATAATTTAGCCGTGCAAACTTCCATATTCACTTTGGCATCAGATCCCAATTTGAATGTGTCTTTTACACGGTTTTGCACTGGTGTTTTTACCAGTCCTGTTAGCCTTATAATTCAATTAACTATTGGCAGTACAGTAGCTAGAATTTTAGTTATTTTATTTACTGTCGTGCATTGTGTAATTAAGTCGTGATTCAAACAAGTATGGAATTCTTTTCACGTTCAACACTCAACGTTTAAAGTCCAAAAATCTTAAGAAATAAAATAGGATATTGCAGCAAATCGCGTTTGTATTTTCTGTAGTACTCATTTCAAGTCAATTCACATAAATAATTGTTCCTTATAAATACCTAACTACATTTGACATGTCTTTTAGGAATAGAAGCAGTGTTCTTATGTTTCAATATTTTTCCATGAATTAATTGAGCCTTTTTTAAATCACTGTAACTTTATTCTCAGCTTAGTTGTTGTGACTTTCGTGTCTGTTTATGTGCTGCTCCTTTTTATGTAACTTCTGCTGCAATTCTTGCTCATCTGAATAATAGAGTATAGAGACTTCACCTTTTCTCATACTTATATTTTAGTACATTAATTATCTAATTACCTCAGTGCTTTAGCTATTATTTTGGCTGTAGTTCATTTAAACTCTGTTGTGTTGCTGCTTGTAATGTCAGGATAGAGCTTGTGACCAGTTGGTCTGGAACACTGATTCTGGTGTTAAGATGATTCAGGCTGCGACTCGGGCGCTAGAGTTGCAGACTGATTCTTATCACCAGACTCCTGCCATGGTTTATCCTGTTAATGTTGCAGTTTGCGCAGTCTTGCACATGTGTATGAATGGACTCGTTTTTTGTTCAAAATAATCCAGCACGATGTCCCCTGACAGGATCTACTGGACCACACATTCATGCACTCACAAACACGTATGGAACCAAACCCTAATCTCGTAATTTAAGGAGCTTACCTCCTCCGGGTTCACCCGCCTGGTTCACTCCTCCGAGTTCTTCTCCCAGTTGTTCCTCCTGTTCAAATTTCACTATACTGGAAGGCCTGCATCCCTGCAGCTAAGCCGCTAAAATCTCCAGTTGAGACCATTTGGGCGAGAGTCCCCATTTCTTACCGAGTTTTCCCAACCGGTAACAAATTCCCTACTCAGCACTCAATTCACTACTCACTTAGTGTCGGAACCTCCCACACTTACACATCATCGACTTCACACTCCAGCACGCGCTTCACAAGCCTGAGCTGAACGAATCGTCTGAAGTCCCGCAACCTCCTCGGACTCTCCCCAAGATCGTCTCTCGAACAAGAATCAAGCCTCGCTCTTCGGAGTGCAACCTTCCCCTCAATAAATCCCATACCGGCGAGTGAAACTATTCTCTCATTTTCCCCCGGTGTTGGCTTGTGGTAATTTTGTTGTTGATTGTAGACGCTTGAAATATTGCGTCCGAATACCGCCTAACTCCTTTTGAGTCAGAGGCCGTAATCCATTCATTTAGCTATTAAGTGTGCTCTACCAGGAGCACTGGTGACCCGCCTTTGTAAAAGAACATCTCCTTGTGAAATCGATAAATTCCTCAATATTCAACCCTTAAAAATCAAATCCAGTAGTTTCCCCACTTGGGAGAAGTTCATAAGTCTGTCCGTCCGTCCGTCGTTAGAGTCGTGTTAGGTGTATTTTGGTCTCGGTTGGGGTGCGAGTGTTTTCATTTCTGAACTCTGGAATTGTTTGTGCGGTATTTGCGGTGTGTCTTGCGGGAATGTGAGTTGTAAGTAGAGTTGTGGGTGCGTGTCGTGAATATTTTGCCAGATTCTTTTTGCGTGTTTGTACAGTGTAATGTTGATTGGTGAATGGATCTTACTAGAGCTATGTAGAGTTGGCGTTTTACTTCTAGGTTCAGGTGTTTGAATCGGTAAAGGCGTGAGAGGTTTTGGTTTGCTAGTGCTGCTCGTTGTCTGGTGTGGGGTGCATATCCGGTTGTGCTGATTGTGAGTCCCAGAACTTTGCCTGAGTTTGTGTAGGGGTGTGGGGTGTTGTTGATGTGCACTGTTGGGTGTTTGCGACGGCTGATGGCGATTATTTTGAATTTGTTTGCCTTGGTTTGGATTTTTCATTTTCGTTCGTAATCGTTGATTTGGGCGATGGCTCGTGTTGTTAGAAGAGCTGCCATGTTATATAAATGGTTATGGGATGTTGTATTGTCGTGCGCTAGCGGAATTTCTATCTTCGCTTCGGCACGCAATTGAACGGAACTCGGTAGGACGCCCAAAGGGAAACGAGGTCTCTTCAGTTTTTTTTATTTCTTATCCCGTGGTTCCGTAAATCTGCACAGAGAGGTATAGTCAGACTCGGACTAGCGATTGCATGACAGGAGAATTCCTAATCTAGGATCACAGTCGACTGACCAGTTGACGTATACAGCACTACTTAACAAGAACAAAAAATTCATGCCCCGAAAGTATATGAGAAGTAGCTGAGTGAGACATGAGAGGCAACTGAATAATTCTAGCACTAGACATGATATTCTAATGACGGAAGGGCGATAAGAGTGGTCACGAGGCATAGTCCTCGGAACAACATAGCACAATGATATTCCATGACTCAATTATTATCATTATATAGGAAAGTTTTAGCCTCCCTTAACCATGACAAAGATGTCCCAAGAGAGGAAAGAAGAAGGCACCATTTAGTATGAGGTTGAGGGAACGCGGAATCTATGCACAAGGCGCACAGGAGTAGTGAGCTAGGAAAGAAGTTCCTGAAACAAGAAAAGGTTTCTGTTGCATTGACAGGGAAGAAAACAAGTCTCTAGTCGAGGAACACATTGTCAAAAACGCCCTGCCAAAGACACACTGCTAGGAAACACATTAGAAAGAACACGTTATGATACACGCACACGAGTAATGTAAGACTCGTGTCACTGGTCGAAGGAAATGATTGAGGGCAATGTACTCCTAATCTTGCTCAATCTACACTTGATAATACATGCAATGATAATTATAAGAGACAACACAATTTCATGGACGATGCATTCTCATTGTGAGGAGAAAACACTCTCGACAGTTTACATGTACATGACATAAACTTCGCAATTCCCGACGCCAGGAAATAATACATGAATCGCTTGTTTCGGCCAATGTTCGAACTGTCATTTTAAAGAAGCATAAAAAAATATATATATGAATATACATCCGTATATATATACACACGCATATGCATTCACACACATACACACATGTATACATACACACAAGCATGAGGGCCAAGGAGACTATAAGTTCTGTATCTCTAACCCAACAATTTTAACATAGCGGTCATTAGTTAATAAGCACTTTATCCAAACAAAGGTGGATGATCGCACAACAAATGTATAGTCTTCACATGAACGCTTCACAATAATAAAGAGATGACGAGTTAGGTAATGTTACAAGTTGAGAGAGGATACTCTAAAATACTTACAGACGATGGGGGAAGGTCCCTCACTTTAGACCTGGAACAGCTTATTTTAGCATATGAACTAAGTGACTACTCTGTCTCTTTCTTTAACCTATCTGTGGAAGAGGGACAGCAAAATTAGGTCTCTAAAGCAGGGGCAAGTTACTTAGGTTATCAGATCAGCCATCAGATCCTATTATGAAAAAAAGAAAGCGGCAAGTACACGTTTATCAACGTCGCTTTGAAAACACAAATCCCATGGGCTAGTGGTCTCAAATTTCTGCGCCTATTCTCAGTCTACTGAGAATGCCGTAACTTTTAGGCTTCCACCTTACTGACTGGCGCAACTTGCCCAGCACAGCTCATAGGTGAGAAGCCAATGGACTAAAATTATTTTACTTTGCTTCACATCTTTCTATTAATGAATGTTATAGAGAGTGCAACACAAAGGTTAAAGGTTAACATCGGCATCTTTTGGATGCTTTATTTCCAATCAAGCCTGATACATATGATCTTAGCATTGGTTTTTCAAATGTCTTATAACTAACCCTATATATAGGACACCATGACGGTTCCCCCGTAAAGCCGGTACCCATTTCCGACACCTGGGTCGAGTGGGGTATTGTGCTTGAGCTTTCCCTTATACCCAACGGGGAAAATCTCCGCTCCAGCGCTGGGAACGAACCCGCGACCTCCAGCATACAAGTCCGATCCCTTAACCACTGTACCACGGAGAGACAAGAAAATCATGTTTCCAAGTTGGTACAAGTTTGGCACGATGTGTCATGAATTTTTCAATATCAACAACTGATGTCTAATCCATGGAAGAACCACCACATAGTTTTTATTTTTAGTACACAAATCTTTCAATAGTGAAGCAGTGGTTGATTTGTATTCTTAATTAAATATGAAATTGTATTATCTCTGTGTTCATCCATGAAATGTAATAAACTTAAGATAAATCTTCTGTGTCAATTCAAATGCATTGAAATGTCAGTCTCTACATATTACATTTACTGCCTATGACACTGTTTACAACGTTATATTTACTTTCCATGACAACATAGCTGACATGGCTTGACTATTATGCAAATGTTGCTGAGCAAAAGAAAGAAAAAACATTTGAACGTTTATACAGAATCAATTGGAGCAGTGAAAGGAAAAACAGGAATCAGTTTATCAGTCAAATCACACATTCTCTTCTAAAGTACTGCCAGAATGGAACCTGACATTTCCAAACATTACACTGCAGCGCACTCGCTATGAAACGTTAAGGCCCGGCTACACTATGCGTTTTTTACTGCGCGAATCTCAGGCATTTTTTAACTTCTGCATGCCTGAGCGGCTACACTACAGTGCGCGGAGCAGCGGGGTCAGTTGCATGCTGCGGCTCGGAGAGTATGGATGTTGATGAACGTGCGCTCCGGTTAGTAGCTATCGCATGTGCGATAGGGAAGAAAAAAATAACGACAAGTGACTCACGCTACCTGTCTATTTCCTTCATGTATAAGTAATTTACAGTCAATCAAAGACATAACTACCCAACTATGTTTCATTCTAATTTCGGGTTAAGCTATCTAATTAACAAGAAACAGGGTTGATTTACTCGGAATAAATGCTATATATTTCAAAAATATATACACGGTATTCATTTTTGATTTTGGTTTTATTCACTCATGTACAAATGCAATGGGAAGAATTATTTACCTTGTATATTTTATATATACAAATAAATAATACACATGACTTACCTGAGCGACTATTTGACTATGCAAATTTGATGTTGACTGCCGTCTCTCTACCCATCATTAAGAAATGACAATATATCATAGCAAGATTGGGTCAGTCGCTGTACCTCCTCTGTACCTGCTTCGATTTTTTTTAAATGCTGTACATTTTGTTCAGCCTAAAAATACTGTGTCTTCAATGTGTGAATTTTATTTTTACTAGTTCAAAATGACAGAGTTACACCACAACGAAAAGTTACATGTCCTCTGTTTAGCAAGCATAAAACTAAGCTCGAAATGTCAATTGAGCCTGAAAAAAACTAAAAACAATGTCAATTGAGCCTGAAAACATTTCTATCCGTGTTGGCCTCTTTTGGTGGAATTTTATTCTGAAATGTCTATTATCTCTTCCGAGCTTTTCAAGGAAATCACAATTTCGAAAACGATAACTCAAGTTCCAAAATCTTGGGCTTTAGACTAAGTGGTAGCCAGGTTACTGGTCAAACGAATTTAAAACATTTTTTCGCATTATCAATTAGAAATATCAAAGCAAAATGATGAATTTCAGCATAGAAAGCTTCAAAGAAAATTTCTATTTGTAAAAATATGCTGATTGCGTATTCTGGATACCATAATCCAAATGAAAGGGAATTTAATCGCCATAGAAAAATAACGCAATAGAATAATTTCTTGTATTTCTTAAGCTTTATCCTTGTTGCTATCAAAGCTATCGATTAGAAGAGGGAGTCACACAGACGGATGGACGCGGCTACTTTTATAATAGTGGTTATATCAACTGTCAATGCCTTCACAGTGTCTAGAGATGTTAACATAGTTTTGTAAGCAAATTCTTATAACTTTATATCTTATACGTTGAATTTTTTACGTTTCAGAGGCATTCCTTTACTTTAAATTGGTCTCTGAGCTGGAGCACCAGCTCGCGTGTCCAATCACTCGTTGTAGAAAGCGCAAGCAATGAACAGAAGTACAATAGAACACTCCATGATAAAGTACAACTGCAAAATGGGAGAGCTGTCGGGCGATGACCCTGAAATGATGTGTAGTTCACTCCTAACTACGCGCCACAGATGCTTGCTGCACAAGAAGACGCGTCAAAAACCGCACACCGTCGAAGTTCATGCAGCACTCGTGCATCCGACATGCATGCGTCAAATTTGGGCGAGTCGCGCGTGAGTTGCACGAAGAAACGCATAGTGTAGCCGCGCCTTTACGGCGGCTAGTCTGGCTTAATGTGGGTGGTTCACCGGCCACCGGAAGCATCCTCGAATGCTCTAGAAGCCGGCTGTTCACCGCTATCTAAACACAAATATGTTAAGGCGATCGACAAATGTAGCCACCAAGGTAACACGTTCAAGTTAAAATAAATTTCGAACACGAATTCACTTTTAAAAGACACAGAAACTTAAGATTATCTGGGAACCTGTTACTCCCACGAGCACTTCAATTTAAATAACACGCTGCGTCACTCTTGCGGACCAGCGCGGATCCGCAAAATGCTGCCGGAATAAATTGTCAAAATTCTTCAAATTTTTCGTGTCTTGTAAGACGCGACAGATGTAATTTGTGTGATGTCGTCTGCAAAAGCTATGTAGTCAGTATTGGGTATTGGTGGGGGAAGGTCGTGTGTGAAGTAGTTGTACAGTGTTGGGGAGAGGACTGCTCCCTGGGGGACACCTGACTTGATGAAGAAGGGTGGGCCGGTGTAGTTTGCGATTCGTATGGCTGCGGTGCGGTTGGTGATGAAGCAATAAAGGATTTTTGTGAATAGGGGGTGAATTTGTAGCTGTGACAGTTTGAATTTGAGTCCTGTGTGCCAGACTTTGTCGAAGGCCTTGCTTACATCTCGTAGAATGTTGTCTGTTTTGTTTCTTTGTGTTTGTTTAATGTGGAGAGTCTCGCGTAGCGTGGCAGGTGCGGTGTGTGTGCCTCTTCCGTGGCGAAATCCGTGTTGGCGGCTGTTGTAGATGTTATTGATGGTTAGGTGGTCTGTTAGCCTGTAGGTTAATATCTTATCTAAGAGCTTGGCGTGGGTGTCGAGTAGGGAGATGGGGCGGTAGTTTTGCACCTCGTGTTGGGAGGTGGAGGGCTTCGGTAAGAAGATCATTATTGCGTGTTTCAGTTTGTTTGGGAAATAACCCGCTGAGAGGGCGTTGTTATATATGTACAGAAGGTACTGGAGCATGTTTTGCGGTAAGTGTTTGAGGTGGAGTGTGGTTATTTTAGTTGGTCCTGGAGCTTTTTGGGAAATCGTCCGAAGTGCGTTTTTGAGTTCTTCGATTGTGATAGCTGGGTAGTGGAAATTGTGAAGGCGGGAAGTGTCTCCTGTATCGTGTGGTTCGTTTTGGGGAGCGATGTCGTTCATTTGTGTTTCTATGGTGTGTATGTGTTCAACGTCGAAATCGTTGTTGGGCTCATCAATACCTGAGTATATGTTTGACCAGTGTTGTCGGAACAAAGGTTCCTTGGTTTGTGGTGAGTGGTAAAAGATGCCGCCTTCTTTAATGTAGGGGGTGCTTTGTTTTTTATTGTTGCCTGACATACGTTTGATGGCGGACCAGAATTGTTTGGGATTGTCCATCTTTTTGATGATAGCGATGGTGTTGTTCCATGTTGCCGAGTAGATACGTTGATATGCAGTTTTTATCTGTTGTCTGAGGCTGAGGAGTTCCCTGTATAGGTGGGGTGAGTGGCCGTGTCGTTGGAGATGGTCGTAGATGTGTTTGTGTCTTGTTTGAAGGACGAGTATGGCATGAGTGGGTTTGATGCCTGGTGTGGTTCTGTGTGTGATAGTTGGAATAGATTGGTTGGAGGCTTCGTTGATGTGGGATTCCCACGTGATTAGGTGATTGTCTATGTCCTCTAGTGTAGGGCTAAAGTCTTGCGGTATTGTGTGTGCAGCGAGAATGTTGTGGTATAGTTCCCAGTTTGCATTGTGGAAGGAAGGTCGTGGGCGGATGGAAATTTGTATAGGGTTGGCTGATATTGTAGCCATGCATGGGGATGTGGTCGGAAGGTGTTAGTGGACCTGGTTCGAGTATGATGTTTTGGAATGTTTGCGTGTTTGTTAGTACGATGTCTGGACTAGTGGCGGCGAGGTGATTGATTATGGTGGGGAAATTGGGGCCGATGTGGTGACATTTTTTCCTTTTTATTAGTGAGTGGGTTTTTCTTCCTTTCAGGTAGTTCGTTCGTTCGTTCGATGCTTATAGAAAAGATGGAAATAGGGTTTGACGCAGAGTGTGTCGGGAAGAGTAGGGGTGAAACGGAAAAGGATAGATAGGAAACTGATAGAGATGCGCTTTGCGCATATGATGCTAGTGTTTGGGGGTAATTTTTTGTAGGTAGTTTAAGGGTGGTAAAAGTTAATTACCCGTCAGGGTTTTGTATGGTTGGGTATTTAGTTAGTAGGCATCTTCAATACCGGACGTGGGTGGGTAGGCTTGCCGTAGGGGTTAAGTCTCTCCTAGCCCAAAACATTCGCTTGAGTCGGGGCTGGTCAGTCGAGTCTGTCCGTCCGTCCGTCGTTAGAGTCGTGTTAAGTGTATTTTGGTCTCGGTTGGGGTGCGAGTGTTTTCATTTTTGAGCTCTGGAATTGTTTGTGTGGTGTGTGCGGGGTGTCTTGCGGGAATGTGAGTTGTACGTAGAGTTGTGGGTGCGTGTCGTGAATGTTTTGCCAGATTCTTTTTGCGTGTTTGTGGAGTGTAATGTTGATTGGCTGCAAGTTTGCTCGGCGGTGTAGTTGTGCAGAGGTGGAGAAATCTTGCCATTCTGAATTTGTTATGTATCTCGTGGCTTGGTTTTGTATACGTTGGAGTGTTGAGATGGATGTTGGTGGAAGTGTGTGTAGGGGAATGGCTGGGTAGATGAGAGTGGATCTTACTAGGGCGATGTAGAGTTGGCGTTTTACTTTTGGGTTCAGGTGTTTGAATCGGTAAAGGCGTGAGAGGTTTTGATGTGCTATTGCTGCTCGTTGTCTGGTGTGGAGTGCATATCCGGTTGTGCTGATTGTGAGACCCAGAACTTTGCCTGAGCTTGTGTAAGGGTGTGGGGTGTTGTTGATGTGCACTGTTGGGTGTTTGCGGCGGCTGATAGCAATTATTTTGAATTTGTTTGTGTTGGTTTGGATTTTCCATTTTCGTTCGTAATCGTTGATTTGGGCAATGGCTCTTGTTGTTAGTAGAGCTGCCATGTCGTATGAATGCTTTGCGGATATGATTTGTGTGATGTCGTCTGCAAAGGCTATGTAGTCAGTGTTGGGTTTTGGTGGGGGGAGGTCATGCGTGAAGTAGTTGTACAGTGTTGGGGAGAGGACTGCTCCCTGGGGGACTCCTGACTTGATGGAGAAGGGTGGACCAGTGTAGTTTGCGATTCGTATGGCTGCGGTGCGGTTGGTGATGAAGCTATACAGGATTTTTGTGAATAGGGGGTGAATTTGTAGCTGTTACAGTTTGAATTTGAGTCCTGTGTGCCAAACTTTGTCGAAGGCCTTGCTTACATCTCGTAGAATGATGTCTGTTTTGTTTCTCTGTGTTTGCTTAATGTGGAGAGTCTCGTGTAGCGTGGCAAGTGCGGTGTGTGTACCTCTTCCGTGGCGGAATCCGTGTTGGCGGCTGTTGTAGATGGTTAGATGGTCTGTTAGCCTGAAGGTTAATATCTTGTCTAGAAGCTTAGCGTGGGTCTCGAGTAAGGAGATGGGGCGGTAATTTTGCACCTCGTGTTGGGTGGTGGAGGGCTTCGGTAAAAAGATCACTATTGCGTGTTTCAGTTTGTTTGGGAAATAACCGGCTGAGAGGGCGTTGTTATATATGTACAGAAGGTACTGGAGCATGTTTTGCGGTAAGTGTTTGTGGTCGTGTGTGGTTATTTTAGTTGATCCTGGTGATTTTTAGGAGAACGTACGAAGTGCGTTTACGATTTCTTGGGTTGTGATAGCTGGGTAGTGGAAGTTGTCAAGGCGGGAAGTGTCAATGCGTTGGCGATGCTTATAGAGAAGTCGGAAGGAGAGTTTGACACAGGGTGTGTCGGGAAGAGAAGGGGTGAAACGGAAAAGGATAGGTAGGAAAAAGATAGAGATGCGCTGGGCGCATATGATGCGAATGTTGTGGGTATTTTTTTTGTAGGTAGTTTAGGGGTGGTAGACGTTAATACTTATCCGTCAGGGCTCTGTATGAACGAACTTTAGTTAGTAGACAAGTTAAGTACCGGACGTGGGTGGGGAGGCTTGCCGTATTTCCAATGCGTTAACTGAGGTTTGTAGCAAGCCCATTAGAGGTACTGAAAATATTCAATCTGAAAATAATGAATGAGTAACTGAAGTGCGATAGTGCAGAGCCGGCCCAAACCCCGTCTAGTTAGAGCACAAATTTTCCATCCAACTTTGTTGTCACACAAAAGTGCAATAGTGTCATTATGAGCAGCACCGCTCAGATGCATGCAATGAACACGCTACCCGTGAATCTCAGTTACATATCTCGGATTTGAAAGTTTGCGAATACGTTGAGTTCGCAGTCGGAGTAAATAAACACCCGTCAGAACATTACTTATATCAACCTTGTATTGCTTGGGTTTCACGAAGCTTGAAGTAATGCTATGGTTTTATTCACCCTGGATATCTTTAGTATAAATTAGATATAATTTTATGTATGAAGAGAATCCTTTTATCATCACAAAACAATTGGTGGTTATACGAGGCTAATTACATGGGACGCATTATTGCGGTGAGAAATTCATGACACTTCAGAGATATTCGATACAAATCCTTATAAAAATCTGAAAGTAAATTTTCTTGCTGTCAACATATATGCAACTTTCGTTCGATATTTCTCAATAAATTTTCCAGCCGTCATTTGGCATTCATATTCATTGAACTTTGCATTAGGAACGTCTGTGAACGTACGTGAACAATTTTAGATTAGTTATCCACAAAATAGATTGAAGTCATCAGTTTTCACAGAACTGGTTTGAAAACGCTTCAGTGTGAAAAGAAATTTAACTCTCTTGTTGTGGACTTGAAAGCCACCTATGTTGGCAAGAGTTGAAAATGCTCTCGGGGAACTTTGTATGGCACGGTTGCTTCCTCAAGTTGTCGATAACCACCTCGTAGCAGCGTTTCGCCGTTACGTCTGCGTACCAGCAACATGGGGCTGGCGCAGGGTATGATTTAGTATTGGTTTAGTATCTGTTATGATTTAGCATTGGTTCATTATCTCAATGTGACCGTATCAATACATTGTAATGACGACCAACGTTGCCTTTCAAAAATGTTAACATTTCAAAATGTTTGCCAGAAAGCCAAGCACGTCGTGGTCTCAATATTTCTTTGCCTAAGGAGAGCAGTCGTTCGACCGCAGTGCTCGATGGTATTGGCGTGTTAAATTGGATGAGCGAAGCGACAAATTCACTTCAAGGAAGCATCGCCTAGTGAACATCAGGGTGGCTAGTTCTGTTGGTTACTGCCCGTTTCAGCCAATCATTGACTTCTTTCAACGAACTTTTCTTCGTTTTTTCCTTATCATCCGATATCATTACGACGTTGAAGAAGTCATCTTCCTATCTACGTCCTCGGCACTGCTCCCCTCAGCTGAAGTACCATTTCCCGATCTGTCATTAAAATGGGCGATTAGTTTCTTGTTATTACCTCCACTCTCTGTGCTTCGTTTATCGATTTTAGCTTAAAATGTGGATGCAGAGAGGACACCAAGACAAAATCGTCGATGTGAAGTACATTGGCAAATCGCATCATCTAGGAATGTAAATTTGCCGTACAACACGTAATTTTACACTTACAATCCAAATCATTCCTAATAACATGTTTTATATAATGAGTTACATTAAATATACTCATATACTGGAAGCAAAGTGTATGCGTATCACTGTATCGCGTAATGCTAATAGTAAACAGTTGCCAGATGGGTTATACCCTGTACGGTTTAATTTCAAACGAGTATGAAATGCGTATTCAACTTTATTGAAGTTATTTTAAAAATTAAATTGCCATCGTGATGTTGCGGTTGCGAGTTGCGACATGACACGTCGAAAATTGTTGCGATCGCAACAGATTCGCAACTTTCCAAAAATTGTTGCGGCGCAACCGCAACCGCAACAGAAAAAGTTCCGATAGCAATTGAGGCCGCAACTGCCCAACACTGTCAATATCGATAAATGTTTATAAGAGCTCCAGCCTTATTGCCTAACTTATTGCTCCTGGAAGTTTACGAGCCAAAACCAGTTCAATTTTCTTGCCATTTTTAAAATTTTAGAGAAGTTGGCGAGTACGCGCCTCAGCTCTTTCACTCTCGATTACCTTTTTTTTCGAAAAAAGTGGAACTGATGGCATATATTACTTGTTCATAAGTCTAGGATATTTGGAAAAATACTTTAAAAATTCCCACGTTGATAGGTTAGGTTACAGGCCCTGGGATTTTTTGTCCCATCCTCATTTTATGAAGGCATCATACATCCCACTGGGTGTATTGAACTTCTGTGGGAAGCATTCGCCCAGAGGGAGTATGAGGGTTGTCGCGAGCCGTACTTTGATCACTGGCGTTAAATTTCTTCGTTTAACTCATAAATTCAAAAGCGCACTTGAATACCAAATTCTTATAACACCCCGCGCGGTTCAAATCTTTTCTTGAATCGAGAATCTTAAATAATACACACGTTATCCTATAAATCTTAGGCCAGCGTAGAGCCTACTAAGATTTTAAATTCTAAATTTCGTACACTATAAGTCTTTTCTACATACCTGAGGTTTGTGACAACCCTATTAGAGGTACTGGAAATATTCAAACTGAAAATAATGTATGAGTAACTGAAGAGTGATAGCGCAGAGCCGACCCAAACCTCGTCTAGTTAGAGCACAAATTTTCCATCCAAATTTGTTGTCACACAAAAGTGCAATAGTGTCATTATGAGCAGCACCGCTGAGAGGCATGCAATGAACACGCTACCCGTGAATCTCAGTTACATATCTCGGGTTTGAAAGTTTACGAATACGTTGAGTTCGGAGTCGGAGTAAATAAACACCCGTCAGAACATTACTTATATCAACCTTGTATTGCTTGGGTTTCACGAAGCTTGAAGTAATGCTATGGTTTTATTTACCCTGGATATCTTTAGTATAAATTAGATATAATTTTTTGTATGAAGAGAATCCTTTTATCATCACAAAACAATTGATGGTTATACGAGGCTTATTACATGGGACGCATTATTGCGGTGAGAAATTCATGACACTTCAGAGATATTCGATACAAATCCTTATAGGATCTGAAAATAAATTTTCTTGCCGTCAACATATATGCAACTTTCGTTCGTTATTTCTCAATAAATTTTCCAGCCGTCATTTGGCATTCATATTCATTGAACTTTGCATTAGGAACGTCTGTGAACGTACGTGAACAATTTTACGTTAGTTATCCACACAATAGATTGAAGTCATCAGTTTTCACACTACTGGTTTGAAAACGCTTCAGTCGTTGAAGGGAAATTTAACATTGTTGTAAATTTAGAAGACACGTATGTTGGCAAGGATTGATGATGCTCTCAGGGGAATTTGTATGGCACGGTTGCTGCCTCACGTTGGCTATATCATTTTGTCGAACTTGATCTCTGCTTTTTTGGTATTTTTTGATGGAACCTTTAAATGTAATTTCTTTTGTGGGTGCAAATTATTTATAGGAAGTACCTGTTTATTAAAACCGGGTGTAAATATTATGAGTTCCTACAAATATTGTGCATATATCACTTTCCATGTGTATAATAAAATATAAGAAATATGTTTTAAATTATTCGCCTACAATTCGCATGACCCTACCTGATCTTATAAAAAGTAGTCCCGATATTTCAAATATTTTGTTTTGGTTGAGGTTTTGTGCAGTCTTCACTCTCTACATTACACAGAGCTTCATTATTTCTAACCAAACCAACTAACATTTCATCTTCTTCGCCTTATTGCTTATTGGTGATTGCTTTATACTTTGTGAAATCTTTAATGCATTTGATTTCAATACGTAGAGCTTTCTTCGTTTGGAAATTTTAGCACATTTTCATACAACTCATTGAAATATCGCTTTCAATATTTTTAGTTCAGTTATGGCTGAATTTCAAGGACATTGTCAAGTTTTCAGTAAACTTGAGACGGAACATAGAAGATTTGTTTTGTAACCAAACGTTAGGATTTGTATGTTTCTTAACGTATGTTAAAATTTTACCGCCTATAGCGGCAGTAACTCTTAGGACATTCCTTGTAGCGCATGAACCTAAACTTAATAATGCTACCGGAGCGAGATCGGGCGAGGGGAGGGGATTGAAGTGAGGCCATCTTTACCCTTACAGTCAGTACGTCACGACCCCAAATGTTGGGTGCATAAATTCCCTCAGTTCCAATGCATGATGTCGCAGATTTCTTCACAGCAGGAGCTTCTCTCCGTTATTGTCCCCTCAATGTCTGTATTTTTCTGCCAAGACTGATGATGGAAAAGTTCGGTCGTGGTTTCCTAGTTATGAAATTCATGTGAGTTGAAGATTTAACCACTAGTAATTTTTATATGTAAGTTATTACTGGCTTAAAAATTTTCGATTATGTTGAAATTTATGGCAAATCACATTCCATATTCTTAAGCTCAGGTAAAGACTTAATCATCAGTAGTTTTTCATGTGCAAGTTTTGATAGGATTTTATCGTAAATGCACATTTATTGCAAAAATTTACGAAGAGTAAATATGGATGCACACCCAGAACACTCGGGATGCCTTCAATAACCACCTGCCAGAGTTCATAGCTCCATAGAAGTTATTAGACAACAGTAAAATGTTGAGGTTTATTTCAGTTCAAATATAGCACATTATTTAGCTATAGTCTTAGAAGAAAATTACAAATAAATTCTCAAAAATACATAATTTCTTATATCTTGACTCATTGAAAAAGATAAAAAAGACGCATTTACTATTGAAAATAAAGATTCATTGATGAAAGATAAAAAGGACTCGTTTTCTATTAAGTAAACAGAACTATTTTTAAAAGATAAAAAGACCTGTTTTCCATTCAATAAAGACGCATTGATAATAGATAAAAACGACCCATTCTCAATTGAATATATGTTGTGATATAGTTATATTAGGCATACATATTTGGAAAAATCACGCAAAACATTAGGTGATATTTTATATCACATTTTATTTTTGGGCTAAATCCCGTGACATTGAGGAATGTGAAAAACCGTTGGCTGTAGCTTGAGCGTGAAAATACCGATAATGCGTAAGGGCCATTTTCCTCTGTTCTAAGTCTCATATTTCGAGGGGACAAGAGTAGGTCTATAAATCTGTCGAGCTCAAGTGGGCAGCGTTTCGACGAGAGGGCTAAGGTCCAGGCGTCCACAAGCACACAGTCATGCACACAAACACAAATCTCAAACACAACACAAGACACACACACAACACAAAGCGCACAACACACATGCGTTGCGTGGGGACGCCCGGACGAGGCAGCTTCGAAGGGGAACACATCCCGTCGGCCAATCAGCGCTCTGGAACGAATCAGGCGCATGGGTGTGTCAGAGAACGCACCAGTTACATTTCGGCACCCCGAAGCAGGCAAGATTGCCACCAATCATAAGTGAAACACGTGATCTTTGCAAAGGAACAGTCGCGAAGGCTCTGGAAAAGAAACCAAGCGAGAAGATATAAGCGGCGTACAAGTACATTGGAGAGGTCTTTTTGTTTCGAGGTCGCGAGAGAAGTACACGTGATCTGAGGGCAGGCGAACGTGGCATGTCGGTCCGCCGCCGACATGCATTTCACGCAAACAGCAAATTTACATCGGAGTAAAGTTAACGTCGAAGTTGCAAGAACAAATAATCTCCTTGAAGCATATTAGCGTCTCGGCGATGTTCGTCAACGACCGCTCAACAACGATTCCACGGAGTGATATTCAAGAAATGTTTCGACTTCAACACCAAGATCGTAATAACTCCCACATGTAAGCAATAACTGCTCAGTGACGAAGTTGGCGACGATGCTACGCAGCAACGAGATCTTTACAGTTCAATTTTAATTGGCCCTCAAACGAGAGGTGCTGAATTTGGAGCGCTGGACGGGAGCCCCAACACTGAGGCAGCAGACGGTGCTCAATGTAGAGCGCTGGACAGGAGCAATACCACTGAAGCAGCAGACCGGTGAAGATGGTCAGCATTACGTCATATCGGGCGTGCTGCAGCAACATCCCGGGAGAACCAGGCGCTTGAGAAGACCACAAAAGAAAAATGGGCAGATCAACTCCACGTGTATTCTTCAGGCAGTATTGGAAATGCATTAGGTCATCGAAATCTGCATGCTGCAAGAAAGTGTAGCACGAAATAATTGGTTTATAGGACTCTGAAAGTTATCCATGCAGTGAATTGCCAGTCAAGTAATAGGCGAAAGCAGTGTGTTCAAATTCAACACGCTAAATTTCGTAAATGGCCCTTTTTCTGTATTAGGTGTCGAGTTATTGTTGGGCGTGCTAATTATGGGATTAAATTGTGTTTGCTATGATGTTGTGCACTTAGCAGGAGGATGTGTTTCGGTCACAAAGCAAGAGTTCAGATGGTACGTGATGCGAAGTGTTTACTAATTTTTGAACACCTTGTGGTAAGCAAAGTTCTTTGATTTTTATATTGCATTATTTCCGAATGTTTCGTGTTCATGCTAGCCCATTCATCGACTATGTTTACTGATTTTTGCACAGTGCGGAAAGTTATTTTTGCCGTAATCCTGAAGTTGTTGGGCAAGCGTTCATTGTGATAAGGAGAGCAAACTTCTCGTTTTTGTGTGTCTCATTATGCTGCTCATGTGAACCCGCTCATTTTATGCTCATGTTGCTTTAACATCTCCCTGTGCTTTAATCATTGCATTGAAATATTTTGTGTGCTCGTATTTTGATCCACGTGATCGTAAAAATAAACCAATTTTAATCTTGAATCTTTCATTGTCCATGCTTTTATGTAGTATTCACGCGAGCACAAAGGTGTACATTATATTTATTTCTGGGGGTTGAGACTCCTCCTACGTTGCGTGCTAGACCAGCATTGTATCGTGACATATAAAACCCATTAAATAAAAGATCACAAAAACTCGCACCTGGGAGAACACACCCCAAACAACACTGAAGGCTGACACTCCCATGTGGGGTGTTGCGACTCCCTCGTCCCGACTACGTCATTCCTACACTCGGCGCAAACAAAACCAACAAATTACACTCTTTAGATTTGAAGTTAGATTTATTCTGCAGATTTATTAAAAAACTATTCTACTGAAAATTGTCAATACAATTTTATGAAAGAAAAAGATTATTTCCCATATCAATGATACAAAAACCGTGAATGGTTTTTAAAAACTAGAGCTGCTTACACATACATTAGAAAAACATTTTAAATAATCATGTCAACTAGTAAATGTTAATTTTGCATCGGTGATATAAGCATGTTAGAAAACGAAATCAATACACCGGAAACAATCTATTAGAATTTCGCTTTTCCACTCCTTTTGTGGGTCTTTTCCAGGTGCGCCCCGCCACTAATGCAACACATAAGTTAACAACTTGTAACTTTCCAAATAATGCACCTATCGACTCAAATTACTCCCGAACGAATGAATGTTTTTTTATCTAATTTGAATTGGATAGGTGCAACATTTAGAAAGTTACCAGTGGGTGAACTTATGTGCTGCATTAGTGGCGGGGCGCATCTGGTAAAAACCTCTTTCGTAAATAAGTACCAAACTAAAACATCAAAATGTCCGACAAAAATATCTTGCAAGAAAAGAGTATGTGTTTCGAAAACCAATACAAAAAATAACTATAGCATTGGTAATCAAAATTTCAAATGTTTGGCCTTTCATCATTGTCAATAAACATCTACTTCTACATACAATAGGTGAGTACAACGCGTGAGTACTGCGCGCATTGCAGGGTACGTTTACATGGCTCCATTAACTAACTTAGCGTTTAATGAGCAGCATAACACTACAAACGTCACATAATATTGATGCTTGTATACTTCAATCCACAGCAAAATTCACTAAAACAAGCGAGTCCAATTAACATTTCCATTAGGCCGGAAGCTGCCTGCAATAAAAACAAAAGTTAGTTCTCCATCAGCCGAAAGTTAGGACTTGTCCTAGTGACATGAATAATGTCCTGTCAGCGCGCTGCTCTTGCTGAACACTGAGAGATATTCTTTCCACTCTGGAGATGTACTTACCCTACATTTGAAATATCTTTCTCTACTGAATAGATATCTTTCCCACAGCAGAGATATCTTTCTCTACTACAAAGATATCTTTCTCTACTGCAAAGACACTTTCCCCACTGTGGAGATATCTTTCTGCGCAGCAAAGACCCAATTCACAACACAGGAACACCTCCTCCAGGTGTTCACCACCTTGACTGCACCATCAGACACACACTCACCACACACCAGCGTGTATAAGTCACGTATTCCAGTCACAAACCCTGACTAGAATACTACGAATATCAAGCTTTTCCTTCTATGCTGGACAACTTCAAAATTTCTTTAGGTATTTCAGTTGATTGTAAGTGAAACAAACAATTTTTGGAAATTAAATACCGAACTGAATCATCTTCTATGAAACGGTATTTCTCTCGTATAACTGCCCGTCGATACATATGATATACAAATCCCTGTCCTATAACTACCCGTCGATATATATAACATACAAATCGTGCTCTCCGTGGTACAGTGGTTAAGGGATCGGGCTCGGATGTTGGCTCGTATGTTGGAGTCGCGGGTTCGTATCCCAATGCTGGCGCGGAGATTTTCCCCGTTGGGTATAAGGGAAAGCTCAAGCACAATACCCCACTCAACCCAGGTGTCGGAAATGGGTACCGGCTTTACGGGGGAACGGTCATGGTGTCCTATATATAGGGTTTGTTATTTATAAGACATTTGAAAAACCAATGCTAAGATCATATGTGTCAGGCTTGATTGGAAATAAAGCATCCCAAAGATGCCGATGTTAACCTAACCTAATCCCTCTCCTACAACTGTCCGTCGATATATATAATATACAAAACCCTCTCCTGTAACTGCCCGTCGAGATATATAATATACAAATCCCTCTCCCATAACTGCCCGTCGATATATATAATGTACAAATCCCTCTCCTACAACTGCCCGTCGATATATATAATATACAAATCCCTCTCCTATAACTGCCCGTCGATACACATTCAAATCTATGCACAAAAGCTGGCTGGAATAAAGTATTCCATATATACGCCAGACGCAACAGAGTATCAATACACCCACACCGATGAGGTAGAGAAGCCACCATCACACACACACTCACCACACACCTGCGCGTGTACGGCCCCTACACCACACACCTACGCGTGTACGCCACCTGCACCACACACCTGCACGTGTACGTCACCTACACCACACACCTGCGCGTGTACGACACCTACACCACACACCTGCGCGTGTATGGCACGTATCCACACACCTGCGCGTGTATGGCACGTATCCACACACCTGCGCGTGTATGGCACGTATCCACACACCTGCGCGTGTATGGCACGTATCCACACACCTGCGCGTGTATGGCACGTATCCACACACCTGCGCGTGTACGGCACCTACACCCCACACCTGCGCGTGTACGGCACCTACACCACACACCTGCGCGTGTACGGCACCTACACCACACACCTGCGCGTGTACGCCACCTACACCACACACCTGCGCGTGTACGGCACGCACAACGCTCACACATGACCCGTTGTATTTGGTGTCTACCCTATGCAGTATCAGCTCTAAAGCTCTAAAATTTTATACTCAAGTTTTTTTTTAAGCAAAATTCGAATAGAAAGATGGCGCTTTCGTTGACCATTTACGGTATTGGACGATAAAAAAATATAAGCAGAAAAACATTTGATTTTCGAGAATTGGTATTAATAAGCATCCGTTGAATGCTACCATTAGTGTTAAAGATTATTTTTGGCGTAAAAATAAATATTTACAGACATCGTATAGTTCGCAAGTCATACTGAAACTCTATAGCGTTAGGGATAACCAAAGTAAATATAAACGGGATTTTTCAACAGTGAGTTCCAACGCAACACAACGCCCACATCAACAACAAGATGTAACTACAAATATATGTGATAGCGAATTTGTTAAAACTCAATGTCGACTTATTCTGTACCTAAATGATAAGTTATTTATCCCTAAATATCGAGTTAACCGAAGTTACGAAATCAAAGAAATATTAAGTCAGCGTTAGCCTAGATTATTATTATTAATCCAATATTATTTACACCATTCTTCTGTGATGAAACGCCAGTTGTCTCCTTAAATTTATACAAATCAATAAATGTATATATTTTGTGCGTAATTTGTGGCATGTTATCACAATGGGCAGTTGAGTGAACACATCAAATTGGTTGGTGCGTGTGTCTGTGACGCTCACAAGGACGCTCAATGACCGTATCTGTGATACGAGTTACACAGGCGCACAAAGGTTAAAGGTTAACATCGGCATCTTTGGGATGCTTTATTTCCAATCAAGCCTGATACATATTATCTTAGCATTGGTTTTGCAAATGTCTTATAACTAACACTATATATAGGACACCATGACGGTTCCCCCGTGAAGCCGGTACCCATTTCCGACACCTGGGTCGAGTGGGGTATTGTGCTTGAGCTTTCCCTTATACCCAACGGGGAAAATCTCCGCGCCAGCGCCGGGAATCGAACCCGCGACTACAACATACGAGCCCGATCCCTTAACCACTGTACCACGGAGAGCACATGTACAAGAATATTTTGATGGCGGGTACTGTTGGCATGGATATATTTGTTGGGCATCCACAGGTGGAGGATTTGTTTAATGGCGTGTACTGTTGGCATGGATATATTTGTTGGGCATCCACAGCTGGAGGATTTGTTTAATGGCGGGTACTGTTGGCATGGATATATTTGTTGGGCATCCACAGCTGAAGGATTTGTTTAATGGCGGGTACTGTTGGCATGGATATATTTGTTGGGCATCCACAGCTGGAGGATTTGTTTAATGGCGGGTACTGTTGGCATGGATATATTTGTTGGGCATCCACAGCTGGAGGATTTGTCTGAAGGAAATATCGAATCCCGTCATTTTGGACGGGTCGTGTACACTAGTTACATATAAATCGCCCAGTCATGTGTACCAGAGTATAGATACACACACCGGTGAGGTGGAGGTGCCACACACAACACACGCAACACACACACACACCGGTGAGGTGGAGGTGCCACACACAACAGACGCAACACACACACCGGTGAGGTGGAGGTGCCACACACAACACACGCAACACACACACACACACCGGTGAGGTGGAGGTGCCACACACAACACACGCAACACACACACACACCGGTGAGGTGGAGGTGCCACACACAACACACGCAACACACACACACACACACACCGGTGAGGTGGAGGTGCCACACACAACAGACGCAACACACACACACACACACCGGTGAGGTGGAGGTGCCACACACAACACACGCAACACACACACACCGGTGAGGTGGAGGTGCCACACACAACACACGCAACACACACACACACACGCACCGGTGAGGTGGAGTTGCCACACACAACACACACAAACACACACACCCATGTACACCAGCGCCGCAGTTCGCTATGCAGGGCTGCGAATGAAACCCTCGGATGCGGTATCAGCTCAGCTGAAGCTTCTGAGCTGAGGTACTTTAGCTCTTTGAGTTTTCGATTCAAAGTTGCTCCCATTGTGAAGCTGAGAACCGGTGTTGACGTTATCTTTGCTCACAAATATTGCTAAGTCTGACTTTGTTGAGACGTCATTTCAGAGTGAACTGAAAATAGTATGTTAACAAATTTATTTTTTAATTTGTTGGGCGTTAAATTTTATTTATTTGGATGAGTATGCCTTCTAATTAGATTTTTTCCTAAAAAGAATTATTGAAGGACAACCATAGGCCTAGTAACTTTAACAGCGTTTTTATCAAGTTCACATGCAACACAATACCTATATCTTTTATTTGACCCAGCTATATATCTATTGTGATAGTGATATATCAGACCTTAACATCAACTGATGCTATAACTAAATATTGGATTATGGATCCCTATATAGTGAGTTGACTAAAATTAAACTACCATATAAGTCTGTAATCAGCATCATATCATGATTTACGCAATATATACATCCCAGACCCAATAATCCTTCAGCCAATACCCACCACAAGCGCACACGCCCACCAACAATACCAGCAACAAAATACAACAGCAACAACAACACCATTTAATGAAGCCTGAAATTTTAGATTGGGTCATTCGACTAACCAATGAATTTGTCACCCCTAAAAATCGAGCAGCCACCCCAACATTTTTTGTACCTATGTTCACAAATTTTTCCCTGAAAAAATCAACGATGATGTATGCAATATATGTTTGTATCATTTCATGATTTCAAATGATACTGATGAATATTTTAATTTTCAAACCAAATAAAAGCTCACATACATACATCTAGAAGCTAATTATTGGCACACATGTTTTCTTCATTCGATAAAACGAGGAAAATTAAAATCAGAGTACGACTCTTGAAACAAATTTTGAAGCCGAAAGGCAAGAGCCGAGAAGTGGAAAGGCGGTGGAGACTGGTTTGTGCTTGCGTACGTCACGGGGAAATCCTGAATTTTGATTTGACTTCCAATACTGAATGTACAATTACTGGGTACTGCCTCCGGCTTGTAGTATTTGATAAGCAACTCCTGAATTTTGGCTCCTGCATCCAGTATTGGATGGGCGTTTACTGAGTATTTAGTTATGCGTCCAGTATTGGATGGAGAATTACTGAGTACTGGTTCCTGCTTCCAATATTGGACAACGAAATGCTGAGTATTTGCCGCCATATCTAATATTGGGTAATATTCTGTTATTTTCTATTTGAGATGCAAATATCGATCTGATATTTGAGATAAGTTTGGACAATATTGGCCCATCCAACACTGGACGCAGGAGCCAATACACAGTAATTGTCCATCCAACACTGGACGCACAAG
Source organism: Morinoia aosen (assembly GCA_030386875.1). NCBI lineage: Eukaryota > Metazoa > Arthropoda > Malacostraca > Amphipoda > Talitridae > Morinoia > Morinoia aosen. The sequence continues at coordinate 52,990,348 of CM059579.1, read as the reverse complement.
CCAATACACAGTAATTGTCCATCCAACACTGGACGCACAAGCCAATACACAGTAATTGTCCATCCAACACTGGATGCACAAGCCAATACAGAGTAATTGTCCATCCAACACTGGACGCAGGAGCCAATACACAGTAATTGTCCATCCAACACTGGACGCACAAGCCAATACAGAGTAATTTCCCATCCAACACTGGACGCAGGAGCCAATACACAGTAATTGCCCACCCAATACTGGCCATACAAAATTTTCCAAGAAAGACTTATTGTGTGCTGAGAGGAACAGATTTCCCAACATAGCGTAGGGAAACTCGTGAGGTAGCGAAAGGAGAATTAGTACAGTTAACGTTTACACTTATTATGAAAAATTACATATCTACTTTAACTCGCTTTCTGCCCCCTACTTCAAAAAACCTAACGGAAGACAATATACAAAGAAAATACTATATACCTTCAGAACACTAAGACAAATCGATTACATAGTGAATGGCACATACATGAGGCTTATTCACATTACTCCTAGGAGTGATTTGTTGAACGGAATGGACAACAGTCCTATGGTTCCGAAAAGTAGATAGAAGTTAGGGGAATCTTTTCCCTCCGGATAAGGAACACGACGAAAACACGTCCTGACGACCAGCTTCGAAGAATGACACATGGTGCCAGTTGACATACCAAATAAATAAGGCCGTTGGCGTTAGATCCGTCTTCTGCCCAAGTCACTCCCGCGCCGACTCTCCACGCTGGCCCATCCTGGCCTAAAGTTTTAGCAGCAACGCATGACGACGATGGCTGCTCGTAACAAATATGGATTCGTCGGCGGATGCGTCATGCCGATAATAGAGTTAGACGATGATGACTCCAGTATAGGTCCGAGACTGCGAGCGTACCCGGTACCGATGCACTGCGGTGACGGCAGGAAGAGCCGTTAAACACCTTATAAGAGCGCGCGCTGCCACTGCCTGCTCGCCTTACCCCATTCGAACGCGTTTGATACCGGTCACAAATCTCAATCAGTTTTGCGCGAGCTGAGACACTCAGTCTTTTGAAAGGTTTTGCGTGTGCCGGTCGCGAAAATTGCATTTGCTAATTGATTTTCGCCAGTGGTTCGATTCGAAAATCTGAGCGCATTTTTCGATTGTACACAGACTTTAAGATGATGGTTTTCCAGTACTCCCTGTTCAGTTAATTAAAGAAATAGCTGATGCAATTACACCAACGAAGAAGAGAAAATGGTACGCGCAATGCTTCAAGGAAGAATGGCTCAGTTGAAAGGGAATTTAAAGAGTGGCTTGAGCAGGACGAACGATAAAGACTCCAGTTACCGCAAGGCATGTAAAGTGACGCTAAAAAACGCAAGTAGATCTATGTTGATGAAGCATAAAGAGTCCATTGAGCATCAAAAAAACTTTTGCAGGGGCTAAAGGCAGCACAAGCATTACCCAATTTCTCAAAAAAGAAACGACAACAGAAAGCCAACAAATAGCAAAGAGTGAGCTAAGGTTTGCAGCGTATTTTGCAGAACACAATCTACCCTTTGCCAACATTGACCAAGAGGTCTGTAAGCTTGCATTTCCTGATAGTAAAATAGCCGAAAATGTCGATGAAGCGAACGAAACTTTCCTTTGTAATCCAAGACGGTATAGCCTTTGATGAATCTCGCGTTGTTGTAGACATTTGCAAGAATCAGAAGTTCTCGATCATGATTGACGAAAGCACAGACATATCAGTAGTTCAAGTTTTAGCAGTAGTGGTTAGGTACTTTGATTCAACGAAAGAAGACGTTGTTGATGCCCTTTTGGACAGTGTCATTGTTGAAACGGGCACAGCTTCAGGCTTGTATGATACTGTGAAATGTCTATTGAGAAAAAAAAATATTCCCATTGAAAACATCATTGGTTTAGGCAGTGATGATTGTTCTTCAATAATGAAGATAAAAAGTGGATTTCAGAAATTGCCCAGAGATGATGTGCCTTCCATTTTTATCATGGGCTGCGTTTGCCACTCTTTTGCGCTTTGTGCCAGTCACGCAGTGCATGTCTTGCCCCAATATTTCGAAGCATTTTTGAAAAATCTTACAGCCAACTTCTCACGCAGTAGCAAGAGGCAACGAGACTTTACCATCATTCAAGGAGCAGTAAATGCGCCAGTAAATAAAATTCCCTAACTCTCACAGACAAGATGGTTATCCAGAGAGAACGTCATTTCCGCCATACTTAATCAATATTCTGCCTAGCATTTTCATTTCCAAAGTGAAAAAAACACTGACAAAGTTGACGGCGCCAGTGAAATCTTCAAAGTGTTACGTGATCGTGGAACGAAACCGATGCTGATGTTTCTCCAATATGTGTTGCAGAAAGTCAACAAAATGAACACGGAGTTTCAGTCAGAGCACTTCAGATTGCATCTTCTTCACTCGATGGTGTTATCTGAGTACAGAAGTATATTATCTTAAGGAATATGTTCTACAGGTCGCTAAAGCGGAAAATATTGATATCAACAAAGAAAGTTGCTACAAGAAACTAAGTGACGTTTACCTCGGACGTAGAGCAGCAGCACATCTAATTAAAGACCCCTTGATGCTTAAAATGAAAAATAAAATTAGAAGCGATTGCGTAAGATTTCTAGTTGAGTTGTGCTACCATTTCAAGAAAAGGTTCACTTTTGATAGCTTGATAGCTAAATTAATTTTACTGGACCCTAATGAATCTAGGAAGAAAACGAATTCTCCGACATCAATAATTCCTCTGGCTGCTCACTTTCCGTCGCCAGTTTCTGAGGAATGTTTGGATGAATTAGACGATCAATGGAGGAGTTATCGCGCTAGTGTTGACAGCCTACCGACCGCTGGGGAAAACATTCCACAATACAGGTACGCTTTACGAAACGTAAAAGATTGTTTGCAGAATTCAAAGTGCAACATTTTATGGGATTTCATGACAAACCTCACAGTTTTGACACATTCGTCAGCTGCCGTTGAACGTTTTTCCTATGATGAACTGCATTAAAAAAAAAAATTCATTTAGAGCAGAAACTGTGAAGAATAGAATTCTTGCAAAACAGGCAATAACGAGAGGAAATAAGAGCTGTACGACATGGACACCAAGCAAAGAACTAGTAAGAGATTTAGCTACTGGAACTTTGAGTCAGCGAAATTTAAAAAGAATAGAGCAAACCAAAGAAACTGCATCGTTGGAAGCCGGTGAAGATGAGGAGAATCTTTAACAATAGCAAACATAACGTATGTATATACATTTTTTTCTAGTATAAACCATACATTTTTAAGGATTTTTGAAATCTTGGTTTTTTTTCTATATCTTGGGTTTTTTAGAGCCCTGATCTTTAGTTTTGATAAAGGTCTTATTGGCAGCCCTGCTGCCGGGTGCAGCAAAGCGGGGATTCTGCGCGTCGCTGCGTGAGGTGGTGTGGCTTCGGTCGCTTTTGCGCCAGGAAAATATTTAACTTATATTTACCTACAACTCTTAATACCCCAGAATTAAATTCAAATTTGTGCCCCCTGAGTTCACTGAGCACTGATGATAAGCGCTAAAATATTGCCATGACTGAACTAGAAATAATAATGACATGAAGTGACACATTGCTCCATACATCCGAATTAACCTGAATTCAATAGCACCAATAATTCTTACCTGTTGCTAATTAACTTTTAGATGTTACTGCGCCCATGTTTTATATAAAATAACTGATCTTATAGGGCCTACTCTATTTTAATTTTTTCAGACTGTTAACTGAAGATGGAGCTGGTCTAAAAAACGTTTTATTGAAATACCTTGTTTTTAATTTGTGGATTGTGAAATCTTAACTAACTAAATAGGATTTCAATGCGTCATGCATTCTTCGTTTTTTGAATTCGTAATATCTATTTACTACTCCGTGGTACATCGATATTAATAACTTTTGGTCTAGTTAGGGCTGAATTTCTCAAAATTATTCTAGTTTCAGTAAAATTGTGTTGCAACATTGAAAGTTTCTCAGGGTTATGAGTTATTGTGACCTCCCCCTTTAAATACAAGCGTACTGCAGAGTACGTGCCCTTTTCCCCACTCTCTTCAACTTGTTTACCCACGATATACCACACCCACTACCAAACACAGAATACAGAGCATATGCAGATGACATCACTCAAATAGTAGCAATTCGTACCAGCAATATCAGGGATATAGCCAAAAACACAGATATAGCAATCAACATCAACCAGTTCGAAAACAAATGGAAAATAAAGGCTAACATGCAAAAATTCACAATGGTACCGATAGCAAGAACAAAATCAGACACAGTGTATATTGAAGAAGAGCACATTCCGCACCAAACCAAGGGCTAAGTTCTGGGTCTAAACTTCTTAATAAGGAGCTACACATCTCAGGTGGGGATAAGAAAGGCAATAGCAGCAGCAAATCTGTCCAAATATTCAGATTCAGACAGTTAAGCACCAAGATCAAAAGGAAACTCTACCTAGCATACGTCAGGTCAGCATTACTATACCCGGCCATCCCGCTGCACACACCCTCTAACAACTCACTCACAAAACTACAAAGTGTACAAAATACCGCAACTCGTTTCATTGCAAATTCCTCTCGGTCAGATCGAATAACTTCACAATCACTACATCAGCAATGCCGTCTCCAACCCATCAATATAGTGTTACATAATCAAGCAAAAAAAACTAGAAACACATACAAGATAATTTTCCGGAGTTGTACGAGAACATAGTTTGAGGTTACCATGACAGACCTCATGCGTGGTTCAGGAGCTCAAGGCTTCTAGCTCTGGGACCTCCTTCGACCCCCAATATTTACTTGAGACCAGGCCTAAGGTTTTCATCATAATTTAATAAAACATTTTTCTTCTTATTTATTCATGAGGAACCAGCGCGGGTAGGCCTGGTCTCTATTTATTAGGAAGGGCGGGCAGCCGGGACCCCATGACCCCTCCCATCACTTTATCACTTAAATATTTATTTATTAGTAAGAGCAGAACTTAACAATCCAACGCACAATATAAGATATACATACCGGCATAGCGTTTAACTGCCGGTAACTCTGAACAATATTCCAGACACTGCACAACCCCACAACACTCAACAAAGCCTCGACACGTTTTTCTTCATCATGCAATTAAACACCTAACATGAATAGAATCAACGTACCTAGTCATGCACACGAGTTGTGTCTTTTGTCTTCTACTATCCATTTCCCTTTCTATTCTGTTTCTCTTCTGCACACTCTGTGCCAACCTCTACCACTTCTCTCTTACCTCCTCAGCATCGATGGTTGGTGCGTGTGTCTGTGACGCTCACAAGGACGCTCAATGACCGTATCTGTGATACGAGTTTCACCAGTGCACAAGTACAAGAATATTTTGATGGCGGGTACTGTTGGCATGGATATATTTGTTGGGCATCCACAGCTGGAGGATTTGTTTAATGGCGGGTACTGTTGGCATGGATATATTTGTTGGGCATCCCCAGCTGGAGGATTTGTTTAATTGCGGGTACTGTTGGCATGGATGTATTTGTTGGGCATCCACAGCTGGAGGATTTGTCTGAAGGAAATATCGAATCCCGTCATTTTGGACGGGTCGTGTACACTAGTGACGGGTCGTGTGCACTAGTTACATATAAATCGCCCAGTCATGTGTACCTGAGTATCACACACACACACGCAGACACACACACACACACAAATACACACACGCACGCACACACATGTATATCAGCGCGCAGTTCGCTATGCAGGGCTTCATGAAGCCATCAGATTCAGTATCAGTCAGTTTACGCTTACGAACTTCATAAGACAAGCTCTATCATTTTTATTGCAGATGTCCCCACACCGAGAAGATAGAGAACCGTTGTTGACATTTATCTTTGTTCATGAAAATTGCAGCGTAAGTCTTTATTGAAATGATATTTCACAATAAACTATAGTTGCATGTCAACCAATTTTTAAAAAAGTTATGGAAACGGGGATATTTTTAGGACAGTTTACCTGGTACAGCTTTCGACAAGGAAATTCATAAATTTTCAAGGGTATACCAATGTAAATTTATTAGTGATTTTTATCAAGTTCACATGCAGCAAATGCCAATATCAATTAACTGACGTAGCTATATATTTATTGTGATAGTAAATTTATCGAACGTCAATGCCGACTCATTCTATACCTAATATAAGGTGATGGAACTCTGTGTAATCATTGCTCCATACTAATTGAAAAATTTTAGGGTATTTGTAATATACAGCGTATCCCTGGGTAAAACAGCTGAAAAATATCATATTGGCTGTAAAATATTGGTAAACGAACTTTTCGTTCAGTTGTTAGGGTAAATTTCGCATCATTCTACTTGTAGGAGATGCAGACCGAGCCTTGCAGACAGCGAGAAGCAGACTACAGTGAAATGAGTTACATATATGAAATGATTTTATCTAATTATAGATCTATTTAATATAGGAGACTAAAAATCAGTAAGCATTTGAGGATCAGAACATGTTGTCGTAAATATTTTTACTGCGTTGAAAATAGTCTGAACTGAAAATATTTCAGTATCATGAAATTCTGAAATAGTTTTGTCACCCCTATTTTAAAAAATTTTAATGAACATACCGCTTATATTGTTTACTACCGTAAAAAGTAATTAACGACATTAAAATATAATACGTTCGTTATTTTCATATGAATTATTTACTTTTACACTTTGCTGCTCTGAGCAAACATTAATGTATTTGTTTTTACACTTGCATTATGCTTATTTCAACGGGCGCAATCATTGCCTTGAGGCGAGTACCGAGGTGACTAGTAAAGCGCGTGTAAAAAGAATCTTACCTTCAACAACGACCTTCTCTCTACCAAGATATCACAGCCGTAGCCGAGTCCCTACCTCGCTTGCCAAGCAATGACCTCTCAAGCGAGTGTGAGTAGCCTTTTCTTAATTCGCTCTTACGTTTACCGACCGATGAGAGTTGCCGTAAGGAAGTAGAGTCTGGTGTACCGTAAGGCACCAGACCATCTGGGCAAACCCCATTATAGTAGGGGGGGAGCGGGTACAAGTAGGGCACCAGCCGCCTTCCGGACAAATCCGACGCCTGAGACTATACACCAACACTTAGGACTAACACCATGCATCACCACCAAGGAAGTCGTGGTTCATGGAGAGCTGGCTACAGCCAGTTTTCCCGCCCCTTACTACCAACACCCACCCATATAAGACCCAACACTATGCAACATAACACCAACACACGCACCAACGCCATCCCTGGCAACAACACTCAACCACGAACGACCAAGCAAACTACCACAACCATCCCAGCACAGCCTGCCAACAAATCCAACACTACCTAAAAAGTCCAATTCCGCAAGATCGACCCCAGCCAAGATACAAACCGAGAACAAGTCTTTGAAACTGCTTTCAAACACTTGGAAGCCCCACTCATACGACTCACCAGCAACTCAAGCGGATTCTACGCCATAACCGATGACATCACTGCCATCGATAAACTGACCTCGGACAAAGCAACCACTCACTTCCAGAAAATAAATCTGAAGCCTATCATCCCCCCAGATCTCAGAGCCAAAAGAACCATATTCATCAGACAACTGGACAGCAGCATTGGCCAACGCCAACCGCAAGAAACACAAGAAGAAATAATACGAGTGCAACAATGGGCAAAAATCCTGGAAATTAACAAAATCAAAAACTATACACACGTTATCAAAGTAACCTTCACCGACACTGCCATGACACAGCGCGCTCTCCATAATGGGCTCCTCATGTTCAACACAAAGATCACACCATCGCAAATGGAACTTGAAAAGTACACTCATCTACGGATCTGCTTCAAATGCTACAAAATTGAGGACCACTCCACACATCAATGCACTGTCAAGACATCGAACTGCTCTGAATGCGCTGCACACGGCCACACCTACCAACAGTGCAATTCACTGTACAAGAAGTGCCTCAACTGCCAAGGAAACCACCGCACCCTCGCAGCTTCCGGCCCATACAGGAAAGAAGCTATCCGCAAGAAGAACGACGAACTACAAAAAAAAGAAACCGACCAAACCAAGAGCACACACATTGAAATTGCAAAAACGGCCATCCAACAAACTGCAAAAACAGAACATACACTCACATTCACCAGCGAAATACATATAAAACTGGCCGCTATCATCATCGAGGCCCACATCGCAACCCTCGCACAGGGAGGGGATTTCGGATCAATCTTGTCGAAGTCCCTCAAAGAAAATTATGACGTGGACACCCAGTTCCCCAATCGCGACTCACAAAAAATATTCAACATGTTCATCGAACAAAACAAACAACCCCAAGCAGGCACAACGGAGACTCCTGCAAATCAAGCAAGCACCGACCCCAACGATGACGCAATGGACACAAGCTACCACTCAACAGAAGAGAACTCAACCCAGGACGAAACAAGCGACGACAACCTGAAAGAAAACTGGAGAACGCAGTCCAGCCCGAAGAAGAAAACAAAAAAACGGAAAAAGAAGAGACAACCCTCCTCGGAAGAATCCTCTTCACACGACGACGCAATCCAGCTTACACTCTACCGCAGCGACACGCACTCACGGCATATTCCAAGCAAACTCACCAACGAACAGATAGTGAATGAACTAACCGCAAAACCTCCTGGCCTCAAAATCGCCGTCGCACATCCCCACCCGGACAAAATCTGGAAAGAAATCATTGACGGCCGATTCAACCTCGAAAACGAACCCATAGCCACACTCCCACACGAACATTTCGACATGATGAACACATGCTCAAAACCTGACACCCTCCACAAGAAACCCAAACACTCGACTCCATAATGGATACACACAATATGAACAAAACACTAACCGTCATCCAACACAACGTCCAACATTGGCAAAATAATAAAATCGCACTATGCAACATCTACCGTCAATACAATCCACACATAATTCTACCCAACTCGAACTGCATGCGTAACGACACCCCAATCAAAATTTAGAATTACAACACATACACCACAAACAAAGCAAATGAAAATCCCGCTGGAGTAGCAATAGCAATTCGCAAAGACCTCCCGTTCAAGCTTCACGATACCTTTCACACAGATATGTTAGCCATCACAGTAGAAACACCACAAGGCCCAATCACACTTGCCACAACCTACATACCTCCACGCATTGATTAAACAATTTAAACAATTTAAACAATTTATTTACCACAGGAGATACAGAGGTAGGTGATACAGAGGTAGAGTTTTACTTAAGTCTAGTACAATGGTCAAATTTGAGTATAGCTACCTGTGGGCCCGAATAAGTTCAGCGACTTCTAGGGCATCCTACCATCACGCTATTCTAGGGTGTACAAAAGTTTAACCTAGTTCACTTAACCTAGTTTCGCATTAGACTGATCATTGAGATGATTAACTCGATATTTTACAAGTCGGCTATATTTAACAGTATGTTCGATAAAACGATTCAAGAGCAGAGAGAAGATTGGTTATGGTACACAAGGCAAGTTACATTATGACATTATCATTAGTTACATGTAGGAGGCAAGATTTCGACACGGTGATCTTACACTACTAGTATTCTGATAGGAAGTGAGACTCAAGATGTCTTTTGAATACTTTGTACGAATTACATTCACGGATCTCTGCAGGTATAGAGTTCCAAGTTTTGGTTCCAACGAAGAGAATACTGTGTTGCGACCTGGCCTTTGAATAATAAGGAAGCATGAATTTACTTCTATTTCGGGTTAAATGGTCGTGATGACCAGTTTGCGCAGTCAATAATTGTCTTAGGCTATTGTCGCCATCATTTCTTAATGTTTTGTAAATGAAATTACAGATGGAGATTTTGTATAGATCCGAAAGTTTAAGTATTTGTAAATTTTTGAAAGAATCATTTGTGTGAGCATTATATTCTAGGTTCTTTACCGCTCTGACAGCCCTTTTCTGCAGAGTAAAAATTTTGTTGGTTTTATTTTTATCAGTTCCGTGCCATGCTTCTATTCCGTATTGCAAGTATGGAGAAATGAGCGTTCGGTAGAGCATTTGTAAAGCTGTTTCAGGCAGAAAATTTTTAACTTTATTTAGGATTCCGATGGATTTTGATAATTTAGAACTAATATGAGTGATGTGCTCTTTGAAGGTCAGATGTTTATCTATTATGATGCCCAGAAACTTACATGAGTTGGTTTCTTCGATTTCACCTTCGCCAATTTTAATGCATGGGAGAGATACATCTTTCTTGTATGAGAAAGTAATATAATTTGTTTTATCGATATTTAGGCTTATTTTATTAGCTTTGAGCCACGATGAAACCTTGTGAAGTTCAGTATTTATACTCTCCACAATCATAGCAGGATTTTGGTTCGGAAGGACCGCAGAAAGCGTACTGTCATCGGCAAAAAGTATGAATTTGAAGAATGATGTAGATTTTACAATATCATTGATAAAAATCAGAAACAAGAGAGGCCCGAGAACAGATCCTTGTGGAACTCCATGGCTAATTGTCTGTGGGTCTGATTTTGCGTCGTCAATGACAACGTATTGCTTCCGATTTGTTAGGTATGATCTGAACCAATCATGGGCAATCCCTCGAATGCCATAACAGTGTAGTTTCGATAATAGTATTTTATGGTCCACACAATCAAATGCTTTTCGGAAGTCAAGAAATACAGAGAAGACAGGCTTTCCTTCATCTATATTAGAATAGAGGAATTGTAAATGATTTAATATAGCCTGTGTTGTTGATTTTTTAGAGCGAAAACCGTATTGTTTATCGTAAAGAAATGATTTTTGTTCAAAATAAGAGTACACTTTTTTATACACAATCTTTTCGAATACTTTGCTAATAATTGGTAGAATGGAGATAGGTCGATAATTGTTTACACAGGTTTTTTCACCACTTTTAAAGATAGGGGTTACTCTAGCAACTTTGAGGGAGTTCGGGAAAGTGCCTAGTAAGAGAGACTGGTTAATAATATTTGATATCAGTGGGGCTACAATGTCAGCAATAACTTTAAGTACTTTAGTCGGAAACGTTTGTAACCCACTCGATTTATTTTTCATGTTGTTTATGCACGTAATTACATCGGAGGAGTTTGTAGGCGTAAAGAAAAAGGAGTTGGGTTCTCGAATATGATCCATAAATTCCAGGTGATCAGTAGGTTCACTTGGAATACCATCAGCTATTGTTTTCCCTACGTTTACGAAGAAGTTGTTAAAGAGATTAGCAATTTCTTTCTTCTCATGATATTTTACATTATCTTGAACAACATATTCAATTTTCTTTTTATCGGCATTATTCGGTTTACAGCAGGAGTTAAGGAGATGCCAAGTCTTTTTAACGTCAGTTTTGAATTGAGTAAACTTGAGCGTAAAGTAGTTCTTTTTTGATGTTCTTATCTGGTTTGTTACATAGTTTCTAAATCGGTTATATGTTTATCTAGATATTCGTCCTTCGCAAAGGAGGGCTAGGTACGCTTGACGTTTCTTTATATTTATCACAATGTCTCTGGTAATCCAGGGCTTATGTTTATTTTTCGGGGTAACTGTACGAGTTACAATTGGGCAACACTGATTGTATGCGGTCATTATAGTTTCAGTCAACTTTACTACTGCTTCATCAATGCTCGTAGTATTATTGTTTTGTTGAGAGATGTGCAATGTAGGCATTGATTCTTCTAGAACGGTGCGCATTTCTTCAAGATTTGATTCGTTTATTTTACGATATGAGTAAGTTTCAGCCCGTGCCTTGGTGCAAGCAATATAGACATTTTTCTTAATAAGAAAAACTGGGAAGTGATCTGATAAGTCAGAAGTAATTATTCCAGCAAGAAAATCACTAGGGTCTGTCATAAAGATATTGTCAAGCAGCGTAGCACACTCTGAGGTTATTCGTGTAGGCTTTGTAATGATCGGAAGGAAGGATTGAGACTGAAAGGTAGTTAGGAAATTAGAGATTGGTTCATGGCTTTCATGTTTCAGTATATCATAATTGAAGTCACCGCATATTATTATGTCATTGTATAAGGGCCTGTTGAACTGAGAAATAATACGATTCAATTCATTCAGGAAGGATATAGGACAGGCTGTAGGAGGCCTATACACCGTTCCAAGCACAATCCGTTTACCATCTCTAGAAAGTTCTACGAAGAGCGATTCTATATGATCCTGATTCATGGTTGCACTTGCTATGGTTCTCGAGTCTATGTGGTTAGATATATATGTGCTGATGCCTCCGCCCCGCTGGTTTTTTCTTAGCGAATGGTAACTATGATAATTTTCAAATCGAATCATGTCTTTAGTCGAGTCATCTAGCCAGCTTTCGGTGAAGCTAATCACGTCTAGGTTATATTTAAGTTTAGTAATAGTACATTGTATCTCTTCCAATTTTGGATAGAGTGACCTACAGTTCCAACCCAGGAGTGAGAAATCTCGGTCAGTTATTCGTATAGTTTCGTTGAGTTCTGATATATTAGTATACCTACACTCTTGAGAGTCGTTTAGGTTTGGATATATTCTGTTCAAATGATTGAAATCTGGATCGATTTCCTCAAATATTACAGGGTGATCAGTCATTTAAAATAAGTAAAAGTAAGAATTAGGTACTATAGAGCTTAAGACGAAATACAGAGTCAAGCTTAAAGGGATATTTCAGTCTAAAAAGTAGCTTATTAAGTAAGAGAGAATAGAGTAAAAAAGAAAAATCTAGCGCGATTTCGTGAGTACACACAAACTCAGTCCATGAGCGAGTGATAATGGAGTTCAATATCACAACATTGGTGCAAACAGATTGCTAAGGGCGTTTTCGCAAGTTCACATACAACAGGTAATAAATTTCTAAAGATTATGACGACAATGATACAATCAGCTAATATGGTTTACGCGTAATAATAACTGTAGTGGTAAATAGAGAAGAATTCACAGTAACATTGGTTGGTGAAAAATTACTAATTGCGATGTTACAAAATGTGACACACAGTTGTCATAGATGTTTACACACACATCTATTATTTATTTGTTATAATATTGGAGTTCGATATCACTATATTGGTGCAAACAGATTGCCGAGGGCGTTTTCATAAGTTCACATACAAGAGGGAATAAGTTTTAAAGATTATGATGACAATGATACAATCAGCTAATATGGTTTACGCGTTCATCAACAGCAGCTTGAAGGAGAAGCTGACCGAGTGTTTTGGAATTACCTTCTGCTTCTTCACCTGATTTGTCACCATTGCCATCAGAATATTTGTTTACTTCTGGGAAGCCCATGTAAAATTCTTCAAAATCATGAAATTATTCCATAAAACTTATAACCTCATCTGTGTTCATTGTGAGGGGGGAAAGCACATATAAACAACTATATATGTTAGTATTTTATTGACTATCCGTGACATAAAAGCACTTACTAACACAGTAAAACATAAACTACATCGACATGCACACTCTCTTTAACCGAAAACACCCCACTTACCTCCCAGCCGACATGAATGCCATACACCCCACCTTTGGATACACATACGCAAACAGGAAGGGGAGACAAGTCTACTCACTAATAGACAGGAACAAATGTCTCCACATAGGCCCTAATTTTCCCACGATAATCACTCACCGCGCTTGTACTAGCCCAGATATCGTACTAACAAACACGCAAACATTTCACAACATCATAATCGAACCAGGTCCACTAACACCTTCCGACCACATCCCCATCATAGCCACAATATCAGCCAACCCAATACAAATTCCCATCAGCCCACGACCCTCCTTCCACAATGCAAACTGGGAACTATACCACAACCTTCTCGCCGCACACACAATACCGCAAGACCCAAGCCCTACACTAGACGACATAGACAACCACCTAATCACATGGGAATCCCACATCATCGAAGCCTCCAACCAATCTATTCCAACTATCACATGTCACAGAACCACACCAGGCATCAAACCCAATCATGCCATACTCGTCCTTCAAACGAGACACAAACACATTTACGACCATCTCCAACGACACGGCCACTCACCCCCACTATACAGAGAACTCCTCAGCCTCAGACAATAGATAAAAACTGCATATCAACGTATCTACTCGGCAACATAGAACAACACCATCTCTAACATCAAAAAGATGGACAATCCCAAACAATTCTGGTCCGCCATCAAACGTATGTCAGGCAACAACAAAAAACAAAGCACCCCCTGAAAACAAAACAAAAAACAAAGAAGGTGGCATCTTTTACCACTCACCACAATCCAAGGAACCCTTGTTCCGAAAACACTGGTCAAACATATACTCAGGTATTGATGAGCCCAACAACGATTTCGACGTTGAACACATACACACCATAGAAATACAAATGAACGACATCGCTCCCCAAAACGAACCACACGATACAGGAGACACTTCCCGCCTTCACAATTTCCACTACCCAGCTATCACAATCGAAGAACTCAAAAACGCACTTCGGACGATTTCCCAAAAAGCTCCAGGACCAACTAAAATAACCACACACCACCTCAAACACTTACCGCAAAACAGGCTCCAGTACCTTCTGTACATATATAACAACGCCCTCTCAGCGGGTTATTTCCCAAACAAACTAAAACACGCAATAATGATCTTTTTACCGAAGCCCTCCACCACCCAACACGAGGTGCAAAATTACCGCCCCATCTCCCTACTCGACACCCACGCTAAGCTTCTAGACAAGATATTAACCTTCAGGCTAACAGACCACCTAACCATCAACAACATCTACAACAGCCGCCAACACGGATTCCGCCACGGAAGAGGTACACACACCGCACTTGCCACGCTACACGAGACTCTCCACATTAAGCAAACACAGAGAAACAAAACAGACATCATTCTACGAGATGTAAGCAAGGTCTTCGACAAAGTTTGGCACACAGGACTCAAATTCAAACTGTCACAGCTACAAATTCACCCCCTATTCACAAAAATCCTGTGTAGCTTCATCACCAACCGCACCGCAGCCATACGAATCGCAAACTACACTGGTCCACCCTTCTCCATCAAGTCAGAAGTCCCCCAGGGAGCAGTCCTCTCCCCAACACTGTACAACTACTTCACGCATGACCTCCCCCCACCAAAACCCAACACTGACTACATAGCCTTTGCAGACGACATCACACAAATCATATCCGCAAAGCATTCATACAACATGGCAGCTCTACTAACAACAAGAGCCATTGCCCAAATCAACGATTACGAACGAAAATGGAAAATCCAAACCAACACAAACAAATTCAAAATAATTGCTATCAGCCGCCGCAAACACCCAACAGTGCACATCAACAACACCCCACACTCTTACACAAGCTCAGGCAAAGTTCTGGGTCTCACAATCAGCACAACCGGATATGCACTCCACACCAGACAACGAGCAGCAATAGCACATCAAAACCTCTCACGCCTTAACCGATTCAAACACCTGAACCCAAAAGTAAAACGCCAACTCTACATCGCCCTAGTAAGATCCACTCTCATCCACCCAGCCATTCCCCTACACACACTTCCACCAACATCCATCTCAACACTCCAACGTGTACAAAACCGAGCCACGAGATACATAACAAATTCAGAATGGCAAGATTTCTCCACCTCTGCACAACTACACCGCCGGGCAAACTTGCAACCAATCAACATTACACTCCACAAACACGCAAAAAGAATCTGGCAAAACATTCACGACACGCACCCACAACTCTACGTACAACTCACATTCCCGCAAGACACCCCGCAAACACCACACAAACAATTCCAGAGCTCAAAAATGAAAACACTCGCACCCCAACCGAGACCAAAATACACTTAACACGACTCTAACGACGGACGGACGGACAGACTCGACTGACCAGCACCGACTCAAGCGAATGTTTTGGGCTAGGAGAGACTTAACCCCTACGGCAAGCCCACCCACCCACGTCCGGTATTGAAGATGCCTACTAACTAAATACCCAACCATACAAAACCCTGACGGGTAACTAACTTTTACCACCCTTAAACTACCTACAAAAAATTACCCCCAAACACTAGCATCATATGCGCAAAGCGCATCTCTATCAGTTTCCTATCTATCCTTTTCCGTTTCACCCCTACTCTTCCCGACACACTAATCGTCAAACCCTATTTCCATCTTTTCTATAAGCATCGAACGAACGAACGTACTCACACTCAAACCCTATTATATTTTTATATTTCAAATTTTGCAGGCTCCACCCTGGCCTAATATTTCTAGGATGACATTTGTAATATTCAAGACATTCGATTCAAGTAATTTTTGAACCGCGCGGGGTGTTTTAAGAATTTGATATGCAAGTGCGCTTTTTAATTTATGGGTTAAACGAAGAAATTTAACGCCAGTGATTAAAGTACGGCTCGCGACAACCCTCATACTCCCTTCGGGCGAATGCTTCCCACAGAAGTTCAATACACCCAGTGGGATGTATGATGCCTTCATAAAATGAGGATGGGACAAAAAATCCCAGGGCCTGTAACCTAACCTATCAACGTGGGAATTTTTAAATTATTTTTCCAATATCCTAGACTTATGAACAAGTAATATATGCCATCAGTTTCACTTTTTTCGAAAAAAAGTAATCGAGAGTGAAAGCGTTGAGGCGCGTACTCGCCAACTTCTCTGAAATTTTAAAAATGGCAAGAAAATTGAACTGGTTTTGGCTCGTAAACTTCCAGGAGCAATAAGTTAGGCAATAAGGCTAGAACTCTTATAACACTTATTGGTATTGATGATACACAAACTCTGTGTATACGTAATGGCGTGTGTCACAGTAGAAGAAACAAGGTAGGGTCAAACCAGTCTTTTTTTTGTGGACCGTGTGGCAATGCTGACGTAATGGCAAGGATCAATAGTAGCGCGCATATTGGATCTGGTAGCACTGCTAGCCCCAAATCTGATACCACTATCAGCCTAACGCGGTGGTTCTTAAATGAAACCAATGTAATGCTTAAAACCCTACTGAACAATCTATATACTTAATTCAGTAACTCGAAATTTGTCCGAGTCCGTTTAGAAAATTGGCTGAGTGTATATGGTCAAGTGAGGTATTAAATTGAAGCCACTGGTGTCTATATTTGCAGAAAACTATTTATTTTTTTCATTTTTTTTTTAATTTTTTTCTATTTATTATTTTTTTTATTTGTATTCTTTATTTTTTTATTTTTTTTTAATTTTTATTTTTATTTTCATTTTTTTATTTATTTATTTTTTTATTTTTAGGCAAGTCGGACAACCCGATACTCGGGTTGAACCGGTAACTAGTGCAACTTTAATGCAATAATGAACAATGCAATAATTTCGGGTAGGAGGTGGAGGGAGCATGGCTCTTGTGGCCCCCCATGGCTGCGCTGTTGCTAACCCACACAACCTAACCTAACCCAACATGGCCTATAACCTAACCTAACCCAACATGGCCTATCCTAACCTAACCTATGCTAACCTTCTGAAGAATTCAAGCATCCGTGTGCCATATCAAAGAAGCGAATCTCCATAGGCCCACACAACTTTTTCCTCGTAGGGATGTAGAATACATTCCAATGAACCAGTCATTAAAGTCAACTCCTCAAAGTGCCTTCTAGTTACAACGTGTGGTTTTTGACAGCACCTCTTCTGCTATCTCCAGGTAGCCTTCGGCTGACATATGATGGCGCCTCAACACAAAGTTCCGATCGTAACACTACTGCTGTCATTCCATTTTAAAACCAGAATTTATGGATATTGTACAAATTCCTAAGCGCTGAATAAAAATGCTGATTGCTTTGGATCTGAGCGAGATAACGAGTGCTCTCCATCACTATTTAATAAAAAATTTTAGGTTCACAAAGTTCTTCAAAAGTTTCCCTTGGTGTTGAGCCGACCTTCGTTGCCGTCACGTCGTCCTGTCGTGTTGTGCTTAGCTGTAGGTATTCTGCTTATGTCACTTGAAGCAATGCGTCCAGACTTGTGTTGAATATTGTGTTTATGTGTTGATGTGTTGATTGCACATCACATTTGCGCACACATCTGCCGGGTGTCATCATAAGATGACAACAATATTTGATTGTTTATTGTGAAATTATTGCTCATTGTTCATTGTGTTTTTGTTTTAAATGGTTGTATATTTCATTTGATCACACATTTTAATAAATGAATATTTTTCACAATCTTATAACCTATTAGAAAAAAATTAGGGGCACTTCAGGCGAAGTGAATTTCTTCATTTTAAGCATCTAATTCAAGTAAAAAATATTGAAATACTAACTATTTTGATTTCATTTTAAGTGTTGGACATGCGCTCACACTGCGATGCCACACAAATTGCTAAAATACTTCATGCATTGAGTTAAATTCAATTTTGTAGATTGTCCTAAAATTACAGTCTGCGTTAAAGGATCAAATTACGAGAAGGCTGAGACTGGGGTGAAAAGTAGTTCACAGTAGAAAGGTCTCCTTGCGTACGCTTACAACAGCGCTTGGTGGCTAACTGTGGTGATGGTTGGATTGAAGCATGTTGCACGAAAATGTTTAAGAATTATCTATATTGGACATAAAGGGGTTTTCTTCCTTGAAGATGCATAAGGGATCCAGAATACCGCAGAGGTCTTAGTGTGTGTCGAGCATTTCTGTCTTTCAGGCCATAAATTCAAGTGTCTCCAGAAATGCCAGAAAGTTATTGAAATCTTCAGCAGTTCCGAAAAGAGCTGTGCAAGACCAAGGTAAAGTAAAATATTTAGTTGTATTGTTTATTCTGAGTCAACGCAGTATATTACAGCTTCACTAATTGAAAATGAGTTTTCTAATATCCATGTTTCGTATATTGAATGGCTCTTTAACTGACCAATAGTAGCACAGTGTTAGTTAAGAGTAGAATTTATACGTGTTTCAGTTTTTGTTATTAACAATAAAATGAAGAACAAATAACTTTTGTGGTTTAAACGAAGTTGAAAAATGCAGTAGGCAATCGAAAACTTTATTCTTCATCAAGATGAATAAATGGTGTGCTTTGTATGCAAGGTTTAGTTACAAATGCTCTTCTATATTAACTGATTTTTTTAAACAAATTGACATAGCCTTGAACTTGGGTTTAGTTTTATATTGTTGGTAAATATTTTTATAAATCTGAAGGAAATGTCAGTTATCGATTTTGTAAATTTCGATGCCTTAGCATAGTTAATTAGATCGAAATAAACAAGTTGTCTTCTATGCACTTTCCGTCTCAAATACGTATTTTATTAGTTATAGCGGTAAATGACTTACCGCAACTCCAGTGTTTGAAGCGGCTAGTAATTCAAGGAGCGCGTCGGACAGCAACACTGCAATGCGCACTCGCTTCCAGCGCGATCGTCATCAACGACGAAACCAAACCTACCGCTATACCTCGTTAAATACTCATTTGACGAAAAAGTGTATAGAAGAAAAGTTGTTTATTTCGATGTTATTACCATGATTCAAGCAACAAAAATTCGAAAATCGATGAGTTGCTGTTCATTCGAGCGCATTCGTCATCAAAGACCAAACTAAACATACCGCTATAAATCGTAAAATACTCATTTAAGACGTAAAGTGCATAAAAGAAAACTTGTTTATTTTGATTCAATGAATTAGGTTCAGGCACCAAAAAGTGGAAAATCGATAACTGACATATCCTTCAGATTTACCAACATTTTAATTAATAAACTTATTCAATTTGAAATTTATTGTGTTATACTATAATGAAACACCCTCAAAGTCTGTCATTTGTAGTTTTCTGAATATGTGACTGTTACACTCTTCGAATGTGTATCCATGGTCTTTTACCTAGATTCTTTCTATTTGAGCATGCTAGCAAAGTTTGAGCTAGCATGCAAACAAATATCAAATTTCTATATCTAGAGAGTATAGTTTAACAAGAATAATGTGACTAGTTCTAGTTACAATTGTTTTTAAATAATGGTCAATATTTGCTTTAATGCGCTCAACGATATTTAAAATTTTGTTCCCATAAATCGATTATAAGAAACGTTTTAAATGTTTTGCACGAATGACATTTTGCTCGCTAATGCTTACTTTTCGAGATATAACATTAATAACGTTCAGGTAAGAATAACATTATACAGTCGGCCGCGTCGTTGCTGCATTGTTGAAGGACGCGTAGTTTATTGGTGCTTAAACATGTCTCGGTATGTCTGAGTTTAAGTTGTTTTAAGTTTATTTAGGTTTGTTTAGGTTGGTTTAACTAACCTAACGTTACGTAACCTAACCTCACCTATCGTTACGTCAATACCGTATCACAGCATATTTATGTTAGTTTCTTCATTTTTATATACAACGTTCCCTTATTTTCAAAGTTAAACATCTCAAAAATTAAGCATTTGCGAGCAAAGCGTCAATCGTGTAGTGTTGCAATTCATAAAAAATTGCGTTCAATGTTTACTTTGGAGCGTTTAACGAATTCCAAAATTGTGTTCCCATACATCGGTAATGGAACTCTTTTAAAGACGTTTTACACGAATGACGTTTTGCTCGCTAATGGTTTTTTTCCCGAGAAATTCAACTTTGAAGTTATAGGAACGTCGTATATAGAAATGAAGGAACGGACACGTAAATGTGCTGTAATACGGTATTGACGTAACGATAGGTAAGATTATGTTAGGGAACGTTCGGATAGTTGGATAAAGTAACCTAAATTAATGTAAATAAACCTAAAATAGCTTAACATAGCCATACCAGGACTGATGACCGGGACCGCGTGTTCCAACAATACAGGTACGACGCAGCTGACTATATAATCTTATTCCTACCTGAACGTAATTCTTGTTATTTCTCGAAAATCGAACATCAGCGAGCAAAATGTGTTTCGCGTAAAACATAGTAAAATGTGTCCTGTTTCTGATATATGGAAACGAAATTTTTAAAATCTTTGAACGTAATAAAGCAAATATTGATGAAATTATTTGGGGGCCATTCATGTTTTTATTTCTCCTTTTTAATGGTTTCCGTTAACAAAAAAAATAAAAACTACCCAAGACTATACACACCTGAGTTTAACGAGAACATCGAAAAACTCAATATTCCCAAAATCACTGGCCACAGCTGAAGGCGCATGGATGAAACTTACGATAGGCCGTCTTGGGTTTTTAGCCTTGCGTATATTTTAGTTCAGTATTAAATGTTTTAATAAAATAGTTTGAATTCATACCACCGCCTTTCATGGTCAAAACTTATGGGCCAAATCATTTACAAAAAAATATCAGAAGCACTCAGATATTTGCAATAAATATTACCAAAATTTATTACCCTCCTCCGAGGACAGTTAAGGTAATTAAGTAGATAACTTGGAGACACGAACAGTGTTTCGTTGCTCCAATGGAAAGCTTGAGAGTTCACGAACTATTTCATGTTCTCTAATAAAATAATTAACTCGCCTACACGTAAGCCCGAAAGTCTAATAAAAAGTATGAAAAAATTTAGTTCGAGATAAACTTGTAAATTCATGCCTAATCGGTTTCGACAGCGTTCCTGCAACTCTGAAAACTGTGACTTTCAAAAGAAAAATTAAAAAAAATTGTCTGCCTCCGAGCCCATCACACCCTCTGAGTTTTGCTCGCTCTTCCGACGTTGCACTGACAATCGCTCCTTTCCGGCTGCACTATGTAAGTGCGAGCTGCGTCAAATTCTTCTCGTGTAGGTCCCCTTCGTGTAGGCTCAACAGGAGGAGGCCGTGCTGTAGTCGTAGATTTGCAGACTTTAGAAATGTGGCCTATTTTCCACATTTTTTGCATTTTATTAATTTAATTTTAGGGCATGGCAATTCTTTGTAAGGTGATTCTGCCTAGTTCCGCAGCGAATACATATGTAATTCGGCTGTAGTTTTTCTGTAGTGAAAAACGATGCAGATGAATCCTCACGAATAATATCTGGAGCGTCGAAGCTTTCCTGTTGAAGGACTTGCTGTCACACTTCTGTAGAACCGCGCTGAGAATTTGCGTTGAATGTAGACCGGCCACAAAAGCATCTCTCAAGAGACGATCGCGACCGCACTTTTCGTAGTTGCACGAAGATGCTAACTCATTTAACGTTTCAGCATAACTTTGTATGGATTTATTAACACTTTGCTCTCTGTTTAGAAATTTAACAGATGCGCCAACAGTGGATTTCTTGATTTTAAATTGTTGTATTAACTTTCCTTCAAGTTCCTCATATGTAGCATCAGTGAGTAACGTAGGTTAAATTCTTCGTTGTAGATCAGTAATGATGTTTACAGGTGAAGCTTCAACTATAATACTAGCTTTGTTACCACCATTGTTTCCCGCCTTCTGAAGAGCGTCTGCACACTGTACTTGAATCGTTGTAGATATTACTCACTGTTTCCACTTCAACGTCGAATGGAAGACAGCAAACTGTAGAATGCACCATCTTAATTTCAGAGCACACCTACCCCTCTCACACGCTCAAGCTTCCCTACTTGCGTTTAGACGAAGGGTGAGATGCCCAGGGCTGCCGAAATTGGTGCGTTCAGCAAACATACAAGTTCTCCTTACAAAAATGTATTTTGGTTTCACTGGAGTGAGAATTTTATTATGGGCAACTTCATAAAAAGGGATCTGTTGATTTCGAATGACAATAATTGCAAAACAAATGTAGGCAACCCCTCAAACTATGTCAATATGAATGAGATTTATTTTGGTGCAGCTGCAGATAGCATTCTCCTGAGAAATGTCAACAAAATAGGTCTCAAAAAAACTAGAAGAGTTTGGATTGAAAGGTCTTGGTAAATGTAATTCAATAATACCATATTCAATGCATTTCTCCAACTTTATGAAAGAAGAGCAGCATGAAAAGATCAATATGAAGTGACGAGAACGGTTTGTTCGAGATGCTCCTTTCAAGACAGAAATTAATTGAGTCTGAAAAATTCTGGTACGCAGCTTTGTTACTCGCGTCTTCCCGAGTTCATGATGCAGCTTTTGTCAATAAATACTGCAATATTTTGCCGCAGCTAGAAAAATTTTCCAACCCTAACAACATAGAAGCAAAAAACAGGATTTCGTTAAAAAGAGCAAGACTAAATGCATGAATGCGATCAAAATCTACGTTAGAGAACATAGACTGCAAAAATTGGAACCACCACGGTAGCTAAGTCTACAAATTGAATAAAAAACACTGGCAGATGAAGGAAGAAGAGGAGGAAAAAGTTTCATCCAAACAGGAAAAGTAGGTAAAACCCAAAAATTTTCGTTTTATTGCTAGTTAAATAGATTTGGTTCGCTTTAACAATTTTTGGTACGTTTTCATGTAGGTTTTGTACGATCATCAGAAAAAAATCGGCAACCCTGGAGATAACAGTGACTGAGTGAGGATGTCGAAATGTAATTCAAGGTACGTGCAGAAAAGAAGATGCTATTTTTAACCTGTAAACTATTTCACAGAGGCCAGCATAAGATCAACGTATTCGTGAAGAATTCAAGAATTACTTCTTAAACGAAGGCCAAGTGCCTTGGCAGAAACGAATGTGTCAATTAGATTAATAAGGAATGGAGGCGAATCAATAAAACTTCGCGCGTAGATAGCTTCTTATATAAACTTAATGCCCCAACTAAGGAATAATGAAATATAGCTTGCCCAGCAGATGTATATAGAGACAAAAATAAATGAAATATGCACGATAGAGTCTGATTACAGGATATAAAATAAATAACAAAAATTAAATCAGTCTAAGTCCTATCACGAGCCATCTTGTGTTAATAATAGCATGACAGCGAACAATTTGTGTTACTATTGTTAGAGGTAATTACTTTTGAATTAGATCGAAAATCATTTCAGTGATAGTACATGATAAAAAAATATATTTACAGCCGCAATAAATACAATCAGACTGACGCTTTGCTTTCAATAAATCTATCAATGTGAAAACTTTAAACCTTCAGCCAATTTTCCAGATCAGGAGAGACTTTTTGCATTCAGGTTACGCATGAGAACATGACGACAGAGCAGCTAACACACACATCCTACCTTCGAGACTGTCTGGAGCGCACTGGCCATGGAGCTAGGATATATGGAGGGAGCATAGCCGTCTGTGAAGAGAACCAGTTTTTGAGATTTCTCCTCTGTCTGTGGTCACCAATAGCCGTCTCGCAAGTGTGACGTCAGCACGGAAGCCAGTTACCTCCTGACCACGCTGGGATGCGCACACGCTCGCTGAATGCTCTTCCAGCTGTTGAGTTTTTCGTTAATCATTAATTTGGGATTTTAAGACTCCGAAAGATAATAAATTGTGTTTCCTCACTTGAGGACACTTAATAATATCAAAATTGCTAGCAAAGATACATTTAGAGTAGAAAACTATAAAGATTACATGCCCTTGAATATAACAAATTAGAGAGCGACTTGCACGCGCACCTCACCCTTCGATTTGTGGAGCGGTACTAATCTTGCTTTGGAAAATGGGAGGGCGAATCGTAGAGGAGGTGAGGAGGCGAGGAGGAGCCAACTTCAGCCAAGCGTCTGTGGTTGGCTCACGTGTGGGGCCTTGCCAAGGTCCCAGTCTCCCAACTTTTGCAGCTAATTTGAACCCGATTGGAATCGGCTATGCTCCCTCCAGTATATCCTAGCTCCATGGCACTGGCGGCGTCTGGCACTCTGGCGCTACGAGGCAGACTCACAGATCATATACTTGACATGTTACATTGGGGAAACGGGTAGAAATCTTTAACAACGAATTGATGAGCATGCGAAGAATGTGCAGAGGAAGAATAGGTTATCCCTTGTCTATTAGCATTCGGAAGAAGATAACCATTCTTTTGTTTTTGAAAATGTATGTGTATTATAATATGTTAAAAATTAATACGCTCGAAAAATTGTCGAAGCAATGTACAGTGTTTAGGAACCTAACAAAATTAATCGTCATCTTGATGTCCCCCCGCAGTTTCTTCCTATGCTCATCAGTCGCCCTTGATCAATGATTTTCGGCTTGCATGTAAAAATTTAAAAAAATGTTTTGTATACTAGATACCCGCGGATACCATAAGAGGTTTTGTTTAAAATTACATCGTTCCCCTGATGACGGCTAGAGCTAATCTAGCCGAAAGCTTGGGTCAAAAAATTAATTTTGTCTTTGCTGATCCCAAAAATTTTGAAAAATGGAAACTTCACTCCCAAGACGTCCTTTATTTTAACAATTGAGATCATATACTAGAAGATCCACAAATTAAGGCCCGTCCACACTATCAATCTTTTGCCCGAAGTTCGTGTTTTTCGGCAGTCCGCGAACACGAACAAAGATGAAAAGTTCGCAGATTTCGGTGTGTTTGTGTTTTCCATCGTGTTGGAAAACACGAACAGGAACTTTCCATCAAACAGCGAACACTCGCTTGTTTATGTATTGTTGAAGGTGGTTCTGCTGCGAGTGAATAATTTGTTTTTTTCCTATTTTATCGATTTAATTATGTTTTTGGTGCAAATTTAGTTGATTGTAGGGTGGCACGGACATTTACTTACCAAAATGAACTTCGTTACGTGGTTATTTCATTTTATTCAGATATGGCTGACTATGTAAGTAGGTTTGCATTTGATTGATGTGAATGTAATCGAAATATTACCTCTCTGAAATGAAACTGAACATGCATAAAATTATCAAAGTTTAGTGATTTTGATATCTAAGTAAAGTTTTGGAAATATTTCAGTAGTATTTCAAAAATGGTAGCTACTTATTTGATGATAGAATTGCCACAAAAATTCATTTGCACAATATGTGGCCTTTATTTATTGTATTTCTTGGTAAAAATTTTTTTATTTAAAAAAAAATACTTTATTTCTCTTATATGGTTACATTAAAATCAAGTCCTCAGATTAGAAATTGCATTTTATAAAAATTATCAGGGAGAAATATGTAATCTTTTACAAACTTATAGTTGTAGTTTTAAATAAGCATAATTGCAACTTATTTCAAAAAGTTATCTGCCCTGTTGACCCAATTGGTAGGTAAAAAAGTTATAGCTGTATGTAGAGTCAATTACACATATGTTTAGAGTTTAAATATTTTTATGAAAAAGCATTGGTGAACTCCTCTCATTTATGTTTCTCTTTGCATTTCTGAAAATTGCATGCTGGGACTTGTTAGTCTTCTAAAAATTTTAACTGCTTTTGCTTGTGGATCCAAAAGTGAATTCCTTTAATTTAAGCTTTTTCTAAAATTATGATAATAGCTAATTCTATTTAAATCTGGCCTAGAATCTTTTACTTTGGGTAATATATTGTTTTCCTTTGTTATGTCATGAATGTGGCCCTATGAAAAGTTGAATAAATCAGCTGTTCTAAACTATTATGCTTCAAATTTATTATCTATCTACAAAAGTAAATTCATCCAACATTGCATTCTTAATGGTAAAGTGTATGCTGTAGTATAAGCATCAATTATCATTATATTGAATAGATGTATGTTTGTGTAGACTTTGCTGTAACAGTAATAATTAACATTTAGGGCTGTTTCTTAACTGTCATGAGTCATGGGCACAGTCTGTGAAATTAAACCAAATGTTTTATCCCTTTTTGTGTATTTTTCAGATAGTTTTCAAACAATTGGCTATTTTGCATAAAAGACGTTTGTGTAGAAGAATCAATTATAGAAAAAATTATTTAAATGAAACCTGAGGCAGTTTTCTTGCCCCTGTAGTGCTTCAGAGCATTTCTTGAGCAGTGGTGACTCAATGTCATTAGGTGTCTCTACTGAACTGCAGAGCTGGGTCTTCAGAATCTTCAACAATGGTTAGTATTGCATTGCATTGTAAAACTTTCCTTCCTAACTTCATTCATCACTATTGAGGTTAGTGAGATTTGTATGTATGGAAGCACTATTTTAAAAATTTAATCCATAAGTATTTAGTTTTCATGGCATATAACAATAAAAAATAAGAAATGCAAAAGTATGAATTAAAATAATTTTTTTAATTTATTTCTGAACTGAAATTTTGGTACTTCAACAAGCCAGCATTCTATGCAGGTTGTAAATTGGATACATGTTTTTTTTAATATTATAATTTGTTACAAATACTGTTACGAACTCCTTTTTCTCTCATCGCTGTACATATTATTCGTTGGCTAATTTTCGGGAGGCAATTCTTTTCTTTTTATTATCCATCGTTATTTTCTCTTTGCTTTCATTTTCTTAAGGTCAAGACTGAAGGTCTCCATTATTCTATTTTATTTATAATAAGGATCAAATAAGCTGAGACTTTTCAATGTCTTTTACTATCAATGGTAATTTTGTTATCAAATCAAATAGGGCCTTATTAGGTGAATGACGAGATGGTTGCAACGTAATTTAATGTTATAATGATGACGTCTTTCAATTAGCAAATGGATGACACATTCGGGAAGTTGAATAACACACAATATATATCGTATTCTAAATCTACATAGCGTATTAAAGAATTTACCGTTAATTAAATGACAATAACACTATCAGATCTCGGTGATTACGTTAATTCTGATCTATCAAGTGACACAATTATTGGAATTCGCATTGTTACATCAAATAAACAGGTGAAGCCTTTCAACGTGACCAACAGGCGCAACATATATTATGAATATATTGAGAAGTCCGACAAGAACATCTTAAATGAGGTGGAGCCTCGGGGCTGAGAAATTAATTGAGAAACAAAGATCGTCTGGAGCTACATCGAACGAAGTTAATCTATCCCTACACATGAAGTTACATTGGAGTATGGACGAGAATATAGATGAGTATATTGCATGATACTTAGCTGTGGTTCTTCCGACTGGCGGTTGACAATTCAAACAACTTTAACTAAAGCACCTCCTCCACTCTGCCCGCAAGGGCGAGAGCGGGGGGATCACACGTCTTGCTCAATTGGCGACACCAGTCCTAATGCCATTATGCCGCTTGTGCACACTGCTCAGAAGGAGGCTGTGCGACGCCGTTTTGAGTGAGAACGAACACGTTCACTTCCAGGAGCTTAACGTTAAAATACCACAGAAAATAGCAAGTGTTGGGAGATGATTCAAATGGATTAAGCTTTATAATTAAATGGCAAGTTATTCCTGTAGAATGAACAACATTTTAGGTCTCGCAGGAAGAAGTTTAAATATATGAAGAAATATGGAAGTATCTTGAAATGATCTCCGGTACAGACGTCGGCTACGTGGCAGAAGGTCCGAAGTCCAATGGCGGGTTTCGTAGAGGGTGTGAGGTTCGCTGGCTGCTTTCGAATGATGCTTGGCGGTTGGTGAAGCTCGTCTCGAGGCGTAGGTTTGTAGAGTTCAGAAATGCTGTGCTCACTGACGAGAATGCATAATCCAAAGCCGGATCTTTTTAGAAGATGGTTGTTTGGCCGGACAACCCTTCATTTTAACGTTTATTTGAGCACGGCGAAAGTCTGTCCCAGAAGAACCATGACATACTATTGGAAATGATTGTCAACTTTTAACATCCTGTGACAGTTCCAGTGCTTTAAATTTGGCAAAATTCTAGCTGAGTCACATCTCCCTACAAAAACTACTTTGATGAGCTTCATCTATGCTTGATTGAAATTAAAAATTTTTTTTAAAAATTAAACTTTAATTTGCTCCAGCGTGTTATTCTAATATACCAAGTTGTTCATAATTACTTAGAGTTTCTATCATTTTTATTTTATCATTTATCATTTTATCGGGGGTTCCCCAGACCCCTAGTCACGCCCGAGCTTTACGAGAGAAAAATGAGGCCTAAAGCTCGGGCGTGACTAGTGGCCTGGGGAACCCCTATCATGTACATTCCCTGTAAAGTATCATGTAAATGATGCTAGCCACCCTCTACTTGAAAAGAGGAAAAGGCTTAGTATATACCATATATACCATATATCATTTTTAGAAAGCCACCTATGGTTAATAAGCTAATTATTTTCTTCTTTTCCGTCAGGTTGGGAAGCCCGTTGCTCTCCGTGGCACAGCGGTTAAGGGATCGGACTTGTATGCTGGAAGCCGCGGGTTCGTATCCCGGCGCTGGCACGGAGATTTTCCCCGTTGGGTATAAGGGAAAGCTCAAGCACAATACCCCACTCAACCCAGGTGTCGGAAATGGGTACCGGCTTTACGGGGGAACCGTCACGGTGTCCTATATATAGGGTTAGCTATAAGACATTTGGAAAACCAATGCTAAGATCATATGTATCAGGCTTGATTGGAAATAAAGCATCCCAAAGATGCCGATGTTAACCTAACCTAATCATTGCCATCCAAGAAACAATTGAAATCATTGAAGACTATCCACGGGCCTTCCTGGAATTGGTTATCTTCCCTACAGGTTGTTACAAAGGCCCTGCCTTCAAGTTGTAGCACATCGGATGAATCCCTACCACCATCACTATGGTCCTTTTCTCTGGTGGTACTCTTCTTCCAACACAAGTCTCTAAACAGGCTTGTGTTGGGTATGTTTTTGGTTATACTCTACATGAATTGAATAGTGAAGGTTAAAAATTTCTAAGAGAATAAAGCAGGATGCCCTTTCTTCATCGTGTCTAAATGATTTGGGTGTTGTGTAATTTTTTGTTGATTATAATTCCACAAAGGAAATTTTTCAACTGATGAACATGAGCCAATCATATTCGAATAGTGGAAAATTTTGTTCCATTAGCATCCTGATGTGCTTAAACAAAATGTACGTAAGTATTTACTTTTGTAGTACCTATGCAAATCAATTGTGTATGAAGTATTACAAAAATTTTCCTGCAATGCATAAAATAATATTGAGATAATGAAATGAGTGAAGTGCTGGATTGATGAAATTCTAGTCTTTTTGTACCTTGCTAATGATGTGCTTGACCAGTAATTACAAATTATACTTTCATTATGCTACATTATATGCTAGTTATACTTTTGCCATGCCCAGTTATGATTATTTAACAATTACAATACCAAAGGGTATTTAAACATTGCTTTAATATACTTTTTATATTAGTCACTGACGAGTCAAATTATCTGTATTAGATATGTGGTATATAAATGCCATAATTCTAAGATATATTTTTCCATTGAGCTAAATGTTCACCAATTTTTTACCAGAATCACACTTATGTTGTATAGTGATGATTTACGCTACATTTGTGTCTATACAGGAGACGTATAATTTAAGCACGTCTCTAACTTAATTCAAGCTGAAGTAAACTCTACAATTTGATACCCGAGAATTGGGCAAGGCTGCATTAAAAATCCATCGAAGTGCATGTCAAGCGCAGCATGATAGTCTATGCAGTGACGTTCCTTTGCGTACAAAACATAAGATGAGGCTGTGGTTAAGGGATGCGCTTCTCTATTCAGATTTTTCCATTGAGCTAAATGTTCACTAATTATTTAGCCGAATGTAATTTATGTTGTAAAGTGATGATTGTTATAATAAATATTTATTTGCCATATACTTTTCATCAGTTTCATTTCAGAATTAGATGGCTTACGGTTGACTACTTATTGCAGAAATATGTTATTATTGATAGTGGATTTAAAACATTGTACAAACCCTGTGTACGTGTTTGTACTTGATGATCCCTACTTTATTCCTCTCTTTGGAACACCGTTGTTGTGGTTAAGGAGGCTCAAAGTACCATATGTTCTCTTCTTTGATGATGAAAATAGTGCAAGGTATGGGGAACAACAAACATGTAATCAAAGCTAAAAGATACCATTAACAACTTATGAAAAACCTTAGGAATAGTTTAAAAATTATATCTTTAGTGGTGAATTATTTTTAGATAGCACTACATTTTGTTTATTTCTATTTTTTATCAATGGATGATAAGATATTCAAGATCTGTGCATGCAGCAGGTCACCTTTGCAAATTTTTACCTCTCAAGGTACCTCTATAACTTGTTTCTGGTGCCTCAACCTTTGACTTACGTTTTTGTTCATGCTGTAATTTTCATTGTAAATATTAAGTAAAATAGATCCACACACTTACTTTTTAAGAACACCTGTTCTGGGTTCTCTGTTATCCTTATATTAATCAGTTTTATGAAAATGCATTCTCCAACTAATATGGTTGTACTCTATGGGCCTACAAAATTGTATTCAGAATAGGTTTATCATCTTCTTGGTGACTGATCTATGGCCTGCATGTTTGGGATAATACATAAAAATATTCAACTGTTTTTTCCTCTGGCTTGAATACAGGATTACATGATTTTACAAAATTTAATAATTAAGAATGCACCCTTCATGGGAAAGTATCGATTTTTGAAATCTCAGCACCATGGGGTGATTTCTCCCCGTTGGGGAAGGAGAGAACTCCGATACACCCAACACAGGCGTTGGAAATGGGTACCGCCTTGACCAGGTAACCGTCATTGTATCCTGATGTCAGTTATAAAGCATTTGAAAAACCAGTGTGCATGATGATATGATGGCTGGTAAAGGAAAGTATTGGGACACCAGTGCATTATAATTTGATAGTATTGTAAAATCATGAACCATTCACACCAGTAGTGCAAATGCCCCTCGCCAGTCTTGGAAAGCCAAACCAGGAAGGTTTGGCAGCGCTTGACAGGACAATTAACGGCTGGCCCACCGGCAGAAACGAAAGGAAGGTCGAGCTCGGGCTGTGAACAAACATTAATGTCAAACAAGGTCCCAAGGAAATGGATGATTTCATGCAGAGCGGAGTTAAGTTTATAATTCACAAAAAGCATAATTTTTTGAGTACTATTAGTTTTCAAAAATTCAACACTTAGCAAGATTTTAGATGTTTATAAATGAATACATTAACAATACTATAGCAGCGTTTACTTTGCAAAATGCCTTTCAGATTGAATCATAGCTCCCTTAAATTGAAAGGATTCTTACAATCATAAGAGTAGTTTGAATACAAGAAAGTGATCAAAATGATCATTCTTGGCATTCTAACATGTGTAGATAAAGCCCAATCCCTTCTCATTTAAGACCCCAAACTCCAGTCCAACCAACATTGAAATTATGGAAAGGGATAGAGTGGACGGACATTTTTGATGGAAAATTCTCAAAAGAAATGGTCGACCGAACCCAGCGTTACACTTCACTGCGACCCACCTCAACAACGAACTGGCTCTGAAGTCTCTGGTACCGTTGCGGTCGTCTACAGGAAGTTCACGGGGACGCTATCTGTGCATTGCCAATGTAGGTAGTCGAGGCAGCCAATAGCTCATGATCGCTCTAGGACGCAGCAGCAGTCTAGCCTCCATGGCACGGCAGCACAACATCACAGAGCATCACCCCCATCGCGGAGCAGCACAGTCCCCACCGCTGCCCACCGCTGCTGCCAGCCCAAGGAGCTCTCTTCTCACTCCACCATAGTGACACTAAAGTGGCATGCAATCTCTAAAGAAGAGTGCATGAAATTGTTATGCTTCTCCGCATAACTGTGTACGGAACATCGCTAAGGATCTGAATAATCGTCCGGCCAACGACTTATTCATAAATGATTCAAAAGACCAAATATTAAGCCTGATTTCTGCGAGAAAGCATCACATCGTTGAATTCTAGAACAATCGACGCTTCAGGAACGATCGGACGTCGCCGTAACTCGTAACGAACAACCATGTCAACCGAAGATGCCAAGAACCTCAACGGGTGTCTTCATTTGCTTTAATTAATATGTTTAACATTGTTTTGTGGGGATTTTTATATAGTAATGAGGGTAAGGTTAATGATGTATGTTTTCTATTCGATAGTAGGGATATATCACGTTCTTATTGGTGACTTTGTTAGGTTGTTATTCAAAGTTGGCACCTCAAGGTGACGCCGAACGCGGGTTGCCTGAGGGACTCAGAGGGACTGAGGGAGAGAGCGTCAGTGGAGGCGAGAACACGATCACAAGCAGCCGCATACGAGTTTGTTCCTCTACCTTGGTCCAGTTGGGCCGAGGCTTGCCTCTTAAATTCACTATTCAAAGCCATCCTAGAATATCTGTGCCCTCATTCGCTCGAAAGTGATTAACTTCAAGAATACTCAACTGCAGTGCCAATAACGTAAATTAGAGATTGCCCATCTAGACTGCTAACTGTCGGCATAGTCCCAGCCATCAACCTGGTCTCTCTGCCCTCTACCAAACATGGCGGTCTTGCTCCAGCGCGCCAGCCAGGCGACGTTCAAACTGCGAGCCCTGATCTCCAAATCTCAGTTGAGTCCCTCTCTGATATTATGTCGATCCGAGTCCCCGCTCAAGCTTCTAAGTATATTAGGATGTGAATGCGCAGATCGCGTGCGCTCAATTTAGTTTGCGTAATTTCGATGATTAATGTCTCAATATTTTCCTGTGTCCAATGGCGAATTTCTTTAATGTTCTTGTGTTCTTCATATCCTTTAGATAGTTAGGAAAGGAGGATGATATGATTTAGAAAGAAAAGAATGATGATGTTTGAAGCCAGGAAACACGGCTAAAATGCACGATTAATTTGTGGCCTTAAGCCGTTCGTAACGCTTACCGAAGATTGAATTAAATATTTATTCAGAAGAATCTGAATTGGTGGCAGCTACCTTGATATTAACAAGTAGAAAATATAAGAAATGTGACGAATAATCTTGATGTCACGACTAATAACATAACATGGAAAAATATCATGCATCGCAACAAAGAATAACGGCAGAGAAAAATGAAGACCGTGACCTCAGCGAGATAAAATAAAGAGGGTCACGAAAAAATTCGAGAAGTTGCATGGGAAGTTCCACTTCAGGTAGAAATCACTGGCTGCTGATTCCGACTCTGCTTGCGCTTGTGGAGTCTGTAAATGAGTACAATAAAGGGAATTACAGATGGAAGTCCACTGCAACATTTTTTGATGGTTTATGCATTATTATTTCATGAGATGTGAACAACATTACTGGAAGAAAACAGTGGTTATATTGATTCCCCTAGATATCACACAATAGACATTTTGCTCATGCACCTGAAAGTTTACAAATAATGGAACTAGTTTGATTTCGAAGTAGTTCTAATTGTAGTAGGTTACAATCAACTACGAGAACAATTGAAATATATATATATACTTTACACACCACTACTTTTTTGTGCAAGAGTTCATCAATTCAAGTAGCACCCAGACAGTGTAGCAAAAACATAGTGCTCAGCTCTGCTATTGTACCAAGTCAATACCGTATTTATGATACGTGGGTCACTTAACTCATTTCATTACCATATTTCAAGGGATTTCAATCGACTGCAAATTTCTCAATGGTTCAATATTCCAGAAAAATTAGTTTTTTATTTGAAGAACATTACAATACTCATTGCAAAGTAATATTTGAACCCAACACCACAATGGGATGCATACCTTCATATTTTCATCCTTAAGTAGAGTATAGATGGCCTCACAAGTTTCAGGTATTATAAAGAGCGACTGCTTTGATATTCTTGTAAAATATTGTAGAGAAGTGCATGAATCTCCTCGTGCTAGCCACCTGTAATAAATAATCCATACATGAGGAACACATAAAAATGATTATGTACTAGCATCAAAATTTGTGGAATATAATTGTTATGAGGTCCTGAATCAGAGCAAATTATTTATAATCAACATGAGATGTCTAACAATAATGCAGAATAATTATTATACTTTTGTTTTTTATATACGTATTATATTTCATACATGGATTATATTTTTATACACAGATTTTTTACACAAAATTATATACATGGATAACTTACATTCCACACTCATACTTTTCATGAAATATGTAAGTGAGCAGGTGCTGACATAAATGATATTGAACTAAAAAATATGGTCCTTAACAAGCAAAAAAATTTCCATATAATTTGGTCTGCTTGACATTCAGCTTTGAGTTCTCAGATTCTTCCTTTAGAACTATTTCTTAGATATGTTTAGTAGTTATAAGAGATCTAGGCATTAACAATGTTCTCAGAAAAATATCACAGAAAAGTGCACAAAAATTTATTGCGCAATAATAGAAATATATTCTGGTATGCTTGGCTGAGCAATGGATGCTTCAAACATGTACACAGAAAGTATGGATACTGCATATAGTTTAAGACACCAATAAAATGCACAAGCTAAATTTTAAATTTTTGAAATAAATTGTTGGCTTAATTAAACAGAAAAATATTATACTACTTTGGCAAATTACTTCAAATATTGTAGGAATATTTTATGACAAAATGAAAAATATGAGCATTTTTTACCTCTTATAGAAAATTTAGGTCACAAAAAGTAAAAAAATCATTCTATAGGCAGAGTAGGAGCATATTTTAAAGTTTTAAGCTCAAGTCCAAAAATTAAAACTTCATAAAGAGCATTGAAAAAGATCAAGGCCATCAGCTGACCCCATCTTACTACTGTAACACTGATAGTATTCGAAATATTCTCATAATACATCAGCGATTCTTAATATTTTCTGTTCACACATGCCCACACAGATAAGTTAAGGTTACTCACTCTCAGCAAATTAAATTTACCAATTATATGCATCAATTAACTAAAACTTACTTGGGGAGCAGTATTGTTTGTTTACATGTTGCTCACGAACAACTTCTCTCCGCTGAAAGCGTATAGTCTGGACGTTAAGTTAGGTTAACACGATTCGGAAAAGTTTGTGTTTTTGTTCGCGTTTTGGTTTGTTCGTGATTGACGAAGAGTTGGATAGTGTAGACGGGCCTTAAATTACGGCGAAGAATCTTGAAGGCATTCTCTTTTCCATGTCTAAAAATATCCAAGGAAAAATTAGTAGCTTGACTGTGTCTCTCAATGACATAATTAGATCCTCCCAGGTAGCAAAATTTATTGACCTAATATTGAGCCAATATACAGTCTCAATATTGACTGGATATTCAAAATGAACATTGGGGCAATACCTTATTTTGGAAAATTCTGTTGATATTAGAAAATTATATTGGCCCAATAACAATATTATCATCAACCCAATATCAACTAATTATTGTGTCAATATTGACTTGATGATGGAGTGTTCCCTGCAACAACATTGGCGTAATACTCATTTCTTGATAGGTTTATATTTGTAAAACATATGGCCCCGATAATGATAATTTCACTAACCCAGTATTACCTAATTATTTGTCACCATGGACTTGATATTTAGGTGTTCCTTAGAAAAGTATTGGCCTGGAGATATTGCTGCTTTAGCAATTGAGTTCCGCTTGCGGCGAGTGAAGCAGCGACATTAGTTATATACTCGTAATTCTCCTGCAATTGGTATCGGTGATACGCTTACTATAACTTATCACTTCTCACTAGGATAATTTTACATTTACACATATTAGTATTACTGAAAACAAATGGACTAGAACTGAGTATAAGGGGTAACTAAGATAGGGTACTACAGGCCCAATCTTATTTTCTGACATCAAGTGGATATTCGTAGAATGTATTGTCCCAATAATAATTTATTTTTAACCCAGCATCAGCTCATTACTGTGTCACTATTGACTTGATATTGAGGTGTTTCCTTAAACAACACTTTGGCTCAATAATTAATTTCTAATATCGTATCAATTTTCAGAAGGGTTCAAAGACGAGAAATATATATAATTCTGATAACTATGTTATCCGATGTACATACCTACACACCTACAAGACTATGAATTAAACTGTATTCAAAATTTATCTAAAATCCATGATTACAAACCTCTTTGGCATCGTAGTCCAAATTTTGTG
Source organism: Morinoia aosen (assembly GCA_030386875.1). NCBI lineage: Eukaryota > Metazoa > Arthropoda > Malacostraca > Amphipoda > Talitridae > Morinoia > Morinoia aosen. The sequence continues at coordinate 52,953,677 of CM059579.1, read as the reverse complement.
TTGCACGTACGTACCAGTGGTCGGGCAACCTGTACTAAGCAGCATATATACGTTCATCTAAGCAGCATATATATGCGTAATTGAAAAATTGCACGAAAGCGCTTTACTCAAAGAATGATGCATGTAAAATGGGTAATATGGTAGGAATAGGCCTACTCAATACCTTCGTTACGAAATTAAGTCATTTATATCATCTATATAAATGACTTTATTTCATCTTAGTTCAATATATAGACATTTATTGCTATAGTAACATATGAAAAACGATTTTAGCATATTTTTTGAAAAAATTAGACCTTCGAAACTCATTGGACGACTGAAAAAACAAGAACTGTGAACCTGTGATTACAGTAATTCTGAATATACATATTATTGTAACGTATTCACATTACTTGATATCTGTCAAATATATCTGCACTCATTAATGACTGCAAGAACTATTCTGCAACTTTATTGGTACATTTTAAACAAATTACTCCGTATTATTGGCGTACAATATCAACCCAATATTTGGGCAATAATAATTTATATTTTAACAAATTTTATTAAATTGCGAGATATTTCATTATTACGGAATAGTTTCCACTTATGTGAATATCGTATATATATATATATATGTATATACACTGTTAGTTCAATATTAGAAATAAAACTATTTACTACATTGTCCCACTAACAAGTTGATATCATAAATAAATATATATTTTTTCGATATTGTCTTGTTATTAGCCCATTTTAGTAATCCAAGATTCCAATATCAGGTCAATAAATAATTATCAACCCAATATTGGCCTAATAATTTCTTGCTACCTGGGCTGTCACGGTGATTGTACGCCTTGTATTACCGATTACGGACCTTCATGCTAAAAAATTTTGAAAATCTAACCTTCAATATATTTTATTCATTAATTTTCTTGAAAATAAACGTTTTTTTCTTTCCTTTATCTCTCATGATATTATTTTCTTTCACCAGCAATCTGCACCAGTGACCCTTCCGTATTCATGTCTTGGGTTGGTGCAATTTTCTATCGATTCTGTTGAGGGACTTGTGTAGAATGGAGATCAATGTGGATGTTGTCGGTGAGTTGTGACTCGCGCTGTGTTGCCTGAACCCCCGTCACGCAACACTCCTGACCGACGGTTCCCACCTGCCCCACCTGCAGTCACTAATTCAGTTTTTATTAATACTTAATGAAAGCTAAATGAAGGCCCGATGCAGCTAATGTTTGCTATTTTCAAAGTTGATTACCACAATAGACTTTAAATTTGAATTGAATATTGAACTTCAGTTTGACCCGTCGCATTTAACGTGTTAAGTAACTTGCGTCGTATATTTCCCCCACAGCTCCATAGTTCTGCCCTACAATAATATTGCACGCCTAAATAATCCTAAATAGTTTATGAAACGCTAACTTCAACGAGCCCCACTCTACCCAGGTGTCTGAAATGGGTACCGGTCGTGACCGGGGGAAAGCGTCATGGCGTCCTGGCGTTAGTTATAAGGCATTTGAAAAACCAATGTTCAAGGTGATATGTATCAGGCTTGAATTGGAAATAAAGACACCGTATATGCCTATGTTTGTTTGCTATGATTCCTATTGTACATGAGTTCCCCTAAAAAATTGCGCTTATCACTCCTGAGAAGCAATACATCAGTCAATATTAGGTGGACCAACCACCAAATTTTCTTCACAAGTAGGAAAAAACGTAGTAAAAGTATTAAAATTAATTTTGTAAGGTCTTAGGAGATTAAATTATCTGAATAAGGAATAAATCTAATGGGTGAAAGAAGTGAGCGAAAGAGTAGCATGAAAGGGAGAGTAAGACCTATGGTTAGAATATGTGGAGATAGCATGGTGAAGAATGTTGATAGGTTCGTATGTATGAGTGACAGTAGTGGATGTACGAGCATGAGAGAGAAAGGAGTGGAGGAGATTTGTAGGCATGCTGAGAGAGTGATAGATGGAATGGATGAAGGAATGGTTGTACTGCAAGGAGGTGGCAATGGGCTGCTTGAATGTGGGAGAGAACGTACGGTGAATGCAATTATGAAAGTTGTTGATAGGGCGCGGAGGAAGAATGTTAGAGTGGCGGTGACTAGCCTCCTAAGAAGGCCTGCGTGTGATGAGGAGTATGAAAGGGTGCGAAAGGAGGTGAATAGAGAGTTGCATGAAAGGATTATGAGTATGAGAGCTGAGAGTGTGAGAAAGCGTGAGCTGGGTTCCAGCTTCCTTGACATGGATAGCGTGATCCAGGATGGGTGTTTTCATGGAGATGGAGTCCATCTTACAAAAGAAGGTGAGATGAAACTCTCCAAGAAATATATCCGGTGGATCAGGGTACTCATGTCATAATGGCAGGTGGAACTGGATGAATGAAAATCCGTCAGAGCAAAAGTGAGGAACGTCTGGAATTGTCCAATTGTGTTGTAATGTTTGGAAGTATAAATGTGCGTGGATGGAATGCAGGAAAGTTAGATGACCTCGTAGTAGAATTTGAGAATGGAAAATTGGATTGTGTGGGTGTAGTAGAGACCCAAATGCGTGATAGAGTCAGTTTAACATGTAAGGAGAATAAGTATCATATGATAGGAAAAGGGCGTGTAAATTGGCAAAAAAGAGGTGGTGGAGTTGGTTTGATTGTAAAGAATGCTCTAAATTGGAAATTAGAGGAACTTCCTGTTGGAAATGAACCTGAAAGTGAAGATTTGTTACCAATTAAGTGTGAAAGAATGCATGCCAGAGAATGTATTGTTGTGATTGTATGTTATATGACAACTGATGGGATTTTGGCTCATGAAGAAAATGTAAAAAAGTATGAAATATTAACAAGGATTGTACGAGAACCCTGCAGGTGCCCTCTGATTGTGATGGGTGACATGAATGGCCATGTTGGTATACTTGGTGAGCCGGTGAATGCAAATGGACAAAAATTGATAGATTTTTGTGATGAGAATGAACTTGAAAACCTGAATGTAACAATAGGAAATGGCTTGCATACATGGCAAAGCAGGGAATGGAAAACTGCAATTGACTATATGATTGTGAATAGTAGAGCAAGAGAGTGTGTCAATGAAATGTTTGTAGATGAAGATGATTTTGATATTGATAGTGACCATAAAATGCTTGTGCTTGAATATAACTGGGGTAGAAAGGAGTCAATGCAAAAGGTCAGTAGTGTGAAAGAAAGTTGGCAGATAAAAAAGGCAAACTGGGAAGAATTTAAGAATGAATTGAGTAGGTATAACTGGAACAGGTGTGGAAATGTAAATGACCTAAATGGTGAGATTGCAAGAACCTTGTATGATGTGGCAGAGCAAAAGATTGGTAGAATAAAATGTAGGAAAGGGACAGGGAATGCCAGGTGGTTTACAAGTGAGATAAAGGAAGAACGAATGAGAAGAAAGACTTTAAATTAGAAACAACGCAGTATGAGGAAAATGTATGAAAGAAACAGAATTACTGAGGATGAATGGCAGAGTGCATGGAATGAGTACAAGGACCAGCAGAAGAAAGTAAGGAGAATGATTAATGAGGCTAGAGTTAAAGAGGAGAGACACCAAGTTGAAAACCTAAGAAAGAAAGGTCCGGATGGAATAAAAGATTGGTATAAGTTTATACAAGGTAATGATAGAAGTAGTGAAGTTCAAGTTGATGAATTAGTAGTTAATGGTTGCAGTGTGCAAGATAGGATGCAAATGGTGAAAGCAGTTGAAGAATACTGGGAGGACATTGGTGGAATGAATGAGCAGGTTACAGATGATGCACCCATAAATTTTCTGATTGATGAACGTGAACTGCAAATGGAAGACGAAATCACTTGTGAAGAGATTGTAAGTTTTTTTAAGAAAGTGAAAAATGGAAAGGCATGTGGCCCTGATAAGATCCCATATGAGTTCTATAAATGTGGAGGAGAGAGTGTGGTCAGTATGTTGAAATGTTTATTTGATGAGATATGGAAGAGTGAATGAGTACCGGATGACTGGAACAAGTGTAATGTAGTTCTGTTGCATAAGGGTGGACATAAGAGTATGAAAGAACTTAAAAATTACAGACCAATTGCACTGGGTGACACTGTATGTAAGATATTTTGTGGTATTTTGAATGAGAGAATGAAAAATTTAGTTGAGGAATTAGGAGTCCTAGGTGAAGAACAGAATGGTTTTAGGCAGGATAGACGTGGGGAAGATAATCTGTTCGTAGTGAGTGAAATAATTGAGCGAATGAGGAAGGATGATAAGAAGGTGTATTTAGCATTCCTGGATATTGAAAAAGCGTATGACAGAGTGGATCGGGTTAGGCTCTTTGAAGTTTTGAGAAAAGTTGGGTTTAGCAGAAAAATAGTAAAAATTGTACAAAGTCTGTATGAGAACACAAGCGCTATCTACAGGTTAGGAAATTTGGAAACGGGGCAAGTGAGGAGTGTTAGAGGAGTGAGACAGGGCTGTACTCTGTCTCCCCTGTTGTTTGGATTGTACACAGAAGAATTAGCAGTTCGACTGAGAAGGAGTGGCTTAGGACTGAAAGTTGGTAATGAGAGACTGAGCTGTTTGTTGTATGCTGATGATGTGGTTGTGGTTAGTGGATGTGGACATGAACTGCAAAAGATGCTTGACATTGTGAACGGATATAGTACAGATTTCAAGATGAACTTCGGTGCCGACAAAAGCAAGGTTATGGTTAAAAATAGTGATGAGACTGACAGAGACAGTCTGTGAAATATTGGAGAAATCAGAATAGGTAGAACAAAAAAATACAAATATCTAGGTTGTATGATAAGTGAAGATGGATGCACTAGAACTAAGGGTGAGAAAGTGGCAAAAGCTATGCAGTGGAGTGGACGATTAAGTAGCGTGGCCAGATACAGAGCAAACAAGTATGAATGTGTGAGAGGAATGTGGAAGTATGTTGCTGTACCTAGTGTCATGTATGGTATGAGTGCTCTTGCCTGGAATGGAAGTGATCTTGAAAAGCTGGATGTAATACAAAATAAGAAAGGACGGTTAGCATTGGGTGCTCCAAAATGGACAGCTACAGAAGCCATTAAAGGTGACCTTGGGTGGAGCCTATTTTCAGAAAGAATGATGAAAGCGGTGCTGAATTATAAGGTGAGAATTGAAAGAATGCAGAATAGCAGATGGGTAAAGCGAATTTTTGAATGGAATCTGAGTGTAAGCTATTGGGAGAAAGTGTGTTGGGGGCATGCAAGGAAGCTTAGTATGCAAAAGATTATTCATGTTGGAATTGGGAGACCTGTGGATGACTGGAGTTTAATAAATCCTGGAGGTGTAGGGCCTGAGTGGGACTGCAAGAGGTGGAAGAAAGAGATTGAGAGGCAAACAAAAGAGTATGGATTGAATAAGTGGAGGCTTAGCATGGTGCGGAAGCCTACACTTGACTGGTATATGAAAAAAGAAGCACCCAAGTTTGAGAAGTTCTATAATGGTAGTTTTGGAAGTCAACTCTTGTTTGCTGTGAGATGTAAGTCATTGAGTGTGAACAGACGTACATGGAGGTGGAATGAGAATAATAACAGATTATGTCGGCAGTGTATTAGTGGAGTGGAGGAAACAATTGAGCATTTTGTGCTGGAATGTAGTAAGTATGAGCAAGAGAGAGAAAGTTTTATGAATGTGGTGCTTGAGCAGTATGGAGAGAATGAGTGGTATGCCAGATGTGCTGAAGATGATTGCGGTATGAGCTGTCTTGCTGGATTGGATCAGGAGTGTAATTTGAGTATCATTGAAGCTATGAAAATGTTTCTTGTGCGTGCCTGGAGTAAGAGACAGTGAATAGAATGAGCCAGTCAGGTAGAATGGTCAGTAATGACCCAATATGCCTGGGGATGGTGTTTTGACACACTGGCTATCCCTGTGACGCCATCCAATGGCAGCTTGTGACAAGGATTGGTAGATCCTGAGTAGTTTAGTGGACAAGTCTGGTACCAGGCGCTGAACTCTTTGTGTGATAACTGTGGAGGGAATTGTAGGCCGTTACAAAGGCCCCGACGCTGTCGGCCCTCAATTTCAAGTTCAAGTTCAAGGGTGCCATGTTCTTCAACTGCTGCACCAAAATTTGTGTAGGAGATGAGAAAAATTTCGCTGGTGTGAGTTATTGTACCACAACGTAATGATACGAGGTCACTAATTAGCAGAACGTAGTAATGTTTCTGTAATACCTGAACTTAGTCGGGCCCACAGGTAGCTATTGCTCAAATTTGACCATTGTACTAGCCTTAAGAAATATTCTACCTCTGTATCACCTGTGGTAAATAATTTTTTTAAATGATGCTCCCCACAGTTGTGTGAATTATGATTCATTAATGATTTACTTTAACTTGAACTTGAGGGCCGACAGTGTCGGGGCATTTGGAACGGCCTACAATTCCCTCCACAACTTTCACACAAAGAGTCCAGCGCCTGGTACCAGACTTGTCCACTAAACTACTCAGGATCTACCAAACCTTGTCACAAGCCACCATTGGATGGCATCACCGGGACAATCAGTATGTCAAAACACCATCCCCAGGCACATTGGGTCATTACAGCCCACTCTACCTGACTGGCTCATTCCAGTCACTGTCTCTTACTCCAGGCACGCACAAGAAATACTTTCATAGCCTCAATGATACTCACTTTACACTCCTGATCCAATCCAGCAAGACAGCTCATACCGCAATCATCTTCAGCACATCTGGCATTCCACTCATTCTCTCCATACTGCTCAAATACTAATGAGCAATTCTTCAACAATCCTCAAGTTATTCTAGGAACGTTCATTTTAGTGTGGCAATGTTGGGTATTTTGCATGAGTCACCCCTGCAAAGCTGGTCGTTTCGCGCTCAAGGAAGCCATCAGTGCTCGAAATACCTGAGTCATCTTGGTTGTTTGTGAGATTAACACTCGAGAGCAAAAGTTTAAAATCGAATATTTATTGCTTAAAATCGCGCGGAAGAAACTTCAAGAAAGTGATTCCAAACGTTTACTCGCGAGTGTATGTCTAAAAAGTTTCAAATATAGGGGATTGTAAAGCCTGGCATACAAGATATGGGGCTTAAAAGTTACGCAATGCAAAGATAGTTTTATCCTGTGAGGATACCAAATTTTATAAAATGAATATTGAAATGTCCTACATATAACTAGTTGCAAATTGGTTGCAGATAAATACGGTGAGTTAGCCGTTGACTTCATCGCGTGGGATGGCGATTATTGGTCAAGAAAGATTTGAAACTGAACATTGAGTTTATTAATATCTTTTTAACGAGCTGGAGCATAGAGATATAAGCCTGTCTTATTCTGTTGAAAAGAAATGTTCGCCCTGTAACAGCCATGGCATACCGCGGTAACGCGCCATGTTTTCAACATTCCATACTGTCCTGTTTTCAGCACCCAATACTTTTTCTTCACGTAGTATATGTATTGCTTTCTAGCCTTATTCCTCAACTTACTAATCTTATGTAGAGGTGATCCTGTGCAGCACACTTTGTGTATTCCGTAATACTTTATTATCTTCCGTAATGATCCATACCCTTCCGTAATAATCCATTAGCTTCCGTAATAATCCATTACATTCTGTAACAATTCATTACTTTCTGTAATAGTCCATTACCTTCGGTAATTATCCATTACCTTCCGTAATAATGCATTAGCTTCCGTAATAATTAATCACCTTCCGTAATAATCCATTAGCTTCCGTAATAATTAATTACCTTCCGTAATAATCTATTAGCTTCCGTAATAATCCATTACCTTCTGTAAAAATTTATTACTTTTTGTAATAATCCATTACCTTCCGTAATAATCCATTAGCTTCCGTAATAATTCATTTCCTTCCATAATTATCTACTATTTTCCGTGATAATTCATTAGCTTTCGTAATAATTCATAACCCTCCGTAATAACTCCACCTTGCATAATAATACACTAGGTTCATTTGATATAATGGCTTATAACTGCAATGATCTGTGATCAAAAAGATCAACGCCAAGAGCAGGGAGAGACGGCTGGCCGGCGCATCATGCCGTTAAGTTCTAAAAGAACCTAAAGCTGAAGACAATAAGTCTATCGTCAGTGAGAACCTTGAAACGTCTATGATGCTCCAGAAACTTCGGTTTGCACGACCACGGTCACGGTAGAGGAAACAAGGTAGGGTCATTTCTATGGGATAAAATACTCCTCCTCTTGTTCGGCTAGCCAATAGAAAGGCTTTATTTCAAACAAACTTAATGACGTCACCGAAACGCCGCGTCGTTAGGCCAATAGTGAAGCCAGATTTGGGGGTAGCAGTGCTACCAGATGAAACATGAGCACTGCTGTTGGTTAGTTGCCGTGACGTCAACAAAACCACAACGTCAACGAAAAAAAAACTGGTTTGAACCTACCTTGCTTCCTCTACAGTGACCACGGTCACTGCACGGTAGCAAGCCTGTTCCGAGAGACCAACAGAAGATGCCACGCTGGTCAACCTTCTATTTCATGTCGTGTGTTCTTAACATTGCGTAAAGGGAGATTTTGGTTTAACTTTATTTATTGTAATTAGATAACGATAGACTTAAATTGCTTAGGAAATAGTTCCCGTTAGTATTTTTCACATGAAATTTTCATAAGTAACCTTTGGTATTCGATCCTCGCTCGCACACAAGCGGTACACCGCGACCCTCTAAAGCGGCCCATAGACGATCAATTTAATTGTCAAGATCATCGACTCAATATATTGATGATATTTTTTTACCCACTAAGTCAATTACTTGACGGTCGTCAATCTAGCCCACAGACGATCAATTAAATTGTCAATATTCATTAATGTCAATTATATTGACAATAAAATTTATGGTCTATGGGCCGCTTAAGAGACCTGGGCAGTTAGAAAGGGCATGCCTACCTACGTACGCTTCCAGCCTGGCGGCCGTTTGCGCTCTTCACATCGAATAATTCCAGTAAAACCAAGATCCATAAACTACCAATTCCACGTTCTGATGAACTGAGCCCTAACGATCTATGGTGACATATAACATCAGCTTCTATAGGATAGCCGTGGCTTGGACGCATACGTTCAGACTGCTTGGTTCTACAATTTTTTCCAACTTTATTGCGGGTCGACAAACTTTTACGGAGCGTCCCCTGCAACATTGACGTTGTCAGAGTATTTGCTGGCTTATTCGATTTCTTCCTCTTCAATTTGTAGCTATGAGTAAGCAACATTTCTTCTAGTATTGTTTTTAACCGATTTATTAGGAAATAGTAATTAATTAGGAAATAGTAAATTAATTATGAAATTGTAAATAAATGATAGTACTATACTGAATCGTTTCGAGAATGTACTCTCAGAGACTAAAATTGTGCTCCTCTGCTATGACATTGTTCAGAAATTTTATATGGTCCACGTCCAATACGTCATGGTCTAGTTCGATGTGTTTTCGGCCTTTACATTTGGCATCGATTTTTTCATCAAACGAAAATTGAACGGTCTGTTGATTGAAAGTAACGTTGAGGATATTATTTCGTATGTTAGAACAGAGTAGAGTTAGATGTTTTGACAACGCGCGAGTGGGAAAGGGAGCGTAGCCTCCTGCTGTGAGTACTTAGGAATGTTGGCATATACGATTTTCCCTTAAGAATAGTTAAATCTTGCGTTTGAGAGTAATTTAAAGTCGCTAGGTGCATTTCTTCAAAAGTTACAAGTGGGTGAACTTATGCGTTCTGACTACGCGCGAGTGGGAGTTAGGTACATCCAGAAATTTGTGTAGTTTACAGAAAACCGTTTCGTTTCTACAGAAGCCGTCTCGGTTGCGCCTGCCGGTGTGGCGGGGCTGATTATTTTACGGGAGTTACCCTTGTAAAACTGATCCTTCTACATGTCGGGCGAAAGTCATCAGTGTTTGTAATAGGTAACTGTTCAACATACCTTACCTGTACTCTAATTGCCTCTAACGAAAAAAATATTAAACGGTATTTAGCCATTATAGTCTAGATGATGAATCGACTATAAGGAGACGTAGAATACATGTTTTCATATAATAAAGGAATTAAAACCCCTAATATAAGCTATGGGATATCATCAATTGAACTACAGTCGTAGAGTAAATACGGAGAGGCAGTCAACCATGCTGCTGCCCTACATGCTGGGCCTGCCTAAAGCTGGCCACACACTAGCATATCTGATCGGTCAGTTTCTGCCGACTTGATCTGTACAGACCAAATCGCTCAAATATTGGCCAGTGTGTGGGGTGATACAGATAAAGTCTGGCATATCAAATCAGTCATTTTGATCTTCCATCATGTTGGAATTCCTTACCCGCCTGCAGATTTTATCGCCCAGTGTATGGGCAAATGTGACAGTTCTTTCCCTCCACCACTGAACTTATTGCCTTTCTGAGCATCGTATCTTGCTTTTGTATGGATGGGGCAATAGTGGCATGTATTTCTTGGAATACCTCATCGGACTTTCGCAAATAGTTTCTAAAATCATATTGGTTATTTTCTTTTAATACTTTTAAAAGTGTCATATGAAAAATTTTTTTCTTTTTTTAAGCAATTCCTTTGACCAACGTGATCGTTTCCGCTTTCTGGGCTTCATAACACTTGATAGCACCAAGCTTGCTTAAGCTTTTTTCTTGTCGTCCATGACTGGTTATCTTATATCCGCCTGCTACCACTGCTGAACACGCACTTGAGTTGCAGTTATAGTCGCTGCAGTTAGTGGCGAGTAGAGCGGCAGATTTCATCTGTAGCATTCCTTATCTGTTGGTCATGACCGATCAGATATGCTAGTGTGTGGCCAGTTTAAGTCTGCCTCGTTAAAGCTGGGTTTACACGGAGGGTGACTTCCCCAGGGTGACGCCCCCACCCTACCCCTCTCACCCGCTCAAGCTTCCCCACTTGCGTTTAGACGGAGGGTGAGATGCCCAGGGCTGCCGAAATTGGTGCTTTCAGCAAATGTACAAGTTCCCCTTACAAAAATGAATTTAATTTCTCTGGAGTGAGAATTTTACTATGGGCAACTTCATAAAAAGGGATCTATTGATTTTGAATGACAATAATTGCAAAATAAATGTAGGCAACCCCTCAAACTATGTCAATATAAATGAGATTTATTTTGGGGCTGCTGCAGAAAGCATTCTCCTGAGAAATGTCAACAAAATATGTACCAAAAAACCAGAAGAGTTTGGATTGAAAGATCTTAATAAATGTAATTCAATAATACCATATTCAATGCATTTCTCCAATTTTGCGAAAAAGGAGTAGCATGAAAATATCAATATGAAGTGGCGAGAACTGTTTGGTCAAGATGCTCCTTTAAAGACAAAAATTGTCTGAAAAATACTGGTACGCATCTTTGTTACTCGCTGCCTCCCGAGTTCATGATGCAGCTTTTGTCAATACAGCAATATTTTGCAGCAGCTAGAAAAATTTTTCGACCCTAACTACATAGAAGCAAAAAACAGGATTTCGTTAAAAAGAGCAAGACTAAATGCATGAACGAGATCAAAATCTACGTTAGAGAACACAGACTGCAAAAATTGGAACCACCACGGTAGCTTAGTCAACAAATTAAATAAAAAACATTGGCAGATGAAGGAAGAAGAGGAGGAAAAAATTTCATTCTAGCAGGAAAAGTAGGTAAAACCATAAAATTTTCGTTTTATTGCTAGTTAAATAGATTTGGTACGCTCCAACAATTTTTGGTACGTTTTCATGGAGGTTTTGTACGATCATCAGAAAAAAATCGGCAACCCTGGAGATAACAGTGACCGAGTGAAAATGTCGAAATGTAATTCAAGGTACGTGCAGAAAAGAAGATACTATTTTTAACCTGTAAACTATTTCACAGAGGCCGGCATAAGATCAACGTATTCGTGAAGAATTCAAGAATTACTTCTTAAACGAAGGCCAAGTGCCTTGGCATAAACGAATGTGTCAATTAGATTAATAAGGGATGGAGGCAAATCAATAAAACTTAGCGCGTATATAGCTTCTTATATGAACCTAATGCCCAAACTAAAGAATAATAAAATATAGCTTGCCCAGCAAATGTATATAGAGATAAAAATGAATGAAATATGCGCGATAGAGTCTGATTACAGGATATAGAAATAAGTAACAAAAATTATATCAGTCTAAGTCCTATCACGAGCCATCTTGTGCTAATAATAGCATGATAGCGAACAATTTGTGCTACTATTGTTAGAGGTAATTACTTTTGAATTAGATCGAGAATGTTCGAGCAGGTTCTCGCAAAATACCCTGCATTAACAAACTCTAACTTAGCTTCTAAAAATATGCAGACGAGCACAAAACACTTCATTGAAACAACTGGACCGCCAGTTTACTCCAGAGCTAGACGCTTACCGCCTGATCGATTGGCTTTAGCCAAGAAAGAATTTGCTAGGATGTTAGACAGCGGCATCATCCGCAGTTCCAAAAGCCCTTGGGCTAGCCCTCTCTTGCTAGTACCCAAGGCTAACGGTGAATTCCGACCGTGCGGGGATTTCCGCAGTTTGAATGCCGTTACTCTACCTGACCGCTACCCTATCCCTTACCTACATGATTTTAGTGCAAATTTAGAGGGAGCACAAATTTTCTCAAAAATAGATCTCCAAAGCGCCTTCCATCAAATACCACTTGAGGAAAGCGCTATACCTAAGACCGCGGTAATCACTCCGTTTGGTCTCTTTGAATTCCTCAAAATGCCTTACGGATTAAGGAATGCTCCTCAGACATTCCAACGACACATGGCTGAGATCTTCTCGGATCTCACCTTTGCCTACGTGTATCTGGATGACATTTTGGTGGCATCCGCAACCCCGGAGCTACATAAAGACCATCTTAGGGTCGTGTTTGAAAGATTGTCGGACAATGGACTCCTGGTAAATCCTGCCAAATGTGAGCTCGGAAAGCCATCACTGATATACTTAGGTCATGAAATCTCTAGCCTAGGTCTAAAACCTTTGCCTTCCAAAGTAGAGGTGATCAAAAACTTTCCTCTTCCACAGACCCAGAAGGAAGTGAGAAGGTTCCTAGGCTCTGTTAATTTCTATCATAGATTCATCAGAAATTGCGCTCAAACTTTAGCTCCCTTGTCAGATTTGCTGGAACTAAAGAGAAAAGGTAAATCTACCGATGTCAAGTGGACGGATGCAGCGCGCAAAGCTTTTGACGAGATTAAGCACAAGCTAGCTACCGCGACTGAATTATCCTACCCTATTGCCAATGCTGACTTCAGTTTAGTGGTTGATGCCTCCAGTACTGCCGTAGGTGCCGTTTTGCAACAAAAAGTAGGTACTAATATCTCTCCTCTTGCCTTCTTCTCCAAAAAGCTATCGCCCACTGAGCGTGCTTACAGCGGGTTCGGTAGGGAACTCCTTGCTATCTATCTGTCTGTGAGACACTTTCGCTATGCTCTAGAGGCAAGGGACTTCGTGATCTACACCGACCACAAACCCTTGACCTCGGCGATCAAAATGCCTTCTGAGCGCCACTCGCCAAGAGAAGCTCGACATCTGTCTTTCATCAGTCAGTCGTTACGGATATCAGATTCATTAAAGGTCTCGACATTACTGTTGCTGACTGTCTATCTAGAATTAATTCTGTCCAAAACAGTGGTGAAATCACTTTCGGTAATATTAGTAATGCTCAGAAGGAGGATCCTGAACTCTATGATCTTCTCAAACCTTCTAACACTACCTCTTTGAAATTAACCTAGGTTGACGGCGTGTACCGTGATGCTGAGCGACTTTCTCGTTTGTATCTTCCTGCGACTCTCCGCAGAGTAGCTATTCTTCACTATCATTCTCTTTCTCATCCTGGTAGTAACCGTACATTGCGTTTGATTTTCGATCGTTTCGTCTGGCCAGCGATGCGTAAGGAGGTCAAGCAAATTGTGCAAAATTGCCATGCATGTCAGAGTAGCAAAGTTGTGAAACATGATCGTGCAGCGCTACAGAGTTGTGCTTTTGCAGGACACAAATTCGACTCCGTACACCTAGATTTGGTGGGTCCGTTGCCTTTGTCGCGTGGTCATTCTTATTTGTTAACCATAATTGATAGGTTCTCTAGATGGGTTGAGGCCGTGCCTCTTCCTAATACCCAAACTGAGACTGTAGCTCGCGCTTTCATGAGTAATTGGATTTCCAGATTTGGGGTTCCCTTAAGTGTCACGCATGACCGGGGATCACAATTTACCTCCAAATTCTGGAGTGAGCTTAGCACCGCTTTAGGTTGTGCAAACACCAGTACTACCGCGTATCATCCGCAGTCAAATGGACTTATCGAGAGAGTCCACAGAGATTTAAAGAGTGCATTGCGTTGCCTGAATTGCAGTCACGACTGGACCGACAGACTTCCAGTAGTATTGCTGAGCATTCGGAATTTGCATCGGCAGGATCAGCAGTGCACAGCAGCAGAAATGTTGTATGGGAAGACGCTTCGTCTCCCGGGCGACATTTTTGACCCAAAACCTTTGCCTGAATTTTCATCTGCTGATCGTTCCGCATATGTAACCTGTCTCAAGGATTGCATGCGTCAGATCAAGTATGTAGCTCCTCGAATGCCTCACTCAAAGGACAAATTAGATCCTGCCTTGCAACAGTGCACACATGTGTACGTCCGTAATGACAGCATCAAACCAACTCTCACACGCCCGTATGATGGCCCATTCAAAGTATTAAAACGGACGCCAAAATATTTCGTCCTTGAAAGATCTGGTTCACCCGACCCTGTGAGCATAGATCGATTAAAGGTCGCGTATATCTCCGATAATAGTGTGATTTCTAACTCTTCATTCTCCCCACAGAACTTCCTTTCCACTGAGACTCGATCATATCGTCCCCCTCAGTTTCCTCAGTTGGCTGCATTGTTGCCTAGTCAACTTGAGTGTAATCCTTTCTTTATGCCTGTACCTTCAAACCCTATCCCAAATCCTATCGTAGACTCTAATTCTAGCTCTCGTAGTGAAACAGCGACAAGTCTGGAGAGACCAGACGAGACCGCTGCAGTAACTCCTGTACCAAAAACTCTTGCTGATCTAAATTTGCAGACCCGTTTGGTGAAGCTTCCCCGCTCAGTAACATTTTCCGACCGCCAAACCCGGCATGGTCGCGTAGTTCGAACTGCTTCCCGCTACAAATGATTGCAGCGGGTGGACCTTTCGGTCTGCGCCTTGGGGGGTAATGTAGCATTAGCTACAAAGTGTAAAATTATAAAAATTCTCATTCGCAATTAAATAGCATAATTATTGGCATTAAAAATCTTACTCTAAATTATTTTTAATAATTTTCTACTTATAATTAGTATTCCTGGAAGTTTTTGTGTAAATGTATAAGATATAAAATAGCGCTCGACATTTTCGAGAGTGAAGCCTCTGTGATTGGCAACACTGCGCGGGGGACGCGTCGTTTCTGAGCGTCACTCTCTCGTTCGTCTTTGGCTTGTGCATTACAGCGTTCATGTAAGTGAAAGAAATTAAGTGTTCAAATAGAGCAAAATATCTGGTAAAGTATATCGTGTTTATTCCTTAGTGTGCATTGTGTTTTAAGCATAAGGATATGGTCAGTGTCGTGCCGAATAAACATGTAAATAGTCGTAGGAGTCGTAAAATAGCATGGCTCATCCCAAGTGCTACCTCAACATGGCGTAGCGTAAATTTTGCGTGTCATGCCCATTTCTGCTGTCAAGAGCATAGTATAGATGTTTAACCACGTCTTTCTTCCATACTACAAAAATTATATACTTGCAGCTGTCATTATGATTTTGCAATTCGTTCATTGGATTATTTCGTGAGAGCGTCACGGTGGATTTGCCGGCGTTCGTGCGGAAGATGGCGGAGCGTAGACTGTTGTGTCATGTCATTTTTATGTTCACTGTATTATGTTTAGAATATCCTTTTTTTTTACTACTAGATATACTTGCAGTGTTTCTCAGTATGATTTACATACGGATGAATTTAGGACTGCCTTTTTTAATTTCTCGTACGGATATGGATATATTATAGAGTACAAAAATTATTCATTCATAACCTTGCAATTTTTAGCTGTTTCGTATTTCAGTTAAATTCCTCGAATCATGGTACTTAAATCTCATGTATTTTCCATAATTCCACAAAATATAATAACAGATTATTACTGCTTTTAAAATCACAAGTCTTGCTGTCATGCCTATACTGTAATTCAAGCATAAAGGAACAGCCATTGCCGGCTGGTAACCTTTCTATTTTCTTCTTGAGCCTGTAAAGAAATTAATAGCTTTGAGTCAAATCTATGGAAGAAGTTCAGGGCTTTCTCCGAGATGGGAAATTTACATTGCAGTGTAGGGATTGTCAGTTGTGGAATTTTTCCTTGATGCCTCTTCGAGAACCTTCTCATTCAGCGTTTTCGACTATTGCAGATCCTCGACGACACCAAATGCCACAACACACATTCCCTGGGTCTGAGCTTTACTCAAGTTGTACATGCACTTGGTATTTTATATATTACTCAACCATCGAGTTACTCCACATGATTGCCTATTTTTGACGTGAGACGGTCTGACCTTTGGTCATATATCACTTTGCAATTACTTGGTTCGGAGCTAGTAGAGCCTAGTTTAATACTACTAATGAAAAAACTAATCTGCCCGCTCAAACCACGACAATTTGCTTTTTTTTACATCGTGGAATTATTCTAAAACCTGAACCCATAAATAGTGACTCATCCACACGTCACGGGTGGATTAGATATTCTGTCAGTCGCTAAAATTTAACAGACTGCGAACCTCCACAAACACACTCACTTACACCTGGCCAACGTCATCGCTCACCGGACCTCGCCTGCACGGAGTTTCCCATCTAAGAGAAGATCGTCCGAAATCAAGCACGCCATCGGTCATCACGGCTTCCTTCAATAAACAAAATCCAAGCTGAGTTATCCCATGAAGTGTCTTATTATCCCTCTCTTACGATTTCGAAAAACACTGTTTGAGAAAAAAACGTTTAAGGTTGGAAGTTAATAACTTAGCATACCCACCAATCTTAACAAGACTCCTTCACGAAACAACCGAGAATAGCTTTATATTCTGTTGCCACCATCCGATGCAATCTGTGTAATCGAAAGTGCTCTGACTGGAATTCCAAATTAAGGGAGTTCACTTTCCGCAAGATATATTGCGAGAACATTAACATGAGTCTTGTTCCACAATTATTCAACGTCTCATGTACACGTCTAGCACCATCAATTTTGTCCACCTTCGTTTCGCTTTGAAAATACAGTATAAGCGCATCATAATTCTCAATAATAACACTGATCACATTTTCTCGACTAAGCCATCTAGTTTGCGCTAGTTTAGGAATCTTGTGCTTTGGTGCTGAGACTGAATTCTTGGATCAGTTCAAAATCATTTTGACGCTTGCTACTACGGCTGAAGTATGAAGTCAAATCTTTCAAAAAAGCCTCTAAATAAGAAGGCAGCACACCTACCGCATGGCTGACACACAAAGCAAAGGAATGGCAAACGCATCCCATAACAAACACTGATGGCACGTCGTCTCTCAATAATTTCTGAAAACCATTTTTGACTCCCATCATTGACGAGCAATTGTCCGCTCCCAAACCAATTATGTTCTGAAGAGGTATTCCTCTTTTCTCAAATAAAGCTTTGAGCGAAGCATAGAGACCGAACGCAGTCCCATCTTCAACAATTATTGTATCGAGGAGCCTGTCAACAACGTCTAATTTAGTGTTATCGAAAAAACGGACCATGATGGCCAACACTTGTGTTACTGATATATCAGTGCTTTCGTCTATGATGATGGAGAATTTCTGCTTTTTGCATACATCATCTAAAGATTTTCTTTCATGAAAAGCAATTCCATCCTGAATTACGTAACTTAACTTAGTCCTTTTCATTGTCAACTTGTGAGCTATTTTACTGGCAGGGTAAATTGTTTTACCCACCGATATAAAGTGATCGACACTCGAGAATGGAAGGTCATGTTCGGCAAAGTATGCTGCAAGAATAAGTTCGCTTTTTGCAATTTCTTCGGATTCCTTGGTTGGCTCTTTTACCATGAATTGCGCGATATTAGTGCTTGTACTGGCAACTTTTATATTTTTCTGATGTTTTTCTGTGCTGCTATGCTTGATGAGCATGTGTTTGTTATAACCTTTAAAAGAAATATTGCAGCACTTACAATAACCACAGTTGGGATCATTACTATCTCGTTTCAGCCAGGTTTTGAGTTCGGGTACACTGAGCCATTCATCTCTGAATGACTGCGTGTAGAGCTTCCGTTTCTTAGAAGACGATTCAGTTTGGTCACTCATTGTGAAGAAAGTAATCAGAATTCTGAAAAAAAATCATCATCCTAAAATGAAATAAATATATAAACACATAAACTAATAAAATGAACTAAGTTGTCATCCCTATAACGATTTGCCCTCCAAAAAACAAGATAAAAATTAAAATTATGAGAATCCCCATTGCGCAACAGCATGTTAGGGAATAGGCCTCTATAACGTCATTAAATTATGACGAAGCAAATAAATATTAAAACTGGTGACTTTGGAATAATGCAATCATGAGTGTCAACTATAAATTATTCTAAGACAGCAAAAAGTTTTAAATTTCAAACATGTCTCAACCGTAACGCTACGAATTTGCGTAAGCAACTCTAAAAAGTATTAAAACTATGGTTAATAAGTCACCATGGTATGAAAAAATAAAGACTAGGCATGCCACACATACGTAACATTTTTTAATTTTAAAGCACACAAGTAATTAATCTTCAAGAAATTCTGCGTTCCTCCTCCTTAGCCCAAGACAATACGCCAAAAGTATCTGAATTGTCACATTAATAAATGACTAATTACTACAATTTTACCCAATAATTTCATTTATTGAAGGAAATGTAAACTAAAAGGTATTCGTTTAGTGCAAGGAAGCGAGAAACACATGAATAGGCGGTCACTGTCACAAAGCGAAGTTCAGCGAACTGAGTCCGAGCTGTGAGCGACTGAGCGTGGGTGAGACTGCATCGAAGCATAACTGTCGGTGAAAGTCTGAACGAGTTCGATCCTCGTTCAAACTTCGTTAGATCGCCTTTCATTCGTCCTTAAGGAGGTATTTCCTGTTCTGCACCATGACATCTTCATTCGAATGAACATACGTCTGTGTGTAATTGAAAATTTTTCAAGAGACACAAAACTTACATGAAAATAATTCCTAGCCGAAATCCCCTAAATTTAGTCTATTTTGTGAAAGTTTCCCCCATTCCCCCAGACTACATGCGTTTCCCCCAGATTTAGGAGAATTCCCCCATCAGTGGCAGCCCTGGTCCCAGCATGTGGGGCAGCAGCGTCGACACGCATGGGGTAGTAGTGGGAGGCGTTTGACAGGGGGATTGGGGGTTTTTTGAAGAGGCGGGGAGGGAGAGAGGGCGTTGCCCCGGGGAAGTCACCCTCCGTGTAAACCCAGCTTGAGTGTATCATGTCGCCAGTTCTCACTTCAACTGGCGGACGGATCCACTGCCGCAATTTCTCGAGTCATGAACGCCAGTGTATCGGGGCCTTTACTCCCGGTCAAGCCGGTATTCGTTTCCAACACCCTGAGTAGAGTGGGGAATTATGAAACGAACACTGGGCTAGCAATGAGGTAATTCCAACCGGCGACCCGTCTCGTGAATGGTGTGTAAATTCGGCATCGGTGCAAAAAAAACGCTGATTCGATCTCAGTCCGGCTCTCGCCATTTTCCAACTATGAGTATGCAAGGCTACCCAGGAACTAGTAAAAAACAATAAATGAATTGATGTTAGACGCAGGTTTGCGGATTCGGAGTCGGAGTCGGAGTCGGGAGTCGGAGTCGCCGGATTCGCATGTTTTAGGGTGGAGTCGGAGTCGGAGTCGAAGTCGCTTCTCTGAAGTGTGGTGGAGTCGGAGTCGGAGTCGCTTTTCCGAATGTGGTGGAGTCGGAGTCGGAGTCGTTCATTCGGATGTGGTGGAGTCGAGGTTGGAGTCGCTTTTTTTTGTGTCTTCGATTCTAATTTTGGCTAAAATTATTTTCAATTGTTTAAAACCGAAAGTAAACAAAACAGTACTAACAGAAATTACTCACTACTTAACTGAAAATCTTATAAATACGCGATGATTTTTTTGATTATTTTGTTTTAAGTTTGAATCAGCGTATTTATACCTATCACCTTATACCGTCATTGTTATCTAGTCATTGTGGGTTTGCATACCTATATATATGATACATACGAGAAAGAAATATAATTGTACTGGAGTAATGATGCATATTTTGTAGTTAAAAATCAAGAATTAGTAATTGAAAGCATTACAAATTCGTTCTGTATACTTCTGTTTCGTTCATTTCCCCTTCAATTAATACATAGGAAGTAGAAAATAGTAGTAAATGTGTTGCAAGTAACATGTAGAGCATTTCAGCTGATGTAATACATTGTACTCACATAAGGAGCGGTAACTCTGTACGATCTTAATGATGCATTGATTGATAATGACTAGTCTTTGCAGAAACTTAAAGTTATGTTCTGATCATAAATATTTCTAGTCTTTAGGTTATGATTCGTTGCCAATGAGTAGTCTTTGCCAAAACCTGAAGCTATGGTCTGGTACATAAAGACTGCTAATTTTCAGGTTAAATATCCCGAAGAAAGAGACATTGAGATGTTAGCCGTTTCTTGCTTTAAAAGATGAAATTTAATGACTAAATTGCTCGAAATGTTGATTTTGAATTTACGTTGATCGAGTGCAATGTTTCAGTTACATGGCCTCCTAGATCTCCTGACATGATTCCACTCGATTTCATTATTTGGACACGTGAAGAGCTTTGTTTATGCTACACCCATTGAGTCTGAGGAAGATCTTGTGGCTAGAATTGCAGTGGCTGTAGGTGAGATTTAATGCCAGGCGTGTTTCCTAATATCCGGCAGTCGTTAAGGCTAACATTCGAATAGTGCATTGATGTAGGTGTATGCAGGCGGAGGCAAAGAGTAAACACGATGGACTTGGAGGTAGAGTTTACTGGCCAGGTGTGTTGGCGGCAGGTAGGATTATGAATGTTTGAGCACCTCAGCCTCGACAAGTACGGCTTATAAAGGTGCGTCAAGATACAGAACTCAAGATCAAGATAACACAGACATAGGTGGCAACAGTGAGGGACGACACATCGCGCACATCACACCTCCTACGAACCTTTGGATGAGAGACGAACTCAAAATAAAAACGTTTAAACAAGAACCCCTAAAAAAATCGCAAAACGAACGAATACCGTTAACCAAATTAACACGCAGTTAAAAAGAAAAGTTTACAAATTTCTTCAAAAAATTTAAAGCGACAACCTTAAATGAGAGGTAACGATATTACTTAAAGGCAATCGTCTCGCTTAAAAAGCGTCTTTACTTTAAACTTTAAAACTTTTCGCAACTCATACCACTATAAAGTTTTAAAGTCTACTAATCAAATTTACCCATACACCAACCAAGCATTATTATAATTAAACGCAAAAACAAGTGTTGGGAAATACTTTCGGAAACAAATTTGGGAAATACTTTACTCGGGGAAAACTTAACGTTGGGGAAATACACGTGTGTTTTCTTAGGTATTGGAATTTCAGCCTGTTAAAACAAGCGCCGGTGCTGCGCAGCCAGCACAGGCGAGGGGCAGATACGAAACACACGCAGTCACACACATACACGCACATCGACACACTCACGCACACACACACAGACGTAGGCGTTAGTGGCTGAGCTGGGAGCGCGAGGGCAGATTCGAAAGAAGAAGGAGGAAGGCTTAGCAGAGAGCGGCACCTGCTACACCAATGGTGTGCCCTCTAAGGAATCACGTGTTTGGGGTGTCGAGCGCGATCCAATCAGAGATAGAAACTTCACAACCGGCAAGCGTTCAACGAATTAGAATTGAGTGACTCTCTCTGTAGCTGGGAAGGTTCGAGAAGAGTCTGGAAAAAGAAAACAAGCGAGAGTATATAAGCGGCGAACAATTACATTAGGGGGGATTCTAACTTGGTGACACGACGAGAGACGGTCTTTTTGGTGCACGTATTCGGGGATCCGGCTGCCGCCGAGATCCCCATTGGATCTGCTACTCGAAAAAAAACATCGCGAAAGTGCCCCTATACAGTGCTCCTTCGAATCTCCAAAGTTAGCAACGGACTCAGCAGACACTGAAGTACCACCGACATCAAATTCCGCTTGATACGCAACAACGTCGAGGACCACCGATACGAAGAAAAAATGTGTCAATCGTTCTCCCGAGAGAACAAAATGTCAGTTCTACGTCAACTTCAAGCCAGCATGAACACTCCAGCCTGCCCTTTGAACTCGCACAGCTGCCAAGCTTCAGCAACGTCAGAAATCGCAAATTCCACAGTGTTAAGCTGTTCGGGCAATAAGGCCTTGAGCGCAACGAGCAAGCGCTCTAGGCGCAACGTCTTCGATGTGTTAACAATCGGCCGGCGCCTGCGATTGGAGCGAACACAGCGGAGAAACATTGCGGGCGCCCTTCAAGAGTTGAACAGAGCCCGAAACTAGGTGACACCAGCAACACATCCCAGAGGAATTGAAAATTTGTGGTATCGAGCATTTGAAACAGTGCTTTGAAGTGCATTAGTGAAAGTCAAAGTGGTATGATGCAGTAAAAAGGACGCGCTGTGTAATGAATTTGTGTCTTATGTCTACGCGATAACATGCGAAGCATTCATATATTTTGGATACCTTATTGTGATTCAATGTTAAAATTGTAACTTGTCAACCTCGTAATTCCTGTGCTTTGAGTTGCGTACGGTACTCATAATTCGTGTGTTCGTAAATTGTTGGCAGCGCGGAAGCATTGATAATTTGAATTCTCGCTAAGCATCACATTTATATCATGTCGTGTTTAAAGTCTTATGACGGTAGAAATATGTATACCTTTCATTAACGCAGTTGTGCTCTCTCGTGTCAATTCTGTCTAAATGCCTTGTGCCTATACCCACGTGTTCATCTCAAAAATAAATGTGTCGTAATCTTTCAAAGTTTGTTATTCTCCCCATGCTTGTCAACTCGGTATTTGCGGAGTACACACCAATTAAACACTGTTAATTTCCTACCTTTCTGTCCAACTCTCAGACTGTGTATTTCATATCTTTATTTTTCTCTCTCTTGCTGTCGGGGGTTTCAATTCCCCCTGCGTTACGTGCACTGACCGAGCTACGTTCCGTAACACAAGCAAAAACAAGGGCAGCGAAGCAAACGAGAAATATTATATGCCCTGTTTGTAGCAAAATTGGAACAATTCGATACATTTTGTTAAACAACCTTTTTTGACATGTTAAAACATGTTTGAAATGTTAAACAACATGTTAAATAAAGGAAAAAAAACATCCGCCATTACCACTAGCATATTAAAGATTTATGGTTACATTTAAACTCCAAGAAAACAATAATATAAATTTATAGCGATAGATCGAATAATTGACGCACCGCAAAACACTGCAAAATACCAAAAATCATAAACAATTCTTTTTTAATAAACGTTAAAACCTTTTAATAAATGCTAAAATTTTAACACGTCATATCCGCAAGCAACCAAAAAGAGAGAAAAAAAAATTAATTACGTTTTCAACACCTTACAACTAGGATTATACCGGATATAGAGAAGAAACATTAAAAATTACTCAGTGATTAATATTTAAAAGCAAAATAGCAAAAGCAATATCCCAAGCAAAGCAAAAACACTCAACTGACTTACCGTGCATCAAGTCAGCACGTCGACAGCAGGACGGATAAAGAGAAAAAAAATAAAACAACGTCAATATTTTTGGTACAACGCATCTAAAGCAATAAATTCCCACCATGAAAATGTATAGAATAAAATACCGTCACATCTTCTTACATCAAAACAAATCAAAAAACAAATTCCGCCGAGTACACAAAAAAAAACAAATTACCGAAATTGAAATTACATGTGTTCAGCTACGCTAAAACCATGGAAAGCATTGGAAAACAAAAAAAGCATATAAATAGTCTTTAAATTAAATTAATGTAAATAATTTTTAAATAATTGCACTTCGATCATTGCAATAATTAAAACCTTATAAAAAATTACGCGTCGACACAAGAAGAATCACCTAGCATAAAGAGCTTAAAACTAGAATAGCAAACATAGCGAATTGAAGCGTGCAATTACATAGAACGATTTAGCGATTTTTCTTGCGTTTTCTCCACCTCTCATCACTTCGCTCTGAATTTCCATAGCGCCGTTTAACATTCATCTTTGAATTAATTCACGAGAAAAAAAATTCAACCGACCTAATTCATATCTTATTTTCCATGTATAAAATTTCCAATTATTTTTTCAATCTAATTCACTGGGTAATTACGTCACTTGGCGACCGAATATTCCATTTCACTAATTTCCTAATTTTGCAAATCTTCCAATTAAGATCAAATCAATAATGATTCGCGCTGACATCAACGATTCATGCCTGCTCCTGGTGGTTGCACCTAGGCGGTGCCATCCTAGGTGCCCGCCGCAGCTGATAGTCCTCCATCCGATCCGCACGTTCGGACAGACACTCCAGCGTGCGCTTAGTGTAGTATAATACCGCCCCTAGACCCATCGTAATTATGGCGAGCAACATCACCATCACATCGGTGATGCTATCGGGTAGCAGGTCTACCCGGGAGTTCGACTTCATCAATTCTTTGAAGAGTTCGTCATTAGCTCTTTGGTTCTTTGCAATGGCCGACGATAGTGTCTCCACGTCGACTAACGATACTTGGTTGCCCATCGCGAACACGTCCATGCAGATCCTGCACGGAAGCAGATACAAAGACGATTAGCATGACCCAAAAAACAGAAAACTAACTCGCAAACCTAAAAATTTTAAAATTCCTTAAATGGTCATGATAAAACTTCACGACTAAGTTCATCGAACCCGTTGGTCGGGTAGCCACCAACCATTGCATGAATTCTAATTAATTTTTGCTGATCACCGAACATTCCGGCTGACAATAAAAATGCACTGTGAGATACGTCGCAACGTCAAATCAACCCATCTCACAGAGTGAACTGCAACCTCAACGATTGCATTTAACAGTCGAAGAATTCGCTCAATATTAAAAATGTCAATTCAGCGACACTTTCAGACAATGAATTTAACGTTGTAAGCGAATTTGGATCAAGCAAATAAAGCGACTTAGAGACAAGGGTTACCAACCCACAAGGTTAAGCCAGACAGTTGCACATTCCTTTTAACCTCAGCTAACATCAAGCATCATGCCACATCAAATTAGAACAACGCGGTACAACAATTGTAAACATAACACAGAGAATATAATATACGGGTTACTGCGAATATTTTGAAACAACGCAGATTAAAGCAGCAAAACTCTTTAACCTATGATTATTAACCTTAACGCGATGAGAATAACATAGTAAATCGTAACTCGTCGAATCGTTGCTCCGTCAAACGTTAATGTTATGAACGTAGCAGAAAGAACTTGTCATTTTAACTTACAGTTTAACCTTCCTCAAGGGTAACAAATGATTAAGGTTACTCTTATAAATTTTGGAACCAATTTTGACCTCAGCCCAATTACGCTTAACCTTTTGAACTACAGCCGGACCAAGCCAAGTAAGCTCTAATTTATGTTTTTTGTCGTGATTTTTCAAAAGAACACGATCACCAACGTTCACGTCCTTATCACGTCGTTTAATGTTCCTGTATAGATTTCTCTCTGTCGTATTATTTATAATCAAGTTTCGAATATTTTCTACTGTCCGGGCGGCTTCTTTTGCCCGAAAGTTTACCAAATCCAATTCTTCATCATAACTATAAGTCACAGAATCAAAATTCTCGGATTGATAGTATGCACATGTGTCTCGATTAAACATTACGAAACTAGGGGTTTCGCCTATAGTAGAATTCAATGCGTTGTTTAGCGCATTTTCAACGACCTCGAGCATCTGATCCCACTCTGCATGAGGTACCGAATTTACATATAATTTAAGTAGATTGGTTATTTTCCTGTTGTTTCTCTCAACTATAGCGTTGGAATGAGGGCTGTACGCTAAAACTTCTTTTTTAGCGATGGCATGCACATTTGCAAACTGCTTGACCGCCACAGATTTAAATTCTAAGGCGTTATCTGTAATCAGAGTTTTGGGAAATCCTAACAAGGAGAAACAGTTACTCAGACATGAAATTACTGTCTCCGTACGACGATTAGAGATGGCATACAACCTGCAAAACCTAGAAAAAAGATCTATAATAACTAGGATGTGCTTATTGCCATTATCTGTAACCTTAAGTGGCCCAAAGAGATCCATAGATACAACCTCAAACGGTTCTTTCGCAATCGGGGCAGTCAAAATTTTAATTGGAACTGAAGGTCTTGCTTTAATTAATTTACAAACTTCACAATCTTTCACAAATTTTCGCACAATTGTTTTTTCCAAATGATTATAATATTTAAGCTTAAACTTGAACAACGTATGCACGTCGTCCGTATGGTACATCGCATGTATAGCTAAAATAGCTTTACCCATCAGTTAGAGTTAGGTACCACTGCTGTAAGAATGGTACTAGGTCTGTAGTCCAATTGTCTACGTCGATATAGAATGTCATTCAAAATTAAAAAATTCTCTAGGTCTGGAATTTTCGAAACACTACCGTGCAGTAAAGCGTCCTTAACTTCCATGCAAAAAGGGTCTTTTTCTTGTTCATCAATAAATTCTTTTATAGTCCAAGAAATTTCCTCATCTTTTGGTACATAGTCCAGCAGCTTGGGACGAGTCTCTTTTGCTGCGTCGTCAGCACTGTCTCTAGGCGGCGGGTCAGCTACCTCATGTCTAGTCATGCCTTTTTTCTGTAACCGAGTCTCCACAATGCAAACGTCGGATTCAAGCGCGGATTCCAGAGCATCACAAAGCTCTAGTTCTTTAATGGTCAATTTCTCATTGTTTACAGGTAATCTGCTCAGGTAATCTGCTACTACATTTTCTTTGCCGGGTAAATATTTAACAACTGGGTCAAAAGAATGAACGCTTATACACCAACGTGCCATATTTGTATCTTCAGACAGTTTTTTTGTGAAAAGTGGTGCCAAGGGGCGGTGGTCTGTGTAGACCTTAACAGGGTATCCCGTAATTACATATTTAAAATATTTTAAAGCCGAAAAAATCGCGAAAAACCCTTTCTTAGTAGTTGAATATCGCCTCTGGCTAGAATTCAAATTTTTACTATAATAAGCCACAGGTCTCATAATTCGATCACTTGAATCATCTGTCTGCATCAGGACGGCTCCAATTCCAGAGTTAGACGCGTCCGTAAACACGTGGAAATCCTTAGTGTAGTCAGGATGTCTTAAAACTGTGTCAGACGTCAGAGCAGATTTGATAAACACAAAACTCTTCTGGCATTCATCGGTCCACGTATAGTCAACGTCTTTTCGTAACAAATTATACAGAGGGTGAGCTACTTCAGCAAAATTAGGTAAGAAATTACGGAAATAATTTGCTAAACCTAGAAACTGTTGCAGTTCTTTCACATTAACGGGAGCTCTACAGTCTTGCAATTTCTGTGAATATTTACATTTAATACCATCGGCAGCAATAATGTGTCCTAAGTATTCAATCTCTTTTTTGAAAAAATGACATTTCTCAAGCTTTAATGACAAGTTACCGGAACGAAGCATCTTAAGTACGCTTCCAATATCAGCCAAATGCTGAATTTTTGTTTTGGAAAATACTAATATATTGTCCAGGAAGACGAATGCTAATTTGCCCAGGATAGATGCAAGTGCAGAGGTCATCACCCTTTGAAATACTCCCGGACTCGTACTGAGGCCAAACGGAACTCTACAAAATTAAAATTTTCGATAATTAATGCTGAAGGAAGTGAATTTTCTACTCTCTTGTTCTAATTCGACCTGATGAAAGGCCGAGCGGAGGTCCAAATTAGTAAACCACGCATTACCTCCCAGGGTCGATAAGATTTCGTCAATACGAGGTATCGGATAAGAATTTTTTACTAAAACCTTATTTAAGGCACGAAAATCAATTACGGGACGAAGGTCCCCGGATTTTTTCGTAACGACGATAACAGGAAAGTTGAAGTCTGAACTAGATTCCTCAATTATACCCTGCGAAAGCATTTCATTAGTAATTTTCATCACCTCTTCCTGATACTTATGTGGAATTCTGTATGGTGCTGAGTTTAGTACAGGTGCATCCAGTTTCAACTGAATTCGGTGCTTCATAATGTTCGTAACACCTATAGCTTCTCCTTCGAGTGTAACCACATCTCGAAATTCATTTAATAATTTAACTAGAGGTAAACGCATGTCCTCTTCATCACAAGAAACATCATCATTATTTAAACCACGTCGTGCTTCCTGATTTCCTCCACACGATACACCTACTTGTGCATTAGTTCCCAACTTCTCGTCATCAACTCCCTCGAGAAATTGATTTCTACCGCGAGCGTCAGCATTCTGGAACACATTTTGAAAAAAACTTGTAAAGTAAATTCAAAATAAATATTGCGAGTAATTATGTCGTTAAATTTCATCCTTTAAAACTATAAACAGCTTAGTTCTCACAACCCCGATTTTTTGGGGAAAATTTCATAGAACAAAAATTGTTTATTTGGCCATTTTCTACTCGATGTGCAGTTGTATACCTCGTGTTCTGAAACACTCACTATGCATAATTGCGTACACGACCCGTCGTAAATGACGGGATTCAATATTGTCTTTATACAAATCTTCCAGATGTGGATCATAAAGAAATATATCCATACTAATAGTACCCGCGATTAAAATATTCTAGTACTTGTGCACTGGTGAAGTTCGCATCACAAATACAGTCATTAAGCATCTATATGAGCGTGAAATGGAGACAGACCAACCAACAAAGACGGACAGCCAATTTTATTTGTTCAATGAAATTTCCTGTTGAAAATCTTTCGAATTTCTGATGGCGGATTTGTGGAAGAAAAAGTTTTCTTCAATTGGCCTCTCTTAGTTCACACACAAGAAATTGAAACTGTTTAAATAAGTTTTTCTGTTCTTCATTTTTTTGTTTTCAACTGCTTCTTATCTTTTTTTTTGTGTATAAATTTAAACTTTCTATAATTAAGCATGTATGAGCTTTTATCAGACCTGTATTAACCTTAAATCGCTTAAATTAATATTAATCGTGACGCTTTGGCGTTCACTAATTAGATTATCTTTGAGCTTACTCTGCTTGGGTAGCATTTCGCCCTTTTAATATTATAAAAGTGGGTCTGGTCCCTCTAACTTATTTCTTTTGCGTAAAAAGCAGTCTCTTTCTGCGACTTAAACTCTTCGACCCGTCTTTTGTAGCCTCTTGAATAGGCACTCCCCATGGTTTTTCATTCATGGTAATTCATGGTAATTAATTTTTAAAATCTTAGTGCTATTTGCAATCTTGCAATAAGATACAATAATATTCAGTTAGCAGGCGACCAGACATCTTTAAACTCTGTATCTCTCTACTCAGAACGCCACTAAAACTTCCTATCGGAGTACCGTGCGGATGACCGGCCGCGTCCATTGGTCGTCTTCTATTTTTAGGGTGTTTCGTTTTTAAAAACTAACCTTGCGTTAAAGAAGATCTTCGGTCTCCATTTTAAAGGAATTTAATGATAAAAATACTACAGAGGACGCTGCTGTGCGTACTGTTGAAATCCTCAAGATACACCTAACTTGGGTGCTGTTTCTCTTTTTGCGCATCTCGGGAAACGACTTGCTGTTGTTCCCTTGAAGGTCTTCTGTATTTGAAATAAATGTTCGAACAGTTGCCCTTACGTTTTAAATCCTAAAATTCCGTGGTAATAACATAGGAGAGATTACGCACACAAAATACCGAAACCTATTTATTTATTTGTTTAAAGGAGACATTTGCCCTTTTATTGCATAAAAACAATCAACACTATACCGGGTGTCCCACAAAAATGTCCCCGAATTTTTGATTGATTATATCTCCGCTTTAAATTAACATATTTTGATAGTCTTTTATTAAAAATGTAGTAAATTTTGTTTCCTTTTCGAATAATTTAAGTTTTTGATAAGTAGTTGAAAAACCACTTCACAATGATCGATTTACTAAAAGGGGTAGAAAAACTAATTGTTCGAAGGGAAAGTTTTAAAAACAACACTGTTGTTCTTCATTTCTCAATACCTACTGTTAAGAATGATTTCATAACGATGTATCCTACATACCACCAAGTATTTAAGCCCTCTGAGAGGTTTCAAGTTTCAAGTGTTTTCAATAATAATGTTTGAAGAACTGAAAGAAAACGGTGAAATAATGCGGAATACTCTTCATTCAATGGTGGCTAGAAGTAATACTTGCCTTGAGAGAAATGGAGGGTATGTCGAAGGATACTGAATTACTTTATTTGTTTGAACGTTATTTATGGTAAAGATTTGTTCCTTTTTACATTTTTGCTTGTTCATTTTTTTGGAAAGTACAAAATAAGGAAGAGTATCAATAATGCTTAAAAAACTTTTCCTTTGAACAATTAGTTTTTCTACCCCTTTCAGTAAATTGATCATTGTAAAGTGTTTATTCAACTGATTTTCAAAAACTTAAATTATTCGAAAAGGAAACAAAATTTATTACATTGTGAATAAAAGACAATTCAAATATTTTTATTTAAAGCGGAGATATAATTAATTGAAAAATCGGGGACATTTTATGGGACACCCGGTATAATAAAAACACAGGTGTCCGTCAATTTGTAAATAAATAAATGTTCTCGTGCGTAATTTTTTTTATTTTATTACAATGGGAATCTGCTTGCTTGGACAGTATCATGAATACCATTGAAAGAATATGAAAAACCTGGCATCTGCTCACTTTTGTTTATAAATAAAAAACATTGCGTCAAAACCGAATCTATTGTCTCGAAAATGCGGCTAATCGCAGTAAAAAGGTATGGCAATTTTTTTAAAAATTTCTTTCCGAATAATAATATAAATTATAATACAGTGTTGTTGCTTGCTTGGTTGGTGTGTGCGTCTGCGACATTCTTAAAGATGCTTGATGACCGTAACTGTGATAAAAGTTTTACCAGTGCACAAGTACGAGAATACTCTATTCTAATCCCGGGTACTATTAGGATGGGTACATTTGTTTGTCATCTTTATCTTGATATTTTTTAAAACGATACCATCGAATCCCGTCATTTTTCACCAATCATGTACTCTAGTAATTTGTCAATTAACATTCTGCAGTCAATTTAAAAGTCGTTCGTTAATAAAGAATATAGTGAACATATTTCCAGGTTTCAACATCTGCAACCGTCTACTACTAAGAATGACAGTCGTGTGTTTATTTACACGTTTCGTGCCCCGCTCTTAAGAATCGATAGGAAAAAATTAACACTGGCGATCTTGGTTTCAGTTCACGGTCAATTAATACACTCATTTCCGTACAAGTTTAAAGTTCTTGTTTTTGCTGGTTAAAGGTTGAGAATTAGGATGATTTTGAATATAACAAAGTTTGGTGTTCCGGGATAAGGCAGGGTCACCAGATGCCTGGGAAGGCATCAAAATTGAATGAATTGATATGGCCGCTTGCTCAGAAGGAGTGGGTCCGGACGCAGTACCTTCAAGCGTCTAATAATCAAACAGGTAATAATAAAAACCACAATACAACCATCACTTGGGGAGAATGAGAGAACAGACTATCTCGCCTTTGGGTTTATTGAGGTTGAGGTTGAACGCCGAAGTGCGAGGCTTGATTCTTGGTTCGTGAGACGTTCTTGGGGAGAGTCCGAGGCGGTTGAAGAACTTCAGACGATGCGTTTCAGCTCAGGCTTGTGGAAGCGTGTACTGGAGTGTGAAATTCAGGATGGTGTAAAGTGTGGGAGGTTCCGACGCTAAGTGGGAAAGCTGAACGGTTGGGTAAATTCAGTAAGAATGGGGCTCTCGACCCAATAGTCTCGACTGGAGGTTTCTAGAGGCTTAACTGCAGGGATGCAGGCCTTCCAGTTTAGTAAGTTTGGAGAAGAGGAGGAGGCGGAGGAGGCAATCTCCTTCTAATCTTAATGCAGGGTGGCTGCAATTAAGAGGTTAGGGTTTGGCTCCATAACGTGTTTGTGAGTGCATGGAATGTGTGGTCCAGTAGATCCTGTGAGGGAACATCGAGCTGGATTAATTTGCACGATAACGAGCCTATTCATACACATGTGCAAGACTGCTGCAGCCTGCTGCTTACAAGAAGAACAATGGCAGAAGTCTAGTGCTAAGGTCAGTCCGCAGCTCTAGCGCCCTAGTTGCAGCCTGAATCATCTTAACACCCAGAACCGGTGTTCAAGACCAACTGGTCATAAGCTCTATCTTGATATCAGAAGCAGCAACACAACTGAGTATATAACCTAAATAAACTAACAGCTAGAAGTAAAATAGCTACAGCACTGAGGTAATTCAATAATGTACCGAGAGTAAATATGAGAAAAGTTGAAGCCTCGATTTTCTATAATTCATATGAGCAAGAATTGCTTCTAGGCACAGCAAAATTACATGTAAAAAGGAGTAGCATATAAAAAGACACAGCAGTAAAACAAACTAAAGATGGAAACAAAGTTACAGTGATTTAGCAAAGGCTAGCAACGCTCAATTAAATTCAGGGAAACAATATTGAACTTACACATAAATGATCTTTGTGGACAGCAAAATGTCTTAAAACACTATGCTCAGTCCTGATAAAATATCTAAGGAGCTAATGCCAAAATCGTAATAATAGTGAGAGCACAATAAAGATTCATCGGAGACTAGCAAATAAAAAAGGGAAAACAATGACAAAGATGGGGCAGTGAGCTTGAAGCACAGAGAAAACATAGTGAATGTTCCTAAGTTAATCACAAAAAGAGCTCTCACTACACAGACAATTTAATATAATGTAGTCTAGACACAATAAGACACTTAACATTAAACACTTGTTACTTACATATGCCCCCTCTGGGGCTCAAGTACTACACTCAGGAGAATCTCTTACGTGAATGACGACTCTGCCTGGAAAGCTGGCTTTATATACGCTGTGTACCGGAAGAACTTGCGAAATGGTTCTACATTACAACACATGAGTGCTAATTTTTGGAAATGTCGAAGTATTTCCGGTTCAAATTTTAATTGATTTCGGGCTTATGTTAAATGAAATATGTTATCTAAAATTATAAAAATGATTGTGTTAATCTTATTTAATTTTTAGAGGATAGTTTTAATAATTATGAAATTTAGAATGAAGTGCGGCTGAGGACGTACACTACACAAGTGCTCTAGCTATAATGCCACTTTCAAAATAATTGAGAGATCCAGAGCCTTATATACCAGAGTTCTAATCGTGGATACCGAGTTCGGCGGGGTATTGTATATTACAATGTACTGTAATATACAATATATACAATATACACTCCGGGCAGACTTTGTAAACCTTTAGACTTTGTAAACTATGCCCGGTGCGAGTGCCTGAGGTGCAAACGAACCAGACAGGGTAAGGAAAACACAACTGGAATTAATGCCGTATTATTGAGAAGATCGCTGACAATGGTGGCACACGACGAAATGTTACAGCCGGGTAATACAGCAACCGAGGACGTCTTAGCGGGCCGACGGTTGTCGGGGAGGCGCAGCGTGGTTGTAGGACGAGAGCAGACCGGTGAGGCGGCTACTGACCGAGAGTCTCCGACCAAGGAATATCAGAGGCGCTAGCAGGGAACGGGCTCGAGTCGAGGGAGCGACGAGGAGTGGCGGCTGGCAGTCGAAGCGGCGGTGACAGTAGAAGAGGTGGTGCTTGCGGAGCGTCGAGACTTTGTTGTAAACATCAGGGACGCTGCGAGTGTACTGTGCGAACTGAACTGCGCTTACCGGGCAGCTCTTTATATAGGGCTGGCGACGGCCTTGCTGACGAGAGCTAGCCCTCTGGTTAGTGGACTCGCGGTGCCGGGTTGTCGGCGTCTGTGCTGTGCTAAACGTACGTGGGTGTATTCAGATGTTGCCTGGCTGCTCGGAGCGCGCAGCTTGTAGAGGCTCGGTCCGGCACCCCAGCGCCGAACTTGAGAGCTGGTTGGTCGCCAGTAAGAGCGCTTTGAGGCTGTGGGGTGGCGCTTTTGAGCTTGTGTGGTGGTGAGCGCGCACGGCTAGATGGAACCACCACAAGTTCACACCACTGTGGTTCAAACACCACCGCTTTCCGGATTGCCCATGGTAGACGCCTCAGTCTCGCAGTTACGTCACGTCTTGTCCTGAACATTACCGGTGCCGGTAGCTCAGCTGTTCTGTTGTGTGTAGGATGTATTCAATTAAATTTTAAGCCTATTTACAAGGCCTTATAGTAAGTGGTTACTTTTTCCAAGTTCATAGTCTCAACAGTTGATTTTCGCTTAACGCTGATAACACCGACGTGGGTTCAAAAACGCTTTGGCTTTTAAGGAGATCGTCCCACTTTTTCAACTTTTTTCGTCCGATTCGTTTGAAAATTGGCCAGTATTTTGTGAAAGTAACCTTTTTTACTCATGTCACTTTTTTGATTTAGGTCTTAGTTTTTTTGGTAAATGTGTAGCGTTTGGTAATAATCGAGTTTTAGTTTTCGAGGCATTAACATAATTCATAAGGTTAGAATAAACAAGTTTTCTTCCATGCACCTTCCGTCGCAAATGAGTATTTAATGAGTTATAGCGGTTAATTAATGACCGCAACTCTAGTGTTTGAAGCGGCAAGTAATTCAAACAGCACGTCGGACGGCATCACTGAAATGCCGTCTCGCTTCCAGCCCGATCGTCATCAAAGACGAAACCAAACCTACCGCTATACCTCGTTAAATACTCATTTGACGAAAAAAGTGTATAGAAAAAAAGTTGTTTATTTCGATGTCTTTAATCAAGCAACGAAAATTCGAAAATCTATGAGTAGCTGTTTATTCGAGCGCATTCGTCATCAAAGAAGAAACTAAACCTACCGCTATAACTGGTAACATACACTAGCGTGAAAAAAATTCGACCACTCGCGCGAACACAAACTTGAACTCACTCTTTCTCCCTAAAAATAGGGTAAAAAAGACCGGTAGGCGGCAGCAGAGGGACTTCAAAACGCCGTTAGGTACAGAATTTCTGGAGATTTCTTGAGTTCACCTCGTGCGACTTTACACTTAAGTTGACCGACTCGTAACTTTCGAACGGATGCACCCATCGACTTCAAATTACACTCAAATGAAAGAGTGAAACATTTCAAGTAGTACGGGGTCCTACACACGACCACAGCCTCAACGGTTTTCGGGAAAATAGAGAAATTCTGCGTTGAGCCTATCCGACTCGCGCGCCCTCAAAAAACTTGAGTTGGCCGACTCGTAACTCGCGCGTTGTTCACACAATTATATCCTAAGAATTCGAAATAATAATATCTTCAACTTCACTTACAATGAACAGACCTTTTCATGACAGAAGAAGGCATGGGAAATTGAAAACAAATAAAATTAACCTCAGAGTCATAACATTTTCTATATCAATATTTCCCGAGTATAAAAGCTTACGTGTTTTCTGTTTTATCGAGCTATATTTTGATCGCTATTCAAGCCTTTTTAATGGATATTTAATTTGTCCTGTGCTTATGCACTATCGTTAAACCCTAGAAAACCTATAACATAATTTCTACCTCTTTTTCAAAAATTTGTAATTAGAAACTATTTCATTGTACGTTTGCTAAGCCATTCGTGCATTCATCTTAACTATTTCTGTCGACAATAATGAGCACCCCAGCCGTGAGTTCAATACAGCAGAATGAACGTTTTTTCCATAATTAGGAGTATTTCCTCATTTTTATTTTGTTATTTTTTCTTCTCTGTGTTAATATTTAACATCCGTATGGAAAACATACTCTGAAATACATTTTGTGTGTACACCAATATACAGGTTTATAAATGTGAGGATTGTGCAAAGTTTATAATGAATTAAATTTTGGCTAACGTTGTCTCGTTATTTCAAAATCATTCTCGAAGATGTTTTCAATCGATTTCGTCTGAGCTGGGGGGAGGGGTTAATTTAAGCATGTTCATTTAGTCTTTTAATATTTTTCCGTGCGTTCAGTGCACACCAGCACTAAACTTTGAAATCGAAAAAAACTGTTAATTTCTGTTATCAAAATTATCACTTTGGACCATTGCTTAATCTACCTATATGTGCCAAATTTTGTAAATATTCTCCACTCAAATGTGATATCCGGCCACAATGTTACTCCATTTTATCCCATGTACCCATGTCTGTATAATGCTGAAGAGTTGTGATGTTTCTTGACTGTAACCTGAGTTTTCTTAAAAATTTCTATGAAGAAACTAAAAACCAGTTCATTTTACGTTTTCCGAAGTCTTCTTTTCCTTTTAGTTATTTTTTTTCGAATAATTTCTTAGGATTACAATGAGCTCATTTGTCATTATCGGTGTAATAGATGGTAGGTTGTTTCTATCCTCTTGTTTTATATTTGTATTTTTTTCTTATATTTCATTCTCAATAAGTACATATATTAATATGTGTGTGTACGTATGTAGGTATATATATATCTACATAAATAGATATACATGTTTCTATTTCATTTCTTTACACAAAAACCATCCGGGTAATAAATTTTATTGCACTAGCGAAATGATTCAAAAATAGATCTCCCACTTACACCAGAGGACGTCTCTGTGAATCGGATTAATGACAAATACAATTAATGAAATTAATCGTAATTTGAGCGTATGAATCGTGGTAAAATTTTCTTTCTGTCCGTATGTTGTACAAGCAAATTTTGATGTTGAGTATATGTTTGTTTGCGCATTTCTGCCAAAATTTTGTAGATATTTATCAATCATGAGTGGTAACTGGCCTACACTGTATCTCCATTTTACCCCATGTACCCATGTCCGCATGATGTTGCAGAGAATATCGAGAAGATATGATATATGATATGATATATTGAAGATATATGTTTTTTTTTGTTGTTGTTCCTCAGCGGTAACTTGAGTTTTCTTAAAATTTCCTTTAGGAAATTAAAAAACCATTCCATTTATACGTTTTTCGAAGTCCTTTTCTATTCCTTATCTTTCCTCAGGTTATTTCTTACGATTCATCAGAGCTTGGGCTGTCATTTTAAATATTGAAAGAGTAAGATTATTTTTCATGTCTATTAGCATTTTTCTTATATTCGTTTTCAATACATATATATATGAATATGTGTGTTGGTGTGTGCGTGTGTACGTGTGCGCACGCAAACATGAATGCTTATGTATCAGTGTAAACATGCACACGTTTCGCACACATGTACATATATCGGTTTCTATTTCTACTTTTTGCATAAAAAGCAAAACCTCAAGACACATTTCATTTTACCTAAAGCTCTGCGATCAGTTAACACTGCACCAAATTTCAGAAATAAACAAATTGATTGCGCTTGCTTTATGATTTATAAATCGATCTATCACGACCCCGAAGGGCATTTCTGTGAACAGAAGAAATTAAAAAGTATAAACAGACAAAGGATATAAAGCACTCGTGCAAAAATTATCTCTATATTTGTAAGCCGAACAAGCCATGCATTTCAATTTTGAGTGTAAGTTTGTTTACGCATTCCTAGATGTGCGTGCTGTGTTGCGCGATGTTCTTTACAAATTATTTCGAGACTATCTTTTTCTCAATACTTGATTGTCATTTACGGTGTTGTTTCAATCTAGTACGGTGTAGCGTTTTTTTTGTATTTTTCCTACTTCGATGATCTTATAAATAATTCGAAAAATACTAAAGAATTCTTCGAAACTGCCAAGTTCTTAGTTGAAATTATCGAAGTAGGAAAAAGGCAAGAAGCGCTGTACCGGAATCTCTTGGAATATAAAATATCCAAGAGATAATATTTCTCATTTCTCATTCAACTACCCTTGACAGAGTTAAACTATTAGCACGACCCGCATGGTTTGTCTATTAGTACGCTTCGTATATTTTTTCTATTAATATGCCTCGTATGGTCTATCTATCTGTACACCTATGATAGTATTGTCTAATATTACATCTCGTATAGTTTGTCCATTATTATGCCTCGTACGGCTTATCTATTTGTACACCTCGTATGGTTTGTCAATTAGTATTCCTCGTATGGAACTTTGTTAGACTATTAGCACACCACGTGTGGTTTGTCTATTATAGTACGCCTCGTATATTATGTCTATTAATATGCCTCGTATGGTCTATCTATTTGTACACCTCTGATAGTTTATCTATTAGCACACCTCATATAGTTTGTCGATTATTATGCCTCGTATGGCTTATCTATTTTTACACCTCGGATGGTTTGTCAATTAATACTCCTCGTATGGATCTTTTGTTTTAGGACGTCTTATATTAAAGAACTTTTAAAAGCCAATATGTTGGCATATGTATCTCATGTGACAACTTGGAAATAAACGGTTTTGTTTTTGTTTGTTGTTGAACCCTGAACGCATTGTTTGTTTCTCCTCGCGGTTACTGTGTCGATATAGGTTGTGTAACCTTGTTTTTTTTTGTTTTCATTTTATTTAAGAGTTAAACCAATCAAATGGTCATTCACACAATTGGTTTGGTTTTTACATTTTCCAAAATTAGATTGAATGACTATTACGAGAAAATATTTATGATAAACTAATTTATGGCAGTGCATAACAAATTATTATTGACTGCCTGTTTTTTTCATATGTCTTTGAATCAGGTGATTTATGCGCTTATGCATTTACATCCGCTACGATTTTTGTGTTTCGTTTTCCGTACAGGCTAATACGTTTTTTTATTTACGTCATTCTTAACGTATCTGTTTCGCTACCTCCACGCCTTATTTGAGGATGTATGCTCAGGTATTTTTGGGGTACTTTTTCCAACATTTATTTCACTTCAACAGCCGTTTACGATGCGTCTAGTTAAATATTGACGGGTTTATTGCATTTGTTATTACAAATTAATAGCTTTACGTAAAAAAATTTGGCCATTGTTTTGTTTTTTAAAGAGTTAAATTGATGGATGAATGAAATGAAAAGTTCTGAACGTTTCAAGAATACATTCTTTGGAGGGCGAACCATGCTTTGAACCGCAAATTTTTATGAACCGCAAATTTTTACAGGCTCACTCGCCGTATGTATAAAATTGCCGAATTAATTTTTATGTTTTGAATGAATTTCTTTCAAATTCTTCTCTAAGCACTTTAATGTACTATTCAATCTTTCTCACAGCCCAATGTATAGATCCATCGTATCAGCATTTTGGAGATACAAATTTTTCAGTTTAACGTTTTCATTGGTATGGGTAAGTTTCGTTGAAGTTTTTAACTTTTAAGAAACAACGGATGGGTTACAGATTTCAGTTTTCGCATATGAAACTGTGCAACTTATATCGGAAAGAAACAATTCTGTTCTTTACTTCATATTTACAGTGAGACTCTTAATCTGACTCAAAACAAATAATTGTAAGTGGACAGCTAGACGCCGGGATTATTGTGCTGACACTACAAATGTCTGCTGACCAAGCCCCGAAATGTTTTTGAGACTCAGAGGTCTGCGCTCGGTTAGTTTTGAGATCCCTCCTGCATTTGCGCTTTGGATTAGGATGTCTTGTTGCTCCATGCATACTGCGTTAGTTTTATGACTAGTGTTTTGGTGTCAGGTTGTCATTTCCATTAGTCACAGCAGATCATCATCTAAAATTTGACTCATCAAAGATCAAAACTTGTGGGTATTCAGTATATAGATAAGTGTTCCTTGACATTTTGTGAATTATTTCTTTTCTAAAAACGGAGAGTGTTGTCGAGCTCATGAAATCATTTCCGAGCAAGAGCATTAACAGCAAACAAAAACTTTATAGAATTCTGTCTAGAAAGTTAGGAACTCATAGACATGAAAGATCAAGAAGTCGTTTCAGAAGACTCGAATTGTCAAGTCCAGGGTTTAACTTCCAAGTGGCCAGAATAGTTCAGGTAAATTTATAAACTTGAATTAGTTTGGGCGAGTGTGACTCCGATTACATTTATGCTATTTTAATGCTTCTCGTGGGCTTTCGGACCGCCATAGCAGTGTGGCTTTGGGACCCGCCTCCGTGCGGGCAAACCCGGGTTCGAGTCCTGGCGGCGCTGGTGGCGATTTTCTCTGTTGGGTATAGGGGTAAATAGGGAAAAGTCCTATCTTGAGTTCTCTAAGTGATTAATCATATTAAGCAGCAAGATTTTAAATTATTTTCTCACTAATATCTTTAAATATGTATGTCATGTAGAATCCCAGGAATTTCCCGGGAAAATAGGAATTCCCGGACATGGAAATTTCAGCCAAAAATCATCCCGGATCTCGGGATCCCTGGATGCAAACCCTAGTTGTATCCTACTTTGAGTTTTAAAGTTTTTTTAAGTCCCTGTAACTCGAAAGCATAGAAGTTTTTGTCATTTTATCCTTCGCAAAAATCGATTTTTTTTAGTTTATAGACTTATGGTTGAAATTTTTCCGTACAAAAAAACACCCTCTATAGTGTAGATTACTCTTATACAGTAAAATACAAAGTTCCTGTGCATAATTTCTCTTTCGTTATTACAATATTCAATTCAGTATTAAAGAAATTAAATTGGTTGGTCTGTCTTTTTTGGTTGGTCTGTCTCCATTTCACGCTCTTGATAGGATTTTTAATGACCGTACCTGTGATACGAGTTTGACCAGTGCACAAGCACATGAATGTTTTAATCGCGGGTACTATTAGGATGGATATATTTGTTTGGCATCCACATCTGGAAGATTTCTATATTGACAATAGCGAATCCCTTCATTTATGACGGGATTATTCAGGTGTCTTCTGAGTAGGCAAAGTAGGCAGCGCCTACCCTGCGAAGCATAGATAAGAATCAAATAAGTATGCACCAATTCACCGAAATTACAATAGTTGATTCAATTACTATGGTCCAAATCGCAAAAATTGTGATATACATGGAGATGAGGTAGGCAAAATTTGCACACTGCCTTTCTCACCTGCATCTCCACTATGCAGGGTAACAAGAAAAGAAAAAAGAAAAGAAAAACCGTCTATTTCCAAAAAGGTTGGCACAGGAGATGCATGACAAACATATTGTATTTTAAAAAATTTCTTAATACACGACGTCATTAGACAAACGTACTATACGAGGAGTACTAATAGACAGACTATACGTAGTCTTGTAATAGACAAAACATACGAGGTGTACTAATAGACAAACTATGCGAGGCGCACAAATAGCTAAACCTTACTAGGCGTACTAATTAATAGAGACGCCAGACGTGGCTTGCAAAATAGATTAACCATGCCATGGGCTATTTAATTCAAAAATATCATTGTACGGATATTTTATGTCCCAAGAGATGGCTGACAACTTATATATATTTTGAAATACTACTAGAGAATTCTTCGGAATTCGTAAATGATTTTTTGAACCAAAAGTAAGATAAGACAAAAAACGCTATACCGAAGCTGCTCGAAACACACCGTTGTAAATGACTATCAAGTATTGAGAAAAAGTCAGTCACAAAGTAATTTATAAAGAACATCACGCAACACAACACGCACATCTAGAAAAGAGACGCGTAAACAAACTTACACACAAAATGTAAATCATGGCTTGTTCAGCATACGTACAGAGAGCTGATAATTTTTCACCATTTTTCACGAGCGCTATTTAATTTGTCTGCCCATATTCTTCATTTGTTCTATTCAGAAACGCGTAAACAGACTTACACGCAAAAATGAAACTCTTGGCTTGTTCAGCATACGGACATAGGGATAATTTTTTTACGAGCGCTTTATTTCATTTGTGTGATGATACTCTTAATTTCTTCTATTCACAGAAATGCCCTTCGGGGTCGTGATAGATCTATTTATGAATCCTCAAGCAAGCTCAAGCAATTTATTTATTTCTGAAATTTGGTTCAGTGTTAACTGATCGCAGAGCTTTAGGTAAAATGTAATGTGTCTTGAGGTTTTGCTGTTACGCAAAAAATAGAAATAGAAACATATATATGCATATTTGTATATATATATAAATCAGCGAACGTGTATATGTGCACACAGATACATAGACATTCATATTTTCGTGCGCACACATGCAAACACATGCACACACCTACACACACATATTCATATATATATATACACGTATTGGAAATGAAAACAAGAAAAATAAAAATATTAATAAACATAAAAAACAATCTTGCTCTTGTTACATGTAAATTGACAGGCAAGCTTTGTGTAATCGTAAGAAATAACCTGAGGAAAAATAAGAAATATGATAAAAGACTTCGAAAAACGGATAAATGAAATGCTTTTTAATTCCCTCATAGAAATTTCCAAGAAAACTCAGGTTAGAGTCAAGGAACAACACAACAGCAAAGAAAACATCTCGGGGTTCACATCTTATCGGTATTCTCTTCAGCATTATACGGACATGTGTACATGGGATAAAATGGAGTAACATTGAGGCCGGATATCACATCTGAGTGGCGAATATTTACAAAGTTTGGCACGTATACGTAGATTAAACAATACTTAACAGTGATAATTTCAATTACGGAACTTTAGAGTTTTTTGATTTGAAAGTTCAGTGCTAGTGTGCGCTGAAACAAATGCTTAATTACCCCTTTCCCTTGCTCAGCAGAAATCGATTGAAACATTTTCGAGAATGATTTTGAAATAGTGAGACAACGTTGGCCATAATTTAATTCATTAAAAACATAGCACAACCCTCACATCTATAAACCTGTATATTGATGTACACACAAAACGTATTTCAGAGTCTTTTTGTCATACGTATGTTAAATATGAATACAGAGAGGAGAAAAATAAAAAATAAAGATGAGGAAATACTCCTAATTATGGAAAAACGACCTTCATTCCGCTGCATTGAACTGAATGCGGTGGTGCTCATCATAGTCGACAGAAATAAGTAAGATGAATATTATAGAATGGCTGAGCAATAGTTAATTGAAAACATTTCTAACTTTCTAACGCAAATTCCATGAAAATTAAAATTGCAGGTAATTGGGAAATTCACACCAAAATGCTGAAGGTCCTATGACAGAGATGCGAAATGACGTGACACATTTACTTTAAATTGTTTTACAGTCTTAGAGTTTTTGATTTGCTGGGGAGCTTGTTCCACAAAAAGCTCCAGAAGCTGAGAGAGCTTTTTTTCCCGCGTTAGATGAACGGAAACTGACCTAAACATAATTCCTCCGATTTGTTTTTTGTTTGGGATAATAGATGGAAACAATTTTACCACATCTGCATTACTCTTAGAGAGGTACAGAGAGGAGAACACTTGTCGAGCTTTTTGGATCATTAATCTGTTCGGTATTCGGATCCAGTCGAGTTTTCTTAAAAGAGGGGTGGCATAATCGTATTCATTGAAATTTCCTTTACATACCACTTTGGCTGCAAAGTTTACACATTTTTGCAACTCTTCTCGTCGGTATTGAGGTAAGTCTCCCCAGACTAGACTGCAGTAGTCCAGACGCGATAAAACTAAAAACTGAATCACAAATAACAGATTTTTCGTTAAGTGTGTTCTTAATGCGATGAAAGAACATTAAGGTTTCGTTAATTTTGTTGCACTTTGTTTCTACGTGTGAATTGAAAGTCATATTTTTGTCAAATCAAACACCAAGATTTTTTAGCTTACCTACTGGTTCAATTTTATCTTCTAAAAATGTCCGACGCGTCCGACGGACCGACCGACCGACGGACGGACGCGGCTCTTATGATGGTATAGGTAGATTAATTATAATGAAAAATGAACACTCTAAGCGCAAGATTTTAACGATAATATTTTCTATTGGTAAAAGCGTTTTGGAACAAGATAACCTAATATCGAAATACATATGACTGAAGGAAGTAATTAAGTACCGACGTAAAAGAGTATCTGCAGAATCTCTATACAGGCATAAAGACAATAAGGAAACTGATTATTGAATGTGTAACAGTACAACATCAAATGGACGCATCCAGTTGCGGACCATTCTCTTTAGCGTTCGTTACGTCCGTGGTAAATGGTCATGATCCCAGCCTTATAACCTATGTCAAAGAGAAAATGAGAAGACACATCATCTTCTGCTTCGAGCAAAATGTTGTCATGGAATTTCCATCGTCAAAGAGAAAAGAGAACTTCACTGATGAAGAAGGAAAGCTGGTCGGACTCTACGGAGAAAGAATTTTCAAGATCGAAGAGATTCAGCTTGACTCCTGATGAAATGGCTCCTGTAAAACTTTCGTTTTTAAGTGTTCATTTCATTTTTACGTTTTTCGAAGTCTTCTTTCCTTTTGGTTATTTTGTCCGAATAATTTCTTACGATTGCAGTAAGCTAGACTGTCATTTTCGATTTAATAGATGGTAGGTTGTTTTCATCTTGCTATTATATGTACATATTTTTTTCTCTTATATTTCATTTGCAATAAGTATATGTAGATTAGTATGCGTGTGTACGTATATATCTACATAAATAGACATACATGTTTCTATTTAATTTCTTTA
This sequence comes from Morinoia aosen, assembly GCA_030386875.1. Classification (NCBI taxonomy): domain Eukaryota; kingdom Metazoa; phylum Arthropoda; class Malacostraca; order Amphipoda; family Talitridae; genus Morinoia; species Morinoia aosen. Next base: position 52,909,142 of record CM059579.1, on the reverse strand, counting down.
TGTGAAAACCATCCGGTTAATTAATTTAATTGCATTGGCGAAAAAAATATAAAATAGATCTATCACTTCCCCAGGGGCGTTTTTGTGAATAGGAAAGAATAGAGAAATACAATTAGTGAAATAAAGCCCAATTCCAAGAGCCAATGAATAGTAGTAAAATTTTCTTTCTGTCCGTATGTTGAACAAGCTATGAATTTTGATGTTGAGTATATGTTTGTTTGTTTACGCATTTCTACAGAAATTTCGTAGATATCTGCTAATCATGAGTGATATCCCGCTTACACTGTATCTCCATTTTACCCCATGTACCCATGTCCGCATGATGTTGGAGAAAATATGAAATATGTTCTTTTGTTCTTGTTCCTTGAGAACTTGAGTTTTCTTAAAATTAATTTTCCGAAATTAAAAAGCATTTCATTTTTACGTTTTTCGAAGTCTTTTATCATATTACTTATTTTTCCTCAGGTTATTTCTGACGATTACACAAAGCTTGACTGTCATTTTAGATGTAGCAGGAGCAAGATTGTTTTTTACGTTTATTAGTATTTTCATTTTTCTTACATTCATTTTCAATACGTATATATACATGAATATGTGTGTGTAGGTGTGTGCATGTGTGTGTGCATGTGTGCGCACGCAAATATGAATATCTATGTATCTGTGTGCACATGTACACGTTCGGATGTGTTTCTTTGACGTTCATATCTCACCGATTGCAATTAGTTCCATGTGGAAGGTTTTTAAGCCTCCGGCCCGGCAGAAATATTCCAATAATAGACTTCTGTAGAATAATTTTGTATATGTTATGAATAATTTTGTATATGAATGAATAATTTTTGTATATGAATAAAGGCTTCTTTATAGCCCAAATTATAGCCTCACTATAGCGGCACACTGATTTTTGGCAGTTTTCCATTATAGTGGGGTTGTAATGAAAGGCATAAACATCACAAAGTCTCGAAGACGGGAGCACTAAATCAGACCAATGGAGCTACTCAAGCCTTGGCATATAGGATTCACCTACAGAAGAAAAATGTGTCGTGGTCGTCGTCTTCGCTGTACGCTATCTCGAGAAAGCTGAGAAGGTAATGTAGGAGCTAAAATAAATGAAAAGGATGTATTCAGTTTATGTTTAAAGAGTCCAGACCTTCAAACAATCATGCTCTATTTTCCCGAAAACCGTTGAGGCCGTGGTCGTGTGTAGGACACCGTACTACTGGAAATGTTTCACTCTTTCATTTGAGAGTAATTTGAAGTCGATGGGTGCATCCGTTCGAAAGTTACGAGTCGGTCAACTTAAGTTTTTTGAGGGCGCGCGAGTCGGATAGGCTCAACGCAGAATTTCTCTATTTTCCCGAAAACCGTTGAGGCCGTGGTCGTGTGTAGGACACCGTACTACTGGAAATGTTTTACTCTTTCATTTGAGAGTAATTTGAAGTCGATGGGTGCATCCGTTCGAAAGTTACGAGTCGGTCAACTTAAGTTTTTTGAGGGCGCGCGAGTCAGATAGGCTCAACGCAGAATTTCTCTATTTTCATGAGAACCGTTGAGGCCGTGGTCGTGTGTAGGACACCGTACTACTGTAAATGTTTTACTCTTTCATTTGAGAGTAATTTGAAGTCGATGGGTGCATCCGTTCGAAAGTTACGAGTCGGTCAACTTAAGTTTTTTGAGGGCGCGCGAGTCGGATAGGCTCAACGCAGAATTTCTCTATTTTCCCGAAAACCGTTGAGGCCGTGATCGTGTGTAGGACACCGTACTAATGGAAACGTTTCACTCTTTTATTTGAGAGTAATTTGAAGTCGATGGGTGCATCCGTTCGAAAGTTACAAGTCGGTCAACTTAAGTGTAAAGTCGCACGAGGTGAACTCAAGAAATCTCCAGAAATTCTGTACCTAACGGCGTTTTGAAGTCCCTCTGCTGCCGCCTACCGGTCTTTTTTACCCTATTTTTAGAAAGAAAGAGTGAGTTCAAGTTTGTGTTCGCGCGAGTGGTCGAAATTTGGCACGCTAGTGTAACATACTCATTTGCGACGGAAAGTACATAGAAGAAAACTTGTTTATTTTGATCTAAATAACTATGTTCATGCCTCTAAAATTTAAAAATCGACAATTACCAAACGCCACACAATTACCTCTGTTTTAGGAAATTTTTTTTATATTCTATGGATATTTCAAAATGGGACTTGTCATCGAGTTATGATGCTAGAAAACCAAATGCAGTTTTAGAATCCTTGGAACATTTTTAACAAACTCAAATGTTTTTTTTTAATTCAAATTTTTTCTATTTTTTTCAAATTTTTTAAAATTTCTAAATCCAACAATAATTTTTTGGGCTTAGAGCTACCTCTATATTTTTTCGAAAATTTTGAAATTGAAAAAAAGCCCATTTGAGTTTGTTAGAAATGTTCCAAGGATTCTAAAACTGTCTTTGGTTTTGTTCTAGCATCAAAACTCGATGACTAGTTAGTCCAGTTTTGAATGTTAAAGTTATTTGTTATGGGTATAAGTCATAAAAAAATTTTTATTGAAGTGTAATATAATGAACAATTTATGTAATTAGAATGCAGTTTCAATTTTTATTTCGATAATTATTTCCATACATAACTTCATATTCACACTGTGAATTATGATTTCCAAACCCCCCCCCCCAAAAAAAAAAAATTTTCGTCACAAATATGAAATTTCTTATTTTCAGTCTGATTCTTTTAAAATTTGACTATGATATATAACCTTTGAAAAGAAACACGATTTATTTTATTCATTTTTTTATTTAGGCCTAGGCCTTAGTTTTTGAAAAAATTTAATATATTGGTTATTAGGTATTGATATTTCACTGCTATTAATATTTCAAGATGTACCTATCTCCTCATTCAGTTTTGGTGCTAGAACAAAAACAAAAAAGTTTTACAACCCTTGGAACATTTTTAACAAACTCAAATATGTTTTTTTCCATTTTTCATTTGTTTTTTTTTATACGGGGTTAAATTTTGCTCAAAATTTAAAGATTTTGGTGCTTTTTACTGGTATTGATATTTAGAGACGTATCTCCTCATTCAGTTTTGATGCCAGAACAAAAACAAAGACAGTTTTAGAATCCTTAAAACATTTTTAACAAACTCAAATGGGCTTTTTTCCATTTTCCATTTGTTTTCTTTTTATATGGGGTTGAAATGGGGTCGACGATTAAAAATTTTGGTCCCCTCCCCTTCCCCCTCTGGGGGGATCTATTGTCCGTAGCATCATAAAATTTTAGGTCGGAATAGTCCACACCTAAAAGTTCTTTTCTAACATAAACATGAAAAATGACCACCTGAGTGACAGGGGCCTGTGACAATCTCCTTAAGAGTGTTTGGTAAATGTTAAGGATAGGACCATTATCGATGTTCCACCGTTTGGTGCCTAAACAGCTAATTAAGGACAACGTCCCCCTTCCAGAACTTTTTATATATTATTGAACCTTGAGCCATGAAATTTGGTATACTGAAAGGAAATGCAATTTAGAATTGATTATCTTCATGGAAAAAGTGCAATTTTCCTGAAAAGAATATGGGAAATCAAAGAAAACGACATTTTAGGGGGGGGGGGGCTTTCGAAATGCTTCTTGTCCGACAGTTTTTGAGATACAGCGATGATTTTGGTATCATTGGATGCGAAAAGACGTGGACATTCAAAATCGCTAACCCTACATACAATGTCACATGGAAGCCACTTGGTTAGGTGCTGGTTACGTGGATTTTAGTTGGCAAAATGGATTTACCACTGAATATACTCATCATAGCCATATCAGCACATTGCATGCTGGATTTGATATGTGGGGTCCACGTGTGATTTCCTATTAGCTACCACATTGCCTTCAAATAAATATTTTCCACATGGGAGGCACGTGTGTATGCAACGTACTTGCTTATGAAAGCCTTTTAAGAAAATACTGTGTATACGTAAATATTAAAGTGGTTGTTATACGTTTTTTGATAAAATGTCAAAGATACCTTTCAGAGCACATATTAAATTCTGCATTAATAAAACCAATTACCCATTTACACATAAGATTAGTCCGAAATTTAAATATTATTTGATTGATGGTCAAAAATATATACGTTACTATTTGTGGTATATTCAGGGTCAAGCTGAGTTAAAAGAAACTCCTTGTGCTAAAAAACCTAACGTTCGCCTTTTCAAGACTTAGTTGTGTCTTATTCAGTTGTAATGCTCATTTTAAACAGTTTTAAGAACTAATAGGGTAATCATTGCCTATGAAATATCTGCTGATAATCTCTTTGAACAAAAAATTATGATTATCAAATTCTATACATGAGTGTGGTACGATTTAAAAAGCTTTCGTTTAATAATACTGGAGGACAGAACACACCAATGAATAAATTGATACACACACATGTAACTATATGGAGAAGTTTGAACGGTTCGATTTCGAAAGAATGTGCATCTGGCAACTACCCCTCCTCTCAGACGTTGTGGCACCTCCTATTCAAACTTCCGTGCTCCGTCTTTCGTGACCGTTACTTAGTTCTGCTCAAGACGTGATCGGTGTTAATTGTGCTCCTGTGTATTTCTAGGAACATCATTCAATTCGCAGTATTAGTGAACCTAAGTGAGAGATAGGGATAATTAACAAGAAAAGCTTTTCACTGTCCATATTAGAGACAGCAAAACTGAGCATAGTTCTCATGCGCTGCTGGTTAAAAGGTTAAAAAGATATGGCTAGTTAATTTCTCTTCATTACTTTCTGTTGAACTGTAGCTCATTTTGGTACTGAAGCCGTGAACAATAACCTGATTTTGATACAATAATTCTCTCATAAGCACGCCTTTGTGATGAGAAGTGATAAGTCGCTGGAAATCGTGTAAGATTATTATACAGAGTTCTAGTTAGTTCTTATATATATGTAAACCTTTCGACGGTAATGATGACTTTGATTGCGCCTTTTCTCGTTTGCGCTGAAAGAATAAAATATCTTTTAATTCTTTTTCTTGTAATTCATTTTGTTGCTTTGTGGTACTTACGCTATAAAATATATTTACGTTAGCATTTTAATTTGAAATACTGCCTAAGAAATCCATCAGTACAATTATTCGCTGATAAGATTTTGTTTCTTATTTCATTATTTATTGTGTTGACCTTCATTTTGAGGGTTTATCAGTCTTCAAATTATGGATGAGGTTTGTTAGTATAATTTATTTTGTCAATGTTTTGTCACGATACAATAGAAATGTACGATGAAGTCGATGAAGGACAAATTTACACCCTAAAATGCATAAACATGTATTCACAACCATAATACATGAATTTGAACGAATTGGAATTGAATTTTTAGAAAATTTTCATGCATTTCAGGGGTAAATTCATTCTTCATAGTTCCTTTTTTTTAGAACCATGATGTTTCAAATGTGAACATTAAAGTTAGCGCTGCCATTTTACTATATTTAAGGAATTGAATTTGTTTCTAAGAAAAGTTAACAAAATCCAAGAATGAACAATTCAGCTGGTACAATTTCTCGATTTTGATTAATGAAGTTTGCGGTGCCATTTTATTATAAGAATTTGATTTGCTTTAATAAAAATGTTACTATTCATGACTGAACAATTCATCTGACACATGATTTTTCGAGTTTGAATATTGATATTCCCTGTCATATTATTAGTGGACTTTAATTTTTTCAAAAAATCACTACAAAATTTAACAAAAAATAACTTGCTGACGGTCAGTTTTTTCCATTCCAAATTAATGTAGATATCTGCCCTGGAAAAAAATTTATGAACGTGCTTTTACTACGAATACCTAAACCGGGTGTCCCACAAAAATATTCCCGAATTTTTATTTGACTAAATTTCGCTTTATATTAACATACCTGAATTGCCTTTTTTCCACAATGTGGTCAATTTTGTTTCCTTTTCGGAAAATTTAAGTTATGGTAATCGTTTAATAACAATTTAACAGTGATCGATTTACTGAAAGAGGCAGAAAAATAAATTATTCAAGAGAAAAGTTTTAAAAACAACACTGGATCTTTATTTCTCAATACCTACTGTTAAAAATAATTTCACAATGATGTATCCTACGCACCACCAAGTATTTAAACCCTCTGTGAGATTATTTACTTCCTTATTTCATCATTTGAAGACACTTAAAATGCAGCTCACCAACTATCAAGGAATTTCCATCGTATTTGAATACGAAGCAATGGAAATCTATTAAAAAAGTTAAAAAGCATTTAATGTCACATTCCCGGCAAGGAACTTGCCATATAAGAAGACAGTGTTTCTCACTGCTAGAAAATTAAGGAAAAAATTAAATGCTCTTCTAACTTTTTCACTGCTTTTCTTTGCTTCATATTCCAATACGATGAAAATTCTTTGATCGTTAGTGAGCTGCATTTTAAGTGTCTTTAAATGATAAAATAAGTAAGTAAATAACCTCTCAGAGGGCTTAAAGACTTGGTGGTATGTAGGAGACATCATTTTGAAATAATTTTTAACAGTAGGCATTGAGAAATAAAGACGTTCAACAGTGTTGTTTTTAAAACTTTCCTTTGAACAATTAGTTTTTATACCTCTTCCAGTAAATCGATCACTGTTAAGTGGTTATTAAACGATTTTCGAAAAATTAAATTATTCGAAAAAGAAACTAAACATGCTACACTGTGAAGAAAAATACATTTCAAATGTGTTAATTTATTGCGGAGATATAATCAATCAAAAAGTCGGGGACATATTCATGGGACACCCGGTATAGCTTGTTATAAGTTATGCCATGGAGGGTTCATAGTCTTTGTTATTTTTTGAAAGCCTTATTTATAGTAGAATTTAATATTTTAATTTCTCATATTACAAGTCGATATGTACAAAGAAAATTGGAAATGTTTGAATAATAGAATTATTCACTGCATCTTAGCCTGGCTGTTGGCCTACTTTCTTCACTCTTGAAAAAATATCTCAATATGTATATAAAATATTGATCTAAATTTGGTCGACTGGTTTTAGAGTGGTCCTGGCTCGCTGGTAGACGGCTCCTAGTTTAAGTTTGGCCGAATACAGTATACAGTATCCAGTTTACTGTAGCTCCCATAGACGCCGCAGAATAAGCTCTGCTCCGGTCAGCTGACCCAATTATCAGCAGATCATAACTACCGGCTACTGACTCTGTGTGTAGCGCTTCCCTGTCGCCGCAGGTTTTACGTGGTTCCGCCGTTGGACTAATTTGCTCCGAACTTAAGGTTTGGGTTTGGACGCGTCTTCCCTGCAACGTTTTAAGGCGGACAGGCGACGGGAGGATGGGTGGCTAAGCTCACCGTTACCGCGCTGCTTCTTCGCTCCGCCTTCGCTCTTCTGGTTGTCTTGGGCTGGAGCTGGGAATCTCATGCATCGACGGACGTCAGGATGGTGCGATGCCGAAGCTGTGAGCCGTACACCAGCACGACTCCTGCAAGCTCGCCCTAACCATCTGTCGTCGGAGGAGCTCCCAACTCCATGGACATTCGAGGTTCGTCACTCTTAGGCTGGGCGCATGTCTGCTAGTGAGTTGATATCCATGGAGCCTTTAGACCAGTCGACCCCTACTTTTTCCTGGCGAATAGACTAAATTTCTATTAACTTACTTATTATTACAGTTCGGGCTTTCGCCCTATTATTACAGTTCGGGCTTTCGCCCTATTATTACTGTTCGGGCTTTCGCCCTATTATTACAGTTCGGGCTTTCGCCCTATTATTACAGTTTGGGCTTTCGCCCTATTATTACAGTTTGGGCTTTCGCCCTATTATTACAGTTTGGGCTTTCGCCCTATTATTACAGTTCGGGCTTTCGCCCTATTATTACAGTTCGGGCTTTCGCCCTATTATAACAGTTCGGGCTTTCGCCCTATTATTACAGTTCGGGCTTTCGCCCTATTATTACAGTTCGGGCTTTCGCCCTATTATTACAGTTCGGGCTTTCGCCCTATTATTACAGTTCGGGCTTTCGCCCTATTATTACAGTTCGGGCTTTCGCCCTATTATTACAGTTCGGGCTTTCGCCCTATTATTACAGTTCGGGCTTTCGCCCTATTATTACAGTTCGGGCTTTCGCCCTATTATTACAGTTCGGGCTTTCGCCCTATTATTACAGTTCGGGCTTTCGCCCTATTATTACAGTTCGGGCTTTCGCCCTATTATTACAGTTCGGGCTTTCGCCCTATTATTACAGTTCGGGCTTTCGCCCTATTATTACAGTTCGGGCTTTCGCCCTATTATTACAGTTCGGGCTTTCGCCCTATTATTACAGTTCGGGCTTTCGCCCTATTATTACAGTTCGGGCTTTCGCCCTATTATTACAGTTCGGGCTTTCGCCCTATTATTACAGTTCGGGCTTTCGCCCTATTATTACAGTTCGGGCTTTCGCCCTATTATTACAGTTCGGGCTTTCGCCCTATTATTACAGTTCGGGCTTTCGCCCTATTATTACAGTTCGGGCTTTCGCCCTATTATTACAGTTCGGGCTTTCGCCCTATTATTACAGTTCGGGCTTTCGCCCTATTATTACAGTTCGGGCTTTCGCCCTATTATTACAGTTCGGGCTTTCGCCCTATTATTACAGTTCGGGCTTTCGCCCTATTATTACAGTTCGGGCTGTCGCCCTATTATTACAGTTCGGGCTGTCGCCCTATTATTACAGTTCGGGCTTTCGCCCTATTATTACAGTTCGGGCTTTCGCCCTATTATTACAGTTCGGGCTTTCGCCCTATTATTACAGTTCGGGCTTTCGCCCTAGTATTACAGTTCGGGCTTTCGCCCTAGTATTACAGTTCGGGCTTTCGCCCTATTATTACAGTTCGGGCTTTCGCCCTATTATTACAGTTCGGGCTTTCGCCCTATTATTACAGTTCGGGCTTTCGCCCTATTATTACAGTTCGGGCTTTCGCCCTATTATTACAGTTCGGGCATACGCCCTATTATTACAGTTCGGGCTTTCGCCCTATTATTACAGTTCGGGCTTTCGCCCTATTATTACAGTTCGGGCTTTCGCCCTATTATTACAGTTCGGGCTTTCGCCCTATTATTACAGTTCGGGCTTTCGCCCTATTATTACAGTTCGGGCTTTCGCCCTATTATTACAGTTCGGGCTTTCGCCCTATTATTACAGTTCGGGCTTTCGCCCTTTTATTACAGTTCGGGCTTTCGCCCTATTATTACAGTTCGGGCTTTCGCCCTATTATTACAGTTCGGGCTTTCGCCCTATTATTACAGTTCGGGCTTTCGCCCTATTATTACAGTTCGGGCTTTCGCCCTATTATTACAGTTCGGGCTTTCGCCCTATTATTACCGTTCGGGCTTTCGCTCTATTATTACCGTTCGGGCTTTCGCCCTATTATTACCGTTCGGGCTTTCGCCCTATTATTACCGTTCGGGCTTTCGCCCTATTATTACCGTTCGGGCTTTCGCCCTATTATTACCGTTCGGGCTTTCGCCCTATTATTACCTTTCGGGCTTTCGCCCTATGACCAGGTTTCGTACCTATCAATATACTAAAGCAAACATATTTTTCATTTCGCCAGGTGACGTTAAACCGCAGTTGGTGGGAGAAGACTGCGCCGCTTTGGTCTTCTCCGCAATTCGTGGCTGCCTGGAGCATTTTCACCAACGTCAGCACCTAATCTCATTTCTGTCGAAAGAAGTGTAGTGCTGTTACCTAATTTTTATTAAATGCTCTCGGCCGCTCGATTTTATATTCCCCCCAATTGTTCATAGTTTTTCGAATGGTGGCCAGTATGGGGAACGGCTACACTCTAATTATTTTTCAGCTTTCAGGACCTCTCGCTTGAGAGTTGGCGGGGCGATGCAGTTGCCGGTGCTGTGTTCTCAAAAAAATAAATAAATAAATAAAATAAACTTATAACTTATAACTCTCTATTTCAAAATGACTGCAGAACTTTCAAGGACCCTGAAGAATCGAGGCTATGTTCGACAAAAGGTGTCCAAAATTTCTTCTAGAGTTTCCTCAGAGATTGATTCTCTGAGCCTAGAGCAGAGAAGGGTTCTTCTGGAGAGGTCAAAAGCTCTCCAGCTTGAACTAAGGTCCCTAGATCAAAATGTAATGTCTCTTCTTATCCAGAATAATTCATCCGAAGAGGAAGTAAACAAAAATTTGGAAGAGGAAGAGCAGTACGAGGAATTGCTGGTCGGGGACATTTTGAGGCTTCAAAACAGCTTGGAGCCGGTCGCGAGTCACACGGGGCCGACTTCTGGAACGGGCGGAGCTCAGCTACCCAGCTCCTCAGCAGCGACTCTCCCAAAGCTAAAGCTACCCGAGGTACCGTTACCAGTGTATTCTGACCCTAAAACAGATGATCTCGAAAAGTTCTTTTATAACTTTGAATCTATACTAGATAAGCATTCATTATCTAGTTACGAAAAGTTTATCTACTTGGGTAGACAGTTTCGGGGTTCTCCCAAATTACTAATTGATTCGCTTGATGTCAAAGACCAGTCTTACGAGACGGCGAAGTCCTTACTACAGCAAGCATTTGCTTCTGTAGAAATTCAGAAACACGATGTATTAAAAAGACTAGCTGGGCTTCATTTACCAGTAGGCGCCGATCCGTACCCCTTTGTTGGTGAAATGAGATCTATTCTGGCGTCATTTGACAACTTAAAAATAAATTCTGAAGATGTGCTCCAGTTTTTCATATGGAATGCCATGAATGCGCAACTTCAAACTCAACTGATCCAAATTACTAATCAAAATTTACTAGCTCTTGGTGAAATCACTAAGAATATCTTTGACGCGGTTAATAGGTTGCCGGCTGTTAAACCAAAGACATATTCCAAAGAAAGATTCATTTCCAAGGAAAAAGAGTATGGTCCCTCATACGGGAATAATAAGCTTGGCACCGCTGGCTTAGCGGTAAAAGTGCAAACTAAACCTTTGCCGCCCTGCTTTCTTTGTGAGAGTGAAAAGAGGGACGCCAATCATAATTTAAGAACCTGTCCTGTCTTTGACTCTCCAAAGAAAAAATTTGACAAAATTAAAAGCCTCAATGCCTGCACAAAGTGTTCTTTCCGAAATCATAAATCCGCAAAATGTAGGTTTAATTTCTCTTCGAAGTGCCGTCATTGTAATGGTGCCCATTTAACTTATTTATGCCTTCAATCTACAGGTAAAATTGCAAACAAATCCGATAACCAAACTTTATTAACGAATACCAGTGCTTCCTTAGTGCAGACAGTTTTCACCAACACGGTGGATGAAACGATAGTTTTGCCTACGTTCACATGTCCTCTTAACTCAACAGGTAACTTAAAGATCAGAGGTTTGAAAGACGGTGGATGCCAGAGAAACTTTATTTCCAGTAAATTTGTAAAAAATCATAAATTAACTATCTTACAGGAGGATGTGCCTCTGATTATCCACGGCTTCAACGCAAGCAGAGAGTTGAAAACTTCAATTGCAGAGGTACCGTTGTCTATCAACAATAAAATCGTAAGATTAAAAGCCATCTGTGTTCCAGAAATAAATATAAAACTAAATGTACAAAACTTGCATAAAATTGCGCAGACTTTCGTCGAAAAGGGCTATCATCTTGCCGATGAGCGCCTGATAGACTCAACGAAGTCTATAACTGAGTTGGACTTGGTTCTGGGGGCTGATGTTGATCCTTACTTGGATATAGCCTACCATAAGTTTGGACAGAATGAGTTTTCAACTTACATTGATACGTCCATGGGTGTAATGTTGTCCGGGGATGTAAATCGAATGCTCTTGAATGCCAGACACTTGCCTTTTGCCCAGAGTACCATTCAGCATGTAACTCGGGGTGCAGAGTCGCCGACGAGCACTGGGGAACATGCCGCTGCGTTGGAACCAGTCACCGAAAACTCCTCCAACGTGACTACGTCCCTTCACTCCCATACCTCTGAAGTAAGTTCAGAAGTAGAGTCTCCTCTTCATACCTGTGATGCGGCAGATGGTAATGTTGATGCTGATACTTCAGCCTTTGGTCGTTATAACCATTCAGTTGTTGTTCAGGATGAGAGGGGTGATCTGCTGGAGTCCGCTCTTGAAAGGGCATCAGAAGAAGTTTTGGAAAGGGTGTACTCTCGGGCTCTTGATCTGCATGATTCTGAAATGGAAGAGCACGAAAGTGAGACCAATTTGAAACTGATAGATTACGTGATTGAGAACTCGTCTAGAGATGACGAAGGTAGGCTAATAATGCCCCTTACCTGGAATAATAAAAATTCTCACAATTTATCACAAAACTTTAACCTGTCTAAAATGATTTTGAATTCAAATCTGAAAAAGCTACAAAAATGCCCTACTAAACTTAAATTGTACGACGATGTTTTCAAGGAACAAGAACGGGCAGGGATAATCGAGAAAATTGATAATCTAAATTCCTTTCTGGAAGAGCATCCCGAGTGCAGTTTTTTGGCGCATAAGGGGGTGTTTAAGATGAGCCGTGAAACTACTAAATGCCGAGTAGTCTATCTTTCCAACCTAAAGGAGGCTGGTGACGAGGCTACGGTTAGCCATAACCAAGCCATGTTACCAGGCCCGACTCTGAACCCTAAGCTGTCAGTAGCCATAATTTTGCTGCGATTCGATCAATATCTTCTTACCTTTGACCTAGAGAAGGCATTCTTAAACATAGCTCTAACGGAGGTTGATCAGAATAGGTTAATGTGCTTATGGTTCAATAAAATCAGTAAGGGAGACTTTTCTATTCGTGCATATCGAAACAAGAGGCTATCGTTTGGCCTCCGATGTAGTCCCTTTGTCCTGATGATGGCCTTGTATCTGATCTTGGTTCGTGAAGAAAGTGACCCTGAGTTTTCAGAATTTAAACGTTCAGTGTATAATTTAATGTACATGGACAATGGGGCCTATTCATGTAATGACGATAGCTTTCTTGTTAAAGCTTATAGAAAGTTAAAAGAAATTTTCAGGAACTATGGGTTCCGATTGCAACAGCTCTGCTTAAATTCCGCAGAGTTCCAAAGTTACGCTGACTCAGAAGCTGCTACAAAAACAGCCGATGAAGTAAAATTGCTGGGCATGGTATGGAGTAGGAAGGAAGATTCAATCTCTCCTAGTTCAGTAAGCTTAAATTCTGCTTCAAATACCAAACGCTCTATCCTCTCGTCCTTAAATTCAATATACGATATCTTGGGAGTGTACTTACCTCTGTTAAACAGAGCCAAACTCTTCGTCCAAATGCTGCAGACCCAAACGTCTCTCGACTGGGATGATCCTGTCCCGTCAAATCTGCAAAGAGAATGGGTCAATATATGCAAGCAGTTCAACAGTCATGAAACTGTAAAATTACCAAGATGTGTAGGAAAGAGAAAGGACGAGTATGCTCTCGTAGCATTTACGGACGCCTCGAAGTCTGTGTACGGCACAGTAGTGTACATCCACAATTTAACTACTGCGTCCGAAAACTTCCTACTAGCTAAAAATAGAGTAGTAGGTAAAAGTTTGGCTTCAAAGACCATTCCCATGTTGGAAATGCAAGCCATTTGCATGGGTGTCGACACTTTGATTGACCTGGTACTCGAACTCGCTGGAGTCTCAATGATGGAGCCAATAAAAATAACGAAGCTGCTACTTTTCACCGATAGCTTGGTTTGTTTACAGTGGCTCAGTTCCTTTGCCTCAAGGTACAATAAAATTGAGAAGAAATCTGTCTTCATTCAAAACAGGCTTAGAGCTGTGGACGAGCGTTGCAGGAAATTTCCGGTCAATTTCAGGCATACTGAAGGAAATAAAAACCCTGCTGACTATGTAACTAGGAAAGTTAGCTATAAACAACTGAAAGAGAGTAATTTTTACACTGGTACTGGCAAGCTAACCGAGTCACCTGATGAGCTCGTGGTTACCATTCCTAATCCTTCGTCTAAAAACGTAGACGAGGTACACAGCGGCACTTCTACCTGTACTGCTGGTTGCGAGACTGTTCGCTGTGACGAACCTAATCCTGAACCCCTTGTACCAGTCAAAAAATTTTCTTCTTTCCGAAAGCTAACAATGGTTGTAGCTTATGTTCTCTTCTTTGTATCTCTGTTGAAATGTTCCCTGAGCAAACAGTTGAAAAGTACGAAAGAAATCTCTTTAACCGTGGTAGATTTTTATCAGGATGCAATTAAAAATATAATCCTCACTGAACAAAGAAAATATTTCCCTGAAGTATTCTCCTTCCTGGAGCGGAAGGTTTCGGTGAATCCTCCCGCTCTGTTGACGAAGCTGAATCTCGTAAAAAATACTTCGGGATTGTTGGGTGTTAAAAGTAAGTTAAACGATAATTACGAGTTTCCTATCCTCTTGCCTAAAGAGAGTGATTTGACGAAATTGATCATTATGGATGTTCACGCCCAGCTGTCTCACACAGGAATTTATTCCGTGATAAAAGAACTTCGACGAAAATATTGAATCCCTTGCGCGTTTTCAACCGTTCGAAGCGTCTTAAAAACTTGCTTTGCCTGCAAAAAAGTGAATAACAGAACTATAAAGCTCAATCAAAACAGTTATAGAGATTTCAGAGTTGATCCGCCGAAGTCGGTGTTTTCTTCAATTTTCCTTGACCACATGGGACCTTGGACTATTAAGTTAGGTAACCAAACTCGAAAAGTTTGGGTGCTGATAATCACCTGCCTCTGGAGTCGAGCGGTAAATCTAAAAATTCGTATGAAAGCCGATGTACCAGAATTCTTGCGAGCACTGCAGCTCCATATATACGAGCATGGTATGTTCAAACGTTGTTTTTCCGATTTGGGTAGTCAGATCGTGGCCGGTACTAACATTGTAAAAACATTCTTAGATGATTTTGAAACCAAAAGATTTCTAAAGACCTACAATATACAATCGTTGGATTTCCAGACTTACCCTAAAGGTAACAGTGCTCTTGGCTCGTTAGTTGAAACTCTGGTTAAACAAGCTAAGAAAATGATATACCATAGCTTAAGACATTCTGTACTGGACTTTTTTGAATTTCAGTTTGTTATAGCAAAAACGACTCACCTCATTAACAGGCGTCCCGTGGCCTTCTCGGAGACCTTGCGCGATTCTTCTCCGGACGCCCCATCTGCGATTACTCCGGAGATGCTTATCAGAGGAAGAGAATTAGCATCTCTCACAATTTGCCCTTTCTTTCAGATCGGGGAAGCTGATGACGATCCGGACTTTGGCGCTCCGGTGTTCGTGAGGAGTGCTTACTCGAAGTTGAGGGGAGTTCTGGGGAGATTGACGGAATGGTACCACGATGAGCTTTTTGTTACATTAATAAAGCAGGCAACTGATCGACCTGGTAGATACCAAAACGTCTTGCATCATCCTTTGCAGGTCGGCGACGTAGTTCTGTTGAAAGAACCGCACTTAAAGCAAACTTCTTATCCTCTATGAATAGTCCGGTCGGTGCAGCAGAACTCAATGGGTGAGGTGACGGCTGCGAGAGTTTTCAAAGGCGGAACTCGCGAGGTGGTGTACAGGCACGTCTCATCTATTATCCCTTTGATTCCTTCGTCTCGAGGTACAAAATTACCGGAGGACGATGTGCGGAGCAAAGTTCCTGTTTCCGGTCAGGTTGAGGACGATGTAGTTGTAGATTCGAACTCCTCTTCGTTTACTGGCCGTGTCCCAAGAGCTGCTAGCCTTCGCTGCACGGAACGTTGGCAAAGTCTGATTGCAGACGGCCAAATTTAGGTTAAGGCTTAGGTTAAGCGTTTCGTTTGTCAACTGAGTTATTTGTGAGTAAACTTAAATTTAGACTTTAATCTCTCATCTAGATTTAAGTTCGTGCTTTTCAGTTTAGGAAAAGCAATTCTCTCGTGTTACGCGGTTCGTTTGACGTTGAATTATTGGAAGTTAACTTAAATTTAGACATCATTCTCAAATCTAGATTTAAGTTCTCTTGGTTTTCAGTTTAGGAAAACCAATTCTCGCGCCGGGAGTATATAAAATATTGATCTAAATTTGGTCGACTGGTTTTAGAGTGGTCCTGGCTCGCTGGTAGACGGCTCCTAGTTTAAGTTTGGGCGAATACAGTATACAGTATCCAGTTTACTGTAGCTCCCATAGACGCTGCAGAATAAGCTCTGCTCCGGTCAGCTGACCCAATTATCAGCAGATCATAATGTTCCAGCCCTTTTCTATAACAGGCCGTAACCAAACGCGGATGAGGTTCGGGAGTGAAATAGTTGCAGCAACGTAGTACTCTTTATTGTTACTTCAGGATTGACACAGGTTTCGTAATTGGTAGGAAGTCTTTAGATTGGAAGGTAATCTCGTAACTCTGTAGCGCATCTGTGATCTCTGCAGATGTTTTCTCGGCAGCCGAGTTTCAGCTACTGACAGCGATGCTTCTGTTTGTAGAAGCGACCTCTACGGCAGCGCACCACCAATGAACGCCGACGTCTCTCGCCGATCCTATTTATATGCCTGCGGGCGCACATCTAGGACCCCCCACGCACAAAAATTTTTTTATTACAATAAAAATATTTTTAAAACGTCAATCAATCTCATTGATTATCCTTGACGATCAATAATTCTGATGACAAAATTGTTACCGAATTATGAACAGAGGTAGACAGGTATGGCCTTGGCTGTCATCATAAACAAATTTCAACGGTAATCCTACATCTTGTTAAACAATTGTTAGTGTCTATATTATATATTAGTGTCAATTCAATACCAGATTTATTATCTATAATCAGCCAAATAATCATTCTACGCACTTAGCTCAAGCAATTTGTTCATTTATTATAGAGTTATTTACCAATTGATTCTTAGAATTCGTGGGTACTCCAGATATTTCGGATACAAAAGATACACCGCACAATTTATTTAACATATCAGAATATCAAAATCAAACATCAAAACGCGTACTGAATAAATCCATTCGTGGCAAAACAACCGCCAGTAACAGTAAAAACAAACGCGTCAAGTTAAATTCAACAAAAACCATCGCAAAGAAAAACGCATCGTTGAAACAACAACTGAAAAGTTTTTAATCAAACACAAATAAGAAATAGGGCACGCAGATACCTCGACAAATAAAAAATCATTCTCGCCATAAAATTTAAATAAATCAATACATTCGTTAAGGATAATAATAACACGCATGAAATTAAATACACAATGCCGTTAAAATTTTAAGTGAACAACGTATTCGCATAAATTGAGTTATCGATAAACCAAAATGAAACAAATCGTAATTATATACCTGAACGTTGCATCGACTCGAGCATCTTCGCGAACATCGTTAAAATGAAATACGTAAAACACAAGCTTGGAAATACCAACTTAATATTAATTCATGAGTAAATATAAAAACATACGCTTACATCGCTGGTGAAAGATTAACACCGAGCGAAACACGAGTTCTTCGGCAAGGCAATTTCGGAAAATTTTATAAGAATCAAAACTATTGCCTCGTAGGTAATGAAAAATGATACAGAAAAGTTGAGTTGATATTAAATAAAGCATCATTAAAGTTTTCACCAAAAAGAAACATTCAAAATATCTTCTGCGTTACCGTAGACTTGAAAATAGAAGTTAGTGTTATAGCCAAACATCGCACAAATTAGAACAGAACCTTTCCACTATTAGTTAAAACAATAATCGAAATAAACAGAGTACCGTTGACTCGTAAAACTTAATTCTATCGGTAACATAATGGTATAGCACGTGGATTAAGATATAAGATAACACGTAACAAAATCGAACACACGCTAGTTTAAGACATCAAGTATGAATATGAAAATCGGGTTTCCAAATTATCGTAATGTAATCGTAACAAAATGTAAACAAAGTCATAATTTTTGAATGACTGAATTTATAATTACCTACTTTCAAGTTTCAAAATTTATTAAACCACGTTTTCAACATTACGAACATGGTAAAGTAACACTGTAAAGTATTAAAACCACATTAAATCTTCAAGGTAAGTTACTCTTTTCAAATCACTGCGCGCGAAGATGAATTTCAGTAAACTCTTGACTGCGCGCGAAGGTAAATTTCAGTAGTCTCTTTGCTGCGTGCAAAGCTCTGCTGCCGCCAAGGCCATCGATGTTTGTTGACAAGCGCTCTGGCACCTGGCTGTCGTACACCAACGCGATGCCATGTACATGTACCATGTTACCGTGTTACAGATGTTGTGTTACCGCTCGCACCAGTGCGAACTGAAATTGGAGAAAACACGAAGATTAGCATGGCTAAAACGCAGAATTTAGTACATCAATGCTTGAATAAAGTAAAATGAGAAACACCTTTAGTGTCACAGAGATCCATTACCGAGTCTTACTATATATTTAGTTAATGACGGGTAAACTTCCTTAATAAATCAATAATTTTAATGACAAACAAAAAGTAGCTTCCTCATTACCATCCAAGAATTTTCCCGTAACACAAATGCTAACTAATAAAAACGACTAAATTTCGCATTTACATTTAATCTTCGTTGCAGACATTCAAATTTCTCATTAAGACACATTCTCATTAAGTCACATTCTCATTAAGACACTCTCATTCCAACTACACTGCCTAGCATTGTTGCCAAACAATCTGCGGCAGACTCGAGGCAGTTCTCGAGGTTGCACACTCGCACTCTCGTTTCGAAATCTCCACGATTACAGCTCAGTTTATCAACTTTAGCTGACGGCTTGATGAACACACTCTGATGTCGCAACGATAGTATGACAACATCCTCAGCTCATCATCTCGGCACAAGGTGTTTGCTCAACAGAATATTTCTTAACGCAAGACATACATAAATCTTGAAAGAACTCATAGAATGCTCTTACAAGCTAGAACTCATAGAACGCATATATGGAATTCAAAACTAAAAACTGTTAATTAACCGTTTCCAACGTGAGCAATACTGGGGCATTTTCAGCCTCGATGCACAATGAAAAAATAAATTTCTGCAAGATCATCAATGTTTCTTGCAACGACAGATCATAATCAATAATCACGTACTGCTTTTGCACAAGAAAATTACGTATTATTATACTGTACTTGTTGAACTGTTACACTGTGAACGGTTACTTTACGTTTCACTTATCGCGTTACGTTAATGCCTCAATCAAAAAGGTTAAATACTAAAGCATATACGAGGTTAACATGAAGCATAAGCAAATACAACAAAAAGAATGATTGAACACGTAAGGACATACTTTTACAGTACGTACACAAAAAGTTGTCAATGCAAAATTCCATATTGACGCTAAATACTCTAAATTTTAATCGTTCAATCAATTGTAAATTATCCCGTAGAAACCTTGGGAGACTTGACGATAAATTTTACATTCTTTTGCGTTTGATTAATTTCAAATTACACAACATAAAACTATACTGAGTATGAAATTCGGGTAGGCTTGCAAAAATGACTGTTATGACGCACTAGATCGTTTCAACGTGCTCAAAAATTATTAACTGAAGGATTATTAAATGAAGCCTCTCTCATTGACAATTGACTATGAAGTAATTTAATTTTTACTCTCACACTGAATTAGTGTGGACTCTCACGTCCAAAACACATCTAATTCATGACTATCCACCAGTCACACCAGTCACTAAAAAATGTTTTAACAACATTAACAACATTAATGACATTTGTGGCAATTTACCATAATCTTTAATGGTCACTATCATAACTAGTTACCTAGTCATATACTGTTTTACAGTATTACTACCTTCACAGTATTACCAACATTACTGCCTCGTGCCAATACTAACGCGTACGAAACGCTGAGCACAGCTCTCGGCCTTGCGCCGGCGTACAAAAAAAAACATCTGCCTCTGCATCAAGCAAAAAAAACATCACACTCACTCGTGTGCGCTGCAGTGCAGCTGTACTGGTAACTTTACTCGATACTCTTTACCAGTGACACTTGATACTCGATACTTGTTACTCTTTAACTTATTACCAGACAACCACGTGTGGTTAATTAACGGGCATCTATCGCCTCTCATTATTACTCGCCAGCACAATGACAACCGTAATCTACAATGCTAAACTCTGACCATCGTGGTATCACTGACATTAATTCCAAGTTCGTGTTAATTAATTCGTAATTCGCTTCTCTAAAGCTTACTCACTTAATTGTCTGCGCGAATTCATTTCTACTTCAATCCTTTGACCTCGCTGATAGAATTACCTGGTACTAATTTGCCTTTTCCCAGATAATCCCACAGCATTTCTGTCTCGGGGTTTTTCGCTGTCCCACAGCATTTATCGCTAGGCTATCTAGTTGCCTTCCGCCATTTTCTAGGCTCTCTATACCGTAGCAAATATTACTCTTTACGCCTCCTCTGGGCAACCACGTCTGTCATCAGACACTCTGCATTATTTACGGTATTCAAAATTACTTCATTCTTACTTTAACCGTACTATCCGTGCACATCAGGTATCATCAGAATATCATCATTATTTAATTTCCGCCGACCACGGCTATTTCTTTGGAATCAAAAACGTACTCTTTGTCGACAACTCATGTGATCCTGGCAGATTTACTATTAGTGTCTTTCTTCTCGACATCTAAATGACTGTCCTGAACAACACTCGTTGCCTGCACAAAAGTACTTAATCCTTGTTTTAATTCTCCTTGTACATCTGACAAGTAAACTTCGGATTCAACATGATCCTTTTCCACTTTTTCTAAGGTACTTAATCAATCGCTCTGTCGGAGCTATTAATTAATAACAACGGAATCTTTCTCCTATTGTTAACTCTTCAATTGCTTCAGAGGCACAAATGCCTTCTTTCAAAGTTGCTTTCTTTATTATGTATTCTCCATTTTTACACTTTCCAACATGTCCAACATGTTTCAAAATTACATTAGGAGCAATTTCAATTTTTTGAGTATGCACTCTCAACGGCATTGGCCTTGTGAGGGAATTGGTAACTGCAACTGCGCCTCGAACAGGCTGATTTTCTCTCTTACCATCCCTTTTTACTTCCTCGCCTACTCTCGCGGCATTACACGTCCTCATAATTTCTTTCTTCTCTCTTAGCTTATCTAGGACTTTTTTCTTAGCTCTGGACGTAATCGTGTCTGCCATGAGACACTCAGTATTCTCTATTAAATACTTCAGACATGTTTAACACATCAACTCTCTCGACATTTTTAACGAGGGAATCTTCAGCACCAGAATTCTCCTCGGGTTCACAGGGGTTTGCCGCCGTAGAGTCATACTTAGTTATTGTAGTTTCAGTTTTTCCATCGGCGTTATTTCTATCATTTCTATCGAAAATGAAATCTTCTCCGCTGCTTATTCTTAAAAATCATTTCCACTGTTAGTTTGGTAAGTTTCTACCTGGCCTTTTTCTGACATACGAGTTTTATACTGTCCTCGCGCACGGACACGATTCGGCCTGCCTGGTCTGTTTAAATAGTCTCTTCTGGACCTACAATCTCTTGCGTAGTGTCCTAACTTATTACAACGGAAACAAGCCCCGCTACTCCGCGACTGCTCGGCGGCCGTCTGCCCTAGACTTGGTTTGTACCAATCAGTCGGTTTCTCTACCGACGCACCTTGTCGTTGGCAGACGCACGCATTTCTGTTGCAATACGAGCAACGCCTAGCTTCGGCGGCTGTTTCCAATGCTTGAACTTCGAGAGTTCCTAACAAAAATAATCCTATATTCATAAAACTCCAATTTCCTCTTTAAAAAGCAAAATGTTCTACACACATTTAAAGAAAATACCCTTCATACAATAAAATGATACTCACATTTTCAATGGCTTAAATCAGGCTATTACTGCACCACAAAAGACCTAGTCAAACTGCTTGACTGCTACTGTTACTCTGCTACCGTTACTGACTGTTGCGTGACTGTTACTCTCAGCGGCAGACTGCTCCAGCTTACTTTTATACGCTAGAGCACAATGGCCCTTGAACAATAGCAACAACTTCCTTTAATTGTTATGGAGAACAATGGACTACCTCTCCGCACAGCGTTTCCGCGAAGACGCTCGCTCTCTCACTACAGGGAATCTTGCTCACTGCGCTTTCGCAATGCCTGCCTACACCGCTCGCTCTGCGCTCCTTCCGGGAATCAACTTGCCTCCGCACTCCCAGGGAACAGCGTGCTGCAATGCCTACTGCTTGCTGCCTAGTGCTACTGCTTACTACTTACTACTTACTGCTTGCTGCTTACTCATTAATTTTATAATGATCATTAATTTGAGCTCATGTTTATTTAATTAGCAAGCAAACATTATCGGCGTATACTCAGCTTGCTATTTGGCGATGTGCAGCTCTCGTCGATCTTCTCGCAGATCTCGTCGATCTTCTCGTAGATCTCGTCGATCTCTTCTCGTTGCAGATGACGATGGGTAGATGCGTAGATCTTCGATTTTATCTCCCTCGAAGTGTTTCTTTCTCGAAGAGTTTCTTGGAAAGGACTTCGATTTTCTGCGCTGACGTCTTTCTTCCTTTTCTCGATGCTCTGAAGTAATGTGATGACTGTGCGACGTTACGTTACTCCAAACAGGGTGACACTCCTCACATTTAAAATCACGGATCATCAGAACCGAAGATCAATTCTTGCTATCTTTCTTCTTCAATGGGCAATGTGGATATCTTTGATGTGGTATCCCCATACATGGGTCACCAAAATGTTCCAGCCCTTTTCTATAACAGGCCGTAACCAAACGCGGATGAGGTTCGGGAGTGAAATAGTTGCAGCAACGTAGTACTCTTTATTGTTACTTCAGGATTGACACAGGTTTCGTAATTGGTAGGAAGTCTTTAGATTGGAAGGTAATCTCGTAACTCTGTAGCGCATCTGTGATCTCTGCAGATGTTTTCTCGGCAGCCGAGTTTCAGCTACTGACAGCGATGCTTCTGTTTGTAGAAGCGACCTCTACGGCAGCGCACCACCAATGAACGCCGACGTCTCTCGCCGATCCTATTTATATGCCTGCGGGCGCACAATAACTACCGGCTACTGACTCTGTGTGTAGCGCTTCCCTGTCGCCGCAGGTTTTACGTGGTTCCGCCGTTGGACTAATTTGCTCCGAACTTAAGGTTTGGGTTTGGACGCGTCTTCCCTGCAACGTTTTAAGGCGGACAGGCGACGGGAGTATGGGTGGCTAAGCTCACCGTTACCGCGCTGCTTCTTCGCTCCGCCTTCGCTCTTCTGGTTGTCTTGGGCTGGAGCTGGGAATCTCATGCATCGACGGACGTCAGGATGGTGCGACGCCGAAGCTGTGAGCCGTACACCAGCACGACTCCTGCAAGCTCGCCCTAACCATCTGTCGTCGGAGGAGCTCCCAACTCCATGGACATTCGAGGTTCATCACTCTTAGGCTGGGCGCATGTCTGCTAGTGAGTTGATATCCATGGAGCCTTTAGACCAGTCGACCCCTACTTTTTCCTGGCGAATAGACTAAATTTCTATTAACTTACTTATTATTACAGTTCGGGCTTTCGCCCTATTATTACAGTTCGGGCTTTCGCCCTATTATTACAGTTCGGGCTTTCGCCCTATTATTACAGTTCGGGCTTTCGCCCTATTATTACAGTTCGGGCTTTCGCCCTATTATTACAGTTCGGGCTTTCGCCCTATTATTACAGTTCGGGCTTTCGCCCTATTATTACAGTTCGGGCTTTCGCCCTATTATTACAGTTCGGGCTTTCGCCCTATTATTACAGTTCGGGCTTTCGCCCTATTATTACAGTTCGGGCTTTCGCCCTATTATTACAGTTCGGGCTTTCGCCCTATTATTACAGTTCGGGCTTTCGCCCTATTATTACAGTTCGGGCTTTCGCCCTATTATTACAGTTCGGGCTTTCGCCCTATTATTACAGTTCGGGCTTTCGCCCTATTATTACAGTTCGGGCTTTCGCCCTATTATTACAGTTCGGGCTTTCGCCCTATTATTACAGTTCGGGCTTTCGCCCTATTATTACAGTTCGGGCTTTCGCCCTATTATTACAGTTCGGGCTTTCGCCCTATTATTACAGTTCGGGCTTTCGCCCTATTATTACAGTTCGGGCTTTCGCCCTATTATTACAGTTCGGGCTTTCGCCCTATTATTACAGTTCGGGCTTTCGCCCTATTATTACAGTTCGGGCTTTCGCCCTATTATTACAGTACGGGCTTTCGCCCTATTATTACAGTACGGGCTTTCGCCCTATTATTACAGTACGGGCTTTCGCCCTATTATTACAGTACGGGCTTTCGCCCTATTATTACAGTACGGGCTTTCGCCCTATTATTACAGTACGGGCTTTCGCCCTATTATTACAGTACGGGCTTTCGCCCTATTATTACAGTACGGGCTTTCGCCCTATTATTACAGTACGGGCTTTCGCCCTATTATTACAGTACGGGCTTTCGCCCTATTATTACAGTACGGGCTTTCGCCCTATTATTACAGTACGGGCTTTCGCCCTATTATTACAGTACGGGCTTTCGCCCTATTATTACCGTTTGGGCTTTCGCCCTATTATTACCGTTCGGGCTTTCGCCCTATTATTACCGTTCGGGCTTTCGCCCTATTATTACCGTTCGGGCTTTCGCCCTATTATTACCGTTCGGGCTTTCGCCCTATTATTACCGTTCGGGCTTTCGCCCTATTATTACCTCTCGGGCTTTCGCCCTATGACCAGGTTTCGTACCTATCAATATACTAAAGCAAACATATTTTTCATTTCGCCAGGTGACGTTAAACGGCAGTTGGTGGGAGAAGACTGCGCCGCTTTGGTCTTCTCCGCAATTCGTGGCTGCCTGGAGCATTTTCACCAACGTCAGCACCTAATCTCATTTCTGTCGAAAGAAGTGTAGTGCTGTTACCTAATTTTCATTAAATGCTCTCGGCCGCTCGATTTTATATTCCCCCCAATTGTTCATAGTTTTTCGAAATATGCAAGTTGCTCTGAGATCATCGGTTGATGTTTCATTCACAATGCATGTGCGCCTTTATGAATTACCAGCCTTGTGACATAAATATGAGTATAATACTCGTATATGTCACTAAAACACGCCACAAAGAGTGGTGGAGGCTGCCATGAAACCCTATGAATACTGAGATGCCATTCCTTTCGCCACTAATTAATTTCTGTACAGTTCTGATAAATTACTGCAAAGCAAGTCGCGAAACATTTGCATGAGTGTTCATAAAATAACCATAAATGGAATCAGGGATTAGTGTGGGATGAGAATGGCATTTTGGGGAACGTGTTCTACACGTTTGATTGCTAACAGGTAATCTCCTACAAGACATGACAATGCAGCGGCACCGTCACAACGAAGCGATCAACTAACTTTGATAACACATGGAAATGGTGTATTATACACATCAGTAGAATTCATGGTAAGTCTGCTTGATTCATAGATGGAACCCATGCGTAATTCCCACATGGATCTTAGCTGGCAGAAGCGAGGGATAACCACGAGGCATGTGGTTTCCAACATCCCCGACACGTGTCCTAACCATGTGGGTACCAGGTGGGGCCACTTTCCAAAAGTCCATGTGGTTTCCACATAGCATGGGCAGATAGAATACATATGTGAAACATCTACAATCCATGTCGTAACCATGTGGTTTCCATGTAGAACCCACTTCCTCGACACGTGTTCTAACCATGTGGGTACCAGGTGGGGCCACTTTCCAAAAGTCCATGTGGTTTCCACATAGCATAGGCAGACAGAACCCATATGGCAAACATGGACAATCCATGTCATAACCATGTGGCTTCCACGTGACCTTGTATGTAGGGAAATGGTGATTTAGAGGATGAAAGGAAGCTGAGAGCTAGGAAAATGAAAATGATGCACGGAGTGAAGGTGCAGTGAATGTTGAGGCAAATGATGGTGCAAGGAGTGTGAATGCAGTAAAGGATAGGGCACATGTGACAGATAAGAGTAGAAAGATGAATGAGCATGATGAAAGAAGTACAAATGAAAAAAGAGTGAATGAGCAACCTATTGAGATACCACATGAGGTGCAGGTGCCTGTAGTGGAAGTGAATGAAAGGAAGATGAATGGAAAGAATGATCTGAGTGAAAGAATTGAACGAAAGAATATCATGAAAGGGAGAGTGAGACCTATGATTTGTAATATAGCGAGTAGTGTAAGTTCTAGTTAGAGAGACCATAAGTTGGCAACGCTCGAGAGAGCAACACTCGAAAGTCAGTCTGCTATTGGCCTCGGGTTCACCAACAAGTACATGTTGACCGAGTGTGTATATAATTACCTACTGTGGTTGGTATCTAACTTCTTAAGTTCTAAACTAATGTACAAATTCTATTCTATTCTATTCTATATATTTCCGTCTATCTCCGCTCTAATCTCACTAGCCACAGTACCGCCAATTGAGTATAAAGCTAAGATACCCACGAGGTGAGTGAACTATTTACCTAACTTGCTGTGTCATAGCATTGTCTATTTTGTTCAGTACTATAACTATGTTGTGTCTACGTGGAACCTATGCTGTGCTCTAGTGTAGGGCTATCCACTTCATAATACTGGCGACGAGGATTTTTTTTGTAGAACTATTGGGATAGGCTAGACTAATGAAGGAACTCAGAATTTATATTATTATTCAGTGACTAGAGTATTGATGCTGTAAATTTCTGATTTTTTTTAACAAGGTGTATTATTACAGTCTCTTGAATTGGCTACTCTTGCAACTGATATTGTTGCTACTACTATTTCAGGTAGATATCTGACAATTAGCTGTAAAGCTGGGTAAAATGCCAATGCTAGGCTCAGTGGGAGAATTCAATCCTTTAGAGGAAGAATTCCCATAATATGAAGTCAGGCTAAACTGCTTCCTGAGTATTAATAAAGTGGAAGATTCAAATAAAGCTAAAACATTTATTGCTCTGGTGGGTCCTAAAATTGTTAGTTTAGCAAAGGACCTACTCTCACCTAAAAGACTTTTAGATGCTACCTATGAGGAGATCATGGAAGCGTTAAGACGGCATTTTAAGCCGACACGCAACCAGATCTTTGAAAGGTTTAGGTTCCATAAGCGGAACCAGAAACAAGGGGAGAGTATTGCTGATTTTTTGGCTAGCTTAAAGGCCCTTTCAGACACCTGTAATTTCAAACAGGAAGTTCTGAAAGAAACACTGCTAGATAGGTTCATACTGGGTGTGGCCAGTAATGATGTTCAAAATTGTTTGCTTAATGAAGCTGACCTCACATGGAAAAAAGCCGTGGATCTGGCAACTGCCAAAGAAACTCAACTGAGGGAGACGGTTGTGTTAAGGCAACCTAATTCCATACTAAATGTGGGCCAGCATAGAGTAAAGCAAACTGCTATAAAGCCTCAGGGCAAAACTCAGGCTCAAGCTAGCCCCAAATCAGCATGCAGCGGCTGTGGTAATCTGCACTGGCGTAGAGATTGCCCCTATAAAGACAGTGTTTGTCATGGTTGTGGCCAAAAAGGTCATCCTAAGAAATGTTGCTTTAAAGAGAAAAATCAAAATTCTGCTAAAGGCAACAAAAATAATTTTGTGCATGCTATGCATGAGAAAAGGGGGAGGGAACAAACAAACAAAACAAAACCGTTTATTTCCAAGTTGTCACATGAGATACATATGCCAACATATTGGCTTTTAAAAGTTCCTTAATATAAGACGTCCTAAAACAAAAGATCCATACGAGGAGTATTAATTGACAAACCATCCGAGGTGTAAAAATAGATAAGCCATACGAGGCATAATAATCGACAAACTATATGAGGTGTGCTAATAGATAAACTATCAGAGGTGTACAAATAGATAGATCATACGAGGCATATTAATAGACATAATATACGAGGCGTACTATAATAGACAAACCACACGTGGTGTGCTAATAGTCTAACAAAGTTCCATACGAGGAATACTAATTGACAAACCATACGAGGTGTACAAATAGATAAGCCGTACGAGGCATAATAATAGACAAACTATACGAGATGTAATATTAGACAATACTATCATAGGTGTACAGATAGATAGACCATACGAGGCATATTAATAGAAAAAAAACGAGGCGTACTAATAGACAAACCATACGGGTCGTGCTAATAGTTTAACTCTGTCAAGGGTAGTTGAATGAGAAATGAGAAATATTATCTCTTGGATATTTTATATTCCAAGAGATTCCGGTACAGCGCTTCTTGCCTTTTTCCTAATTCGATAATTTAAACTAAGAACTTGGCAGTTTCGAAGAATTCTTTAGTATTTTTCGAATTATTTATAAGATCATCGAAGTAGGAAAAATACAAAAAAAAACGCTACACCGTACTAGATTGAAACAACACCACCCTAACCCTAATAGAACTAACAATGCAACCTACGCAGGGTATCCAGTTGCTAATCTAGGCTGTTATGGGGAGATTTTCTCAA
The DNA here is from genome assembly GCA_030386875.1 of Morinoia aosen. Classification (NCBI taxonomy): domain Eukaryota; kingdom Metazoa; phylum Arthropoda; class Malacostraca; order Amphipoda; family Talitridae; genus Morinoia; species Morinoia aosen. The sequence goes on along the minus strand of CM059579.1, from coordinate 52,880,803 downwards.
TAGCCGAGGAAATGAAACCCCCAATCAAAATAAAATTGTTACTAAATGGTGTGCCATTAGAGATGGAGGTAGATACAGGTGCTGCCAGGTCTATCCTTTCAATGGCCACCTACTCTAAAATACCAGCTAAGTCAAGACCCGAGCTGAGACCTTCTGATGTTAAGCTTAGGACTTATGGGGGAACCCCCCTAGTGATTTGTGGGGAGATTAGGGCTAACATCCAGCGTGAACCTGGTAATATGGTTCCTCAACTAGCAACTATTGTGATTGTAGACAGGGAGGGGCCAGCTTTGCTGGGTAGGGACCTGATTGATTCCCTCGGGCTAACTATAGTATCAAATAATGTCAACAAATTGACTACCTGCCCTGAAGAGTTAGCAAATAAATTCCCCGACCTTTTTCAACCAGGTCTAGGTTGCTTTAAGGGAAGGAATTTCAAAATAGAAGTGGATCCAGCCGTACCACCAAAGTTTTGTAAGGCCAGGAACGTGCTTTACACACTGAGACCAAAGGTGGAGGCAGAACTTGATAGACTGGTGCAGGAAGGTATCCTCACCCCTGTACAATACTCGAGATGGGCAGCGGCGATCGTCCCTGTGCTCAAGGCTGATCAAAGCATTCGCATCTGTGGGGACTACAAATTAACAGTCAACAGAGCCACTAGGCTTGATACCTACCCTATACCCAGAGTGGAAGATTTATTTAGCGGGTTAGCAGGAGGAGTTATATACTCCAAGCTAGATATGTCTCAGGCATACGCTCAACTACCCTTGGATGAAGACTCCAAGGAACTCACGGTAATAAACACCCACAGAGGTTTATTTGCCTACAACCGTCTCAGCTTTGGAATTGCGTCCGCACCTGGAATCTTTCAGCGTGCCATGGAAGGACTATTGCAGGGCCTCCCAGGAGTGTTCTGCTACCTGGATGACGTCCTGGTGAGTGCCACTAATGAGCAAGAGCACAACAAGCGTCTCTATCAAGTCTTATCTAAACTACAGGAGGCAGGGCTAAAACTGAAAATGGATAAATGCCAAATTGGAGTGCCACAGGTATCCTACCTTGGATACCAAATTGACAAGGATGGATTGCACCCCACTGCAGAGAAGGTAGCAGCAATCCAGAATGCACCAGCTCCTACTAATGTAACTCAACTGAGAGCCTACCTTGGGCTGCTAAATTTCTATAGGAAATTTCTAAAATCATCTGCAACTATGCTGGAGCCCCTAAATACCTTACTGAGAGACAAAACCCCTTGGAAATGGGATGCAAGTCAGGAGAGAGCCTTCCAGAAATCTAAACAAGCCCTCCTGGACTCTCAGACTCTAGTCCACTTTGACCCTCAGAAACCCATAGTGGTAGTGGCTGACAGTAGTGCGTATGGTGTGGGAGCGGTGCTGTGTCACCTTATTGATGGGATTGAACGCCCCGCCTATTTTGCCTCCCGAACTCTAACAGTAACAGAACGCAACTACTCTCAAACTGAGAAAGAAGCCCTAGCTATGGTGTTCGCACTTCGAAAATTTCATTGCTACCTGTGGGGACAGGATTTCACTGTGGTTACGGACCACAAACCTTTGTTAGGACTATTTGATCCGGGTAGAAGCATTCCTTCGTAGGTTGTTCCAAGGGTTCAGGGATGGTGTTCGAGCAGGTAATAACTTGGTCCTGGTGTCGACTGGTGTCGGTAGTATATGTGGGGATAGCATGTTGAAGAATGTTGAAAGGGTTATATGTATGAGTGATAGGAGCGGATGTACAAGTATGAGAGGGATAGGAGTGGAGGAGATTTGTAGGCATGCTGAGAGAGTGATAGATGGAATGGATAAAGGAATGTTCAACCGGCAGGCCGCAGCCGAGACACTTCAAGAAACAGTTTGGTACAGAATTTCTTGAGATACCTTCTCGACTCGTGCTCCGCCAAAACATAAAAGTTCATTAACTTCATTCACATGTAACTTTCGAAATAATGCACCTATCGAGTTCAAATTACTCTCAAAAGAAAGAATGAAACTTTCTTAAGAGAAATTCGCAAATGCCAAAACACTTTAGCGTTCACAGACAACAGGAAGTGAAGTTGCCGTAAGCTCTCGATGAGAGTCACATTTTTCGATGAGCCTCATTTTCTGCCGAAGTTAATTTCTAAACTAAAGCACCTATAAACTTCAAATCAATTTCCTTTTTTAGAGCAAATAATTCTTCAGGCCGACATGTATGACAAAACTCTCATACGCTTCCTGAGGGGGGGGGGGGGGGGGGCAGAGAGCGAGGTTCTCCCAAGCTCTCTATGAGAGTCACATTTTTCGATGAGCCTCATTTCCTGCTGAAGTTAATTTCTAAACTAAAACACCTATAAACTTCAAATCACTTTCCTTTTTCAGAGCAAATTATTCTTCAGGCTGACATGTATGACAAAACTCTCATACGCTTCCTGGGGGGGGGGGCATAGAGCGAGGTTCCCCCAAGCTCTCGATGAGAGTCACATTTTTCGATGAGCCTCATTTCCTGCCGAAGTTAATTTCTAAACTGAAGCACCTATAAACTTCAAATCAATTTCCTTTTTCAATTTCCTCTCGGTATCTATTCTTTTCAACAACGTTTTTGTACGTGCGAAAAAATAGATGGATTCCCAAAAGAGATGGATACAACTTGAATGGGAAATTGCATCCTACGTTAGAAGCTTAATTACAAGTTCTAGATGGTAATACTTACTCGTAAAATTCTCTGAATTTGAAAATTGAAATCTGGGCACGTCTTTTGCAGCATTTGAAGTCGGTATCTTTCTTTACAATATCTATTATAACGAAATTGCACCTTTAATTTTCTATATATTTCTTCTTTACTATCCGCACTGTTGCCTGGAAGCGTTTTCAAATAGCTGATTTCACACTCCATGTTCAATGTTTTACTTGAAAGATCGTATTTTTGTCTTCCTAGGATTGCTTAAGTCGTTGAACCTGACACTAAGGCAGCCGTCACGACACTATACATTGAAAGCTATCCCGAATATAGGACTGACCGCTGTACCAGATGTCTTACCTCAGCGAAACCCAAACACTCTGAGGGCATGGCGCAGCGTTAGCACAACTCCTCTGATGTAATGATAACATATGATGATGAATATTCCCATTAGAATTGGATGGAACCTGGGTTGCGGAGTCGGAGTCGGGAGACGTATGTTTTAAGTTGGAGTCGGAGATGCTTCTCCTTGAATCTTGTGGAGTTGGAGTCGGAGTCGTTCATTCGGATGTAGCATTCGCTACAAAGCGTAAGAATTATAAACTTTCCCATTCGCACTTAAATAAAATAATTATTAGCATTAAAAATCTTACTCTAAATTATTATTAATTATCTCCTACTTCTAATTCGTAATCATTGAAGTTTTTTGTGTAAATACATGAGAGATCAAATAATCAATCGTCATTTCGAGCTTTAAAGCAGCCCGAAGTGGCAACACCCAAGCGCGACGTTTGAACTGACTCACTCTTTCTTGTGGCTTGTTAGCGTGCGAACATCATCTCGTAAGTGCAAATGAAATTAGGTGTGAGAATAGAAAAAACCGGTAAAGTATACAGTGTAAATTCTCCGTGATAAACTTAAGGATCTGTTTATCGTCGTGATGTAGGGATAAACTCTAAAATAGTGTTAAAATTCTTAGACTAGCATGTTCATTTTCGAGTGCTACCTCGACGTGACAAAAACGTATAAATTTTGCGTGTCACGATTCATTTCCTGTGTCGAGTCATGATATTAAACCAACTACGTTGTGCCTTACTACAAAGTTATACATTTTGTAGCTGTCATATTAATTCAAGATCCGTTCACGAGTACGGTTGATAGAGCGCGGTTAAAACCGCCGGCGTCTTTGTTGATAGAGTCTTTGTCGCCGGCGTCTTTGTTTCCCAAATTCGCGGAGATTAAAACTGCCGACTCGTGTCATTACTCTGTGATTTAAAATCGTACCTTTTTGTACTTGGAATAGTATTTCTTTTTCACAACATACTTGCAGTAGTTTTCTGAAGTGTGTTTGACGTGAAATAATAATTGGAAATGTCTTTTAATAATTTCGTACGGATTAGAGATTACGAAGATTATTCATGTATATGCCTGCTAAAGTTTTAGTTTTTCTTCATCTTTTATTACTCCTTAAATCTTGCGTTTAATCGCACTTATTTCAATATAAATCACTATCAACAAATTGAATAAATTTTTCCTTATTCTTGCGGCAGAAATACATACTAGCATCTGCCATCGTAAACGCGTACTTTTCGCGTACAAAATACTTCGTGAACGCTTACGATGTTATGCCGGCGGTTTATTGCAAATGGCGTAACGTAAAAACCGCCGGGTCATTGTCACCTTGATTTTCATGTTTCGTTTTGCGAATATTTTCTTTCCGTGCCAGCAACGCGTTTAGTGTTTCTTTTCTCAGGTAGATATTATTCCTTATTTTTTATCAATGATGCATTGCCAGGGTTTTTCAGATGATTGATCTTAAATGAAAGTTAGGATTTTTTCCTTGTTAATTCTCATACGGATATAGAGATGTTCTAGATTACACAAAAAACTAGTAATTCTCATCCTATGTATTTTAGCTATTGTCTTATATATTCCTCCCTGCTGCATAAATCACGTGTTATTCAGTCTCACGAATTTGCTATAATTCCGCAAATGGAATCACTGATTGTTGCTCTAAAAGAATCACCAGTGGTTCTTTACAAAAGTCTCCTTTTAAAATTTCATGCCCTTGCATTTAAAGCAAGAGCAGTTGTACAAGAGTTTCTAAATTGATTCTATCCTACTTTTGAGCTTGACAAAAGAGAGATTTATTAAATTAGCTCGTGTCGGATCTGTAGGATTTCTCGGAGTCTACTTTGTGGGAGTTTATCATTTACGATGTTGGGGACTGTCAGTGGTGGAATTTTTCCTTGATGTCTCCTGGGACTGCTCATCTAGCGTTTCGACTTTTTGCAGGACCTCAACGACATCGCCAAACGCCACCACACAACCAGTTCCCTGGGCCTCTTGTTGGGACTTGTTTTGGACTTGTTTTGCCTTAACTGAATCTTTACAAATTATTCCTTTGCAATTCAACTCCCTGCTTCCACTACGATAACTTGCTCGTCCAGCTTGGGGATTAAATAAGTCGATACCATAAGTGACACCACCAACGTCACGGGTTCTTTGTATAAAGGCTTATGCTACTAGTATTGGGCTTCTATCAATTCCCAAACACCACTCATTACACCCCGCCGAACTTCACCATCGACCACAGGACCCCGACGGCATGGAGTGCCCACCTAGAGAAGATCTTCCAGTCAAGATCCCGCCAGTCCGCCGGGCGTTCCTCCAAATAAATTCCCAAAAGCTGAGTTTCCTCGCCTTATTACCCTTCTCTCATGGTTTGCAAATACTTATCGATTTACGTTTAGCGTTTGGCCATACCCACGGCTAAACCTAACACGGATGTGGTGTGGTTTTCTCAGATAATTTCGCGAAAGCAATTAAATGAATTAACCGGATTATTTCCAATGAAAAAGTTGAGATAGAAACATGCTTATATACTTAAGTAGATTCTCATATACCTATACACGTGTGCACAGATATATCCCCGCATGTGCGTGCGTACATATGTAGGCACACACACACATACGAGTATTAATATATATGCTGATTGAAAATGAAACACAAGGGACAAATATTTATATATAAATTATTAAAAAACAACTTATCTCCTACTACATTGAAAAGGAGAGTCGAGTTCACTGTAATCGTACGTAATTATTGGTAAGAAAATAACTACAAAAAAAAAAATGAATTCGACAACGTAAAAAAAACTGATTTTTAATTTCATAATAGATATTTTAAAGAAAGCTCAGGTTACAGTCAACAACAACAACAACAACAACAACAAAAATATAAACAAAAAACATCTCGGGTGGTTCACATGCTATCGGTATTCTCTCCAGCATTATACGGACATGGGTGGCAAAGCCCCACTCCCCTCAAAAAAAAAATATTGAGCTGGGGGCCATTTTCAGTCGCCGTTTTAAGTGAAAGAAAGAACAAGATTGTTGATAATTGATGTCTGCAACCGAAATTATTTAAGGACAACATTGTTTCAGGCCCCTTCCCCAAACATGGATAATATAACATGTAACTGCAATTTTTTAGAAATTAACAGTTGCGTAAACTGCGCTTGAGGACTTACGGGAACTTCGCTCCCTGCCCCCCCGCCCTCCTAGGAAGCGTATGAGAGTTTTGTCATACATGTCGGCCTGAAGAATAATTTGCTCTAAAAAAGGAAATTAATTTGAAGTTTATAGGTGCTTTAGTTTAGAAATTAACTTCGGCAGAAAATGAGGCTCATCGAAAAATGTGACTCTCATCGAGAGCTTGAAGGAACCTCGCTCTCTGCCCCCCCCCCCCCCCCCCCCCCCCCCCGCCAGGAAGCGTATGAGAGTTTTGTCATACATGTCGGCCTGAAGAATAATTTGCTCTAAAAAAGAATTTTGATTTGAAGTTTATAGGTGCTTTAGTTTAGAAATTAACTTCGGCAGGAAATGAGGCTCATCGAAAAATGTGACTCTCATCGAGAGCTTGGGGGAACCTCGCTCTCTGCCCCCCCCCCCCCCAGGAAGCGTATGAGAGTTTTATCATACATGTCGGCCTGAAGAATAATTTGCTCTGAAAAAGGAAATTGATTTGAAGTTTATAGGTGCTTTAGTTTAGAAATTAACTTCGGCAGAAAATGAGGCTCATCGAAAAATGTGACTCTCATCGAGAGCTTACGGAGCATTCGAGAGCATTTGCGAATTTCTCTTAAGAAAGTTTCATTCTTTCTTTTGAGAGTAATTTGAACTCGATAGGTGCATTATTTCGAAAGTTACATGTGAATGAAGTTAATGAACTTTTATGTTATGGCGGAGCATGAGTCGAGAAGGTATCTCAAGAAATTCTGTACCAAACTGTTTCTTGAAGTGTCTCGGCTGCGGCCTGCCGGTGTATTGCAAGGAGGTGGCAACCGATTACTGGAATGTGGGAAAGAACATACTGAGAATGTAATTATGAAAGTGATCAAAAGTGCATAGAAGAAGAATGTTAGAGTGGCTGTAACAAGTCTTCTCAGAAGGCCTGCGTGTGATGATAATGAGTATGAAAGGGTGCAAAAGGAGGTTAACAAGAAGGTGCATGAAAGGATTATGAGTATGAGAGCTGAAAGTGTAAAGAAGCGTGAGATGTGGTCCAGCTTCCTAGATATGGATAGCATGATCCAGGATGGATGTTTTCTTTGAGATGGAGTCCATCTTACAAAAGAGGGTGAGATGAAACTCTTCAGAAGGTATGTTCAGTGGATCAGGGCTACTCATATCATGATGGAAGGTGGAACAGGATGAATATATTATTGGGTAGCAAATGACTCACCTCACCTTTACTCACGTAGTAGAATAGTGTTTCGGAGCGGAGTTTCGTTCCGAGCGGTGTGCACGTGTTTCTTGTCCTCCGACGAATATTGTGGTGAATTAAAGTGAAGTTGCTAAAAAATGGTATAGTGTGTATATTCACGTGAGTACAGTGTGTGACTTTGTATGGAGTGCTCGTGAGAGTAGTTTTGTTGTTGCGTGAGAGTTGAGACTGAGCATTGGACTTTGGTGTGGTGACTTGCAATTTTTGACTGAGGTGTTTTGACTGGTAGTTAAGCTTTCTTTGCATATAAAGAGTATAGTGTGTGACATTGTAGAGAGTGACTGTGAGTAGTAGGAAACGTTTTTGTTTCTTTTTTTTGATAACTTGATTTTCAGTAGATTTGGTGAGTAAAGACTTCTTCTGCCTGTGAAATTTGTACTGAGATAGAAGTCTGTGTTTGAGGATGGCAAGAAATAGGACTGGTCGTAGGAAGGGAGGTGCAAGTGGAATGGATGAGGAGATTGAGTGCATGACTTGTAAAGAGTGGGTAGATATAGATGCATGCAAAGGTTTGAGAGAGATGAGTCGGAGGAAGTTGAATGATCTTGTGTTTACGTGCTGGAAATGTTTGAATGACGAGAGAAAGAAGTTGGAAGAGGAGGTTGAGAGATTGACAATTCTGATGGTTGCTTTAGAGGCTGATTTGAAGGATGAAAGGAAGTTGAATGAAGGAAAGAATGAGAATGGTGCAAATGCAGTGAATGAAGAGGTAAATGGTGGTGGTGAAAGGAGTGCAAATGAAGTGGATGATGGTGCAAGGAGTGCAAATGAAGTGGATGATGGTGCAAGGAGTGTGAATGCAATAAATGAAGTGAATGGTGGTGCAAATGTGCCAGCTGAGAGTAGAAGGATGAATGAGCATGATGAAAGAAGTACGAATGGGAAGAGAGTGAAGGAGCAACCTGTTGATATGCCACATGAGGTGCAGGCGCCTGTAGTGGAAGTGAATGAAAGGAAGATGGATGGAAAGAGTGATGTGAGTGGAAGAGTTGAACGAAAGAGTAGTATGAAAGGGAGAGTGAGACCTACAATTAGAATATGTGGTGACAGCATCGTGAAGAATGTTGATAGGTTTGTGAGTATGACTGACCGTAGTGGATGTACGAGCATGAGAGGAAAGGGAGTGAATGAGATTTGTAGGCATGCTGAGGAAGTGATAGATGGAATGGATGAAGGGATGGTTGTACTGCAAGGAGGTGGCAATGGATTGCTTGAATGTGGGAGAGAGCGTACGGTGAATGCAATTATGAATGTTGTTGAAAGGGCGCGAAAGAAGAATGTAAGAGTGGCTGTGACCAGTCTGCTGAGAAGGCCTGCATGTGGTGAGGAGTATGAAAGGGTGCGAAAGGAGGTGAATAGGGAAGTGCATAAAAGGATTATGAGTATGAAAGCTGAGAGTATGAGAAAGCGTGAAGTGGGTTCCAGCTTCCTTGATATGGATAACCTGATCCAGAGTGGGTGTTTTCGTGGAGATGGAGTCCACCTTACTCAAGAAGGTGAGATGAAACTCTCCAGGAGATACATCCAGTGGATTGGGTGTACTCATATTGTAATGGAAGGTGGAACTGGATGAATGGAAAGCTGTCAGAGCAAAAATGAAAAATGTCGTGAATTGTCCAATAGTGTTGTAAGGTTTGGATGTATAAATGTGCGTGGATGGAATGCAGGAAAGTTAAATGACCTTGTAGCAGAATTTGAGAATGGAGATTTGGATTGTGTTGGTGTAGTAGAGACCCAAATGCGTGAGAGTCAGTTTAAAATGTAAGGAGAGTAAGTACTACATGATTGGAAAAGGGCGTGTAAGTTGGCAAAAAAGAGGTGGTGGAGTTGGTCTCATTGTAAAAAATGCTCTAAATTGGAAATTAGAAGAAATTCCTGTTGGAAATGAACCTGAGAGTGAAGATCTGTTAGTAATAAAGTGTGAAAGAATGCATGCCAGAGAATGTGTTATTGTGGTTGTATGCTATATGACAACTGATGGTATTTTAGCTCATCAAGAGAATGTAAAAAAATATGAAATATTAACAAGAATTGTGCAAGAGCATTGCAGATGCCCTCTGATTTTGATGGGTGATATGAATGGCCATGTTGGTATACTTGGTGAGCCTGTGAATGCAAATGGACAAAAATTGATTGATTTCTGTGATGAGAATGAACTTGAGAACCTAAATGTAACAATAGGAAATGGCTTGCATACATGGCAAAGCAGGGAATGTAAAACTGCAATTGACTATATGATAGTGAATAGTAGAGCAAGAGAGTGTGTCAAAGAAATGTTTGTAGATGAAGATGATTTTGATATTGATAGTGACCATAAAATGCTTGTACTAGAATATAATTGGGGTGGAAAGGAGCCGATGCAGAAGGCCAGCAGAGTAAGAGAAAATTGGCGTATTAAAATGGCAAACTGGGAAGAATTTAGAAATGAATTGAGTAGATGTAACTGGAACAGGTGTGGAAATGTAAATGACCTAAATAAGGAGATTGCAAGAACCTTGTATGATGTGGCAGAGCAAAAGATCGGTAGAATGAAATGCAGGAAAAGTACAGGGAATGCTAGGTGGTTTACGAGTGAGATAAAGGAAGAACGAACGAGAAGGAAGACTTTAAATAAAAAACAACGCAGTATGAGGAAAATGTATGAAAGACGCAGAATTACTGAGGATGAATGGCAGAGTGTATGGAATGAGTACAAGGACCAGCAGAAGAAAGTAAAGCGAATGATCAATGAGGCTAGGGTTAAAGAAGAGAGACACCAAGTTGAAAATCTAAGAAAGAAAGGTCCAGATGGAATAAAAGATTGGTATAAGTTTATACAAGGTAATGATAGAGGTAGTGAAGTTCAAGTTGATGAATTAGTAGTCAATGGTTGCAGTGTGCAAGATAGGATGCAAATGGTGAAAGCAGTTGAAGAATACTGGGAGGACATTGGTGGAATGAATGAGCAGGTTACAGATGATGAACCAATAAATTTTCTGATAGATGAACATGAACTGCAAATGGAAGACGAAATCACTTGTGAAGAGATTGTAAGTTTTTTGAAGAAAGTGAAAAATGGAAAGGCATGTGGCCCTGATAAGATACCATATGAGTTCTATAAATGTGGAGGAGAGAGTGTAGTCAGTATGTTGAAATGTTTATTTGATGAGATATGGAAGAGTGAAAGAGTACCGGATGACTGGAACAAGTGTAATGTAGTTCTGTTGCATAAGGGTGGACATAAGAGTATGAAAGAACTTAAAAATTACAGACCAATTGCACTGGGTGACACCGTATGTAAGATCTTTTGTGGTATTTTGAATGAGAGAATGAAAAATTTAGTTGAGGAATTAGGAGTCCTGGGAGAAGAACAGAATGGTTTTAGGCAAGATAGACGGGGGGAGGATAATCTGTTTGTAGTGAGTGAAATAATTGAGCGAATGAAGAAGGATAACAAGAAGGTATATTTAGCATTCCTGGATATTGAAAAGGCGTATGACAGAGTGGATCGGGTTAGGCTGTTTGAAATTTTGAGAAAAGTTGGTTTTAGCAGAAAAATAGTGAACATTGTACAGAGTCTGTATGAGAACACAAGTGCTATCTACAGGTTAGGAAATTTGGAAACAGGGCAAGTGAGGAGTGTTAGAGGAGTGAGACAGGGCTGTACTCTGTCCCCCCTGTTGTTTGGATTGTACACAGAAGAATTAGCAGTTCGACTGAGAGGGAGTGGTTTAGGACTGAAAGTTGGTAATGAGAGACTGAGCTGTTTGTTGTATGCTGATGATGTGGTTGTGGTTAGTGAATGTGGTCATGAACTACAAAGGATGCTTGACATTGTGAATGGATATAGTACAGATTTCAAGATGAACTTTGGTGCCGATAAAAGTAAGGTCATGGTTATAAATAGTGATGAGACTGATAGAGACAGACTGTGGAATATTGGAGAAATCAGAATAGGTAGAACAAAAGAATACAAATATCTAGGTTGTATGATGAGTGAAGATGGATGTACTAGAACTAAAGGTGAGAAAGTGGCTAAAGCAATGCAGTGGAGTGGACGGTTAGGCAGTGTGGCCAGATACAGAGCAAACAAGTACGAATGTGTGAGAGGAATGTGGAAGTATGTTGCTGTACCTAGTGTCATGTATGGTATGAGTGCTCTTGCTTGGAATGGAAGTGATCTTGAAAAGCTGGATGTGATACAAAATAAGGTAGGACGTGTAGCATTGGGTGCTCCGAAATGGACAGCTATAGAAGCCATTAGAGGTGACCTAGGGTGGAGCCTATTTTCAGAAAGAATGATGAAAGCTGTGCTGAATTATAAGGTGAGAATTGAAAGAATGCAGAATAGCAGGTGGGTAAGGCGAATCTTTGAATGGAATCTGAGTGTAAGCTATTGGGAGAAAGTATGTTGGGGGCATGCAAGGAAACTCAGTATGCAAAAGATTATTCATGTTAGAATTGGGAGACCTGTGGATGACTGGAGTTTAATAAATGTAGGAGGTGTAGGGCCTGAGTGGGACTGCAAGAGGTGGAAGAAAGAGATTGAGAGACAAACAAAAGAGTATGGATTGAATAAGTGGAAGCTTAGCATGATGCGGAAGCCTACACTTAACTGGTATATGAAAAAGAAAGCACCTAAGTTTGAGCTGTTCTATGATGGTAGTTTTGGAAGTCAACTCTTGTTTGCTGTGAGATGTAAGTCATTGAGTGTGAACAGACGTACATGGAGATGGAATGAGAATAATAACAGATTATGTCAGCAGTGTAATAGTGGAGTAGAGGAAACAATTGAGCATTTTGTGCTGGAATGTAGTAAGTATGAGCAAGAGAGAGAGAGTTTTATGAATGTGGTGTCTGAGCAGTATGGAGAGAATGAGTGGAATGCCAGATGTGATGAAGATGATTGCGGTATGAGCTGTCTTGCTGGATTGGATCAGGAGTGTAATGCGAGTATCACTGAGGCTATGAAAGTGTTTCTTGTGCGTGCCTGGAGTAAGAGACAGTGACTGGAATGAGCCAGTCTGGTAGAATGGGCTGTAATGACCCAATGTGCCGGGGGATGGTGTTTTGACACACTGGCTGTCCCGGTGATGCCTTCCAATGGAGGCTTGTGACAAGGATCGTAGATCCTGAGTAGTTTAGTGGACAAGTCTGGTACCAGGCGCTGAACTCTTTGTGTGAAAATTGTGGAGGGAATTGTAGGCCGTTACAAAGGCCCCGACACTGTCGGATCTCAAGTTCAAGTTCAAGTTCAAGAATTAAAATCTGTCAGAGCAAAAGTGAAGAATGTCTTGAATTGTCCAATTGTGTTGTAAGGTTTGGAAGTATGAATGTGCATGGATGGAATGCAAGAGAGCTGGATGACCTTGTAGCAGAATTTGAGAATGGAAAATTAGATTGTGTTGGTGTAGTAGAGACCCAAATGCATGATAGTCAGTTTAACATGTAAGAAGAATGAGTATCATATGATAGGAAAAGGGCGTGTAAGTTGGCAAAAAAGAGGTGGTGGAGTTTGTCTGATTATAAAGAATGCTCTAAATTGGAAATTAGAGGAACTCCCTGTTGGAAATGAACCTGAAAGTGAAGATTTGTTAGCAATTAAGTGTGAGAGAATGCAAGCCAGAGAATGTATTGTTTTGATTGTATGTTATTTGACAACTGATGGGATTTTAGCTCATGAAGAGAATGTAAAAAAGTATGAAATATTAACAAGGATTGTACGAGAACACTGCAGGTGCCCTCTGATTGTGATCCGTGACATGAATGGCCATGTTGGTATACGTGGTGAGCCGGTGAATGCAAATGGACAAAAATTGATAAGTCTTTGTGATGAGAATGAACTTGAAAACCTGAATGTCACTATAGGAAATGGCTTGCATAAATGGCAAAGCAGGGAATGGAAAACTGCAATTGACTATATGATTGTGAATAGTAGAGCAAGAGAGTGTGTCATGGAAAGGAGTCAAAGCTGAAGGCCAGCAGAGTAAAAGAAAACTGGCATATAATAATAGCAAACTGGGAAGAATTTAGGGATGAACTAAGTAGATGTAATTGGAACAGGTGTGGAAATGTAAATGACCTAAATGGTGAGATTGCAAGAACCTTGTATGATGTTTCAGAGCATAAGATTGGTAGAAAGGAATGCAAGAAAAGTACAGGAAATGCTAGGTGGTTTACAAGTGAGATAAAAGAAGAATGAATGAGAAGAAAGACTTTAAATAAGAAACGACGAAATATGAGAAAAATGGATGAAAGACGCAGAATTACTGAGGATGAATGGCAGAGTGCATGAAATGAGTACAAGGATCAGCAGAAGAAAGTAAAGAGAATGATTAATGAGGCTAGAGTTAAAGAGGAAAGACATCAAGTTGAAAATCTAAGAAAGAAAGGACCGGATGGAATAAAAGATTGGTATAAGTTTATACAAAGTAATGATAGAGGTAGTGAAGTTCAATTTGATGAATTAGTAGTCAATGGTTGCAGTGTGCAAGATAGGCTGGATGCAAATGATGAAAGCAGTTGAAGAATACTGGGAGGACATTGGGGGAATGAATGAGCAGGTTACAGATGATGAACCCGTAAATTTTCTGATAGATGAACGTGAACTGCAAATGAAAGACAAAATCACTTGTAAAGAGATTGTAAGGTTTTTGAAGAAAGTAAAAAATGGAAAGGCATGTGGCCCTGATGAGATCCCATATGAGTTCTATAAATGTGGAGGAGAGAGTGTAGTCAGTATGTTGAAATGTTTATTTGATGAGATATGAAAGAGTGAAAGAGTACCGGATGACTGAAACAAGTGTAATGTAGTTCTGTTGCATAAGAGTGGACATAAGAGTATGAAAGAACTTGAAAATTACAGAACAATTGCACTGGCTGACACTGTATGTAAGATCTTTTGTGGTATTTTGAATGAGAGAATGAAAAATTTAGTTGAGGAATTAGGAGTCCTAGGTCAAGAACAGAATAGTTTTAGGCAAGATAGATGTGGGGAGGATAATCTGTTTGTAGTGAGTGAAATAATTGAGCAAATGAGGAAGGATGATAAAAAGGTATATTCAGCATTCCTGGATATTGAAAAGGCGTATGACAGAGTGGATTGGGTTAGGCTCTTTGAAATTTTGAGAAAAGTTGGGTTTAGCATAAAAATAGTAAAAATTTTACGAAGTCTGTGTGAGAACACAAGCGCTATATACAGGTTAGGAAATTTGGAAACAGGGCAAGTGAGTGTTAGCGGAGTGAGACAGGGCTGTACTCTGTCTCCCCTGTTGTTTGGATTGTACACAGAAGAATTACCAGTTCAACTGAGAATGAGTGGCTTAGGACTGAAAGTTTGTAATGTGAGACTGAGCTGTTTGTTGTATGCTGATGATGTGGTTGTAGTTAGTGAATGTGGACATGAACTGCAAAGGATGCTTGACATTGTGAATGGATATAGTACAGATTTCAAGACAAAATTTGGGCTGACAAAAGTAAGGTTATGGTTATAAATAGTGATGAGACTGATAGAGACACTCTGTGGAATAATTGAGAAATCAGAATAGGTAGAAAAAAAAATACAAATATCTAGGTTGTATGATAAGTGAAGATGGATGCACTAGAACTGAGGGTGAGAAAGTGGCAAAAGCAATGCAGTGGAGTGGATTGTTAAGTAGTGTGGCCAGATACAGAGCAAACAAGTATGAATGTGTGAGAGGAATGTGGAAGTATGTTGCTGTACCTAGTGTCATGTATGGTATGAGTGCTCTTGCCTAGAATGGAAGTGATCTTGAAAATCTGGATGCAATACAAAATAAGGTAGGACGTATAGCATTGGGCGCTCCAAAACGGACAGCTACAGAAGCCATTAGAGGTGACCTAGGGTGTAGCCTATTTTCAGAAAGAATGATGAAAGCTGTGCTGAATTATAAGGTGAGAATTGAAAGAATGCAAAATAGCAGATGGGTAAAGCAAATTTTTGAATGGAACCTGAGTGTAAAATATTGGGAGAAAGTGTGTTGGGGGGCATGCAAGGAAACTTAGTATGCAAAAGATTATTCATGTTAGAATTGGGAGACCTGTGGATGACTGGAGTTTAATAAATGCTGGAGGTGTAGGGCCTGAGTGGGACTGCATGAGGTGGAAAAAAGAGATTGAGAGGCAAACAAAAGAGTATGGATTGAATAATTGGGAGCTTAGCATGATGCGGAAGCCTACACTTGACTGGTATATGAAAAAGGAAGCACCTAAGTTTGAGATGTTGAATATGGTCGTTTTAGAAGTCAACTCTTGTTTGCTGTGAGATGTAAGTCATTGAGTGTGAACAGACGTACATGGAGGTGGAATGAGAATAATAAGATTATGTCGGCAGTGTAATAGTGGAGTGCAGGAAACAAATGAGCATTTTGTGCTGGAATGTAGTAAGTATGAGCTAGAGAGAGAATGTTTCATGAGAGAATGTTTCATGAATGTGGTGTTTGAGCAGTATGGAGAGAATGAGTGGTATGGCAGATGTGCTGAAGATGATTGCGGTATGAGCTGTCTTGCTGGATTGGATCAAGAGTGTAATTTGAGTATCATTGAAGCTATGAAAATGTTTCTTGTGCGTGTCTGGAGTAAGAGATAGTGACTGAAATGAGCTAGTCAGGTGTAGTGGGCAGTAATGACCCAATATGCCTGGGGATGGTGTTTTGACAGACTGGTTATCCCAGTGATGCCGTCCAATGGCAGCTTGTGACAAGGATTAGTAGATCCTGAGTAGTTTAGTGGACAAGTCTGGTACCAGGCGCTGAACTCTGTATGAAAATTGTGGAGGGAATTATAGGCCGTTAGTAAGGCCCCGACACTGTCGGCCCTAAAGTTCAAGTTCAAAGTTTTCCCCAATTTTTCAGTAATAAAAAATAATAAAAAATTCAAAAATAAACTGTCATTGAAAAAATTCGGATTTATGACGTCATAACTTTTGAACATAAATTTAGGTAAATGTTGAGAATTAACCGGGAATCAATTTTTCACTCTTCGAATCCTGAACATAGTGAATTAGATCAAAATAAAAAAGTTTTCTTCTATGCACTTTCCGTCATAAATGATTATTTTACGAATTATAGCAGTAGGTTTAGTTTCGTCTGTGGTAACGAATGCTCCCGGATAAACAGCTACTCATTAATTTTTGAATTTTTGTTGCTTGAATCATGGTAATAACATCGAAATAAACTATTTTTCTTCCATGCCCTTTTTTTTGTCAAATGAATATTTTACGAGTTAGTAGGTAGGTTTAGTTTTGTCTATGATAACTACCATGGCCGGAAGCAAGACTCCGTTGCAGTGTTGCCATTTGCCGGGCTCAATGAATTACTTCCTGCTTCAAACACTTGAGTTGCGGTAACTAATTCACCGCCATAACTCGTAAAATACTCATTTACAACAGAAACTGCATAGAAGAAAACTTGCTTATTTCGATCTAATTAACTATGTTTTGGTGCCGAAAAATTAAATATCGATTCCTGGATAATCCTCAACATTTACCTAAATTTATTGTGAAAAATCATTCAGCGATATGGAATGTTCACGTCTTTCCGCATCCAATGATCCCAAAATCATCACTGGATCTCAAAAACTGTAGGAGAAGAAGAAGCATTTTGAAACCCCAAAGTCTGTTGCTTACGTTATAAGCAAAACAAAGAAACCAAAAAAATTGTAATTTGAATTTTTTAAAATTTTTTGTTCAGGTTAAACCCCTAAAATCATAGAGTAATAGAGAGACATAGGAGATAACGTAGCAACATCAAGCTGTGAAGAAAGTGCCAAGGGGGAGGTGTAACATGACAAAATACCCCTTCCCCCTCCTCTTCCCCCCATTCTTCAAACCCTCATAGCGGGCGACCAAGTTAACCTACAAGTCTCATTTTTTCACAGAATGTACCTGACTTTTTACACTTCTTATAGCAGCAAAAGTTCCAGTTTCTCAAGTAATCTCAAAAACATGGATTCCTATGGGGAATGCTGTCCTTAAATGTTAATAAGGTAACCATAAGCGATTTCCCACTTTTCGGTGCCTAAACATAGTTAATTAGATCAAAATAAATAAGTTTTCTTCTATGCCCTTTCCGTCTGAAATGAGTATTTTACAAGGTATAGTATTAGGTTTAGTTTGGGTAGAGTACGTTTGAGTACTTTGTAATTTATTATTTGCCGGCCCCGCGGAGCCTGCAGAACCTGAACCCACTTCTAGGATCTTTTAGTTGATAACACAATAGAAATTATCACCCAAAAATAACAAGTTATAGCGACATGTTAACTTTTGTCTTATATGGCGAGAACACGCTCGAGCATTCGAGCGCGTCGGAAGTGAGCGTCCATTGCAGTGTTGCCATTCAATGTGCTTGATGAATTACTTACCGCTTCAAGCACTAGAGTTGCGGTAACTAATTTACCGCTATAACTTGTAAAATGCTCATATCAGATGGAAAGTGCATTGAAGAAAACTGGTTTATTTCAATATAATTAACTATGTGTAGGCACCGAAAAGTGGGAAATTGATTATGGTCCTCTCCTCCCCGTTAACATGAATGAATTATTTTTCTTTTATGTTCTTTCCATCGTAAATGAGTATTTAACGAGTTATAGCGGTAAAATAGTTACCACAACTCTAGTGTTTGAAGCGGAAAGTAATTTATCAAGCGCGTTGGACGGGAAGACTATGATAAGCTCTCCCTTCCGATGCGCTCGAATGATCGAGCACATTCTCACCATCAAAGACTATAATTAATATACTGTTATAATTTGTTATTTTTAGGTGAAACCCTTTAATGCATTATCAACTTAAATAGGTCAATATTGAATTTAATGTTGAAGAGATCAATAAATTTGTTGCCTTATATTGGTAATATGGTACAATTGAAGATGTTTTACACAAATGACATTGTGCTTGCAAATGCTTAGTTTTCGAGATATTTAACTTCAAGTTATAGGAGCGTTGTTTATAAAATTGAACAAACGGTTACGTAAATAAGCAAAAATACGGTTTTGACGTAACATTAGATGAGGTTAGGTTAGGTAAAGTTAGGTTAGTTGAATAAACGAATCTAAATAAACCTAAAATAACTCAATTTAACTCAACCATACCAAGGCTAATGGTTTCCGCCAAAATACTTGGCATGGTCTGCGTCCACGAAGCGTCAGAAGAGCCGTAACAAAACTGCCGTTAATGCTATTCTTACCTAAACATTATTTATACTATACATCAAAAACTAAGCATTTGCGAGCACAATGTCATTCGTGTAAAACGTCTTAAAATGTCTCCAATTACCTAAATTTTGAAATGAAATTATGAAAGTTGTTGACAACATTAAATTCAATATTGACCCTAAAATATCCTATAAGTGGGTTCAGACTCTGCGGGGTTGGCTAATAATAAATTACAAAGTACCCAAACGTTCTCTAACAGCTCAATCGTGCCAATACTAAACCTACCCCTCTAACTCGTAAAATAATCATTTGCGCAAAAAGTGTGTAGAAGAAAAATTGTTTATTTTGATGTGATTTCAATGATTCTAGCAACAAAAATTAGAAAATTAATTAGCTGTTTATTCGAGCGCATTCGTCATCAAAAACAAAAATTAACATACCTCTATAACTCATTAAATGCTCATTTCCCCTGGAAAGTGCATAGAAAAAAATTGTTTATTTCAATCTATTTAACCATGTTTAGGTAGCAAAAATTGAAGATTGATTATGGTCCTTTCCTTCACAAATACCCATAATTGATGAAACTTTAAAATAAAATCATTTCTGTGTACTTATTCTGCATCAAAGTCTTTGAATATTTTTATTTGTACAGATTATGTTGTTATACTTGTTTTTCTAAATTTTGAAGAGCCAGAAATGCAACTCTAAAGGTATAATGAACAAAATCCTAATTAATATTATCATTTGTGAATCTTTGCCTATGTCTGTATAAAGCAACTAGTTAAAGAATGTGTTAAGTTAATTATGTTTTTCAATCCTATTGTTATCTTTTCATTTGTTGACCAAAAAGTAGAAAAAATATACCTAATCACTTACCTTTTTAATGATTAAGTTAAATGGGATATAGGCAAGACGAATACCATATCTGTGGCTGGTCTTAGCTTTTCAGCTCAATCGCAAAATGTACTTGAATAGTTTTTTAGGATTAATCCTATAGCTTAATTCCCTTTCATTTTGCATACTACATTTTATTTCAGAAAAATTCATTGCATTCAAATTTCTGATTTGCTTTTTTACTCAAATTAAAAATTCAATGATTTCATTGATAGTTAGACATAAACATTGATAAATGATTAATAATATAAGAAAATTTGAACTTCTTTGTGAGATAATTCTGACAACTAAGTATTCAGAATGACTAATTCAGTACCTATTTTATGTGTGGGTGTGAGCTGCCTGGATATTGTGTCTGATTGTGCTTCATTTCCTGAAGAAAATGCAAAAGTTGGCACCACTACTCAGCCCAACAGGTCAGAATCACACTGTAGCTTTCTTTTTTTCTTATTGTGCATATACGCTGTACCCTGCAGTTGATTACTCAAACTCTGCTAGACATTCTGAATCAGGAGTTGTTTATGAGTAATTTTGTGATGCCTTGACATGTTGACTGCGTTATAACCCATTGGTGGGCAGTGCTTAAGTTCCTGTTGCATCAAAATAAGGCATTGATGGGTTGCTTAGAATAGTTTCAACAATCTTTTTAAGTTGATGCTTTTTAACACGTTGACTATGGGGTGGGACAAATGTCTACCACTAGGTAAATTGTTCAAATATTCACCAATATAAATGAATGACATTTCAAAAAATTTCGATTACTCGTTTTGAAGGAATTTAAATTTTGTACACTTTTTACAAAGGATGGAAACTTATTAAAGTAGGGAAGGCGATTTTCCCAGTTTATTTTTTACAACCCAACCAAATCAAATTTACGACCCACGCAATCGTAGTCAACGTGTTAATGGACTCAGTTAATGTTTGGTTTTTATAAAATTTCTAACAACTTTTGAATTTAAATTTGATTTGAATACTGTGTTTCAGTATAACTCATCACAGTCAACGTGTTAATAGTATTATTTCAATTAGTATTGCAATCTAGAAAAGCTATTACTAATAAGTATAAATTTACTAATTTCTTTATGCACAAAGGTGGTATAACTATTTTTCAAGTACAAAAGGGAAAAAATGTTTGTGTCAATCTGTTTATTTCTCAGGAATTAGAAATCAACGGTAGAATTGCAATGTTAATTTTTTATATATTTCAGTAATAAAATTTTCATTACTCAAACATTGATAAGTTAAATTGAACTCATTAACCTATGTTGTATGCTATGCTCTGTGTTGGACATTGTTGTGTGGATTACATTAGTGAAGTGTCAAGATATCCAACTGAAGATGAAGATGAAATTGTGAGGTAGGTAAAAAAGAAAATGTTAATTGTTCTAGGATGCTTTTATTAGTGTATCACTTCTTATTTATAGATATTTCATTTTTAGTTATGTCCTGTCAATTTGGTTATTTCTTTTTAGTTAGTCTATCCTAATATCTTTTGGTGCTAACATCAGCTGCAGCAGCTAATTTCTAACTATTTTCTGTGATTGATCAATAATCTGCATCTTTTACTTCAAAATAATATATAAAATGTTGGATATTGTTCATCAGGTTAGCTAAAGATGTCTTATCCTCAGACCATGAAGCTAGGTCATCCATCACATGATTGGTTAAAGTATTGGATTTTTCCACCAAAGTAGAATTGAGCAGATTATCATACTGATTAAGATGAGGTATTAAAAGCTAAGGAAAAGAAACAAATGAATAAACTGACTAAAAAACATTCTGCATGAAAAAGCTGCAACAAACAAGACTATAGAAGTAGACAGACACAAAGTCTGAGTTGTCATTTCCTTATACTCAGACTAGACAGACACCAAAAACACAAGTAAAGAGAGATAAATGCAAGCAAAAAAGTGACAAATTAACTATGGCAGGGGGTGACTGCCTCAAAAAATTTTCAGGTACATTAAAAAGCATGTTTATGCTAGTATTTTTCTATTTTTTCATGTTATTTTATTGCTTTTATACCCTTGATATAAATTGTCTGGTGAGTAGGTATTTTTTTGTGGATTGTAGTTGCTGTGACTCTAGTGCCTACAGTATTATCAAAAATATTTCAATAAAAGTACCAGATCAGAAATTTTGTGGAGACTTAGTGTTCTCAAAAATTTTTGAAAGCTGTCTGAATAAATTCATGTCCATGTGTTTAGTAAAAAGTGTTTGGTCGCCCATATTGTATGAAAACATGGCAAATGTGTTAATGACATGGGCAAGTGTAGATTGTGAATTAATAAATTTATATCTTATATGTAATAAATTCTATTTATAATTTTAGCAAGTTTTGATAACTACAGTCAACCCTCGATAAGACGGACCTCGGTAATCCGGATATCGGATAAGACGGACATCGTCCGCGGTAAAGGGGGGTTGTCTGAGTTACTGGCGTTAGTGACAAAAGTTGCCAATAGATAGCACGCGCATCAGCCGCCACTGCTCCCGCCATAATTCAGTTTGTTCACCCCCACCAAATTTAAATGATAGTGCTGTGTTGCTCTGACTTTTGAGTGAATATTTCTGTGTTTAAGCATAATTGATACTTTTTTTTTTCACCATGTCTTCAAGAGTCCCCACTGACGCTCCTCCTAGGAAAAAAGTGACATATCTGTGACCCAGGTACTAGAAATAAGAAAATTATAGGGATATATATTTAGGCATATCGGTTTTTCCGGACACTCGGCTAATCCGGACCAACCTTCCCCCTAGTAGTCTGTCTTATTGAGGGTTGACTGTATTAAGCTTGTAATAAATGCCTCAACGCAGTATGACAGTTTTGCTAGTTCCTGTAATGAGCATGCATGATAAACCTTCTTGTAATCCACAGGATTTGTCTTTTCAGTGATGTAGAACAATAACAAGACATCACACTTTAAGCAAAAATGATTGAAACTCGAATTTCAAAGCAATATGTTGAATGAGGCTCATTAAAGCTACTCATTCTTTACTGATTTTTCCTTTACTTGATTGCTTGACTGATTTATTGTAGCACAGTGATATTACATTAATATGGAAGGGTTGATATTAATAAAGAGTTTTTCTGCCACCAGAGACGAAAGCCTTAAGATTATTAATTAATTATTTGATTGACTCTGCATATGCGTTATGGGTAGCTGGCCTACGTTCAAAGGTACGTGTTTCAACTGAGTAATTCCTTGTGAGGGAGAGAGTAAGGAAACTGGAACATCTTTCTAGTGTTTACTGGGGTAGGCAAATAATGGACGGACTAAAGTACACGCAGACAACTTGCCAAAATGACACTCGAAAATCTGCTATGACCCCAAAAAAAAATAACAACGCACCAGTATGATTGTTTAACAGATGTTAAATAGTTGGTGAGATGTATCCACATTGGGCGCCAAATTGTTAGATAGTTTCCCTATTTTAGGGTTCTGAGGGCCGTAAGTTCCAAGGCTTTTATTCCGGAAAATCTTCCTGATTTTTCAGGGATATGAGAGAAGTCAGTTGCTGAGTATTTATTTTATTAAGGCGAGGGCTTTTCAACAGTTTCCAAGTTGCGAATATTATTCAGTAATTTTTGGAGTCCGATCTGGTAACAAGGTTTGAAGATTTGAGCTGATTTTTCAAGCTTTCAAAATTTGAGTCGAGACAAATCAAGCTAAGTTTTTCGCGCTGGTAAAACAGGCTTAGAAAGTTAGAGCCGAAATGAAATTCGAGCTGTTGAAATTTAAGCCGATATAAAAATCAAGCTTTGAAGTTTTAGAGCCGAAGAATTTTCTGGCTGTTGAAATTTTCAAATCTGAGACGGATGTGTGATTCTCAAGTATCTTTGATACCAGAGTTTAGTTATGCGAAGAGAATTATTTTCCCTCCTGTTAAATTATATAGGCACAAGTCGGCATCTATGACAATAGCCTGACACGCCCTTACCGAGAAGACATTACTGCAAGTAATGTCGCGAACATGCTATTGAGCCCGATGTCGACTGTGCTTTGGCCTATAAATTAATATAATGGTGCATATGTACATCAGATAGCTTATAAAGAATGCTCAAGACTATTTCTTAACAATTAGAAACACTTATTCTAATACAGCTCAGGAACAGTCTTGTCCTTTCTCTTCTGAAGAGGCTGAATCCAGTTCTGGTTGGTGGGGAGAGCGGGATAAGAAGTCGGCGAGATGGTTCTCCACTCCAGGAATATGTTCCGATTTAAATTGGAAAAGGCTGAAGTATAAAGCCCATCGTTTAAGTCGTGGGTTTAGTTTATCCTTTTTTTTGCAAATATATAAGAGGTCGATGGTCGCCTTTGTTGATCGTTGATTTTGGTCGCTATTTTTGATTGCTGATCTGGTCGCCAGTTTGATCGTTGATCTGGTCACCAGTTTGATCGCTGATCTGGTCGCCAGTTTGATCGCTGATCTGGTCGCCAGTTTGATCGTTGATCTAGTCGCCAGTTTTCTTCGTTGATCTTTTTGAGATGACGAGCTCAAAACGCAGTTGTCTTTCTATGGAAGCAGCTGCTGTTTAGAGGCCAGGGTGTCCTGCGGTCTACCGTAGATGCCGGTGGCCATGGACGCCACGGTCTTGTTAGGACTAGGCCTTTATCGCGCATGCCAGACAGTGTATTACGATCATTACTTTCTAATTTCTCTATTTCTTCTTTGGTTGGCTTAAGCACCTTCCCATACAGAGGACATTCCTTGTCCGTGTCGATGCGGTTATTATGGAGAGTCTTTCGATAAGGAACTTCTTTTTGAGGCTCGTACGTATTGAACCCGCCAATTTTCCTAATTTCTTCGGTTTTATTACCGGCCCTTTTGAAGGGATGCTTTACAGGAGCATAGTTACGCTGTAGTTCAATGAACTTTTCCTTGTTGGTTAGCCGCTGTTTTGATTCTTCAGATTTTTCAATTTCTTCTCTCTTAGCACTCGCTTTTGGAGTGACATGAGAGGTTTCAATTATGATAGGAGGCGTATGCTCTTCTTCAAAGGATGTAGTTCCTGGCACACGTCCTAGGATTATGTCAGTTGCAGGGTTATCCATCACTACGACTGTGATGTTGCCTCGATAATATGGGCAGTCAAGCTTTACGTTTGCTAACGGCGCTACGAAAGTTTGGCTGTCAGCTAGCTTCACGGTGATTTTGTTTTTAGACATATTTTGTTTGGGCACAAGGGCTTTATTTACAAATACGGCTGTGGCTCCTCCATCCAGTAAGATTTCCACAGGTTGATCATTGAGTTGGCCTTGGCACTTTTTTAATTCTCCTAATAGTACTTCGGTTGTATTCGAAATTACCGCAGCATAATTGCATTTGACGGGTGGCAGGGTATATCCTGGGGACTCCTCTTCGACATAATTGATGTGGGCAGTAGGTTGGGACGCACCTCCTTCATTTCGGGAAGAGGTATTTTGCTGAGAGTGCGGGTTAAGTACTTGGCACTCCGCGCTAGAATGAGTTGGATTTTCTCCATGGTGATTACAGAAGAATGTTCTCCAGGTCATCGGTGGACGGTTAAACTAGTTGGGTCTGCCTTCTACGTGAGCTGGTCCAGTTGTCCTTGGCCTATACTGGAAATTCTGATTCTGAGGCAGTGCAGGTCGATACTGGGGATTTCGGTTCTGAGGAGGTCGATAGTTGAAATTTTGGTTCTGATGAGGTGAAGGTCGATAGTTTCCGGTTGTGGTGTTAGAAACTTGATTCACTTGAGAACTTTTGGAAGGTTTTCCAATTGAAGATTCTTGACCTTCGTTTTTGTTACTCGACAGGCGGTTCTCACACAGTTTCTGGAGAGTTGTATTGGGTCGGGCTTGTAGAAATTTGTCCCCTTTTTCAGCTAGAGTCGCTAAGGTGTTACCGCTTCTGTCCTTGAGTTGAGTAGCAAGATGAGACGGTAAACTGGAGTAGACCCTATCCATAAGCATGAAATTTTTCAATTGGTCGTAGTTTTCTTCTACTTGGCTTCCGGTGAGCCATGCGTTAAACGCTTGTTCCAATCTCCGGATGTATCGACTCATATTGTCTCCTTCCTCAGGCTTCAGTTCATAGTAGTTACTGCGCAGTTTAGCGGGGGTTATCTTGTGGGACTCCAGCAGTAAATTTTTGATTTCCCTAAATTGGTAGCGGTTGACAGCGGCCAATGTCTGGATGAGTCTTCTTTCCTTAGCCATTACTAGATTTTCTAGTGCGAGAACAGTCTCAAATTCCGTGTATTCGAGTGCGTTGCTGTGACTCGAAAAGCTGCATGAATTCTTGGATCCCCTCTTGTTCAGGGTTAAAAGCAGCGATATCGGGTATTTTGACCCGTCTGG
Source organism: Morinoia aosen (assembly GCA_030386875.1). Classification (NCBI taxonomy): domain Eukaryota; kingdom Metazoa; phylum Arthropoda; class Malacostraca; order Amphipoda; family Talitridae; genus Morinoia; species Morinoia aosen. Next base: position 52,854,968 of record CM059579.1, on the reverse strand, counting down.
CTTCTGGTGCCCTTTGCTGGTTGAGTTGTTGGAGCTGGATTTCATGCTCTCGTTCTCTTTCTCTCTCTCTCGTTCTCTTTCTCTCGTTCTCGCTCTTCTCGTTCTCGCTCTTCTCTTTCTTGTTCTTCTCGTTCTCGTTCTTCTCTTTCTTTTTCTCTTTCTCGTTCTTCTCTTTCTAGTGCTCGTTCTCGTTTTTTTCTTTCTCGTTCTCGTTCTTCAGCTTCCTCCAGAATTCGTATTCTTTGAAGGAAGGTTTCACGGTAGTCTGGTTGCTCCGGAGTGAGGCCTAGGGCAGTCATGTACTCTCGGGCACGTTGGACGCAATTCATTTTGAGATTTTTCTTTGCTACAGGAAGTCGAGGTTCCTTTTTATTTTTTTTGGTGTGCAGGATTCAAAGTCCTTCTTTATTTTCTTCTGCTTCAGGGAGTCAAGTCCTCATGTTTTATTTTATTTTTTTCTTAGCTTTCAGGATTCGTAGTCCTTCTGTTCTATTTTAGTTTTTCTTAGTTTTCAGGATTTGTATTCCTTCTGTTTCGGGCGCCAAATTGTTAAATAGTTGGTGAGGCGTATCCACATTGGGCGCCAAATTGTTAGATAGTTTCCCTATTTTAGGGTTCTGAGGGCCGTAAGTTCCAAGGCTTTTATTCCGGAAAATCTTCCTGATTTTTCAGGGTAATGAGAGAAGTCAGTTGCTGAGTATTTATTTTATTAAGGCAAGGGCTTTTCAACAGTTTCCAAGTTGCAAATATTATTCAGTAATTTTTGGAGTCTGATCTGGTAACAAGGTTTGAAGATTTGAGCTTGTTTTTCAAGCTTTCGAAATTTGAGTCGAGACGAATCAAGCTAAGTTTTTCACGCTGGTAAAACAGGCTTAGAAAGTTAGAGCCGAAATGAAATTTGAGCTGTTGAAATTTAAGCCGATATAAAAATCAAGCTTTGAAGTTTTAGAGCCGAAGAATTTTCTGGCTGTTGAAATTTTCAAATCTGAGACGGATATGTGATTCTCAAGTATCTGTGATACGAGAGTTTAGTTATGCGAAGAGAATTATTTTCCCTCCTGTTAAATTATATAGGCACAAGTCGGCATCTACGACAATAGCCTGACAACAGACAATCAAGAACAAACCTGGGTACGATTGTTTAGCAGACAATCTGGAACAAACCAGAGTACGATTGTTTAACAGACAATCACAAAGAAGACGATTCTCACAAGGGACCACCACGCAAAAATAATCAAAGTACTGCTCGTGTATTGGACTTAATTAAAGTCACCTAACAGTCTGGCCCTTGGTCGACGCTCGATACCAAATCTCCGACCGTGGTCCTTCGCGACCCGCCTCTAAGAGCTTGATTGCTCTACTTTGCTACCCGCCTTCAAGTGATCTCCGCTCCCCTTTGCTTCCCGACTCTAGGTGATATCTTAATGCACTCATGGAGAGCACTCCCGCCAGGGGAGAGGGGGGAAGGTTTTTTGCGGGTGGTCTAGCTTTTGCCCCGCCATAGTTAAACTGACCAGGATGATCGGTTCTGAGAGCCAGTTTTTCTCCCGTTTTCCTCTATTTTTTTTTCTCCCACCCATTTTCCCATATAGCCCAATTCGTCATAGTGGGATTAGGTGTAATATAACGTCTTCAAAATATCTAAACTCCAAGACTAATGATTACAGCTGTGTTTATTGCTTTTATGCCATCGTTATAAAATCAAGGTAGTCTGTGGCTCTGGTCGCCGAGCACTGAGAGAGGGAAGTCGAATATTGAATAATCTGCTTTTATTCAATGTTTACTATGGCTGAGCACTTTTCTGGCAATTGTGGGTAATAGCAATGAACTGTAGAGGTTATTAGAAAAACTTGTCTACTTCATGCACAAATCTGCAAGTCTGTACTCTTCCCCCTCATCAGTAAGGAGACCGTCTGGGTAAAAAAAAGTCCGTTATTTATGGATGGATTTCTCTGAAATTTTCACAGTAGGTGTGAAATGATGCAAAGATTAATTGTTATTTCGACAAAATTTTTGTATCTGCACTTTGTTTTAATTTTTTTTTTTTAAATATGAAAAATAGGGTTTTTTTTAAAATCTATCTTTTTGAAGTTACAGAACCAGTACTTTGTTTATAGATTGCTTATATATCTATATAACCATAAGCAATAGGGAATTTCGATAACTTTTTTTGTAGATTTTGGGAATTGAAAATAAAAAATTTACGTTTTCTTCATTTTTTTTCTTTATGTCGTGTAATTTTCAAAATAATGTATCCAAAAATGCCATTGCTTAACAATACTCCTTGCTAAGCCCTATCGAATGGTATATAAACCATTCTTGTAGCTCTAAATCTGTGGAAGAAGATACATTTGAGAAACCAACTATCATGTTTCCAGAAAAAACGTGTTTTTAACAAAAAAAAAGTTTTTCTTTTTATCTTTTGAACTACAGGATTTTCTACAATGAACTCTTGAGCATTTGTAGCTCTTTTTAAGCCCTTTTGATTGATATAATTTACATAGCTGTAGCTCTTTAACTCTGGGAAAAAATATACAACAAAAGACAATACGTGTAATTCTTCAAAACAACCACTTTTTATTTTTTCATTTTTTTTTCAACCAAAATACGTTTTTTTTTTTCAAGTCAACTCCTCTGTTTTGTAGCTCTTTTCAAGCCCTTTGAATTGTGTGCTTGCCATAGCCGTAGCTATGATACTACAGCTGTCATCGAGCTATGAATGAAAGCTGCGGTATCATAGATACGGCAGAACAGCTAAATTCTGAAATTGTCAAAAATCATAAAAAAATATTAAAATGTTTTGTTTGTATAATGGAAGCACTTTGAGTAGCCCATGAACGGACTATATTGTCATTCCTGCAGAGAAACACGCTCAATTGATCCTAATAATGAGGGGGGGGGGGAGGGTTCAAGGTCACGCCACCCCCATTGCTTTCCCCCCTCTGGTGCGTGCACTATTCGGAGTAGACGTAAACGAAAAGTACCAATGGAAGCGCAAGAAAATCCTCTATAAGATGCATATTAAAACAGAAAATCAGCACATATCCCGATTACTATCAAGACAGTACCCAGACGGCCTCCTTAAGAAGTTGAAAACCCATAGATCACAGCACAAGTGTAATAAAGGAACTACCAATTAAGAAATTTTTTCTTTTTGGTTATCAATCTGTAAGTAAAGTTCTGCATCTATGTTGTGTGGATTGTACAATATCATCTTTTATTTTTATTCTGGACTAGTACCTATTGCACTATTCAAAGTGAAAATACATGTCTAGCATCACAGTTGATGTAGCATGAGTTAGATTAGTCAATATTTTTTCAAAATTTGATAATATATGCAGATGAGTTTATACTTTCTCTTAATTTGAAAGAGCATTCTGCTGACTCTATTTTTCCTACAATTAAGACCTACAAGTGATTTTCTTAGAGTTATTGTATTTACAATTTTAACTTTGGGCAATATTTCAAACATTTACCACAATTCTATTTTGAGCATTATTCCAATTGTCTCTAATAGAACCGTAGAAAATTACTATATATAGAGTATTATTCCTTATTTAAACTAGAATATGTTTGCTTTTTTTGATTAGTGTAAAAGGTTCAAAATTTAAAATCGGTAGAGTATTGTATGCAAGCTGATTAGTTTTTCTCAACCACCTTTTTGTAAATAATCACCAATTCTGCCTTAAATTGGTCATTATGATTTTCAGATGCCTGTGTCAGAAGTGGGAGCGTGGTGGCAATGCGTCAAACACAAGCACTGTGCTGGCGCTCCTCGGGAGCAGTCCCGCGCTAGCTTGCACGCTGGCCAATTCTCCTGAGAAGCAGTGAGTGAAACGTTTTAGCCAAATTCATTCATATGAGTTTTATTCTTATTTCAAGAATTCATAAGTTCTTGCTGCAATTTATCTCTATTTCTTAGTTCTTATGTTGTTAGGCAAATTCAAAAGCTGACTAAAAACATTAAAATAACAATTTGCAACTCTATGAATAACAAAACCCACTGGACAACTCCATGACTCGGCCGCGAGGCAACTCCATGACTCGGCCGCGAGGCAACTCCATGACTCGGCCGCGAGGCAACTCCATGACCCGGCCGCGGGGCAACTCGATGACCCGGCCGCGGGGCAAATCGATGACCCGGCCGCGGAGCAACTCCATTACCCGGCCGGTAGGCAACTCGATGACCCGGCCGCGTGGCAACTCGATGACCCGGCCGCGTGGCAACTCGATGACCCGACCGTGGGGCAACTCGATGACCCGACCGCGGGGCAACTCGATGACCCGACCGTGGGGCAACTCGATGACCCGACCGCGGGGCAACTCGATGACCCGACCGCGGGGCAACTCGATGACCCGACCGCGGGGCAACTCGATGACCCGACCGCGGGGCAACTCGATGACCCGACCGCGGGGCAACTCGATGACCCGACCGCGGGGCAACTCGATGACCCGACCGCGGGGCAACTCGACCCAACCGCGGGGCAACTCGATGACCCGACCGCGGGGCAACTCAACCCAACCGCGGGGCAACTCGATGACCCAACCGCGGGGCAACTCGATGACCCAACCGCGGGGCAACTCGATGACCCAACCGCGGGGCAACTCGATGACCCAACCGCGGGGCAACTCGATGACCCGGCCGCGGGGCAACTCGATGACCCGGCCGCGGGACAACTCGATGACCCGGCCGCGGGACAACTCGATGACCCGGCCGCAGGGCAACTCCCGCCACTTCATTTTAACTTCTTAATTAAAATAGCAATACCCTTTAGCTAATGTTGAGAATATTAAAAGTTTTTTTCCAAAAAGGCTAAAATGCAGGACATGCAGTCCATTGAATCAACTCTGGTGCACAATATCATAGCTCTGAACAAAACTTGCTAAGATCTAGATGGAAGGCATCTCAGTGTGGAAATCTCACGGGAAGGATACGTGTTCTATTATATTGGTAAACCTTCCGCCAGCAAGAGAAGGAACGATTCAATACTTTGTGTCAAAATATTACACCAACAACTTGAAATGAAACCGGAACTACTAACACAGAAAATTGAGCAACTGTATTGAACAATTCATCCACTTCAAAGAACAACTTTCAAAATTGTTCTCGTCTAAAGAAACCTAGCAAGCTCAGCAACTCACAACGTTGAACTTTATAATCTTGACAATATTGTCAGTACTCCTTGTGAAACACAAATAAATTGGTGATATCAGTCTTTTTTAGACTGACCTTTACGACTAAGTTGAGCCCCTGGGAACAAGCTTATTAATCAATCTCTCGAATGAAAATCTTTTGAAAACAATGTGAAAAAACCTTGTTATTACGGCCTTAGGCCTCAGAATAAACACCAAAGAGATGCCAGACATCGTAGAAGATTGCCACATGGTATAGTTTGCACTTGCTGTCACTGGCTATAATAATAGGGAAACACAAAAATGCGTTTCAACCTGCTCACGAGTAAGCTTCGAATTAAAGTAAGAGGAACTCGGCGGAGTTGATTTTGAAGATTTAATGATCAAAAACGCTCTAGAGCACTTTTTGATACTGAAATGAAAATTTTCGCAGCTTGAGAGCATCAGATCCCAACAAAGCAACCAAAACCGACCTATAACCGTTTGTGGTTTACAAACGAGGTGAAACGCTCCACAAATGCCAGGCAACAATCTTATAGAAGACATGAGATTTGTCCTAACAGAAGCAAATGTTGGAGCATACTCATGCTTTTATAACCGCTAAACAGATGATCAGATATACAAAGCGGAATAAAAAATCATAGTTGCAGCACTTGCCACAAATACAAATAAGTTGATGAAAGATGATTCAAAAATGTCATTGGACCATTGATCGATATTGAAGGTCAAGTTCAAGCAGAGAACAAAAGTAACACCAGAAGCTTGGATTTGTATTCTACCTGTGTCAGGGAGGATTTAACAGAATTTCCGTAATATCAAGCATCGAACATTTAGATGCCTGAAATGAACGACTTAATATCGGTAAGAAGTTGAAGAAAAACTCGTCCGGACCTGACGGCCTAGCTCCCTGTGTAATTGAAGTAACAGCTGAACATCTTCATTCAAGTTCTTGCAATTGCGCTAATAAAGCCCTGGGTGTAAGCTTTTTTATTGATGAAATATTTTTTACAGAAGTAAGAGTTGGGGCCATTTAATATGGAACTGTAGTATTCTCCCTCAGGCTGCTTTACACTCCGGGCAGACTATGTAAATATCTTTAGACTTTGTGGTATCTATGCCCGAAGTGAGTGCCTGAGGTGCAAACGAACCCGACAGGATAAGGAATACACAACTGGAATAAAGGCCGTATTATTAAGAAGATCGCCGACAGTATGGCACATGAGGTAAATGTTTACAGGCAGGTAGTATAGTACCCAAGGACGACTTGGAGGACCGACGGTTGTCGGTAAGTCGCGTTGTGCGTGCCGTGGCGTAGCGGTGCCGTCGAGGTGGCAATGGAGGCCGAGAGGCTACTGCTTGCTGAGCAGCCGAGACTAGTGAATGTCAGAGTCACTGCGCGGAGAGTCGCAGGGAGAAGTCTTGTGTGAGCTGCTGTGAGGAGGCTCGCTGGAAGGCTTGTGTGAGCCGTTGCAGTGACGAGGCTCGCAGGAGGAAGACTTGTGTGAATATCAGGGTTCCTGCGAGTGCACTGAGTGAGCTGTGCGAACTGAACTGCGCATAGCGCGCAGCTCTTTATATAGGGCTGGTGGTGGCCTCACTGAACCGAGCTAGCCTCTGGTTAGCCGGCTCGGGGTGGCGCTTTTGAAGCAGTTGAGGCTGAGCTAAGCGTACGTGAGGGTTCAGAGGTGTTGCCTGGCTGCTCGGTGCGCGCTGCTTGTAGAGGCTCGGTCCGCCACCCCAGCGCCAGCATCGAGCGCTGATTGGTTGTTCAGCGAGAGCGCTTCGTGGCAGTGGGGTGGCGCTTTTGTGCTTGTGTGGTGGTGAGGGCGTACAGCTAGGTGGAACCACCACAGAACACAGAAAGCGTGGAATCTATACTCAAGATGTGTTCCCGCTTAAGATACCCTGTGTGTAGAAACCGGGGATCAAAAATGAAGAGGGGCAAATGACAAAGAAGAGGGAGCAAAAAGGTATAAAAGTGGAAAAGCTGATGGAGCACAAAAGATAGAAATCTTGAAGCCTGTCAGAACAAATCACAACAAAGGTTTCCCAAAGAGAAGGATGAAGACAGCATTTAGTAATAAGAGTTGAAAGAATGTGGAATCTGAAGGAACAGATGCTGAAAAACGATAGTGAACCCAAAAAGTTGGCTTCTAAAAGCATAAGAATCGATTCTATTCCAACAAAAAAGCCCTACTTAACTTTTGGCGTTTGGTCTCATTTTATTACTTGAAGCACAAATTGTCATAGAAACAATATTTGTATCCCTCTGGAGGGAATATATTGACTACCCTACGCCCTTTTGGGGGCGAATGTTACTTCAACTACGAAAAGATATATCCAATCATTATTGCTGTATCTGCCTGACATTTGTGATCAATGACAGCCTGACCTCTGTGATCAGTGAAATGCTTGAAAGATTACTCTGACTTAGGGAAACAAAACATTTCCAAACCCAGAATTTGATTGCAGGTACTAAGCACGGTTTTGGAAAAAACGCAGCTGTCACACAAACTTCCTAGAGTTCTTTGGAGAAGTTAACGGAATCTTTGACAGTACAAAAGCTGTAGACCTACAGTTTGACTTTCAAAAAGTCTTCGATAAAGTTCCACATGAACGGCTTTTTGTGAAAGTAGAAACCCTTGGTATTCATTGAAACTAGTTGATGGATGCAAAACTGACCCACTGGTTGCATGCACTCAAAGAGTAGTGATTTAGGAGCAATTTTGTGACTGGACGCAAGTGACTTCCAGGGTTCACACAGAACATTTTAGGCCCATTACTCTTCATCATCTGTATCTATGGCCTCGGAATCATTAAAATTACTAAATTCTAGAATGATACAAAACGATGACACAGGTTGTTCACCGAGCGAGACAGAATTATGATTCAAGCTAACCTAAACCGTCTGCTGCAGTAGATTAGACTGAAACCTAGCAAATAAGTTTTAACATAGAAAAATGCTTAGTAAAGTACATTAGAAGTAATTATTGGCCCTTCCTACATATGTAATGATACTTCAATTAAAGTTGTTAGCCATCAAAGAAATCTTGACATCGCACTCCAAAGATCTCAAGCATCACATTAGCTATCAACAGAAGGGTCGATGGTCTAGCCCCAAGTGTTAAGCCCGGTACACACCTTGCATTACGTCAATGCTATTTGTTGCCGTAGTGGTGTCACAGAACAATCGCTGATGTACTGATGGGCTTGTGGATGAGCGTGCAGTGCAGCGGCAATCAGTTGCCTCTAAGCTTTGAGAGGAGGAAGGTGTCAGACGACAATGCGCTGTGCGAAGCAGCTGCGCTTGGCTCATCACGGAGCTTGTCAGCAAGACCACAACTGTGCTCAATGCCTGCTTGTCTCACACTGACTCTACCATGCGCTGTCAGCCTGCAACAGCAATCGGGCTTGATAGACTTTCTGTTCCTGATGCGGCATCATGCTGCCAAGCGGTCAGAGAGCTCTGGGCAACTCGTCAATGCGGCATGAAGCACGCGAAGCTGCAAGGTGTGTACCGGGCTTTAGGCAACAAAAATTATTCCAGAACTCTGTAACCTCAATTGTTAGCGATGTTTTCATCTGAGTAAACTTGTTTTCCTCAAATAAAGATAACAAAAAATCTTTCTTGGGAAGGCCTAGAAATAGAGGGGCTCAAAATAAAACGGTAATTTTGGGTAATATTTGCACGAAAGAAAAAGTAATGACAATTAGCATGAACAGCAAGGCTATCCAGGGTATGTAAGTTCAGTGTTGGAGGTAGTGGGACAGATAAAGCGATCTGTCCGCTCGAGAGACTGACTACTGCGTATCCACTGTGGTCCAAGAGTTGTGCCGTCCTGATCGAGCTGCCCGTCTTTTTCTTGTAAAGGGAAAGCAACTATGGAGGAATATTTGGTTAGGTTAGAATAAATAATTTTATGAATTCAGATAAATAATTACATCAATTCGGATGAATAATTCTTCCAATTGGGATGAATAATTCTACCAATTCGGATGAATAATTCTATCAATTTGAAAATAATTTTATCAATTTGGATAAATACTTTTTATTAATTTGGATAAGTAATTTTATAAATTTGAGTGAATAATATTATCAATTCGGATAACTTATTCCATCAATTCGGATAACTTAATCCATCGATTCGGATAACTTAATCCATCAATTCGGATAACTTATTCCATCAATTAGGATAAATTATTCCATCAATTCGGATAAATTATTCCATCAATTCGGATAAATTATTCCATCAATTCGGATAAATTATTCCATCATATCGGATAAATTATTCCGTCAATTTGGATAAATTATTCCATCAATTTGGATAAATTATTTCATCAATTTGGATAAATTATTTCATCAATTTGAATAAATTATTTCATCAATTTGGATTAATTATTCCATCAATTCGGATAGATAATTCTATCTATTTGATTAAATTAATAGGCTTCCAAACCATGCTAACAAGTTTCAACTGAAGATCAAATGATTTAGGAATTCTTGATAATTGGACTTTCCCATTTAGATTACAGGCTGTATTGTAATGATCCCAGGCTACACGAAGCAATCGCTGGTATTCAGCATAACTTCATTCCAAATACCTCCAACTTACTGCTTCAATGGTGAAGCCGGTCCGGGCTATGTATGGTGAACGCTGTTGTACGGCAGATTGGTGGTCCCCAGGGGATGGCCCAGTATGAACTAGCCCCTCATTTCTGAATGTGTGTATCCCACTGAGCAAAAGTTGTTATATTACGGCCCAGCTTGCGCAGTTGTGGCCATACGGAAAAAGATGAGGCTAGCAGGGAGCTTTGTTTGACCCTGCTGAATCGAGAAAGCAACCCCGTTCAAGTTTCCCATGTTCTTGATATGAGCTTCTTCCTTGTGGTCTGACAGGAAGAAGGCTGGCAGAAGCTTGGTAAAGGTTTCAAAGCATTGCGGGTCAAAATACATCATTGATCTTGTATAGTGAGTCTAAAACTATTGGTGAAATGAAACTTTAGTGTTTGTTACAGTTTACTCAGAACCAGAATATAAGAAATAACTTCAGAGGCACAGCAAATAGTAGAGAATGTAAAGACAGGAATGACAAGATGAGCCAAGAGTAGGGAGCATAGGGAGCATGGACATGAGGTGTTGACTTGCTGGCTGAAAAGAATGTGTGTAACTTATAAGTACAAGAACCGCAAGCAACTCCCATGACCAGGCTTTACAAAAAGAATAAAAAAAATAAGCAAACATAAATTAAACAAAAATCTGAAGCAAATGAATCTCATGAAGCAAAGTAAATCAAAATGAATCAAAAGTGCAAATTATATAAGTAAAATGAACATAAAGAACAAAACTTCACCTGAAAATAAAGGAAATCAATCAAAATGAACATCTCAAGACACAATGGAAAAAGATTGAAAGAAGCAAACCAATGTGAGGAACTACCTCAACACATTTGATTCAGCAGCTGCTTCGAAGCTGAAATGATTAATTAATACAAAGTACACGAGGTTTCCAAATTTAATTTTAATAGTCGCCTCAATGCAAAGGAAGAATCTTAATATTAAGAGGGCAATAGGTACATTGCCAAACGCAAAACGGCTAATTGCCAACTCAGAATTTAAGTTTAAAAAGGACAAATCCATCCCGAAGTTTCTTTTCTATTTATGCAGTTATTTATTTATTTATTTAGGGTAAAACACGCATATAATTTTTTAAAGTGGTTCAAAATTAGGGTGTTAGGTAAAGATCGACTGCAGGCGCAGGAACAAGGAGTTGGAGGAGCTCTTTGTTTCAGGGCGGATGGCGCCAGCTTACACGGACGTCACAGGTTATCAACGAAACTTCAACGTGCGAGCTTGTCACCAGCACTTCGGGAAGGCAGAACTCAACGGCAAACTGACGCTACTCGAATGAAGTAGGCACGGTGTTGGCTTATCTTTACCGTTGCTGGGGGCCTACACCAACAGCAACCGCAGAACAGCTGCCTCAGCTGTTTCACCTTCCGCGTTCTCCCAAAGACAGAAGCAAGGCACTGCCTCCCTTACACAGGTACCAATTGAAGCGAAGAGAAGACCAACGAAGAACGAAAGCATGCGCGTCTGCACTCCACCGTTTCCATAAGCACACTACCGATGCAGTGCGGCAGCGAGCCGTGGCAGTTGCGGCATGGTACGAAAACTGCCGCAGGGTACGACAACCCCACACACGGCAACAGCGCTACAACCTTGGCCGTGACCAACGCATCCAGTCCCTTCACAGCTGTATATAAAAATGAAGAAATGTACTCAGGAATATAATTAAATGCAGAAAAATTCTTGAGGAGCGCAATACAAAGAATTTAGAAAGAATTTAGCAGCTAACGGTCGATGTAAATTACCTAGTTGCGGCTACTGCTGTTGCACAAGATGGCTCAATTAGCTAATAAGGTTGCGAAGCATTAAGTGCACAGAGCAACGCAGCACCAACGAGATACTGAAAGAATAGGCACCGGGTAAGAAAAAAAAAGTTAATCCTCTTGATAAAGGTGAACAAAGATACAAAGTTTCAGTAATCGGAAAATATCCGAGATGAAAACCAGCCTGAAGAATTTATCCTCCAATGCGCGTAGCGACTGTTAGACGATGGCAGTAAAGGCGATATAGGAGTCGCAATACAGTTCACTAGTAATGGAGGCAAAAGCCCAGTAGTAGTTAACAGATAATAGGTAATAGTTGTTAATAGCAATAGTTTATTTAAGACGGCGGTTCACTGCGATAGGGTAAAGGTTGCCCCACTTTTAGAGCAGCAACACGCTTTTTAGAGGAGAGTTAATTGCGGTTAGAAATCCGCCCTAATCATGCAAGTTGTTGAGTGAAAACGATAACCTAAATTGTACACATTCACACACACTCAATCAAACCATGGACTTATTAAGCATGCAGGAAGAAGGGTAGGAAGCGTTAGGCTTGCAACTATTGCCAAACTCCATGTCACGAGACGAGCGTGCTCCCAACGTGCCGACGTAACCAATGACTTTGACCAAGACGCTGTCTGGGCCCGACACAAGCAGCCTGGCTACCTGTTTACCTGACACCACTCCTTAATATGTGCTACTGCTGCGCAACCTCACCTGCCACGCAACACCAGCAGTTTATGTTAATAGTACAGAAATCAAAATACACTAAGAACGAATCTGTGGGGAATTTTCCCCACACCAAACCATAAACCAAAACTGATGAGCTGAAATTTCAACAATGCACATGCTAATCAACTAGAAGACCCATTCAACTCGCCTCACAAGAGGGTGGAAGTTAATCAAGCTAGGTCTTCTAGGCTTAAGATTGACTTATGTACAATGATAGTTCATAGCACAGCAAGAATCTAGGCTGGAACAAACAGAAAGAAACACACAAATTAAGCATGCAAACCAATATCCTCACAGAATACAACAAAAACCGCATCCGATAGTGCATGATGAAAACCTTAGGAGGCCTCCCGGTAACTTGCCCATCACCAGCACAAGCTATCGGGGTGGTTAAAATAACTCTGACAATGACAACCCTGCCATCACAACTGAGAACCATGATTGGACATGACTTGCAACCAACAAGGGAATTTTATCTCACCAACCCAGTTCAACCAAATTCATATTCAATGACTAGGCATAAGTACAATAGTGAATAACAAGTGCAACCACAGCCCAAAGGCATTACCAAATACAAGCATGAGTAGTGGTATAATACTCAAACACTGCTGCAAAAAGTTGGGTATGTAAGTTCCCAGTTCAAAGGTAACACAAAGTTATGGGGATCCCCATTGAAACAATCAAATCACCCAGGATATTGTTATACATCATACATTACAATTGTGGCACAGCCTAGAGTATCTTTCAATAATCAAGCACTACTAATTTTTTTTATTTTGCCTTCCCAAAATTGTAGGTTGAACATTCAGTAGCAGGGATGGAAAAACCCTGGGTTTTTTATAAAAAACCCAACCCACATGTTTTTTTTGGGTTAAATTGGGTTTTATTGTTTTTTTTGGGGCTTTATTGGGTTTTTGTAATACCTGTTTTTGTTTAAAAGAGTTATTCACACAGCTCCAGTTGCCCCTATTTTAGATTTATTTATATACACATATTGAGTAAATATTGTTATTTGATTACTCTATTTCCAACATTATATTACATTATTATATGAATTAATACATTATATGAACAATATATGAATAAAGTTTGTCCATCACAATTACCATTTACCAATTACCATATGCATAGAGACATAGCTCTGCAGTCTGTAAAGATAAGATGTGCAAAGAGAATTGCTATGCTTGTCAATTCATAGCAAGTTGTTTTAGCAGCAGACAGGCGCAAGTCATGTGAGAGGGAAGCACCATGCAGATCATAAGTAACCAACCCAAGCAGCTTGAAGCAAAACAGCTGCACATCACTTAACAGTCATGCTGTTAACAACTTAACATGTGTATTGTGTGAGCTGGAGTGCTTAGCAGCGCAAGTCAAGTCAGTCAACCACACTGTTACATGTTATAACATGTGGTGACATGCCAAAAATTTTTTTTAAAAATTTGCCAAAAATATCACTTTTCGCAGTATAGGATAGCAACAAACACTAAAATGATTAGAAGTAAATGTGCAAGGAGTTTGCGAGACTCAAACTCAGGACTAGAAATTACCGCACCAGCACACTATCGACCGTGCTATCGATCACCCTAAAAGATGATCGAAGCACAACGAAAGCAATGCTTGGCACAGTGATCGGTCAATAGCGTGCCGGTGGGTAATTTCTAGTCCTGAGTTTAGGTCTCGCAAACTCCTCGTACATTTATTTCATTTGAAAAACCTTGTCGAAGCGGTTTCTTCCCGTACCAGATTCATTAACTGTTTCTGGGGGTGACCAGACTTTGAACTCTTGATTGGAAGTAAATGCTCTAACAGATTCTATCGTCAAATTTGTTACAGTGCAGCTTGAATGCTCACCATAGGCCAGTCGTTTCTTTACTTTCTCACCCCATGATGGCTGCGGCCATGCCCTACCCCATCTGACTATAATTGTTAGACTTATTTCAGGCAAAGCTCTCATAGGAGACTGATATTGAAGAGTGGTTGGCTGAGTACAATCCGGAGTTCATCGCTGCACTTTATTCCAATAAATTGAAGGACTCCAACATCTTCCCAAAACACATGTTTAATGAGAATATCACTAAGACAATGACTCCTTGTTGATGGTGGGATATTCAAGACATGAAACAGCAGAAAATGCAGATTCCTGAAAAACACTGGCAGAGGGTTTCTGCAAGTTTATAAGCAATCTTCATTCTTGCCCCGCAAGTTCAGGATTCATTAAGAGAATTTTCTCAACATTTGGAATTGTGTGGAATAAATTGAGAAATTGATTAGGATCAGAACGCGCACAGAAATTGGTCTCAGTACATTGCCATCTCACAAATGATCATGATGTGGATGACAACGATGAAATGGCAGTGGATGTAGAAAGAGAAACACAGTAGTACTGTAGAAGCAGTCTAGTCTAGAAGACAGGAAAAATTCAGAAGTCTCTATATTATCAATTAGTCAAACGGCATTTGTTCCTAAATTTTCGTTTTTTTTTACTTGGGAAATGGAATTCATGAAAATATATTAGTCCCTTGAGTTTTTTTGTGATTAAGGTTTTTCAAATTTGATTTACATAGGGTTGGTGTTTTGTTTTTCAATGTTTTCTTGTCATAGTCATACACAAGACTTAGATACATTTTTTGACAAGATAAATATTTAGCTGATTTTGATTCAATAAGCTTGAAAACAAATAAAATTTACATAACAATAATGAAACAAAAAAAAACACTATTTAGTGGGTTTTTTAATGTGGGCTTTTTTTTTTGGTTGGGTTTTTTATGTGCCAACCCTGTTCAGTATCCCTTGAACAGGACCCATCGACTTTGTCGGTTGCAATAATGGGGACTCATGCGCATTAATTAGTTGTCCAGCAGCATTGAGCTGAGCAATACGTAATAATGGGTACTGTTCATCGAAGAATCCATCGAATGAAAGCTTACTGCTATAACTAAGAATGAAATCCTCAAGCTCAGCAATGGTTGACTTATCTTATCCTGCCCAGTTGTGGCAACATGGTGCAGTGCACCAACTGCTCAAAATTCTTGCAGTTCCTGGTTAATTTCTTAAGATCAGCCCAAGTCAAAAGGCTCCTCTGCTGCACCAGCTTTGTAATCTATATTCAAAATTGGGCTACACACCAGTAAATTGTCAACACTTGGAGGACTCTCAGTGTATGCTGTTTGCATTTGGATTCTATTCTGGGCTCATCAAATGCTAGCAATAAAAAGTCTTTCACTGTTAAGTTCCAGCTCACAACCATGGCAATTACCCCACATGGTACTACCAGGCCATAATTTCTCAATTACTGATTCAGAATGGCATTCTTGAAGATCATCTGAAACTTTCTTATGTTCAGACTGGGTTGAAAATCCCGAAAAAGAGGAATCGCCAGCATCTGACCCAGACTCCTCTCCGACTGACAGTTCACTTGAGATATCTGACTCCAAGACCCCAGGGCGTATGCATGGTGTTACGTCTAATTGATTAATGGATGCTATCTCTGCATCGACCACTGGCTGTAATTCTGTTGCCAATCCCATATCGCTCCATCACTCTTAAGATCATGCAACACATAAGTCAAACCATTCTCATCAACTTTAGCAACAATGAATGAGTCACAAAAATTAATCATAAATTTAATCACAGTACGGAAACCTTTTCCATTTTTCATCAGGACTGCTTGGCCAACTTTGAAAGGAGCAAACTTAGGTTGGCCAAGATGCCACTTCTGCAAACCCACAGCAATGGACATCTGTAAAGGTACTGTATGATTCTGGGTTAACAGGAACTGGGATGGTGATTGTAATTTCGGAATGATAGGTTTAATTGTAAATGACAACAGCCTTCTGCAAATCTAAGTCCCATTATTCATTTTTCTTGTTAAGATTCTTCAAAAAATTCATTACTGTCTGATTCACTCTCACATGCACCATTGCTGATTGAGCAAAGAGTTGTCAATTGATGGACAATGCCAAGATTTTGCAAAAATGATGCAAATGCAGCTGATGAGAACTCTGGCCCAGTAACTGTTAGCATTGAAATTGGCATATGTAAAAAGGGAGGAAATACATGATTAGTCAATGCACTTATGACTGTCTCATTCTTTTTATTCTTTATTGGTGCCACTGATAACCATTTAGAATAGTGGTTTACTACAACCAAACAGCCAATGTAACCCCTTTGGGTTTGCGGAAGCACCATCAGGTCTGCAGCTACCAGCTCAAAAGGAAACTCTGAGCTTATCTTAAGGGTTGGAGGACCCTGATAGATGAAAAGAATTTAAGGAATTGGCACTGGAAGTAAGTGGTACAAACAGCAGAAACAATTTGATATTTAAGTGGATTCCACCTCAAATTGGTAAGTAGTTTACAAACTTTCTCACGTCCAATATGAGCATAATTATAATGTAAACAAATTGTGAGCTCCAGTAAAAGAGAAAATGGGACCACCACATCAGACATTTGATCCAAATAAATGAGAATATTATTGACTATGGATAACTTTGAAACATATCTTACAAATGGCTTACAGGACTCAGGCCATTCTGCAGGTAATACTTTTCCTCCTAATGCAGTCTATGACTGAGCAGAGAATGGGGTCTGATTCCTGCACACCTCTCATAGTTCCTTCATCTTGAATAAAAATGACAATCCACCAATTTCCTCTGATTGACCACTCAACTGCATACAGGTTTCACTTTCATTATTTACTCACTGCAACTCATAGGACTCTAACAATTCTTCAGAAATAGCCACCAACACAGAAATTTCATCTTGCCCCAAAGGTCATTGATAATACAATTGAGCAACTACTCTGACAGCTTCTAAGTGTTACAATACAAATCAACAACCAGATTATTTGTCATCAGAAAGTCAATTCCAATCAGGAAACAGTGCGGCAAGACATCATCAGGTACAATTGCAAATTTGAAAGGTCCACATGAAAGCTCAAGTCCCAAGTGGAAGCATTGAAGAAACTGTCTGCTTAATTGACAATCTCTGTCCTGTCAAACCAATAATATTATACAAATGTTCTCTCACAACAATAATTTCTTGGCACTGTTGCATAATTTCCAACGCAGAACAGGAAATCAAGCTCTGCTCAGCTCCTGAGTTAACTACAGCACAGAGATCCATTCCCTTAGCATGAACCCAAATTTGAGGTGGAGGTTCCTGACCATGTGAACAGCAGGGAACCCTCTCCTTGTGCAAAAGCAATACAAGAAGTTCATCGCTGCTACATCCTTTGCTCTCCCCCCTTGCAAGGTCAGTAGCCAAAGGTGTTTTGCAGAAACGGCCATCATTACACAAATACACTGATCAAACTGCCAAATTAGGAGTGTTGTAATTACGTAATTCCACAAGGGGATTGAAGTGCACCCCACCCAGGTATTCCAAGTGAACAACTGTGGAGTAGTCCTCAAATTGGTAGATCGCAGGCTGTCCTGACCAGAAGTAAACAAATATTTTTACTTGATAAATTTTGCTGGCAGCCAAGAGTGCTTACAGAGAAGGAAGCTGACCAGCATACCTCATGAGGTTGATCCGTTTGCATGATTCCCTGTTCACGTTCATTTTGTATCTTGAAAAATTAGCTAACGATTCGTCAACCAACTGTTCTCTCAGCGCCTGTGCGTGAGGAGGGACCTTGTCTGGTGTACCACTGCGAATCAATACTCCATGCAAGCTTAGGAAAAGCAAGTCCCCCACCACCAGGAATCAGTGGTCCATCATGCACTATGCCCTCCGAAAGAGTGGTTAGAGCACTCAAATTTAGTTCCCAAGCAGGGCAACCAACTCGAGACAGAGCATCAGCTGCTGAACTCTAATGACCAGGCAGATACCTGATTTCAAAATAAAAATCTGACAATTCATCAATAGTTCTTACCAACCTTGCACACACCAATTTCATATTATGTAAATAAACAAGCAGTTGATGTTCAGTAAACAGAATTAAGTCCACACCAAACAAAAATGGTTTAAATGTCTTCACTCCCTACCTCAAAGCAGTTAACTCACGTTCTAGGGTAGAGTAATTCAGTTGTGAAGGCGTGAAAGACATAGATGCAAAACCAATAACTCTGTAACAACCTGACTGTTCCTGAGCCAAATAAGCCCCAGCACCATGCCCTGAGGCATCAACTCAAAGTTATAATTTATTAGCATTCTTTCTATAATCAGGGTATGCTAACTCTATCATTGCGCATGTCCTTTAATCTTTCAAAAGAACTATTCATCTCATCGGTCCATTCAATCACCTTGGTCCGTCTTCCCCCCGTGAGAGAGGATAATGGCTTCTGTATTACAGAACAATTGGGTAGAAACTTCCTCTGAAAATTAACTGAACCCAAGAACTCTCTCAATTCTCCAACTGTAGTTGGTCGGGGATAATTGGAAATTGCTTCCACATATGCACTAGTTTTCCGTATGCCCGATCTGCCAATTATATGGCCAAGGAATTCCACTTCAGTATTGAACCAGTAACACTTGGAATGTTTCATTTTGATGTTACGGTCCAAAAGAGTTTGCAAAACTTTCAAAACAAGTAAAATGTGTTCCTCCAATGAACACCCCAGAATTAAAATATCATCAATGTAAACGATTACTTTATTGGAAGGGAAACCATTCAAGACAGCTTGAATTTCACGTTGAAAAGCAGACGGAGCATTGCGTAAACCAAATGCCAGTTTAAATTGCTTATGGTTCCTCTGAGAGGAAAAGGCTGTACACTCCTGACTGCTTTCATCAATAGGTAAGTGGTAATAGCCATGGACCAAGTCTAGACGAGTAAAATATTCAGTACCACAAAGTTCACAAATTGAGTCTGCTAAATTTGAAACTAGGAACTTATCAGGTACAATAACTTTATTAAGCTTACGATAATCAATACACAATCGGACCGAGCCATCTTTCATACGCTCAGGAACAATTGGGGAAGACTACAGTGAGACACTGAGTTCAATTACATTCAGGCTATTGAGTTCCTCATACTGATGCTCAATTTCATCAGCAATTGGCTTAGGAAATCGTCTTTGCTTATGGTAAATTGGTGTATCATCAGTCAGTATTTGATATGTTTGGTAACAGCGGCATGGCCAAGATCAATATCTCCTGAACTGAACACCCCATCAAACTGAGACAGCATCTTGTAGACTACCGCCTTCTGCTCCTTAGTTAGGACAGGCAATGGCGCAAGTTCCGGTAAGCGATCTACAAAATGCACCTCCTCAATTTCAACAAGCTCATCCTCTTCAGGCAATTGGAAAATGGAAGATAGTGAGCCAAGGAATTGTCCATTTTCATTCTTGACCAGGGATTCCCGGGACACAACCAGAACTCGTCTATCATCTGCATAGAAAAATCCAGCCACGCCACACAGATCATCAAGTCTACAAGACATTTAAATCAGAATACAAAAGTAAATGATCCCTACCAACAGGTAGTAATGGAATGTCAACCGGAATTAGTTCAGCTTTACCACTCTGTAATGAAATATCTCTACTAGCCAAGTAGGGTAATTTATGATACAGGATACTTTCAGGGCTTCCTGAGACCTGTAAAACAATTTCAACTGAACCTCCAATACTGAAGTGTTTGGTTATGATATTATCTCTCAATGACAATTCAATCTTATTCTTCCTCTTCAAGTCTATTCCTAAAAATAAAGGGAAAGGAAGATAGATACTGGCCCAGAGAACTAACAGTTTTATTTATTCCATCCTAATCCCACAGACTTCAATCTTACTTATTGTCACACCACTTGCTTTTAATTTGTAATCACAAATTACATTCAAATGAGTATCAGTGCCTCTTACAGCCAGTCCAGCTTCAACAACTACCTTGTCAGTAATAAGTGAAATGGCGGCTCCAGTAGCCAATACGGCATTTACCAGAAGCACATTAAGGGCCACTGACACCGTCAGCAACTTGTGTTGGAGCTACACCCAACAAGACAAATATGTCTTCCTGGTATTGCACTCAGGTGGTCTTGGTTGATACCGGAGTCAGGGCTGGGTACCAATTGAGCAGTGCCGTGGTCAGTCTCAATAACTTCCGGTGAAGCATCACTGCTTTCCTCACTCTCCCATGCAGATTCCCTCAGTGGTTCCTCTTCAGAGATACTCTCCATCACAGGAGAATACTTGGTGGTGACCTCTGGTAACACTGGCAAATCTGATACCACAGGGTGACTTGTAGGGGTCTTGATATACAGCCCTGTATGTGCCCCTGGCTCAATAGGACCAATTAGTATAAAGGATGGGTCATGGCCGATGATCTTTTGAAATTAGGGTCATACTTTGTGCATTCCTCCAGGTGATAATTGCGGCAGATAAGACAGGACCGTGAAGCACGCCAGCTCTCCTTACGAGTATGGTTCGGACAGCGGCAATAACTACACCCTTGCGGATGAGACGAGTAAGTTCTCTGCGATGACGCCACCCCACTCTGCGTTCTGTCCAAGGAAGTGCAAGTTGGATAAGCCTGGTTGCCTGCACAATTATAATTGGAATTCTTTGGTGGCACTGCTTTCGCATGACGACTAGCTCCACCGCCAGACATCAACAATACCGCTTTGCTTGCCTGAAGTTCTTTTTTAATCTTCTTTGCCATTTGTACCATTTTATCAAAGGACATATGTTTTGATGTTGAAGAACCAGCCTACAGAGCACGGTCAGCATCCTCTACCTATGAAGCAATGCTAGGATTGGTGGCTCCCAAAAACTTCTTCCGCAAATGACAAAGAGACTCCCTCTTGTCATCTGGGTAGGCAAGCTCGGCTAACTCAATAATGTGCATTCCATAAATACCCAATTGCTCATCTGTGTGTGGTGATGCATTCTGCAACTTTTCTTTCCAGTACTTTTTCTCACTCTTCTGTTTTTTTGTAGAAATCCAAAAGATGTTGCTTCATGGTAGGGTTCTTCAATTTCCGTCCTCCTTTAACACCATACACCTCCAAAAGTTATCGGAGAGAAATTTTGCTTATTCCTGAGTCACATCATACTCTGATCCATTGAACTTCTTGTGGAAGTATGTCCCAAAGAATGTTTTCAAATTCTCCTTCCCATTCATCTCAAACACAGGAGGAGTCACCACTTCACGTTTATCAGCCCTTCTCATTTCTTTCTTCCTCCCAGCATTTCTCCTCTTCCACAGTCGACGGTGGTACTTTTTGATGAGGTTGATAAAGAGGTGCCAGAGTGAGCTGTCCATACTCACAGAACTAAGTGAATCCATTGAAGATAAGACAAGCTCTTCCACTTTAGGCTCCCTGACCTTTTTTCTACATCCCTCACCAGACATAGGCACTACAGATGAGCACGTTTCAGCTGCCAAAGCATAAGAGAAAGCCGATTTAGCCTCCAATAGGCCTGTACTTTGGTTACCCAGCACATGAACACACCTCTCTTGAGTAGGAACCCAGAGCCAATAAGGATCTGCCAAAATTGAAGCAAGGACAGAGAACCAATCCATGTAGGAGAGTGATTCCTCAGCTGGGCTGTCCCCAGCAAAAAACATGCTGTCCTGTTGGGTCGGGAGGCATTGCAAATGCTCGGCTGCCTTACCATTCTTTGCCACAGCAGCATCTAGTCCACCCCCTGCCAGCGTGAAAACAAAGTCCACCGTAAATCGTCCAACTTGGGCAACAGATTGGGGTTGATGTACACTCCAAATCGGCCATTACTGAAGTCGGCTCCTACGTTTGGGTGGGAGAACTGAGACAACAGGCTCTGCAGGGAAAGTTGCTCCAAGGTAAATATTGTAGCATCTGTTGCTGGATCAATTACTGCTGATGATGGCTTGGCATCCATCTCTCCCTGCTGCAGTAAACCACTGGAGACCTTATGGTGAGGCTCACCAGTGCCACCACCAGCTGGAGACTAACCAGCCTCCCTCAGTCCATGATCCCCAAGTAAAGAAGAAAATCGCAGTTCTGTCCCTTGACATGTCTGTAAGAAAGTTCTAAGAATTGGACAAGAATGAATGAATGAATGAAAGGACAAGATCAATCCCAATCGACGATCAATCAATCGATCAATCAAAGGGGTCAAACTGACTGGCAATGGTATGTAGTTTTCGTTGCTTCGTGCTTGCGGACACGACTAGCAAATTTTTTTCACTGCAATCCCGTTGTTGAGACTGTCCCACTCCAGTCCCGTCAGCTTGACCATTTTCTTCACATGCAAAGAAGTTGATTCGTCTATCGATATCTGAAGATGTTCATCTTTCGTTGCCATCTTTTGTACCTCAAAATGGTAGGGAGAATAGATACTTTCAAGAAGGTTATGCTTTCAACACTTCAAAAGTTCTTGAAAAGGTACCATTGTCCATGTAAAGAAGGGCATACAACTGACGTTTAACCTGCATCAGCTCCTCTGAATCTCCTGCATGTCTAGGCAAAGGATTTTATACATGGCAGGCATTAGGATAGTAGGGCTACACCTGATTTCAAAGCTGAGGCAGAGATTGCGATAAGCCACTAGGGATTAATTCCCTTTCTTCAAATCCATGAACCAGAGAAAAAGTAGCCGGTTGGAATCAATTCAGTTAGTGTTATATGAAGGAAAGCTTTCTTCAAGTCAAAAATTAATGATTTCTCTCCAAACCTCAGGTGAATGAACACGCTGGTAAGTTTTTGATTAAGGTTTGGGCCTGGATCAGGATGTACGACTTGATTTTGACTCAGGCTCACTTCGTTTTTTCTTTCACACAGGTTTGGATAAAAACATAACTGGGGTTTTGTCATCTGCTCCTTGCAGAACACTGCCATGTGTGCCTCAAAGCTGTGTGACGGATGTTCTTTGAGAAACGATAAAATGTCTTCTATCCTCTTGATGATACCTTCCTTTTGCCACTCTCTTATGTTGTCATCAATTGTATGCAGCTTCTTGAGAGTTTTGTTTTGTTGCAGACTAGTCAAGATTTTTTTGCTAGGTTCAAATTTTTGCCTGAAAATGAGCAACATCCAGCAAAACTATACGCCAATCCAGCACTTCGCGGTCTACACTTTCAATATCTGGGTGACATTTGTCTCCTTTATTTTCCAGACCAAACCCAAACCTGCATATTCATCATGACCTGTAACCTGAAAATTTTCATTAGGCAATCAGGGATATTAGTAACATGTTTAACCAGGCTGCCGCACAAAAGAAAACGAGAACACGTGCTGCCGCACGTGTTCACATTACCGACAGTATTGGTGACCCAAACTAAACCTGATTCTCAAGCAGTAGCAGTATGTCAGGGTCTTTCATGCCAAGGATCAGTTCAATCTGAAATTTCGTCGTCGAGTAGTGGATTAGGATCTGAAAGTTTTTTACCCTCACGTGATATCTTTGCAGCAACCTTCATTAAACCTGGGAGCTTGATTGCAGTTTTAATATTAGGCACACTGTAGTGGGAGGCACTTTACACTCATGACATTTACCTTGATGTACAGTCCTACACCGCCCCACGTGTATTATAGCCGGATCGTACAGGGGATTTACATCGTGTGCCGCAGGTCACTATCATTGTGCGGACCAGTTTCTCTAATGCCTATTTATATACTATGAGCATGATAATACAAATTCAAGATTTGACAACTGACACTGCTTTATTTCTTTATTTTCATATGAATTACCATTCTAAAGAATTACAAACTTATTAGGCATATTTGTTACACTTTCTATCTATTACGTAATTAACTTTGCTCGCAAGCCTAACAACCTCAAAACCTCTAAGTCCAAATACCGATATTTGGAGTTTATTAATATCAAAACTCCAGTACAGATATTTTCAAATTTTGACAATATTTACATCAAAATTACAATGTTTTATTTTGAGCCCGTCTACTTCTAGGTCTTTCCTAAAAAGATTTTTCATTAAAAGAAGGTTGCAAGGTAAATTAACCCCTTCCCCAACAATTTTTTTATTGAAAATGTTTCTTTTTCAGACTAATTTTTTTATTTTGATTCTATATAGTATTTTTGATGCTGGTTATGAAAACAGTTTGTAATTATTTTCTTCCCATTTATGTGGTTAACTTTATATTTTGAAAATACCTGTGTCAGCAAAAACGAGTCAAATAGTCATTGTCTGATGTAGAGAAATAGTCATTGGCTGATGAACTGGCAGAGTTATCAGAAGTATTCAAGCTTCTGAGGAAAGGTTTATATTCACTAGCTTCCATTGCACTAGACATTTGGGGTGTAACACTTGAAAATGGTACAAAAAATGAATGCAAATGTGGATGCAAACAACACCCATTCGACGGCAATGGCTGTCAGAGGCTCGGAGCAAGTCTAGTAACAATGTCCTTGAAATCACACAGCTCTACCCTATCGCCTCTGCCAGGCGTACAATTCGACGAGAATACTCGTTTCACACGTAGAATGGCTTACAAAGGTTTAAAATTGACGAGTATATACGTATGTAGCTGGTTTTTGAAGTTAGAATTTTAGACGAGTATACTTGTCGACGACTGAAACAAGAACAATTTGTGAAAACGTGTATACTCGTTTCTGCCAGGGAAGGGGTTAATAAAGCCCTACAAATAGTGATTTACCGATGTATTGGTATCGGCAGTATCGGTCATTTTTGCTGGTATCAGTATCGGCAAAATTCGGCCGATACTTTACTGATACTTACCAAATAATACGTATTGTATCTTAAAAATGAAGGTCATAATCGTGAAAGTAAAAGTATAATCAATTAAAGAGCCTATTCATGCCTAGTAAATTAGTTAGCTAACTGTTGAATAACGGTGTTTAATCAGGCCTGCTAACTGAATTCACTACTTTGAATTCCTGATGAGTCACGTACGGTCAGTAAGTGAAAGTGAAAGCTATGTAGCATGAATAGTTCAACACAGTAGCAACCTAAAATTATTATACTTTTACAGCTAAAACCTATGTGGTTTGACCCAACTTCCATTTCTTAAAGTATGTGACCGGCCAACAAAAATCAAATCAATTCAATACAGTTGAAGGTGTATTTTAAAGTTTTTGTAAGTTTAATATAGAAGTCGCTGAAAATTCTATTTTAATTTACCTTGTAAATCGTCAAATATTATGAAGCTAATAATTTTATTTTAATTTAGTATGTTAAACGCCGTACATTGCAAATCTTGCATTTTTCTTTTATTTTAAGATGTTTGAAAAATTCACAAACAATCTAACAGTTGGTTGCGTGTTTCCAGATCTTTTGGTTGAGTGTTTGCGAATTGACTTTATTGATAATATTGTTTTATCATTAAATATATTAGTAAATAATTTTATTATAACAGCCATGTAGGGCTTATAATGATTTGATTTTAAGATAATTGTAAAAGTATTGGTATCGTATGGTTAAAGTATTGGTATTTTCATATATCGGAGTATCGGTATCAGCCATAAAATGGGTATCGGAATCGGCCCAAAAAAAATGATATCGGTAGCGGCCAAAAAAATAGTATCGGTACATCACTATCGTTGCTTAGTCTAAGCCTTGTTCCCCTGGCCCACAGACACCTGCATGAAGGCTGTCTATGACTTCTTCCTACAAATATATTGAAAGCTTTAATGATGTTACTCTAGAAGGGCCTTTCAATGCTGAGGAAAATTTCCAAACAAGTAAATGGCCAAAAATTAGTAAAAATAACTTTCAAAAGAGCCTAGACCCTAATTTTCTTCATTTTGGTTCCAAAATATGGAACAAGCTCCTAATTTTTTTAAATTTCTGCTAGCCTAGTGAATACAGTTAAAAATTGTTTTGACCAGTACTCTGTTTGCAATCCCCAGTTTTCTCAAATTGGAGGGTTAACTGGAGTTCCAGGTTGATTTGTGGAGGAAAATAATTTGCATAATTCGATTGATATGATCAGAAATTGCATTTCTCATTGGAAAATATTTACGATTCCATTGGTTAATGCCTCATCGGATAATAGCGTAAGCATGGCGGGAAAAAAGAGAGGATCTTGTCTCTAACATTATTGATGCAAATAAAACTCAACCCATGGAACCACACTTTATGTAGGTAGCGGCTGTGTTGAAAAATATTGTGTAAACATGAATGTATAGATGAACAGGTTGAAAATGTGTTACTCTGATGCCTGTGCATGATTAGTATTTGACTGCGAAGGACCATGGGGGAACCAAAAATAGACCACTTGATACTTTTGTGTTGCCATATTCTATTCCATTCAAGAGTAACAACTGTGATAAGGCCATTTTCACTTCACCATGTGTTTATGTTGCCAACTGGGACTACTTCAAATGAAAGGCTAAGTTAATTTATGTATGTACTCGCATAACTCCAATAGCCTCGTTTACATACATGCTTTGTTGGTTGTCACAGTCCACACTTTGCTCTCAGCACTAACATATGTGTAAAATTCATCACCCTACTGCAAGAAATACATACGTTTGGTGAAAGTGGAAGAACCTGTTTCTACAAATCTGAAAGGGCTACTAATATTTTTTCAATACGTTCTTGGCCCGATATAATCTCATCGGCTGCATTGTGGATACAGTCTATTCTAGATGTTCATTTTATGAAAGATATCTCTTACGACTTCTCAGTAAGTTATTGTAGAAATATTTTTATTGCTACTAAATTAATTTACCTCGTTGAAAGTAGGTTTATTTATTTTTTTTGTCGCAAAATTTGTTCAACCAAGACCCTGACCAAACGGGTTACGAGGAGTTGAGTATTACATCAAAATCTTCTCCATTCACAGAATTAGGCTGCCCGCCAACTGATGCGATTCCATTCTATGCAATTCGCCTGAATGGGCAGTGAGTTCGGTAACACAATGCTATTCCTACGGTGCTACAAATGAACCGTGCGATTTTGCAAGGCGTCGCACCAATAGAATCGCATCAGTGGGCGGGCAGCCTTAGTGCTGTAGTTGAAGGATTTCATTAATGTTTATTCTAAATAATGTGCTCGATGTAAACATACTTTTTATTTACGTCCATCAATTATATTTCAAGCAATGTAAAGGAGAATAATTCTATATATTTTGTGTTGAATAGTTGTATTAATTACCAATTAAAATAAGCAACTTATTCATTTTAGCACACCCCTCAGGGGGATACAACTATTGTATCTATGGGAATTAGCGCTCCCAGGGGAACCATGTGAAGGCCCGAGCTTAAAGTTAGGTAAGCTTCCATTTTGTTGTAATAAAATAGGTTTTTGTTTTGTTACGGACCATCTTTTTTCGGTTCACTGCTGTCCTGTTTTTCAGCACCTACTACTTTCTTCTTCAACTTTTATCTTATGTCATGAACTTCTTTCCCATCTTACTGTTTCTATGCCCTTTCTGCATAGATTCCTCTTTTTCTTATCTCCATACTAAATGATGCCTTCCTCCTTCCTCTCTTCGGTACGCTCTATTTTTGCAGCGGTTAGGGAGGCTTAAACTAACTTATAATCTAATCTCATTTTAGCACATTGAAGTGAGAAAATTAATAATTCTACCTTTAAAACTTTTTCATCTAGTAATTACATGTGTGAGAGGAATATTAAACGTGAGAAAAAAGAAAGTAAAACGACTTATTTTCAATTAGGAGAGTATCATTGGTTTTTAGAATTATAAATAATAAGACAAAGTTTAAAATTTGCCTGCTGCAGAAGTTGATGTTTCATTTTTTCATTCAGGTTTTTGGTGTCAGACATTGCTAAGTACGGCATAGCTGACGAGTGGATCGTCTACCACGACGGAGTGGCGTGTCCGTCTTCCGTGGTGATTTGTTCACGCGAGACTGGCTCTCGCACCATCATCCACAGCAACCAAAATTTACCGGAGCTCTCAGTGGAGGACTTCAAGAAGATACCACTGCAAAACTTCAAATGGGTCCACTTCGAAGTGAGTGAATTACTGTCTTTGATTCTTGGTTATTGATTCGTTTATAGCCATAATTTTTAATTTTTAGTTTTTGTGGATGAATTCTTGAATTTAGGTAATTTTGCGGGGGTATTTTTCTCTGAGAAGTGCCGTGGTAGTGCTTTGACGTTTATCTCTTCTTCCGTGAAAATAATGAATATCGACATTCAATCGTGCTCAAGCCAATAGCCGAGCGCTTAGACTCCACCTCGGAACTTCCTGTGTAGCTCGCACTAGAATTCAAATGCGAGATAACTGTGCGAATGTCGTTAACCGAGCGGGCACTTCTAGCCAGCCAGTCCCGTGCCTCCAAAATGGCCAAACTGCACAGCCCCACTTTCGGAACCAGGCCTGAATTAAAAGGACTTTACCGAGTAGCTTCGCTCTTCCAAGCAACAGTGCAGGGCAAAGACTTCTTACTCCGCTGCCACTTCAAGTACAGCCCTATACAATAGTCTCAACCTTGGGCTTGGAGCTAGCAACTCTCTACCTCACCGTTACTATTGCGACGCCAATGGCTCACCCTGCTCTAAGGAGCATGGCGAGCTTTCTTTCTCCTTGGCTTAGCCAAGAACAATTTTCTCTCGCCGCTCTTCTCTTTAACCGTAACTCGATTTTCTAAAGCACAGGCCTTTCTAGAGCACATAACCTCACACACCTTCCTGACGGCGTTAATTGCAGGGCCGTACTCTAAGCGCTCATACATCAGTACTCCTTACCAGCACGACGACAGCCTCTCGCTATCTGCACGGTAACGTACGTTTATCAATATCCTAGCAACATCCTGAGTGAGCAACACTCCCGGCATAGTCATCACTCTGAGTTTACTCCCAGCAAGGTCTAGCCAATGATTACGTGAACACACTCATACCTCTGTTTCCAACTATTTTAAAATATGCATGATGGATGGCATCTCTCAAGGTTTTCGTGACACACGGAACTCATTCGAATAACAGTCAATAAGCCTGACTGCAGTGTAACTCATATATATTCGAACCCTAATAAATCATATTGAACCGTCCGTCCCTTTCCTGCTATTGTCTTGTTGTAGCGCACTAACTAACTCAAACTCAACCTTAGTGGTTGCGTAGGACGACGAACACCATACCATTATTCGGGCCTAGTTAGGTAGGTGAACTATCATTTCTATTTTAACACTAAAATTTTGCTGCGTTGCATATGGAAATTGAAGAAAAGGGCGTTCGGCAAGACAGAAAAAAATTTAATTTCATTCAATTTGATATCCTTAGAACGTCGATGGCAACCGTGATGCGTTAGCACTCCAACTAGCTGCGTTGACTATGTGAAAGAATAGCTGTGAATGAGATCCCTTTCCTTCATTTTTCAGGGCCGCAATATCGAGAATGTTCTGAAGATGCAGAAGATAGTGAGAGAGACGGCACCTTCTCTAACCATGTCGGTGGAGCTGGAGAAAGTGCGTCCAGATATCGAGCAGCTGGGTCACAATGCAGACGTTGTCTTTGTCTCAAAAGAGTTTGCTCAACACCTTGGCTACAGTGACATGCGCTCGGCTGCTACAGGCATTGCCACCAATACTTTCAAGAGGCAAGTTACTTGCAGTTACTTATGTAGAAACCAGAGAGGTATCAAAGAAGTACTTTGTGCGAGTGTAGCTTGTTTGGGATGCAAGCTTGGTGCTTACTTAGTGCTCGGTTTACGTGGCTTCTGTAACGTGATTGACGTAATTTTACAACAATGTATGTAATTTCTATTTTTGCAGTTAACTTCGAGAATGAACACCATAACACTTACTTTCATTATAAGAGATGCTAATTTTGTTATCGTTCATAAAGTGTAAGTGCATTATTATGAATTCATATTCAAGTATTTGTCATTTGGTAATAATCTTTTTTGCCGAGTTCAAAGTGAAATTCTAGCCTGAAAAGTGCTGCCGTCAAATGCTGAAATATGTATTCAATTCATATTGTCACAATTTTAGTAATGTTTCTGGCAAACCGAGTCAAGTCCAAATTGGTAGATAGAAAATGACTGGAATGTTATG
This sequence comes from Morinoia aosen, assembly GCA_030386875.1. Classification (NCBI taxonomy): domain Eukaryota; kingdom Metazoa; phylum Arthropoda; class Malacostraca; order Amphipoda; family Talitridae; genus Morinoia; species Morinoia aosen. Next base: position 52,824,857 of record CM059579.1, on the reverse strand, counting down.
CTTTCGGGGCAGTATTGCCTAATTTTTTCACAAGCGTGCACTGATAACACGTCAGAACTGTCAGTCACATGTTTGAAGGGCTAAAAAGACCTGCGAAAATGGATAACTTGGTAGAGCTTGAAAGAAGCGTGTTTGCGCTTTACGTATCCCGCTACCAGTTCGAATGTAAGAATGAACTTTTTCAACTTCGTCAGTTTCATTACTTCGAGCAATATTTACTGAATTACTAGGCTGCAGATTTTAAATCTAATCCAGATACATAATGTAATCATTCTGTTGCTGTGCAATCTCAAGTGTTGTATTGTTCGCATCCTGACCTATGCTCCCAGTGGAGCTGACCGGTCAGGTACTGGTGCGAGGCAGTTCGATGCAATTGAAATATTTCTATTCACTTTGATAGTTTTGGTTGGTGATATTTTGTTGTTAAATCAATAATTATTTTCATTATCGTTATATTCCAAAATTACACAATCCACAAACCTATTTCCACAGTATTTAATTGCTTAGAAATTTTAATCCTTTCAAGGTAATTCTCAGATTTTCTTTCGCAAGTCAAAGTTAAGCTTCTTTTAACCACAAATTCATCAAGTTTGCATCATTAGATATAGTCGTATTTTGTCAAATGTTTAGATTCGTAGGGGTAAAACAAAGATTCTCATGTTCGCGTAGTCTATTAAATACATTTATTCCTTAAACATCTTACTTGTACATTTTGTTGCCGCATCGGTCATCCTGATTTCTGGATTGGGTAACCCCAATCACGCAGGGAAGCTTAACAGAAAGGCTGGAGAGAGAAACACACACGTCTTGACAGCGTGTATTCTGGTCCAACAGTGAGAACGTTTCAAGGGCCAACAGAAGCACCAGGCCTTCCACGGTCACCAATCTTTGTACCCTAGGCTGGCATATATTTCACCCTAGATTACTGCTTGTTTACCCTATAAAATATAAATCAGGGCAATCAAATAATTACCGTATAGTCTTTAATAACGGTATCGGCATTGTTTTTAATTAAGTCACATTGATAGCTTTTTTAAAGTTCCGGTGGATATTTTAAATAATGAATGATTTATCTGCACACCTTTAGTTTGGAAATGTGCATAAATTGATATCATTCCATTAAAATTACAAAATATATTTCAGATGTGGATCGATAAATACCTCAAACAAACACACAAAACGATGTGGCCGACAAAATTGAAATCTAGGTTAACATAACTAGTGTTCACAATGCATAAATAATAATTGTTAAAAAAAAAGAAAAAAAAATTCGTGATGAAAAATGCCAACTTATGTAGTATATTTTCCTGCTCCTTCTATTGTGTCTTTTGACCGATCCAAAACTAATGAAAAATGAATGAACTCTACGTACGTTGTTAGGTATAGCCATAGATTTCTATGCAAATAATTTCTAATTTCCAGGAAACTATATTACTCACATGAAAGTAAAGTTCTGGAAATACCTTGTACAAACTACAATCTACAACATTATAAAAACGTTATCACGCTTTTCGCATTTTGCGTTTCTAATGTATTGGAATTGCAGAAGAATCTGCGCATATGCCATTATTTTTCACTTCATTAATAGCCCTAATTAAATTTGTATTAATTGCGACATTAGATGCCGTGAATACTCAGCATGAATTAAGCCACACACGGTTTCATTCTTCAAACCGGTTCTTTGTAAAGTTTTTGTCAAATTAAAGGGGTCATCTGAGCGATTTTTGGTTTTTAAACCGATTGATCCGAAATTTCGCCTGAATGTGCCATTTTTAAAAAGAAACACATTTCACATGTCTAACTTTTTCTATTCTAGCCTTATATTTTGAGACAAAGGGTAATATTAATTTTTTATGCTATGTCATCGGAAATTTCAAAGAAATGGAAGTCAATGAGTTTTCATACAAGAACAAAACTATTGGCAGTCTTAGAATCCTTATGGCAAAGTCACAGAGTCGAATTTTCCCTTCTCTATTTTATTTCTATATGCGATTTTCTCATTATCAAAAATGTACAAAATTTTCGGTTCTGTAGAACGACAATAAACCGCATGTAAACATTTAAAAAATCAATATGTTAGAATGCTGGAAATGTTACAAGGATTCCAAAACTATTTTTTCTTGTATGAAAACTCATTGTCTTCTATCCACTTTTAGGTGGAAAATTTGATTTTCCCGAAACTGGCGAAAAACATGAATTTTGTGGTGAAATATTATATAACGCTTATTTTACACCTGAATCCTTTGTTCACGCTGTATTACTATCTACAAATACTATGCATGTGTAATTAAATATTTACATTGTGAAAAACATATTACATGTACAAATCACACGAATGAAATACACTTTAACTCTCATTATTTTTGTGCAGACACGATAATTTTTTTATTTGTAGACCGATTGTTTTTAAATGTTCCAAGTACAGTATGTTATTTTTAAAAGTAAACACATTTTTACTACGGGACCTTTTTCTATTATGGCCTTAGTTTTTAGAAAATAGGAAAATACGTTTTTTATGTTATTTTGTTCTGAAATTTCAAAGAAATTAGAAGGCAAGAAATTTTAATGATAAAACAAAACCAAAGACAGTTTTGGAATGCTTGCGACATTTCTAACAAACTTACGAAACCAGATTTTTTTGTTTTCTTTTGATATTGCAGTTAAAATATCATGATTTTTGGCCCCCGTCATCCCCCTCTTAGGCCCCTCATGGGGGGGGGGGGTAGTTTTAGTGCCGGTAGTCCCATGAACTTTAGGATACAATAGCCCATTACCTAAATACCATTTTTCAGCAAAGAAAAAATTAAGCATTAAGACCAAAATCGCTTTGATGACTCCCAAATCCATGAATGCATTTGAAAATGGGAGGGACAACAGTGTTCATATTATAGTTGTAAGATTTGGAGAGCATGGTAGCCCATAGGCATTTTTACGGCTACGCGCTGTTTCCCAGTAATCAACAGTTGACATGACTGGTGTCGATTGTTCATCCAAGTAATGTTTTCGCCACTCTTTATCAAGAAATTTCTTATCGACAAACTTTCCATTGGGGAAATTTCGTTTAACCAGGGTGCGTACAGGCATGGAGAAGCATGGAAAGTAGTTGAATTTCGAAAATAAAATTCAAGGCCTCGAAAGTAGTGGAATTTTAAAAATGGTCATTGAAAGTCATGAAATTTTAGGATTTTCGTGAAAAGAAAATTTTACTGTTGAAAATTTTCGTTTCGTTTGGTCCGCGTTGAGCGAGGCGTTGTCAGTAACCTTCGAGTGTTACTTGGGCTCTGATTGGTTGATACAGCTACGTCTTTAGTGTCCGCGATTTTGATTGGTTCTCAGGCGTCACGTGAAACCAAACGCGCTCAGTGTGACTGAAGACACGCGCTCGCTCGGACCATTGTTGACCTGTCGCCACTGTTGAACATTTTCGAGCTGAGTTTTTATCATCGGTCTTGACCATCCCGTGTGTGTGTGACTAGAGTTACGGTGCCGAGACTGAGCTGAGGAATTATCGTCATGCCAGGCAGTTGTTCTTTCAACAACTTGTGGTTGCGAGACAAAGACTTTCAACAATGGATAGCACCGCATCCCAAACTGAAAACAATGGCGGTTTGCACCGCGTGCGAGTCGGAGTTCGACATCGCCAACAATGGAATAGCGGCGGTGAGGAGTCATGCAAAAGGAACAAAGCATGCCAAGCATGCTACCACAGGGTGACATCGATGAGGTGATGAGCCAGTTTTCAGAGTTCTTTGATGAGGCACAGAGGAAGATCAGCACTTTCAACAGTTTTCAGCAAGACACTGATTGGCTAGATGTCTTCTGGAGCAGCCAGCTGGCCACATCCTCCCTCAAGAAACTGTGGCTGGTTGTGAAGATGCTACTGGTCCTGTCACATGGCCAGGCTTCAGTGGAAAGGGGCTTTTCTGTGAGCAAGCAGCTCATGGAAGTCAACATGGGTGAGAACACCATCGTGGCGCAGAGAGTGGTCATGGACCACATCAAACATGTAGGAGGTATCTCCAAGGTTGACATTTCCAAGAAACTCCTCTTTTCAGCTTCACAGGGCAGACAGCGCTATCAACACTACCTGGATCAAAAGAAGGAAGAGGCAGAGAAGCAGAAGAAGGGAGAGAAGAGGAAGAGAGAACTGGATGAAGTGGAGAACCTGAAGACAAAACGGAAGAGGATGGAGGAGAGTCTGCAAGCGCTGGTGGAGGATGCTGACAGCTTTGCACGGAAGGCAGAGGACAAGAATGATTTGCGCCTACTGGCAAAGTCAAATGCATTGAGGAAATCAGCCAAAGACAAGCAAGAACAACTCAAGGGGCTGAATGCGGAAATTAATGACAAACTTAATGCACTGGCAAATGCATAGCAGATGCTATTGAACTGTCCAGCATGACTGTTTGGTGTTGTGATGATCATTTACACATTTATGAAAACAAGACCTGCAAGTAATGATGAATGTTCTGTGAAGTTTATGACTGAAATACATTTATTGTGCTGCAATTTAACTTTGTGTGACATTATTTTAGGCAAAGAGAGGTAGTGAAAATGTGATTTGGTTGGCATAAAAAGTCATGAAAAAGTAGTGGAATTTTGAACCTCAGAGCCTGTACGCACCCTGTTTAACGTATATGACAAAGATTTTCAGTCGGTGTTGAGCATTAAGCCGATTTAGACAGCGTACGAGGTCATGTTCAGGATCCTCGACGGAAAATTATTTAGGAATTCGTGAAACTGCTTCAACCAAGAAGCGTCTACAATTAGGAAAAAACACTTTTTCTTGTGAAGTACATAATGCCAGTTATCTCTGACATCGTTGCAGTTGCTGTCATCCCAATGTTGTGTGTATTTTTTTCCCTATTGGCACTAAAGCACTAGTGAATGTTAGATGGGATGGATTCAGCAAAGAAATGGTCGCATTCTTCACAGAAGCAACACGCATAAAATCCGAACAAAAGATCCTAATTAGGCTACAAATTTTTAATCCCAGGTTGACATTATTTGGAGAATAAGACTGAAATAAGGTATTCAATTCGTTTAATTTCCCCACATTATAGTCTAAAAACTTCAAATAAGCAAGAGTTAGCTTGTTGTTGAAAGCATTGGATATCATATCACTTATCTGAGTAGGATCGCAAAACGACAAGTCAATAAAGTGTGAGTGCATCCCATTGCTCCAGCAATCGTCGTACACAAGCTTATAAAGAAACTGCACGCAGCACATTGCGAAAAGAACCGTACCTTAATCAGTGGAACACGTTAACTTGTGCAATATTTACGAATCAAATGCCCATGCGATCCATCTTAAAATTAATACCTTCTGCTAATTTAATTCTTATTTGGGTTATTCAACTGTAGTTATTGACAACCGTCATGTTTTCTCATGATTTTTACAAACCAGATTTGAAATATCGATTTTACCCTAGATTTTCCATTTTTTTCTCTTACCCTAGGCTGTACCCTAGGAGGGGTCTGATTACCCTAGACTAGGGTAATTACCCTAGGAGTGGAAGCACTGAGAAGCACATCAACTGCGTCGAACATCACAGTCAAAGAAAACGGGAAACACGAAAGTCAAAATATAACTGGGGTAACTTAGGTATCTTAGTTTACTTTTATTTCACAACAAATGACTACTAGAAACATTCACACAAAAACACAAACAACGCAACAAGAAATAAATTATGTAAGCGGGAGAATAGTGGACTCGACACATTTCTCAATATACATTTATACATACATTTATTCTTTAATCTTAGCGTACTTATGTTCCATAAATAAATCATTCGTACAGTAAAAACAATGCGGTTTGATTCTAAAATTTCTGCTAACCTCGAAATTGTGAGAGCTGCTTTGACGCTTTAGAGACCACCTGTTTTCCATTTAGGTCATCTCATTCATCAGTTCGCACAACTCTGTTGATTTGGGTAGAAGTTAGGCGAAAAAGTTGGATTTCCATCATCTCCATTTAACAATCCGTATTTTTCATTTGGGTTGCAGTTGCGCAAAGGTTATCGTGCCGTGGGGGGAGGAAGGCGCCTGCGGGTACAGCAGCGAAACGGGAGCCGTGAGCAGCAGAGCTTTCGAGCCTGAAGGCGGCGTGAAGAGCTCCCTCGGTGCCGGGGACACTTTCATAGCTGCCGCCGTGCACGCGCTTGCCAGAGGCCGCTCACTGGAGGACAGCGTCACGTTTGGATGCAAAGTAGCTGGGCTCAAAGTCGGCTTAGGTAACTACGATGCTTTAAAAGGTATCATTGAAACCTTGGATTGGGTGATAAATTTTTAATTGGAAACTTTAAAATTCGATAAGAAATGTCAAAAGGGAACATCAAAATGAGTAGAAAAGGGTTAATGGGCCCCTTGAATTAGGGGGAGGATGTTTAGTGATGATCATGATTTGAGTATGTTCACTGAAAAAAACATTCTTAGATTGGGAAGAAAATGTTTATTGCTGAATCCTAAATTGGCTAAAAACATGTTTGATGAGAAACGTAGGATAAGGTAGGAAATGTTTTATGCGAACTTCTATATTGTGTTGAAAATGTTAAATGTGATAAATTAAATTCTGTGAGCAATTTTGTATGGAATATTTTATGTTAGAATATGTTTTATGACCAGAATACTAATTTCTTTTGTGCCATTTATATGTTCATAATTGTAGGGATTGTTATTATATATGCGAAATATATAAAGGCTGTGTTGGATTTATTTTTATATGCGCCGTATTTGTTTTGTGTAGGACTGCCAATATATATTTTTAATACCTTCTATCTTATAAATATACTAATTAAATAAATCTTCGTTTTTCAAACTCGGTAGCTGGGCGAGCATTCTCATGAAATTGATGCAATGTTGGCACTTATCATCACAGTCAACATGCCATAATGAGGCAAAGTATCACGTTTTCGCTGCAGTTCCAACTTTTTTCTTCGTCCCAGCTGTAGGCACTTTGAAGCTGCAGGGCAAGCCGTATACCACAATAGCGGAAGCAGTGATGTACCTGTTGTAGAAGCATAATTATAACAGATGATTCCGTTTTAATTTAGAAGTGCAATTTTACTTGAACACTTACCATACAAGGAGTAGTGGTAACGACATTAAATTATTAATTACTACTTTGCCATCACCTGGACCAGCAGTCTGTAGCAGGATACAAGAAACATTTCATATGAATAGTTTACGATGACCTTCTTTTTGCCCGAGGTGGGTGTTATCAACGCCTATTAAGCGATATCACTGAACTGCAGACAAACCTGACAAGATTATTGAAATCCAGATTGTCAGGTAACAGCCCATCTGGACAGGTAAACAAGCAGCAGACCACTGCTAAAGTTTCGTCACAACTCGTTCTGCTCCATGCCCGCCATCTCGTATGGCTTTTGGTGCAGACGATTGTCTGGAGCCCAAAGCAAGGTTGAAGATTATCGTTACTGTGACTAGTCAATACAAATGCTGTCTAATAAAAAAAGCTACGTTGGGCTTCAGGGACCAAAGCCCGACGAAGAAAGGACCGATAAAGGAGCTGAATTCTAGATCGCTTTTTATACTATCGCGTGAGGTGCACGCTAATATGACGGAAAGCTTCTAAAAGCAACCTACCGTTTGACATATTGATGCATTTTATGGAAAGCCTAAAAATTTTAAAATCTGGAACGCGGATCTACTCCAGTACCCAATGAAGCTTCTAGAGAGGTTTCTAAGATCACGGACTAGAGACAAAGCACACTTGTCGCCTACCGGGTTCGTTTTCACTGAATCGTGCACAAAAGTATGGATATTGAAATAAAAGTTTCCCACACCAGTAAACCTGATCTCAATGCTAATGCACGAGCAGGGAGACAGGTAAAAATCTACAAAATAGACGAACCTCAAAAAATAGAATAAAGTTTTCTTTAGGAAAATCCCTTCGCCAATGAAGGCAATGTTTTTTACAGTGGATCGGTTGCAAATTAGTTTCAGCCTCTCTTACCACAACAAAGGTGTTCAATGAGAGGAAAGATGAAGGCACCATTTAGTATGGAGTTAGGTAAGGTAATGCGGAATGACTGAAAAATGCAAGTCCTCACACCCTGCGCATAGAAATAGTTAGTTTATGAAACAAGATGAAAGTTGAAGAAAGCCGTAGGTGTTGTAAAGCAGGACAGCAGTGAACAAAAATAAAACATGGTCCGTAATAAAGCAAAAAGCCTATTCGATTTCAGCGAAAGGATGGCCAACCTAACTCGCACCTCTAGACAACACATTTTCCCCCTGTGAGCGCTAATTTCCTTCGATAAAAAATTTGTATCCCTTCGAGTGTTTTGCAGTTATCGCCCTTACTAGGGCGATTAGAGCAGTTTATTTCATCAGCTTCAGTTAAACAGTATTCAAGAGATAATGCTTAAGAATATAAAACCTCCGCCACCAGCGAGTTATCACCCGAGTCATTCATCAATCATGCAAATTCGATGTCAAGTTCCATTCTGGTACTTGACAATGACAAAAAAGACGGGCTTCACAAGGCTAGATATCAATACCGCGTGGTAGGCAACGGCGATGCGCCTTGGCGTTAGACTACAGTCTTTCATAATATGTAATCTCTACCTCCCTTCCACGTATCCCATTTTAAATTAATTCTGATCTCGTGAACTTACATATCGACCAGCGCTACTACTGGGCGATTTTAAAGGACCAGACTGGTCCTTTAATTTTAAATTTTAAAGGACCAGACAACGGGAGCACCTCTACAGACCAGCGAGGAACAATCATTGACGTGTTATTTAGCAATTCAGATTTACCAGCCAATTTCTATGTACAGGCGCGCTTGCCATTAGCTGTAGCTGGTCACTCCTACTTATGCCCGTTTCAACATCAAAAATGCGTTTGAAACTTTCCTCGCGTGATGCAATTTCCTTGATATGTTATAGGTTCTCATATACTGGAAACTAAGATTTACGACTGCACCCTTGAAGAAAGAAGTCTGCACTACCTCATGCCCAAAGGACGCACTAAGAAGAGAGAACAGTCCTGCAATGCATTTCGTAATTTACTGACTTCAAACGAGCATGTGGTTGAACAACGATAACTCCCCAGCTTTTCTAACTGAACATGTAAATCAAAACATGTGATAAATTCCTGAATAGTTTTCAGAAATTATTGAAGAATAAAACTATTATTAGATCATTCAGGAATACTGCCTTCATTCAAAGGCAGCAGTGATATTGCTGCTACATACGCACAAATGTAATTCGCTAGTTCGGCGCGAGACTAGCGTAAGAGATTAGATGTTAGTTCAAGCCACATTAACAAAAAAAAGCGTTCCAAAGAGAGGAAGGAGGAAGGCGATTTAGTATGGAGATAAGGGAACGCCGAATCTATGCCAAAGGGGCATAGAAACATCAATTGAGAAGAAATTTATGAAACAAGATAAAAGTTGGAGAAGGCGCTGAAAAACAGGCCAGCAGTTGACCGAAATTGGCTGGTCTAACATAAAAAACATGTCACTTCAACAAAAAGAAGGCCTTCCTAATTCTCAGCTCGTTCTCACACACATTTTCCTTCAGGGAGTGCTAATTCCCATTGATACTACAGTTATATCTCCCTGAGGGAAGAGACTAGCGTAATGCGCGCTGCGTGAGTAAATTAATTTTTTTACAACTACCATACCCTGTAAAGATTAGATTAGATTATAAGTTAGTTTAAGCCTCCCAAACCGCTGCAAAAATAGAGCGTATCGAAGAGAGGAAGGAGGAAGGCACCATTTAGTATGGAGATAAGAAAATAAGGAATCTATGCAGAAAGGGCATAAAAATAGTAAGATGGGAAAGAAGTTCATGAAATAAGATAAAAGTTGAAGAAGAAAGTCAGAGGTGCTGAAAAACAGGACAGTAGTGAACCGAAAAAAGTGGTCCTTAACATAACAAAAAACATCTTATTTCAACAAAAAGAAGGCCAACCTAACTCTCAGCTCGGGCCCTCGCATTTTTCCCCTGGGAGCGTTAGTTCCCATAGATACACTAGTTGTATCCCCCTGAGGGGCCATACCCTGTAAAGACGCAAAAACAAATCTTACGCCAGAGTTAACTTTTGACACAAGCATAGAGGCCCCACATGAATGCACTTTTTGTCTTGTTTCAGACCCTCTATTTCAAATTAAACTATTCTATAAAGTTTAGTCAATGCAGAATCTCCACTGGAATAAAGGAACTCATGTGAGTGACCTCATATCTTACAACATTCAGGACCAAAAGAAAGCTAATGTCCCCATAAGCGCATCTGAAGCAAAAGCTCACCTGTTGCACATGGGCCTGGAGGCAGCGACTATGGAGGGCAGATCGAGCGGCTGGCTGCAGTCTCCGTTCCTGGCAGCAGACATGCGCTCGACCATGGCGCCCGTTAGCAGGTCTGTGTCTTTGTCCGTCACTTCCCACAGCATCCCCACCACACACGGGCTGGTCGTGAGTACATAGGAGAATTTCTATGTAGCAACTTCCACTCTTGCTACTCTCAACCTTCAATTTTGCTATCCTCAACTCTCGAACTACGGACTAACGCACATCATTACTATTTTACAGTGAAAACCATTAGAGTTGAGCCTTAACTATTTCGTTCATAAGTCCGGATAAAACGTAGCATCTACATAAAATGAATGAAACCTTTCACCTAATGAATAATCATCTGCGCGCCCTGTGGAACTAAATCAAAACACCTTATTTCCATCTTATTTCTCCTCCCCTCAGCAAAATGGGTTCAGTTGAGACTGGCCAGTTATATTAATGGCCAAGACAGTTTCTTACTGACACCACTCGCTATCCATTCTTTCAATGAAGCATATTGCACAGAGAACGTAGGGATGAAAGTTGCAGGAAAATTTTTGCATTCAAAAACTTATCTTGTCCCCAGATGGGCGATCGTGGGATTTTTTAGCACTGCTACCCGATCACTGTAGATTTATTCATCTCCCACAAGATTAGATTCTTAGTTTAAGCCTCCCTATCCTCAACAAATGAGATCCAAAGAGAGGAAGGAAGAAGGCACTATTTAGTATGGAGTTAAGGGAACGTGGAATCCATGCAGAAAGGGCACAGAAACAGTAAGATTAGAAAGAAGTTCATGAAACAAGATCAAAGTTGAAGAAGAGAGCAGTGAACCGAAAAGAGATGGTCCTTAACATATCAAAAACATTTCACTTCAACAAAAAAGAAGGCCTACCTAACTCTCAGCTCGGGCCCTCACATTGTCCCCCTGGGAGTGCTAGTTCCCATGGATACAATGGTTGTATCTCCCTGAGGGGGCATCTCCCACAAATGGATATACAAGAAATTGGAGGACTCCAGTTGAGACAGTGAGAATCTAGAACTGAAAAGTTAGAAAATCAAAGTACATTTTTGCCTCACCTTGATACCTAACAGTGAAGTCGACAGTTCAGAGAAATCTAATACCTGCAGAAATTCGGATTAAATTTTAGCTCTTTTGCGCCGAGATAACAGGGCGGTAATGCGTACGGTCCCTGAACTCTACTCAGCTGTTGTGCTAGAACACCTGGGTCGGTTATCCAAGCATTTACAAATTAAATAAATTTCTTGAAAAACATCAATTTCGAATTGGACATTAGCGCCCTTCATGAACACTTAAGGGCCTCTACAATGAGAAAAGAAGAAATGGAAACTACAAAACGAAAAGTTGCAGAGACTCAAACAAGTATGGTAGATTCGAGGCTGGGAATGAAAGCTTGAAAATAAAAACTTACTGGCACAAGTCAAGATACACTAGATTTTAATATTTTTCAATATTCCCCCTTGAATTAAATTTTAAATAAAATTAGAATCTCCGTGTAGTCGACCACCGAGCTATACTTAATCATCTGATGTAAAAACAACAGCAAAGTTATAAGATACAGCTATAAACTTGAACTTGACCAACGTGAAAGCTACAACATCTATTGTGACTGGACTTATGTAAGCTGGCAAAGTGACAGATTCAAGAAAAGGAGGAAAATTCAACCCATGAAAAGAATCTAAAAACAAGCGAAACAGCAGCGTAACAAAGGAAGACTTGAAGTACCCGTACTTCACGACCCCTAAAGACACCTAACCTGCAAAACCCGCTGGTGAAACTTGAGAATAGTTTCCTTGACTGCAATAGTTGCATTGTATCCTCTATACACGATAGTCGCATCCCCTTGGGGGTTTAGCAAAGTACAAAAATTTCTTTGAAACGATTCAATAAATTCCCTTGAGATACTAGATAGCCAAAACCTGCATTTAAGAACTAATCTCCCTTTTAAAAATATCCATAAAAATTACCAGCTGGCGAGCAAATAATTGAGCAGGACACCCCAAGGGTCGGGAATGAAGCCCCTGGGTTGGAGCTTGACGCTGCTGCAGCCGTAGAGCATCACGCACGCGTGGCACAGCACCTCCTCCACCAGGTCTCCAGGCAGGTACTGACTCCCTGAGCCGTGGCCGACGTATCTGGAGGAGTCGCATGGCTGGAACTTGGTATTCTTCATTTCAATTATGTATTGCTTAGGAGGCTTGGAGTACAATGCGAGGGTTGCAACCATTGTTGCCTTAAAAGGAAATAGTTTATTGCAAAAAAGTAAGCTGGTTCTGAAATGCTTTAGGTTCTCAATTTTCTAGAAGCTCTGCAAAAACTTTTTGTCGCGATTGCTATCATGCATTGTTAGCAAAATACTAATTGAGCGTTTGAGCTCAACGTTAAACAACGTAGTCAATAAAAATATTTGAAAACAATGTAGTTACAAACGTTGAACAACGAAGTCCCATCAAATTCAACAATTCTCTCAAGTGTAGGGCACAAGCATTTCAACATGATTAACTTTGGTTCCGTCCCTAATGCCTGGTTTGTGAAACTATAAGCAATTTTCTCACTATTGGAGAGATCAACACAAAATGAGGATACTTGAAACTTACCGGAGAAATATCTTTGCCATCAATCTCTCAAATGAACCAAAACATAAGAGCCAAAGTTCCTTGCCTCACGCTGCCTTCAAGCCGTTGACCACTGTGAAACTTTGAGTTACTATCAGAATTGCAACCGACAAAGTAAGCGATCATTAGCTGAAAAAATAACTCAAGATAACATTGAAAATTAAGATAATACAAGATAATACAATTTGTGCAGTGCAATAAAATGCTTGAAAATATGATAAACGATCAATAAAAAATTAGAAGCTCAAACTGCTATTCTAATAATGAAAACGTGCATTACGTACTGTAATAGATTAGATTAAAAGTTAGTTTAAGCTTCCCTAACCGCTACGAAAAAGAGCGTACCGAAGAGAGGAAGGCACCATTAAGTATAGAGATAAGAGAATGATGAATCTATGCAGAAAGGACATAGAAACATTAAGTTGAGAAAGAAGTTCATGAAACAAATTACAAGTTGAAGAAGACAGTAGTAGGTGCTGAAAAACAGGATAACAGTGAACCAATAAAAAGTGGTCCTTAACATAGAAAGTAGTTAATTTCAACAAAAAGAAGGCCTACCTAACTCTCAGCTCGGGCCCTCACACATTTCACCCTGCGAGCACTAATTCCCATGGATACAATAGTTGTATCCCCCTGGGGGATACATACTGTAATAAATTTATTTAAACTGGCAATTACATTCATCCACACAATGTAAGTTTTCGATACAACGGTGCTTTGGGACAACATTCTTTACGTCCCCACACAATGAAAATTCAGCAAAGATGCCTTGAATCGATCACGCATTAATATGTACCATAAAAATTCAAGGCGTATTATGTTCACATGATATGTGATGAAACTAACAGAGCATGAACTCAAGTATTTCAAATATATTTGAGTAACTTCTTTCCACTTGCGTACTTTTATCTTATTTTGTCTTGGTAATACGAGTGTATTAGTGGCAAACGAGAAACGAAAGTAACTATCGATTGAATAAATGTAAATTTCAACCTAGACCCTTTAAAATGGAATTTTCAGGCCATTAAAAAAGAGCTAAGAAAACACCGACGCCATGGAACTTTGGTAAAATGGGCGAATGAGCACATTTCTGGTGTCCTATTAAGAAATAAAGCAGGGGAAAAAAAGGTGAGTGCCGTACACAAAAGCATCAGCTGAGGAGAGCGCCTCCTTGAACTGGTCGTGTGAAGGCTTCTCTGCACACACGCCGGGCCAGTTGGTGGCCTCGAAGGCAGCAGCGAGGCGTTGCTGCGTGCGCGGCAAGTTGCTCTCGGGGTCCAACACATAAAAGCCGTTGGCGCAGTCTATGTCCTCTATTACCACACTGCTCTTCCCAGGGCTGCTGTTACTCTGATGAGTGACAATAGAATTCCTAAACATAGACAAATTTGTACAAGGATTTCGATGGACAACAATAAAAAAAATTTCAGATCATCTGGATGTTCACTTCTGGGGCAGTAATACTGTCATAATACCGACTCTTAAATTCAATGGAAACTTTTTTTGGAAAAACTCTGATAAGTTAAAATGCAAATTTAGCATAGAATGTACCGTCTGAATAAGTTTCTAGGGAATGAAAGCAATCGTGAAGGGAGCTGAGAACCAAGAAGTACCATTGATTTTCCAAGTTTTGATGTGCTGGCAGGCAACATATTCCAATCAGAAAATAATAAATAGAAGCAGTGACACATTAACGTCAAAGAACTATAGTCTTGGGAATTAACGCTGGAAGAAAAGGGGGAAAAAGCCAAAGAAGGCCCACAACACAAGCTTCGCTAGACGTACTGCTGAATCCACCATAAGGAGCTAATTATACATTGAATCCTCTATGCACTTGGGTGGAAATAAACCTAATCTGCAAGCCCGGCAAACAGAGCTTCGGCACCTCATATTTTTTTTTAGATACAATATTAGTTAGTTTACGCCTCCCTATCCACCACAAAAGCTATCCAAAGCGAGGAAGGAGAAAGGCACCATTTAGTATAGAGTTAAGGGAACGCGAAATCTGTGCAGATAGGGCATAGAAACAGTGAATTAAGAAAGAAGATATATTTTCTTAGAAAAGAGATAGCTCAAGCTACGCTGAAGAATAGCCCCTTATAATGCACTCCTTCTCGGAGATTTAACGAACAATTCGATCAGTATTTGATACTACAAGAAATAGAAAATCACGCAACGATAACACATAACACAGCGCACTTTGATTCCATTGTGACAATAAATACCGCCAACCATTAAAATAAAAAACAGAGAATCCGGCAACCGAATGAAAACCCAGTATTGAAATAAATTTAACTCGACGCGATTTTACTAGTATAGTTACTAGATATACATCAAATGAATGTGGTGCTTAAACATTCCCAGCCACAAATAATATGCAGAGAGAATCTTCCAATGAAATGTAGCTTATCGCTCAGCTCAGCAAGGAAGGGAAAAGGAATTTGCTAAGTCAACTCAATACTGAACCTGCGGCTGATAAAGTGTGACATTCTTGACAGCTACTTATAAACTAACACATTGAACAGATATAACTAAACTAAAATTACCTCTACTTGAACAATGTTCCCTTACACATATGACTTTGAATATTTGACAGACCACAACTTTGAGAATGTGTTGCAAATTCAAATGCAGGTAACTGAACGTTGCTTTTTAGTTTCTTCCGTTACATAAATGTGCATGAAAGAGAGTAAATAAATTACAACTTCAAGTAATGAATTTAATATTAAATATCCATGCTTAAATTTTGCACACTTTCATTTTATTTACAACGCTCGAGACCAACAAAACAAACAGCGCGTCCAGCTATTGCTTGGAAAAATAGGCTGCAGAATAATGAAACGATCATTTGCTGGCATCCACCAATACTATCAACACGAGAGACATGAACACATCTATGTTACGACCCATCTTAAGTAATGTGCATAGTTCAGACAATCAAATTCACACTCGTACCGAACAGAACCCAGTAGTAAAATGAGCTGACCGTGTAGAGGGCGTGTAGGCTGAGCAGGCTGGGCATGCGCGTGACAGGCTGCTCCTGCATGCAGCTCATCGACTCCCAAGGCAGCGACACTATAGTCTGCATTCACAAAATCATCCTATAAAATTTTTCATACCTGCGTGTATACAATTGTTACCTTACACTTTCTTCATAAAAACAATAATAATGATAAATTAGATATATTTCAAGAGAGCTATTTTACTTACAAATGAAACTAGTTTTCTAGCTCTTGATGTTACATCATTATGTAGACGTACTCATTTCTGGAAATTGACTTGAGAGATGAACAGAAAACAGCAGTCATGGCCAGAACGACCCTCTCGACAGATGTTCTGATCTTTTAATTTGTCTGTACTGTCACGCAACGTTAATCAAAAGCCATTTGAATGAATTTATTCTTGAATAGCATTACTTCGGCGAAACTTGAGCCTTTCTCATCCTGAACGTTGTCACCTACTCCTACGCATGATATGTTTCAGTATTACCACAGAGAATTCCATTAAAGGGAATCCAGAGAATCAGTAAGCGTTCTTGGCTAACCACACATTATTATATTATTATTATTATATACAAAAATTATAGCCTCCCTTAATTGCACGACAAAGACGTTCTAAGAGAGGAAGGAGGAAGGCACCATTTAGTATGGAGTCGAGGGAACGCGGAATCTATGCACAAGGTGCACAGAAACAGGAAGCTAAGAAAGAAGTTCATGAAACATGAAAAAGTTGAAGAAGAAAGTAGCAGGTGCTGAAAAACAGGACAGCAGTGAACCGAAAAAAGATGGTCCGTAACAAAACAAAAACCTGTTCTATTTCAACAAAAGGAAGCCTACCTAACCTTTAGCTCAGGCCCTCACATAGTCCCCCTGGGAGCGCTAATTCCCATAGATACAATATCTGTATCCCCCTGAGGGGGGCTAACCACACAACAGAGCACCTCAGGCGTCAATGGCTACGACACACCAGAAGTGAGAGCCACATGACGAGGCCTCACCTTGTCGAGCAGCAGCACCAGCGGCCCCCTAGGGGCTGTGCGGGCCTCCTTGAAGCAGGTGTCGTGGTCCTGCAGCGCCTCGCACAGCCTCTGCACGGCACTGCTACGCACGCTCTGCTGCAGCACTGCGCCCACTGCAGTTCTGATCAACAGGATGCACTTACCACTGCTCCTAAATTGTTTTTTTTTTCCTCCTAGTGCTTACAATGCTTTTTTTTAAATTGATCACATGAGAGAGTTTAAACAAAAAAAAAAGCCAACCAGAGAAGTCTGGCATATGCCAAGTTGAGGCAAGTTACACACCCAGTGCATGTTCATGATATTCTTAGAGAATTGAAGTCCCAATGACTCTAAAATGAATCTGCGCTAAGTCTTTGTACATTTTCTCAAATCAAAAAGAGTTATGCATGGTGTTTTTTTAATACAGGACACGAAAAAATTAGTAATATTTGATACAATGAATAGATTTTTAAACAAAACAGCTGTAGAATCCTGAAATTTATATCTTTTATTTGGTGGTACTTACGTAATCATGATACAACCGTCAAAATAAGAATCAGAGGACACAGTAAAATTCATCTTGTTGGCAGTTTCAAAGCAGCATGAATATTACTGTATCCCCTGATTCTTATTTTGACGGCTGTACCATGATTACGTGAGTACCAAATAAAAGATATAAATTTCAAGATTTTACTGCCATTTTGTTTTTGAAATTCTGTTTATAGGTTAGTTTAAGCCTCTCTAACCGCTACAAAAAAAAGAGCATATTGAAGAGAGGAAGGATGAAGGCACCATTTAGTATGAAGATAAGGGAATGCGGAATCTATGCTGAAAGGGCATAGAAACAGTAAGTTGAGAAAAGATCATAAAACAAGAAAAAATTGAATAATAAAGTAGTAGGTGATGAAAAACAGGATAGCAGTGAACCGAAAAAAGACGGTCCTTTACATACAAAAAAAAAACATTTTATTTCAACAAAAAGGCCTACCTAACTCTCAGCACACATTTTCCTCCTAGGAGCGCTTATTCCCATAGATACAATAGTTGTATCCCCCTGAAGGGGGCTTTTAAAAATGCGTTCATTGTATCACAAGTTACTAATTTTTTCCAGTCCCGTATTTAAAAAACACCCTGTACATCACGGTAGCAACAGTTCTGTACTCTTCAGATAGGAGAATGTCATTGAAACCACACCATTGGTATTTCACTCATTAAAATTTCCTCTATTTAGCATTGTTAAATGGCATGGTACACCTAACTATTAATAGTTTTATTTAACCTATGAAGAACTATGGATGTGGATTTAGCCTGGTCAGAAATATTTGTTAATAGAAACTTGACACATGCATTCGAATCAAAGGGGAATCGGAGATTTTGTTTTAAATGTTAATTCAATACCACCAAGCTAGGACCAGTAGATACCACGGGTTTGATTTTAATGAGAATAAATTAATAGCTCTGGGTTATGTATTAAGAAATCTTCAAAAAGTAACGAGCAACATTATACGAACGCTACTGGGCTGTGTGTGGATAGATGCAGGGACATGTGCTGTTAAGCAGTACAAACAAATTTTGGGAATTTGTTCCCTTTTAAAATTGTTATTAATTCGTTAATTGGCTAGAGACCCTAGCCGCCACAGAGGCAATATCGAGAAAACAAAGAGAAAGATCCGTTTATCATGGATTGTAAAAAATGGGAAGTGATGCACAAAGTGTGTGCTCCTACACAAGATACCTTACGCGTATAAGCAATAAGTTAAAAAATAAATAAAAACGAAGTGAGAGTAAAGAAAGCGTGAAAACTGAAAGAAGTAAAGTGGACACAAAATCCAAATGGCCTATCTATAACTAAGGTAACCTAACAGTAACCTCCAAGGGGCGCTAGTTCCCATAGCATAAAAGCCCCCTCACACGTATAAATATGCCTGCAGACAATCTGAACTGAGTTTGGCTTGACGGTCTCAAGGCCCCTCACACGATGCAAACAACACACTGCAAACTTGACAAAGACTGGCATACACTTCAGTATGCCAGTAGCAGCCAGGTGGAGAGCGCGCACAAGAATGGCAGCTCCAGACTGCGAGTTGTTACAACTGATGGGGTTCGCTATAGTTGCAATATTAAGAAAAAAAAAGATTTCTAAAAACTCTCCCAAAATGGGCTAAAGAATGGTTCCTAAAAAGAAGTGAATATTCATATGTGATAATGCTTGATGAACTGCACATAGAGGGAGAGGCAGAGTGCAGGCGCGCAGCCCCCCACGAAAGATGGCTTGACACTGACGTGGTGTCAAGGTTCGAAGCGGGTTGCTACAAAATTATCAAGCATACCTCATATGCTTCATACAGTCTGTGCACGCCTGAAATGAGCGTACAAACTCAGAACTCAGCGCCAGTTCAGATATGTCAGCAGACATATTTGTGCGTGTGAGGGGGCCTTAAGACAAACCTAACTAACTCATAATTAATGCCGATTCAATTGTTAGTGCCCCTTCAATGCCCCTTAGCGGCCTATAACAAAAAATATATTTTTTCATATTAAGCAAATTTCAATAGCGGAAGACATTCGATCAAAATATGGAACTGCACTTCAAAAGCAGGAAGCAAGTGTTGCTACCTCAGATGGAAGGGGAAGGCCCGGTGCTGGTCGAGCTTGGTCTTCTGCGGCAGGTTGTCGTAAGCGCTCAGCTGCACGGACGGGCAGCTCACCGCCAGCTGCACGATGTGATATTTGCATTGAATGACTTGATTTGATAGCGTGATCAACTCGGTGATGGCGTGATACATACTCAGTGATGGCACGATAGCTAATCAGTGATGGCACGACATATACTCAATCATACATCCCAGCTTAGATGGACGAGTTTCTTCGAGTTAGTTTATTTAAACCTCATTAACCACAACAAAAGTGTTCCAAATAGAGGAACGACGGCACCATTTAGTATCAGGTTAAGGGAATAGGAATCTATGCACAAAGTATGCTAGCACACAAGATTTCTAGCACAGAGAAAAAAAAAACACATTGAAAAATCATACATATACCAGGCTTTTCCTCCTTACGAGAGGGTAGCCAACAGCAAGCCACAATCATTCATCCTTAGTCACTAGGAGGTGAGAGAGGCAGCACAGGCCGCACTAGAACTGCTTGCATCAATAGCAGCCCAGCACAACCCTTTTCCACCGTCAAGCCTGACAGCCATAGCTAGTTTACCCCGACCACTTCATTTGCGTGCAGCCTCCTCTCGCATATGACAAGACACACCATATACCCAATCACATACATGCAGGCTTCCAGTGACTGTGTCAAATAATTGCATCCTTATACACTGCTTCCACTCTCTTCTGTCCGCAGACAGACTCCTCTCATACAATGCACGTTTCACCCCATCCATCCAACTCATCCGTGGCCTTCCTCGCGCTCTAATACCACTCACCTCCGATGTATAATTTTTTTTTTTACTAGCCGCTCAACATTCATTCTTTCAACATGACCGAACCATCCAAGCACTCTTTAATCCACCCGCCTACTCATCTTTTTGACAACACCCGTCTGCTCCCTACGCAACTAAATTTCTTCTTGTTACTCCAAGCACTTCATCTCAAACACATCCAGCTTCTTCCTTTCAGCTGCTCTCAAGCCTCAAAACTCTGATCCATACAGCAAAACTGGCACGATTAAGCTTACAAACAGTCCCCTTTTAGCACTCACTACTACTCATACGCCTGCATTCAAAAATTTTTCTCTTGCACCCAATGTCTTGCAGCCTCCACTCACTCGATGTCTCGCTTTTGCTTTCATACTATCATTCACAGCCGTGTTCCGACTCGAGGTACCTAGAATGCTCTACCTCTAACACTTCACCATTCATCCTCACATCTAATGTTTCAAACACTCCAAAACTTGAACATCCCATCACCTTGCTTTTATTTACATTCACTCTCAACTTGCGCCTTTCGCACACTCTACCAAACTCTGCAACCAGTCTCCGCAGTTTTTCCTTTGAATCAGCCACAAGCGCTGTATCATCTGCAAACAACAGCTGACACACTTCCCAATACATACCATTTCGTCCCACCAACTGCACACCTTTTCCCAACACTCTGGCATTTACTTCTCTCACCACACCATCCATAAACAAATTAAACAACCATGGCGACATCACACATCCCTCCCCGTCTCACGCCTGTTACAACTGGGAACCAACCAATCACACACCTCAATCCCTACTCTCACACATGCGTTGCTATCAATGTAGAAACTTTTGATCGCATTCAACAGTCTCCCACCCACTACATACAAGCCTACAACCTGCGGTCCACCCTGTCATATGCCGTTTCTAGATTTATAAATGCCCAATACACATCTTTTCCTTTTGCTAAGTATTTCATTCACCTGTCTCACAGCAAACATTCGAACCATACAACCTCTACCACTTCTAAAACTACATTGTTCTTCAGCTAGCACACCATCCGTCATCACTCTCACTCTTCCAAATAAAACTCTTCCACACAGCTTCCCAACGACACTCGGTAGACTTATACCTCTGGAATTACTGAACTCATACCTGTCGCCCTTCCCCTTATACAACGGAACTACACACGCGCTACTCCAGTCTACAGTCACTTTACTAGCATCATAACACATTGAACAGCCGCACCAACCATTCTACAACTGCACTTCTCCTTTCTTTAAACATTCAACCGTGCAGCCATCCATACCTGAAGTTTTCCCATTTTTCACCATATTCAACGCACCTTTCACTTCTTATTCGATTACTATTCACTTCTCCAAACACAGGCATTCTAACATCACTTCCAACAGCTACCACTCTCGCACCCCTATCATCCTTCACATTCAGCAGTTCCTCAAAATACTCCGCCAATCTCTTCCGCACAACACATCTCTCCACTAGCATCCTTCACTCTTGCCTCACTCTCCACCTGTCCTTTCCTAATTCTCTTCACTTCCTTCCAAAAAAACTTCACTCTCTCTATAAAGTCCCCTCTCAAGTTCCTCCCCCACTCCTCATCCGCCGCCTCCTTTGCTCTCCTTACCATTCTTCTTACTTTTCTTCCTTTCCCTATACTCTTCGAAATTATCCTGGCTGCTCCTTTGGAGCCATCTTTCGAAGGCCCTCCGCTTTCTTCTCACAGCCACTCCTACTTTGTTCCACCAAACACTCCCCTTTCTAATCCCCCTCCAGCCTTCCTTACCCTACACACTTCCCTTGCACACTTTATCACTACATCTTTGAATAACTTCCATTCCACCAACCTCTCTTACCTTCACCCTCCCATATTCTATTTTCATCTTCTCCTCATACTCACATTCACGCTCAGATTTATGCAACTTGTTTACATTTAAAACCTCTCCACACTCCACTCACTCTCAACTTTCCTTCTACCAAATAATGATCTGATATCCCATCACTCCCCTGCTAATCAAAATATAATCCATCAACGCTCTCTCCACTATCGCACCTTCGTTCACCCTCACATATGTGTACTTGCTCAAACTCCTTTTCTCAAACATACTATTCCCTATCACTAACTCACTCTCTACACACAATTCAACCAAGCATTCGCTACTCTCATCCACCCTAGCTACTCCACACCTGCCAATGACACCATCCACTACCTCATCACCCACTCTCAGTCACATTCAGGTCCCCCATCACCGCAGCTCTACAACCATTCCCCACTCTTGCAACACACTCGGACAACTTCTCTCAAAACTCCTCTCTCTCCTCCCCACTCCTAGTCCATATGCGGTCACAAACACCCATGACTCTACCCCCCCATTTTACTCGCACACCCCATTTTTGCTCACACCTCACACCATTTAACTACTTTCTCTCGGATTCTTTCATTGAATGATATAGCCACTATCTCTTTTGCATGTTCCTCACGCATACTAGATTTTCCTCCATACACATTTCCAAACATCATCTCACCATACCATTCAATTTAGTCTCACTCAGGGCCAACACATTCATCTTTCGACTCATCATCATTCTTACGACCTCTTCTTTCTTACTCTCAGTCGTTCTACTTCTACACCCCCTTACATTTATAGATCCTAGTATTAGGGTTTGAGGGGTTTTTCTAACCCCCTCACCCCTTCCATTGGCCTGCTGTCTCTCGGGAAACATTTTTACAGAGGAGGGGATCCCCACTCCCCTCGCTCCGTCCACTTTTTTCCATTCAAAAATAAGTTGCTGGAATAAGATGAAAGCTAAAAATAAAAGTAAAAGGCACTAAAACAACAAAGAGGACAGCAGTGAAAAAAAAAATTTGAGCTGTACCAAACAAAAATTCTACTTAATTTCAACAAAAGGAAAGCCAACTTAAGATTCAGCTTTGGACCTTACATTTTACTCCTGGGAGCACTAATTTCCATAGATTCCTTGCTCTGAAATTCCTGGTACTAAATTTTTTTTAAAAATTTCAACATTATTTGACGTCGGAGCAAGTGTCCAACCCACAGGAGTAAATTCTTACACAGTGTCAAAGCAATTACTTATCCAACATGAAAGATGTGAAAAATGAACTTCCCATTCCATTTAGAACCCTCAGATACTTTAATTACAACATAGCTAACTTGTCAACTTTGCATTCGATTATTATTATACCAAAAAGAAAACTCACTGTAATTCGGCATACAATTATAAAAGTATGTAAATCCACCAATTGAGGAGATCAAAATAACAAACAAGAGCTAGGACAGTAACCAATAGCTTGTAGCGCTGCTGCTGGGACAGCGCGATGCCCGCAGTGATGGCGGCGACGTCGACAGCATCGAGCACCTGCGACTGGAGCGAGAAGGGCAGGGCGCCTGCCAGCAGGCAGCGCCACACGCCCAGCCAGGAGCACTCCAGGCCCCGCACCACGCCCTGCAGTGCACACTTCAGTCATCGGCAGCACGTGCTGTGCCTACTGTTGTGTGATTATTACGCATGGGGTTGCGTGTGATTACGTATGTGATTGTATGTGATTGCACGTGATTAAGTAGTGCGCATTAGAATAGTCTGAATTTATGTTAATTTTATTGTAATGAGAGAGGGTGGTGTTGGCATATGGTTATACCTACATAGTAGGAACAGTTTTCTGAGGTTACTTTCATGTTACTGAAATGATGGGAAGCACTGTTTCAGAGACCATATGAACTCGAGTGGAAAATATTAATGAACAAAGCAATGAAACAAAAACAAAAGAAAACACACTCGTACTTAAAAATATTTACAACCTGTAAAACTTGGGCAAAGGCAAATATTGAGTGATTCTAAGTTATTACCTAGAGAGAAACAAAATTAACAAATTATACTCAACACGTTAACACGTTAACTGCGATGGGTTAAACTGACGTTCAATATTCAATTCGAATTTAAATTCAATTGTAGTAATCTACTTTGTAAATAGCAAAAATAAACTGGATCGGGCTTTTATTTAGCTTTCATTAAGTATTTATAATCAATGAGTTAGTGACTGCAGGGGGGTCAGCAGCACTTTGAAAAAAACCTAAGGGACCACCGGTGGGTCCCTTCGCAGGGAACGTGTTAAGTGCGGCGGGTTAAACTGAAGTTCCATCTCCAGCTCAAATTTAGAACCATTTGTAGTAAGAAATTTTGACAATATCTAACATTAAATGAATCATGCCTTCATTTACCTTTCATTTAGTACTTGTAAAAATTGAGTCAGTGACTGCTGGTCGGTCAGAAGCTTATGAAAATCTCCTAAATGACCACCGGTGTGTCACGCAGCACTTATCGTGTTAATCATTACAAAATATACTTTGGTAAAATACTCAGTACAGCAAATTGAATACTGTGTGCACAGTAGGGCTTAGTATTTCTACATCAACACATTTTTGGACCATACGGGCATTTTGATTAAATTACATTCAACAAAAATTACATTCGGAACTAAACCTAATCAATGTGAAACTCGAAAAATGAACTTCCCACACGTGTCAAGAAAGTGTCTGATTTAGAACAAAACTACTCCAAGTTTAGCAGTGTCAATATTACAAAATGCTGTAAAAGTACACCATGATATGCATGATAAGCGTATTCTTATACGCTTCGCTCGAGCTATATAAGTGGCGGGATAACTAGGTGAGCCTTTTACCTGGCCAAAATCCATCACAGTTTCGTTTTTATTAAACCAAAATTTAACCAATATGAGAATTTTAAACATAAAAATGCCAATCTCATAACCCTTGCTCAATTCAACACACCAATATAAGAGCAGGCAGCACAGACACCTCCCTCACCCGTAGCCTCGTGTCGAGCTGCTCGCGCATGGAGGAATACTTGGAGGCGTCATCAGCATAGGCCTTGTTGAGCACCCTGTTTTGCTCCTTGATGCGCTCCATCTCCTGCAGCAGCATGTCGTCGCACTCCTCTAGTGTCTGCATACATGCAAGAAATTTTACGTTATAACATTCAAAGTTATTACATGGGCCTTATTGAGCACCTTGATGCACTCCACCTCCTCTAGCAACATTTTGTTGCACTGCTTTAGTGTCTGCACACATCCAAGAGATTTCAAGCGGTAACATTTCAGGTAATTACTGTATCGCTTGTATCAATTCAACACTGCAACAGTGTTGAGTGTTCAACCAAAATCTCATAATGACAAAATGAAAATTTTTAATGCAGGAAACTATCATACAGGGTTCACTCTGAGAGTGAAGTGTTAATGGAAACAATATTTCTGGTCAATTCATGTTCATCAAGTAATTTGAAAGATATGCTAATTTTGTGGAAGTAGTTTAGAAGTAATGTTCATATTTTACCCTTTTGGGGCACTGACGCTTCTATAAGGTCTACTCTTACATAATAGACTACTAGGTGAGCAACCGAGGTCACAGCTGTTCCAGTGACCACTAGTTTTAACTACTTAACACTAAAAGTGTCGCGTCTTACAAGACGCGAATTCCTACGCGCATTTGGAAAATTCTTGCGGCAACATTTTGCGGATCCGTACTAGTCCGCAAGACTGACGCAGTGTTCTATTTGACTAAAGTGCTCATGGAAAGTTTCTCCCCGGATAATCTTAAGTTTCTGTGTGCTTAGCAGTGTGACTATGTGTCAGAAAACTACTAATTTTAATTCTTGTGTTCTCAAACTAGCTATACTTGTTGCTCCACCACCATGTGTTGTGTGTTTGATAGTGGTGGACAGCCAGTTCCTAGAGTATGCAATGATGCTGCTGGCAACCGGCAAAACACCTATATCGAGTTAGACTAGCCTTTTCTTTTAATTCTGATGTTCTCTCCAGCTGGGATGCTGTATTGTGATGCTAGGAATTTAACAATTCAGATTGTGTAAACCAAGGTATTTAGCAGGCCCAGTAAATGTGGGATTTTTACAAATTTGCTCATTGATTTTGACTCTGAATATGAGTTGAATATTAAACTTCAGTTTGACCAATCACAACTGACGTGTTTAAAGTATAAAAAAATAGGATGTGAACAGCTGGTCGGTACCAGCAACTTCACAACTTGACCGTGCATAGCTCAAATTTTTACTAAAAAATAAAATATATTTTTTTCTGTCAATATCTTGTTGGCTCCTCACCCATGAGCTGTGCTGGGCAAGTTGCGCCAGTCAGTAAGGTAGAAGCCTAGAGTTAAAGCACTTTCAAAAGTAGGCTGGGAATATACCCAGAAATTTATGCGACCACTCGCCCATGTGATTTTGTGTTCTCAGGGCGACGTTTGCCAATGTGTACTTGTTGCCCTAGGGACAGTTCACATGTATTTAAATTAGGTAACTTAAATTAGATTAGATTATAAGTTAGTTTAAGCCTCCCTAACCGCTGCAAAAATAGAGCGTATCGAAGAGAGGAAGGAGGAAGGCATCATTTAGTATGGAAATAAGAAAATGAGGAATCTATGCAGAAAGGGCATAGAAACAGTAAGATGGGAAAGAAGTTCATGAAATAAGATAAAAGTTGAAGAAGAAAGTCAGAGGTGCTGAAAAACAGGACAGTAGTGAACCGAAAAAAGGTGGTCCTTAACATAACAAAAAATATTTTATTTCAACAAAAAGAAGGCCTACCTAACTCTCAGCTCGGGCCCTCACATTTTTCCCCTGGGAGCGCTAATTCCCATAGATACAATAGTTGTATCCCCCTGAGGGGAACTTAAATTTGCTGATTCATTTCAACCCCTTTCAATATTAGGCTGATCAATGAGGTAGCCGCTTCTTGACAATAAGTAATTGTAGCTGATCTGCTGTATTCATGTACATTAACTTTAGGCTCTGATTATTCTGCAGCTAAATAGGCCGTAGTTCTAGTCTGCGGTTACTATTTTAGCGTTGCCCCTGCATCAGAGACCTAACCCTTTTAAACTTTTTCTCCCTCCCCAGGTAGCGTAAAGAAAAATAAGAAAAATTCATTTCTGTAGGTTGAAATAGAAAGGCTATTCCAACGTGTGAGGGACCTTCCTCCATTGTTTGTGAGTATACGGGGGTGCTGTCAGGTTGTCTCACCGAGGTTGTAAACCAGTACTACTGTAGCATTTAACTTGTGTAAACAATTAGAACTAATTTTAAAGCCGTCCCGGCAACTAAAATCAGTGTGTGCCAGCGTACTGTCCTCCTTTGACCACAGTGCACATATTTAATACTTTAGAAACTATAATGGGAAGCTAAAGAAAAGTCTTCCATGTGTATGTTTATAAAATTGGATTTTGCATTACTGTGTGCTCAAAACAAAGCATAAAAATGTATTTCCTACTTATAAAATAAAACCTTCTTTAATATTCTGCCTCAGATGTTCCAATAGTTGTATCATTGTGTTATGCGTTTGGCCTGACAATTGTTGATCCCTTTCCATGTATTGATTTGTGCATGAGTCGCCATGAGTCGCTCCGAGCGTGGAGTAATATCCTTATTGCTATATTTTTGGAAATAGGAGTTTTCTTATTATGCGGTTATTCCTCGTATTGTGCCGAATCTGAAATATACTTGTTTTTGCAGTTCACGGAGTCAACGGGGCTTGAAATAAAACTGGAGAAACCTCGTGTCTTTAGCGTCCCTTGATGTCCGTTCACTCGTGTTGATGTAGTGAAGATCAAAATCCGCAAATCTCCGGGAGAAAAAAAGCAGGAACTCCAAGTAGGACAGGAAATATTCTGCCAGCCTTTTAATAATCAAAAATAACAAACATCAGCACAGTGTGATTCAAAACTAATTATTCTCACGAACCAGCAAGGAACGCTTTGTTCCAGCATTTGAACACAGGAATCATCATTGCATGAGTCAGTAAGTGAAGCATTCCCATCTCTTAGTAAGAAGTCGATTAGTTGCCATGATGGAAGCAAAAGTGAGCAATTTAAGTATATGGTGCTTTTGACAGCGTTTTTACAATTATTAAAAATTCAACCTAACTTAATTTATATTTTATTGGGACTTGTTCCTAATGTACAATGCAATTTCATAAATTTTCAATAATATTGCAGTTTACGTTCCAGGCATTTTGGTAATGTAAGATGCATCCCTCTGAAAAAATCCCAAAGAAATGGCCACTTAATAGGAGATAATGTACAGAATGATTTTCTGAAACAAAACTGGCCATGTTGACATCAAAATTACAGAAAATGAATGAAAACATCCGTTATCGCGTGTTTCTACTCGTACATGGCACAAATTATTTATTAACAGGGCCAGATTAGATTAGATGTTAGTTTAATTAAGCCTTCCTAACCGCAACAAAGGCGTTTTAAAGAGAGGAAGGAGGAAGGCACCATTTAGTATGAAGTTAAGGGAACATGGAATCTATGTACAAGGTACATAGAAACAATAAGTTAAGAAAAAAGTTGAGGAAAAAATCGAGAGTGTTGAAAAACAAGACAGCAGTCAATCACAAAAAGATGGTCTGTAACAAAAAAAATCTATTCTACTTTAACAAAAAGAAGGCCTACCTAACCTCTAACTCGGGACCTCATATATTCCCCCAGGTAGAGCTAAATTCCCATAGATACAATAATTGTATCTCACTGAGCGAGAGAGACAGGACCAGTGTTGGCTAGAGAGAAGAGTGATCCCCTGGAATGTGAGAGGAAAACACTAACTAATCTTAGACTAATGATACCAATGATAAGGTAAATTCAATACTGTAAAAAGCTTTAAAACAACTGAGTTAAGTAGCAAAGGTTTAATGGAAATGTTGCAATTAGCTTTTTTTAATTGTAAAAAGACCTTTTGAGCACCCTTCAATTTTGTGACATTTATATGGTACCAGGGATTCATCAACCGGATATTTATTGCACTCCATAAAATAGCTTTTGAGTGATCCAAAGAGACCTATGGACATTTCTTAATGGAAATAATCTTTTTATCAAGAAGTTTGATTTCTGAACGAACAAAGCCTGCAACACGACTGCTTAACTTTGACACCAGGAACATTAGCATAAGAAAGGTTAACTTTTATTTTGGTTCATACATGACAGGCTTTCTTTGATGTTACCAACCAAGATGATTGCTTTCTGTATACAAAAAAAAATAATTTTTAGATATACAAGTCTTCCCCATTAATTTTGTCTAAACCTGTTTCTGAGCTTATTCACTGATCTTGAAGAAAGAGCAAAGGATTTTAGCACTCCTATTTTGCAACAAATCTTACTTATTCTTGCTGCGCATAAAAACGTTTTTAATAAGTCAAATGAATGCGAGCAACTTTCATGTGCCTCTCCAAAAAACTAGCTAGTGCTATTTTTGATACAAAAAACATGAGGGTGCAGCAAATACAAAACTTAACATGCTCAACTATTGGGAATCTCCTTGAAAATGAGTCCTGGCCTCACTGAGCAGACCTCAGCATGATCACAAAATGACAACACCTAGACAGGTCGAGTGAAGCTGTGCACAGGCAAGTTCTAGCCTCATTAAGCAGAGGGCATGATCACGTCCTGGCCTCATTAAGCAGAGGGCATGATCACGTCCTGGCCTAATTAAGCAGAGGGCATGATCACGCCCTGGCCTCATTAAGCAGAGGGCATGATCACGTCCTGGTCTCATTAAGCAGAGGGCATGATCACGCCCTGGCCTCATTAAGCAGAGGGCATGATCACGTCCTGGCCTCGTTAAGCAGAGGGCATGATCACGCCCTGGCCTCATTAAGCAGAGGGCATGATCACGCCCTGGCCTCATAGAGCAGACAACATGATCACGAGACGACTTGAACACCTATACAGACATACAGATCGAGTGGAACAGAACCCAAGCGAGTGCACGAGCAGACCTGCATGAGGAGCCGTGCAGGCGGGTCGCAGTCCTGCCCCGCCGTGGCCCGTGCCACGTGCAGCACGTGCTGGGCGGGCGGTGCGTGCAGCAGACGCGCTGCACTGCCTGCCCTGCCAACACCCACTGATATCTGCACCACAGTCCACCCTGACTCGAGAAATACAAGAAAAAATTACTCAGTACAGGAGTAAAAGTCACTGAAATTATAAAATTGACCAATAACAATAACAGTGGTACTTAGATTAGATTATTAGTTTAAGCCTCCCTTTCCGTAACAAAGGCTATCCAAAGAGAGGAAGGAAGAAGGCACCATTTAGTATGGAGTCAAGGAAACGCAGAATCTATGCAGAAAGGGCACAGAAACAGAAAGCTAAGAAAGAAGATCATGAAACAAGAAAAAGTTGAAGAAGAAAGTAGTAGGTGCTGAAAAAACAGGACAGCAGTGAACCGAAAAAAGATGGCCCGTAACAAAACAAAAACCTATGTTATTTTAACAAAAAGAAAGCCTACTTAACCCTTAGCTCGGGCCCTCACACAGTCCCCCTGGGAGCGCTAATTCTCATAGATACAACAGTTATATCCCCCTGAGGGGAATAGTGGTACTTAGAGCACTTCAAAATCTAATCAACTGATTTAGGAAAGCAAATGAGATAAATAGTAGCAAAATTGATTTGAATTTTAAGCTCCAAAGTTGTTAAATAAGAGCCAAGATGCAAACACAAATATTACCATTATCCTAAAAGCATTTTTACCCCCAGCAACATTCATGCAAGTAACAATCAGTCTCGGCAAGAAATGCAAATACCAATCTCTTCAACATTCAAAACATTGAACTATATAGAGCGGGAAACCCCAAAAAATACTGCAAAGCTGGTTTGACTGTACTCGAATCAATGTTAACCTTTATCTTCACTGACAAGAGAATAGACAAGATTAGAAAGTTCAACTCAACAATTAACATTTAAGTTGACACCCATTTTTTCTCTGCTCAGCCTTTGGTAGAAGAGCTTCAAAGGTAATGCACTCTTTAGGAACATACCTTAAGGCAACCATCCCAGGCCCTTGCCAGATGCTGTCGATTCCATGGTCATTTTGCATGTTTTTGTTGTAAAAGGACCCTTAGGTGGTAGACTATTCGTTCCTAAAATTTTATGGCGCTACGGAAAATAATTTACCCCCCCCCCGGGGGGGGGGGGGGGTAAGGCGACCAAACTTTTTCAATTTTTCCGATTTTGACCCCACATAAAAAGAGAACAAATAGGAAATGGAAAAAAAGCTCAATGTGAGTTTGTTAGAAATGTTCCAAGGATTCTAAAACTGTCTTTGCTTTTGTTCTAGCATCAAAACTGAAGGAGGAGTTACATTTTGAAATATCAATATAAATGAAAAGCACCCAAAATTTTAAATTTTTTCCCGATTTTGACCCCATAAAAAAAGAGAACAAATAGAAAATGGAAAAAAAGCTCAATGTGAGTTTGTTAGAAATGTTCCAAGGATTCTAAAACTGTCTTTGCTTTTGTTCTAGCATCAAAACTGAAGGAGGAGTCCCATTTTGAAATATCAATATTAGTGAAATATCAATACCTAAAAACCAATATGTCAAATTTTTACAAAATCTAAGGCCTGAATCAAAAAAATGAATGGAATCAATTGTGTTTATTTTCAAAGGTTACATATCATAGTCAAATATTATAAGAATCAGACTGAAAATAAAAAAAATCATTTTGTTGAAAAAAAATGAAAATTTTTTTTTTTTTTTTGAAATCACAATTCACACTTCGAATATGAAGTTAAGAAGAATATGAAAACTCGAGAACTAGTCCCAGGATGAATGTTGAAAATTCAAAGTGTTGGGTATAAGCAAAAAATAAAATTTTGTGTTGAAGTGTAATATAATGAACAATTGATGTAATTGAATGCAGTTTTATTTTTATTTCGATACTTTCCATACATAACTTCATATTCAAACTGTGAATTGTGATTTCACAAAAAAAAAATTATAAAAATTTTCACTCTTATCAAAAAAATAATTTTTTTCTTTTTTCAGTCTGATTCTTATGAAATTTGACTATGATATGTAACCTTTGAAAAGAAACACAATTGATTCTATTCATTTTTTTGATTCAGGCCTTAGATTTTGCAAAAATTTGACATATTGGTTTTTAGGTATTGATATTTCACTAATATTGATATTTCAAAATGGGACTCCTCCTTCAGTTTTGATGCTAGAACAAAAAAAATGCAGTTTTAGAATCCCTGGAACATTTCTAACGCACTCACGTTCGGCTTTTTTTTCATTTCCCATTTGTTCTCTTTTTATATGGGGTCAAAATCGGGAAAAAATGGAAAATTTTGGGTGCTTTTCATTTATATTGATATTTCAAAATGTAACTCCTCCTTCAGTTTTGATGCTAGAACAAAAGCAAAGACAGTTTTAGAATCCTTG
The DNA here is from genome assembly GCA_030386875.1 of Morinoia aosen. NCBI lineage: Eukaryota > Metazoa > Arthropoda > Malacostraca > Amphipoda > Talitridae > Morinoia > Morinoia aosen. Next base: position 52,792,224 of record CM059579.1, on the reverse strand, counting down.
GAACATTTCTAACAAATTCACATTGAGCTTTTTTTCGATTTCCTATTTGTTCTCTTTTTATGTGGGGTCAAAATCGGAAAAATTGAAAAAGTTTGGTCGCCTTACCCCCCCCGGGGGGGGGAAATTATTGTCCGTAGCGCCATAAAATTTTAGGAACGAATAGTCTACCACCTAAGGGTCCTTTTACAACAAAAACATGCAAAATGACCATGGAATCGACAGAATCTGGCAAGGGCCTGGGATGGTATCCTTAAGAGAGATAATTACAAGATGATTCGAATTTACCCACATCTCTTTAATAATGTTGAGTCTCTCACACAAAATGAATAGTAAACTCGTCCAACAGCCCATTTCTAGATTTATAATTCAAACTTTCGAGTATTGGAATATTAGAGCCTTCACTTTAGCAAAATAGATCTGCCTTTTGAGTACTCTAATTCTCTCGAGGGTGGGAAAAAGTTCCAAGTAGGTTAAACTTTTAAAGCCTCAGCCAATATGATATTTAGAAAATGACACGCATTGCACTATTACTCTGAAGTATAACAATAAATCTTTCTTGTGCAATACCATGCTGAAACATACACAAAATGGTCTTGAGGAGTAAAATAACAAAAAATTTTGATGGTCGAGCTGTTTTACTGTTCAACTTGAGCTGTAAACTTCGTTCCAATATTTATCTAATGTTTCCTTACTCCAGGGTAAATGAGTGAGAAAATAAACTTTACTCAGAAGCTGAATATTTTTTAACCTATTCTCGAACAGCTAGTCTTAGTTCTCAGCTGCAGCATTAAATACTGGGTAGTTTCTTACATTAAAAAACGATTTTCTTCTGGATCAGCTTACTAAATATTGCCCGCTCTTCTACCAACACTTGACAGCAGATCTCCTACGAGCATTCTGAGAAGCCTTCAAGGCCATCGAACGGTTTTTCCTCAAAATTTTCAAAAAATAAATAAAAATACTTCTGGAGCGAAATTGGCTCTGAGGTTTTACAAGCATGTTTATAACAATCTAAAAAACATTCATAGCCCATAAAATTTTTTAATATACCCATACCCCCCTTCCTCCCCCAAGGAGAAATTTCTAAAAAATCCTATTTCTCAGCCAATATTGTACATAGAGATGATTAGTTTTTTTGTTCGATTGACAATGAACTGGTCGACAAAGTTAAGATCCAGTTTTTTGATATCGCTTCAAAAAAAAATTTTAAAAATGTTAGGATTAAAAAATTTTTTTTCTCAATTTTTCTCTCTTCAAATGGTTACAAAAAATTTTTTAATCAACTTACCAAAAAGCTACATCTCAACCTAATAGTAATAGTAATCACCTTTATCTTTACGATGCTGAAAAGACCTCCTTCATAAGTGAAAAACTGTAGGAGAAATAAAGCCACACGACAAAAAAAATTGTTTTTTCAGGAAAAAGTGTTTAACTTTTTCAAGTATATCTCCAACAGTTTTTTACTTATGGAGATCTTTTTTGCATTGTAAAGATCAAGGTGAGTACTATAAACCTGCATAGTTGTTTTTTGATAAGTTATATAGAATTTTTTTATTGTCATTCAAAGTAATAACCAAAATGTAATATATTTAGTGATAAAAAATTCAAAAACTTCCTAATTTTTTTTTGAAGCAATATCAAAAATCTGGATCTTAACTTTGTCAACCAGTTCATTGTCAATCGAACAAAAAAACTAATCATCTCTATGTACAATATTGGCTGAGAAATAGGATTTTTTAGAAATTTCTCTTTGAGGGGGGTTGGGGGGTATGGATAAATTTCAAAAATTTTATGGGCTATGAATGTTTATTAGATTGTTATAAACATGCTGTTAAAACCTCAGAGCCTATTTCGCTCCAGAAGTATTTTTATCTATTTTTTGAAAATTTTGAGGAAAAAAACCGTTCGATGGCCTTAAAGCACTATAGAATACACTGCTGCTTAAAAATTTTTCTTTTACAGATTCAAATTTAAGGTTATCAGCCTCACTCAATACTACATTCTGTAGTTTATCTGACACAATCAACAAAAATACGAGTTTTGCCAACAAAACCTACAATTCAGCTCATACTGAATGACCTTTGACACCAACACAATGAGGGCTTCTGATATCACAAGGCAAAATATCATATCCAAGATTGTCTCACCATTTGGTAATGCTGAGAGCAAAGCACGCGTGTCTTCTGGTGAACTAGTGAGCTGCAGACATGCTGTGTCCTGCTCAGGTGTGCTGATCGCTGGGCTGTATGAACTATTTTTCTTCTTCTTGTTGCCCTGACTGCTCAGCAGCACCAAGAATTAGCAAGTAATTATGGATGAAACAGTTAGAAAGTTCTAAATTATAAGCTCTTGCATTCCTCAAAAATTGTAAGCTCAAAATAGAGCGTATCCAAGAGAGGAAGGAGGAAGGCACCATTCAGTATGGAGATAAGAAAATGAGGAATCTATGCTGAAGGGGCATAGGAACAGTAAGATGAGAAAGAAGTTCATGAAATAAGATAGAAGTTGAAGAAGAAAGTAAGGGATGCTGAAAAACAGGACAGCAGTGAACCGAAAAAAGGCGGTCCTTATCATAACTAAAGCATTTTATTTCAACAAAAAAAGGCCTACCCAACTCTCAGCTTGGGCCCTCACATTTTTACCCTGGGAGCGCTAATTCCTATAGATACAATAGTTGCATCCCCCTGAGGGGCCTTTTTCATGTAAATCAACAGCAAAATATGTACTAAATATGTATGCAATAATCTATACTATAATAAGAGCCGCGTCCGTCCGTCCGTCCGAAGCCAGCCTGCAGTGTGTGATGAGCGAATCTGTGATACAAGCTCCAGCCCTATATATTTTGACGGGCCGTGTTCACGCGGCCTCATCAACTCTCGAGAGGTTGTATTTTTTAATTTCTTACGGCCTTTCTCTCATTTTGTTCTCTTTTTTATTTCAAATAAAGGGGGGTGGACTAGTAACATATAAAAGTAACCTCTAAAGAATGTGCAAGTTATTCTGAAAAATATATTTTCAAAAAAAAAGCATCTTCAAGTCTATAAAACAGCTTCCACTCTTGAATAAATACATAATATTGACCCCAACCCAAAATTGTGAGCAAACATTAAGGACAAAACATGAATAGATCTCAAAAAAACTTCAAGCATTGGTGGTGCACACACCTCTGCCTGAGAAGCTTTTGCTGGTGACGCTGCAAGTAGAGTGTAGCGTGCGTTAGGGAGAACTGGTGAAAGGCCTCCCACAACCTCTTCTGCTGGTCCTCTTCACTCATGCCAGAGCTGCTCTCCCTCAGTTCCTGCAGGCAAGCCTCACCCGCAAGCATGTGGATATCTGCGCTCAGCATCCACGAATGTTGTCAGCAATAAATAAGGATTCCAACACAACAATATGAATTGGTATAAGAAAAATGATTTTATGGATTGGACAACACTCCAAATCATCAAGCTAATACCTGGCATCTTAAGTGCTATAAAAATATGTTAAGTCTGAACCACATCAACTAATCTCAAGTCTAAATCCAATACTTTCAAGCCTTGCACGTAATTAATACTAGCAAACAAACAGGAACACATAAACATGCCTCAAATAATATTACAGCAACTTTCAATAGGCTTATTAATAATATTTCAAAAAATAGAGCAAAATGCCCTTGGATTGCGGGAGATAAATTTAATTAGTTTAGGCCAAAATTAGCCTCTTTCTTCAAGTTTAACCTGAGTATTAGCATCATTCAAGGTACTATATTGTTTCAAAATTGGTTATTTTCCATCATATCAAATGAAGTTATAACCACAGTTATTTACCTAATTTTCCTTGTTTTATTAACAGCTTTTTGTACACCAGTGCAATTAATTGAAATAATTTTGTTACACTTGTTCTTTCAAATACTATTACCCTCAAAAATGTTCATAAGAGCACTGAAGAGGTAAAACAATTATGAACATACAATATGTACTCACAAAACCAAAGAAAATTAGGAGCATTTGTTATGAGTATGATTTAATTTACATCATTCTTCTAAGGTTCAATTTACAGGTATTACAGTGCTTCTAAATACTGCCTAAACTCACAAATTTCTAGCCAACACAAAGGACTTCTCAAAGCTTTTGCTAACTACATGAAGCTGTAAAAAAATGATTACCTCATCATTCCCATTCAAAAATTTATAAAGCCATTAAATTCTCATAATAATCCAAAAGACATTATTAAATTCTACATCAGTACATTATTACTCAACTAATGGTATGCAATCCATGGTAGGTAAGTCAAAAATTGAAAGCCATTATAAAATGCATACGGAATATTTTATTGATAATTACTAAAGTAAATGATTATAAAAATTGTTTTCTATTTTATACACTTGGTATACATCAATCCATAATAAATTACTATAACTAAGATATATTATATTATATCTTTTCCTAGCACATTGGAAAAATATATCACTGGCTGGAAAACTGTTCTACATTTGTTCTAATCAAATGTTCTACAATACAATAAAAATAAAGTTCAATAAAGTTCAAACTGATAATTGTAATGCTGCAAGTTTGCACAAGTGAAAACCTACTAAAATACTAAGAGTAAAACAACAAATAAAATATTGACAAAAAAACAGCTTCATAGACTAACCTGAAGTGTGAGCTGATGGCAGAGTTTGAGCACAATCTTCAAGGCTGCTCCGACCAATTTTATTGATGAGGGCATCAACATTTTGTTGGAGACTGTCTGCAATGTCTGATGTTTTCATGATGGTATGAAGTGTGCTTTTATTTTACTCAAATTTGTAACAGTATCATCTGGAAAAAAGTAGGTATATTGAATATAAAGTGCACTTTTTTCAGGTTTCATATGAGTGCTAAAGCTGTACAATAGGGTGTCCCAAGCGTATAGAGGTAGGAATTCAAAGTAATGATATCAAATCCAGCACATGCTGCTCTGGTTCCTCATCAAATGAAAATGATTCCACCAAATTTTCATGAACATTGGGCAATATTTAATGGTAGTGCAAAACAAACATTTTTCACAGCTCCTATGAGATTCGACCTGAATTTCCATCAAATAAATAAGATTCTGGCTTTTCCTTCTATTGCATATAGACCGAAAACTAATGGCTGTAGAAATTTGATATGACTATGATAATAAGTTCGTTCAAGCCTCCCTAACCGCTACAAAAAAGAGCGTATCGAAGAGAGGAAGGCACCATTTAGTATAGAGATAAGAGAATGAGGAATCTATGCAGAAAAGGCATAGAAACAGTAAGGTGAGAAAGAAGTTCATGAAATAAGATAAAAGTTGAAGAAGAAAGTCAGAGGTGCTGAAAAACAGGACAGTAGTTAACCAAAAATAGGTGGTCCTCAACATAACAAAAAAACATTTAATTTCAACAAAAAGAAGACCTACCTAAAATTATTATTACTATATAAGAAAGTTTTAGCCTCCCTTAAAGGGGATCATCTGGGGCCCTTGCCAGATCCTGTCGATGTCAGGTCATTTTGCGTGTTTTTGTTGTAGAAGGACCCTTAGTTGGTGGACTATTCGTTCCTGAAATTTTATGGCGCTACGACAATAATTTCCCCCCTCCCGGGGAAGGGTGAAGGGACAAAAATACTTTAATTTTCCCGATTTTGACCCCATATAAAAAAAACAAGTGGGAAATGGAAAAAAATCCGAACGTAAGTGTGTTAGAAATGTTCCAAGGATTCCAAAACTGCATTTGTTTTTGTTCTAGCATCAAAACTGAAGGAGGAGTCCCATTTTGAAATATCGATATCAATGAAAAGCACCCAAAATCTTTCAATTTACCACTCACCCCTCAAAGGGGTGAGGGGTGAGGGATGCCTTGCTGTAGAGGGGTGAGTGATGCCTTGCTGTAGAGGGGTGAGTGGTGCCTTGACCCCATATAAAAAGAAAACAAATGGGAAATGGAAAAAAAGCCGAATGTGAGTGTGTTAGATATGTTCCAAGAATTCTAAAACTGCATTTGTGTTTGTTCTAGCATCAAAACTGAAGGAGGTGTCCCATTTTGATATATCAATATTAGTGAAATATCAATACCTAAAAACCAATGTCAAATTTTGCAAAATGTAAGGCCTGAATAAAAAAATGAATGGAATCAATTGTGTTTCTTTTCAAAAGTTACATATCATAGTCAAATTTCATGAGAATCAGACTGAAAAAAAAAAAATTATTTTTTGATATAAAAGGAAAAATTTTATAATTTTTTTTTTTAAATCACAATTCATTGTTTGAATATGAAGTTATGTAGGGAAAGTATCAAAATAAAAATTAAAACTGCATTCAATTACATGAATTCTTCATTATATTACACTTCAACACAAAATTTTATTTTTTGCTTATACCCAACACTTTGAATTTTCAACATTCATATTGGGACTAGTTCTCGAGTTTTGATGCTAGAACAAATTCAAAGTCAGTTTTAGAATCCTTGGTACATTTCTAACTAATGTTTGTTCTGCTTTTTTTCAAATTTGAATTCTTTGAAGAAATATATAGCTCTAAACCCAAAAAATTGTTGCTGATTTTCGAAATTTCCAAAAATTTTGAAATAATAGAAAAAATTTGAATTTGAAAAAACTGAATGAGCGTTTGTCAGAAATGTTCCAAGGGTTCTAAAACTGTCTTTGTTTTTGTTCTAGCATCAAAACTGAAGGAGTTCCAATCTGAAATATCAATAAAAATATACAAAAAACACAGTTTTCGTCGAAAAAAACTAAGGCCTAAATTGAAAAAATGACATGAGTAAAAAAGGTTTACTTTCACAAAAGACATATACTGGCCAATTTTCAAACGAATCAGATGAAAAAAGATCTCAAACCCGGATGATTCCATTAACCACGACAAATATGTTCTAAGATAGGAAAGAGGAAGGCACCATTTAGTATGGAGTTGCGGGAATGTGGAATCTATGCACAAGGTGCACAGAAACAGTAAGCTAGGAAAGAAGTTCATGAAACAAGAAAAAAGATCAAGAAAGTAGTAGGTGCTGAAAAACAGGACAGCAGTGAAAGATGGTCCAAAACAAAACAAAAACCTATTTTCTAGCAACAAAAAGAAAGCCTAATAAACCATTAGCTCGGGCCCTCACATGGTTTCCCTGGGAGCACTAATTCCCATAAATACAATAGTTGTATCCCCCTGAGGGGGTAGAAATTTGATATTTATTGAAAGTATTATATAATACCATTGAAAGGAAATAAATATAAACTCAATCGAATTTCCTTTTTCAATATATTGATAATCTAATCATCATAAGGCATAACATTTTATCTCACAGGGTGCGTACAGGCTCTGAGGTTCAAAATTCCACTACTTTTTCATGACTTTTTATGCCAACCAAATCACATTTTCACTACCTCTCTCTGCCCAAAATAATGTCACACAAAGTTAAATTGCAGCACAATAAATGTATTTCAGTCATAAACTTCACAGAACATTCATCATTACTTGCAGGTCTTGTTTTCATAAATGTGTAAATGATCATCACAACACCAAACAGTCATGCTGGACAGTTCAATAGCATCTGCTATGCATTTGCCAGTGCATTAAGTTTGTCATTAATTTCCGCATTCAGCCCCTTGAGTTGTTCTTGCTTGTCTTTGGCTGATTTCCTCAATGCATTTGACTTTGCCAGTAGGCGCAAATCATTCTTGTCCTCTGCCTTCCGTGCAAAGCTGTCAGCATCCTCCACCAGCGCTTGCAGACTCTCCTCCATCCTCTTCCGTTTTGTCTTCAGGTTCTCCACTTCATCCAGTTCTCTCTTCCTCTTCTCTCCCTTCTTCTGCTTCTCTGCCTCTTCCTTCTTTTGATCCAGGTAGTGTTGATAGCGCTGTCTGCCCTGTGAAGCTGAAAAGAGGAGTTTCTTGGAAATGTCAACCTTGGAGATACCTCCTACATGTTTGATGTGGTCCATGACCACTCTCTGCGCCACGATGGTGTTCTCACCCATGTTGACTTCCATGAGCTGCTTGCTCACAGAAAAGCCCCTTTCCACTGAAGCCTGGCCATGTGACAGGACCAGTAGCATCTTCACAACCAGCCACAGTTTCTTGAGGGAGGATGTGGCCAGCTGGCTGCTCCAAAAGCGGACATGAACATCAAGCTGTTTCTTCTGCAGCTCCTCATTCAATGCCTCATCGAAGAGGAGGACGAAACCGTCTGCAGTTTTGGCCCTCTCCTTCAGCACACTTGAGAAATGAGGGGCCAGTCCAAATGTTGTCAGATAGGCGCATTTCTTTTCACTCATGGTGAACTTGCTGGCTGTGGGGGAATCCTCAAACATTGAGGCGAAAAGCCAAGGAGTCTGGTTTGAGCACTTGAAGGACAGGTGCGATGCTACGGTCTTCAACGCCCAAAGCGTCTCGGCCTTCAGGACTTTGTCCCTTTGCACAAAGTCAGTTAGAGCCGTTTTCTTGCGACAGCACTGACAGGTGCAAGTTTTGACTGATGGCGATGAAGTAGAGGTACTAGCAGACTCTGGTACTGCTGGCACGGTCTCACTGGTCTCAGTCTGAGCCTCCGAACTGCCCTCAGCAGGCGTCGGAGGATCGGTCGATGGTTGGGAAGTCACGAAAAAATCCCCGATCTTCGGGTTGGCAAGTCTCGTCGTCTGAGCTTTCACGTTCTTGGCATGCTTTGTTCCTTTTGCATGACTCCTCACCGCCGCTATTCCATTGTTGGCGATGTCGAACTCCGACTCGCACGCGGTGCAAACCGCCATTGTTTTCAGTTTGGGATGCGGTGCTATCCATTGTTGAAAGTCTTTGTCTCGCAACCACAAGTTGTTGAAAGAACAACTGCCTGGCATGACGCTAATTCCTCAGCTCAGTCTCGGCACCGTAACTCTAGTCACACACACACGGGATGGTCAAGACCGATGATAAAAACTCAGCTCGAAAATGTTCAACAGTGGCGACAGGTCAACAATGGTCCGAGCGAGCGCGTGTCTTCAGTCACACTGAGCACGTTTGGTTTCACGTGACGCCTGAGGACCAATCAAAATCGCGGACACTAAAGACGTAGCTGTATCAACCAATCAGAGCCCAAGTAACACTCGAAGGTTACTGACAACGCCTCGCTCAACGCGGACCAAACGGAACGAAAATTTTCAACAGTAAAATTTTCTTTTAGGTATGAGGGCCTAGTAAGTAACATGAGGGCCTCAGTAACATGAGGGCCTCACACCTTACAACCCTCCAGTAACATGAAGGCCTCACACCTTACAACCCTCCAGTAACATGAGGGCCTCACACCTTACAACCGTCCAGTAACATGAGGGCCTCACACCTTACAACCCTCAACAGTAAAATTTTCTTTTCACGAAAATCCTAAAATTTCATGACTTTCAATGACCATTTTTAAAATTCCACTACTTTCGAGGCCTTGAATTTTATTTTCGAAATTCAACTACTTTCCATGCTTCTCCATGCCTGTACGCACCCTGATCTCAACAACAATTACATCTCAAGACAACTAAATTTTATCAGTAATGCAACTGATGCATCATCTTCCGATTTCCTGCAGAAAACGAAGTGTATTTTCTGAAGTATCTGGTGTTGAGGGATGATTTGTGCCTCACTGTTGAGGGGCGAGTGGTGCCTTGCTGTAGAGGGGTGAGTGATGCCTTGCTGTAGAGGGGTGAGTGGTGCCTTGCTGTAGAGGGGTGAGTGGTGCCTTGCTGTAGAGGGGTGAGTGGTGCCTTGCTGTAGAGGGGTGAGTGGTGCCTTGCTGTAGAGGGGTGAGTGGTGCCTTGCTGTAGAGGGATGAGTGGTGCCTTGCTGTAGAGGGATGAGTGGTGCCTTGCTGTAGAGGGGTGAGTGGTGCCTTGCTGTAGAGGGGTGAGTGGTGCCTTGCTGTAGAGGGGTGAGTGGTGCCTTGCTGTAGAGGGGTGAGTGGTGCCTTGCTGTAGAGGGGTGAGTGGTGCCTTGCTGTAGAGGGGTGAGTGGTGCCTTGCTGTAGAGGGGTGCGTGGTGCCTTGCTGTAGAGGGGTGCGTGGTGCCTTGCTGTGGAGGGGTGAGTGTTGCCTTGCTGTAGAGGGGTGAGTGTTGCCTTGCTGTAGAGGGGTGAGTGTTGCCTTGCTGTAGAGGGGTGAGTGGTGCCTTGCTGTAGAGGGGTGAGTGGTGCCCTGCTGTAGAGGGGTAAGTGGTGCCCTGCTGTAGAGGGGTGAGTGGTGCCCTGCTGTAGAGGGGTGAGTGGTGCCTTGCTGTAGAGGAGTGAGTGGTGCGTTGCTGTAGAGGGGTGAGTGGTGCCTTGCTGTAGAGGGGTGAGTGGTGCCTTGCTGTAGAGGGGTGAGTGGTGCCCTGCTGTAGAGGGGTGAGTGGTGCCTTGCTGTAGAGGGATGAGTGGTGCCTTGTTGTAGAGGGGTGAGTGGTGCCTTGCTGTAGAGGGGTGAGTGTTGCCTTGCTGTAGAGGGGTGAGTGTTGCCTTGCTGTAGAGGGGTGAGTGTTGCCTTGCTGTAGAGGGGTGAGTGTTGCCTTGCTGTAGAGGGGTGAGTGGTGCCTTGCTGTAGAGGGGTGAGTGGTGCCTTGCTGTAGAGGGGTGAGTGGTGCCTTGCTGTAGAGGGGTGAGTGGTGCCTTGCTGTAGAGGGGTGAGTGGTGCCTTGCTGTAGAGGGGTGAGTGGTGCCTTGCTGTAGAGGGGTGAGTGGTGCCTTGCTGTAGAGGGGTAAGTGGTGCCTTGCTGTAGAGGGGTGAGTGGTGCCTTGCTGTAGAGGGGTGAGTGGTGCCTCACTGTAGAGGGATGAGTGTTGCCTCACTGTAGAGGGGTGAGTGGTGCTCAGCTGTTGAGGGGTGAGTAGTGCTTTGCTGTAGAGGGGTGAGAGGTATTTGGGTTGAGTGATGCTTATGCTGTAGAGGGGTGAATGGTGTCTCACTGTAGAGGGGTCAGTGGTGCCTCACTGTAGAGGGGTGAGTGGTGCCTCACTGTGGAAGGGTGAGTGGTGCCTCACTGTAGAGGAGTGAGTGGTGCCTCACTGTAGAGGGGTGAGTGGTGCCTCACTGTAGAGAGGTGAGTGGTGCCTCACTGTAGAGGGGTGAGTGGTGCCTCACTGTAGAGGGATGAGTGGTGCCTCACTGTAGAGGGGTGAGTGGTGCTCAGCTGTTGAGGGGTGAGTAGTGCTTTGCTGTAGAGGGGTGAGAGGTATTTGGGTTGAGTGATGCTTATGCTGTAGAGGGGTGAGAAGTATTTGGGATGAGTGGTGCTTTGCTGTAGAGGGGTGAATGGTGTCTCACTGTAGAGGGGTCAGTGATGCCTCACTGTAGAGGGGTGAGTGGTGCCTCACTGTAGAGGGGTAAATGGTGCTATGCTGTAGAGAGGTGAGTGGTGCCTTGCTGTAGAGAGGTGAGTGGTGCCTTGCTGTAGAGGTGTGAGTGGTGCCTTGCTGTAGAGGTGTGAGTAGTGATGCAAAAAAAAACAGTTTTATTTGATTGCGTTTTTCTTTGCAAAAAAAAACGTGTTTTTCATTCGTTTTTTTAGTTTTTCGTTTTTTTGCACACCTAAATTTTGTTAGGTATATGTCTGGGTTTTTTTTGGACACCTAAAATATATTAATATCCCCCTGAGGGGTGTAGAGGGGTGAGTGGTGCCTCACTGTAGAGGGGTGAGTGGTGCCTTGCTCTAGAGGATTGAGTGGTGCCTTGCTGTAGAGGGGTGAGTGGTGCCTTGCTGTAGAGGGGTGAGTGGTGCTTCACTGTAGAGGGGTGAGTGGTGCCTTGCTGTAGAGGGATGAGTGGTGCCTTGCTGTTGAGGGGTGAGTGGTGCCTTGCTGTTGAGGGGTGAGTGGTGCCTCACTGTAGAGGGGTGAGTGGTGCCTCACTGTAGAGGGGTGAGTGGTGCCTCACTGTAGAGGGGTAAGTGGTGCCTTGCTGTTGAGGAGTGAGTGGTGCCTTGCTGTAGAGGGGTGAGTGGTGCCTTGCTGTAGAGGGGTGAGTGGTGCCTTGCTGTAGAGGGGTGAGTGGTGCCTTGATGTAGAGAGGTGAGTGGTGCCTTGCTGTAGAGGGGTAAGTGGTGCCTTGCTGTAGAGGGGTAAGTGGTGCCTTGCTGTAGAGGGGTAAGTGGTGCTTTGCTGTAGAGGGGTGAGTGGTGCCTTGCTGTAGAGGCGTAAGTGGTGCTTTGCTGTAGAGGGGTAAGTGGTGCCTCACTGTAGAGGGGTGAGTGGTGCCTAACTGTAGAGGGGTGAGTGGTGCCTCACTGTAGAGGGGTGAGTGGTGCCTCACTGTAGAGGGGTGAGTGGTGCCTCACTGTAGAGGGGTGAGTGGTGCCTCACTGTAGAGGGGTGAGTGGTGCTTCACTGTAGAGGGGTGAGTGGTGCTTCACTGTAGAGGGGTGAGTGGTGCTTCACTGTAGAGGGGTGAGTGGTGCCTTGCTGTAGAGGGGTGAGTGGTGCCTTGCTGTAGAGGGGTGAGTGGTGCCTTGCTGTAGAGGGGTGAGTGGTGCTTCACTGTAGAGGAGTGAGTGGTGCCTCACTGTAGAGGGGTGAGTGGTGCCTCACTGTAGAGGGGTGAGTGGTGCCTCACTGTAGAGGGGTGAGTGGTGCCTCACTGTAGAGGGGTGAGTGGTGCCTCACTGTAGAGGGGTGAGTGGTGCCTTGCTGTAGAGGGGTGAGTGGTGCCTCACTGTAGAGGGGTGAGTGGTGCCTCACTGTAGAGGGGTGAGTGGTGCCTCACTGTAGAGGGGTGATGTGTGCCTCACTGTAGAGGGGTGAGTGGTGCCTCACTGTAGAGGGGTGAGTGGTGCCTTACTGTAGAGGGGTGAGTGGTGCCTCACTGTAGAGGGGTGAGTGGTGCCTCACTGTAGAGGGGTGAGTGGTGCCTCACTGTCGAGGGGTGAGTGGTGCCTCACTGTAAAGGGGTGAGTGGTGCCTCACTGTAAAGGGGTGAGCGGTGCCTCACTGTAGAGGGGTGAGTGGTGCCTCACTGTAGAGGGGTGAATGGTGCCTCACTGTAGAGGGGTGAATGGTGCCTCACTGTAGAGGGGTGAGTGGTGCCTCACTGTGGAAGGGTGAGTGGTGCCTCACTGTAGAGGAGTGAGTGGTGCCTCACTGTAGAGGGGTGAGTGGTGCCTCACTGTAGAGAGGTGAGTGGTGCCTCACTGTAGAGGGGTGAGTGGTGCCTCACTGTAGAAGGGTGAGTGGTGCCTCACTGTAGAGGGATGAGTGGTGCTTCACTGTAGAGGGGTGAGTGGTGCTCAGCTGTTGAGGGGTGAGTAGTGCTTTGCTGTAGAGGGGTGAGAGGTATTTGGGTTGAGTGATGCTTATGCTGTAGAGGGGTGAGAAGTATTTGGGATGAGTGGTGCTTTGCTGTAGAGGGGTGAATGGTGTCTCACTGTAGAGGGGTCAGTGGTGCCTTACTGTAGAGGGGTGAGTGGTGCCTCACTGTAGAGGGGTGAGTGGTGCCTCACGGTAGAGGGGTGAGTGGTGCCTCACTGTAGAGGGGTAAGTGGTGCTATGCTGTAGAGAGGTGAGTGGTGCCTTGCTGTAGAGAGGTGAGTGGTGCCTTGCTGTAGAGAGGTGAGTGGTGCCTTGCTGTAGAGGTGTGAGTGGTGCCTTGCTGTAGAGGTGTGAGTAGTGATGCAAAAAAAAAACGGTTTTATTTGATTGCGTTTTTTGGCAAAAAAAACGTGTTTTTTTTTGTTTTTTTAGTTTTTTGTTATTTTGCACACCTAAATTTTGTTAGGTATATGTCTGTTTTTTTTGGACACCTAAAATATATTAATATCCATGTTTTTTAGTCATTTTATTGTTATAAAAACATGAAAAAGAAACCATACAGTGAAAGTGGTGGCAGATAACCCACAATTACCTAGAGGCGTCTAAGAGGAACAGCAGAAGCCACAGAACATATTGATGGAGTCAAATTCAGAGCTTAATATCTCTACTATGTCTGATTTTATTTTTATGTGACCAAAAAAATCAGGCTTTGCAGAGATAATAAGCTCTGAATTTTGACTCCATCAATATAAGTTCTGTGGTAAGTTCTGTGGTAAGTTCTGTGGCTCCTCCTCTAGAGGAGAACAATAACCTAGACTCCTCTAGGTTATTGTGGGTTATCTGCCACCACTTTTACTGTATGGTTTCTTTTTTATGTTTTCATTACAAAAAATGACAGAAACCATAGATGTTAATATATTTTAGGTGACCAAAAAAATTTGCTGTTTTTTTAAAACATGTTTTTTTACAAATAATTCTGACTAATAAAAATGAATATTAATATATTTTCTGGTACGAAATATAACCATGCTTTTTTTTTACAAAGAATCATAAAAAAAACATATTTTATGTGACCTAAAGAGCCCCATGCAGTTTTTTAAAAAAGCATGTTTTTTTTACTAAAAATCGTGAATGAAAAAACATGAATATATTTATGAGACCTAAAAAACCCCATGCTGTTTTTTAATAACTATGTTTTTTTTTGAGAAACAATGATGTATAAGAAAACCTGGATATGAATATATTTTATGTGACCAAAAACCATGTTTTATTTTATGTATTTTTCATTAATAATTATGTCTTAAAATCATGGATATTAACATATTTTATGTTACCAAAAAAATCATTGTTTTTTTAAACATGATTTTTTATTAAAAAGTTATTATTATTCATTTTTTTAGCATGTATTCTTTGTAAAAAAAACACCCCCTCAGGGGGATACAATTATTGTATCAATGGGAACTAGCACTCCCAGGGGGACAATGTGAGGGCCCAAGCTGAGAGTTAGGTAGGCCTCCTTTTTGTTGAAATATAATGTTTTTGTTATGTTGAGGACCACCTTTTTTTGGTTCACTGCTGTCCTGTTTTTCAGCACCTACTACTATCTTCTTCAACTTTGATCTTGTTTCATAATCTTCCTTCCTCTCTTTGGATCGCATTTGTTGCTGGGTAGGGAGGCTAAAACTAATGACTAATCTAATCTGTAAAAAAACATGGATATTAATTTATTATGTGACCAAAAAACCATGCTTTTTGAAAAAAAGATTTTTTACAAAAAACATGAGTGTTATTAAATTTTTCTGACCAAAAAAAACGTGACATTTTAAAAACCATGTTTTTTTCACAAAAAGTCATTAACATCCATGTTTTTTAGTCATAATTTTTTTGGTAAAGAAAACATGATTTAAAAAAACCAGCATGGTTTTTTTTTGACACAAAATATATTAATATCCACATTTTTTAATCATGATTTTTCTGTCAAAAAGATGTTTTTCAAAAAAAATAGCATGGTTGTTTCTGGTAAAATAAAGTATATTAATATCCGTGTTTTTTAGTCATGACTTTTTGTAACAAAAACATTCAAAATACAGCATGGATTTTTTGGTCACATAAGATATATTAATATCTATAAGAACCGTACCAGGTCTTAGAATAAAATATCCACAAAGAATCTATTCACTCTATAAAACCTTTTGGAAACTAGCTCCATCCTCAGTAAGTCAATCAGTCAAATGTTTTTCAAAGGAACAGTGAAAATTCCTTGTCCGTTCCACCAAATTTTACTGAATGACGGAGGATGGAGCTGGTCTCCAAAAGGTTTTATGGAGTGCATATATTCTTTGTATATATTTTATTCTAAGACCTAGTACAGTTCTAATAAACATGATTTCAATATTACAGGTTGTCTACTAGGTAGTAAAGTAGTAAAAAGTAGTATAAAGTAGTAAAATTTTGAAAGTAGTAAAAAAAAGTAGTAGTAAAAAGTAGTAAAATTTGCCTCAGGGTGGTAAAAAAATTGTTAAGTGGAATAATTCTCTCAAAATTCGAAGTAATGGTACATATTTATATAGAGTATGAAGATGTTTTAAAATATATTTTTCCCATAATCAGAAAATTGGGTCGATTAATGGGAAATATTCCTGTAAAGTGGGGTGCAATTTTAGGATTGAAGCACAAAAATAAAAAAAGTTTCAATTTTTGCAAACAGTAAAAACAGTTCACTCTTTCTTCACATTCTGTTTGATCTGAAAGTTAACAAGTTGTTTTGTGATGGAAGGTTCATTTGAGCCATTTTATTATTAACAAGTTATTGAGAGAAAACAATAAAATGGCTTTCGCTTTGATGCGGTAATCGAGGCTTCATGAATCGTATAAATGTGAATTTAAAAAATGTAATACCAGTGACGATGCGTGGTTGAAAACACTTCTATTAGTGCGCACTTACATTGAGATTCATACTTAGGAACTTGTGATTTCAGGAATTAGTATTGAAAATAAAATAAGGATTTAAAAATTGTGCAATTGTGATTATGAGGTTGACATTTAACATCTTTTATTCTTACGTATCATATATGCATAATACGATCTCAAGGAAAAATGAAATAGCATAGCTACATATTTTCTTGTGGGAGTATATCAATTGGCTTTGATTGAAATATGTTTGTCAAGTAAAATATTTCCCATCAGGGGGATACAACTTTTGTATCTAAGGGAATTAGCACCCCCAAGGGACAATGTGAGGGCCCAAGCTAAAGGTTAGGTGTTCTTTTTGTTAAAATAAGATAGGTTTTTGTTTTGTTACAAACCATCTTTTTTCGGTTCACTGCTGTTCTGTTTATCAGCACCTACTACTTTCTCTTTGACTTTTTCTTATTTCATGATCTTTTTTTTTAGCTTTCCGTTTCTGAGCCCTTTCTACATAGATTCCGCGTTTCATTAACTCCATACTAAATGGTGCCTTCTTCCTTCCTCTCTTTGGATAGCCTTTGTTGCGGATAGGGAGGCTTAAACTAACTAATAATTAAATCTAATGAAGTAAAATAATTTATATTTTATTAAGAATTACGATTCTTTTAAATGAAAAACATCTTGTGAACTTTTTCTTTTAAATTTCATGAATATACATGAAGAACTAGCTAAAATTTTCATATAAGTAGTTGTACTTATCACTAAATAACTATTACATTTTATTGGATTTCATCTTTAGTGGATGCAGTTGCTCATAAGATATAGAGCATAGTTGACATAATTGTTATTTTTGTACACTTTATACTCAAAAATTAAAGTATTTTATTCACATACGTATGCACAGAAATAAAATTATTCTCAATTAGCTTTTAGAGAGTCCTGCTGCAATTTCAGATTAGTAAGTTGTGAATCAAACTTATTACATTTCAATTCCTCCTAATGAATAATGTTTAATTCAAAGTCATACATTAGGCTGGTAAGGTCTTGATTATCATAAACTTGATGTAGCCTTCCAATTCTTATTCCAAGACAAATATTCTCACACTCAAAGTTGTTGCGGCAGGATAGAAACATTACAATGACGTCTAAGGAAGTTCTCTGCAGTTCATTTATATCCAGAAAGTGTTTTTTTGACCTGAGCTTGATTGTGAGCAGTATTATGTTCCTTTAAGAAGACGAGTTTATTCTGTCAACTTCGATTTGGGGAAACAACGATTTACTGAAACTATAATTTTTTGAAAAAAAATTACCTCTTTGTAAAACTGAAAGTTTGTTTTCCACTGACGTTAATTTATGTCCAAATACAGAAAGAATTATGCTATAAAATAATATTTTAATACAATGCGCCATCATTTGAACGAGAGTTTAGTTCCTTTGAAGTTCCTTTTGGCAGTCATGGCAATTCAGTTACCTCCAGGATGTCGTCATAGCATGGAAATGCTCCTTGTAATCAAAGTTCATTCTTCTACTAAAAGTACATAGGAAAGCTACATGAAATTTGCATTTTCGTGATTGGTTCTGTAATATAACATATTCCTAACCTATTTGTCATTATTGATCGCAATTAGGATGCCGATTTAGATTTTGAGGTACGATAGAAATAGTTTACACACTCATATTTCCAAAATGCCATAGTGTTTGGTCTTAATGAAATTCCTTGATATTCTACCCTGCTGTAGAGGGATCTGACAATTTCCTGGTGTCTACTAGTTTCCAGTCAGTTTATTTTTTCCATATGATGAACTGTTCCCCTCATAGTTGAAAGATGTTAAGACAAAGTCTTTGCCAAACTTTTGTTGGAGTCCATTTAGGATGAGGTACCTTAGAAACTTGGGTAACTTTTTTACCGTAGAGCTTTGGTTGCTCTATTTAGTATTAAGTATTTGAAGTATTACAAAACTTGGAGCTTTTTTGGACCTTTGGTATTGCGTATATTATTGACTCAAATTACTCAATATAGTCCAATTACTTACCTCTGGACATTTAGACAACATTCATTTTGTAAAAAAGGTTGTCATTTTTTGCCATTGAAGGTAGTAAAAAGTAGTAAAATTTGGAAATGAAATATCAGTAGTCACCATGTATTAACAGCATTCTTTGTTTATAAGTTTCTAAAGACAATTCAATTGAAGGAAAATAACTTTCCTGATATTTACATTCGTGTTTTTTTAGTCATGATTTTTTTTAAATATTTTAAAAAAAACAATTTTTTTGGTCCCATAAAATATAATAGCCATGTTTTTCAGTCAAGATTTTTCTGTTAAAAAACAATGTTTGAAAAAAATAGCATTGGATTTTTAAGGTCACATAAATATATTAATATCCATGTTTTTTATTCATAATTTTTGTATAAATAACATGATTTTTTTTAAAAACAGCATGGTTTTTTAGTCACACCTCTATCAATGACCATAAGTAAAGATATGTTATTATAACATACCATTTTGGGAGTTGAAGGTCATTCACACGTATTTTAAAATAAATGAAATATCAAAGCTGTTACCGCAGAAAATGAAAAATTTCATAAAACCATGGAAAACCATCAATTAAGAAGTATGCTGTTTTAATTTGTAATTTGACATGAAAACAAATAATGCAATGTGGTTCTTTTCCTTGCTGAATTATTTTCAGACAAAAATATTTAAAAAAACCAGAATATCCACGTTTTTTTTGGTGATGTACCGATGTATCGGTATCGGCAGTATCGGCCATTTTTAGTGGTATCGGTATGGGCAAAATCCGGCCGATACTTTACCACTACTTTCCAAAAATACGTATTTTATCATTCAAATGAAGGTCATAAATCATGGAAGTAAAAGTATTTAACCTAGTAATACCCGTCGTGTGTTTATTTATATATTTATTTGGTGTCCGTGTTGAGTGAGTTTGCGGTATCATGGATACCGAATTCCTCAGTGTAACATTAAAAGAATGCGTTTCCATGCATTTAAATATTTGACATTTTATCAGGATAGGTTTTGTTAGGATAGGATATGTTAGCTTATATTAGGATAGGCTAGGTTAGCACAGGTTAGGTAATACTGTCAGAATTTTTTCTCGGGTCCGCCTAGCTTAACGATGACATTGTCCATGGAATCTCCGAGGGTCCTGCTCTTATCTATTAATAGCCTTGGTTTATTTGGAGTCCGCTTCTTCCATTTTCTTCGTCACGCTCATGAGGAGAGTTATAGTGACCGTATCTGTGATACGAGTTTCACCAGTGCGTACGAACAAGAATATTTTTCATCACGAGCGCTGTTAGGATGAATACATTCGTTGGGCATCACATTTGGAAAATTTGTTCAAGAAAGTTAGCGAGTCCCGTAATTTTTGACGGGCTGTGCGTACTTGTAATCAAATAAAGAGCCTATTCATACCTAGTAAATTAGATAGCTAACTGTTGAATTATAGCGTTCAATCAGGCCCGCTAACTGAATTCACTACTTTGAATTCCCGATGAGTCCCGGTCATAACTGAAAGCTATGTAAAATGAATAGTTAACCCGCGAACTATAACTGGTCGCCTCATTTACCAGGCTCACTGGTTGCCAGACGTAAGGCATAACCCCAAGTTGTTATACACCAAAATGATCGTCTCAGCGAGTGCTACACAGCTGGAGCCAGAAACCCCCACATTGTGGGGGTTAAGGCAGAGCTACAACCACTTGGAAGTTGGGAGGGGTAAGCACAGTCAGTGTGGTAAATGAGGCGACCGTGAGAGGGTGTGCGTGCGAACAGTCAGTGGCAGCCTCAGTTACCAGCGAAACTACTCAGGGCCTTATTTCGCCTTATTTCGCAAAAATGGCAAATGATAAGAAATCTGAAGTCAGTAGCGTGTAGAGCAGTATTTTATTCATATTGTGTGACAATTACAAGTTTCGAAACACTATACTTACAGTAATATAACCAGACATGCAAACATGCATTTATGTAGGAACTAAAACGAAGAATGGATAACACTTTGTAGACATATAAATGGTCATAACTTTTTTTCTAATTGTTGTAGAGGAAAAATATAAACATCAGCAGGTTTGGAAGGATTTTCTGCATAAAATAACAATGAAAAACATTACATTGTTCCTAAAACAAAAAAATGGCCATTGATCTCTTTGAAGCAATGTTGTGCAAAAATCTACGGAGTTTGACTCCATATTACAAAGAAACGGTTCAAGTTATCAAAAATCTGACAACATCAAAGTGTAAAGCAACATTTTTTACTCATTACTTCATATTTTTACATCTCTGCCTATTACGGTAAGGGAACAGGGAGCGGCAGAGTAACGCGGGTAAATTGACTACTTTTCTGAGGGATGCGCGACCGTGCGCGGGTTAAACCCTGTAGCTAAATAAAATTTTTATACTTTTACGACTAAACCTTTATAGTTTGACCTAATGTCCATATCTTAAAGTATGTGACAGGCTAACTAAAAACAAACCAATTTAATAAAGTTGAAGGTGCATTTGAAAGTTTTTGTGAATTTAATATAGAAATTGCCGAAAATTCTATTTTAATTTAGCTTGTAAATCGCCAAATATTATGAAGCTAATAATTTATTTTAACTTAGCATGCATATCACCGTTCATTACGAATCTTGCATTTTTCTTCTATGTTAAGATGTTTGAACAATTCACGAACAATCTTATAGTTCAATACATCTGAACGGATCAGTTGATTGCTTTCATCGCAACTTGATGAATTTAAAAACGAGGAAAATTCCAATGAACTTAATCATATTTACTAGGAATACGTTTCGGAGTCCAGCTCCATAATCAGTTCGTAAAATTAAAATTCATTACAACTACAATAAAAGAAAAAAGAAAATGTTGGATACAGTCATCAAAGAAAATCACGAAAACAAAAAAACAATCAAAACATGTCCCAGAGAAAGTAAAATCGACATGATCTACTTCCAATTTACGATGGGTAGGAACTGTCAGAATTGTTGAGGGCCAGTTTTTGTTTAAAAATATGTAGCGACTCTGAAATTCTGAGGTCACATGTAGTTGAAGCCGAATCTAAGATTTTGAAGTCCGCAGAGGATATCGGTATGTTGCATTTTACTGCGTGATTACGTACAAATTATGCGAATTCATTTCCCGTGCGGAAGCTTCAACCCCGATGTTCGGCCATTCTGAAATAAAAATTTTGTGCCGTAATGCCGACGTATGATGATGTGCACTGCACACAACTGTAAGAATAAATCAGAAAGGCTCTTTCTCCATCAAAAGCGTATCCTTGTA
Source organism: Morinoia aosen (assembly GCA_030386875.1). Taxonomy (NCBI): domain Eukaryota; kingdom Metazoa; phylum Arthropoda; class Malacostraca; order Amphipoda; family Talitridae; genus Morinoia; species Morinoia aosen. The sequence continues at coordinate 52,770,793 of CM059579.1, read as the reverse complement.
CCGGAATTGTATAATTTTATGGTTGCTTCATTTTTCCAGTACAAGGATACGCTTCCGCTGGAGATGCAAACCTTGATCTCCGATTTATTTTCAACAGTTATATAGTTGTGTGCAGTGCACATCATCGTACGTCGGCATGACGTCACGAAATTTTTATAACAGAATGGTCAAACATTGGGGTTGAAGCTTCCGCACGGGGAACTTATTAGCTTATTCCTCACACTCCGCAGTACGTAATCACGCAGTAAAATGCAACTAAATCTTAGATTCGGCTTCAACTGCATGTGTCCTCAGAATTTTAGAGTCGCTACATATTTTTAAACAAAAACCGGCCCTCAACAATTCTGATAGTTCTTACCCATAAGGCCATAACAAATTGTAACTAAATAGTAATCTTGTAGATTTCAGTTTTTCTAGGACATGTTTTAATTTTATTTTTATTTTCTTGATTTCCTTTAATGACTGTATCCAACATTTTGCTTTATCTTTTATTGCAGACATAATGATTTGTAAATTTACGAACTGATGATGGATCTGGACTCCGAAACGTATTCCTAATAAATATGATCAAGTTCCTTGAAATTGTCGTTTTTAAATTCTTCATCTTATAGATGGCTGCGTGTTTGCAGATATTTTCGGTTTCGGGGCTTACCGAATTTTATTATTTTTTTCGCCAAAGTATGTACTCGTATTTGGTGTGAATAACATGAAAATGACAATCCTTTTTTGGAGAAACTATTGTTTTGGTCCACTTTTGGAGCCAGTTGCTATTATAACTAGTCTACATTACGTTGCAATACGATTAGAAACACATATCTATTGAATGGATTTCATTTTGTTGTTTTTCTCGACAATATAGTTAACATAGCATGAGCATTTTATTTTTCACAATCGGAAACTTTTTTGTCAATATTTTTGTATTATTAGATATATAAGGAAATAATTTTATTATAACTCCCATGTAGGAGTTATAATGGTTTCATTTTAATACAAGTGTGCACGGCCCACCAAAAATGGGATTCAATACTTTTCATGAAAGAATTTTCAAGATGTAGATGATAAACAAATACAGTATATCCATCCAAACAGTACCCGGGATGAAAAATATTTTTCGCACCGTTGAAACTCGTATCACAGATACGGCCATTATAACTATCCTTATGAGCGTGAGTGACAGAGAAATGGAAGAAACAGACACCAAACAAATAAACCAAAGGCAAGGGTATTATTAGGTAGCAGCATGACCCATGGAAATGCCGAGGACAATGTCATCGTTAAGCTAGATGGACCCATGGAAAAATTCCGTCAACATTATCTAACTTATGCTATCCTAATTCTATGTCGTGACTCGCACCGCCGCAAAGCACGTTCACGACGCGAAGGCCTAGCGATCGTCATTACATGGTAGCAACTGCGGTTCTTGTAGACCCTACACCTCTAATGCGTTTTCCACTGTTGCCAATACGTAGAACGGAAAGTCGGGTAGGTTTAAAATGTTTATGCCGAACACATATGCACAAGAACACACAAAGCTCTCTTGACTCGGAGTTCCCCTCCGGTGAAAAATCACCATTACTCAAAAATGATTACTTCGGGCACAGCTATTCACCAAATTACTATATTTAATTTAATGTCTTTTAATTATTCAATATGGCCTGAAAGCTGCACAAAAGCGACATGGTTAGGAAAATGCGCAAATTACGGCAATCACAACAACCTATCCAATACTACTAACCTATCCTGATAAAATTTCCAACATATCATTGCATGTACAGACGATCTTTCAATGTTACACTGAGGAATTCGGTCTCCGTGATACCGCAAACTCAGACATCCTATGTTTCTTAAGAAGCGGTTACCGAACTAATACATAAACTAACATACAACGGGTATTATTAGGTTAGATGATTTTAAAAGTATCGGTATCAGTTGTAGTATCGGTCAAGTACCGGTATTTTCAAGTATCGGAGTATCGGTATCGGTATCGGCCAAAAAATGGGTATCGGTATCGGCCAAAAAAATGGTATCGGTACATCACTAGTTTTTTTGGCCACGTTTTTTTTGTAAAAAAAAGGCATGGTTTTTTTTTTTAGTCACATCTCTAGGTGTGAGTGGTGCCTTGCTGAAGAGATGTGAGTAGTGCCTTGCTGTAGAGGGGTGACTGGTGCCTTGCTGTAGAGGGGTGACTGGTGCCTTGCTGTAGAGTGTTGAGTGGTGCCTTGCTGTAGAGGGTTGAGTGGTGCCTTGCTGTAGAGGGTTGAGTGGTGCCTTGCTGTAGAGGGTTGAGTGGTGCCTTGCTGTAGAGGGTTGAGTGGTGCCTTGCTGTGGAGGGTTGAGTGGTGCCTTGCTGTGGAGGGTTGAGTGGTGCCTTGCTGTAGAGGGGTGAGTGGTGCCTTGCTGTAGAGGGGTGAGTGGTGCCTTGCTGTAGAGGGGTGAGTGGTGCCATGCTGTAGAGGGGTGAGTGGTGCCTTGCTGTAGAGGGGTGAGTGGTTCCTTGCCGTAGAGGGGTGAGTGGTGCCTTGCTGTAGAGGGGTGAGTGGTGCCTTGCTGTAGAGGGGTGAGTGGTGCCTTGCTGTAGAGGGGTGAGTGGTGCCTTGCTGTAGAGGGGTAAGTGGTGCCTTGCTGTAGGGGGGTGAGTGGTGCCTTGCTGTAGAGGGGTGAGTGGTGTCTTGCTGTAGAGGGGTGAGTGGTGCATTGCTGTAGAGGGGTGAGTGGTGCCTTGCTGTAGAGGGGTGAGTGGTGCCTTGCTGTAGAGGGGTGAGTTGTGCCTTGCTGTAGAGGGGTGAGTTGTGCCTTGCTGTAGAGGGGTTAGTTGTGCCTTGCTGTAGAGGGGTTAGTTGTGCCTTGCTGTAGAGGGGTGAGTGGTGCCTTGCTGTAGAGGGGTGAGTGGTGCCTTGTTGTAGAGAAGTGAGTGGTGCCTTGCTGTAGAGGGGTGAGTGGTGCCTTGCTGTAGAGGGGTTAGTTGTGCCTCGCTGTAGAGGGGTTAGTTGTGCCTTGCTGTAGAGGGGTGAGTGGTGCCTTGCTGTAGAGGGGTGAGTGGTGCCTTGCTGTAGAGAGGTGAGTGGTGCCTTGCTGTAGAGAGGTGAGTGGTGCCTTGCTGTAGAGGTGAGTGGTGCCTTGCTGTAGAGAGGTGAGTGGTGCACAGAGCCTTGCAGTAGATGGGTGAGTAGTGCCTTGCTGTAGAGGAGTGAGTGGTACCATAAGGCACCATAAGGTGAGTAAAAGCTAAATTTCCGGAATAAGTCCGGTGAAAAAGCATAGAGCAAACAAGCTAACAAAAATTTAAAAATCATGATTCATGACAGAAGTCTGATTTGCAAGTATCTACGATATGCGAGCTCAGTTTATCCTATGGAAGCATTGTGATTTTTTTTATTATTATTATATAAGAAAATTTTAGCCTCCCTTTACCATGACAAAGATGCTCAAAGAGAGAAAGGATGAAGGCATCATTTAGTATGGAGTTGAGGGAATGTTGAATCTATGCACATTGCACAAGGTGCATGGAAACAGTAAGTTAAGAAATCAGTTCATGAAACATGAGAAATATTTGTTATTGTAAAATAAGCTCACCTAATGCTCTTACAACATTGACCGCTGTATGCTATGCCAGTGACCACTGCACAACCTGACGCCCAGCAGAAAACTGAATGAAATGCGTGACTAGTAAAAGACGAGATATGAAGCTGAAAACTTTCCTGTTTAAATATTTCATGACAGGAAACAAGGGCAACAATTGCTGGAGTATGTCTAATTCACTTCGATTTCTTAGGACACCCTACTATACAACTCACTTTAAACTTTTAACATCTTTTCTTCTTCTACCATTATTGTATAGATATCAAAATTTTCAATCTGAATGGCTTTAAACCTTTGTCTTGAACACAAATGTCCTGTTGTATACCACTTCACAAGTTTAAATCAGGTCAAATACAGTACATTATGGTGGAAGTGGGTAGATTAGGAAAATATATAAATATACAAAATGCTCATGAGGATCGATTGAACATAAATTTTAACAACAATATCTGTTATACTAATAGGCAAGCTCCTGTTATAATCTTGAAGTAAGTTTCAGCAGAATTTCATCATTTCAGTAATCTGAGGATAAATATCCAATTACTGCACAAACTACTCAATATTTCAGAACATCTGAAATAAATTTCTTTATGCTTTAATGGTTAACTAAAAGTATTAAAACATACAATAAAATTATAGAAACGGCATCAATTATTTCATAGTTAGTATCATCCTGTACACATAAATCAGAAAAAATAATGTAGACAATGGAGACACATGTAATTTAAAATTTCTAATGCACAAAGTGATTACATTTTAATTTCGCTAGAATTAAAAAATCAAGATATTTTAATGTCCACAATATGTTTTTATTAAAAACTCTTATTGTGCAAATGCAATTCATCATTATATTTTTCTATGCAATAAAGAGCCGGTTAGCGCTATATCAACCACAGTTCTTTCTACAAAACATTTGGAAATTACTCAAATTATTCTTATTTTTGAATGTTTAATCAAAAGTTCATGTTTATGATAATTTAAGAAAAATACCATTATATTTTGTTAAAGACTACAAGAACTTGGTTATCATAGGGCTAAACTATTTTTAATTCAAACACTTAATCATATTTTCATTTATCACTGTCTCTATCTTCACTAATCACACAGTGCTAGTTAAGATATTCTCTTACTACAATATCTTTGGGTGAAAGTGTTTTAACACAAATTACTTGAAATGAATAAAGAGGAAATTTATAAACACATTAGGAAATAAAGCATCCCAAAGATGCCAATGTTAACCTAACCTTAACCTATGGAAATGAGCATTCCCAGAGAAAAAATGCAAGGTCCTTAGCTGAGAGGTAAGTTTTCTTTTTATTGGTAAATGTGCAGCATTGGTCAGTAATTGATTTTCCAGTTTTTGGTGTCTAATCATAGTTAATTAGAACAAAATAAACAAGATTTCTTCTATGCACTTTTCGTCGGAAATGAATACTTTACGAGTTATAGCGGTAAATAAGTTACCGCAACTCTAGTGTTTGAAGCCAAAAGAAATTCATTGATCCCGTGGTAATGCATCATTGCAATGAAGTCTTGCTTCCAGCACAATCGTCATCAAAGACAAAACCAAACCTACCGCTACACCTTCTTAGATACTCATTTGATGGAAAAAGTGTATTGAAGAAAAGTTGTTTACTTTGATTTTATTACCATGATTTAGGCAACAAAAATTTGAAAATCAATGAGTAGCTGTTTATTCGAGCGCATTTGTAATCCAAGAGGAAACTAAACCTACTGTCATAACTCGTTAAATACTCATTTCCGACAGAAAGTGCATTGAAGAAAAATTGTTTATTTAGATCTAATTACCTATTTCTAGGTACCGAAAAGTGGAAAATTGATTACTGACCAACGCTACACATTTACCTTTTCATTCAAATAAAAAGTAATTCATTATGTTAAGGACCATCAATTTTTCGGTTCACTGTTGTCCTGTTTTTTAGCATCTAGGTACCTACTGCTTTCTTATCAAACTTTTATCTTGTTTCATGAACTTTTTCCCAACTTACAGTTACTATGCACCTTGTGCGTATATTTTGTGTTCCCTAATCTCCATACTAAATGGTGCCTTCCTTCTCCCTCTTTTTGGATTGCTTTTGTTGTAAATATGCAGGCTTCCTTTAACCGTTATCTACGTGTTCCTTTAACTTGAACACAAATGCAGTTACATGATTTTATATGTTAGGAAGGACATAAAATCAAATTTTATATCAAAACAGTTCTTTAAACAAAGCTTTTGGGACTTCTGTTCCGAAAAATGATTTGTGATTTTTGTTAACAAAGAAACAAATCCACAAATCGTGTTACATCCCAAACGTTATTTACTTTGGTATATTATAAGTTCACATATAACAAGCTTCAGCATATAGTTTTTTTTAATATAGAATGTTATTTAAAAGAAAATATTCACCAGAGATGGGGATTGAAAATTACAGGGTACATGTCAGAACATACCATTCCTAAACACTTTGAAATGTTTCAAATTCCGCGGCTCAATGTTGCTCTTTGGTTCCGATAAAATTTTGACACTTGTTAACGTTGTGACTTGTGTTGTGAGTCTATAACACAATCAGTCGTAGATAATTAAAATAACTTCTCGGTTTCAAAATTACTAAATTTTTGTTCTTCAGTGTTTTTATCTTACCTTTACGACAAAAGAATTTAGACATTCTCATTCAAAATCATATATTAGATTCTGAAATCCCTAATACCGTGATTCCTGTTACGTTTGGCGGGGTATGGATTAACTTTACTATCCGTATTCAACGACCAACGTAAACGTACTCGATAAGGTTTTTAAACTTGCGAGAAAGGGATAATTACGACACTTTGGGACTCAGCTCGGTATTTATTGGAGTAACGCCAGGGAGGACTGGCGATGAGCTTGACTGGCAGAACTTGTCTAGGTGGGCACTCTGTGCCGGTGAGGTTCTGCGAGCGATGGTGAGGTCCGGCGAGCGATGGCGTCGGCAGGATGTGAATGAGTGTTTGGGGAATTTCTAGATCAGCTCGTAGATGGTTTTAAGTTTTAACTACTGATGGGATATGAATTCTTCTGAGCAGTGACTGGTGGTTCTACGAATTGAGGGCTTTCTGATAATCCTGTAACATTTGCTACAAAGCGTAAAAATTATAAACTTTCCCTTTCGCACTTAAATAAAATAATTATTAGCATTAAAAATCTTACTCTAAATTGTTATTAATTAATTTCTACTTCTAATTCGTTATCATTGAAGTTTTTGTGTAAATGCATGAGACAATAAATCAACACTCGACATTTTTCGAGAGAGAAGCCCCTGAATTGCAATACTGCGCAGTGGCGCGTCTCTTTCATAACGCACTTTCACATTGGCGTCTCTCTAGCTCGGTGTTACAGCATTGCTCGACCTCAACGACATCGCCACGCACCACACACCATAAACACACTCCCCTGGGCCTTGAGCTTATCCTATAATTCTGGTTTAATTCTTAAACCACACCGGATACGAGTCCGAGAGATTGCACCCTAAATTGCTGAAATCAGTTCCCTGGGCCTTTCTTGGATTAGTTTTGGTCCTTGTTTTGGGCCTTACCTTAACTGGCCTTACCTTAACTGGCCTTACCTTAACTGGCTTTACCTTAACTAGCCTTACCTTAACTGGCCTTACCTTACCAGGCTTTTACCTTGCCTGGCCTTACTCCCCCCAAACACTCTCACTTGCCTCCTGTAGTATTCGCTACAGAGCGTAGGAATTATAAATTTTCCCATTCGTACTTAAATAAAATAATTATTAGCATTAAAAATCTTACTATAATTTATTATTAATTATCTTCTACTTCTAATCCGTAATCATTGAAGTTTTTGTGTAAATGCATGAGACAATAAAATAATACTCGACATTTTTCGAGAGAGCACCCCCTGTGTGGCAATACTGCGCAAGGCGCGTCTCTTTTCAAAAGCGCATTCTCACATTGGCGTCTTACTCTAGCGGTGTTACAGCAAATTTCTCGTGAGTAAATCTGTGTTAGAAAATTATCGTGTTCCTTTCTTCGTGTTCAGTGAGTATAAATAGTGACAGTGTTGGTATTAAGATACGTAGTTATGCGTAGGAATTGTGATGTAGCATGTTTTCATTCAGAGGATTTTTCAACATGACTTAGCGTGAATATTTTACGTCACGTGCATTCATTTTGTGTGTCAGTAATTTATATTAAATACTCAACTACGTTCTTTCCCTTACTAAAAGTCATACCTTTTACAGCGGTCATATGATTTTGAAATTCGTTCGTAAAATACTCATGAGAGAGCACGACAGAACTCCTCGCGTCTTGGTGCCGGTCCCTTGTTTTCCAAGATGGCGACGCACAGCGAACCGTCGCGTGTAGTGATTCTGCGATTCAAGAATCGTACCTTACGCATTTTGGTTTAAGATTCTTTACAAACATACTAGTAGTAGTTATTCTTAAATGTGTGACGTGTAATAAGTGGGAATGTGTGGTGGTATGAACACACACCACCACACAAGCTTAGAAGCGCCACCTCATAGCCTCAAAGCGCCAGTACTAAACGACCAATAATCAGAGCTAAAGTCTGGCGCTGGGGTGCCGGACCGACCTTTATGAGCAGCCTGCTTCGAACAGTCAGGCAACGTCGATATAAACCTCCGTAAGTATAGCACAAGCCTAGACGGCGAAAAGTGGGCACCTCAGTCTTGGCCAATCGGAGACCTGGACGGGTAGAGTCAGCCTCCAGCGAGGCCTATATAAACAGCCGCGCAGCCAGCGGAGCCTCAGGGAAATTGTAGTCACTCCGGTTACCGTGCCGAGTGGATGTGTGCTTCGCTGTGTGCTCTCTGCTTGGAGAAGGTTTTGGTCCCCTTGGGAATTGTACTGTCTCATAAATAGCCTTACTTTTGTTTTGGGAGTAAGAGGTAAGCTACTATTATTGTAGCTATATAGGGGGTGATTGCCTCGTCTATTGTTTCTTGCGATCATCTCTATTTATTTTTCTTCTTTTTGTGCTTTTTGGTGACCTTGTTGATTTGTACTACTGTTAATCGGTGTGTTAGCTGCTATGCCCCCCCCTGAGCGGGGGAGGGGGGCTGGGGGTGGTCGTGGAGGACCGGGTAGTCGACCACCCCGTGCCCCTTTTCTCCAGCCTTCGGGCCGTTCCACCTCACGGACTAGATCCGATTCATTTTCTGGGAAGTCCGGGCCGGCTTCTGCGCCACCGACTATCTTACACCCTCCAGAACCGCTGACAGCCTCCTTTCCGAATCCTCGACCAACTAAAACACCAACATATCGTGTCCAACTTAAGACCATTGACACCTCCAAACAGACAGACAAAGCAAAAATCTTCGAAGCCACTTTTAAAGAACTGAATGCCCCCCTCATCCGGCTAACAAGCACCAAAAACGGATTCTATGCTGTGACTGATGATACCAATGCAGTAGACAAACTAACATCTCCTAAGGCCACCCAAGTATTTGAAAAATTAAACCTGGTTCCGGCAATACCACCTGACTTAAGAACTAAAAGGACCATATTCGTTCGACAAATTGACTCTGATATTGGTGTGAGACCTACAGACGAAATAAAAAATGAGATTGAAAATCAAAACAATTGGTTAAAAGTAACAGACATAATCAAAATAAAAAATTACACCCACCTGCTTAAAATAGTGACAACAGACACAGTAACAGCGCAAAGGATACTCAGAGACGGGTTTTATATGTTCCATACAAAAATCACATCCCACCAATGCGAACAGGAAGAGTACACCCACATCTTGATTTGCTATAAATGTTACAAGTTCGAAGATCACCCCACCTTTCAATGCACACAAAGTTCCCAGTTCTGTTCTGAGTGTTCATCCCAGGAACACACATATCAAAACTGCACTAACACTCTGAAACAATGCCTAAACTGCCAAGGACCACATAGAACACTCGCAGCCAGCTGTCCGTACAGAAAAAACATCGTTAAACTAAAACGGGAAGAGGAACAGTTGAAAAAACAGCAACAAACTAATAGTACTTACGCTGAAATAGCCAAACAAGCAATCCAACAGACAAATCCACCGCAACACACCCTAACCCTCACCAACCATACGCATATTAAACTTACAGCTGTATGAGTCGGGTTTTTCTTCCGCTCTTTCTTATAATGAGAATTAATAACGATAGCGATGCTGCCACCACCGGGCGAACCCGGAACTAAATTGGAGATTAATCACGTTAGTTTCCGATTGTCAATTGAGTACTTAGCTGGGTGACGTTAGCGCGTATACGGGAGCTTTTACGACCACCCCTATTCAGATATATAAACTTTGGGTAACGTGCGTATTTCTTGGTAGCAATGGCGGCGGTTGGCGCGTGTTTCAGGCGCTAGTTTCTGAGAGAGATGAGAGGTAAGGGACGACTCCTGACGCGTTTTCTCATTTATTTTGCAAGACTGGAAGGACGGCACAAGTGCGGCGATTATGAAAGTCCCACATAGATACCCGAGGGTTAACCCCACATACTGACATACTCAGGAGACAAATCTCGACAACTGCCAACAAGAAATCGACAACTCGAGCTCAGGGAATATTTTGCATATATTCACTCACGATATCACCGGGTGTTTAGCAGACACCCTACTCCAACCACTGAGCGTGTACAGACACTCAACACACGAGCCAACGAAACACGAGCCCGGGGGTGTTCTGCAATCACCGAAGTCTGAGCCAATTTAGCGTATAGCAGACGCTTGAAATCATGCGCCCTCACACAAGTCAATGGATTTTCGTCGAACACGGTCTCGAAATTCAACTATTGAAGATATGGGCTTTTACTATCAACTCAAATTCCTAAGTATCAAAACCGGCTGTTCGTCGTAATCTTCACTGCACTCTAGAACGTCCGTTCACGACCACGGCTCCCTACCCGCTCTCAACGACGGCTACTCGCGAAGTGTCCTCCGCTCGTCCGACACAACTCCGGCTCGGACGATGCTCACCCCTCCCAAAGGGAAGGGGGGTCACCGCACCAGCCGGGCAGCGACGGGGCGAGAGGGTTCTGAGCTTCGCCTCCCTCCACCCAACCGGGGTGCGGCTGGGGGAGAGGGGTCGGGTCTCATGCCCCTGCCCGCCTCCCGCTACGGCACATTAAATAAAGGTCGACCGTGACAGCACGCTAGCCGTCGTTTTATATATATTTCCAAGAACTTATAGTGCCCTTGACCAATCTACGTGGTCGCGCTCTACGAGTCCTGCGTCGTCTTTATGACGGAGTGACCGCCGCAGCCCAAGCACATCCAATTATTAAATTTACTATGGCAGTGGTTCGTAATGAGAACGTCTCTCTTATATCTTTCCCAAGACCATAGCACGAAAGCCGGTCGGTATTTTATGACCCGTGTAATCTGAGATCCAGCCTTATGATAAAATATATTCTTTTCGCTCGGCAATGCCCACGATAAAGCTGGGATGAATCTGACTTCGTACCCTGACTTTATACACCCTTCCCCCACTACGCAAAAAAAAAATTATGTAATAATTTCTTTTTTCTTTTCTATGTCTTGGCCCCAGTGCATTTCTTACCCGACTGGCGAACACTGATACCACCTGACATCAAATCACAATGCAACACAATACAACATGACATCAATTACAATATCACAAAAAAACTAGGACGGCGACCACAACTCGCTCGCCCGTGCATCACAATTTAATATAATATTGGCCTCCCACCGGACTGGGGAGGCGAGCTCTTCCGTCCCGAGATCTTCGGCTTCTGTTCCAGGGGAATTCCTTCCTAGGCTTGTATGATGATGAGGAATTCCTCCCCCCCGGTGTCTCTTTCCAGATATAATAGGGGAAGACCGAAACCGATGAGATTCGCTTGTTCGCGGTCCTGGCCTCGATCTCTCCGTCGTTTCGTGGCACCACTAAATGTTGCAGCAAGTTGCTGAGAGTCGCCTCGGTTAGGCGTTCGTCTGGCTTCGGGACGAAGTGGACAATGAGCGCTCGACCCTCCAGGGTCGCGGCCGCCCGCCCCCAGTCCGTCTCGGTCGAGACGGTCGCCAGACTCCCGTCTGGTAACCACAGCGACGTCTCGTAGTTGCGCGCTGCGACGTATGTCCCGAGCTGGCGCACCACTTCGCTCGGCTTCCGTCTCCGCCCTCGATGCATGTACGTCACCGTTTCCTACGGCACACGGTCGGGCATTAATTCATGGTTACATGGGTTAGATATCAATATAGAGCTTATTCTTTAAATTTTTTCTTTCTTCGCCTCATAATGAGCGCGTATGTTACATGATGACTGATATATGATTTTGGGATTCATGAACCTAACAAGTCCTAGCAGACTTGAATGACTAAGTCCCCACACTCCTGCACACTATACAGCACATACTCCTGCACACGCTACAGCACACGAAGACGCACACGCTCTGACAACACACACATCTCCTGTTCATTTGTCTTTCACTCGTGGTGCAGGTCCTTATGATTAAATGATGGATGAAATTCTCCTAATTCCTATTCTTTCCGTGTCAGCTGACTGTTTTTTTTTTTGTTACTGAATGGCATTTGCTAATCTCTCGTGAAAAGCAGCCTAGATTTTCGTATCGTTTGCAATACTCAGGCGTCCCTGGTTTGCATATATATTTTATGTACCAGTCGCACACGACTTATCTTTTTAATCTTCAAAATCTCATGGTATCGGCAACCGCTGCGATGCCTCCAGCATTGCGCACATGCCTCTGGGTGGCCCATCAATCCCTCTCAGTCATGCTTCACGCCGTATCACTCCAACGCTCATTAGCAGACCAGGCATTCATAACGCTCTCCACAGTTCACGCACGTGTTTCCTACGCGCAGGGGTATTCCCGATCTTACCATTTCCGAATGCCTCTCCGCTCTCTCTTACGTCGTCTGCTACTTCCGTTCTGCTGGATGCCGCTGTGGTGCTCTTTAACACACGCACACGCCCGCACCTCGCTCGCTGTCGCCTTCCTGAAAATCTTCAAAATAACCTTAGTACATTTATCATTAAATATTTCAGCTCTAGCGTCGGTTCGGTGCGGTTCACGCTCTTGATTTCTCAGCACAGGAGCTATCCATCTTTTTTATCTATATTCTTTTTGCTCATCTCTATTTATTTTGTTCTCCCATCTATCTCGTAATTAGCATCGCACACGAATCGCTGTGCGCTTCTCTCTGCTCAGACTGCCTTCTCTAATCTCCGGCGTGACGCCGCTCATATTATCTGCGTTCCAGCGTGGAACGCATCTCAAGTTTTATGGTCCCTCTGTGGCTGTATTTCCTCGTGGGCACATGCCTCGAGTCTCCACCACGCGAGTGCGTGTCCAACTTGCCTTTCCACCCTAAGCTACGTTATTTTTAAAGACCGTAATGTTAAAGCTTATGCTAGGTCCGTAATGGACATCTTTAATTTAATCTGCTGTCTCGCTAAGCATTCTACCCAACTCTCAGGGTTCTGCTATACGCGATCTTATTATCGGCTCCACTCGGCTCATGACAGGCTCAGGTTTCTCTTTTTAAAACGTCATTTAGACGCAATGATAAAAAAAATTTAATTTCTTAAATTTTCTTCCCCTCCGACGATCCAAGAAAATTCCTTCACGGGGAATTTTTCACGCTAACAAACAATTACGAGAAGGATATATCCCATTCCCATCCAAGTTGCTGACTCTTCAAACCTACACCTGAAAGGCAATGGTTTATTAGTGCTTATAACTAGTCATTTCTCAGGCTACTCAAAAAAAAACTTCGTCCTCTCAGTTGTAACCTACTAGTTATGAGAGGACTAAAGAGCCGTACCCACTATTGGCCGTATTATGTGCAGGAACCTCTGCTGCGGCTGTGCTATACTTATATTTTTAATACTGTCTAATTATATCTCTGCCTAGACGGCTAGTTTCCTTCGAAATCCCTCTTCATTCCTTATACATCTCAAACAACTGACCAGCAATCAAATTCCTATTTCGATGTGAAGTTATTATATCTAAGTTTTATTCTCGTCATTCAAAACTGCGCAGCCAGCACGATACACTTTTCCTAGTGCGTTATCATAATTTGTATGCCCCGTCTCTACTCGTATTTCCCAGCCCGGACTGAGTTCCTTTATGCCTCTCTCGATTTTATGACTCTCATCCTGTGCCTGTTCTGAGCACAGTCGCTCGTGCTGGCTGGTAGCATTTCTACAAGTTACTTGCCTAGCAGTCGACTACTCAGAAATTTTCCTGCTAACCTAGTTGTTGCTAAGCTATTCTGTAAAGGAATTAAATTAGTGCTTATCTACTACTTATTTTGCTAGGTTAAATCTGAAAAGAAAATTAGATTATTCAGCTTATCTACCTACTTATTTACTAGGTTAATCTGAAAAGAAAATTAGATTATTCAGCTTATCTACCTACTTATTTACTAGGTTATTCTGAAAAGAAAATTAGATTATTCAGCTTATCTACCTACTTATTTACTAGGTTAATCTGAAAGAGAACATGAAATTAGTCGGCTCATCTCCTCTCTACTTGTTACATAGTAGTTTTGCTCATGTTATCTTCTCTTCTACTCCTCTACTCTTCTACCGGACCGGCGGATCTTAGAGCGTAAGGACGTCTAGCTGCCGGGGTGGGTAGGGGTGAGGGTGCTCCGGGCCTTGTTACATAGATGTCGTCATCGCTGCTTTCCGAATCGCTTTCGTCGTGACGTACTTCGGTGACGTGCTCGACGCTCCTCCCCTTGCTGCTGGGACGCTCGTCTCGTATTACGAGAGCCTCCTCTGGTTTAAATGACGCGGGCTTCAGTCGATTTCTGTGTACCGTTATCTCCTGCCGGCGGCCGTGGACTTGTCGTATTACGACGTTCATCGGTGTTGGAAGGGCCTGCACCCTGTACGGGCCCAACCAATTAGGTCGGAATTTACCCATCGCCTTGTTTCTTCCTGCTGTATTCCGTAGGAATACGCAGTCGCCGACTCTAAGTTCTCTATCTCTCACGCGCTGATATCTCACATTTTTGTCATGTGCATTTCGGCTTGCTGACATCGCGTTTTCGAACGCAATTTGCAATCTGGCAAAGGCGGCGTGAGGAAAATTCTCCTCCACAGCATAGTTTAGTATCCTGGGCTGCAGAATATCAGACAGTGGCAAGGGAGCGTCGCGTCCATGGAACAAGAAGTACGGTGTGTTGTCTACCGAGGCATGATACGAACAGTTTAGGGCGAGCGTGGCGAAAGGTAGCTGCTCGTCCCATGATGTGAGATCCTTCTCTACTGTTGTGGCCAACGTTGTCTTAATCAACTTGTTGAAGGCTTCCGTCATACCGTTACTGGCTGGGTGGAAGGCCGTGGTGAAATGCAACTTGGACTTTAAAATGCGGCACATTTCTTGGAATTTTTGGGCGGTAAACTCCGTACCTCGATCTGACACGATGTGTTCCGGACAGCCATACCTGCATACATAGTCCATGAATGCTCGCGCCACTGTTTCGCTCTTCTTATCGCGCAATGGGTACGCCTGCACGTGTCTCGAGAAATGGCACACGATCGTCAGAATATATCTATGTCCGGCGTGTGACTGTGTCAGCTCTCCAATGAGATCAATCCCCACTCTTTCTAATGGTCGTGAGACTGGCGGTAATTCGCCTATTTTTGTTTTGAGGCCCCCGTGGGGACTTCGTTTCTGACACGTCGTGCAATTTTTCACGTGCTCTTGCACGTGTCGTGCCATATTTGGCCAAAAGAATAATTCTCTAGCACGGTGGAGGGTCTTTTTCGCTCCAAAATGTCCGGAAATTCGCGTATCGTGCGACATTATTAACGCGGGCTTTATTAGGGATTCAGGAATCACTGCACGTTTGTAAATGTCTCCACTGTCTTTAACTTCCAGGTAGAAAAGGCAATTTTTGTCCAGCACGAAATCCTTATACTGGCTCGGATCTGTCACCATTTCACCCTTTCCTTCCAATGCGTTGATGACCTTGGCCCAGTGCTGTGCTTTGCGCTGCTCCATACTTACCTTTTCCGCACAGAAAACTTCGTACGGGTCCAGCGCTTCCGTCACGGTCGGGCGGACGGCTGCCACTCCGCGTGAGAGCGTGTCTGGAATCACATTCTCCTTGCCGGGTCTATACGAAATTTCATATTCGAACTGTGACAGTAGCACTGCCCAGCGGGCGATCCGTGGAACGGTAGCTTTGTATTGGAACAAATATCGCAGCGGCTGATGGTCTGTTAGGATCTGAAACTTCCGACCGTAGAGATATCGAGCAAAATGGCGGACGTTTTCCACAATAGCTAAAGCTTCTCTTTCGGTTGTAGAGTACCGGGTCTCCGCCGGTGTAAATTTCCGTGAATAGTATGCTATCGGGTGATCCAGGCCGTCCTTTTCTTGCGTCAGTACTCCTCCCAGAGCGACATCACTGGCGTCGGTATGCAGCCTGAACGGTCGCTCGAAATCTGGGTAACCCAACACCGGCGCTTCAGCTAGAGCCGATTTGAGCGCGTCGAATGCGGCCTGATGTTCGTTCGTCCACACAAACTTGGCACACTTCTTAGTCAATGCCGTCAAAAGTGCGACTCGCTCCGAGAAATTTGGTATGTGTCTTCGATAGTAGCCTGCCATTCCCAAAATTCTTCGTACATCTTTCGGTTTTTTCGGTGGTAACAACTCGCGAATGGCCGTGATTTTCCTTTGGTCAACTTGAATTCCGTCCTTCGAGACAACATGGCCTAAATATTCGATGGAGGGTTTTGCAAAGCTGCACTTTTTCAGGGAAATTTTTAAACCTGACCTCTTAAGGAGAGCGAGAACTTCTTCCAAATGAGCGATGTGATCCTCAAACGTCTTCGAAAATACCACTACGTCGTCTATGAAAACGTAGCTCGTTTTTCCAATCACTGGCTCTAACACTCGATTGACCAAACGCTGGAATGTGGCCGGAGCTGTAGTCAATCCGAATGGCATCCTCTTGAATCTGTACTGAGCCGACTCAGTAGCAAATGCTGTCTTGTCGCGGTCTGCTTCCGCGACAGGAATCTGCCAGTAGCCTGACTTCAAGTCTATTGCTGAGAAGTAGCACGCGCCTCCGAGGGACTCCAAAATTTGCTCGATGCGTGGCATTGGATATTTGTCTGCGAGCGTGACTTCATTAATTCGTCGAAAATCAACACAGAACCTATGCGTGCCGTCCTTCTTTTTGATGAGGAGCACTGGAGATGCCCACGCGCTTGCTGATGGCTCAATTACATCCATTTTTAACATATTCTGCACTTGTTCTTCGATTGCTGCGCGTGTTGCTTGGGGTAGCGGCCACTGTTTCGTAGCAATCGGCGCCGCGTTCCTGGTGTCAATTCGATGTGGGAGCAAGTCACATCGTCCTAAATCTTGCTCATGCTGAGAAATGGCTGGCGCATACTTACCCTTTTTCTTTGTCTGATCAAATTGATCGACTCTCCGGCATACTTACCGTCCTTAAATGCATACGAATGACCGTTCACGATCACTCTACTACCATATCTACCGGTCATGTCCAGCGTCACCTTACCTATGCGCTGGAGTAAATCGAGCCCTACTAGTATGTCTCCTGGATAATTTCCGACCTGCGCTACAACCGTGTCGTGCACATACGTTTTACCTCCTATCTTAATGTTCAGCGCGATTCTGCCCCGCACATCTATTTCTGCGCCACTTACTGTACTTAACTTTAGCTTGGCCGTCTTTATTCTTACTGTACCTGATCCTGCCGACACAATTTGTTCAGCCGTTTCCGGCCTTATTAGACAGCACACCGATCCGGTGTCCAGGAATGCTTCGCAGTCTTGTTCGTTCACTTTTATTTTTATGATCGGCTTTGTCTCGTGTGCATCGGCAGGCGGGGCTAGTTTTTTATATTAGGCGGGCCCTGTGCGTATCGCCACGGTGTGTTGTTATCCCCGTTGAAACTCCGATGGGCTGCGTGGTTCGGGCCTTGTGCCTCGCTTAACTGTCGGTTCGGCTGGGCTGGGTTTTGTGACCGCCACTGTGCCCTACATTGTCTGGCCATATGGCCGGCTTGGCCACAGTTGAAGCAGTTTATGGTTCTTCGCTGTACGTTCTGGGCAAATGTATTTTGTCTCGGAATCACCGCTGGGTTGCGACACTCTCGAGAAAAATGGCCGACTTGGTTGCACGACCAGCACCTAGGTGGTGGCCGGGGCGGGGCGGCTTCTACTGCATCTATCGTGCAGATCGGCCGGCGTGGTTTCTCGTCCTCCAGCATCCTTTCGCATTTCTGTGCCATCTTGACACAATCTGCGAGCCGTTCTGGTTCGTATGTTGCCATTGTCTTCTTCAATGCCGGGTCGAGACCATTGATAAACACGCTCGCCAAGAGCTTGTCGCGAGATGCTGTTTTTTGCAGCTCCACGATAACATGCGCCAAGGCAGCCGAGGCGGTCTCCAGTCGCGAAGCAAACTCTTCGATTGTGCCCCGATTCATTTTTATTGCAGCCAGTTCCATATGTGCATCCGTCAGCGAAATGCTTTTAAGGAAACGATCCTCCAGGCGTTTGGTCAGCTCCGTCAGATCGCATTCTTCGAGCTCGGGGTTGGAATCTAAGAAGTTTTCCGCGGTGTCGGTGCAGAGATATCTGATGACGTCAGCGCTTCGGGCGTCTGACCAGTTTTCTAGGAGTGCCCTCTTTTTCACTGTATTTAGGAACTTCACCACGTTCGACTTTCCGTCGAATTTTGGCAATTTGCCAAGCACTGGCCCGCTTGCCGCTGTTTGATCGGTTCCTGCGTCCTGTTTATTTGCAGCAGCACTTCCCGAGTTGCTATCTTCGTTCTTTCCCATTCTGCAGCTTGAACTCCGCGATGATCAGCACAAAATTTCCTTTTTTTTTTTCCAATCCACTTATTGCAGTTGCAACGCGCACGCACTACACTGAACCTCTAATTTTTCGATAAATACTGGTATCCAAGCACAAACACACAAAAAAAAATTTTTTCGGGTGTATCCAAGAGAGGAAATCTGAGGGCACCACTGGCAAAATTACCGAAATGCGGACTCTCGTGCGTAGGGCATCAAATCATAAGTCAGGAGGGAATCTCCTTACCAAGTACCGTTAATTAAAACGAGTCATATACCAGCACAACTTTGCGTAAATATTTACGTTAATCGTTCCCTCAATTTGCAATATTACTCGTACATATTCCTTTAACTGTCTCTAGTTCAGCCCAAGGCACACAAAATATTATATATTTTCTTTGAACAACAGAATAGCTTTTATGTGGAGTGTTGATCTCTTCCCCAAACACCGATAAGGAGCGACCGACAAAATGCGTACTTGCTACGTATTATTTCTTTCCTAGGGAACACACGAACATTTAAATGGATGTTTCTACAGACGAATCGTTGGTTTACCCCCACTAACGGAGTAGAACGACACAATAATATCTATTTGCAAACTAGATTTGCACGAACAATCCCTAACTTTGCAATCCTGCTCACAACACAATAATTACCCAATATGTACCTAATCTACGACAAGGCACACAACTCACGATTTATCCCCGCGGAACGAAAAAATAAATCACTATAACTCCGAGTTACTTTTCGATGATTATCCGCACTGAAAGGCACAGCCGCGCAGCAAAATAATACCGAACTGAATAGAAAAAGAGTTTTCCCCACACTTCTAACTATGATATACGTACACACACAAAATGAAATGAAATGGTGTCTACTTACGGTTTTTGTTGATCTTGGACGCCTCTGCCCGCTTGCAGCTGTTGGACTGGTTGCTTCTTCTGTCTTGCTAACACAATATTCTCTCTCTCTCTCTCAGATTGGGATGCTTACACCGCTGGCTCCACTGTATGAGTCGGGTTTTTCTTCCGCTCTTTCTTATAATGAGAATTAATAACGATAGCGATGCTGCCACCACCGGGCGAACCCGGAACTAAATTGGAGATTAATCACGTTAGTTTCCGATTGTCAATTGAGTACTTAGCTGGGTGACGTTAGCGCGTATACGGGAGCTTTTACGACCACCCCTATTCAGATATATAAACTTTGGGTAACGTGCGTATTTCTTGGTAGCAATGGCGGCGGTTGGCGCGTGTTTCAGGCGCTAGTTTCTGAGAGAGATGAGAGGTAAGGGACGACTCCTGACGCGTTTTCTCATTTATTTTGCAAGACTGGAAGGACGGCACAAGTGCGGCGATTATGAAAGTCCCACATAGATACCCGAGGGTTAACCCCACATACTGACATACTCAGGAGACAAATCTCGACAACTGCCAACAAGAAATCGACAACTCGAGCTCAGGGAATATTTTGCATATATTCACTCACGATATCACCGGGTGTTTAGCAGACACCCTACTCCAACCACTGAGCGTGTACAGACACTCAACACACGAGCCAACGAAACACGAGCCCGGGGGTGTTCTGCAATCACCGAAGTCTGAGCCAATTTAGCGTATAGCAGACGCTTGAAATCATGCGCCCTCACACAAGTCAATGGATTTTCGTCGAACACGGTCTCGAAATTCAACTATTGAAGATATGGGCTTTTACTATCAACTCAAATTCCTAAGTATCAAAACCGGCTGTTCGTCGTAATCTTCACTGCACTCTAGAACGTCCGTTCACGACCACGGCTCCCTACCCGCTCTCAACGACGGCTACTCGCGAAGTGTCCTCCGCTCGTCCGACACAACTCCGGCTCGGACGATGCTCACCCCTCCCAAAGGGAAGGGGGGTCACCGCACCAGCCGGGCAGCGACGGGGCGAGAGGGTTCTGAGCTTCGCCCCCCTCCACCCAACCGGGGTGCGGCTGGGGGAGAGGGGTCGGGTCTCATGCCCCTGCCCGCCTCCCGCTACGGCACATTAAATAAAGGTCGACCGTGACAGCACGCTAGCCGTCGTTTTATATATATTTCCAAGAACTTATAGTGCCCTTGACCAATCTACGTGGTCGCGCTCTACGAGTCCTGCGTCGTCTTTATGACGGAGTGACCGCCGCAGCCCAAGCACATCCAATTATTAAATTTACTATGGCAGTGGTTCGTAATGAGAACGTCTCTCTTATATCTTTCCCAAGACCATAGCACGAAAGCCGGTCGGTATTTTATGACCCGTGTAATCTGAGATCCAGCCTTATGATAAAATATATTCTTTTCGCTCGGCAATGCCCACGATAAAGCTGGGATGAATCTGACTTCGTACCCTGACTTTATACACAGCCTTAATACTAGAGGCACACATAGCAGCATTAGACAGAACAAAGAAATTTGGCAATATTCTGTCCCAATCCCTCAAAGACAACTTTAACATAGATACAACTTTCCCAGACCGAGACTCGACTGCTATTTTCAACTTTTATTATAGCAACAATGAAACACCAACCACACAAGCAACTCCTCCTGAACACCACCTAGTGGAAGAAACCATGGATACTCAAACAGAAACAGAATTTGATATAGAGACCGACCTTAGACACAAGAGGAGGATCAGCGAGGAAACAGAGAATTCAACAATAGTCATAGACAAGAAACATAGCCACCCCATTAAACTGTACCGCAACTTTCAGGACCGATCAACAATACCAGAAGAACCAGACGCAGACTGGTTTATATCTGAGCTAAAGAAAGACAATGGAAGCGGGTTAAAATTCTCAGTGCAGGAAATGAGATCAGCGACACTCCTGGAATACATATTTGCAAAAAGAGTTCAATTCACCCGGATCAAAATAAACATAATACCACACGATCAATTCATAGCGTTGCCCAGACACCAATCAATGATCACAGCAACCAAAAAACCTAAAAATATTCCCCCTACAAAATGAATCTACGCAAATTGACAGTAGTACAACACAACGTACAGTGCTGGAACACTAACAAAATAGCCCTAACCAATATTTACAACCACATAGATCCTGACATAATTCTAATAAACGCTCACAGCCTAACAGGAGATAAACATATGAAAATTTTCAACTACAATACTTTTTACGCTAACAAGACAAATGAACAACATGCAGGGGCTGCAATTGCAATAAAAAAGAACATTCCATACAGACTTCACGACAATTTCTACTCAGACATGATGGCAGTCACCGTTGAAACACTTCAAGGACCACTTACAATAGGCACAACTTACACCCCACCGAGAGTCGATTACCTTCACTTTGCAGATTTTCA
Source organism: Morinoia aosen (assembly GCA_030386875.1). Lineage (NCBI taxonomy): Eukaryota > Metazoa > Arthropoda > Malacostraca > Amphipoda > Talitridae > Morinoia > Morinoia aosen. Next base: position 52,749,032 of record CM059579.1, on the reverse strand, counting down.
CACATTATTCAATAGACCAAACCCGGTATATTTCATAAGCGACATCAATGCATCCCATAGAACCATAGGAAACTCACATAACAACAGAAAAGGAAACCATCTTCACTACCTGATAGAGAGACAAAAATGTATTCACGTAGGTCTATATTTTCCCACAATGATCACCCACAGAAGCACCTCTACACCAGACATTGCTCTACAGAACCCATTAGCCTACCATAATATCTTTTTTCAACCAGGACCTGTAACACCTTCTGACCATATCCCTATAATAGCAACCATAACAGCAAACCCGATTCAGATTCCCATCAAACCAAGAAAGCAATATCATAGAGCAGATTGGAGGAAATACAGAGAACAACTAGCCGTGGTATCCCCCGATATGCAAGAAGAACCAACGTTAGAAGAAATAGATGATCATCTGGAGAAGTGGACCGAGCATATTCACAGAGCCACAAAAACTGCCATTCCAAATATAACCCATAGAACTATTCCCGGAATAAAACCTACACCCGAAATACTCCGTACTCAAGTCAGATACCAACATACAATAGATTATATTCACATCAACGGAACAAACAGAGAACTCTATAGACTTCTCATCAATCTCAGACGGCAAATACTAAACCTATACAAACAGGCATTCGCACAAACTTGGAATACTTTAGTTCAATCATTAGAATTGCAGGAAGATCCCAAGATATTCTGGTCGTCAATTAAGAGGATGATAGGCTACAACAACAAACAAACAATCCCATACCTAATTCATAACAAAAAAGAACTACACACTCCGCAAGAAAAGGAAGTGGTATTCAGACAGCACTGGAAAAATATTTTTACCGAGACAGATGACGACGAAGAATTTGACTTAGACCATATCAATGCAGTAAAGGAACACATGACCAATATATCAGAGCAAGTAATACCATATCATACCGGTAATACCAACAGACTTGACCAACTTCATTTCCCCCCCATAACAATAGAGGAGCTAAAACAGACATTGAGATCTTTCAAGCAGAAAGCTCCAGGTCCAACTGGCATAACTACCCTTCAAATAAAAAACCTACCGATTAATATGTTACAATACTTGTTAAATATCTTCAATAACTCCATCTCAGCAGGCTACTTCCCAGACAGTCTCAAACACGCCATTATGATTTTTCTCCCAAAACCCCTCACGTCTCAAAAACAGGTGCAGAACTACCGACCAATATCTCTATTAGACATCCATGGCAAACTTTTAGATAAGATACTCAACAATAGACTTACAGACCATTTGACCATCAACAACTTATACAACAATAGACAGCATGGTTTTAGGAGATGCAGGGGTACCCACACCGCCTTGGCAACGTTTACCGAAACAATAGCAATAAATCTAGCAAATAAATTTACCATAGACATAGTTCTCAGAGACGTAACCAAGGCTTTTGACAAGGTATGGCACTTAGGATTGATATTCAAACTCTCACAATCTGGAATTCATCCATTATTTTTACGGACACTGGCCGACTACTTAACAGACAGGAGCGCATCAATAAGAATAGGCAATTTCATAGGTCCATCATTTATACTGCAAACTGGGGTACCACAGGGAGCTTGTTTATCGCCGACATTATATAGTTTCTATACTCATGACATTCCGGAACCAATACCCAATACTGATTACATATGCTTTGCCGACGACATCACCCAAATTTCTGCTGGCCGTTACACTCCGAACTTTGCAGCACAACAAACACAGCATGCCATACAACAAATTAACAATTTCGAAGCCAGATGGAAAATTTCCACCAACGTCAAAAAATTTAAGATAATTCCAATCAGCAGAATCAAAACCGCAGACATCTTCATAGAGGATCAACATTTCCCATACTCCAATAAAGGCAAAATTCTAGGTCTAAACTTTTCAACACATGGATTTTCACCTCAAATAGCAATTCGACAGGCAATAGGATTCAGCAACTTGAGCAAACTGTATAGATTTATGCACCTTTCACAGATAACAAAACGCAAATTATACCTATCATTCGTCAGATCAGCACTCATCTATCCAGCTATCCCACTCCACACATTGTCTCCAACTGCCATTTCCAAGCTACAAAAAGTCCAAAACAAAGCACTCCGGTTCATCACCAATACATCACGCATGGACCGTATCTCTTCTTTATCACTGCATCATCAAGTCGACTTACCTCCCATAAACCTTCTGCTTCACAATCATGCCAACAGAATATGGGATAATTTACAGCAGTTTGACCAAGACCTATTTCAACAGTTGACATTTCCAGAAGATACAGCCAATAGCCAAAATTCACGTTTTAAGAGCTCCAAACTTCCAGCATTAGGACCTCCTCCGGAACCAAGATACTTGTAATAAATTTTCATCAGCAATCAATGGGGAAGACCGTAACAATTTTCAATTACTTATTTACTTTGTTTTTTTTGGGGGTTTTGGCGAGCGGACGGAACGGTCTTCCCCCCACGGGCGGGAAGCCAAAACCCCAAACCACAAACTCAATTTTCAACCAACACTAAATAGTCAACCTCCAAATAATCATTGATCATTCCGTCCTTACACACAACATATGCATAACCTTTCAGTAAAATATCAGACGCCAACCTTACATGTTTCTTATGTCCATTTATGAGGTGGAGCGTCCCGGGAGAGACATGTGGTGGATACGCCGGTAACAAGGCTACACAGTGGCTTTGTTGTAAATATTGTAATATAGGAAAAAAAAGGAAAAAAGAAAAAAAAAAAGAAAAAAAAAGAAAAAAAAGGGGAAAAAAAAAAAAATCTTATGAACATATATATGTATATTTTGTATAGTTTAATTGTATATTGACAATTTGGAAATATTAATAGCAATCACACATTTCTAGCTGTAAAATATTTCCAAACTTGCATATATGTTATTGAGTGGAATTTGGAAAAGAAAAAAAAAAAAATTATATATTCTACCCAATACATATGCACGTGTATGTATGAGTGTATGTACAGTAGTTATATTTGTAAATCATCAATTTGTAAATATTCATAGCAATCATCATACATATCTTTATGTAATATACTCCTAAACTCGTGCACATATATATATAAAAAAAAAAAAAAAAAAAAATGGAAAAAAAAAAATAATTAAAAAAAAAAAATAAAATAAAATAAAATAAAATATAAAACGAAAATAAAAAAATTAAAAAATTGTTATATTGTATATATGTATATGTGTACATTAATAATGTTAGTTGAAAATACCCACAGCAATCATCATACATACCTTTATGTATATTATTCTTAAATCTGTTTAAATGTGTGCAATATAGCTAACTTTTTTGCGAATTAGTCGGATAGGGATGGTTGCATGAGATTACCTTGTAGATATAACACAGCCATCAATGTTAAATAAGGGTAATAGGTATATATACTTACACCTTACCTATAATATTAGGTAATAGCCACAACGGCACCTTAGAACTTGACAATTTGTACATACAAAGCCTTGAAAGGTTCCCTTATCTCATACCCCAGGGAAACCTTATAATTAAAATAACGTCAACAGGATCACCAAATTATGCGCTTTTTTCCGCGTCTCTTCCCTCTCCTACTATCCTCTTCCCTTTCGCCTTCTGTTTCTTATGGCACACTCTGTGCCGAACTCTCTCCTTTTCCTCTCTTTCCTAATGGCATCGCCCCCCCCCCCCCCGAGCCTCAGTACACTCGCAACGTCCCTGGTGTTTACAACAAAGTCTCGACGCTCCGCAAGCACCACCTCTGCTACCGTCACTGCCGCCTCGACTGTCAGCCGCCACTCCTCGTCGCTCCCTCGACTCGAGCCAGTTCCCTGCTAGCGCCTCTGATACTCCTCGTTCGGAGACTCTCGGTCGGTAGCCGCCTCACCGGTCTGCTCTCGTCCTACGACCACGCTGCGCCTCCCCGACAACCGTCGGCCGGCCTGGACGTCCTCGGTTGCTGTACTACCCGGCTGTGATATTTCATTGTGTGCCACTATTGTCGGCGATCTTCTCAATAATACGGCATTAATTCCAGTTGTTTTTTCCTTACCCTGTCGGGTTCGTTTGCACCTCAGGCACTCGCTCCGGGCATTGATGTACAAAGTCTGAAGGTTTACAAAGTCTAAAGGTTTACAAAGTCTGCCCGGAGTGTAAAGCAGCCTGAGGGAGAACACCACAAATGCCTCTTTAATATTTTCGTACGAAGTAATAGAGTACGCTGATTATTCATGCATATGCCTGCTAAAGTTTCTAGTTATATTATATATTTCATACTCCTTAAATCTTGCGTTTAATCGCACTTATTTCAATACAAATCATTATCAACAAATTTAATTCAATTCTGTTTATTCTTCTGCACCCACTAGCATCTGCCTTTCGTGAGTGCGTACAATGTATGCCGGCGGCTCGTGGCGAATGCCGACGCGTAAAGCCGCCGGGTTAATCGTCGCACTAATTTTCATGTTTCGTCTTGCAAAGATTGTCTTTCTGTGCAAGCAAAAACGTAGTATTTCTTTTCTCAATGTAGATATTGTTTCTTAATTTTTATCAATAATACTTGTCAATGTTTTTAGTATTATTGAGCAATGAAAGTAGGATTCCTTTTTTTCTGTTAATTCTTGTACGGAAATAGGGATGTTTCTAGAGCACTGAACAAGCGTTAATTCTCATTTTTACGCAATTTTAGCCGTGTTGTGTCTCTTCGCTGTTTCATGAATCTTGTGTTATGAAATCACGTTTTTATTTTTCCAAAACTCCACCAATTTAACCTCCGATATTGCTGTCCAGCAGATTCTTGCAAAAGTTGCAGTCTCTTGACATTTTCATGATATTCCGTAGATCTAGTGTTCACTTGCATGTAGTTTCGGTAATGAATAACGATTGTCATTACCGGAAAGTCTTAAACCTCATGCTCTGATATTAAGGCCAAAGGCATTAGCGAACAAGCTTGCCAGTTACAAAAGAATCTGTCCTATCTCCTTGAGCTTGCCAAAAGTGAGAATCCTTGAAGTTAGCTCGTGTCGAATCTGTAGGATTTCTTGGAGTTGCGTGTGGGCGTTTATCATGTACGATGTTGGGGACTGTCAGCACTAGAATTTTCCTTGATGTCTCCTTGGACTGCTCATCCAGCGTTCGTCTTTTTGCAGACCTCATCGTCATCACCAACGCCAACACACCAGCCCCCCTGGGCCTTCAATGGGATTGTCTTTAATGGGATTCCTCTTTCATGGGACTACCTTTGATGGATTAGTTTTGGTCCTAAACTGACCTTTACCTAAACTGGTTTTACCTTAACTGGCCTCATCTGAACTGGCCCGAGTTTAACTGGCCTTAACTTACCAGGATTTAACTTGCCTCGGGCCTCGTTTTGTCCCGCTTGCTCGGGCCTTAACACTACTTAACTCATCTAATTTGCCTCCACTTGAGTCGCCCTGCCTGGCATCAACTCAATTAAATTGACCTTACCAATCGTCTCCGGTCTTTTCAAAGTCTTATAAATTGGGCTAACATCAACTCCAAACACACACCCACACGGTCGACTTCGTCACTAGCCGGAGCCTTTTCGCCTGCACGAACTGCGAACCATCTTCAGCCAAGTTCTTCAGTTGCTCAAGATTCGGCGGTCCTTTCCGGCTCCTTCAATAAACCACAAAGAAAAAGCTGAGTTTCCAGAGTGCATTATTACCTTCTCTCCTGATTAATCAGATACTTATCGAGACACATGTTTTTGTCTGGCTTTACCCCACGGCCGAACAAAACACTCCGGAACTCACCATCGACCACAGGACCTCACCCCGGCACGGAGTGCCCACCTAGAGAAGATCTTCCAGTCAAGATCCCGCCAGTCCGCCGGGCGTTCCTCCAAATAAATTCCCAAAAGCTGAGTTTCCATGCATTATTACCCTTCTCTCATGGTTAACAAATACTTATCGAGACACGTTTAGCGTTTGGCCATACCCACGGCTAAACCAAACACTGGTGACAACCCAGAGTTTTAAAAACCCAACCTTCTGATAAACTTAAAAACTATTCAACTCGATAAGTGTTTGAGAAATTGTGAGAGAGGTTAATTTTGGCATATCATTGTAGTGATAAGTTTCCCATGTCGTAGTCCTTGAGAATTTCTATGGATTTAACCGTGTTAATGAATGTCCTCTGAGCAGCTCTAACAAAATTTTTTTTTTCAGCGCTATCCTGTCCTTGTTTATTTCATGTGCCTTAGTAGGTAGGAAAAATATTTTCTCTCCTATTTCCGTGCTTTACGCTTATTCTGACTACCGTAAAAATTCTCGTTTCCATTCTCTCTTTCTCTCCGTTTTTTCAACGTTATTGATCGATTGAGTAGGTAGAAAAATAATTTTTCTCACCTGTGTTTTTTTTTGTGCCTACGCTAATTGCCGCATACCGCATAAATCTTCGTTTCCAATTTTATATTTTCTTCTTTCCGTTTCAATTTTATTTGAATGATTGAGTAGGTAAAGTAATAACGCAAAACCTGTGACACCTTTAATATCAAAAATTTATTAGGCATTGAATACGTAATACCGAGCAGTTATAGTTTCATTTTCGCATTTCATAAAAGAAAATTGCTAGCATGCCTGACTCAGATGATGAAGATCGAGCGCGCACAAAACCTCTTAGTCTGCCGCCTTTCATTCCAGAAGACAGCCACACCTGGTTTAACCAAGTGGAGGCAATGTTTAGGTATCATAAAATAAGGGATGAACATGACAAATTTTACGCCCTTGTGTCCGCAGCTCCCACAAAATTGTTAAATGACTCCAATCAATTGCTAGAAAACCCTCCAGATGCAAATCCTTACGGAATCTTGAAAGGCAAAATTTTAGCAAAGCTTCAGATGTCCGATGCGGACAAATTCAGAAGCCTGGTAGACGCCTCAGCAATTCCATCTGTCTCTGTCTTTTTCTCTCCCACGTCGTTAGTTAAAGAGTTGCGTAGACTGGCAGCGGGTGTTGCCGTAGCTGAGGGATTTCTGAAAGAAGTGTATATGAGTAAACTTCCTTCCAATGTGCGCCCATTCCTATCGCTAGCAAGCCCTGATCAAACTTTAGAGAAGCTTGCAGAGTCCACTGAGACAGTGATGCGCAACCTAAACGTGTCACAAGCACCGCAGGTAGCTTCATTGAACGCATCAGCTGCAAATTTTAGCCCCTCAAATACTGCTCATAACCAATCCTCAGCCACAATAGATAAGATGCAGCAAGACATCGCTGAGATAAAGCAAGCTCTCCAGAATTGCCAGTTAGGTCAGAGTGTAGCTCACATTCAGCAAGGCCCAGGGAGATTCCAAAGCCACCAAAATGCCTACGACTATCCTTATGACTATCCCTCCAACTATCATCCTTTTCCTCCTCCTCAACGTTTTGATAGAGGTAGATCCTATGATAGGTCAAATCAAGACCGCCGTTTTCGGTCGCGCTCTCGTGATGCTAGTAGCAATTTATGCTGGTACCACACCAAATATGGTGACCAAGCACGAAAGTGCGGGTCCCGCTTTTGCCCTCGTTATACCGAAATGACTTCGGGAAACGCCAACAGCGACGCATAGTAGCGAGTACTGCGTTGCCTCATTCCCAGACTACTAGCCTCTTGAAGATTCTTGATCCCACAACCAAATATCGATTTTTAATCGACTCGGGTTCCAGTGTGTCAATTATCCCAGCCACGGGTAAAGATAGAAAGAACAACCTAGTGGCGACACTACGCGCCGCAAATGGCACTCCAATAGCTTGTTACGGGGAAAGGGTATTAGAGTGCAGTCTGGTTTTGAGGCGAAACTTTCTCTTCACTTTCCTCGTCGCGGAAGTCCAAGAGCCTATCATTGGCGCGGATTTTCTAGCGAAGTTTGGGATTCTTGTAGATGTTAAAAACCGTAGAATTAGGGACGAGGAGACACAGATCTCAATTCCCGCTTGTAGCATAACTAGAGATAATGTCTTGCATTCCTTCTCTATCGCCTTCAAGGAAGAGTGCATGTTTGAGCAGTTACTAGCAGATTATCCTGCACTAACAAATTCTAACTTAGCTTTAAAAAAAAATGCAGACTAGCACGAAACACCATATCGAAACTACGGGACCGCCAGTCTATTCCCGAGCAAGGCGTTTACCGCCTGATCGATTGGCTTTAGCCAAGAAAGAATTTGCGCGCATGCAAGAATGCGGCATCATCCGCAGTTCCAAAAGTCCTTGGGCTAGCCCTCTTTTGCTAGTACCCAAGGCTAACGGTGAATTCAGACCGTGCGGGGATTTCCGCAGGTTGAATGCCGTTACTCTACCTGATCGCTACCCTATTCCTTATCTTCATGATTTCAGTGCAAATTTAGAGGGAGCACAAATTTTCTCAAAAATCGACCTCCAGAGCGCGTTCCATCAAATTCCACTTGATGAGAGTGGTATCGCTAAGACCGCGGTAATCACTCCGTTTGGTCTCTTTGAATTTCTAAAAATGCCGTATGGCCTAAGGAACGCACCTCAGACGTTCCAAAGGCACATGGCTGAAATTTTCTCTGATCTCACTTTCGCCTATGTCTATCTCGACGACATCCTAGTGGCATCCACAACCCCGGAGTTGCACAAAGACCATCTTAGGGTCGTGTTTCAAAGATTGTCCGACAATGGACTCCTCGTAAATCCTGCAAAATGCGAGCTCGGAAAGCCATCACTGATTTACTTAGGTCATGAAATCTCTATCCTAGGTCTAAAACCTTTGCCTTCCAAAGTAGAAGTGATCAAAAACTTTCCTCTTCCACAGACCCAGAAGGAACTGAGAAGGTTCCTAGGTTCTGTTAACTTCTATCATCGCTTCATACGCAACTGTGCTTAAACTTTAGCCCCCTTGTCAGACTTGCTCGAACCGAAACGAAAAGGCAAATCTATTGAGGTAAAATGAACGGAGGATGCGCGAAAAGCGTTTGAGGAGATTAAGCACAAGTTAGCTTCCGCGACTGAATTATCCTACCCTATTGCTAATGCTGATTTCAGTCTGGTAGTGGACGCCTCAAGTACTGCTGTAGGTGCTGTTTTGCAACAACAAGTAGGTACTAATATCTCTCCGCTTGCTTTCTTTTCCAAAAAGCTGTCGCCCACTGAGCGTGCTTATAGCGCGTTCGGTAGGGAACTCCTTGCTATCTATCTGTCTGTGAGACGCTTTCGCTATGCTCTAGAGGCAAGGGAGTTCGTGATCTACACAGACCACAAACCTTTGACCTCAGCGATTAAGATGCCTTCTGAAAGACACTCCCCGAGAGAAGCTCGACACCTTTCCTTCATTAGTCAATTCACCACTGATATCCGATACATCAAAGGTCTCGACAATACTGTCACTGACTGCCTCTCCCGCATTAACTCTGTCCAAACCAGTGGTGAAATCACTTTCGGAAATATTAGTAACGCTCAAAAGGGGGATCCTGAACTCCAGGATCTTCTCAAACCTTCTAACACTTCCTCTCTGAAATTAACCTTGGTTGACGGCGTGTACCGTGATGCCGAGCGACTTTCTCGTTTGTATCTTTCTGCGACTCTCCGCAGAGTAGCTATTCTTCACTACCATTCCTTCTCTCATCCTGGTATTAACCGTACATTGCGTTTGATTTCTGAGCGTTTCGTCTGGCCAGCGATGCGTAGGGAGGTCAAGCAAATTGTGCAAAATTGCCATGCATGTCAGAGTAGTAAAGTGGTGAAACATAATCGTGCAGCGCTGCAGAGTTGTGCATTCACAGGTCACAAGTTCGACGCGGTCCACCTAGATTTGGTGGGTCCTTTGCCTTTGTCGCGCGGTCATTCTTATTTGTTGACCATCATTGATAGGTTTTCTCGATGGGTTGAGGTACCCAAACTGAGACTGTAGCGCGCGCTTTCATGAGTAACTGGATTTCCAGATTTGGGGTTCCCTTAAGTGTCACACACGACCGGGGATCACAATTTACCTCCAAATTTTGGAGTGAGCTTAGCACCGCCTTAGGTTGTACTAACACCAGCACTACCGCTCACCATCCGCAGTCGAATGGACTTATTGAGAGAGTCCACAGAGACTTGAAGGCTGCGCTGCGTTGTCTTAATTGCAGCCACGATTGGACTGACAGACTTCCAGTAGTACTGCTGAGTATTAGGAATTTGTAACGCCAAGATCAGCAATGCACAGCAGCAGAGATGCTTTACGGGAAGACGCTTCGTCTCCCCGGCGACATTGCTGACCCAAAACCTTTGCCTGAATTTTCATCCGCTGACCGTTCCGCATATGTAACCTGTCTCAAAGATTGCATGCGTCAGATCAAGTATGTGGCTCCACGAATGCCTCAAACAAAAGACAAATTAGATCCTGCTTTGCAAGACTGCACACATGTGTACGTCCGTAATGACGCCATCAAACCTACACTCACGCGCCCTTATCATGGCCCATTCAAAATATTGAAAAAAACGCCCAAGTATTTCGTCCTTGAAAGATCTGGTTCACACGACCCTGTGAGCATTGATCGATTAAAAGTCGCGTACACTTCCGATCATAGTGTAACTTCTAACTCATCATTCTCTCCACAGAATTCCCTTTCCACTGAGACTCGATCATATCTACCATCTCAGGTTCCTCAGTTGGCTGCATTGTTGCCTAGTCAACTTGAGTGTAATCCTTTCTATGTGCCTGTACATTCAAACCCTATCCCTAAGCCTATCGTAGACTCTAATCCTAGCCCTCTTACTGAAACAGCGACAAGTCTGGAGAGACCAGACGAGCCCGCTGCAGTAACTCCTGTTCCTAGAACTCTTGCCGATCTAAATTTGCAGACCCGTTTGGTGAAACTTCCCCGCGCAGTAACATTTTCCGACCGCCAAACCCGGCATGGTCGCGTTGTTCGAACTCCTTCCCGCTACAAATGATTGCAGCGGGTGGACCTTTCGGTCTGCGCCTTGGGGGGTAATGTAGCATTTGCTACAAAGCGTAAAAATTATAAACTTTCCCTTTCGCACTTAAATAAAATAATTATTAGCATTAAAAATCTTACTCTAAATTATTATTAATTAATTTCTACTTCTAAGTCGTAATCATTGAAGTTTTTGTGTAAATGCATGAGATAATAAAATAACACTCGACATTTTTCGAGAGAGGAGCCCCTGAATTGCAATACTGCGCAGTGGCGCGTCTCTTTCATAACGCACTTTCACATTGGCGTCTCTCTAGCTCGGTGTTACAGCATTGCTCGACCTCAACGACATCGCCACGCACCACACACCATAAACACACTCCCCTGGGCCTTGAGCTTATCCTATAATTCTGGTTTAATTCTTAAGCCACACCGGATACGAGTCCGAGAGATTGCACCCTAAATTGCTGAAATCAGTTCCCTGGGCCTTTCTTGGATTAGTTTTGGTCCTTGTTTTGGGCCTTACCTTAACTGGCCTTACCTTAACTGGCCTTACCTTAACTGGCCTTACCTTACCAGGCTTTTACCTTGCCTGGCCTTACTCCCCCCAAACACTCTCACTTGCCTCCGGAACTCACCATCGACCACAGGACCTCACCCCGGCACGGAGTGCCCACCTAGAGAAGATCTTCCAGTCAAGATCCCGCCAGTCCGCCGGGCGTTCCTCCAAATAAATTCCCAAAAGCTGAGTTTCCATGCATTATTACCCTTCTCTCATGGTTAACAAATACTTATCGAGACACGTTTAGCGTTTGGCCATACCCACGGCTAAACCAAACAATCCCACGCTAAAAAGCAAGTTGTCGTGGTTAGAGCAGGTAGATCATCTAGCCTGTTAGTTGTAATAACTAGGCTTTACTAGCTCCAAAAGACAAAGAGGATTGCGAGGGAATTTAGAATCAAGGTCAGGAAACGTCTCATGTCACACATAGGCAATTAGGTTGTATAACTCGATGAATGAGTTAGAAATAAGATTTGCCAAGTTAATATGCGACTGTTGTAACTCAGATGAATGTATAGGTTTTCCGGTTAAGACCCAAGGAAGTGTTGTGGTGTTTGGGGTGCCGTCGAGGAATCTGCAATAATCGAGGTCGCTGAATGAAATGGCTCTCAAGGAATCAAGGAAAAATTCCACACTGACACTCCCTAAACTGCAGATAAATTTTCCCATCACGGAGAAACACCGAATCTTCCTACAGATTCAACACGAGCTATTTGAATTTGTTCTCTTTTTGTCAAGCTCAGAAGATAGGATAGATTTTTGTAGCTGGCAAGCTTTTTCACTAATGCCTTTTGCTTTAATATCAGAGCATGAGATTTACAAGAACTTCCGGTAATGACAATCGTTATTCATTACCGAAACTACATGCAATTAAGCACAAGATCTACAGAATATCATGAAATATCCACACTGCTAAAACTTTCGCAAGAATTTGCAAGACAGTTAGACTTGTGATTTTTTTAGAGCAGTAATATCGGTGATTCCATTTTATTGAATTATGGAAAATACATGTGACTGAATAACACATGATTCATGAAGCAGAAAGGAAATATAAAAATAGCTAAAATGCATAGAATGAGAATTAATACTTTTCCGTACTCTACAATAACTAGGTTCACTTAATAACACATGATTCACGAAGCAGAAAGGAAATATATAAATAGCTAAAATGCATAGAATGAGAATTAATACTTTTTCGTACTCTACAATAATTAGGTTCACACGAGAAATAAAAAGGCAGTCCTAAATTCATTAATCTCAAATCGTACTGACAAAGAAAACAACTGCAAGAATATGTTGTAAAAAATGGAGAGTTATTCCACATGAATATAGTGCAATTTAAATCACAGAGTAAGGACATGAGACAGCAGTTTATACTCCACCATTTCGGAAACCAAAGGCGCCGGACTCTGCCGCGCGCGTTCACGATGTATTTTATGCACGAACGTGCGCGTTCACGATGTATTTTATGCACGAACGTGCGCGTTCACGATGTATTTTATGTGCGAACGTGCGCGTTCACGATGGATTTTATGTGCGCGAGTAGCAATATCACCATAGCAGATGCAGGTATATAATTTTGTAGTAAGAATAAAAGGAACATGATTTAAATTTTGATAATGAAATCTTGACACCGAAATGCAATGAACATCTGGCGCAAAATTTACGCTACGTTACCAACGAATTAAGAAAGAACGAACGATACTACGTTACGAATGTTATTTCTGAACTCTACGACTATTTGCATGTTATCTATAAATCACGACTGACACGATCACTTAACTTAAACACATTGCATTTCAAGAAATGCCACACTATACTTTACCAGCTTTTTCTCTATTTAAAACCTAATTTCTTCCACTTACGAGAGCGGTGTATGCACAGACTAGGAAGAACCGCGAGAGTGTGAGGTTCAAAAAGAGACGCCACCACGCAGTGTTACCAATCGCAGAAGCTTCTCTCTCGAAAATTGGTCGAGTGTTATTTATATCTCGTGCATTTACACAAAAACTTGAAGGAATACTAATTATAAGTAGAAAATTATTAACCATAATTTAGAGTAAGATTTTTAATGCTAATAGTTAAGCTATTTACGTGCGAATGAGAAATTTTATAATTTTACTCTTTTGTTGCTGATGCTACATTACCCCCCAAGGCGCAGACCGAAAGGTCCACCCGCTGCAATCATTTGTAGCGGGAAGGAGTTCGAACTACGCGACCATGCCGGGTTTGGCGGTCGGAAAATGTTACTGAGCGGGGAAGTTTCACCAAACGGGTCTGCAAATTTAGATCAGCAAGAGTTCTAGGAACAGGAGTTACTGCAGCGGGCTCGTCTGGTCTCTCCAGACTTGTCGCTGTTTCAGTAAGAGGGCTAGAATTAGAGTCTACGATAGGCTTAGGAATAGGGTTTGAATGTACAGGCACAAAGAAAGGATTACACTCAAGTTGACTAGGCAACAATGCAGCCAACTGAGGAAGCTGAGATGGTAGATATGATCGAGTCTCAGTGGAAGGAAAATTCTGTGGAGAAAATGAAGGGTTAGGAAACACACTATTATCGGAGATAAATGCGACCTTTAGTCGATCAATGCTCACAAGATCGGGTGAACCAGATCTATCAAGGACGAAATATTTTGGCGTCCGTTTTAGTACTTTGAATGGGCCATCATAAGGGCGTGTGAGAGTTGGCTTTATAGCGTCTTTGCGAACATACACGTGGGTGCACTCTTGCAAAGCAGGATCAAGTTTGTCCTTAGTCTGAGGCATTCGTGGAGCAACATACTTGATCTGACGCATGCAATCTTTGAGACAGGTTACATATGCGGAACGGTCAGCAGATGAGAATTCAGGCAACGGTTTTGGGTCAACAATGTCGCCCGGGAGACGGAGTGTCTTCCCATAAAGCATTTCTGCTGCTGTGCATTGCTGATCCTGTCTATGCAAATTTCGGATGCTCAGTAATACTACTGGAAGTCTGTCAGTCCAATCATTGCTGCAGTTCAGGCAACGTAATGCCGATTTTAAGTCTCGGTGGACTCTCTCAATAAGTCCATTTGACTGCGGATGGTACGCGGTAGTTGATGTATTTGCACACCCTAAGGCGGCGCTAAGTTCACTCCAAAATTTGGAGGTAAATTGTGATCCCCGGTCATGCGTGACACTTAAGGGAACCCCAAATCTGGAAATCCAGTTGCTCATGAAAGCGCGAGCTACAGTCTCAGTTTGGGTATCAGGAAGAGGCACGGCCTCAACCCATCTAGAGAACCTATCAATTATTGTTAACAAATAGGAATAACCACGCGATAAAGGCAAAGGACCCACCAAATCTAGGTGGACCGCGTCGAACTTGTGACCTGTGAATGCACAACTCTGCAGCGCTGCACGATTATGTTTCACAACTTTGCTACTCTGACATGCATGGCAATTTTGCACAATTTGCTTGACCTCTTTACGCATCGCTGGCCAGACGAAACGATCGGAAATCAAACGCAATGTACGGTTAATACCAGGATGAGAGAGAGAATGATAGTGAAGAATAGCTACTCTGCGAAGAGTCGCAGGAAGATACAAACGAGAAAGTCGCTCGGCATCACGGTACACGCCGTCAACAAGGGTTAATTTCAAATAGGAAGTGTTAGAAGGTTTGTGAAGATCCTAGAGTTCAGGATCCTCCTTCTGTGCGTTTGCTATATTGCCGAAAGTGATTTCACCACTGGTTTGGACAGAATTAATTCGAGATAGACAGTCAGAGACAGTATTGTCGAGACCTTTGATGAAGCGGATGTCAGTGGTAAACTGACTAATGAAGGACAGGTGTCGAGCTTCTCTTGGCGAGTGGCGCTCAGAAGGCATGTTGATCGCCGAGGTCAAGGGTTTGTGGTCTGTGTAGATCACGAACTCCCTTGCCTCTAGAGCATAGCGAAAGTGTCTCACAGACAGATAGATAGCAAGGAGTTCCCTACCGAACGCGCTAAAAGCACGCTCAGGGGGCGATAGCTTTTTGGAAAAGAAAGCAAGGGGAGAGATATTAGTACCTACTTTTTGTTGCAAAACGGCACCTAAGGCAGTACTTGAGGCATCAACTACTAGGCTGAAATCAGCATTAGCAATAGGGTAGGATAATTCAGTCGCAGCAGCCAGCTTATGCTTAATCTTGTCGAAGGCTTTGCGCGCATCCTCCGTCCATTTTACCTCAGTAGATTTGCCTTTTCTCTTTGGTTCCAGCAAGTCTGACAAGGGCGCTAAAGTTTGAGCACAATTTCTGATGAATCTATGATAGAAATTAACAGAACCCAGGAACCTTCTCAGTTCCTTCTGGGTCTGTGGAAGAGGAAAGTTTTTGATCACTTCTACTTTGGCAGGCAAAGGTTTTAAACCTAGGCTAGAGATTTCATGACCTAAGTAAATCAGTGATGGCTTTACGAGCTCACATTTGGCAGGATTTACCAGGAGTCTATTGTCGGACAATCTTTTAAACACGACCCTAAGATGCTCTTTATGAAGCTCCGGGGTTGCGGATGCCACCAGGATGTCGTCAAGATACACATAAGCGAAAGTGAGATCTGAGAAAATTTCAGCCATATGGCGTTGGAAGGTTTGCGGAGCATTACGCAAACCGTATGGCATCTTCAATAATTCAAAGAGACCAAACGGAGTGATTACCGCGGTCTTAGCAATTGCGCTCTCCTCAAGTGGAATTTGATGGAATGTATGTTGGAGGTCGATTTTTGAGAAAATTTGTGCTCCCTCTAAATTTGCACTGAAATCATGAAGGTAAGGAATAAGGTAGCGATCAGGTAGAGTAACGGCATTCAACCTGCGGAAATCCCCGCACGGTCTGAATTCACCGTTAGCCTTGGGTACTAGCAAAAGAGGGCTAGCCCAAGGGCTTTCGGAACTGCGGATGATGCCGCTGTCTAGCATCCTAGCAAACTCTTTCTTGGCTAAAGCCAATCGATCAGGCGGTATTCGCCTAGCTCTAGAGTAAACTGGCGGTCCAGTCGTCTCAATGAAGTGTTTTGTGCTCGTCTGCATATTTTTAGAAGCTAAGTTAGAGTTTGTTAATGAAGGGTAATCTGCGAGAACCTGCTCGAACATGCACTCTTCCTTGAAAGCAATAGAAAAGGAATGCAAGACATTAGCTCTAGTTATGCCACAAGCGGGAATTGAGATCTGTGTCTCCTCGTCCCTAATTCTACGGTTTTTAACATCTACAAGGATCCCATACTTCGCTAAGAAGTCCGCGCCAATTATGGGCTCTTGGACTTCCGCGATTAGGAAGGTGAAGAGAAAATTTCGCCTCAATCCCAGACTGCACTCTAGTGCTCTCTCTCCATAACAAGCTATTGGAGTGCCATTTGCGGCGCGTAGTGTCGCCACTAGATTATTCTTTTTATCTTTAGCCGTGGCTGGGATAATGGACACGCTGGAACCGGTGTCGATCAAAAATCGATATTTGGTGGTGGGATCGACTATGGTCAAGAGGCGAGTAGTCTGGGAATGAGGCAACGCAGTACTCGCTACTATGCGTTGCTGTTGGTGTTTCCCGAAGTCATTTCGGTATAACGAGGACAATGTCTAGAGGCACATTTGCGAGCCTGGTCGCCGAACTTCTCATGATACCAACACAAGAGACTGTTGGCATCGCGAGAGCGCGATCTAAAGCGGCGGTTTTGATTTGACCTATCATAAGATCTACCTCTATCGAAACGTTGAGGAGGAGGAAAAGGATGATAGTGATAGGGATAGTCGTAGTCATGATAGCGTGGGACATTCCTTGGGTCTGGCTGGATATGAGCTACACTCTGACCTAACTGGCAATTCTGGAGAGCTTGCTTCAGCTCAGCGATTTCTCGCTGCATCGTTTCTATTGTTGCTGAGGATTGATTATTAGCAGTATTTGACGGGCTAAAATTTGCAGCTGATGCGTTCAAAGAGGCTACCTGCGGTGCTTGTGACATGTTTAGGTTGCGCATCACTGTCTCAGTGGCCTGAGCAAGAGTCTCGAGACTCTCGTTCGGACCGACCATCGACAGAAAAGGCCGCACTGTGCTCGGCAGTTTATTCATGAAAACTTCTCTGAGAAATCCCTCAGCTACGGCAACACCGGCTGCAAGTTTTCGCAACTCCTTAACTAACGAAGTAGGAGAGAAAGAGACAGAGACAGGTGGAATTGCTGAGGCATCCACAAGAGATCTAAACTTGTCCGCATCGGACATTTGTAATTTTTCCATGATTTTACTTTTTAAGATTCCGTAAGGATTTATGGCAGGCGGATTGACAATGAGATCATTTGAATCACTTAACATTTGCGTGGGCGCAGCAGCTGTTAATGCATGGAACATATCACTCTGTTGTGTAATATTATTGTAGCGGAAAATCGATTCCACTTGGTTGAACCAAGTTTGGCTTTCTGCTGGTATGAAAGGAGGAAGGGTAATAGGCTTAGTGCGCGCTGGAACTGCCTCATTCTCTGTGTCGGACATACTGGCAATTTTTGTTTGAATGCAAAATTAAGCTATAGCGGCACGGAATTTACGTAATCAACACCTAATAACTTTGGTATTAAAAATGTCAAAAGGTTTTTCGTTACTAATTCCCTATTCAATCATTCAACAAAGTTGGAACGGAAAGAAAGAAAAAAATATGGAAACGAAAATTTTTACGTTAGTCAGAAATAAGCGTAAAGCACGGAATTTAAGGAAAAAAAAATTTTCTACCTACTGTGGCACATGAAACAAAAGACAGGAAACAGCCTGAAAGAAAAAAAAATTTTAGAGCTGCTCAGAGAACGTTAGCACATTACATCCATGGAAAATTCTCAAGTAATACTACACAATGGGAAACTTATCATTACAATGATATGCCAACATTATCCTCTCTCACGTTTTCTCAAACACTTATCGAGTTGAATAGTTTTGTTTTAAGCTCGAAAGCTTGGGTAGTTAGTTATAGTTCTGGCGGTCACCAGTGTTAAGATTGGTGGGTATGCTAGTTATTAACTTCCAACCCTAATCGTCTTGCTCAATAGTGTTTTTCGAAATCGTAAGAGAGGGATAATAAAGCATGGGAACTCAGCTTTAGATTTTCTTTATTGAAGGGAGCCGTGATGAGCGATGGCGTGCTTGGCTTCTGACGAGCTTCTCTTAGATGGGCAACTCCGTGCAGGCGGCGTCCGGCGAGCGGTGACGTTGGCCGGGCGGAAGTGAGTGTTTTTGTGGAGGTTCGCAATGTTAAATTTTTGCGACTGACATAATTTAGTAAGAAAGGCAACTTGTCGTGGTTTGAGCGGGCAGATTAGTTTGCCGTTAGTAGTAATATACTAGGCTTTACTAGCTCCAAAAGACAAAGAGGATTGCGAGGGAATGTAGAATCAAGGTCAGGAAACGTCTCATGTCACACATAGGCAATTAGGTTGTATAACTCGATGAATGAGTTAGAGATAAGACTTGCCAAGTTAATATGCGACTGGTGTAACTCAGATGAATGTATAGGTTTTCCGGTTAAGACCCAAGGAAGTGTTGTGGTGTTTGGGGTGCCGTCGAGGAATCTGCAATAATCGAGGTCGCTGAATGAAATGGCTCTCGAGGAATGAAGGAAAAATTCCACACTGACATTCCCTACACTGCAGATAAATTTTCCCATCACGGAGAAACACCGAATCTTCCTACAGATTCAACACGAGCTATTTGAATTTGTTCTCTTTTTGTCAAGCTCAGGAGATAGGATAGATTTCTGTAGCTGGCAAGCTTTTTCACTAATGCCTTTTGCTTTAATATCAGAGCATGAGATTTACAAGAACTTCCGGTAATGACAATCGTTATTCATTACCGAAACTACATGCAATTAAGCACAAGATCTACGGAATATCATGAAATATCCACACTGCTAAAACTTTCACAAGAATATGCAAGACAGTAAGACTTGTGATTTTTTAGAGCAGTAATATCGGTGATTCCATTTTGTGGAATTATGGAAAATACATGTGACTGAATAACACATGATTCATGAAGCAGAAAGGAAATATAAAAATAGCTAAAATGCATAGAATGAGAATTAATACTTTTTCGTACTCTACAATAACTAGGTTCACTTAATAACACATGATTCACGAAGCAGAAAGGAAATGTATAAATAGCTAAAATGCATAGAATGAGAATTAATACTTTTTCGTACTCTACAATAACTAGGTTCACACGAGAAATAAAAAGGCAGTCCTAAATTCATTAATGTCAAATCGTACTGACAAATGAAAACAACTGCAAGAATATGTTGTAAAAAATGGAGAATTATTCCACATGAATATAGTGCAATTTAAATCACACAGTAAGGACATGAGACAGCAGTTTATACTCCGCCATTTTGGAAACCAAAGGCGCCGGACTCTGCCGTGCGCGTTCACGATGTATTTTATGCACGAACGTGCGCGTTCACGATGTATTTTATGCACGAACGTGCGCGTTCACGATGTATTTTATGTGCGAACGTGCGCGTTCACGATGTATTTTATGTGCGCGAGTAGCAATATCACCATAGCAGATGCAAGTATATATTTTTGTAGTAAGAATAAAAGGAACATGATTTAAATGTTGATAATGAAATCTTGACACCGAAATGCAATGAACATCTGGCGCAAAATTTACGCTACGTTACCAACGAATTAAGGACGAACGAACGATGCTACGTTACGAATGTTATTTCCGAACTCTACGACTATTTGCATGTTATCTATAAATCACGACTGACACGATCACTTAACTTAACACATTGCATTTCAAGAAATGCCACACTATACTTTACCAGCTTTTTCTCTATTTAAAACCTAATTTCTTCCACTTACGAGAGCGGTGTATGCACAGACTAGGAAGAACCGCGAGAGTGTGAGGTTCAAAAAGAGACGCCACCACGCAGTGTTACCAACCGCAGAAGCTTCTCTCTCGAAAATTGGTCGAGTGTTATTTTTATCTCGTGCATTTACAGAAAAACTTGAAGGAATACTAATTATAAGTAGAAAATTATTAATCATAATTTAGAGTAAGATTTTTAATGCTAATAGTTAAGCTATTTACGTGCGAATGAGAAATTTTATAATTTTACTCTTTTGTAGCTGATGCTACATTCCTAATCATAACAACTAGCCTAGTCGATCAGTGTCGTGCATGCTCCAGTTCAGCAGTTGCCTAGATCTTAATGAAACTAAAAGATGAAAAGAAAAAAGAAAAGAATAACAGTTTATTTCCAAATATGAAATGGTGATACATTGATTTTTAAAATACCTTAATAATAACATCCTTAACTGGTAATGACACATTGGTATCGTAATACCCATGTAAAATGTTGAAACAAAAACTGCATGAGAAAAAAGCGCTGCAAAAATGAGTTCCCTTCGTTGCGTAATCTGATTTTGACATGGCATTTAAATATATAAGTTACTAAAGGCCATTTTACACTGGCGGTGTCTTCGCGCTCCACACCGTCGTTCCATCCATGTTCTGCAAATTATTCTGACAGTATTGCAAGAGTAATACTGAAGATTACTGTCTCGGGGGAATTAGCGTCGAATTAAGAGGCAATGTAAAAGCAATTCGGTGTGAACTGATGCTCAATCCTCTCGTGGGAGGAACTATAAAAAGTTCAGCGTCGCTCCACACTGTCGCTCCACACCGCTAGTGTAAAATGAGCTTAAGAAAACCCAATCCTTGCAACGCTTAGTTGAAAAATGCATTCATTTTGCGCACTTATATTGAAATAAAAGCGAAAATCGCATTCAAATATCTTAACTTAGAGACCCTTAATTGCTATTCATACATGGTTATGGTAATACTTATGCTAATTGTTGAAAGAAATGAGTCTGATCCTTATTTGCAGCTCATACATAGTTATCGTAATACTCATGTTAATTGTCGAAACATGATTCGAAGACAAGCACAAAAGAAATGCGTTTCTCTTCGTTGCAGTAGTCGAATTTTGTCAATGCATTTAAATACAAGTGACTAAGAAAATATAATCCATGTGACGCATTGCTGAGAACCCTTTCGTAAGTGCGTACTTACATATATTGAAATATGAGCACACGAACATAGGAATTAGTGATACGAGCATGAGGGATTGATGTTAAAAGTAAAATGAGTAGACTTAATTTATTTGCGCTTAGAACTATGAGGTCGACAGCCGGGTTTGGGACGATTTTTCACACCAACGCATCAACTAGAATGCCATCTATATTTACTATACCAAAAATTTTTATATTTCCTACTTACGCTAATAGTACTGACACAAAAGAGTTCATCGGTGTCAAAGACATGGAAAGGATTGTTGTACATTGCTAGCCGTAACATTTTCAACATAGCTCGAAACCGTACAAAAAGTACCGGCGTGCCAAATTTCGACTAGTCGCACGAACGGAAACTTGAACGCACTCTTTCTCCCTAAAAACAGGGTGAAAAAGACCGGAAGGCGCCAGAATTTCTTGAGATTTCTTGAGTAAAACTCGCGCGACTTTACACTTCAGTTGGCAGACCATAACTCTTGAAAAAATGCATCTATCGAATTCAAAATACTCTCAAATGAAAGATCGAAATATTTTCTTTCTCCCTGATATAAACAACACCCTAACGGTTTGCCGAAAGCTACAAAAGTTCTTCGATAGACCTTGCGCACTCGCGCGCAGTAAAAACACTTCAGTTTGCAGACCGTAACTCTTGAAAGAATGCATCTATCGACTTCAAAATACTCGCAAATGAAAGAGCGAAACATTCTCTTTTCCCATATTCTACACACGACTCTAACGGTTTTCTGGGAACTACAGAAATTTATCGATAAGCCTTTCCGACTCCCGCGCCGTCAAAAAACTCAAGTTGACCCGCTTTTAACTTTTGAAAGAATGCACTCATCGACTTCAAATTACTCTCAAACGGGCTAATATTAGTATCCTGTGTGTCTCATTTTTTCTGTGCCTGCAGTTGTGTTAATTTCTGAATTAGTTTTCTACCTAATATTGTCACCGACTTTTTCATGGTGGAAGATATCGTAAAAATGAATTCAACCTGCAGATGATCGTTTGAAGGTCTGAACTCTTTACATATGAACTGAATGCATCCCTTACATTTATTCTAGCTCCTACCTCCTGAGCTTTTCTCCAGATAGCGTACAGAAAAGACGACGACCACGACCCATCTGTTCTTCTTTCGGTGAATCATAGATGCCAATGCTTGAGTGGCTCCTTTGGTCTCATTTACTGTTCCTGTCTTCAAGGCTTTATGATGTTTATGCCTTTCATTACAACCCCACTATATTGGAAAACTGCCAAAATCAGTCTGCCGCTATAGTGAGACTATAATTTGGGCTATAAAGAAGCCTTTATTCGAAAAACTTAAAACATTCATCTTATCTAAAAATTTAAAACAATAGGAATTTTCTTAGAATTTAAAACGTAATGAATTATCTCAGAAGTTACACAATTTCTAAATATGTACAAAATTTTTGTGTTTGAAAAATTTCAAACATTTGTAAAATGATTCTACAGAAGTGTAATTATGGGCGTATCTGAGCCGGAGGCTTCAATACCTATCACATGGAACCAATTTCAATCGGTGAGACATGCACGTCAAATAATAATAATAATGAAGGCATCTACGGATGCTTTATTTTCAATCTAGCCTGATCCATATCACCTTGTACATTGGATTTTCAAATGCCTTATAACTAACGCCAGGATGCCATGACGCTTTCCCCCGGTCAAGACTGGTACCCATTTCATACACCTGGGTAGAGTGGGGTATTGTGCTTGGAATTTTTCTCCTATACCCAACAGAGAAAATCCCCACCAGCGCCGGGACTCGAACCAGGGTCTGCCTGGACGGAGGCAAGTTCGATGGTCGCGCGGCTACGACGAGCACAAATAAACAAATCAGTCTTCATAATATTCCTTTTTTAAATACTATTCCTGTCAATACTTTACAATTAAAGCAGCAGAACAGGAACGCTTTTTATACATGCAGCTTATTATTCCCCTATCTTACACGGGAATTGTGACACGAAAGGTGTTTTGTTTCTGATTGCATCACAACATATTTGCTATCGGTACTAAATTTGTCAAACAGTTGAAAACGAATGTTCTACAGGAGCCATTTTTTCAGGAGCCAAGCTAAATCTCTTCGATCATGAAAATTGTTTCAATAAGGAATTCTTTCTCCGTAGATTTATTTATTGCGTCTTCTTCTAAATTTTCATCTTCATATTTCACTTCGCAATTGGCCTCTGATTCCTTTGGAGAATCCGGCGATGATTCATCTTTTTCCGATGATTCATCCTTTTCTCCATGTTTCGTGTCGTTTGCAAATCCTTTGGTGCGCGTTATCAGCGTTGTCTGGGCAAAAACAGTTATCAATTTAAAGATTTACGAACATGATTCTTCAATTACATTTGTCTTCTGTATTTGAAGTCCGTTCATTTCACTCTATGTTTAAAAATAAAGTTTTCTCATGATTTGAAGTGTACGTACATTTTATTGAGACACCTTGTTTGTATACGAACCCACAATGACTAGATATCAATGATAGTATTAGATAATAGGTATAGATACTGACACAACTGAACTGACACAAAAAATAATGGTAAAAATGATAATAAAAATTAAATCAACATTTCAATGGTCGAATATCTTATTAACAGAAAATTAAATTAGAAAGAGCAAATGTTGAGGCAGCAAATGAGAGGTGAGTAGCTAAGACTACTGACGATGTTAGCCGAGCGACAGCAAAATGAAAGATTACAAATAGATATCTGAAAATTGGATACAATGAATTCAACACATGAGAGTCGGATTTCTTTATTATTTTTTTTCCTCAAATACTTCTCGCTCAACAGAAAGAATAATCTTAACAGAAAGAATTAACCATTGCTTCACCACTTTATTTTAGACAATGCCAAGTTGTTGCTTAAGTTCCTTTTCTTTTTTCCATGAGCTCCTTTTTCTGCAGGTTCAAGGCTTTCATCCAAAGTTTGTTTTTGTGGATTAGTGGGCTTTTCAGTTTCATTTGTAACTGCTAATATTGCATTGTTGTCATGACTTTCCCCCTCAGGGGGATACAACTATTGTATCTATGGGAATTAGCGCTCCCAGGGGGACTATGTAAGGGCCTGAGCTAAAGGGTAGGTAGGCTTTATTTTTGTTGAAATAGAATAGGTTTTTATTTTGTTACGGACCATCTTTTTTCGGTTCACTGCTGTCCTGTTTTTCAGCACTTCCTACTTTCTTCTTCAACTTTTATCTTGTTTCATGAACTTCTTTCTCATCTTAATGTTTCTGTGCCCTTTCTGCATAGATTCCACGTTCCCTTAACTCCATACTAAATGGTGCCTTCTTCTTTCCTCTCTTTGGATCGCCTTTGTTGCGGATAGGGAGGCTTAAACTAACTAATAATCTAATCTAATCTGTCAAGACTTTCGCGCATTTGCATTTCTGATTGAGATGGTTGAGTTAGGGTAGTTCTTTTGGATTACCTTTTGAACTCCTGACTTTTGGATAACCTTTTTTGGAAGATTTTTTCTTTCCATTATCTCTCAGAATAGGTTGCGAATAATGATGCATTCCTTTTTTTCCCTTGGTGTTGCTAGACCCAGGGCCTCCAGGGATTTTTCTTTATTGGCCATTGGGTAGGTCAATCTTTCAAGTACTGTTCACTGCTGTCCTGTTTTTTTAGCACCTACTACCCTTCTTCTTCAACTTTTTCTTGTTTCATGAACTTCTTCCTTAGATTTCTGTTTCTGTGTACCTTGTGCATAGATTCCGCGTTCCCTCAACTCCATACTAAATGGTGTTTTCCTCCTTCCTCTCTTAGAACATCTTTGTCGTGCAATTAAGGGAGGCTAAAACTTTCTTATATAATAATAATCTTTCAAGTACTTTCAGCAGTTTATGATTGATTTGATCTAAAGTTACTTACTTAAATATACAAAAAAAGAGGAATTTCAAGTAGAAGGGTTTGTGGGCTCTCCTGAGAAAATTATCTGAGGGCAGAAGCTAAATCAGTATAAGTAGGTAAATGCCGAGGGCCCATGGCCCAAGCGGTTTCAGCACCGGTAATATTACCTTAAAGAGTAAGGTGATCATTATTTGAACCTTATGTTAAGTTGCAATTCCGGTAATATTACCTCAAAGAGTAAGGTGATCATTATTTGAAACTTATTTTAAGTTACAATTAATTCCTTAAATAATACTCATTGCTTCAGCGGATGATATCTTAGTTTTGGCCATATAGACGATGAGCGTGCAGTATGGCCGGGCGCGCTTTGTTGATACCCCGGGGGTTTCAGCGTGGGTAAGGCACCCGGCCATGAATGGGTGGGCAGCTGAAACCTCCTATGGGGTTAGGCTTCCCAATTAATTGGAATGATGCGTGGTGTGGTGGACGATCCTACTAAGATCAGTCGGAATTGAGATGTTTTAATCTTGGCATAATATAACCTTTAAAACCTAGTTCATGGCGGCTGTTGCCATGTCCTGTAATGCCGGTCTTGATGGCTGCAGTAAGGACGATAACATGATACTGTGCTGTACTGATGTGAAGGTTGGTATTGAAATTGTGAGACTTTCGGTGCGATGTAGTCCAAGGTGCTGAGCCACTAGCGGGCTTATGTTTGCGTTTGCTGCCTCTTGTGCTGCAACGGTGAAGTATTGTAACTTGTCAACAGTCAGTGTAATAATCTTCTACTGGTATTCACAATCTCGTAAATAAAACCTCCCGGAAAAAGTGCAAAAACCAGTCACTAGATCGAGACGCGTACAATGTAACAATCGATAATCTTCTGAAACCTTGGAGTGGCAGTGTCACGGAGAGTGTCCTGATATTTGAATATAGCGCTAATGCATTGGGAGTGCTGCAGCTTATTATTTATTAGTCACTTGTCGTGTGTGATTACTCAAGTCCTTCCCTAGATTTACGCAATTTGTTTTATGTTGTTTCTTTTGTGTAGATTTTGGAATTTATAACAGGAAAATGTCGAAACACGCATAGAGCGGTGGTGTACCAAATGTTGTATTGATAGAAAAATAGTTTATTTCATTCATTATCGTCAAAAAGTTACGTGTTATATATATATATATATATATATAAAGTACATATATATATAAAGTAAGGTGATAAAACATTTTTCATGAGGAAAACATTTTTCAGGGACTAATTGTTACTTGTATTTTGGTCCCCAGTCTTAAAGCACTAGTTACGTTAAATCCCTAAGTGATAGTTTTGTAGGGCTTCTTTTTGAAGAAATTTAAGAACTGTTTGCTTAGTTAAGAACTCGTTTTCTTTTTATTCACTGCTGTTCCGTTTCTCATCACCTATGATTTTCTTCTTCAGCGTTAATTTTATCATAATCTTGCTCCTTAATTTAATATTTCTATGTACAGGGTATCTTCCCTTCAGGGGGATGCAACTATTGTATCTATGGGAACGAGTGCTCCCAGAAGGATTATGTCAGGGCCTGAGCTGAAGGTTGGGTAGGCTTTCTTTTTGTTGAAATAGAAAAGGATTATGTTTTGTTAAGGACCATCTTTTTTCAGTTCACTGGTCTCCTATTTTTCACCACATACGACTTTCTTTTTCAACTTCGTTTTGTTTCATGAACTTCTTTCATAGCTTACTATTTCTATGCATCTTGTGCATAGATTCCGCATTTTCTCAAATCCATACTAAATGGTGCCTTCCTTTCTTTCTTCGATACGCTCTTTCCTGTAGCGTTCGCATAGGCTTAAACTTGCGTATAATCTTTTCCAGTGAGGCGAAATATATAGCATGTTTTATTTCAAATAAACATATAAGTATAGAGTTTTATATTATCCTTACGATCCGGTGCGCAATCGTCATCCTCATCCGCATGAAAAGATAATAAAACGTCTTCTATGATTGATTAAAGTAAATTTTCTTATTTGTTTGGAAAGGGCTTTCAATTTACGAAGCTGCCGTTATGAATAGATAGAAGATCGATGACCTTTTAGTTTGGTAAATTTGCACGTAGCCGGACGGAATTTTATTTTCCAAAAATCCAAATCCGGATACGTGGAGACACACCGGCAGTCGGTCGTGTTGTTGATCGTACGTCTGGAAGAGCAGGTACGTTGCGTGGTAGTACGCACGCTGCCGCCGCTGACGTCATGTTGCGTGCGAGTGATGTCATCCGGCTTGTTTGTAATGAAGCTTTCTATTGGCCAGTCGAATTAGCGAATGTGCGCGGCTGTACCCGTAGAAGTGACTTTACCTCCTTTAGTATACCGTGCCTTAGAGCAATTCCCCGCAGATGCTGAGGCGTTTTCTTTGTGGAAATATTCATTGAGACAAACTCCTCCGGTGGGAGGTTCTCGGGATTTTGCGCATTTCATCTGTGAAGCAAAAAATGAAAGCCGAGTATAAGTGAATTTGAGCATTGGCGAGCATTGATCATCAAAATATTAGTCCGATTGTGAACTTCTGATCCTGATCAATGGATAATTTCGAATACGATTATCCGATCCGAAAATTTTAACGGCGATCCCAAATTTGCAAAGCATTTGTTCTTTAAAGTTTTAAAGCCGTGTGTAAACAAAATAAAATTAAAATGCTTCACCCAAAAGCTAAGAAATGCGCAATCTTATTTATTGGTCATTTGTTTTGAGGTTCAAAATAGCGTAGTTCTACCTAATACTAAATACTCTCATTATTGTGGGTTTTCACACGTATATATGTGATACCTACGAGTGCGAAATATAATTTTCGTACTGCAGCAATAATGCATACTTTAATGTTAAAAAGCCGGAATTAGTTATCGAAAGCATCTTATATTCATTTTATTTATTTCTGTTGCTCTGATTTCCCCTTCAATTAATACATAGGATGTAGAAGCTTTTTGTAAATGCATTGCAAGTTACTTGCAGAACTGCTGAGCTGAAGTAATACATTGTACTCATAAGAAGAGTGGGAACTCTGTACGCTCTTAATGTGTCTATATATTCTATACGAGGGATTCCTGAAAACGATCTTTTCTAGTCTTTCTCTTGCTTATGCTTTGGTGTATTGATTGATAATTGCTAGTCTTTGCAGAAACCTAGAGTTATGTTGTGATTACAAATATTTCGCGTCTTTACGTTATGATACATTGACAATGGCTGTTCTTTGGCAAAATCTGAAGCTACGGCCTGATACATCAAAACTTCTGGTTTTCAGGTTATGTAATCACTATTCATTATGAAAATTCAATTAGCTTGTTTAAATGTTAAAACTGGAATATTAGTTGATTTTTCCTGCAATACATAGTCCCTACGTACTTGAAATTGATTTTTTTGGTTTTGTTTACCTCCTTGTTATTAGGTCACGTTAAAATTTAATGATAGGGAGAATTTTTCCTCGTTTCTAAAGTGATTCCTTGAAGTTGGTTTGGTTCTTTAAGAGTTATATTCTATTTCACTATCTCATTTCCATATTTAATTTTGATCTCCTGATCACTCCCCAGTTTCTAAGTCAGCATACGCTGAAATGAAGATTTTTCATAATTATGTTCTAAAAATTTTAAGAAGTGAAATAGTATCTGTTTCTCGGCATTATATAATTAATTACTTCTTCATATGAAAGTTTTTGATACGTTGTTAGTCAATAAATATCGGTCTTGGGGCACATGAAAAAGTAAAATACGACGTAATCGAGTTACAGTGTAAACAATAACTCAACACCAGCAAAAACTTCACTCAGTCCCACAAATGCTGAAGCTGAAAGCTATGCACTATCTCAGCTGCAACAATTGTTGCAGATTTTCTTCTGATTTTCTTCTTGGTACAAATTTTCTTGCTGAAAACGTTCCAAATTGCGCCAAAAATAAAAAAGGAAAGGATTTTGGCTTTAAAAAAAAAAGAAACTGACAAATGCTTAGTAAAATTCAGACGAGAATAAAAGACAGTATATATTTGTGTACAGAACATAGCCACCTATTTGCCACCATTTCTGGGAAGGCGGTAAAATAAACCGTCGAGTGTATAGCGGCAGTAGGCGGCTGCATCGCTGCCATCGGCGTTAAATAATCCGCTCGTTAATTTATCCGCTCAATGTGTCCTAAACAATTTAATCCTACTTCTGGTACGGCCGCAACGGTAAAAAATCCAATCGAAAACGAAACGCCAACTGTGTCACCGGCCTAACAGAGCTGATTCATGTCACTCACATAATCAAAATAGTTAAAAAGTTATCGGGAGGCTTCCTAATCTTAAATAAAAAGGAGAGAACTAAAAATAACGAATAAAACATTTACTCGAATTAAAAATTGCAAGTAAACCTATAAAATTGAACGTTTCAAGCATTCGCTCATTGTCAAGGGAACACTCGAGATACAACCACGAGGAGGAAATGATAACTCGGGTAAATAGTATAATTTAATGTACGAGGTTGACAAAACAAATAATGACAAATGATGAATACAAATTACCTAAACTTACACTAATTGGAAGTACAAACAATAAGGTTGGCTGCCAGGCTCAGGTTAGTCTACACGCAGAGTTCAGAGTCACGCAACAGGTGACTCAACTTCTGCTGAAGCGGCGTGCGTGCAGATTCCCGAAGAGGTGGGTATGAGTATCGCTCCAGTACAGCTCAGTTTAGGGTAGTGCGTGGCCCACGCAGTAAATCGAGTGTAGCTCCGAAGGGCACGGGGTCAGGGTACCCAAGCGGGCCCACCAGCGTACCTACAAAAGAGTCGTCCCTTCAGCCTGGGCACGAGTGCTAGTGCTGCGGTCGCCAACTATAAAGCTATGGCGGCGCGAAGCACTAAACGAATTTACAAGAAAAGCTAGTCTTTTAGGTAAATAATAATTTACTCTAACTGTCACAAACAACGAAGTGCAGTTAGAACTCTGACTGCTAAGTCAGAAAAAAAAATGAGACATTTCGCACAATGAACATTTCACACAATGAATAGTTAAGAGCACAATGAATAGTTAAGAGCACAAAGAATACACAGAAAACATTAACACAGAAGACATTAAAGTTACACGTAACGTGCCGGTGGCTCAAGAAAAGAAGTCCTGTTAGATTTGAACCACGAGAGACAATGCGTGTCGAGGCTCGCTGGTTCACGGACGAATGGGCGATGTTGCCAGGCCACAATTACAGGAATATAGTCGTACGGTACAGAAAATAAAAATAAACGATCAAGAAAGGCGGACGGGTGAAGTTCCCTTACACTCATCTTCAGCAAAATACAAATTTACATGAAAAGACATCAAATGATTTCGATTGATGATAAATCGGAAAAAACTAACCTTAAAAACCACCGGTTAATTATTTATAACGAAAATAACTATCCTGATTATTTTAGAACGGCTTACATAAATGGATTGCACATAACGCACACATAGAATTAAGAAAGTGACATTAATCCGAATTGAAAATAATTAGTCCAAGTCAAAGCCTATAAGTGAAAAAAGTTGAATTTCACGCATATAAATCTCTATTTAAGTATAAATAAATCCTCGATACTACTATGCGTAACAAGAAATTACCTTTTGAACATAAATTTTTAAATGGATGCATTCTGTCATTAATGTGAAAGTTTTGAACTGTAATGAGTAGGCGAAGTATGATTTGAAGTTTTTCTAATTGACTTGTAATTATCAATTTATCACGTCGCTCAAATGTATAAATCACACTCGATCTGCCTCTTGATGCTAGATACTTGGTACATTTCGAGACAGCTTTTCTTTAAATTTCATTACCGCTGGAAATTTGATGTATTTTTACCTGATATGAAAACCGATTGTCTTGCTCATCACATCCAATAGGTACATATATAACACAAAAGAGGCTGAAATTAAAGAGCGACTATGTCAATTCTGAACTCAACTGAGGGTTGGATTAATTTGAACTTGACTTGAATTAAATTCAACTTGACTGGAGTTAAATTGAACTTGACTTGGATTCATTTTAAGTAAAAAAGGTGCATATTGACGTATGATTTCGTTTGAGCATGTTTGCCCCTTATTCCTAATTTTGATAACGATAATTTCACTTGGTTAATTTGTCTTGTAAGTGCAATAGTTTAGAAATAAATGTTGGCACAAAACGAGGTTAATCGAGAAAATTGACCGACCATTGAGGGGCTACGAGAGCGTCGCTCCCTGCCCCACACGGGGGCGTGAAAAATATTTTTAGGTGCGTAAAAATGTTTTCGCCACGAGAATTAATTTGGTACCAATTTCAAGATTGTACGTCTTATAATTCAGAAATTACTCTATTTGTCCTGGTAATTCAGAGGTTCTTTCGAAGAGTTTTAGATCGGATCTCAAAATGGGCTAGCCGGTAATTTATGCAGAGGAAATTTATGTATGTTTTTATTTGAAAGTTCAGTGCTAGTGTGGGCTGAGAGCACACTAGCACTCAGTAATTTATATAATAATATTATATAATAACTAGGTAATAAATATAATTAACTAAAAAACATAATCCTCGTAACGCATACGTGTAAAACACTCTCGTTAGGGCGCACTTGTATTGGAATATGAGCAAGCCAACACAGGAACTGGTGATTGGAGGATTTAATGTTGAGAGTAAGTTGGACAGATTTAAATTATTTTGCGTCTAAGATTATGAGGTCGATATTCAGAATGATTTTTTTTCGTTCTCAAGTATCGATTAGTTTACCAAAATAATGAGCTCGAAGTGAATAACATGTTTTATCATAAGACAAATATAAAAAATTACAAACTACGCTGATAATACTGGCACAAAGATAATACTAAATAATACTGGTCGTGTGTACAATATGAGAAGAGAGAATGTTTCGCTCTTTCATTTGCGAGTATTTTAAAGTCGATAGATGCATTTTTTCAAGAGTTATGGTCTGCCAACTGAAGTGTTTTTACTGCGCGCGAGTGCGTAAGGTCTATCGAAGAATTTTTGTAGCTTTCGGCAAACCGTTAGTGTGTTATTTTGTATCAGGGAGAAAGAGAATGTTTCGCTCTTTCATTTGCGTGTATTCTGAAGTCGATAGATGCATTCTTTCAAGAGTTATGGTCTGCCAGCTGAAGTGTAAAGTCGCACGAGTTTTACTCAAGAAATCTCAAGAAGTTCTGGCGCTTGCCGGTCTTTTTCACCCTGTTTTTAGGGAGAAAGAGTGCGTTCAAGTCTCCGTTCGCGCGACTGGTCGAAATTTGCCACGCCGGTACAAAAAGTTAACTAACTATAATAGTGTTGTTATAATGTACTCACGAGTGTAGGAAAGTAAAAATTGCCACACAAAACTAACAAGAACAATTTAAAACTAGAATAAGAAAATGAAACAATAATGTTCTTTAAAGCTATGACATCCGTCGAATCCATGGCCTTTAACAATGTTTTAATAAGAACGAAAAAAGAAAAAAAAAGAAAATATGATAAAATATCTTCACATTGTTTAGAATAATCAATTTTGCGAATTGAAGATGAGAATTTAGGAAAATTTTAATTATGTGTAATAAATCTTTTAATTGTGTGTAACAAATTTTGTGCTTACTCAAAAATTTTTCCGTTGAAATATCTTAGTAAATTCCAGCAGTACAGGTGGGTCGCTTCAACAAGTATGTTACGTGCCTGTATTTTTGGGCTCGCGATAACCGGGGTTGGTTCAAGCAAAGTCTGTTTGTATTAGCAAGGAATTTTTAGGGGTGTAAGCAATCTTCGAGAGACCTAGGGCGAACCCTTCGACACTTGAGACGTTAGAAAATGCATACTGAGTCGCAAACAACGCCACTTTGTTGACGGGCATAGATCGCGACACGTAAGCCTAGAGGGAGGCAGACCAACGGTTTCGAAGGAGCTTGGGCGTGGGAAACAGTGAGGCCAAGAAAGAGAAAAAAAGTGGTAGGTGGGTGCTTTCGAAGTTTGGAAGGAGCTTATTGGTCGAATATGAGAAAGAGGACAACCCTCAAAAATACGCTAGGTGTCGCGATGAACAAAAGGCAGTTCCACAGTCGACGCCGTGACGTAAAGTACGAGAAATAAACGCGGGTGTGTTTGCGGTAACAAACGTGCTTAAAGAAATAATGGGAAAAGTGGCAGCATTGAAAATTGATACTAAAGTTTCATGCTACAATGTAATCCAGAAATTTATACACTTTTCGTTCTTACTTGCAGAGAAATAAATTGAAAACCAAACCAATCATTTAATGGAACATTTAGATGCAACGTCTCTGGGAGGGTAAGAGATGCAGTTTCTTGGAAAAAGATATATTTTTTTAAAATAAATATTATTCAAATTTATTGTCATTCAGTGATGTAAAAGTTGAGATATTTTGAGAGAACGTAATTGGCGCAATAATGATTAACGAGTTATAAATTGATCTTGCAGGTGGGAGGCCTGTGAATAGAAGTTCGCAAGGAAAGGAAATGCGGGGGAGCTCCGAATTTAGCTATTGGCAACAGACATTCTTTACACTGTGCATAAGACAGTGATTTGAACTGAAGCTGTATTAGCTCATGAATGAGTGGGTTGAAGTCATCACCACGTCCTGTGCTGCTGGAATAACTGAGATGGAAATAGGCCAG
Source organism: Morinoia aosen (assembly GCA_030386875.1). Classification (NCBI taxonomy): domain Eukaryota; kingdom Metazoa; phylum Arthropoda; class Malacostraca; order Amphipoda; family Talitridae; genus Morinoia; species Morinoia aosen. The sequence continues at coordinate 52,715,040 of CM059579.1, read as the reverse complement.
AATGGATCATTTCTGATGTGTAGCTCATGTAAACTTAGTGGTGGCCGGCCAGCCGAATCATTCAGTATTATTATGTGATGTAAGTCATTTAGCGTATGCAGTTTTTTTTATAGATTCCATCATCTAGTTTGCATCATTCCTAATACCATTCATTGTGCGTACGCTCATTGATGTTTGTATGACGTATAGCTGGAAATCATAAATGTTAAGCGAAATTTACCTGTGTATCATGCCCCAATATCAGAAGCAACAGCTCGTAACATCACGAAGGCGCTCAGAAAATGCGCTAAGTTAGTGGGTCATCTGTCATCGGTGAGTACCGTTTTGTTTTTAGTATATGTACTGTAATATTGATTATTGTCCATGTGTTTTTTGTGTTGTCTATGTATCCCATGGAGGTGAGCCAATCCCTCAATTCCGAGAGCCTGATCTTCTTACTAAGGTAAATTAGTAAGGAGGCGGGACCTTTTCTCGTGACAACATTAACACATTTTTTCTCTTTGCGTTAATTTATTTGGTTTTGAAAATGCAAATAATTATAAGTAACTAAGAAAACAAATCCCTATGACACAATAGTTGAAAACACTCTCGTTATGGCGCGCGTATATCGGGGTATGAGCAAACGAACAAAGTAACTAACCCAGGTAGCAAGAAATTATTAGGCCAATATTGGGTTGATAATTATTTATTGACCTGATATTGGAATCTTGGATTACAATAATGGGCTAATAACAAGACAATATTGAAGAAAGATATATTTATTTATGATATCAACTTGTTATTGGGACAATGTAGTAAATAGTTTTATTTCTAATATTAAACTAGCAGTGTATATATATATATATGTACGATATTAATAAGTGGAAACTATCTCATAATAATTAAAAATCTCGCAATTTAATAAAATTTGTTAAAATATAAATTATTATTGCCCAAATATTCGGTTGATTTTGTACGCCAATAATACGGAGTAATTTGTTTAAAATGTACCAATAAAGTTGCTGAATAGTTCTTGCAGTCATTAATGAGTGCAGATATATTTGACAGATATCAAGAAATGTGAACACGTTACAATAATATGTATATTCAGAATTACTGTAATCACAGGTTCACAGTTTTTGTTTATTCAGTCGTCCAATGAGTTTCGAAGGTCTAATTTTTTCAAAAATATGCTAAAATCGTTTGTCATGTGTTACTCTAGCAATAAATGTTTATATTTTGAATTGAGATGATATAAAGTCATTTATTTAGATGGTATAAATGACTTAATTTCGTAACGATGGTATTGAGTAGCCCTATTCCTACCATATAATCCATTTTGCATGCATCATTCTTTGAGTAAAGCGCTTTCGTGCAATTTTTCAATCACGCAAATATTTGCTCCTTAGATGAAAGTATATATGCTGCTTAGTACAGGCTGCCCGACCACTGGTACGTACGTGCAACACAAAATTTGGACTACTATGCCAAAGAGGTTTGTAATCATGGATTTTAGATAAATTTTGAATGCAGTTGAATTCATAGTCTTGTAGGTGTGTAGGTATGTACATCGGATAACATAGTTATCAGAATTATATATATTTCTCGTCTATGAACCTTTCTGAATATTGATGCGATATTAGAAATTAATTATTGAGCCAAAGTGTTGTTTAAGGAAACACCTCAATATCAAGTCAATGGTAACACAGTAATTAGCTGATACTGGGTTAAAAATGAATTATTATTGGGACAATATATTCTACCAATATCCACTTGATGTCAGAAAATAAGTATTGGGCCTGTGGTACCCTACCTTAGTTACCCCTCAAAATCAGTTCAAGTCCATTTGCGTTCAGTAATACTAATATGAGTGAATGTAAAATTATCCAGGAAAAAAGTGGAGTTCACCAGTAAAAACCGTCTTAAAAGCATCTATTCTTCAGCAACGACCTTCTCACTACTAAGATATCACAACAGCAGCCGACTTCCTACCTCGCTTGCCGAGCCATAGCCTTCCAAGCGGGTGTGAGTAGCCTTTTCTTATTTAGCTCTTACGTTAACCGACCGTTGAGCGTCGCCAGAAGGTAATAGAGTCTGGTGTACCGAAAGGCCCCAGACCAACTGGGCAAACCCCATTATAGTAGGGGGGGAGCGGGTACAAGTATGGCACCAGCCGCCTTCCGGACAAATTCGACGTCTGAGACTATACACCAACACTCAAGACTAACACCAAGATTCCCCACCAAGGAAGTCGAGGTTCATGGAGAGCTGGTGATAGCCAGTTTTCCCGCGGCATACTACCAACACCCACCCATATAAGACCTAACACTATGCAACATAACATCAACACATGCACCAACGCCATCCCTGGCAACAACACCCAACCACGAACGACCAAGCAAACTACCACAACTATCCCAACACAGCCTGCCAAAAAATCCAACACTACCTACAAAGTCCAACTCCGCAAGATCGACCTCAGCCAACATACAGACCGACAACAAGTCTGTGAAACTACTTTCAAACACTTGGAAGCCCCTGTCATACGACTCACCAGCAACTCAGGTGGATTCTACGCCATAACTGATGACATCACTGCCATTGATAAACTGACCTCCGACAAAGCCTCCACACACTTTCGGAAAATAATTCTGAAGCCCATCATCCCCCACCCCCACCCCCGATCTTCGAGCCAAAAGAACCATCTTCATTAGACAACTGGACAGCAGCATTGGCCAACGCCAACCGCAAGAAATACAGGAAGAAATAGCACAAGTGCAACAATGGGCAAAAATCCTCGAAATAAACAAAATCAAAAACTACACACACGTGATAAAAGTAACCTTCGCCGACACTGCCATGACACAGCGCGCTCTCCAGAATGGGCTCCTCATGTTCAACACAAAGATCACACCATCGCAAATGGAACTTGAAAAATACACTCACCTACGGATCTGCTTCAAATGCTACAAAATCGAGGACCACTCTACACATCAATGCACTGTCAAGACACCAAACTGCTCTGAATGCGCTGCACACGACCACACCTACCAACATTGCAAATCAACGCACAAGAAGTGCCTCAACTGCCAAGGAAACCACCGCACCCTCGCAGCTTCTTGCCCATACAGGAAAGAAGCTATCTGCAAGAAAAACGACGAACTCCAAAAACAAAAAACAGACCAAACGCAAAACTCATACATCGAAATCGCAAAAACGGCCATCCAACAAACTGCAAAAACAGAACATACACTCACACTCGCCAGCGAGATGCATATAAAATTGGCCGCTATCATCATTGAGGCTCACATCGCAAACCTCACACAAAAAGAAGATTTCGGATCAATCTTATCGAAATCCCTCAAAGACAACTACGACGTTAACACCAACTTCCCCGATCGCGATTCCCCAAAAAAATTCAACATGTTCATCCAACCCAACGAACAACACCAAGCCGACACAGCGGAGGCACCTGCCAAACAAGCAAGCACCGACCCCAACGAAGGCGAAATGGACTGTGCGCAGCCACCTTAACGAGTGGACTCAACTTCCCGTAGTAACGGGCCCTACGGCACACAAATTTACCGGGCACCCATCTGGGGCCTGGTAACGCTGAAATTTAAGATAATTAAGCATAAGCGGAGCGTCATTAGCGGGATTTTCACCTGAAGATCTTCGAAAACAATGTTCAGGCGAACACTCTTCACTGTAGCCGGCTGTCTAGGATCCAAAAGTCCTTTGTAGCGAGGGCAGAATGCCGAGTCACGCGCAGCACACGAGAAGAAGGTGCGCTCGCGATCACGGCCGAATTCAATCTGACGTGGCAGCCTTCAAGCGCCGCGCTCTTTGGCTTGCTCGAATCCGTCGCGCTGGCTTAGGACTCGAACAAGAAGATCAGACGAACGTTTCAGTATTTAAGTTTATATTTTTCGCCGTAGACGTGAGGACCCCCGCCATTGCTCCGCTTAGTCGTAAAATTATCAGCGTTATTAATTTTTTTAGGCTTATTAGATGGAGCACAGCCTTTGCCCCTTATTGCGGAAGGCCTTTTGTGCCTTATAAAATCCGCAAAGGACCTCAGCGTTCGAGCAATGACTGGAATCTCGACACAATCCCGGCAAGAGAAAAAACGGAGTTTTCTTCAGAAATTTCCGTTACATAGATTTAACATTTAAACATTTTAATATATTAATGTTTCTTTCCAGAGGAAGCATAGAAAGAACACCAATTACATTTATGCGCATATTATTTTTAAGTGCAATAAAGTAGGAAAGGACATTAGAGGTAACCTCGCCTAATTAAGTTTGCAAGCTTGCTATACGTTGCTGGCGAGCTGCCTGCCGCCTAGGCCGTGCAGCTGCCTCAATTTCAGGTTCTTCGGAAATTTCCGAGGAGTCTGATTCCAAAGAATAATGCTGATCTCTCGGGCGTTCAATAGAAAAAGAACTACCCTCACGAGAAAAAGAACTCCCGGGAGGCTCGAAAGAAGGATGTAACTCTTCTCTCGAACTGCCCTCTGCGCTTTCCCACCCCTCCTCTGAAGCAGTATCAGAAACAGCTAACTCATGGGGTTAAAGTAAGGAAATTTTGACGGCAGACTCGGAGTTATCAGCATTGATAATTTTAACAACTCGTACTTTGCCATCGCGTCTAGGAAGCAGCGCGATGATACGGATTAAGGTCCAAAAAAGGTCTAGGTTTTATTGGATGCCTTAATAGGACAACCTGACCTACAGACAAGAATTTATTATTAAGAGGTAAAGATTTAAGAGGATATGGACCTCTTAGGGCGATTCAGCACTGTGAGTACCAAAGCTCCCTAAACTTGGCCACCATGACGTCGCGTCTCTCAAGCGCGGAGAGCAGATGCTCTCGACGTTCATCGTCCTCGGTTTCCAAGTCAGGGACCTCATCAGAAAGGATTAAAGAGTTAGACGTAGGGTAAAGTTGAAAGAATTGGATGGGCATGATAGGCAAAATAGTGTCCCCCGTCTCTGTGTAGGAAAGAGGACGACGATTAAGAATAAGAGAGATGTCAGAAACTGCAGTGAGAAAGGTAGAGTAAGGATAAGTGCTACGGCCAAAAAGCTTGTACAAACTTTCCTTGATGGACTTGAACAAGCGTTCCCAGATCGCACCAAATTGAGGACTATAGATTGGGATAGTTTTAAATTTAATGTTAAAAGTGCGGAAACGTTCTTCATACAAAGAAGAAGTTGAAACTTCTGCCAAAAGGTCAGAAGCAGCTACGAAAGTTTTAGCATTATCGGAATACACGGTGTTAGGGACACCTTTTTCGTTCGCGAAGCGAATGAAGGCAAAACAAAATTCTTCCAACGTCATGGAAGGAAGAAGCTCTATATGAATAACTCTAGTTTGAAAACACGTAAACGGTAAAAGATACACCTTTTGTTTATGGCCAAACGGATCCAACACCCAGAAATGAGCTTAAAAGTCCATTCCTGTTGTAGCGAAAGGTCTCACAAAATTAGTCCGACTATCTGGCAAAGCTGGAGGGTCAGGATAAGAGATAGCCTTAGCGTTCACCCGCTTGCATATTATGCATTTGGATAGAACGCCACGCACAGTACGCTTACAGCGCGGTATAAAATAACCGTCCATTTCAAGTTTTTGTACGGTCGATTCAACACCCTGATGATTTAGAGTTTTATGGGTTTGTAATATCAAAAGATAGGTAAGATGAGAAGAACTAGACGACAGAATAGGATTCCTAGTGTTGTAATCTAATTCCTCTGCTAAGACAATGCGGCTGTTAGATCTAATTAAATTATGAGAGTCAAGAAACAAGTTGAAAGATCTAACAAGCAAAGACGGACGAGGATTCTTGGTTTCCAAGGCCTCTATCTCGCTGGCAAAATGCTCTCTTTGCATAGAGGAAATGAGGTAAAGAAACGCTCGCAGTTTAGACTCCCCCATATCTGCGCGCTTCCAGATTGCTACAGCCCTAAACACCTTCTCTACCACACCTAGTAGTCTGGGGTAGGAGGGAAAGCGCTCAATCTCCATAATCGAAGCTTCACCTGGGTGAGCAACATTAACTGCGATACACGTGTCTGATACGAATTGCTGCGGAATGCATCCTAAGTGACCCTTAGGCCACTTATCTCTACTTTCTCTGATCCAAGAAGGACCTTCTAACCATAACAATTTACACTCTAGAAACTTAGTTACCTTAATACCCCGTGTCAGCATGTCTGCAACGTTAAACATCATGGGTACTTACTCATGGCTGAAGGCAGCCAAAGTCACACATTCTAGCTTTTTACGCATGGCTTCTATTTCTTTTATTCTGTTGCTTACGAATGCATTTTTTTCAGGAGGTTTACCGCTCAAAAGCCAAGCTAGGGTAACTTGAGAATCAGCAAGAATAGTTACATTAGCCACTTTATAAGGAAAATTAACATCACACAGAAGAGATACAAGAACTGGAAGGCAAGAAACACTGCCAAGAGCTCAAGGGAAGGAAGAGTTCGCTGGCGAGAAGGCGAAACTTTAACTTTAGAGAAAAGTAATGCGCTGCGATCCTCTTGGACGCCATAAATACAGGTACCAAAGGCGCTAGCACTAGCATCACAGAATACAACGAGTTGGGTAGTTTTGGTCTCAGCCAAATTCATCCTAGGAAACTCATAATCCCTCAACTCCGAAAACTCCCGACAATAGCTTTGCCATTCCTTACACAAATCTTCCGGAACATCCTGATCCCAACCTAGCCTTAAGGGCGTCAATTTTCTCAAAATGAGCTTACCTCGCACAGAAAAGGGCAACAAAATTCCCAAGGGGTCGTAAATAGACGCTACTTCAGAAATAATTTTTCTTCGTGTTTTACACGAAGAGTCCAACTTTTTTACAGACAGAGAAAGATCAGTAGAAGAGTTATAGTCATACCCTAGCACTCTGGAGTGCACTTCGGCACTACATAGTGCAGGGTCAATTTGGGAAAGAAGTTCAGAATTATTGGACTTCCATTTGCGCAACGGAAATCCACTCTCCTCAAATGCACAATTGGCGCTTCGAAATGTACTAAGCGCTAGTTCAGGACTTTCTGTCGTAAATACAAGATTATCGACGTACAGCTTATTCGCCATAACGTCTCTAACTGTCAAATAAGTAATAGTTTGAGCGTGCAATTTAAGTAGATAGGTAAGAATATGAGGCGATGCAACAAACCCGAACAACAGAGTTGTATAACGGAAATACGAAAATTTGCCATCCTTGAAAATGATGAAGCTAAACTGATTGCGGTCAAAATCACAAGCAATTTTCACCTGCAGGAATGCTCTAAATATGTCAGAAAGGTTAAAGGTTAGGTTAACATCGGCATCTTTGGGATGCTTTATTTCCAATCAAGCCTGATACATATGATCTTAGCATTGGTTTTTCAAATATCTTATAACTAAGCCTATATATAGGACACCATGACGGTTCCCCCGTAATGCCGGTACCCATTTCCGACACCTGGGTTGAGTGGGGTATTGTGCTTGAGCTTTCCCTTATACCCAACGGGGAAAATCTCCGCGCCAGCGCTGGGAACGAACCCGCGACTTCCAGCATACAAGTCCGATCCTTAACCCCTGTGCCACGGAGAGCAACTACTATGTTATTTGCACGTAAATAAACCAACAATCCTAACAAATTGTTCAACAGATTAGGACCTACATAAGAGGCTTCGTTCAGACTGGGCAAACCATTGACTTTCAACGAGCAGTTAAAAACCGGTCGGATTTTGGAAGTTTCAACATGAGTTCTAATAACTGGCCTATGCGGAATCCATTTATGCGCCCGCACATCTATCCTTTTGGCAGAAATAGGTTCTATTATCCCTAATTCAAGCTGCACAAGGAAGACGTCATTATAGGCCTGTTCAATCCCCTTTTGGGAATTGTCATTCGCCACTTTTCGAGCAAGATATCTTGCTAACACGAAATTATTAGGTACTCTAGCCAAAAGTTGGCGATTCCAGGGTAAATTGACAGAATATCTACCTTCTTCATACACAACACTATCCTTGAAATCTTCCAATTCCTTATCATTCTCTTCCTCCTTAGAGGGTATACCAATAAGCTCAAGGTCAAGCAGCTGATCTAGTCCAGTCTGAACTACGCACCGCTCAGAAACGTCTAATAATGATGAACATACTTTTGGAGTTTCAAAAAAGTTGGTAAGAACATTACGGTAACGATTTTCGTTCAACTTACATTTGGCAACTTTCCTTTTAGTTTTCGTTTTAGTTTCGTGGTCAAGAGACAGAGGAGGTTTACATAATTTATTACTGACATTTCCTTCAACGGAAGTTTTAAGATCATTAGTTAGCTTCTTAGTTTTAGAAGCAACAAGAGAAGATAAAGAGGAGTTATAACATTTTAACTCCCCAAAGGGTAAAAACCCGTTAGAAATGCGCATGGCCTTGTAGCCATTTACGTGTTGCAACTCTAACACGCTAAAAGCTTGAAGAGCATCTACACCCAAAATTCCACGTATTGGGATGCTATCATTTATAACTTCCGGATAGGAAGTCGACAAAGGGAGTTTAGTTTTCAAAATATTGAGTTTATCCTTCAAATTTCTCATACCCATCTGGAGGTTTAAATTTCTCATAGCGAAAACATCAAGCTCATGCTTCTCACTGTCAGGAAGCACGAGTTCAATGCTAATTTGCTTACCAATTAAAGGAACAGAAGCACCTACAGTGTTAATGGTTTGCTCCTGTAAGTCTGTATCTGAATAGTCGGAACTTACGGTTTCCAAATCAATAAGCGACGACTGACTGCCGCTATCAATTAGAAAATTAACACGCTTAGTTACCCCACCATACTTGGTGGTAAGAGCAACAAGGGGGCACATCCTTAGACGTGCCTTTAACCGTCATGAGGAGGTCGCAACGAAGGCACTGGATTCAATAAATTTTGGACACAAAGGGCTAACATGATTGTTAGCTTTACACAAGGAGCACAAGAACCGGAGACCCTTGACTTTGGAGGGACACGCATTAGACAAATGCTTACTACTTAGACAGGGTAGAACATAAATTTAATTCACCAGCCCGTTTCACATGCTTTTCGTGCGAATTAAATCGTCTGCACGCGAACGAAGCATGGTTAACCTGGTTACAAAATTTACACACCTTAACATCGGGCGACTTATTAGGTTTAGGTAAATATGACGTTTTGTCCCTCACCTCAGTTCGGGTCACCAGTTCTGTTTCCTTACTACGGAATAGATGAGACGGTTTGGATTTTTTTTTTGTTTCAAGAAGAGAAAGCACTTTGTGAGCATTCTCAAACATCTCCAAAGAAAAGAAACTCGCTTTAAAATAGCGAAGAAGTTCCAACAGGAAAAATTCAGGAAGTTTAGTTTTAATTACAGCAGAAAACAGTAGATTACCCGACTTCTCATTAGAGAAATCCAAACCCAACTTAGAAAGCTCAAGAAGGAGAAATTTAACCTTAGAGATGAAAGAATTTATTTCGGAAGGACTCTGAACACTGGGACAGCTCAGGATCTCATCAAGAGCTAATGAGATTAATTTGTCAGCGTTAAGAAAATCTTGCTTAAGCAATGCCCAAGCAGATAGAAAACTAGTTTCTTCGTTAGGAAGTCAGTCTATAAGACTGAGAGCTCTTCCCTGAAGCTGATTTTTGAGGAAGATAAACTTTTGTTTCTCACTCATGTTAGGATAAGCCTGAAGGGCATTAGAAAAGGACTCTTGAAAGTGCAAGAAGTTGAAAGGGCATCCCTCATTGTCACTGAATTTTTTCAGTGTCAACTGAGGTGCTCTAAAGATTTTCAAAGGAACATCAGAAGTAGAAACCTTAGACACAGAAGGTTCACCGGTAGCACTAGAGTTTAGCCCCGGGGAAGTGGATACGAGTTTTTCAAGTTCTACCATAAGTTCTATGACATGAACCTCATATTCCGACCTCCTAACCAGCTCCTCCTCAGAAACCTCACTAACATCTGAAGGAATAGTAGAGGACAGAATTCGAAAGGACTGTAAGAGCCCACCTAATTGAGGAACAGCTTCAATATGAAAGGCCGGATCACAGTTTGGAGTAAGAGCTTTTTTTTAATAGATGTAAAGCTACACTTTATGCCTCGCAATTTAATGCTTAAGGCTAAGGCAGTACATTTTTCCGTTTCCATAATTAATAATCAAATTTCTATTTCAATGCTTATTAGAAAAAAGTTCAGCTAAACAGAGAGAAGTCTACACTTTAAAGTGGACAAGTTATATTCCTTTTAAAAGCATAGAAAAACACATTAATGACATAGAAAATACACAAAAAGTTGCACTTACCCCACCAGTTAAATTCACAACATTTATATTTTTAAAGTTTACACTCAAATTGAGTTGAAGAATAATTTCACATATTAATGAGAGAACCTAACAAGAGTTAGACGAGGCTCAAAAACGCCAGAACCTGTAAAAATGTAAGGTTCTTAAGCAATACAACACGGAACCTCGCCTAAAATACAACACAGGTTTCACTCGACTTACACCTAAGGAGACTGAAATTCGGCCCCCGCTACACCAGACAGCGGCGCCAATGACGCAAAATTAGACACGATAAATTTCCTCTTAATTTTTGAAAAAAGAAGAAACAATTCAAGAAGAAAGAAAAAATAGATAGATACCAGGATTTATCCTGCCGAGTTCCAGCCAAGCTCTACCATTAACTAAGTGACGCTGAGATCCAGCCGGCTTAATTGCCGTTTAGGCAAACTGCGTTAAAGCAGCACTGCTTAAAACATTTTTAGTTCTTTTTAGATGTGTCTCTTTATGAAAAAAAAGACATCATCCTTCGAATTGAAATTTCAACAATGAGAGTTGAGATTTATGATTATATAATGAAAATTGTTTTCGAATAAAAATTTGTTCGCAGCCACCTTAACAAGTGGACTCAACTTCCCGTAGTAACGGGCCCTTCGGCACACAAATTTACCGGGCACCCATCTGGGGCCTGGTAACGCTGAAATTTAAGATAAATAAGCATAAGCGGAGCGTCATTAGCGGGAGTCTCACCTGAAGATCTTTGAAAACAATGTTCAGGCGAACACTCTTCACTGTAGCCGGCTGTCTAGGACCCAAAAGTCCTTTGTAGCGAGGGCAGAATGCCGAGTCACGCGCAGCACACGAGATGAAGGTGCACTCGCGATCACGGCCGAATTCAATCTGACGTGGCAGCCTTCAGGCGCCGCGCTCTTTGGCTTGCTCGAATCCGTCGCGCTGGCTTAGGACTCAAACAAGAAGATCAGACGAACGTTTCAGTATTTAAGTTTATATTTTTCGCCGTAGACGTGAGGACCCCCGCCATTGCTCCGCTTAGTCGTAAAATTATCAGCGTTATTAATTTTTTTGGGCTTATTAGATGGAGCACAGCCTTTGCCCCTTATTGCGGAAGGCCTTTTGTGCCTTATAAAATCCGCAAAGGACCTCAGCGTTCGAGCAATGACTGGAATCTCGACAGGACACAAGCCACCACTCAACAGAAGAGAACTTAAACCAGGACGAAACCAGCGACGACAACCTGACAGAAAATTGGAGAACGCAGTCCAGCCCAAAGATGAAAACCAAACAACGGAAGAAAAAGAGACAACCCTCCTCGAAAGAACCCCCTGCACACGATGACACAATCCAGGCTACACTCTTCCGTAGCGACACGAACTCACTGCATATTCCAAGCAAACTCATCAACGCACAGATAGTGAATGAACTAACCGCAAAGCCTCCTGGCCTCAAAATCGCCGTCGCACATCCACACTCGGACAAAATCTGGGAAGAAATCATTGACTGCCAATTCAACCTTGAAAACGCACCCATAGCCACAATCCCACACGATCGCTTCGTCATGTTGGACACATGCTCAAAACATAACACCCCTCACAAGAAACCCAAACACTCGACTCCATAATGGATACACACAATATGAACAAAACACTAAGAGTCATCCAACACAACGTCCAACACTGGCAAAATAACAAAATCGCACTATGCAACATCTACCGTCAATACAATCCCACATAATTCTACTAAACTCGCACGGCATGCGAAACGACACCCCCATCAAAATTTGGAATTACAACACATATACCACAAACAAAGCAAATGAAAATCACGCTGGAGTAGCAATAGCAATCCGCAAAGACCTCCCATTCAAGCTTCACGATACCTTTCACACAGATATGTTGGCCATCACAGTAGAAACACCACAAGGCCCAATCACACTTGCCACAACCTACATACCTCCACGCATTGATTACATAAACTACATTGACATGCACACTCTCTTTAACCGAAAACACCCCACTTACATCCTAGCCGACATGAATGCCATACACCCCACCTTTGGATACACATACGCAAACAGGAAGGGGAGACAAGTCCACTCACTAATAGTCAGGAACAAATGTCTCCACATAGGCCCTAATTTCCCCACGATAATCACTCACCGCGCCTGTACTAGCCCAGACATCGTACTAACAAACACGCAAATATTCCACAACATCATACTCGAACCAGGTCCACTAACACCTTCCGACCACATCCCCATCATAGCTACAATATCAGCCAACCATATACAAATTCCCATCCACCCACGACCCTCCTTCCACAATGCAAACTGGGAACTATATCGCAACCTTCTCGCTGAACACACAACACCGCAAGACTTAAGCCCTACACTAGAGGACATAGAAAACCACCTAATCACATGGGAATCCCACATCAACGAAGCCTCCAACCTATCTATTCCAACTATCACACACAGAACCACACCAGGCATCAAACCCACTCATGCCATACTCGTCCTTCAACCGAGACACAAACACATTTACGACCATCTCCAACGACACGGCCACTCACCCCACCTATACAGAGAACTCCTCAGCCTCAGACAACAGATAAAAACTGCATATGAACGTATCTACTCGGCAACATGGAACAACACCATCGCTAACATCAAAAAGATGGACAATCACAAACAATTCTGGTCCGCCATCGAACGTGTGTCAAACAATAAAAAACAAAGCACCCCCTATATTAAAGAAGGCGGCATCTTTTACCACTCACCACAATCCAAGGAACCTTTGTTCCGACAACACTGGTTAATTAAACACATACTCAGGTATTGATGACCCCAACAACGATTTCGACGCTGAACACATACACACCATAGAAACACAAATGAACGACATCGCTCCACAAAACGAACCACACGAGACAGGAGACACTTCCCGCCTTCACAATTTCCATTACCCAGCAATCACAATCGAAGAACTCAAAAACGCACTTCGGACGTTTTCCCAAAAAGCTCCAGGACCAACTAAAATAACCACACACCACCTTAAACACTTACCGCAAAACATGCTCCAGTACCTTCTGTACATATATAACAACGCCCTCTCAGCGGGTTATTTCACAAACAAACTGAAACATGCAATAATGATCTTTTTACCGAAGCCCTCCACCTCCCAACAAGAGGTGCAAAATTACCGCCCCATCTCCCTACTCGACACCCACGCTAAGCTCCTAAACAAAATATTAACCTACAGGCTAACAGACCACCTAACCATGAACAACATCTACAACAGCCGCCAACACGGATTTTGCCATGGAAGAGGTACACACACCGCACTTGCCACGCTACACGAGACTCTCCACATTAAACAAACACAGAGAAACAAAACAGACATCATTCTACGAGATGTAAGCAAGGCCTTCGACAAAGTCTGGCACACAGGACTCAAATTCAAACTGTCGCAGCTACAAATTCACCCCCTATTCACAAAAATCCTGTATAGATTCATCACTAACCGCACCGCAGCCATACGAATCGCAAACTACACTGGCCCACCCTTCTCCATCAAGTCAGGCGTCCCCCAGGGAGCAGTCCTCTCTCCAACACTCTACAACTACTTCACACACGACCTTCCCCCACCAATACCCAATACTGACTACATAGCTTTTGCAGACGACATCACACAAATTACATCCGCTAACCATTTATACAACATGGCAGCTCTTCTAACAACACGAGCCATCGCCCAAATCAACGATTACGAACGAAATTGGAAAATCCAAACCAATGCCAACAAACTCAAAATAATTGCCATCAGCCGCCGCAAACACCCAACAGTGTACATAAACCACACCCCACACCCCTACACAAACTCAGGCAAAGTTCTGGGACTCACAATCAGCACAACCGGATATGCATCCCACACCAGACAACGAGCAGCATTAGCACACCAAAACCTCTCACGCCTTTACCGATTCAAACATCTGAACCTAGAAGTAAAACGCCAACTATACGTCGCTCTAGTAAGATCCACTCTCATCTACCCAACCATTCCCCTACACACACTTCCACCAACATCTATCTCAACACTCCAGCGTGTACAAAACCGAGCCACGAGATACACAACAAATTCAGAATGGCAAAATTTCTCCACCTCTGCACAAATACATCGCCAAGCAAACTTGCAACCAATCAACATTACACTCCACAAACACGCGAAAAGAATCTGGCAAAACATTCACGACATGTACCCACAACTCTACCTACAACTCACATTCCCGCAAGACACTCCACAAATACCACACAAACAATTTCAGAGCTCAAAAATCAAAACACTCGCACCCTAACCGAGACCAAAATACACTCAACACGACACTAACGTCGGACGAACAGACGGACGGACAGACTCGACGGACCACAACTGACTCCTGCGAATATTTTGTGATAGAGGAGACTTAACCAATACGGCAAGCCTTCCCACCCACGTCCAGTACTAAAGATGCTTACTAACTAAAGATCCACCCATTCAAAGCCCTGACGGGTAATTAACTTCTACTACCCTTAAACTACCAACAAAAAAATACCCTCAACACTGGCATCATATGCGCAAAGCACATCTCTTTCGGTTTCCTATCTATATTTTTCCGTTTCTCCTCTTCTCTTCCCGACACACTCTGCGTCAAACTCTCTTTCCGTCTTCTCTATAAGCATCGCCAAGCGCCAAGAAAAAAGTGATAATATCTCCATAGCGTATTACCGATACCAACGTCAGGAGAAGTACGTGTATATATATATACCTAAGGTCGCTGTTTCATTCGCCGCAAGCGGAAATCTACTGCTAAAGCAGCAACAACTCCAGGTCTTACTGGCAAATATTATTCTAAGGAACGCCTCAACAACAAGTTCATAGTGACACAATAATTAGCTAATATTGGGTAAGTGAAATTATCATTATCGGGGCCATATGTTTTACAAATATCAACCTATCAGGAATTGAGTATTAAGCCAATGTTATTGTAGGGAACACTTCATTATCAAGTCATTATTGACACAATAATTAGTTGATATTGGGTTGATGATAATATTTTTATTGGGCTAATATATTTTTCTAATATCAACCGAATTTTCCAAAATAAGGTATTGTCCCAATGTTCATTTTGAATATCCAGTCAATATTAAGACTCTATATTGGCTCAATATTAGGTCAATAAATTTTGCTACCTGAGTAGAGATTGGAGAGACTAATGTTAAAAGTAAAATGGGCATATTTAAATTATTTTGCGTCTAAGATTATGAGGTCGACATTCAGGACATTTTTTTTTCATCGTTCTTATGTTTTCGACTAGTATACCAGAATAATGAGCTCGAAAAGAACAGAAAGTTTTACTATAAGACAAAGTTAAAGTATTTACTAACTACACTGATAATACTGGCACAAAAGAGTTCACCTGAGTTAGAGACAGGAGAATTGTACAATGGTAACCATAACATTTGCAGCATAGCTGGAACAGTACGAAAAGTTAGCTACAGAAAATAGTTTTGTCTGCACTCACGAGTGTTAGAAAGCAAAAATTGCCAATGAATTACGTTGCATTTTCAAATGTTTTAATATGAGCGGAAAATACTTTGAATTATCTTGAAATTTAAACCCTGACTTGATATTCACACATGGGAATCGTAATATTTATGCAGATTAATTGTTGAAACAAATGGTTGGGAGAAAAGCTCGTAAAAAATTATTTTCCTTGTAGTGTTGGCATGATTTTCAAAATGCATTTTATTATAAGTGATCAAGAAAACATTATCCTAGTGATGTATCGTTGAAAAAACTCTCATTAGTGCACTTCCATAATGAAATTTGAGCTTCCGAACGTAGGAACTAGTGAAATGAGGGATTAAAGTTGAAAGTAAAACGGGTAGATCCAAATTAATTTGCGTCTTAGACTGTGAGGTTGACAACTAGTAAGCTAAATAACCGGCTCGGATAGAATGAAATATTTTACAATAACAAAAAAATTATATTTCCTATGCTTTTAACATTGGCAAAAAAGAGTTCACCGGATTCAAAGACATGAGAAGCATCGTTGTATAATGCTAACCTTAACATTTGCAACATTGCTGGGACAAAACGAGGAAGTCGAAACAACCTAAATTAGTGTGGTCAAAATTTACTCAAAAAGTGTAAAGGGCAACACATCGCCACACAAGGTTAATAAGAGCATTTAAGGACAGGAATATGTTCTCTATATTTATACACACACTATAGTGTCGCTACTTTCAGTACGACTAGAGATTTATCAAGTAGAAGTTGTAACTTCTATTCGCCTAGCCGAATACCAGACTGAAAGATATGTAAACTCACTGTTGGATTTTTAGTATTGTACTGACTTATCGAATCACAGATTCTCCTTAAGAGTAGTAGAGCCCGGAGGTTAAACAAAGCCCATCCAGGGCTTGTAAATGCAAGGCGCCTATCGGCTCTTCCGCTGGATGCCTTATCAACTCATGCGACCCGAATGCTATAAGATCTTTCGAGACTCATAAATCTCAGCCTCCGGAAGTCATATTGACACAAAGAGCGTCACACCACAACGATGCCCACTTCACTAGATAACAACTTCCCTCCCTTTAGATGAATATATGACAGAGGGTAGGAGGAACTCAACAACCTATTCGCATTACAGGTTTAGTTATTCTACTTGATCTAGGAGGTTCATTTTGCTCAGGTGAACTGTTAACAGGCTGCAAAGCAGGAGTCTGTGCTGTCCCACTATGGATAGATTCCAAATTACTGTGCAACAACTGATTTGAATGTCTTTTCCAGATTACATTTAATGCTAATATTTGAACATGAAAGATATTAACAGCCACTTTAATAACAATAATTCCCTTCTGCCACTTGGGACCATTTCTTAAATTCAAAGCAAGAACATGATCACCGACATCAAATTGAGTTACATACATAGGCTTAGACCTTGACACAGAATATTTAGGATGAACTCTATCTCTGGAAGTAACCAATTTACGATTGTTCAGCGCAACAGAGAGAGCAATTTTTGTAACACTATGCGGAATACAATGTGATTGAAATAATGCTTTTACTAGACGGGATTTGAACGATTCGAAAGAAGAGAGTTTTTTCAACAGGTCTTTAATGACCCTTACCCCCTCTCAGCTTGACCATTGCTTGCTTGAGAGTAGGGCGGAGGTGTGAGGTGCTCAATGCCGTTGGAAATATGAAAATCTTGAGATGAAAAGTTAGAAGCATTGTCACTTACGAGCATATCACACAACCCGTTTCTGCTGAAAATCATTCTCAAAGCATCGATAGTATCTGACACACTCGTGGATGGTACCACTTCGTATTCAATGTATTTAGATAATGCATCTACAGCAATGAAAATAATTTTATTCTCTTAGAAAAAGTGATCAACATGAATACGTTCAAAAGGACGACAAGGAGTGGACCATTCTACATTTCAAGACTTCGGTTTTGCTCGATTAAATTGACATTGAAGGCAACATTTTACGATGTCTTCAATAGTTTTGTCCATTCATGGAAACCAAATAACAGATCTGGCCAACGACTTCATGCCGCAAATGCCAGGATGTCCATCATGAAATATTTCTGAGGTAGCAGGTTCTTAAATTTAGACAAATTAGGGTTAGGTTTAGGAGGCATACCAAACTCTATGTATTGTTTAAGTTGGCACAGTTCGTTATCCATATCAGTATGAGTTTTTATATTTTCACATGTGACAGGAGTTTTATCGAGAGAGTTCACTGCAAAAATCATTTCGTACGGTTCTAGTTTTTTTACAGTTGCGGGTAAGGGAAGCCTACTGAGACAATCGCTATTTACGTTAGATTTACCTTTCGAATAGCTGAAAATATAGTCAAATTGGGAAAGTCTGAGAGCCCATCTTTGAATTTGAGCGGAACAGTTGAGAGGTACACCCTCGTTGTGTTCAAAAAGTTTACAAAGAGGTTTTTGATCAATATGGATAATGAACTTTGCACCAAGAAGAAATTTCTTGAATTTCTCAATGCCAAAAACATCACTAAGGCTCTCCCTTTCGATGTTAGAATAGTTTTGTTCTGCATTATTTAGATATATTAAAGAAAATTGAACAGGACACCAATCATGAGAAGGACCAACGCGTTGCATGAGTATGGCAGCGACTCCATATCCCGTACTGTCAGTTTCAAGAAGAGTTTCATGGTTGGGATCAAACAATTTTAGAGGTCTATGCGAACGAAAGATGTCTTTGATTATCTGGACACTTTTATCCCGTTCTGGAGTCCCCCGGAACGGTACATTTTTATTAAGCAGCGAATACAGAGGATGCATGACATTAGAAAAGTTGGGTACAAATCGACTTTAGAAGTTACACAACCCAATGAAGGCTTGCAACTGTTTGAGGTTTTTAGGAACTGGAGCATTGAGAATAGCGTCTACTTTTTTAGTGTTAGGGTGAACTTCTTTGTTATCGAAAACGTACCCTAGATAAGACACACGATCAGTTAGGAAGGCTCAATTAGACAGATTTAAGCGAATTCCAGCATTTTTGAGGACAGACAAGACTTTGTCAAGAACTTCCAAATGAGCATCATAGGAAGAGGTCAATATGAGTAGGTTATCCTGGTACACAATGATGTTATCGATGCCAGAAAGAGTCCTATTCATGAATGCTTGAAAAATGCCAGGCTTTCCTGTAATCCATAAGGTAAGCAATTGTACATAAATAGACCTTCTGAGGTGTTAATGGTCGTAACCTTCTTTGATTCTTCGTCCAAAGGAATTTGCAGAAACGCTTTAGATAAGTTAATTTTTGAGAAAAACTTCGCGTCTCCGACTTGAGAAATTACATCATCAATAACAGGTTGTACAGATTGAACTGAATTAAAAAAATTGTTAACGGCGGCTGAAAAATCTCCACAGATTCTCACACTGATGTCAGACTTGAGAACATTAACGGTAGGAGATGCCCATTGGCTATCATACAGCTTAGAAATTTTACCCATACTCTGCAAGCGCTCCAGTTCGGTTTTGACAGAATCTTTTAGTGTTTCAGGAACAGGGCGTGCTTTACAAAATACTGGAATTGCATTAGGCAACACATCAAGATGAACGGTATCGCTAGCGTTAGACTGTGAGTCGGATGATAAATATGAATCCTATTTCAAAGACAAGCTTCTCGGCAAACTATGGCAATCCGTTTTATTTATGGAGTCATATTTATCAGGAATGACAACGTTTACGTTGTGTTTAGAACAAATATCTCGGCCAAGTAAGTTGATTCTATCATCTTCCACAATGAGAAACTTATAATCAAAACTAAAGTTTTTATAACTAATGATTATTGAAAATTGACCAAGTAAATTTACAGAGCCACCTCTACATCCGAGCACTTTGCTACACGTAGGATTTATGACTGCACCAACAGCATGCGCATCTTTTTACGTATAGTCGAGACTGCACTGCCGTTGTCTAGGAGAAACTGAATAGGTTTACCATTTAAATTGCATGTTAACATCGTAGGCTCTTTTGTAACGGGAATTACAGTAGTGTTTACTCTAAAAAATTAGAATCATTCAAGGGATAATCAGAAAATTCATGTACAGAATTACCGTCACCACTGTCGTTCCTAGGCTTTTATAGACCAACTTCGTTCTTCCGCTGTAGAGGCTCCCGTGGACTCTTCATCAACACATCTTCTCTTCCGACGTTGCAATGATAACCGCTCCTCCCCGGCTGCACCGCTTATGAGCGAATGGCACCAGGTTTTTCTCGCGTAGGTTCTGCTTGAGAAGGCCATGCTGCCGTCGTTGATTTGCAGACTTTAGAAATGGGGCCTATTTGTCCACATTTTTGACATTTTAGTTTCAAAGCATGAGAATTCTTTGCAAGGTGCTTCCGCCTAGTTCCGCAGCGAATGCATATGAAGTTCGGCGGTAGTTTTTCTGTTTTGAAAAACGATGAAGATGAATCCTCACGAATAATATTTTGAGCGTCGGAACTTAACTGTTCGATGAGTTTTGCATGTTCAAAGCATTCGTTGAAGGACTTGCTGTCACACTTCTGTAGAACCGAGCTGAGAATTTGAGCTGAATGTAGACCAGCCACGAAAGCATCTCTCAAGAGACAATCGCGACAACAATTTTCGTAGTTGCACGCCGATGCTAAGTCATTTAATGTTTTAGCATAACTTTCTATGGATTCATTAACACTTTGCTTTCTGTTTAGAAATGCAACAGATGCGCCAACAGTGGATTTCTTGATTTCAAATTGCTGTATTAACTTTTCTTCAAGTTCCTCATATGTAGCATCAGTGAGTAACGTAGGTTTAATTCTTCGTTGTAGATCAGTAATTATGTTTACAGGCAATATGCTTTAATTAAAATACTGGCCTTTTTACCGCCATTGTTTCCCGCCTTCTGAAGAGCGTCTGCACACTATACTTTCAAAAGTTGTATGAATTCACTCACTGTTTCCACTTTAACGTCGAACGGAGGACAGCTAACTGTAGAATACGCCATCCTAATTCCAGAGCACTAGTAAAGTTCAAATTCACTTTAGAGATTCGAAGTTCTCGTCGCCAATTGTAGTGTCGCTATTTTCAGCACGACAAGAGGGTAATTTAGCAGAAACTGTAACTTCAATTCGCCTGGCCGAATACCAGGCTGAAGGCAAGGGAAACGCACAGTAGGACTTTTAATATTGTTCTGACTGATCGAATTACAGATTGTCCTTAAGAGTAGCAGAGCCCGGAGGTTAAACAAAGCCCATCCGGTACTTTTAAATGCAAAGCGCCCCTCGGCTCTTCCGCCGGATGCCCTATCAAGTCATGCGACCCGAATGCCATAAGATCTTCAGAGACTCACAAATCTCAGCCTCCGGAAGTCCTATTAACACAAAGAGCGTCACACCACATCGATGCCCACTTCACTATATAACACCCACACATATATATATATATATATATATATATATATATTCATACATGCAAACGAGCGTCACATGCGCGAACATACAATTAATATTCGTACACAAGCAATCATATTGCATATGCATTCTACAAAGATGTCTTCATTGTTGAATGAACGATAGGATAATTTGCAATAAAAGTTCCTGGCCACTTTTCCAATACGTACAGCAGTTCACACTTATTGTGTTGACGCAAGATAAAGAGCCATTTTAGTTTTGAATTCCCTTAATGTTTGAATGGTTTTGATGCTCTGCAGGAGTTTGTTTCACAGTAAGTCGCCTGATACTGACAGAGCTTTCTGCCTAAATGTTAGATGAACGGTATTTGATAAAGACATCATGTCTCCTATTCGGTAAATTTTGTTTTTGAGTGCAAATTTTCGACTGTTAGTTTGAACGCTCACTTGAACTTTCCTTTTCTCTAGAATTTAGGATAATATACGGTCCCCTGAAAATACTCATAGTAAACCAGCTTCAGCATCTGAAAAATTTAATTTGGTCTTAATTTGAAGCCATAATATTTTTTTAGCTAAACAAAAACTCGCATTTTTTAAGCTAGTGAGTAACAAAACTCCCCATTGCTCCCAGTGTGTGGTCCCATCTACTAAAAACACTCATTTTGAACCTGCGCAAATTTCCAGCCTATTACATTTAAAAGATCTAATTCAGTTTCAAATCGAAGTTAAAATAGTTTTCTGTGTTACATTTTAAGAGGGAGGAAGGAGCGCAGGTGCCATTGCCCCCTTCAGTATTCAGTCCCTTCTGAAAACAAACATTTGAACCAGCTCTAATTTCTAAGTTATTACATTCGAAAGTTTCAATTTAATCTCAATTTTATGCGAAATTTTTTTCTCACTGTACAACTAGTTCATAATTTCGCTGTTATGAAGAAGAGGTAGGAGCGAAGCTCCCTTGCAATCCTACTTTAGAGTGTGCAGTCACCTCCCCCAGTATGCAGCCTCTTCTTCTGAAAATACTCAAAATAACCGCTCTAAAATTCTAAAATCTAACATTTTCTATCTAAATAACGTTAATGTTAGTTTCATTTTGAAGCTAAAACCTCTCTCTAACTAGGCAGATAGGTCGTCGCAAATTTCACTCATAACGGGGGATAAAAGCAGTGCTTCCTTCGAAAACAACTCCTCCCGCATCGTAGCCTGCCCAGCCCATTTTAAAAGAAATAGTCGCTAAGATAAATCTCTCATTTCACAACAAGTGAACCGAGAAAATTAAAAAAATAATCATAATTTGAGTCTGAGAACATATACTGTTCTTACACAACTGTTCTTATACATGTCACAAAAGTTTCTCGTCCATTGAGAAACGAACGAGATTGCTCTAATATAGAGTATTTTGAACATTTTCGAAAATTTTCTTTAGAACTTTGCGAAGATTTTATGAAAAAATCAGAGCAGTACAGCGATCGTTCGACGTGGAATGTGTTCACATGGAGACCCCATGGATACACATCGTTTAGAAGGACATTCAAACAATGTATTCAATATAATTTTAAATACAGTTAAAACAATATGGAAAGTTCAGAGTCAACGAAAAAGCACCCTCAAGCACTTCGAACTCTCCCTCTTATTTCCAAGCTCGCTACCGAAATCAAGACGATCGCTCTTGAACATAAACTAAACTAAAATCCTTGAAATGCAAACAAGAAAACGACATCCAGACTTTATGATAATATAATTTATTTCGTAGGAGGTATTGATGAGTAAATAACTACTTTTACAACACAGAGAAAGACTTGATCAAAAGCACAGAGAGTGCATTTTAGATTTTTGTGAAACACGTTGGACAGTGGGAACCTCTGAATTTCCTTCCATGTACTCATACTGCGTAGAAGTATAACGTTTGCAAATAATGACATCATTACATTCGCTTTCTAGCTAATGTTTTCATTGATAAATCATTTGAGTAGAATGATGGGAGGAAGCTTTCTCTACCACACTCTATGTATTGCAGTGTGTAACTGTTTTTGCTGAAACCCAAATTGACATGCCTTGTTGGCATCGAATTCTTTCACTGCATGGAGAATTTTTTTATCCACAGGGGAGTTTGCTCTACCGTGACACTTGATCGTGACAGAGCTTTTTGCCCAATGCCAAATAAGAGGTAGATCAGTCATTTTTCATTTTTCGGACTTATTTTTTGATTTGTTATTGTGGGCTTAAGAAATTTTACTTTAACATTGCTTTGAGACATTGAGGGAGGTATAAAGATGAATTGACTTGCAGACCGTGCTTATGAATGAGGTGTCTTTCTGATGCAGAGGTCCACCTAGTTAAGTTGTTATTGATAAGGGGTTTTAAAATAGCTCTTCTTGCGGAAAAAATTTCATTTCAACAGCAAGCGTCGTCAATATAGTTGGACAAGAATAATGAATTCAGTCTATGCTGGATGTTCAGTATAATTTTTTGCAGATTTTAGGGAGAATCATGAACTAAGTTTTAGTTCCAATGAAACGGAAACTGTTTTCGGAGAGTGTTTTTAAGAAGTAAGAACTTGCGAGTTAATTTCTAATGTGAGTAAGATGATCGTTGTGGTTTATTTGGGCATATACTACAATGTTGTACTATAGTTATCTCCTTCAAATAAAAAGTTTTATTCATGAATTTAAACAAGGATTGAAAACCAATGCTGGTAAAGATAAAAACCTCAGTGTTTTCAAGTTTTAGACGTATCATTTGTGCGGACAACGTATTCGAAGTGTCTCGCTATGATTTGTAGAAATAGAAAAATTATATTAGATACTAGAATACTAGACTTAAGAAACATTCTACCTCTGTATCACCTGTGGTAAATAAATTGTTTAAATTGTTTGTTTAAAATTGTTTAAAAAAAATTTAAAAATATATCCATTGCCCATATAAAGTTACCAGTGTATTATAATCGATTCCTCAGCAACAATTCAAGTTATTAATTGTATCTGCATTTTTTGTGATAACGTAGTGGCGGAGTCTCGAGAGTAATGTCTGTTTAGTCAAACGATTTGCAAAAGTTGAGAAACCTTGAGAGAACACGATCAAGAGCTGAATGAAGGTATTGTAGCCTATTTGGGATTGTCTATGCTTTCGATTTTTCAAAAGCCATTCTGACTGGCACGAGGGAAATAGTTGTGCAAGGCACGAGTGTGCATTTTTTTCTATAATTTTCTCAAATATTTTTCTAAAAACTGGTAGGATAGAAGTAGGGTCATAACTGTGCGAAAGTATGCAAATTCTTAAAAAATGGAGTTTTATACGTAATTTCAGGAGGGCTTGAGGAAATATGTGCTGGTCAAAAAATGATTAATTTTATCTGAGATGATTAGCGCGACTAAACAAATAACATATATCTTGCACTACTTTAGTAAATAAGAAGGAAATGAAGGTACTTGATTTATTTTTGAAGGTGTTGTGTGTTCAAGAGTATGGGAGGTATTTGCAGGCGTAAAGATGAAAGAGTTGTGTTCTTGGATATCATCCATGAAATGCAAGTGGTGCGTCGGATCAGCCGTTACAGCATCAGCATTGTGTTTACCTTGTCAACAGAGAAGTAGGAAAAGAAAGTTGCAATATCCTTTTTACTCTCGATAGTTGATATTCAAAAAAATGCTGAAATCTATTGTTTTCATAGTATTGTTTCTGACTTTTTAAATAAAACTGATCAGGCGCTAGATCTTTAGTATCTGTTTTTCATCCATTGGGTGAATTTGAGCACAGAGGATTTTTTCTTAAATACCTTTATTTTGTTGTCGCGTGAATTCTGTATTTACTAAACTTTGCTATTGTTATTCTGCTTCCGTAGAATAATATACAAAATTATTGACTTTTCAAAACTGCTAATGATGTCATCAGTAATTAGAGACAATGGTTTATTTCCCCTTATTATCTTATGAGTGATGATCGAATAACATTGAAAAAATTTGATATTTGGGTTAGCTAGGTTTAACATAGTTTCATCATTGTTTGTCGCATCAATGTTTAGTTTATAGATAATCATTGAAAGGATTACTTCTGCGAGCACAATACGTATTTTTGGCAAATTTGACTCATTTGCAGAACAGCACTAGTAATTTTCAGGCGACTGATTGGTACATGTTTTGAACAAATTTTTAGCAGCTGCAGAAACACAGGAAGATAATCAGATAAGGCAAAAGTTATTCGTATCTTGAGAAAATAGTGGGGAATAACTTACTAAGTGCTCAATTGCCTGTTGGTAATCCAGTCCGAACTAATGAAGCAATTCTAAACTACCAATCACCTACACTACCTGAAAAGATTTGACAATTTATTTATGCTTTTATCTTTGACTTCATATATGAAATATAATAGTCATCGAAATTGGAAATATTTTGGTGGCTTTATGAGGCATACGAAAGAACTGCTGTCCCGTTCAACCAAATGGGATTCTTAAAAAAACTAATTGAGGTAATAAGTGAGTTTTCCGAACGATGACGAACTGTGATGTGCTAGGGGTGTAATTCACAATTATCGTGGAGTTAAAAACATTCTGACTTATACCAAAAAAACGCTACTATAAAAATGAGTCACGGGGCTTCAAGTTTCGTTTTAGGGAATTAAGAGAGCGAGACCGGTCATGAAAAGAGACTTGAAGTTCTAGGAAAACATAGGAGAGCTGAAATGAAACCACGCTAAGAAAGAGGTTCAAGATCTAATAACTAGAGTTTGTTAAGACTCGATCAATTTGAGTAAATATCGGCTACTTATTAAAGAATAAAAAAGGTTTTATTCTAAAAATACATAACACACAAATAAAGTTAATAAGAAAAATTTTGAAGTTAGAGGGCAAATTCAAACATTAATGAAATGAAAGAGCGTGCACCACCGTGCTACTTGTGAAGCTGTAAGCGAGCACAAATCACAGAATAGAGGGAAGATTATAATTTAACGCATTTAAAAACTATTGTCCCACCAAATAAAATCAAGAGATTCTGAGCTGTGCGGTAAAAACATCTTGAAACTTGATTATGTTTTAACATGACGCCGTATCGTTATCCAATCAGACTAACTTGAAATAATGAATTAGAAGCTTACGGAAAGGTATGTACATAATACATAGTGATTCACGTGAAAAATTACTTAATCTACTTTCAAGTTTATGAATAATAACATGTACATGAAGCTGAGATGTACGGAGAAGAATTAGTTTGCTTTTGATTCAAAAACAACTGAACGCCAAAACTAACACAACTTTCAATCATACTAATTTAACATATTAGCATGTAATTATTTGAGAAATTTCGAACTAAACAGCAGAATTTTTACTAAACTTCGGGTAAACTGAACACAGGTGAGGGCAAGTAAGATCATTCATGATAGTCGAAAGAAAAGAAAGAAAAAACAGTTTATTTCCAAAAACGTTGCCACATGAGATACATGCCAACATATTGGCTTCTAAAAATTTCTTAATATTAGACGTCCTAAGGCAAACGTTCCATACGAGGCGTACTAATAGGCAAGCTATACGAGGCGTACTAATAGACAAACTATACGAGACGTACTAATAGACAAACCATCCGTGGCGTGATAATATTAGATTAACCTTGTCAAGGGATAGCTGAATAAAAAATAGAAAATATCATCTCTTGGATATTTTATATTCCATGAGATGGCTCACAACTTATTAATAATTCAAATTCTACTAAAGAATTCTTCGGAACTCCTAAATTATTAGTTGAATCGAAGTAAGAAAAAGACCAAAAATGCTGTACCGGAGCAGATTGAAACACCATCGTAAACGACTATCAAGTATTGCGAAAAGGTTAGCCACAAAGTAATTTATGAAGAACATCGCTCAACACAGCACGCACATCTAGAAACGAGTACGAGACGTTGAACCTTGTCATAAATATGTATGTAGAGGGGAATTAAAGAGGAGTGCACTAATGTCTAATTTTATTACTATTTTTGATCTGTATTACTATGAAAAAGAGAAAATTATTTAAATGCCAATAGTAGCGCGTTAATAGAACTGACTTTAATGCACAGAAAGGTACCATCTGTTGCGTAGACGCAAAAAACCACAAATGTTTGCTCACTCGGTTAGCGTAATTCAGATGTATAAAATAACTGTTCACTATTCAGCCCATTAGTATTAGGACACTATTTGGTAAATTTAATTAAATATTTGTGCTGATTATTCTGTATAAATTGATATTTTATATATCTCATTTTATTTGCTCATAGAAATTAATCGTGAATTGATAACTCCTTCTCCACTGACCAAATAATCAGAGTAGTAATAACTGGCTGCTTGATGATGCCGCTAAAATTTACCTGATTACTACATAATTAACGCAATGCCCACAGATGTTGTGTTGAATAAAATGACTGATCTCGATAGATCATGCATGTATTTGTATACTAAATTTACTACGAGTTTACGTGTATATGTTAAATTCAACCGGTTGATAAATTGCTCTTTGGAGTTTCAGTACGTAAATTATACTCAGCATTAAAATAGTACTAACTTTGAGAATTTAGAAAAATAGTTGAATAAATTGTAGAAGATTCCCGGTCGTTGAACATTTTCGAGATACTCAATGTAGTAATAAATATTGTAGATTAAGGCTATTTATTAATTTTGGTAATCGTGATCAGGTAATTCTTATATGAAATAGATTTCTGTTAAATTTCAATTTTATGATAAAAAGGAAAACCAACGTCGCTAAGAATATCATGATTTAAATCAAACGTTTTGGATTATAAAAAATTCATCTTCAGTGCTCTGAAATTCAATAAATCGAAGCATTAAAACTTTGTAGCCATAAATCTTCCGAATAAACCGGATGTAAGACAATGAGATGTAAAATATTTTTAATAATAATGAAGGCATATACGGATGCTTTATTTCCAATTTCAAGCCTGATACATATCACCTTATACATTGGATTTTCAAATGCCTTATAACTAACGCCAGGACGCCATTACGCTTTCCCCCGGTTAAGACCGGTACCCATTTCAGACACCTGGGTAGTGTGGGGTATTGTGCTTGGAATTTTTCCCCTATACCCAACAGAGAAAATCGCCACCAGCGCCGGGACTCGAACCAGGGTCTGCCTGTACGGAGGCAAGTTCGCTCGTCTCACGGCTACGTCGAGCACTCTCACGGCCACGACGAGCGCATGATAAAACAAAAAACTTTACAAAATGTCAACAAACAATGGAAAGTTTCATCGTCGTATCACATTCATTTATTGACGGACGATTTCTTTAAATGTATGTCGACTCTAAAATGCGGAGATCGGAATATGGTCTTTCTTCAAACAGTGTTCTCTTACAGATGAGTTGGATGGTTTGGTCAGGTTACGGCCGGTGCGAAAGGTGACAACCCTGTGTTGTGCACACCTCACAAGCATTGGAGCCCAGTGCTACCAATGTAAGTGTTATGACATACTATGCGGTTACGGCAGCGGGAAACCGCTACCGCGACCGCGTGCGGTAAAAACGCATTTGTAAGTAGATGACACACTGGCGCGGAAACCGTGAAGGTTGTCGCGCATTTTTTCGTACAGTGCTGTTTGGAACTCTGAACAGAATGGAGGTTTCGCATTTCATAAATGTTGCAACTGTGTGCGCTGCTGAAAGCGAAGGATTATTGGATATGCCTCGTGTACGGAGATATTCCGTGCACCCGTACAACCGTGGCCGAGACAAGTTTCCTGTTTTTTCTGAAAATATTTGAAAGCACAGAGATAAATGAAATAATAATAGCTATTACATATCAGAAATAATAAAAGAAAATAGATAAAATAATACTAATAAATAATATTTGATGAAAATATCTAGATATCTTCCTGATATTCAATGGGAAACTAGAAATGAATTGCGTTTACTGCAGCGCTGTGAGCGGCTAATGTGTCACTAGCAATTACTTTCTATGTGTTGACTGCTCTATACCGCGCCGCGGTAAATTTCCTTCCGCCGACATGCGCGGTAGAAAAAATACTGCGTGTGTTTTACGCGCCGCGGCTTCTCTAGTATGTCAGGCTTGGTAAGACAACACGTGCTGGCGGATTTGCGGCTACCGCAGCTTTGCGCGGAAACGCGTTTTAACCTCTCGTATGTCAATATACGTGTGACCGCATTTTATTTTCTTCATTTTGTTCCGTTTTATCAATATAACAAGAATGGCGTATGTCGTATAATTTATTTGCTGCCTATTTCACATACCAATAACATTGCGCTCAGTAAAATTACGTTTTTTATATTGTTTTAAATTTTTAATACAGATAGGAAGTTTTAAGCAGTCGTCAGGATGTGGCAGTGATGGCAGATATTTTCATCAGAGCATCAAATAAAATTATCGTCAATTATTTAAGCAAATAATGAGCTCTTTGACGATGATTTGCGCATTTATTGAGCTCATGGACGATGATTTAAGCACATAGTGAGCTTTTCGTCAGTTATTAAAGCATGCCATAAGTTATTTGGCAATGATTCAAGTATAAACTAAGCTTTTCGTCAATAATTTAAGCTTAAAACGGGCTTATGTAATATATGTGAATATATATAATGATCATGCATTAAGCTCTTTGTAAATGACTTCAGCAAATGAGTTTCGAGTGTGATTTCAGGATATGATAAGCTCTTGATTGCCTACTAAAGCTCATTTTCAAAATTAGGGAAAAATGGACCACATAAGGACACCAGTAGAGGCTTGAAAGGCCTTGGAGGCATACAATAGTATCGGTAAGAAACGTGCGAGACTATGTGACTATGGTTCTGTCGTTTCACACATCATCTCAGAACTTGTTCTCTTTCGAATCTATAGTCACGTTGTCCTTACAGCCTTTTATCTTAACTGGATCCGAAAAAAACTGATTCATATTTTAAACTTATTTACTGACGTTCCTTTATTACAACGGAAATGAAACAGTGTGTGTAGAATGATTACGGAATGGTTTTTCTACAAGGTGCATATGTTAGTGGTGTTTGTTCCCAAGCGCTGGTTATGAGAATTTGTTTGCTTGCGATAAATATACATGAAGAACGTCATAAACAGGTAGTATTTCAAGAAATACACTTTTTCCAGTGATAAGATCATTAGGTTATGTGGCATGGATATTTACTTGAGCATTAGCATTATTTCTGCGAAGTGTGTCTAAAAATATATTTCTACGGGCTTGTGACAAAAAACTGGGATCATAAGCGAAAAAATATAAAATTCACTTGATATGAGTTTTACAAAATAATTTTAGAGAAGAATACTAGTTCAAAGGCAAGTAAAACAAAGACCTGATCTTACTGGCGCAGAGCTCTATTTGCTGTAGTGTCTCATCAAAGGCCAAGAACTCATTGTCCGTTCTTTGACTGAAACATCAACCTAATAACTTTGCAGCGATATTGGTGCTGGATATCTTCATCTAAACCCTGCTCCAGACTGCATCTTCTCTTCTAAATGAAAACAAAATTGATTTTTTTTTCAAATTGTTCATCTATGAGAAAATTTGAGCACACACTGTTGAAACTTTTTTTTGTGTGCTGCTTGAACTGGCACATTTTCACATCGGTGCATGAAAGTTGAGAGCTTAAATATCGATCTAAACATCTGCTCGTTTGACTATTTGGTGTGATTTCTTGAACGCGTAATAGCCCGTGCGCATTATGCGTACATTTAGAAAAGTTTGTGCACGTTAGCGAAGCCAGGGTCTTTTATTTTACTCCATTTATAGGAGTATCTTAATGTAACGTGAACTCGTTACTTTTAAATATCCTTTTCATTGTGTTTTTATCCTTAGCTAATGCGTTATTGTCTGGGAATATTAGGGAAATAAAAAGTGAACAAGAAACCTTAATTTCCAGATATACAGTAAAATTCGCTGAACATTAATTTTCTTCATTTCTTTCTCTGTTTCTCTCTCTATATACATCAGTAATCTTTAATTCATGCAGTACGAGGAGAACCATCAGATAAACACGGAAAGATGTTTTAAATTAAAAAGCCT
The DNA here is from genome assembly GCA_030386875.1 of Morinoia aosen. Lineage (NCBI taxonomy): Eukaryota > Metazoa > Arthropoda > Malacostraca > Amphipoda > Talitridae > Morinoia > Morinoia aosen. Next base: position 52,683,797 of record CM059579.1, on the reverse strand, counting down.
ATAATTATCTAAAGTTTTACAAAAGGAAGGATGAAATTGAAAATTATTAACTTCATTGAACGGTAAACAGAGCTACGATATCGGTAAATCAGCATAAATATTGATTTCATTGCTCTATTCGTCTCATAAAATATCTTTGTTAGTTTTGAGTGACGATCCTTTAGCGATTTTTGTGTCCTTTTTTGCCAGTAACACCAGGGTAGGAAATTTCATAAACGAGCAATATCTCTCTGATTGATGTAATGACATGTTGATGTAGGCTCGAGAAGTTAGTCCCAGATTTATTTTTTTTAGAAATTTTTAAATAAATTGGTCATAGTTTCAACAGCATGGTTTACTATTACAGAATCGCAATGCTCAAATGTCATTGTAATTGGAGAATGCCCCTGAGTACATGGAACTGTCCTCCGTTTCCTACATCCTAATGAGTCTAAGTGTAGGGAGACTATCTTACTTTCACTTTCAACATCTAAGTTGATAAACTTAAGCATGAGCCCATGTTGAATTAACAATTGATTAATTTGAACCTTCACTGTCCAAAATTTATTAACTCTATTTCCATTTGATAAAGAACAAAACCAGTTAATACAGGAATGAAATTTAAAAAACAATCAAACTTAATTTAAGTTTTTCAAAAGAGCATTCAAATGTAGTATCATCTGAACATTTGACCAGCAATTCAACATTCTCCAAAATTCAAAAACATAATTTTTCTAACTGATCAAGTTGTGTTCGAAAACGAAAAAATTGAGGAATCCTAAAATGAAATAAGGAAAACTTCTAACATCTGTGACTGAATAAAGAGTACGGAGGAAAAAACTAGAAACAAGATTAAAACAGATACACAAACTGCGAACATAAATGCATGTAATGCAACGCGTAAAGATTCCGACACTGCTTGATCGACTCCCAGCGTATGTCTATGGTGTATCCAACTTGTCAGAGCTCAGCAACATGTGCCTGTCAACGGCTTTATTGCTCCTCTTTGACGTCAGGAGGCTGGCAGTGGCCCAACTCATAGTAGGGTTAGCAGGTGGTATATCCCTACAGCTTGCATGGGTTTCTGAGAATGAGAGTGGATGCTTGGCCTAGCGCCAAAATGGCGGACCGCCAACTCTATTTCTATTTTAAAGAGCGTTTCCGCTTTGAGCACAAAGAATCAATTGTACAGAAGTCGAGTTAACGCCCACAAAGAGTTAGTGTTTACTCTAAATTTCTGTTGAAGAGCTGGGAAGCACGCAGAAAATTGAACTTAATAAGAGAACGTTATTTTCCGCGATCAGCGCCCACGTAATCTGCAGCAGTTGGCGGCATTTCCTACTTTTGCGCCTTCAGATGTTCGACGTAACCAAGAAAACAGAAAACTTCGTTCATTGTTACTTTCGCTAGCTGAAGACGTAACTTTTATTTCATGCACTAGTGAGAATTTTTTGTGTTTATCATATTTTTTATGGAGCTCGTCAGAAAAAGTACCCTATTAAAAATTATAGGCGTGGCATCGGTGATTCTTGGGAGCGCCCTGGAAGTATCAGAAGGGAAGAGGCCTTGGTTCGCTTAATACTCCTTTAATTCACCGCTGTCTCCTTTAATCAACCATGCTACTCCCTTAATTTTTAATAGGGTATGAGTTTGAGAACAAGAACTTGGATTTCAGTTCCCAATATAAAATTCTATGTTACACAAACCAATAATTCAAAAGTACAATTTTTTTAAATGAACACGATGTGACTAAAGCTAGTAGTGGTTGGTACATTTAATGGATTCTAATATTGTACTTTCTTTAACAATAAATTATTTTAATTTACGAGGAAAAGGCTGTCCTTGCCAAATTTTTATAGTGTGTATGATGTGAAACTATAAAAGTTAAGGCTGCGTTTAACCTTCAGATGTGCCTGCACCAGAGCTCACCTTGACAGGTGTTGTTCGCACGAGGATTCAAACATCAGTTTTAATTTAGAACTGAAGGCAAAGGAGTTCAGTAAAAATAAGGAAAATGTAATGCGTACTATTCTTCATTTTTCCTTTCGATTCATTTACAGCGTTGTCCTTGTAACGCACGGCTGCATTTATACCTTCATTCAAGTGTAAGTAATTCACTGGGAGGCATAGATCACCAAACCATGAATTTCAAGAGCAAATTCTAAAATTTTTGTTCATTTGACAGTTATCATGTACAAAGACGGAGCATTATAGTACGGATATTTCCTTTTTCTAAAAGAGCTCTTACCTTGAGAATTAATTATTGATGCATATATTTCAGGTTTAGTGGAAAAATAGGACTGTAATAGATGTCGACCTCACAGTTTACTGTGAAAGAATCAGAATCTATCAAGACTGTTGTTGGCAATCTGTGAGGCGCAAAAATACACCACCAGTTTACACCCGAACATAGGAACTTAATCGTTTGGTTCGCTATTGCACAAGAACGTAGGGGTACACAGTTCACTGAGAATGCGATTCTCAAACAACTTGAACATCAAAAGAACGCCGCCGTAATTGAATGGTACCTTTTCAACTCACTCACTGGTGCTCTGAACTTAATTGTTTCCTAGCTATCATAGGTAGACGAATCAGTTGAGCCCAATTACTTTGAATGTACCTCATTGAGATCAACACTCAAAAAGTTCGCGTCGATGCAAGGGGCAGAGAAGAGAACACTGCACCTCGTCACAGCACTAGTGCTTGCGAGGTCACAGAGAGTGGCTTGGCAGCGCACAACCCACATCACTTCGCACTCAGGCGGAATCGTTCACCCTGCGATTGCAACCCTGATATCATACTGTTTACGCACAACTGATTATCACGAAGGGATTTTAAAGCATGCTGTATTTAGTTCTTGTTGTTAGTTAGTGTCCGTTAAATTTTTTATTTTAGTGGTTTTTCTAACACCGCTGCTAATTCTAACTGGCACTTGTAGGTATTTACATAAGTTCAGGTTTGCACAAGATACTTCATAACTCAAAAACTACCAGTAATTTTTAGTTTTGTTTGTTTCAGTTAATTTTACAAATTAGGTGAAATTTTTACTCACAGTTTTTGATTTGATTTCTACCGAGCGCAGGGCAAGTAGGGAATAAAAAAATATAATTGAAGCGGATAAAGTTATCGAAATTAAACTCTAAAGAAAGTGTTAGCCGAGCTAAAAAGCGCAGGTTCCTCACTTATGCTGGCCGGCTCTGACCAGCCCGCGCAATGTGAGGGTTGACAGCAAGTGATGGACTTTAACATCTGCAAAACTTGCGCGCTTAGAAAACAATTGTCCTTTCTAGATGTAAATGAATACCTTTCATTTCTTCCGGTAGCGCATTTGGCTCGAAAAGATCGTAGAGATTCTATAAAGATTGAAAAACAGCGTGTTTTTGTGGTTGAGTCAATGACACACACACAATGAAAGAGAAGGCGCAAATTGCAGCAAACTTCCTCACCGAGGTCTCAGTGTTTGCCTTCAACATATTGAGTTTTATGCTTGTGCGTGTAGAAATCTGAACTCGCTTCTGGCCAGTCTACGGCGCATTTTTGTCTTCACAGCCCGTGGCTAAAATTTTAAGTGTGATGTCTAAGAAAATATCTATCGCCAGCAGCGCCGATACCGAGCAGGTGTTCAACACAACTCGGTAAGACCGAGGGTTATCTGTGCATTAGAGCATCCGTGCTGGCAAAAACGACCCCGAATTTTTACAGTTCCAGTAATAATTCATAAAAGATCTTAAATAAACAATTTGGAAGCAAACCCTATCTTCCCTAAGTTACTTTACTTCGTTTAAGGAGAACTTTCAAATGAATTTCGATGATCGATGCAAAACAACTGAACTTGAAAACAAAAATTTGCAGTCATTGTGTGGTGTTCAGATACCCAATTTACAGTTTAGGATTAGGGATAGAAAAAAACAAGCTTGTAACAAAGTGTGTGGAAGAGAATACTGAGGTCGTAGAGAAGCTCATGAAGGCTGACACTTCGCTGAATGAGAAACGGCACCTCAGAGGCGCGAGCAATGAACAACCTATTCCTATCCAAGTTTCTTCTCTTAGAAACAACGACGTATATTGGTCTCAGATGCAAATGTCATGCTTTATTTTTACAGCATACATCTGTTAAAATTACTGTCCTTTCAAGACAGTAAACTGTTCGGTTTTTACCTTCATGAAAAATTTATAAAGCGTAAAATCTATCAAAAATCTATTGCTGTAACTCGTAACTTTTACAACAAATGTTTTTGAAGTTGGAAAAATAATCTGTGTTATAATGTTCCTTGTTATCTTGCTACAACAGTAAAATAATTCATATTTTGAAGCGAATAAGAACATCTTTACAGTATGCGGTGCTAGCCACGACGGTGGATTTAACAACGTATCATTCACAAGGTTACTTTGGATGTATTTATTCAAGGCATTTGATTAACAGAAGAGATGAAATATTCGAGTGCTAAGCTGCGACTAAGTTGACATCACGACGGGAACTGCTGCTGAACAACGCGCGCCAAGGACGGTGCGGTGTTTCAGATGCCGAAGGGTGTGAAAAAGTAAAACAGATTACGAGCGCTTGAATTCACAACCCTATGGCCGTGAAATTTTGAGGGCTTCATCAATTTTCACAGGTCATTAATTTTACGATAGGTAATTGATGTAGCTTACTTTTGTTTCAGACAAGCATGGCTTTAAAAGCTGGGCAGAACATCCAATTTTTTTGTTTCAAAAAATCAACTGCCTACTAAATAATTCTAAATTTTTTAGCGGCAAATTTTTTAAGACGCTATTCATTAATGAGTTAACATTTTTGGATATAAAAAAATTGCCGAACACAACAGGGTAAAATCAGCAGAAAAATAGACTTGGCTGGTGCAGGTATTAATTCATGGATTTACAGTCAGGCAAAGGTATTCAAATTGTAATGAAAATAATGAGCTATTCCGCTACAAATGTACAGCTGAATTTTCAAAGGACCATCACTAGACGTGGCCTATTGTATTTTTAAGACAGGGTGAAAAGTTAAACGCCATTAACCCTTTTACTCTTGAATTAATACAGCAAAACTGAATATTTGAAAAAAGTATGAATTATGTGGTATAAAATAATTCATGTTAGGTGGTAATCAGAAATTCATCAAACAATGAGCGTCCAACATCGAATGATCTATATACTTAATAGCAAAACTCAAAATTTGTGCGAGTCCGTTTGGAAAATTGGCTGAGTCTACATGGTCGAGTGAGGTATTAAATTGAAGCCACTGGTGTCTATATTTGCAGAAAACTATTTATTTAATTTTTTTTTTTTTATTTTAATTTTTTTTCTTCTTTATTTCTTTATTTTTTGATTATTTACTTTTTTTTTTAATTTTTATTTATTTTTTATTTATTTGTTTTTTTTTCATTTTATTTTTTATTTTTTTTTTTTATTTTTTTTATTTCTTTTTATTTTTATTTTTTTTATTTTTCTTATTTTTTTTTATTTTATTTTTTTTATTTTTTTATTTTTAGGCAAGTCGAACAACCCGATACTCGGGTTGAACCGGCTTAAGCTTAGCCGGTTACCGGAGGTAACCGGCTAGTTGTTTTTAATTTGCGTTCTTCGATTGACTTAGTAGCGTATCATATTTATTACATTAACTAAGAGAGAGTAAGCAAAACTTGTCAATGGACCCTACCGTTTCCACGACAAATCTGTTCGTTGCAATCACTAAGAAAAAAAAAGGCGGTGACAAATGCACCGGCGAAAAGCAGTTCTCAAGCAATATTATGAAGGTTAAAAGTGCCGTAGTTTGCAAAACCGTCGTGCTCGGCAGTTCAGACCAGTATTTCTGAGGGTCTCGTAGTGCAGCTATTTAATTAACTCAGACGATATATACCATACGCTCACTATGGCTACTTGAGAGTTCATAGAGGAGATAGGACAGTCGATTAAAGCATGGAAGATGCATTGAGCTTGTCGTTCCAAGTATGTACCAGGATTCATTGCACGATAATTTCTTGAAAACCTATCTCCCGTGATAGTTGGCACGCTCCTGGTATTATAAAACAAGCTATAATTCGGGTTGAGTAGCCTCCTAAGGTAAGAACTCATAATGAAAGAGAAAGCACTTGAGTTACTCTGCCAAGATGCTAGACGACAGCCCAGGAAATTCTTGAGGGGGTTCTAGTCATTGGGTAAATTGAACACCGTCTCACCGGAAAATCTCGTTTCTTGGACTTTGAATTATTCACGAAGCAAATATTAACGCTTTGGTAACTGTGAGCCTCTATCGAGGAATATGGTAAAAATTTAAAGTTTGTGTATGAATGCAGTTGAGTAATTCACGACGCGGACGTTGAGAAGAATGATCTAATATAAGGCGATGAAATAAAAAACCATTCGCCTGAAAGCATCAGCTTTGATGAATATTAACGAATAAAAAAATAATATTAGGAAAAGAGCTATAAGGGTGTACCTCAGCAGCAAGAAACGTTTAATTATTATTATCGAGTATTTCATTTCCTGTAAATTTGTTGAGCAAATTACAAGTAGAATTCTTCTTATGAATTGTAACAAGAATACTCTCATGAACAAGTTTAACGTAGCGGTACGTTTCAACAGCTATCCGCTTGTAATTTTTTCTCGAAGTTCTCGAGCGCAAATGCATGAACTTTGTCGAGTGTAAAAAAATGCACATTTCCTTGTCAATCTTGACGAACTAAGAGAACGAAATGAAAACACGAGTAGCTATACCATAAGGGTCCATTGTACTAGATTTAAGGAACAATCTACTGCGGTATTAAATGTGGTAAATAAATTGTTTAAATTTTTAAAAATTGTTTAAAAACTGTCATTTCTTGTCTCAATAACTAGACTCGTCACTGTGGTCAAAACAAATATTTTACGGTGGCCAAAACAAAACTTTAAAATTAATTATAGCCGCAGATGATCTGCGCAGATGATTGATTTAATGAATCTTCCTTTATATTTATTTATTTCAGTCTAGAACAGCCATATTTGTTTAATGTTAGGCATGAATCAAATATGCGAGCTGGAAAGACAGGTGGTAAGATATTTACTAGGGTGTCCCCTGAAGAAACCGTATTTTCTTCAAAATGACGTATTAAATTTTCTCTAAATGAATTATGCACTGAAGGTGCAACTGCTATCGATAGATTTTCAAAATTTCTTTCATTTCACTACCAAATGATTACGGTAAAAAAGCGCTTACTGAATGATAACATGTTCATTAAGCCGCATATGAAAAATGTACTTACAGCAGTTTAGGTGATACATACGATTGAAAGAAAAGAGAAGTAAATTCATGCTTCCTTATTATTCAAAAGCCCGGTCGCAACACAGTATCCTCTTCGTTGGAACTAAAACTTGGAATTCAATACCTGCGGAGATCCGTGAAAGTAATTCTTACAAAGTATTAAAAAAATCTTGAGTCCCACTTCCTATCAGAATACTAGTCGTGCAAGATCACCAAGTCAAATCTTGTCTCCTACACGACTGGTCCTAATAATTCAATTTGTCATGGGTAATATCGCCGATCTTCAGTCTGCTCTTAAATCGTTTATCGAATGTACTGTTAAATATAGTCCATATGACTTATATTGTAAAATGAAGCATCTAATATCGAGTTAATTATCTAATTGATCAGTCTAATGCGAAACTAGGTAAAGTGAATAAGGTTAAACATTATTGTACACCTTGAATAACGTTGATGGTAGGATGCCCTAGAAGTCGCTGAATTTATTCGGGCCCACAGGAAGCTATACTAAAATTTGACCATTGTACTAGACTTAGGAAACATTCTACCTCTGTATCACCCTAGTAAATAAATTTTTGAATTTTTTTAAAGTTGTTTAAAGATAATAAAAGAAAAAATTCACTTCCAGTGAGTTTATTCCTTATACGTAATAACGCATTATTTTATCAATTTTTCTTACCAGATGCGTATACAATTAAAGGTATCACAATAGCCCTGTGAATGGCTGAATAAAAGATTGAAAGTACAACGTATAAACTGTATTCCCTTGGTTTGTTTACTTTGAGTTTGAAAAGCTTATGAACACCTGTCATGAGCACATAAATAGCGGAGAGGCTCACATCTCATTTGGAAGCGTATAATTCCGTAACGTATGTGACTAGGCTTTTTGGAAGCGAAGTAATCTTAGAGTTTAGTATGTATACTATTACTATTACTATCAAGCCTGATACATATCATCTTTTACATGGTTTTTTCAAATGCCCTATAACTAACTCCAGGACGCAATGACGGTTACCCCCGGTCATGCCAGTACCCATTTCCGACACCTGGGTAGAGTGGGGAATTGTGGCTGAGTTCTCCTTTTTCTCAACGGAAATAAATCACCGTGCGGCACTGCCGGGATTCGAACTGTCAAAACCTTCCCGTGAAGGGCGCGTTCTTAATCACTTGGCCAGCCATTAATATTAGGTCCTGAATCTCTGAAATACTCGAGTAACTCTAGGAACATAAGACCGCCTGTGCAAAATTCATCGATAGACAACAATAACATAGTACACTTTCCCCAATAACTTTATGAAGGCAAGATGAGAGGTGTTCAAATTTAATTTACCGAAAATATCGGACTCTAAAAACTCTAATGGACTTGGTAGAAGTTTCATGCAAGGAAAACAACTTGCGCATACGATGAAGTATTGATAAACTCTATTTGGGAAGAGTAATGAATGATGAAGATGATCAGTAGAGTAATGATTGATAATTATCTTCATTTGTGGTGATTTCACCGGTAAAAACAAGGGAATCGAACATGAGAAACAGAGAATCTCAAAGTCAACTAAATCTGAGGGTGAAGTTCACACTCGGCGTGCATGGATTTTCAATTAGGTGCAAATTAAGTGTTTATCGTGCTCTAGACTAGACACTATTCGTTATCCTTCACTATCTAATGCTCAGTTTTACAGACCATATTGTTCTCAGTGTGAGCACGCCTCTATATCGCTGAGTCCTTGTATGTCTGTGGACGTGATGATATTCCGCAGCAGCGGAATACTCTGCTCAGCGTGGGGTTATCAGCCGTTGTAGTGCTGGGCAGAAAACCAAAACAAAGATAGAAACTAGACTAAACAGCTTAAACTCATGCAGGGATCTTCGCTGTCAATTCACACGGAGCTGCTATTGACACAAGTCACATTGTCTCTCTCAATTATTTTGCGCGTGTGGAACTATTTTTGACCTTTTCTTTACGCTCCAATTCTTAATTCAAGTGACAACTTCCTACTTAATCAAGGGTTTGTGGGAAACCAATGGGCAGGAATATCATGGGTTCAAGTAAAAGCTTTCCTAAAGCTGAAATTTTGTCTTTATAGACAGTATGAGATAGGAATATATTACAATGCATTAACCTTGTCTCAAATTTGAGCTGATTGACATAAACTGAACCTATTATAAGGACGTGTGATGAATAATTCGCTCTAATTACTAACTAGCCTGAATAAAATAAAAAGGACGGTAACGTCCATTGTAATATAATTGAAGATATGTTACTGTTCGATGCAAATTTATATACAGTCACTGTTGAGTTGCCCACATCACTTATGCGTCGGCGATCATTTTCTAGGAATAAAAATGAAAATACAAGCACTTTACCCCACATGATCAGAAAGAATACGTCTGATTCTAAATAAAACAATGAGAGAAGAATCATTTCTAGCGACGACCACAAAGGACAACTGATATCGGTACAGAGGGCAGTAAGACAACAGCGCCGCCCCAGATGTGAGCAGCGCCAACGAATTAAATTGTTTTGACTAGACGTGCGGCGAGGGTTTTAACACTCGAAAATATCGTTGAATTTTCAGTCCAATTGCGGAAATTTTCAATTTTTGGTTGAGGTGGAAGATCTTTAGAACCTCGCAGGTAAGTCATCTCTTTAACTGCCACTATTTTTGCGCGTTTGGGTCGTGAAGTGTAGCATAAATTCAAGGTGATATTAAAAAATCATTCTGAATGCATAATGAAGCATCAAATAGCTCCACAGCTCTCATTAGTTGAGTAACCGGCATAGGAAATATGACGAGAGTTTTCCTTATAGCCCAGGCTTACTGCTAAGTCGTAGACGTACGGAGGTAGACAACGGTTGCAACTTGCAAGGAGGCGGAGAGTCTCTTTGTTGCTGCACACGGACTGCAGTGTGCACATGTCACCAGTCAGCAGTGTACGGACGTGTGAACTTTTCGCGCACATGTGTGCTCGCTTCCATACATGTGCGCTGCGCCGCCGACATGAGCGTAGCTCTTTTCACGCTTACACTGACGCGTACATGTGCGTGCATCGCAACACGTGTATTTTGAACAGTTCCTGCAAGCGTTTCATAGACTTCGTGTCTGCAGAAATATGATTTTGACCGACCTATGGAAGTCGATGAAAGATAATATCAAGTACTGTGTAGTGGAAAAATGCTGCACTTCAATGCTCTTTTTGTTCGCCAACATATGGGCGAGCTGAAATGCAGCAAAAAAAATCTTAAAATTGTCATTCGATGAAGGTCATGAGCTACATCAAGATAGATATTGCAGTATAGAATGTGAGTCATACATTCAACTCATCTACCTGCGATATAACTGTAATTAAATCCTCCACTTCATTCATAACTTAAAAAAAGGCTGACCAGGCTGTGAAATTTTGCGATTTCTCTAAGAGTCAAAATCAGATTCAACTGCCACGAGATGGACGTCACAACTAATTCTGTTAGATAAATAACAAATAAAATCCCGTATTAGAAAAAATTCTAATGAAAATACTGTTCAGTACAAGTTCAGCGTAACAGTACGTTTCAACATCTATCCTCTTGTCATTTTTTTCCAATGGTGTCGAGCGCAAATGAACCCTGAGGCCCGTACCCTGTGGCTTCTGTGCTCTTTTTACTGCAGGTCCTGACTCAATCGACGTGTACTGACAAGCTCTCATTCTCTGCATTTATCCGTGGGGCAAAGAAATCTTTCCAATTTTCACTAGTGCCAGGTGTTATTTTAAGACTCGCTTCAAGTGTTGAGTGCAGTCTGCAGACGTTTGTGTTGACGTGACACAAGGTACGACTCATGGACTGGCCTGGAGCGCCGTTTAGAACCGCCCTTAACTCTGCTGCTTGTCCACTCACCTACACAAGACAGAACAAATGTTTGCAAACGTTGTTGAATATCAAGAAAGTACCACTGTGGTCGCTGAGTTTTTAGTAGCTGTAAAGTACCATTGAAATCCTCCAGTCTTTCAAAAGAGGAGGGGATTGGAATATGGCAGCATGATGACGAAACACGAAGTACTGAAAAAACACACGAATGAAAAACACACCTGAAGAGAGAATAAATTATTCAGTGGAACAGTACAATATTTAACGATGTTCATGACAGGGTTTAAGGTGAATGATAATGCACAATTTCACTCAAATTTTATCTAATACCGTATGAATCCCCAGAAACTGTAACATTTGTTACCGGTGTAACATCGACATGTACGTTGTCGATAATTATATATAATAGCCCTTAATAACCAATGGTTACTCTCTTCCTCTCAATAATTTAGCTAGGGTCAAGTTGAGTTTCTTTGCTTCCGTGTTTATTCTGATTATCTTTTTTCCATCAGTATGTACATGATTTGCATGTGTTACTGATCAGCTTGGCCCAGACTTAATGGAAGATTTGTTGTACTTGCATACATAATATATCTGCAGCAAAATTTCAGTGATGAGTCATAACATATGTGTAGTTGTTATATACAATAATTGCTGAATATATTATATTTTGCTCGCATTACTTATGGCCAGCATGAACCCTGGTAATAATTGATCAATAAATCCCAGGGCCGACATCTCGCTGCGGCGATCATTTGCAGAATTCCGAGCCAAGGCCGCCCTCAGCGTGACTTCAAAAACTTGTGAAGGGAGGGGTGGCGCACTCAGCCTAACTTTTTCGCCGTTGTATCTATAATTTTGGCCGCCCTGTGTAGAAGCAAAACTTTGGCCGCTATACTTGGTCGGCCATAATCACAGATGCCCTGGCTAAAAGTAAGACTGGGTAGCTAGCACACGTAGTCATTAGGACACTGCAGACTTCCCCAAGAAAATATCTATTCTGAACGAAGGTTGGTGCGGCAGATCAAATGCTGCGGGAAAATCTGAACTTAATTTCTTGGTACACAGAAATCAGAGGGGGTCATCTCTCGACGAGTTCAAAACTGGTTATCTTTCATAAGTAATGCATAACGTAATTCTATGAACATGGGCTGAATTTTGAATCAATTGACATTAGAGCGCACTGTGTGCATCGTAAGATTCAAGTTAACATAGCTACGCTACGTGCCAAATTGACTTGAAAGAACTTAAGCTGCCAGAAAAACTTACACTAACAACTGTGAGGCCACGTTAACGTATTTGTTAAAAATCTTACCCTACGTCTTCTTCGAGAAATTACAGCTGCAACACCAGATATCAACGTTACCCTTTATACACGCCTCTGCTATGGAATCAGTCCATGCATTTGGAGCAAGTTGGATGGGCAAGTGATGGCTGAACAACAGGGTGGCGGTAGTGGTGATGGCTGAACAACAAGGTGGCAGTAGCGGTGATGGCTGAACAACAGGGTGGCGGTAATGGTGATGGCTGAACAACAGGGTGGCGGTAGTGGTGATGGCTGAACAACAAGGTGGCAGTAGCGGTGACGGCTGAACAACAGGGTGGCGGTAATGGTGATGGCTGAACAACAGGGTGGCAGGAGCGGTGATGGCTGAACAACAGGGTGGCGGTAGTGGTGATGGCTGAACAACAGGGTGGCAGGAGCGGTGATGGCTGAACAACAGGGTGGCGGTAGTAGTGATGGCTGAACAACAGGGTGGCGGTAGTGGTGATGGCTGAACAACAGGGTGGCGGTAGTGGTGATGACTGAACAACAGGGTGGCAGGAGCGGTGATGGCTGAACAACAGGGTGGCGGTAGTGGTGATGGCTGAACAACAGGGTGGCGGTAGTGGTGACGGCTGAACAACAGGGTGGCGGTAGAGGTGATGGCTGAACAACAGGGTGGCGATAGTAGTGATGGCTGAACAACAGGGTGGCGGTAGTGGTGATGACTGAACAACAGGGTGGCGGTAGTGGTGATGTCTGAACAACAGGGTGGCAGGAGCGGTGATGGCTGAACAACAGGGTGGCGGTAGTGGTGATGGCTGAACAACAGGGTGGCGGTAGTGGTGTCAGCTGAACAACAGGGTGGCGGTAGTGGTGATGACTGAACAACAGGGTGGCGGTAGCGGTGATGGCTGAACAACAGGGTGGCGGTAGTGGTGACGGCTGAACAACATGGTGGCGGTAGTGGTGATGACTGAACAACAGGGTGGCGGTAGCGGTGATGGCTGAACAACAGGGTGGCGGTAGTGGTGACGGCTGAACAACAGGGTGGCGGTAGTGGTGATGACTGAACAACAGGGTGGCGGTAGTGGTGATGATTGAACAACAGGGTGGCGGTAGTGGTGATGACTGAACAACAGGGTGGCGGTAGTGGTGATGACTGAACAACAGGGTGGCGGTAGTGGTGATGACTGAACAACAGGTGGCGGTAGTGGTGATGGCTGAACAACAGGGTGGCAGTAGCGGTGACGGCTGAACAACAGGGTGGCGGTAGTGGTGATGGCTGAACACCAGGGTGGCGGTAGTAGTGATGGCTGAACAACAGGGTGACGGTAGAGGTGATGGCTGAACAACAGGGTGGCGGTAGTAGTGATGGCTGAACAACAGGGTGGCGGTAGTGGTGATGACTGAACAACAGGGTGGCAGTAGCGGTGATGGCTGAACAACAGGGTGGCATAGTGGTGATGGCTGAACAACAGGGTGGCGGTAGTGGTGATGACTGAACAACAGGGTGGCATAGTAGTGATGGCTGAACAACAGGGTGGCGGTAGTGGTGATGACTGAACAACAGGATGGCAGTAGCGGTGATGGCTGAACAACAGGGTGGCATAGTGGTGATGGCTGAACAACAGGGTGGCGGTAGTGGTGATGACTGAACAACAGGGTGGCGGTAGTGGTGATGACTGAACAACAGGGTGGCGGTAGCGGTGATGGCTGAACAACAGGGTGGCGGTAGTGGTGACGGCTGAACAACAGGGTGGCGGTAGTGGTGATGACTGAACAACAGGGTGGCGGTAGTGGTGATGGCTGAACAACAGGGTGGCGGTAGTGGTGATGGCTGAACAACAGGGTGGCAGTAGTGGTGATGGCTGAACAACAGGGTGGCGGTAGTGGTGACGGCTGAACAACAGGGTGGCGGTAGGGGTGATGACTGAACAACAGGGTGGCGGTAGTGGTGATGGCTGAACAACAGGGTGGCAGTAGTGGTGATGGCTGAACAACAGGGTGGCGGTAGTGGTGATGGCTGAACAACAGGGTGGCGGTAGTGGTGATGGCTGAACAACAGGGTGGCAGTAGTGGTGATGGCTGAACAACAGGGTGGCGGTAGTGGTGATGGCTGAACAACAGGGTGGCAGTAGTGGTGATGGCTGAACAACAGGGTGGCGGTAGTGGTGATGGCTGAACAACAGGGTGGCGGTAGTGGTGATGGCTGAACAACAGGGTGGCAGTAGTGGTGATGGCTGAACAACAGGGTGGCGGTAGTGGTGATGACTGAACAACAGGGTGGCGGTAGTGGTGATGGCTGAACAACAGGGTGGCAGTAGTGGTGATGGCTGAACAACAGGGTGGCGGTAGTGGTGATGGCTGAACAACAGGGTGGCAGTAGTGGTGATGGCTGAACAACAGGGTGGCGGTAGTGGTGATGACTGAACAACAGGGTGGCGGTAGTGGTGATGGCTGAACAACAGGGTGGCAGTAGTGGTGATGGCTGAACAACAGGGTGGCGGTAGTGGTGATGGCTGAACAACAGGGTGGCGGTAGTGGTGATGACTGAACAACAGGGTGGCGGTAGTGGTGATGGCTGAACAACAGGGTGGCAGTAGTGGTGATGACTGAACAACAGGGTGGCGGTAGTGGTGATGGCTGAACAACAGGGAGGCGGTAGTGGTGATGGCTGAACAACTGGATGGCGATAGTTTCTTATGCCTACTCTACCGAGAGCAGCTGACTTGTACACATGCCTGTGCAAGTCATCGTACCCTTACTCAGTAGCTTGAGTGATTTTTTGACAGTAGGAGTGTCCCTGTTTTTTCTACAAGAGTCCACGGATATACATTCATTACTCAGGCCCTACACTTAGTCTTAAAAACATCTAATTAATTCGGGGAGAATGTGAAATACCTAATTACGACTTTGCTAATGCTCATGGTACTTTAATTAGCAAAAAAAAAATCAATGGCATATGAAATTAACATTTATTTCTCACCTCAAATTAATTCATGAGCGTGAATTGTGCTCAGTAAAACAAGAAACCCAACTTTATGCCCAACTGAACTTCCCTTTAGAGTTTGTGAGCGTGATGTATGATATTTTCTTAACCCTAGAACGTTAACCTGGGGGATTTTCTTCCTGGTGAATTTGGGAATGATGCAATTCACCCACGAGGGTTACCATTCTAGGGTTAATCAACAAAGTTCTCCCTCAAAAAAGAAAACTCGTATCGAATTGTTTCAATTACCATCAACGGAATTGCTCTGAGAGAGGAGAGTTATTTGCGGGAAGAGTAAAAATGTAAAGGAACGGAATTTTTAATTTTTCCGAAAATTGTCATAAATTGTGTAAATTTGGACATTTTCTAGATTAACAACAAACGGTTAGCGAGCGCATACTTTTCTTACCATATTGACAGATCAATGAACCGAGTTATTGTCAACCAACATCATTCACAAGCTTGCGATTCCAACGATTCTCCTCTTCTGTGTACCTCTCTTATTAACTTTATTCAGCGATATGTTGATCAGTGATTAAGTGAAACAATTCAAAAACTTGTTCTCACTGACTGAAAAAAGTCTATGAACAAAGTGTCACGATGTGCAGGAATACCAATTTTTAATGCAGAAATAAGGGCTTAAAGTTGAGTTCCTTTTTTTGGCGGGTCTCTTTCTGCTCCAAAATGTGCTAATGCTGAGCGAATCCACAATTTCTGCTCAATAATTTAATTAGTTAGAATATACAATGCTTAATGTTGCCTATGTTAAGCAAATCCCCAAATGCTGACCACTAACGACAACGTTTGAACTGATAATTGAAAAATTTTACGATGAAATTTTCGAAGCAATAAATGGAATTACGGTCGTCTTCATTTTAGACAGTATCACTCATGCCCTGGACACCGTTGAGCTGATCATTACCGGTGCCTGAGAAACTGAAGCAAGTCACCTTGGCCCACAACAGCTATTTCATGTTATATTTTCTGAAATTTTGTCGCTAACAAAGTTACCACGGATCTCATTACTGAGAGCCGTTTCACATGAATAGAAACGTTCGATCAGGGTAGCATTTCAAAACATGCGGATTGGAATAGGTATAACTCAGTTCTTAGTAACAGTGTTCAGAGTTCCCTCTATTGAGTAACCGCAGGTGTGCCTAGCTGTGGGGGTTCACAAGTGTTAGGAGAAGTCTCGACGAGCTCACTCGAATACAGACATTTCCGCATCATGAATTCGAGGCCGAGGTTGAAATTGGGTGGTTTAATCGTAAAAAAATGATCATCCATCTATTTTAATGATATACCAGAAAATCTCAGCTTCGGAAAATTGAGGATTGTGAGAACAAGAACTGGGTTTATTTTCGGTTATTTTTATTAGAAAAACAAAGATTGAAGTGCCCTGATAAATTTTCTTTTAAAAAAATAACCTGTTTACTTAACACAAACGGTGCTTCATTTTTAGGTATTAGATACAATTCCACTACATATTCAGTTACGGGAAGGGTTCAGAATCTCTCTCATTATGCAGAGCGTAAGTATCATTTTAGACGATTCCATCACATATAAAAAGGATAGAACAGCGAGATAAATTACCCAAAAAGGGCTAATATTGACTGTATTTGCCGCAAAAACAAGCGCAAAGAAAATAATAAACATGGTGCAGCCATGGATGAGGGAGACACCATTGTTTTCATGTCCTTCAAGACGTTTCTTGGGATTCAACTCATGCAAGATGACCGGCTGAGACGCTTATTCGTAGCCTGCCAATTGCTGTGAATCTTATGGTAACAATGATAGCATAGTTTTATTTCAGTACTGCTCTTTACATGTGACAACAAGGACCATAGGGTTTTGAAAATGGCTTTTCATGTAGTAGCAACATTGATAGCATAGTCTCATCACACCGGTACTCCCACATTGTGGCAACAGTAAAATTGCATAACCTTATCACATCTCCCCACCAGATGACAATGAAAGCTTTCCAACTAAGATTACTCACTGCCTCGTAAACTCACTGCTGCCACACCTAGCTGCACGTCACAGAGCTAGTGAGTCACGCATCTTGCCTACACTTCAAATAGACTTTCAATTAGTTAACTCATGCGTCAATTATACCGCTGTAATATCGTAGATTAGTAAATGGGGACCAATGAAGTGATGCTAAATGTTCGTAAATAAATTGTTGGTTGATTGATTGATTTCCGAGTACTGGCATTAGTTTGTGACTAGAATATCAGCAGCAACGGCAAGTACAGGTCAAACTTTCACAACCAAAAATTGTATTCAAAATTTGTTCAAGTTTAGTTAACTGTCTTTGGCGTTAGTTATAGTTACGTTCCTTCAATTGATAATAATTGTTACTCAAACTAGTAGAGCAATACACTTCGTATTGATAAAATTCGTTACTCAAAATTTTAGTTAGAGACGTACCTCTTCTTGATAATTACGCCTGTTCGAAAACCTTGTAATGTTATTTATCTCAAATTGATAGCTGCTACTCAAAAGACTCATGTATTACGTGCGTTTCCTCCCGAAAGTTATACCTGAGACTTGTAAAGTTACGTAACTCTTATTGATAATAATTAATGCTAATAAAACCAGTAGATATTGAAAAATTTCGATGCAAACAACACTGAAATAAATCAGTTTCGTTTAAATATCTTTTTCGATATCTTCTTTCGACAGTGACTTGAAATCGAATAAAATAAGCGATATTGATGGGACATCGTAAAATTTGCTGCAGTTACGAAACGATACAGATTTAAAAAGAAGAATTTTCAATTCAAGCTGCGCACAACCGTTGTGTCGCTCCATGCGTTACAATCACAAAACAAAAATAAAAATAAAAGAACCAACTTGAAGCATCGATAAAGATCATTCTCCCCTCCGTCAGCATGGATGCCACCGTTCGCTGCTGGAGAATGAGAGCTTTGTTGAATTTTCTACTGGCGCGTTCATGAATCTTTCTTTTTCCTAGAAGTAGCACAGCAACGACTTGTCCTGGTCATTTTGAAAGATATTGCTTAACTTGCTCATACGATCTATATTACACTCTCGTCTGGTGCTATGCACTAAATAACTGCCTATGGTAACAGTGCATTTTTATTCTTTGTCTGGATGGCTCATTAATGATTACAGTTTGTTGTCAGATATAAGCTTGTCTATCAGAGAGCGAAGATCTGATCTGACCGACTTTTAGCTGCCTAAGTCTTAAAATAATTCCTCTTGATAAACTACGAGTACTGCTTTTTATTTCAGCGTTTCGATTTCATTTCTTTTAAGAATGAAGATGACGAACGTTTACAGTCATGAAAAGTCCCGTCTTTCGTGATCGGGTAAAAAATTGAGAAAAGCGTTTAATTTTTTTTTTCGCAGTATCAGTTTTACAGAGATCATTTTTTTCGATAGTGGGTCAGCAGCTGAACCGGTCATCTTCAAGTGTAAGTTCACCCTGAGCATCTATAGGCGGGACACTTGCTGCAAAGCAGTCTTCCAGTGCGCCTGTGACACAGTTTCTTAAATGCAACTGCTCACGAGCTGCCATGGTTGTATGCGAGAAGCCAACTTTTTGGGTGATTCGAAGCAGTAAAACACAAAAATTCTTGTATGTGTTTAGGGAAATTGTGGTCGTTTCCCAAATATTTTTGCAAACTGGGTCTAGTAATACTCTTGACGTTTACTAAAAACAAAATAGAAGAATGCTGTGAGCGATGGTTTGAAAGATTCATTGACCATAAAATATGTGTACACTGTTTAAAGTAAGACTTAAGATACACTCAATGTCTAAGAGTCAAAGATATTAACATCGTGGGCCAAATACGTGACGAGGTTTCTATGACAACCAATAAAGAGATGGAAAAATCCTGCAGTGTACGCACTTGAGTGAATAACTAAGTATACCTCGTTCTTCAGTCAGGTCTAGTTAAAGCAAATATGACAAATATGCAAATTTCAAGCTGAGGTACAGTACAGATTGATATTATAGTCAATGTTTTTCTGCGCCAGATATGCTTTTTTGATGGCAGCTTTATAATTAAAGGCATATCTTGCTCATTATTCATGGTGAAAAATAAAGTTTAGAAACGATGTTTTATTTGATTATTTAGTTTGCTTCCGATGTTCATTTTACCATTATTCATTTTTAATTTCTCTAGTAATTTCAGTGCGAATTGTAGGTTTTCTTTTAAAGACAGAGTAGGTGGGAGCATCACGAACATCAGGAGGTATGAAATTTCAAAATTCGGCCCCGCAAAAAGAAAGCCATTTTGAGACGTGACTTTTCGATAATAGGACCCTATGAGTTTCTTATTATTTTTAGTGAAGTAGTCATAGTAGTAGTCAGTTTGAGCGGAAATTTGATTTCGAAAGTCAGAATATCTTTTTTTTTGAAGTATTTTACACATAAAACTTCACAGAGGAAATCGTGAGTAATCAGGCAGTTTGCATTGCTCATGAATATGCTAACAACCTTTCGTAAACCGGAAATCGAGGTAGGTACTGTAGATTTTTCGCTCTATTTCGTAATACTTTTCGTTCGACAACTCTCACACGCAGGACAGAAACATATCGCTTACTGCAGCAACGAATGATTCAAAATACAATTTTGACAAGTTTTTCAATTTATTTCGGAATAACTGTGGCCGTCATGCCAAGTTAAAAGAAACTCTTTTTGGGTCCAAGTATTGGACTTAATGCGCATGGTATACCTGTCTGTTACATACTTGGATCACTAACTTCACGAAGGTCGGATACTCTGAGTTGTGGACGGCTAAGGAGACAAGAGAAGACTAGCGGCTGCAAGTCCTGTACCACGATGCACAAACGAACCTTGTGGGTCGGCGAGAGCTGTTCTCGCACTTGACCAAATAGTGCACTTGAGAGTACGTATATAGGTTCAAGGGTTACCTAATGAGGAACCAACTCTTAATAGAGCTTTCCATCCTTGAATTATGCTGATTTTTAAACAATCTGTTCGGAGCTTGCTAATCAGATGATTACGAATCTTGAAACTGAAACATTATGACTTAGAGATTGCTTCGGGTTAAGAATGTTTAGCTTCAACACAGTAACTAGAAAACCAATTCATGACAGTTCGTGTTTTAGACTGCTTCTGAATCAATTTATATTTTGTTGTATATTAACCTATCCAAGAGCAACTTCAGACTGTAAGTGGGGGAGAGATGCACGACCGTAAAGTCGGTCATGCTGCTATTTTGGTTTCAAGTTTCGATCATCAAACAACCTAAGACGCCAACAAATTTGACTGCGTGTTCGTCGTTTGTTTGAACATGTAAAATTTTTCAAGGCAATTGTTTTGAACAAGATGAAGTTAAAATAATTTTGCCTTTCCTTATAAAAAATGAATATCATCACTATTATTTTATTGAAGAATTACACGCCTAAAATAGCTTTTGATTTACAATTTAATAAATAATCTGTATCACCTGATGGCTTGAATATTAATGACCTACCTTGAAGGCATAATCATTTGTCAATATCATGATAACATCATTTCATTCTCATTGCTGTATACTTTGATATGAGCAAGTTTAACCTAAGAAAGATGGTGGCAATTGTACTGAATGAAGGTTGTTTTAAATGTTATTAATAAACTTTGAATTTCATTTTACTAGATTCGTGTGAACCAAGTTGTGTACAGTGCAGTCTGATGTCAAAATGGCGTAGCACCTGAGCTATGTGGTATTATGTGGTATATCCCTGAATAAAATAAAACAGATGATGAGATAGGGGATGACCATAGCTGAAATACAAACGAACTATCCTAATTAGGCTTTGGCAGCGAAAGATTCCAACACTTCGCAGCTATGTAGTGGTTGGAAATGGCGGCGATCGTCTCGGCAATGTATTGGCTCAGACGCGCTCTTCAACGGCCAGGTATTGGCCCTGACAGGCGCTGCTACTCGCAATGAGTACTTGAACATCAAAAGGAAATGGTGAACGAAGTCGGCTTTGTTCAATGATCTGAGCTGTGTTCAACTTTGACTTATTTATCGCCAGACTGAGAAAAAATATTCGATCAAACCTTTACGTCGTCACAGAGTTCAAACAATAATATCTTGAACTGTTGTTTGTTTACGCAGGTGTTGGACTGGAACATCTGTGAAATAATGCGCAGTGCTCGAGCAACTTTTGAACTGAGAACAATATGAACGCGCGCACTCATATCATATTTACATGCATGTATATCATATTGGTCTCCGAGTGGGTATGAGTGCGAGATTGAAATGCTTTGATTGGAATTAACTTGAGTATACACGCACCCACTCATGTATATATTCTAAATAGATGGCAAATCATATATTTGTGGAATTTAGGTCCACTAGCTCTTTGATGAAAGAGCAGCTTGGAAAGTTGTAGGAAATGACTCATCAGTGACTCCATCTTCTGAACGAACTAAACGTGTATACACAGATGAGAGATATTCTCTCGGCATAAACTGGGCAATGGGGTGGATCAACTATTGCATCATCTGAAGTTCTGCATGGCGTTGTTTAAATTTCTAAATTTTATTCCTAAGCGATGATAAATTATCTAAAATTTAATTACAAGCATGGTAATTTTGGGCTATTATCATAACTAAATGCTAATATACGTTGATTTACAAAAAAGGGTAAAAGTTTACATAGAAAATTCTTATGTTGCAATTAAGGCTGTTCATTAAATGTAAAAAAGTGTTAGCAGTGAGTGACGGAGTGCTATTGCGTGTTGTGTTTTTGCTCAATGAGGCTTGTGAATTTTTAGCGTTCGACTTTCTTTGGAAAATTAATCATTTGTTGGAGTTTTTAAGATTACATCTGAGTGCTTGAGGTGCTATTTTTTCTGCTGTGTTAGCCAGAGGTAAAATAGAATAAAAAATAGAAGTCCGTCGTAAGGGTCGGAAAGGCTCGACGCACGGCTGAGCGAATCAAGTTCACATGAAGGTAAGTAACCTAAAACTTTGCCAATTATTTTTTGCTTCGTCATGTGCATGCAGTAATTTTTTTACAATACCTACTTGATTAAATATTCAAATGAACTATCATCTGCGATATAGAAAGTCTTACTCAAAATTGTTCCTACATTGACTGAATGTTGCCGCATCTGCTTTACCTAAGTCTGTTTCTATACGCCGCACGCCTTCTTTCGGAACGGAAGACAAAAATAAATTATTTCTAACCCATCCCTAAAATTAATATCCCACCATTTTATTTAGACAGGAGTAAGAAGTGCGTGGAAAAACACTTTTGCTCCATCCATTTTGGATTGAAATTTAGCCACTATAACGGAGCTAGAATATCGTTTAAAAAGTTACTGGCGACGTTGCAGCGTATGCGTGATAAATGAAGTAAAGTGTTGCCCTCAGCCACAGGGTCTGTGACGCACGACTCGAGTTACTGGAGCTGCTGCTCTGTGCAGGGCTTTGTTGTGTGGTCAGGTGCTGGAGTGCACCTTGGAGCACAGCACTGGAGTGCACCTTGGAGCACAGCACTGGAGTGCACCTTGGAGCACAGCACTGGAGTGCACCTTGGAGCACAGCACTGGAGTGCACCTTGGAGCACAGCACTGGAGTGCACCTTGGAGCACAGCACTGGAGTGTACCTTGGAGCACAGTGTTGGAGTACACCTTGGAGCAGAGTGTTGGAGTACACCTTGGAGCACAGCAACTGGAGTGCTCCTTGGAGCACAGCACTGGATTGCACCTTGGAGCACAGCACTGGAGTGCACCTTGGAGCACAGTGTTGGAGTGTACCTTGGAGCACAGCACTGGAGTGCACCTTGGAGCACAGCACTGGAGTGTACCTTGGAGCACAGTGTTGGAGTACACCTTGGAGCACAGCAACTGGAGTGCACCTTGGAGCAGAGTGTTGGAGTACACCTTGGAGCACAGCAACTGGAGTGCTCCTTGGAGCACAGCACTGGAGTGCACCTTGGAGCACAGCACTGGAGTGCACCTTGGAGCACAGCACTGGAGTGCACCTTGGAGCACAGTGTTGGAGTGCACCTTGGAGCACAGCACTGGAGTGCACCTTGGAGCACAGCACTGTAGTGCACCTTGGAGCACAGTGTTGGAGTACACCTTGGAACACAGCAACTGGAGTGCACCTTGGAGCACAGCACTGGAGTGCACCTTGGAGCACAGTGTTGGAGTACACCTTGGAGCACAGCAACTGGAGTGCACCTTGGAGCACAGCACTGGAGTGCACCTTGGAGCACAGTGTTGGAGTACACCTTGGAGCTCAGCAACTGGAGTGCACCTTGGAGCACAGCACTGAAGTGCACCTTGGAGCACAGTGTTAGCGTACACCTTGGAGCACAGCAACTGGAGTGCACCTTGGAGCACAGCACTGGAGTGCACCTTGGAGCACAGCACTGGAGTGTACCTTGGAGCACAGTGTTGGAGTACACCTTGGAGCACAGCACTGGAGTGCACCTTGGAGCACAGCACTGGAGTGCACCTTGGAACACAGCACTGGAGTGCACCTTGGAGCACAGTGTTGGAGTACACCTTGGAGCACAGCACTGTAGTGCACCTTGGAGCACAGCGTTGGAGTACACCTTGGAGCACAGCAACTGGAGTGCACCTTGGAGCACAGCACTGGAGTGCACCTTGGAGCACAGTGTTGGAGTACACCTTGGAGCACAGCAACTGGAGTGCACCTTGGAGCACAGCACTGGAGTGCACCTTGGAGCACAGTGTTGGAGTACACCTTGGAGCACAGCAACTGGAGTGCACCTTGGAGCACAGCACTGGAGTGCACCTTGGAGCACAGTGTTGGAGTACACCTTGGAGCTCAGCAACTGGAGTGCACCTTGGAGCACAGCACTGAAGTGAACCTTGGAGCACAGTGTTAGCGTACACCTTGGAGCACAGCAGCTGGAGTGCACCTTGGAGCACAGCACTGGAGTGCACCTTGGAGCACAGCACTGGAGTGTACCTTGGAGCACAGCGTTGGAGTACACCTTGGAGCACAGCACTGGAGTGCACCTTGGAGCACAGCACTGGAGTGCACCTTGGAGCACAGCACTGTAGTGCACCTTGGAGCACAGTGTTGGAGTACACCTTGGAGCACAGCAACTGGAGTGCACCTTGGAGCACAGCACTGGAGTGCACCTTGGAGCACAGCACTCTATTTGAACACATTCGTTTTAAGTTTTAGTCCAGTACTTGATGATAATATTAATTTTACTACTTTCATTGTGTAGAGTACGTAGTTCCTAATTTCTGTAGTTGCCCTGAAAGCTGATCATGACCTTACATGCGTAGGATGTGTTAGTGCGCTACGAGCTCGGCGTGTTGAAATCATATTCTTTTTCATTCTACATCATTTCTAATTCATTAACAAAAATGAGACTCTCACCGTCTACTGAGAATTGTGTCGATTGCAGATCGGTTCTCGTCAAGCAGAGTGACCGGACCAGAAGTGTTATGAGTCATCTCATAACGTATATAAAAAACTGAAACCATCATATACGAGTATAAGTGCAGCAGTAAGAGGACGCGGTGCTGCTACAGCGTGAGGTCTACCACGCAATAGGATGAGATCTACCTCTACCTAGTACTATAGCGTGAGGTTAGGTTAGGTTACTAATGGGTGTTACTTATTTCCATAGATTTAATTTAGCGATAAATACTTAATTTGTACATCTCAACCTGCACCTGGGTAGGCCATATATGGCGGTAGACCTCACGCTATAGCAGCACCGAGGACGCTCTAACTGACACAAACATTACAGCACTCAACATGGACAATTGAGTAGAGCTTTTTCCAAGATGCACGATAGTAACTCAGGGTCTCCACTGCTGGAGTAATTGTCTCGTTACTTGTGTGGTGAGTTGGTCCGGTGATCGATTGGTCTTTGCCCGATTGATCTACAGAGGCAGCATTGTCAAACAATGCATGCCGCTGTAGCGGTGCAGCTGGCCGCGTTAAAGTCCGTCCCGTCGACGTGGTTGAGCTATGTGCAGTAGCACGGAGGACTTACTGCTCCAGCTGTTCTGTTACAGAGAAGTAAATTGTTTGAAAGCCATACCGCAGATTACCACGCTGACTGCTAAGGTGGGCGAGAACAAGTTAGTTGAGCTTCGAGTATTGCTCAGCTCGGGTTCTGTAGGACGCAAGTTGCCTTCAGTAACATTAAACATGATACTCAAGGAATATGAGAGTGAATGCTTCAACAGAAGAAACTTGAAACAAAGTCTAAAAAGGGATTGTAATTAGTTTGAATTATATCGAGTTGCATAGAGCAGTACGCCTTTTTCATCAGAGGTACGTACGACTGACGCGATTTGTGGTGAAAAATCGAACAAAAAAAATAAATCCTACAATGATGACGCAAGTAAATTTTTCCTTCTCCAAATTTTTTGACGAAGATCGTTGTGAGAGGCATTGGCGCACAGTTTGATAAACGCCCAGCGCATCGGCGAGTAAATCCAGGCGGGAAATGCTCATAAAGAAATTGTGTTAATGTCATGATTCCGTCGCTTATCAGATATGATACGAGAAAAATAAACGCACCAGCAAATAAAAGAAACTCATCATTGCTACGTAATCATATAAAGAAGACGTTTGCGTCCACATCCACGTAGTTGCCTGTACTTCTAACTTCCATCGCACCACTATCACGCCTACGAATTTGACATCTTAAATTGAACAGTCTTCACATCAATCATACGATTTTCTTGTATTGCTTCATTTTATGATAATAATTAATGATTTGTCAATATTAATGTGTAGGCTGTCTAAACAGTCGAAACTTTTAGACATGATTTTTATGAAATCACAATAATTAGTTTCGGCTTAATAACTAAGTATGGTGCCGAGGGTTGGTTGTTTCTTAAGAAAAGGCCGTCCCGCTTTCCGAATCCCTAACTTTCTTTCTCCGCTTTGTTAGCCGCCTATACAAAGGATGCCTAATACCGATTTCTATGTGAATCTTGACCGAATTTTTTTTAGTCGAAGGTAATTAACTAATTAGATATCTTTGAGAAGTTTATCATGAGAATCAATGATAAGAATATAATATATTAACGTGTTCGCGCAAGTTAAAGTAAATTTTATCAATGTTTGATTTCGATTAAAAGAGTTTTGTTACAGTTAATATCGAGATAGGCTAGGCCTTTGATTGAGGGGGCTGAGCGTGTCAGTTCAGATAAAGGGAAGGAGTCTCGCTGCACCGCAAAAGCGATAATGGGTGTCGGACTGCGTTTCTGTCTCACGATTCTATCCGACCATAAAGCGCAGTTCATGGATGTCTTCACTATGTAGAACTAGAGTAATCGCTACTATGTCAAACTCAGCCCAATTGGCATGCTTGTGCTACAACACCATCCTAAATGTGAAGCCTTGGTTAACGCCAGCCGAGTTAGTATAGTTGTTCACGGCCGACCGATCTAGATCTCGGGACTACCTCACAATCTACATCGTAGACCTGCAATCGCTAAGAGAGTGTCGTAAATATATACAGCTTACTTATCCTCCTCATCTTGCTTCCCTCAAGGTTATAATCAGGTCATCGAGAATTTCTCCTCTTTTAATAATCTCCTTCTCCTCAATCGTGCGTAATATGATTTTATTTCCTGCCTGAAGTGCAGGGAAACTTAACGTCGTCTCACAATATTATTTCGAACCGCTTATCTAGAAATATTTTATTCCTACGATACACGTCTCAGTACACGTTATTGAAAATCCTACACATATTCAACGCATGAGAAGAGCCTGGTATTTCTTAAGTGACAATCTTTACTACTGGAACGGTTTAATCTGAAAATTGCATCAAATATCTTGACTAAGAACGTCAGGGTTTATTCACGAAATTTGCATAATTATTGAATGGAGTAGAACATTATCTAACAGATGGAATTTGTGAACAATAGCGCCTCGTTTAAAACATTGTTAAAGAAAAAAAGTTGTTGTCCTCTTTAGAAAAAAAATGTACACGATAAAGGCGAATAAGCATCATTCGATTTACACGAATAAAAAGGTGGAACACGATAATAAAACGATAAATTAAAACATAAATATACAAAAAATAATGCTGCTCCTACGTATGCTGCGTTCGTAACTTCATACGGTACTGAAATTATATATTGAAATTCATTATTTTATCAGAAAAAAGAGTCAGACGTTTTCGTTGAGGGCGCGTGAGCATTCAAGTGTTCTCGCAATGCTGAGAGAATCGCAACCAGGGCACTTCCCGGATTCGCACCTCACCGTTATGCACAAGTGTTAACGATTATTTACCCGTGAGTAATGTTTGACTGGCGCATCAGTTCCAGGAAGGAAATGAGTCCATATACCTGACCAGCTCACTTGGTTTTGCGATGACACGGTCATGGCAGGTGTGCGCGAGGTGCAGACGTGTCACCTCGCTCGCATCAGATGTGCTCCGAGATAAGTTGAGTCAGACTGTGTGCTCACAGTGGAAATTTCCATGTGCAGTGTACTGTATATTCGTATTGAGTTCACGCATTGAGAGCCTATAGAGGTCTGCATTGTTGATGTTCTTTTCAACTCCTTCGTCACCCATCACACTGAATTCATACAGCAGCCGGATGACCTGATGGTAAAATTGCTCACATAGCAATGTGTGCGAAGGATAGAAGATTTTCATAGAAGATGAAAATTTTTGCCATACATCAAGAACTGAAACACGTGTGTAAATTACATTCTTTATAGAACATCAGACATAGAACATGAGAGCTATCATAGAAACGCTTTTTTTTAAGAATTGCTTGAGTTCATCAACTCAATAAAATCACAGTTTAGATTTATATACCGTTTGATAGACCGTAATTAGTAGCGAATTCCCTTTCTCAATCCCTGCACGGCCATTGTTCATTTGAACTATTCCGACATCTGCATCCCGTACCAAAGTATATGCATAACTGAATTTTCTAGGTTTACAACTGTTCAAAGTCATGCATGGATACCTTTTGAAAAGTATATGCTCGATGCATGTAAACACTTGCATTACGTTTTCACCACATCTGATTACCAAGGTGACCATTAAATGCCGTTTGATCTTTACATGAGCGATTGAGTCTTGTGAAGATAGTGGCGTTTACGTGGGAAAATAATTATTAGATTCTCAAGAGAAGATAACGCGGGATGTGAGTAGTCGAGGTACATTGGGGGGTATATATGTTCAGCTAACCCAAGCAAGTTATGTTATATCATACAACAAACAAGACATGTACCTAATTTTGTACAGAAGAGCCTAGTACCTCAAGAACCATTACCATTCGATTACGAACAGAATCGATTAATTTTCGTATTTTATTACGAGGCTCATTGCTAGCATACGCCTGAATAGCTCTCTATAAATCATGATCCACAGGTTCTTCTTTTGAAATGTATGACTTACTATCGTTGTAAATGCCTTTTTTCAGAATTCCCCACAATTTTCCGATTGGGCTAAGCACTTGCCAACTAACTCCAGCGTGCCTAAGAAATCAAGCGTGTTTTTTCGCGGAGTGAGGCGGCGCGTTTTCATGCTGAAATACTGGCTTTTTGTGCATCTACAGAGGCATTTCGTCAAACCACGGGAGCAAAAGCGCTGCTACACCTTTTTCACTTCAAATTAATCTAAGTCAAGTTCAATTTAATCCAAGTCAAGTTCAATTTAATCCGAGTCAAGTTCAAATTAATCTAAGTCAAGTTCAAATTAATCCGAGTCAAGTTCAAATTAATCCAAGTGAAGTTCAAATTAATCCGAGTCAAGTTCAAATTAATCCGAGTCAAGTTCAAATTAATCCGAGTCAAGTTCAAATTAATCCAAGTCAAGTTCAAATTAATCCAACCCTTAGTTGAGGTAAAAATGACGTAATAATTTGTTAATTTGAGTTTTTTGTTAAATATGTATCTATTGGATGTGATGAGCAAAACTGGATTCTAGGATTTATTTACACTCATAGTAATTCATACACGTGAAATTCCACTTCATCACATATATGAAATCAAATACATGCAAGTACAAAATATTATCATTAGACGAAATGTAGATTTAATCTTTAAAAGAAATATACAAGTGCCATTCACTGAGCACTAATGTACGATTCCGTTTGATTACAATGTATACATGTACATTACTACCCAGATACATTCCTGCATTAGCAATAAAAATGTTATCCCTTCTAATTCCGAGTTCGTCAATGTGAAGAAATGTAGGATCCACTTACAATACACAATAATAATGCAAGAAAAAATGTTTCTAACTTAGTACTGCTTTTATTTGTGTGTGTGCTCATACTTCGATGTATAATACTTTCAAGGCTTAATTATTCATAAAATGATTATCATAAAATTTATTGAAGTATGAAAAGTATTCTATATTGAATTGTAAATAAATATTAAATAGATTAAATTTACATATCGTCCAATGATAATATATTTTACTTGCATGCATTTGATTTCATATATGTGATAAAGTGGAATTTCACGCGTATAAATATCTATGAGTGTAAATAAATCCTCGAAACCAGTTTTGCTCACCACATCCAATAGATACATATTTAACAAAAAATTCATATTAACAAATTATTACGTCATTTTTAACTCGACTAAGGGTTGGATTAATTTGAACTTGACTTGGATTAATTTGAACTTGACTCGGATTAATTTGAACTTGACTCGGATTAATTTGAACTTGACTCGGATTAATTTGAACTTGACTCGGATTAATTTGAACTTGACTCGGATTAATTTAAACTTGACTTGGATTAAATTGAACTTGACTCGGATTAAATTGAACTTGACTCGGATTAAATTGAACTTGACTCGGATTAAATTGAACTTGACTTTGATTAATTTGAAGTGAAAAAGGTGTAGATGCTGACAGTAGGACACGGAACTTACTCTTATTCCTTCAGGTAATATTATCGGTCCAATCAGGTCATTGCTACCTATTCCTGCCCACATCCTTATACATGCCTCTTCCTGATCTGTTGGCGACGAAAACGATGATGATGTTCTTGTACATTTCTGACCCAACCTCTTCCTTAGCCGTCAGGCTTGTCCAGAGTTGTTCTCGTCTCGTTTGTGAATATCACCTACTTCATGTCAGTCTTCGAGCATATTTCTGCCCATTCCAACCGTATAGTACCTCGCATCATGGCGGTAAATGAGGTCGTTTTTCTGGCCTAAAGTTCTTTTCCATACCCTTGTATAGCGTGCATTTCGTGAATTTGGAAACAGATGGGACATTGGTTTGCTCAAAGTAGGTTTTGGATGTGAGACCAAACTTTCTGAAGAGTTGCTCAGCATTTCGTAGATCTCTATAGTGACAGACTTCAAAACACCACGAGGCCACTTCAAAACGCCTTTGTAGAGCTTGTCATAAAACATCGACAAGACGCCCGATGCAAATGGCTATAAAATTGAAAGAGGTTCCTCTAGCCAATTAAATTCACGATGACGCTCTTCTCAGCCTGTCAAATCCTTACAATTTCCCACATTGGAACGATTTCTCCAGCTGTTAACAGCGAGCGCTCCCAGGGGGACTATACGAGGCCTGTCGAAAAAGTATCCGACCTTTGGCCAGAAAAAATACTTCAACAACCTGACGGGGTTGGGACCCTAATCCCCTTCAAAGTAGGCTCCTTGTGCTTCCACACACTTAGCCCACCGATCCTTCCACTGCCGGAAACACCTCTGGAAGTCTTCTTTTGGAATGGTGTTCAGCTCTGTCGTCGCGTTCCGCATTATCTCTTCTCTACTCTCAAAACGGGATCCTTTCAGTGGTGTCTTCAATTTTGGAAACAACCAGAAGTCGCAAGGAGCCAGGTCTGGAGAGTAGGGAGGTTGGCGAACCGTCGTAATTCCATGTTTGGCCAAGAAATTGCGGATCAAATGGGATGAATGTGCGGGCGCGTTGTCGTGATGCAAGTGCCAGTTGTTCGCAGTCCACATGTCTGGTCTTTTGCGCCGAACTGCATCACGAAGTCGCCGGAGAACATCCTGATAGTACTCCTTTGTCACTGTTTGTCCTTCCAGTGCGTATTCGTGACACACAATTCCACGGACATCAAAGAAAACAGTCAGCATCGACGGAGTCAAACAGGCAATGCGACGATGGAGCTGAACACCATTCTAAAAAAAGACTACCAGAGGTGTTTCCAGCAGTGGAAGGATCGGTGGGCTAAGTGTGTGCAAGCACAAGGGGCATACTTTGAAGGGGATTAGGGTCCCAACTCCGACAGGTATTCGAAATATTTTTTCTGGCAAAAGGTCGGATACTTTTTAGACAGGCCTCGTATATGTAAAGGCCTGAGCTAAAGGTTAGGTAGGCTTTATTTTTGTTGAAATAGAATAGTTTTTTATTTTGTTACGGACCATCTTTTTTCGGTTCACTGCTGACCTGTTTTTCAGCACCTCCTACTTTCTTCTCCAACTGTGATCTTGTTTCATGAACTTCTTTCTGATCTTACTGTTTCTGTGCCCTTTCTGCATAGATTCCACGTTCCCTTAACTCCATACTAAATGGTGCCTTCTTCTTTCCTCTCTTTGGATCGCCTTTGTTGCGGATAGGGAGGCTTAAACTAACTAATAATCTAATCTAATCTAAGCTGTTAACAGCGTGGCACGGTTAAATTGCAGTTCACGTGTATCTCTTCGTCACGTGATTGTGACAGAGAAGCATATTGTGAAGCATGATATGACTGCTGTCATACTATAGCGGGCTCATCATAGAACTCACAAGAAATTCCGTTAAAAAGCTAGTTTAATTTTCGATACCAAAAATCAATTGTTGAAATATCTACGCAATATTCATGAGTGAGAAGTAAATTTGTATGTACAATCAAGTAAACATTGCGTCAACGATTTAGAATGCAATTTTGTCTCTTGAAATTTGATTTGAATAGCATTGAAATGCCTTCCTCCTGTCAGTGCGCATGAATAACAACTTTTTCATTCTCTAATAAAACTTGGAAATATCAAGAATATCCATATGAGTTACCTCTGATCAAATCAATGTATCTAATAATCAACAGAAAAACACATTAGACAATTTTGATATTTATACATCTCAGTCACCTTGAGCCAAATGTGAATAATTTTTGACGAGAGAACGAATATTTCAATAAAACAGAACCGTTCCATTCAAAATCATATTTTATTTTCAAACGCCACACGATTAATGACGCAATCAGGATTGTTTCCAGTCTAGTATTTTAAACACCTCAGTCGAGCAAATATTTATGGTAAACTTTCGTCCTTGTTCCACGGAGTAGAAAAACAGCGCTCGTACACTCGACCTTCGACCACAAAGGTGAGCACATTTACCCCCATGCCGCAGTAGACGATGGAAAGGTCGGTCGCAGAGTTTTGAATTTATTAGCAAAGCCGAATGTCGCTTGATTAACACTCTTGTTTGTTAGAAGGTGTCTACATGGCACTGACCCAACGTAGGAAAGGCCGCGGCCTGCTATGGAGCCTCAGTACTCTTGGCTTCACCACTTCGAGACATTATAACTCACAGGGGATACTTTGGAACCCCGTATTTTTAATTATCAATGGGGAATAAAATGCTTGAGAAACATTCTCCCGAGACTGATTTTAGGAAAATCAAACGCTGCTAAATGCGCTCTGGGAGAAACATGCACACACTTCCTAATAAATCTGAGCTGAGTTCTAAAGTTATGAGCAGTTCAGTGCAATAAATACGATTTAAAATCGGTTGAGAGCAGTGCAATGCCTCTATACTTCTCACAGCCATGTATCGATCGTGGTTACCAGTTGTTTCAGTGCAGAGAAAGCTACACTAGCGGAAATGCAGTTCATGTATCCTGGAGCCACTTTCGGCAAAAAGTCGTCCCTAGCAGCCCTCTGTATCTGTGTGCCGCTCAGTGGAGTCCATTGACGGAATTACAGCGTTGACGTCCGCGGTGACATTAAAAGAAATCTGCGGTAAAAAATGGTACGGCATTAGCGCCGATACAGAGCTGTAGTGTCGCGCTATTGATGCTGCTCAAGGTATGCAGTAGTGCTGCTTCGATATTTTGATGTTGTGCGGGTATAATGCCATGCATGAAGGAGCGTTGTATATTTACGAAATAATTAATGGCAGTAAAGCTCCATAACTTATTAAAAATTCGTTCTTTTTTGTCTGCTGGAGCGTTTTCCATTGTTGAAAAATGTTGCATTGAAGTTCGCTTGATTTATGGATCACAAATCGTACCATTTAAATATTTATATATTTAAACAAACTAGTACCGAGAATAGTCTTTCTCTTTACGCCAGGCCGGCCGTTGAAGGCTCTACAAGTTAGTAGTTGAGAAACGAACAAGAGGTGTAACGTGGCCAGCTGCTGGAAAAGCGACCTGTTGAGGGCAAAGAAGGTTCGAAAAAGTTGCGCTACTGAGAACCTCACGGTAGTTCAGAGTGAGACCAGAACCGCTTTTGGTATTGAAAACTGCCAAGTTTGAAAAAATAATTACAACTGCACATTGGAAATAAGAATCACGTTCTTCCAGAGGGAGAAAGAAACACAAAACTTTGTCTTTGTCGCCGTGCGGTTACCCACACGACTTTTCTGATGATTACTTCAAACAATATACAGTCTCGTGCTGCGGTGAGAGGCACTTCACCCTCCTGGAAGTATCGGAAAATGGGCTCAGCGTCGTGCTTTTAGCGATAAATAAAAGTAAGAATTATTTATGAAGAGGAGGTGAGGTTAATGAAAGGGGAATTTAATCCCCATAGCAGTTGAAAAGGTCTAATATAATAATGGTAGCCTGGCGTAGAAGTGAGACATCATGAATTCTGTCATTAAAACTTTAGACGTGAAGTAAATACTAAGAAAATTCCTTTACTGTGATTGAAAGCCTAGTAAACGTCGTGTTTCTTCACAGATCTGATAAAAAATATTCTTTCTCATCTTTAATGATATTTTTACCTGCTTTAATTTCTCAATCTTGCGGAATTTTTCCAGTTCTTCGCGAGTAAAAAGAAGAAAAGTAATGGGAAAAACAATTTTCGTTGTGTTTCAACGCGTTATGTGTTTACTTATGAACTCATAGTAAAGCGAGGCTACGAAACACTTTCGATTAAAAATCCTGAATTATCTTGATGTTTTTTACTCTTTTCAATTTTACAACGAATCAAATTCGAGCTCTTGACCGCAACACTCACCGTGTAGTTCCCCCATCGTAGGCTTTTGGAGAGCTGCGCCAGTTCGAAAGTCGTCGTTTTATGATTCTGAGCTTTATGATGATCATCACAAATTTCTTGTTTATGACGCATGCAACTGTAAAGGTAATGCGATTCCCAGGAAATCGTTTACGCGCTTTTCTCTATAATATGCTGAATGCAGTCGTAAAACTGAAACGGTTCTACTCATTGCTGGGAACAAGCGTGAAGCTGAAACGGTTCAATTCAAGGTAGAGTTGCGGTTGTGCAATGTTAGTTCTTCTTCGTGCGGATGATGTTATTCAATTAACCCGCTCGAAAAAAAAATGTTTCAGGTTTAAACTATAGTGTACAGCATTTCTCATTCTCTGTGTCCATGACAGTATCACACTTCACGCCTCCTGATGGGTAAAAGGCCTGTTGACACGAGGAGTGAGCGAGCGCTCCACCGGGAAAGAGAGGCTTAAACCACGCCCATTTTCTCTCGTTTCAGGCTCAATGGAGCAGTAGACAACAGTCTGTCTATGTTTGGTCTTCGTCGAGCGACTCAATGCTTCCCAGTGCAATTTCAGACGCTGAACGTGTAGGGTGTGCGTCTCTGCTCCCTGCCTACACGTTCTCTTGGAAAAGTGGCGTTTAGCTGCCAAAAAAGGACTTTTTCAAGCCAACGCTTCGCCCACATTTTCCTCATTCGTTTTTGTTTCTTCTTTATAGCCGCGACAACTGATAAAGATTGAAAACGCCTTTGCCTGTCGCAGAGCCACCTTCGTACGTTCTCTCTCTACCGCTGCTAGGAGCAGACTGAGGATTTTACTTGGAGCAGTCTGCACCTCTGCCATGGTCCGTGTGGACACCCCGACTCGAACAAGCATTTTACTGAGCTCGTGGTGGAGCGCTCGCTCACTCCTCGTGTCAACAGGCCTT
Source organism: Morinoia aosen (assembly GCA_030386875.1). Taxonomy (NCBI): domain Eukaryota; kingdom Metazoa; phylum Arthropoda; class Malacostraca; order Amphipoda; family Talitridae; genus Morinoia; species Morinoia aosen. The sequence continues at coordinate 52,648,424 of CM059579.1, read as the reverse complement.
AATTACTAAAGAGAGAGAAACATTTATGGCTAAATTTCATGAGAGAAATGCTGGAGCGAGAAATTTGGCTAAAAATAGACCAATCTGGCGATCCAAATGTCGACTGCTTAAGTAGCGCTGCGCCCTGCGGCCGTCAGCGGTATACTTGGATGTAGAGCGGGGCTATTGTGAGCTAAAACACTTTGACCGTAGTTTGTTAAACTGAAGTTCTGTGTTCAACTCAAATTTAAAGTCAATTGTAGTAAGCAATTTTAAAATTAGCAAACATTAACTGGATCGTGCCTTCATTTGGATTCAGTTATGAACTTAAGAAAATTGAGTTTGTGACTTCTGGTCGGTCAGCAGCATTATGAAAATCCCCTCCGTGACTACCGGTGGCTTACGTCGCGGTCAAAGTGTTAATATTGCGACTGCAGCTGTTTGGTGCGAGCGTCTGAGGAGCCTCGAGGTGTGATGCACCACCTCAAATCAAGTTCTATGTCTACCCTCGTCCCTCCTGTTGAATATGATGCGCAATATACCAGAATATTATTAGCTGACGTGATCTTACACAATATTATGACGACCTAACATGTTTTATACAGCCTTGTTTCATTAAACTGAAGCCAAAAACGTCTCGCTGTGAAAATATTCCCCACAGACATTGATAGATAGGGAACAATAAGTAATTGTTTATGAGACGACTATGCACATTAATTTCAAGTCACTTACCTTAACGAACAGACAAGTCCAGAGCAACGATTCGGTGGTAGTCTGCTAGTAAATTAGAAGACAATATCAGCGTGCGCTGCTTTCTCTCGTAAGTTTTGAGGCCTTCCGGCGAATGCAATGCATCTGTGTGCGCCTGTCGTGAGAGCGGACCTGTTCCGTCACCAGCCGTGTTGGGGGTAGCGGTCTGAAGAACTTTTTCTGATGTTTAGGAGTTAGAGATCGTTATCAATTCAGTGATGGAACAGTCCTGCTGCCAGGTTAGACGAGTTAGTTTATTTAGTTCAAGAGTTTGCGATCACATTACCTGCGATCATAAAACGGTACTACCTGTATTTCTCATACTACCTGGCTGCCTCAAAGCTTACGAGAGAAAGCAGTGCACGTTGCTGGAAACTTCCTTGAATGATAATGTTAACAGAGTTAATGCCATAAATTACCGTGTTAAAAGGCTTGTCGCTAATTTTTTGATGTTTGGTTCAGCGTTTCGGATATGTTGAGGAATACTGCTCACACGGAAGGGAACAGATTGGGCATTAGGAATAAATTATGCATCGTGTTCTACTACAGCCTGATGCCTTTCAGTGTTGAGCGTTGAATTTCTTCGAACCCTTAAAAGAGAAAAATAACTTGACCAGGATGCCAGTTCTACATCTCTAAGCCCGAAAATCATGCAGAAAAACTGTAGCTAACCAGCGTTAACACGTTTCCCGTGTATTGGGCCATATGTGTACCAATAGGTAAATTGGCCATTCACGTACCGGTATAAATGAATAGAATTATGTCTGTTTTGCGACCTTTTTAAAAAATAACTTATCATACAAGGAGAAATGTTATGGTGCAATTGTATTTTTAATGTATGCAAAGAAGAATAAAGATTTATTCAAGTAGTTGATATCCCTGTTCCGCTATTTACAACCTAACTAAACCAATTGTTAACAGCCTCGACAACGCGGTGAAAGCGTTAAAAGAGAGAGAACAGCTCCCTCCTCACAGCGAAATAACAGGTAGAGAACGCGTTGAAGAGAGAGAACAGCTCCCTCCTCACAGCGAAATAACAGGTAGAGAACGCGTTGAAGAGAGAGAATAGCTCCCTCCTCACAGCGAAATAACAGGTAGAGAACGCGTTGAAGAGAGAGAATAGCTCCCTACTCACGGCGAAATAACAGGTAGAGAACGCGTTGAAGAGAGAGAATAGCTCCCTCCTCACAGCGAAATAACAGGTAGAGAACGCGTTGAAGAGAGAGAATAGCTCCCTCCTCACAGCGAAATAACAGGTAGAGAACGCGTTGAAGAGAGAGAATAGCTCCCTCCTCACAGCGAAATAACAGGTAGAGAACGCGTTGAAGAGAGAGAATAGCTCCCTACTCACGGCGAAATAACAGGTAGAGAACGCGTTGAAGAGAGAGAATAGCTCCCTCCTCACAGCGAAATAACAGGTAGAGAACGCGTTGAAGAGAGAGAATAGCTCCCTACTCACGGCGAAATAACAGGTAGAGAACGCGTTGAAGAGAGAGAATAGCTCCCTCCTCACGGCGAAATAACAGGTAGAGAACGCGTTGAAGAGAGAGAATAGCTCCCTACTCACGGCGAAATAACAGGTAGAGAACGCGTTGAAGAGAGAGAATAGCTCCCTCCTCACAGCGAAATAACAGGTAGAGAACGCGTTGAAGAGAGAGAATAGCTCCCTCCTCACAGCGAAATAACAGGTAGAGAACGCGTTGAAGAGAGAGAATAGCTCCCTCCTCACAGCGAAATAACAGGTAGAGAACGCGTTGAAGAGAGAGAATAGCTCCCTCCTCACAGCGAAATAACAGGTAGAGAACGCGTTGAAGAGAGAGAATAGCTCCCTCCTCACAGCGAAATAACAGGTAGAGAACGCGTTGAAGAGAGAGAATAGCTCCCTCCTCACAGCGAAATAACAGGTAGAGAACGCGTTGAAGAGAGAGAATAGCTCCCTCCTCACAGCGAAATAACAGGTAGAGAACGCGTTGAAGAGAGAGAATAGCTCCCTACTCACGGCGAAATAACAGGTAGAGAACGCGTTGAAGAGAGAGAATAGCTCCCTACTCACGGCGAAATAACAGGTAGAGAACGCGTTGAAGAGAGAGAATAGCTCCCTACTCACGGCGAAATAACAGGTAGAGAACGCGTTGAAGAGAGAGAACAGCTCCCTCCTCAGGACGCTATAAGAGGTAACACGAGTACGTTTAGGGTACGAATGAGAGGCAGTTACCGCGTCCAGTGCGCAGCTGGCCGCTCCGTACCTCGCTAGGCCGCACACAGTGGCCTGTACAGCCCGCTCTCCTCTGGGGTGTGTGTTGCTCTTTATTGCTTTCTGACTCTGTACAGGTTTTGTTAGGAATTCTGCTGCACTTTACTGATGCATTGTTCTTCATTTATTGTACATAAGCTGTTCATTTGTTATGTTTTACTACTGCGTTGGCTCTTCCCTTGTTGTGCTGTACAATTGTGAGGGCGTTTCATTTATTGTGCTCTACAAATATTCATATGGATTCGCTACTCATAGTGACATGCAATTATATTCGCTCCTAATTCATAGTACTTAACAATTAAGCTTGCGTCTGATTCACTATATATGCTTACAGCAGCACTGCGTGACACGCTGAAATTATGAGTTGTGACAGTCCATTAGATGCAGGCAGCACGGCTGAGTGCTGGCGTTACGAACTCATTACACAAATACGATCCGCATAACGGGCTGCTGCAACAGATTGCAGGCTGCATGCGCTCACGTGAGGAAATGAGGCATTGCAGCGAATTGCTCCACAGGGTGATTGGGGACGGCGGTAGCGCGGACACTGCTGTTGTTGCCATGTTGCAGTTGCTGGGTCTTGTTGTCCGCTTGACTACAGCGCATCGTGTAACCGTGCAGTGAATATCCGCTCAGTGCTAGCGTTCAGTGCACAGCAAAGCAACGCCGAACAGTTTAGTACAACTAAGTGCTCTGCAGGACGCTAGATCTAGTACAGTGCAGAGGAGCATAGAATGTACTGTAGCATACTAAAGAACAACTCAAGACCGTGATGTCAACTGGCTGGAGTCCAGAGCTCAGGACTGCATAGCACAGTGAACACATAACATAAGGAGCTGTTCGATGCATGCCTGTGAAGAGCAAGCAGTAAAGCACAGCGCACAGCCCGCTTGGAGCCACGCGGCGGAAGGTCACGCTAAAGTCAACCGCAGGCGCACAAGCTTCACCTCCATCTCTGCTGATCTTGAAATGACATTGTCCAACGCGCCGGGCCTCCTGCAAAAAGAAAGTTGAGTCGGAGTGCGGGGCTGCAACCAGCTACTTACTTGAGCCACGGCCGTAATTGCATGGGCGTTTGGTTTTTCGAAATCTTTCTTGTTTTGAACATTTTAGACCGACACTGCTAGAACAATCTTCATGGATATGCTTGGAAAATGATTAATTTCAGATTTTTTAGTGCATTACTGATTAACAAACAATTACCCCGTGAAACTTCACGTACAACACGTGCTCATTTATTGTACGGAAGAGCTAACTGAGCAGTTGTTAAGAGTTGCGAAAGGTATCTGGAACATACAGGGAACTATAAGGAAGAGATGCTGTTATTCTTGATTCACAAGTACTGAAAATAATTACCTGAAGATTGCGTTCGGTTGGAAAAGAAATTCCTAGAAGATGAAGACTACCGTAATTTCTTAATGTTTTATTTCAATGTTGTCCGATTTTCTGCACCTCAAAATGGAAGAGAAAGGTGAAGGCGAAGGATTGATCCCAATAGGATACGGCTGCAGCTAGGTCACACAGCACGGAATTGGCCCATCCTACTTATCATGGATGGTGCTCCATCAATTGAAGCAGTAGACTTACAGAGATTTTGGTATAATTTTCCCTTGGAATTTCAGGCATGACAAAGTAGAAAAAGCGTTCAGAATGAAGACAAAAATTTTTGGGTTGATGGTGAGAAATCGTGACGATTTTTCTACAATGTCGAAGTCCGACCACATCTAAAATACAGAGAGCAACTCTGGCCCCTAACTCTGTGACGAACTATCTTCTAGAAATTATCTTCTAGAAAAGAATCTTCTAGAAATTATTCTAGAGTGCGAGGGTTGACCATAATTTAAAAGAGTTGCGAAATCAAATTACATGCATAACTTATAATACCTTATCAGGAACATTCCAGTTAAAAAATTGTGTGACAAATTTACGACACTACACTCACCCGCTAGTAGTGTCAACACGACTTGAGAATCGAGCATTGAAAAGCTCAAATATTATTATTGACAACGAATATTCTAAAAAAACAGAAAAAATATCAAACAGACAGTTGTCGACAAAAAATTGTGTGATAAATTTACGACACTACACTCACCCGCTAGTAGTGTCAACACGACTTGAGAATCGAGCATATTTTGAAAAGGCTCAAATATTATTATTGACAACGAATATTCTAAAAAAAGAGAAAAAATATCAAACAGACAGTTGTGATATTTTCAGTTTCAGTTTCAGTTTCACAGTTTTGTGAAACGGCCTCGTATTGAGGTATTGCGTTAAAACGTATATTGTCGTACTTTTTCTTGGAAATTGATGGCTGTGTTTATATTTTCTCTTTTCCAACTACTCGGGTGTCAGCACACGATTGGTGTTCAGCAGTTCGGGACTTGGGTTCATGAATAGGGCACTTGGCTCGGTTCTGAAGTCGTTTTCAACGCAAAATAAACTAAGTCTATTTTTCGAGAAGAATGATTCCAGGACGTCTTATCTCTCTGCAGCAGTTTAGGTTGGTCCACGCGGTTACTAGCATATACTTGAACTTTTGTGCAGCTTTAGGCAGTATCCAAAGAAAGTCTGTTTTAATATCTTCTTCACATACTGCCACGGATATGAGAGCGGGTTATTGAAGAAGTAATGCCATGCTCAGCAGTATATATGAATGAGGTATACGAATATTCGGAAGTCGACTTCGGCAGAGTGTTGCTAGTAATGGCTGGCTCCGTGAAGACATTGTTTCCAGTGCTTAATATTTAGCGTTAAAAAAAGGATATACTACATACCTAGGGTATGAGAACATTTTCCTCAATATAATTCATTACCTATTAATAACTCTCGAAAGCTAGTCAATCGGTTCCATTAGAACTATTATGTTCCTCCGAACACGAAAGACAGTTCAAGCATTAGGTAGCAAAACTTTTGATTTTAAGTGGTAAAGCCTATCACGTCAAGCACTGATTGGCAATGTTTTTGGTATGGAGGCGGTATATTGATGTGGCTGACACCACACTCTAACACATCCATTGTTCTGAAAGAGAGTGTATCTTGACTCGTCTAGCTTGCAACCCTCAACGGTCCAATCTCGGTGTGGTCGAGTAAATAACGAACAACTTTTTTCGATTGGCGTCTGACACTAATGGCTTCCTGGTGGATATTTATTAGACTAAATTAATTTCTCTCTATTTTCGACACCCAGTCCTCCGAGCATTTTTTCGGACATTCACAAAACTCACGAGTTATCATTTGTGCTGATGAATTCCGATCTTTTATCACTAATCTCTTCAAAAAGCGTCTGTCTCTGTCATCCAGAATGTTAGGCCTTTCACAATTTCCACGAGATGAAACGAGTTCTCTATCTTATTTCCAGTGTGTTATTGTTATCCGTATCGTTCTGATATTTATACCGGTTATTCCGTAAAGATTACACACAAGTCGATTTTTCACGTTGAGAAGATCAAATGATGCGTTCTCCTTCAAATATTGATAGGTCATTTTCACGGGTCTTCATTTCTTGGTTACAGATGGAAATTTTTAAATTCTATATTAAACACCCATAACAGGATTTTAATATTTGATAAACACTTCTAGAATGTGCCATGCACAGTAAAAACAAAGTATCAGTGTCAAAGTGTCAGAGTCAAAGTGTCAGTGAAAGAACTGAACTCTGGAGAAAATAATTGCAAAAAAGAAAGAGTAGGTAAAAATGCAGAGTGAGGCCTTTTTGACCATTAATGTCGTTGCATCTATAATTTGTCTCCCCTAATCATTCAGTTTTCGCACGAGTTCTTCCTACCTGGTTCTTAAGCTCTGCGCATAACAATGATGTTTAAGTGGGTTGACTGAAACCATCTTCAATATCAAAATGGCGATGTTGGTAATATTGCTGTACCAGGCGTGATTTTCTTATGGAGCTAGACCCTGCTGGAATATAAACTCCTAACCATTGTTATCCTTACTTGAAGATAAATCGTTGTTCGCACATCGTCATGTTGTCATTCTGGTGAGGGTTCACTTTGCCTCGGACATAACGTAATGTATCGATCTCGGCAGCGCTGAAAGTGCTCCAGAAGAAGGTGTAATGTCGTGCGCTAGCGGAATTGATCTTCGCTTCGGCACGCCATTGAACGGAACTCGGTAGGATGCCCAAAGGGAAACGAGGTCTCTTCAGGTTTTTTATTTCTTATCCCCCGGTTCCGTGAATCTGCCCAGAAAGGTATGATTCAGAGTCGGACCACGAATTGCATGACATGAGAAGCCTAATTCAAGATCATAGTCGAATGATTAACTGATGCATATAGCACCGCACAACAAGAAAGTAACTCACACCTCAAGGGTACACGAGAAATAGCTGAGTGGGACATAAGAGGCCACAGAATAGTAGCACATAAAAGAGAATTCACCGCCCTGCTAACGACGTAGCACAACAACAATTCGCATTACCATTACTAGTATTATCATATAAGAAAGTTTTAGCCTCCCCTGACCGCGACAAAGGTGTCCCAAGAGAGGAAAGAGGAAGGCACCATCTAGCGTGTAGTTGGGGGAACGCGGAATCTACGCACAGGGTGCACAGGAACAGTAGGCTGGGAAATAAGTTCACAAACAAGAAAGGTTTCCGTTGCATCGACGGGGAAGAAAAATAAGTCTCTAGTCGAGTAACACATTTAGAAAGAACACATTTATGATATACACACACGAATATTGTAAACTCGTGTCACTAGTCGAAGGGAATGATTGAGGGCAATGTACTCCTAATCCTGCCCGATCTACATTCGATAATACGTGTAATGACAGCTATAAGAGACAGCGCAATTTCATGGATGATGCATTTCCATTGTGAGGTGAGAACGCTTTTGATAGTTTATATGTACATGGCATGAACTTCGTAATCCCTGACGCCAGGCAATAATACATGAATCGCTTGTTTCGGCCAATGTTCAAAGTGTCCTTTTAAGGAAGCACAAAGTTACATACATGAATGTACATCCGTATCCAACAATCCTAACACAGCGGTCATTAGTCAATAAGCACTTTATTTGAACAAAGGTGGACGATCGCACAACAAGTTTATAGTTTTCACATGAACGCCTCACACTATAAAGGGATGACGAGTTAGGTAACATCACAAGTTGAAAGAGGATACTCTAAAATACTTACAGACGATGAGGAAAGGTCCCTCAGTTTAGACCTGTGACAGCATATTTTAGTCTGCAAAATAAGTGCCTACTCTGGCTTTCTTTACCCTATCTGTGGAAAAGAGACAGCAAATTAGGTCTCTAAAGCAGGGGCAAGTCACTCAGGTCATCAAATCACCATTATCAATAAATTCTATTATAAACAAAATGAGAGAGGCAAGTGCACGTTTGTCAACGTCGCTTTGAAAACACAATCATATGAGCTAGCGGTCTCAAATTTCTGCGCCTATTCTCAGTCTACTGAATGCCGTAACTTTAGGCTTCCACCTTGCTGACTGGCTCAACTTGCCCAGCACAGCTCATAGGTAAGAAGCCAATCGACTAAATTTAATTTGCTTGGTTCACATCTTTCTATTAATGAATGTTATAAATAATAAAAAGACAAGAGATAATACAAAGACAAGAAAATCGTGTTCCCAAGTTGGTACAAGTCTGGCACGACGTGCCATGAATTTTTCAATCTCAACAACTGATGTCTAATCCATGGAAGAATCACCATAGCTTTTATTTTCAGTACACAAATCTTTCAATAGTGAAGCAGTGGTTGGTTTGTATTATCAAATAAATATAAAATTTGCTATCTTGTGTTAATCTATGAAATGCAATAAACTTCAAGTAATCCTCTGTGTAGACTAAGAGGCATTGAAATGTCAGTCTCTCCATGTTGCATTTACTGCCCATGACACTGTTTACAATATTATATATGACAACATAGCTTACATGGCTTGGCTATTATGTAAATGTTGTTGAGCAAAAGGTTTGGACATTAACACAAATCACTTAGAGCAGTGAAACAGAGATAGGAAAGTTCATTAGTAAAATCACAGTGTTCAGCTAAAATACCGTTAAACCAGAACCTGACTAATTCCCAGCATTACACTGCAGCTTACTGGCTACACCGTGTGAAAACACCCGAAAAATATAGCTAGTGAGGTAACACGTAAATCGAATGAGTTTCTCACTCAAGTTCACTTCCTAAACAACGCAGAACTTAAAATTATCCGGGAACCTGTTCCTCCCACGCACTTCAAACAAATGAAACGTTGGCGTCATTCTTGCGGACGAAGCGCGGATCCGCAGAATGTTGCCGCAATAAATTTATCAAAATTCTTCAAATTTCCTCACGTCTTATACGACGTGACAGAAGGCTACAGTTCCATCTAGCTTCACACTGAGAGTTTGGTAGTTAATTCAAACATAAACGCAAGATAACTTTCTTTGAGTCCAAACCAAACGCATGGGAACTTATACATGTATATACTTCGTTTCGAACTCTGGCCAACTCTGCTCTGTTCCATAGTCGTCCAGTGAATACTCTTTTTCACCCTTTTCACAGATCAGTAGTTTCATCCTGGGCTTTCTCGTAAGCAGTTCTGTCAAACGGAGGCAGACGTCTTATAACTTTATGCAGCGATGAATTTGATACTTGCGGCCCATAAATTTTCGTTTTATATCCACTGCAGAAATCAATTGTTTGAGACAAGCATATGTGTACGTACGTACTTTTATCAACCATATAACCAGTCATTCTGGTTTACCTGTCAAATTTATTTGGCAATGCCCACGAGTGTCTTCCAGAATGTTTAGAGCTTTGAACCAGTCAAAATTGGATAGCTAAACTTCCTCGTTAATGCACCAAAGACATTCTTCTTTTTTACCTTTAACGTTGGTTTTTTCTTTACTTCTAAAGAAATTTTAGTCACAATAACATGACGGAACAAGCTTAGTGAATTGTAAATGATTATCGTCTCACAAACCTATCTATAGCTCTCTAAAATAGTGTCAACATACAGTTCACACGATTGTAAGCATTATTTTTTCCTAAGAAGTGATATCACACTTTCAGAATGAAACAAGTATGCGTCGTATGTTCAGATGTTTTAAAGGTTATATTCGTGATTTACTTCGTTCATATAACAGAACGTGCTATAAATCATGTCACACCAACGAAGTGGCTCATTATATCCCACGTGCGGGGTCATGTAAGCAACACACTATCCCACGAGGAGAGTTGTCAAGAAAATAATTTCCCTTAGAAATTGTGGGCTGAAGAACCGGGAACTCCACTCTTGTATTTACATCTCAGTGAAGGGCTTGTGTACGAAAGTGAGCACTGTGAGCGACTTAACATGCATCTCAGAGGGTTGCTGCAAGCTGGACGGACCATCTTGATGGGATTGTGTTACACACAAACAAGCGGTCCGTGTAGCAGCTGTAAGTGATAGCTTATATTCATGCTCTCCACATCACAGACACCAATGCACTGCGATTTACATCGCACAGACTCAACAAATTACACCAAAAGCTCGTTTTAACGTTTAAAGAAAGAAACTAACAGATTTAATGTTTTGCGGTGCAATAAAAAGACAAACAAAACCTAGAAAGGGAAATTTATTTTAAATTTTGATACTCGCGTTAAAGTTTTACATGTAATTAGAGAAATATTATTCGACACGAAACCACAATGTCTTATATTTTCGGTACTAGTTGTTCCCTGCTTAACCCAATCTCGCTTCGAGTTTCTTCTACATAAAGTTTAACATACTATCATGCTCTATGGCTCTTCCTTTCGCTGAAAATCCCTAAAAATTAAAAATGAACATCAACTGAAAAATGTTGAAATTATAACTTGTGCGCTTGAGACCCAATTTAGCAGTAACTCATTTGTATTAAATGGCTAGTTCATTTCAAATAAGTTCCTTTAGAAGCATCTCTTTTAAGTGGTTGATCAGGGTTACGTCCGCTGTCATTGTAGGAGGCCTCATTACCTCAGTCTGCATCTGCTGGTGCATTTTCAAGGGGTGGGTCAGTAGCAATGGAGATTGAAGTTAATGCCAACATTAAAATTTTCTTCAATAGAATCATATCTAGCATTTCTTCGACTCATGCCGTAGCAAATAAATTTTGTTTAGCGGCAATGAGTTTAACCCATTATATCAACTGTCAAGAATCAGAAATATATAAATAGATTGAAAACTTTCAACGGTATAAAAACGACGTTAATATTAGGTAGCAAGAAAATTATTTCAAGTTTTAACTTTCACTGTCAAATTTTTGGTGAGATTGAAATCAAGATCATTTCCCGCCTAAGCAGAAGTTTTCAAGTTTTCTAAACCATCTACGTCGTTTTCTTTGAAAATACAGCGTCTATTGGGAAAAGATTAACTCAGGTTGTGAACTCATTCAACTTGAGCTTTAAAATTTGAGCCTTAATCAACTAAACTATGATGTCTAGAGTTCACGAGAAGGTGTTATGCTCTTGCCTTTAGATCGTTAAACTATTTCCTATAGTCTTCAATGTCTCAGTGAATCTAAATTTTCATGAGGGTCTAGTCTCGCTCTCTTGCGCCCATCGTTCTACAAGATTGTGATGCTTCATCTCTGACCGCACAACTCAAATCCACTGCAGAATACTCCGGTGCCCGTGCCTTTCCCCAATGATTGAATTTTTGCCAGTTTGCATGATCGGCCGGCGAATTTGTTACTGGAACGCAACTTCTTGAAACCATTTCCATTTGCCTCTGATGCATTTTAGTGGACAAATTTTGCATCATGTCATTGAACATTATTATGAGATTCTGAGCAAATTTTCACACGTTGGGATTTTATGAATTCGTTATCAGTGTGTCGCCGAAAACAATACGTGTACCATCATGGCGTCTTCACGACTGAGCATATTTTGTTTGCGTTTCATAAAGGAATTTTTTTCCTCACCCTCTCAGAAGCCTTATTTTCATAGTATCTGACACGTCTTTCGCAAGCGTGCCTGCAATTTGATTTCCTTTGAAGTATTTGTTGCGTTACGTTCTTTAGAGTACTTGTTTTCGCGAACAGACTGCATTGATGTTCAGTAGACGTTGCCAGGTCGGCGGAAAATTAACAGTACCACCGTACTCGATAGGCAAAAATTTCGTAAGAGAAAACTCGTACACGTATATCATCGTCTAGATTCGCACTTGTCGTATCTCTCATTGTACCCTGAGCAATATCTAAGAGGTACCATTCTGATTGTCTATATCAAATATGTTTAGTGGAGTTTTTGCTGGGGATGATCGAGAGATGATTCTGAAAATCAGCAATTACGAACTTTAAAGAGCTGATTAACTTTTTGCAAATATGTAAAAAACAAAGTAAGAAATCGATGAACTGTTTCTATTAATAATAATTCTTCATGGTTTAGTCCAGTATATCACAATTTAAAGTCTGAAGTACCTTGCTTGATTATTCAGCAAGGCGATCATATACAAGGAGTAAAAACACGCAGAACTTTTGGGATGCCCTTGTACGGCGCGTCTTCAGCTGGTTACATATTCTGCAAGCGATTCCTTACCGTCCTGCACAGCCTGAGTTCCAGTTAATTTGCGTCGTCGTAGTGGTACAGCGGGCAAAGCGAATTCTTCCAGGTCAACTTTATCCGCTACGTGTAGTTTTGTCTAGCCAAAATCCTTTTTTTTAGCGTTTTTCGAGTACAATTTGTACCCCTCGGTGTCTGGCAACCCCGCAAATCTGGCGTCTGGACTGGCTCTAGTTCATGCATAAAACTATAGCGTGCATGAGATCGTCTCCCACTATCTGATCTATGACAAGTAAATACATCTTTTAGTTTTAAGTTTAAAATAGATGTTTCTTGCAAGCTTACCATAAGCTTGGCCACGCTTGACGTAGTTGAGCTGACTTACGACTCACCCTTTTGTTCCCAAAAGGAGGCGGGTTAGACACACATGCGGTAATTTGCATACTAGATTTAGTTCGCAGCTAAACCCGCTGCAAAAGGTCAACGGGTTTGCTAGGAGGAAATTTAGAGAGGCGTGAGTCCGTCATGCGATGCCTCCTCTTCTGCACAGAGCACCGTAAATTTCAACTATCTCTTCGTGGCTGAACTTGCATATTTATAGAACTGATTTATATGAAATTTCAAAGATTGCATCTGAATTCCAAGTATTTAAATGAAGTAATTGCTGAAAGGAAAACAAAAATAAACAACACTTTAATTTTGAGTGTATGCATTACGATGAATATGCAATTCAATGACAAACCATGGAAACACAAATTAGGGGAGGTACGTACATATGACAGCACTCAGTTACAAGTTATTTATTTAAAGAGAACTATAATGAATTAGATTAAGTTAGTTTGAGCCTCCCTAACCTCAACAAATGTGCGACCAAGAAAGGAAAGGAAAACGCACCGTTTAGCATTGAATTAATTAAGGGAGCGACAAATCTTTGCACAACGTGTACCTTCACACTAGTGCGGAAAAAAAGGTCAGAAGACAGTCGGAAAAAAATGGTCCGTAACCAGACATGAAACATATACAACAGATAGGTTTACCTAATTTTTAGCTAAGGACCTCTCATCTTCCCCTTGGGTGTGTTAATTTCCATAAAAAACAATAGTTGTACCTCTGATGGGGGTTGAAGAAGATGTTCTATAAATGCTGTAAATAAAGCCCCTTGTTGGAAGCAATTAAAAAATTCTGGCGTCGCGTGGGATAATTTGCAACAGATAAGAAATTCCAAGCGGGGTTATACGTTTCCACTAATGTTGAAACATTCTATTTGAAATGCGTTCATCATAAAAGCCACAATTTGACCGAGCCGCTTCTCAAATACAGCTGAGTCAAACGGGATTTAGAAGGGCATTATCAGGAATTCATACCTCATCTTCAGGTCATTACTTTCTTTGTCATTTTATCGGTATAATCAGAACATATGTCATGGGACTTAATTTAAAATTCATGCTATTTTTATTGATATTATTTTCGTTCTTATGCTGAACTCAGTCCGAGTCTTTTTTGAGTCAGGTAATTTAGATGAGTGTCAGCTATTATCAGCCCGAAGTGTACCGCTACATATTAAAATTATACACTAGGGATTTGATACGCTCGCCAATCATGATTTGATTTAACCAAAGTAGACTAATCTATCATAGAAAATAATGAAACATTGAATGTTATGTGGGCTCAAGTCATATTAATTTACGTTGTTTTAAGCTCACAGGTGTCAGGGTCAATGTGGAGGATGGTCATAGAAAAAATTTAGGTTTGGGTTCAGGTGTGTTCGGGTTACATTCTTTAGTTCCCAAAACATTAAAAGTACCAATATTTCACAACGCAGTTTAAATTACTGGACCTTTGTACAGGAAAATGAAATGCTTCGAGAACTACTATCATCGTGAAAACAATGATTGTGCACGTTGATACGAAGGAATTTGCGAACAAATGACTATGCAAGTCGTTGTCATCGCGAAAAAAAAAATAATTTTCATGATAAGATCAAAGACTTGCATGTGATAACTCAGCCGATAAGCATTACGTTATACCCTTGAGTTCATCTGCGCTCGAAAATAGGAGAAGTAAGAGAGTTCTGCCAGAGGTGTCAATTTACGGTGACATAATTCTAAGCTGGGTATACTATAAAGTGTACAGTATAGAATTTGAGAAATCAAGTATGGTTAAATTTTGGCAACGGGAATCCTGTATTGGAGGGTTGTGGGGCTCTGAGTAATTAATGAATCGGAAGAATGTGATTTGAGGGCTTAGGTGGGGAGTGGTTTTGACCTTTGGCTGAACGAATTGTTATTACTGTGAATTTTTTGGTCGGGATCATTACGATTGTTAGGATCCGGCACCAGACGACTCAAAACGTAGACGTCTAATCGAGCTGTTCCATTAAGGATTTAATACATTCTTTGGGCTCTCGTGGCGCTTGGTACTCGTCTTGTAATATTTCAGTTACTTATTTACATTTTTCACGGTTGGCCGAGCTATTTTCATTACCCGCAGCCTTCTTGCACGGAACTTTAGGCCGTGCTGTTGATTTCATCAGGAGTAAAGGGTATTTAGCATTCCATGAAGTTATTTGACTAGTCGATCCCTCGAGGTGGAAAGTCAGAACCTATTCATCACATCTAATCGATTGTTATCGTCACCATCTGGCACGCTCGTAAGTCTTACACGACCCGGGCTTTATTTGTGAGCGGACTATACGTCACACCTACCGATATAATTTCAAACTTCACGCCGTGGACATACATGTTGCCATTAACACTGTCAACAACGGCGTCTTTCCACCGTTGTTTCTAACAACGGCAACTCCCGTCACACCCCATGGAGACAATACCCTACACAGTTGCCGCTTCTCCTTATTCAGCTTACTTCTATTTATAAAGCGGTTTGCTCATTACAATCAAATTTCTGTGCCTGAATTTGGGCTCGGTCAAAACCGTTATAGAAAGCTAATCTTTTCTTTCCTTTTAGTTTTCTCCTCGTTCTGTGACCGAAGAAATGATGCCTCAATGCCCACTGACTACGTTCTTTGCTTTTAATTGCCATGAAATTACCGTAACTTAAAATTTCATTTCCCATCGAGATTTGTCATCGTTCTTTTGGGTTTTCGTGGCTGGAGCATTTGACTCAAGTCGAGAATTTATCCTGGTAATATTGGGCTGCCTTCAATTTCGAAGCTGAGGGTAAAGATACAACTAACTTTCAATACCCTTTTTGACGGATGTATATTAACACATCAACACTGTACAATAATAATTTTTCTGTAGACTCGAAATATCAGAACGGACTTATAACGGGCAAATAGCGGTATGATTTCATTTTGAGTTTTGGAAAAAAATATCGTCAAGCGATGAATCTAATGAATCCGAAAAAATGAATGCATCAGTAAAATCAGTGTTTAATGTAACAAATTGAATTTATCGAATAAGAATACATTTCTTAAAGATATTGTTAAGCGTCAGGTTACCAAGTGAAGAAATTTTAGAAAGAGCGACACAACAAGCCAGTCTTGGGTTGTATTCTCTGGTTGTCCTTGTTGAGCTAATGTAGTTGCAAGCCTGCTACCGTGAAATCTCTGTCTTTCATTTCTCCTTCCTCCCGTTAAGAAGCAACACAACTTAACTTTCGGTGCGGGGCCTATGTACTCAGCTAGTTTTGCTCTAGGCGTTATCAGAGGACGCAAGTAAATATATTTCTGAAGACCTGTTATGGTATCCGCGCACATCTAACACACGAATTGAAACAAAAATTGATTTTAGAGAAAATGGATATTACTATTATAATAACTCTACGGGACAGGCGCAATCATTGCGTTTTAAATTGCCCTGTGAACTGTTCGCTGGTGCTAAAATTTTAGGGAAATTCTCTGTTGAGCGAGATCAAAATTTTTACTCTGTGAATTTGACGCGCCCTGCTGTTCTTCATAGTTTTTAAAACATGCGTTCGGTAAAAAATATACGATGTCAGTTGACGTAAGACCACCGAAAGGCAAAGAATATGTTTTGATTTTTGTAACGAAAAAATATTTATTGATGAGTATTCCAGACGTCTTGTATGTTAGTTATTTGTTCATGCCGTCCGTAATAAATACACTCTCAGACGAGGTGGGTTGAACTCTCGCAATCTATTCAGTAGAATACGCTAATTTTCAGCTTCGTTCGGACTTTTGTGTTATGGATTCCATGCAAGAGACGGTTGAAATAATTGATTTCCTGTTAAAGACAGGGAATAGCTGACGGCTTTATCAGCCGACCATATGCTCTCTGTTGAGAGCGAGTGGTCGATCTATTCAGGCCGAGATCTCACTCGCTGATATGCCACTCGTCCGTGAGAGATCGATGAAATGAGTCTCGCGCTGAAATCTGTGGAATAAATTTGAAATATTCGGTGGCGTGTGTGTGTAGCTCATCGCAGCTATTGATTGGGAAGGAATAATTAAAATAGGCAAACTCTGGTGCTTGAGTAATTCAGTTCCTGCCACCTTGGAACAATTTTTTTTAGAATAGAGAAAAAACACGAAGCTGCAAAGTTATGGATAAATACTGCATAAGTAGTTCTCACGAAGTTTGCTTTAAATGAGATGGAGAGGAAGACAGATACAATTCGTAATTATATTTAAAGTTTATTGGCAATGAACGTAAGAAGTTCACCGAAATTATCGATCAACGGTAATTTAAAGCTCTAGTCGTGACCAATGCAGGCGCTAGCTTTCACTTTCCAATCCGGCAAAATTGGAACAATTCAATATCATTCATTTTATGCTTGTTTTATATTCTTCAAGTCAAATCCCTGCTAGCATTTCCTCGTCTTATAAAAATGAATATATTTTCTCCATCTACAGATATAATTTTTTATTGAAGAATACATGTGACCAGAAATTATTCGTGCGAATAACATGAGTAATTTTATTTACAAATGTTGCATAAAACCAGCATTGTATAAAATAATTTGAGTGGATCAGTATCAGTATTGTATAAAATCAGTGTAACCAGTATTCAATAATATTTTATTTGTAGTACTTACCTTTGATGAACGTTGATGTTTTAAGTTTCATCTTACTTATGTATAAAATAATTTTGCCTATTAGAAGACCCCAATTTATTCTTCATGCAAATCCGTAATTATAATTTAACATTAGAAGTTCCAGACGCTAATATTTCTTTATCTTTTCATTCCTTCTGGTATCTCGGAACAATATATATGCACGTTTATCAAGATCTCTCGGCCGTTTTTATTGAGGTAATTTCAGCCATAAAATGCCAGCTGATAAAGACTCGTCTGTCTTGCCGAGGTGCAGATCTGCTTCATACTGGATATCTTCACTTGTTACCATGCCTCACAGCTGCTTCGCACGCCATGCGAATCCAGCCATTATACAGTACGTTTAGCGTTGTGTAATCTATTGGCTTCAACGTCGACGAACCTTTGCACAAAAAAGAGTTCACAAATCATGCAATTATTAACGACGTATGTTTAAAAAAAGATTAATTCCTTCAGTTCTGCATTGTATTAGTAGAATTGTGAGCCCTTCTGAATTTTTAAATTTTGAATAGTCAAGTAGAATTTGACTGTTTAGGTGAGACGAAAATAGTTCTCTAGAAACAGAATCATAAAAACGAAGTTCGTAAAAATTTAACGTTGACTTACATTTAAAACCACTTGAAATCTATTTCTTACGAGTTAAGGCTGATGAGTGCATAATTAATTCATAAAGAAAACTGCCCTGCATCGCTAGAGCTGAACGCTTGACTGGCGTTGGGGTTCCATCGTTTAGCATTGATGAAACTAAATTGGCACCTTCAAAGTTAGGCTCCTTAGCTGGGATCACTTAAAATTATCAGTTGCAGTCTGGTTCAGAGGATACTGACGCAGTACGGTCTATTTTGTACTTTTTGTAGGAGCACGAAGTCCTTGGCTGGCTCCGTCTGATCGTCTGAGAGAGCTGGGCCGGACCAATAAGTTCGAATATATGCACGACCCGATATGAATACCGCTGGATTTTGCGCACGACGCCACGAGTTGTCCCTCAGCATAAACTGAGCTGCATCTTCGGCTCGCTGCAGCACGCTGGGGACTATTTTAGCCACATTTTTCCTCTAGTATGTCTTACAGTATGTTAAGTAAGTTTTAAAAACCAATGTATCGACCTTTCATGTTTGTACTTTATTGGAAATAGAATGTTTTTCTTTTTTCTTTTATTTTTCTTTTTCTTTTACATACTCTAACGGCACATCTGTGTACAGCATTTGAATCTTTTGGCGTGCGATGAATGCAAGGAGACTGAATAAGATATATACATCATGAAAAAAATTTCAACGCATAGAAAAATATTGTTGGGTTTTGATCATGTTGAAAAGAAATATATGATTAGGAGAGATACACAGCGTAAGAATGACTTCTTTTTGTACTTTCCCCTGGAATAAAATTCAATAGAACTTAACACAGGAGGAAATAAGTAACAGTTTAAAAATAATGCTGATTCACTACTATGCAGGTATAATGCTTATCAGTGTTAGACTTGTGGTTGTGGAGAAGTAGTTTTGATTTAAAACTTGATCGGTTAAAATCAGCTTTAGTATCACGTGGTCAGGCCAACGATTTAGTTCTCGCCAAATGCGCTAATTATTGATGCAATTTAAATTTAAGGCTTCAGAATGAGCGGTGGACTTATTAATTGTTTGCCTTTTCCAGTCGCATGACCTAACATAGTTGACGCTCGTACTCGTAAGTTCTGAGCGGTTGCTCATCTGGAGATTTGCTACCAATATTTAATAAGAAGAACTGTGAGATGTGATAGATGTTATTTTTTCTCCTGTGTAGTAAAGAGCCAGTAGAATTGGCGGCTTCTGTACGACTGAAGTGTGAAAATGATCATTAAGTGTCTAGAAAACGTTTGAGCCGTTATAGAACCTGAAGCGGCTATGGTAGGGCTGATGAGGGTCCGATGAGGCGAGCATGCAGTTGTGGTGTTGTGCATGGAATGAGACCAAATGATGTTCATACTGACAGGACAGAACGGAGCTTAGAAAAGTGATGCAGTGAAAAACTGAGTGCGCACATTGAAACAGGATTCTGCAAAGTTGTCTTGTTCGTTTAATCATGAGAAAGGTGAATGATAGTGATTGAACTTGCGAGGCTGTGAAGAGAGTGACGACGACGTCTGTCGACGATCGATCAACAGGGATTGAAACTCAGTAATCATGAGCAAATATTTTAAAGGAAAAATAAATTTGTTCCACACGTCAGCCTTCATGCAAATGCAATCAAGCAGCAGATTGTGATATATGCGAGCTTACAATATCACTCCTACTGAGTATAATGACGGTGATAAATTCTCATACAGAGGGACAAAAAATAACTCAAGAAAAGTTCGCGCATCCTAGCTGCCACCAATGCATTTTACGGGAGCTGAATTATCATGTTTTTAAGATTTTCGGTACTTCTTTGTACTGGCATATGTTTTTTCAGCGTGATGGTGATTAATCATTCTGTGTTTTTAGAATTTCAAAAAAACACATTGTAATTTTGGAGCTGCTGTTGTTTGTTTTTTTTTGTTCATTCAGTGTTCAAAAAATGACGATCTCGAACGCAAAGCGGTGCTGAGTTGATCGTCCCAGATTGTTAAAAAAGCGCAGTCAATATATCCAAAAACCGTAAGCTTACCAAAAATCTAATAGATCAAATCGAAGACCTCCATGAGAACAACCGCCTGTGAGACCTGAATCAATTGCGAACCTGTTCGACAAATAATGAAACTCATGCTCGAGCCTTACAAGCTACAAAATGTTCAGCTCCTAACGAGTGATAAGAAGCGTGAGCGACTCCAACGACCCCGTCAACTCAAGCGATGGGGAGCAGGTCCGCAATGTGAGCAATATCTACGCAGTTTAGAAGCCATGATGCAAGTCAATAATCATCAAAATGACATAAGTTTGTCCAGTGTTCCGTATCAGTTGAACACATCCAAGATCCGTAGTCGGCCATCCTTTGGGGAAGAATTTGCGCCAGTGGTAAAACACTCCTTGTTTTCGTCGATCAAGGAGACTAGGAGTGTCGTATCGTGACATTCTCGAGTGCTTCTGTCCAGAATGGACGTTACGACAGAACTCTGCTGCGGCCCTCGAAGCGAAAATGAATCATAAGGACTTTGCTAGGCTTATTTCTCGGATTTCACCTCATCTGCAGAATATCCACCTAACTAGTCAAGTCTAAATCCAAAGGATTCCAGTGTGTGGTCAATTTTGGAAGCTGAGCCCCGCAAAATTTTGGAAACCTCGAAGCAGTCGTTGCGTCGAGAGTGGGACCATCCATCGCCAGGAGTCTTGAGGCTTATCGTTGAGAATTTAGTCGCACGTTTGAAGCTTTGTATCGCCGCAAAGGAAAACCACTGTTAAACTGAATGGAAATGTTATTGCCTAAAGGGTATTCTGTTTCTATAAAGTCTACGTAATCAAACCTTGAAGTACCCAAGCAAGGATGGGCTATTGTTAAATTTGAGCTCATCAAATTTTTAAAAAAGCTTTTGGTACATTTTTAGTTCCCATCACTCGATAGCACAGAATAATATGCGCGGGACTGTCCTTCGTATACAATGCCATCATTAATGTTTTTCCTAAAGAATTGATATGGCTTCGCGCGAGGCTATTCTTCATAAGTACGAGTATACGAGTAGATGTTACTGCCTTTACTAGGTGTGTTACCTGCTGGGGACATCTCTGCGTCATAGTCCGACTTGTTCTATGATTTGTCTTTTAGTTAATTAAATGAAGTGGTTGAACCGAGTATATTTTTATGTGCACGGTGTTGTGAAAAGAACTCATGGGTTTTCTGTCCCTTATAATGACAGTTTTTGAACACTCTGAATGTTCTTAACTAAAATACATGCAAACAACACTCTGGCCATAAACACAGTCGGCACCTCTATGTGCGCAACTGAAAAAATATTCTACTATTATTGTCTGACTCAGAACTCACCGTCAATTTAGAGGAGAGTATCACATGGAGACAATATTCCCTTCTCTTTTCTCCGTGAAACCTGGCAATTGCTTTAATAAGGTCAGTGAAACTCTCAGATGCGAACAACGGATAGAAAATTTGAAGCACTTTAAATTCAAGCTGATATTGCACTTATCATTACGATAGTTGATTTGTTTTAAATTACTGAGATTATTTATCCTGGATTGTTTCGCAAGTGCACTTGGATATTATCTGTACCAGAACAGAGAAAGACAGGCATATAATTTATTCGTTGTATTGATGCTGGTCATCTACTAATACGTGTGAGCCGAGTTTGACAATTTTTACATCGTTTTGCAAACATAGAAAATGAATTTCACGCAAAACAGTTAGCAGGCAATTTCTCTCAGCGGCTTTCTCCCAAGACTGTAATGACTATACGTTAAATGCGAGGAGACCTGCTTGCTAAAAACATCGTTTTTTACACGCTTATGCTCCGGCAGCGAGTGAAGGGATGGTAGTGAGTCACACTCGAGGCATCTTTTCAGAGGCCGTTTTCCATGGTAGGAATATCTGTTCAGAAAAGTTAGCAGCCAGAATAGTACGAATCTCAGGCGATTGTAAATCTTATACTGAACAGAACGGATCTACAAAAATATAATCTACTGACGTCGTATGCATGATTTTTCTTCTGACTACATAACAACTGCTTGAAAAAGAGAGACTGTTCGTCAATAATTTGAATTCATATTGCATCGAATCTTAAAACTATTCACAGCACAGGTTCTCACTTATTTCTACATGTATAAAATTGCTATAAGCTGATACAATCTTCTGTTGTCATCACAGCTAAAATTGCATTCATCTATCAGAAAGTCTTGAAAGAAGTCTTACACTAAAGGCTTTATGAACAAAATAGAGAAAGATTAATGGCAATTGACTCAAGTAAAATTAGAAAATTGTGTGAGTGAAATTGACTAAACAGAAAGCATCGTGAAGCCTCTCAAATTTAATTTTTCCGTTTGATGTAGCTCTTTTTTGACGAAATTGAGAGAGCAGCATTCATTGAGGTAAAGAATTTTTGGATTGCGAATTGCTTCCGAACTTGAGCTAAAGGACTTGCTATGAGCGAGAAATCTAGAAGGTTCCAGCGACGAGACCTGCTCAAACGACAGGTCTTGAGACCTGCTTGTGCAAGTCTTACTATCTTGAGGATAAGGACCATGATTATCTTATGGTAAGTTGCATTTCTTCTAGATTAATGTCGTTTCTACAGAATTTTGCATGAAAGGTGTTGCCAATGCTTGGGTTAAGAGAATTTTTTATGTCATTCCCTTTTCCCATTTGTTTTTTTTATCGGAGAAGCAATCACCAAAGATCTAGTACATAGCGTTGCCAACTTCGAGTTGTAGCAATCCTTTGAAAAGGTTAGTCAGTCTGTTTTTATATCTTTCATTTTTACACTTATGTTTAGTTGGTAGTAGTTTTTTAGTCTAGAGTTCCTTACATAATCGAGAAATTAAAAAAATTTTGCTCAACCCATGTGGAAAATATATTGGTTAAACCTAAAATCAACTCATATATAGAGCAATTAAAATTTTTGCACGAATTTGAATGCTACGAGATAACTTAACTTCAATTGATAATCTAAAAATAAAATAAATTTAAATAATCGATGTGGAAGATACATTCATCAAAAATTATAAATGAATATTAGCATCAAGAAATTATTCTTATAAAAAGTGTGTCCTTAATCTCGAAGGTACACTTAATTGTGACATTTTAAAACTTTACCTACATACTCAACAGACAATTTATTGTCGGCGACTGCCCATGCAGTCAGTTTCCATGCACTCAGTCTCCTCACGAAGGATCTGCAATTTTAATTTAGCCAACGGTACCATCTTTGTGTGGGTCGCTGTTGGCGGCGAGAATTGGAATGGCAGTCATGGAATCAAACATCTGTATTTACTCGAACGCCTCACAAATGACTATTTCCTCACGAAAATGCACTGGATTTGGCAGAATTCACACTTCTTTGGCAGGACATAAAAGGATTACACACACACCCATCAGAGGTCATCAATTTTCGAATATTTGGCCTTTCACAGGGCCCTGTGATGGTCGTACATTAACATACAATGATTTACAAGTCACACATCGCTAGTGTATTTTCTTTTAAAGTTTAGATTCGGTAAGAGAACAAAATACATCTCTCTAGCCTCACTAGAAATGCCTGTTTAGAAAGCGAAGACTTTATAGTAGAAATTTTTTAATATGAAAACTTTATTAAATATAGTAGGAATTTTAGACAAGCATGAATTTGCTTAAGATAAAATATAAAGTTATGGCTATTGAGAGAACGTAATTTTTTTCTAAGTATAGAGTAACAGCTTTCAGTTTTCGTATAAATTGCAAGATAATTATGATTTTCATATAGACATCCACTTTATCTGTCATGCATTCTGTCAGCGCAATATGAAAAAACTTTTTTTTAGCAATATTGATTAATACAGGTCATTTTAGTGTCTATTTCGGCAACTGCTGTAGCGTCTAAAGCAGTCGAATATACATTACAAGCATTCAAAAACGCCTGTAAAAAAATTGGATGCTCAAGCTTGAAATGCATTAAGTTTCAAGGAAGAATTTACTATAAACTTTCTGTTGCTGACTGACAACAAATTCCTCTAGTTCGCACGGTGTGAGTACTTCTCAGTTGATGTTTCATCGCTTGAAATGTATTTCATCTTGTGACGGCCTGTTTCGAAATGCTGGGCTCGTGTCTTGTTACTGAGAATTGATATCGTTATCGTTATTTAGTTTAGCCAAATTGATAAAAAGCTCATCTTCATTTTCAATTTTCCTTCTATAAAAGCATGACAAATTTGCTTGGATCCCAACAAATTTCAGTGTTGGAGTATAAGAATTTATTTTAGAAAGAGAAATTACCTCTTTACAGTAACAGTATTTAAGCGCATCGGTAGCAAAAATCAGAGTGTCATATCCAACGTGTTCCTTGATCCCTAACTAAATTGTTGTGACTACGGGGGAATTCATTTCGTCTCTACAGTCATGAAACAAGTGTTCCGCTTTTCCCTTTCCTAAAATGATATTGAAAACTCACTCGATTTTATGTTTTTCTGTGTCAAAGCACCGGTAATGCGAGTTGAACTGAATTCGAGGATTTTGGGTTCATTTCTAGTCTCCATGAACAAAGCAGTGGTGTTTTGCTCAGGGTCATGGGATGGCGCAACAACATTGAAAAAAGAGGAAATTTTACGAAATAAAATTTTTACTGAACGTTGTAAAGCGTTAGTTTCCCGTTGTTGTTTCTCGAGCTGAGCGAAATATTTTTTTGCTGAAGAGGCATCGAGTCGTTACGGGTTCGGTAATGAAAGTCTTAGCTTGAAAATCAGATGCGAGATGTTTTGTCCTTAAACTCCATAACAATATCAAGTGTCTTCGCAATTTATTTAAGTACGAAGACTGAATTCCGAGGATATCCATTTGTAGTCAAGATTCTGTGACTTTACACATCCAGACACGCGTCTGTGATGTCTAAATTTTTGTGCCAAATACCCTCACAACGCATCTCAAATTGTCATTATGGGAGGGAATTTCCCCCACGAGTCCCTGGGCACATGCAAAAAGTGACGCCATTCATAAATTGTGGACAACCTTTGTGCTAAGTGTTTTAACAAAGACGAATTTTTACAGCCAATGAATATTGAAACTCTTCGCCGCATTATCGACGGGTACGCAAAGTTAAAATTCCAATGGTGCGTAATCGTCAAAAAACCAAGGCATCACGGCAATTTTCGCTACAAAAATCAATATTGTCAACCAGCCATTGAAGGTATTTACAGAAGATTAAC
This sequence comes from Morinoia aosen, assembly GCA_030386875.1. Classification (NCBI taxonomy): domain Eukaryota; kingdom Metazoa; phylum Arthropoda; class Malacostraca; order Amphipoda; family Talitridae; genus Morinoia; species Morinoia aosen. Next base: position 52,623,137 of record CM059579.1, on the reverse strand, counting down.
GTAAGTTAAAAAAATCCTGTCTCGCCCTTTCAGCTCGTGAATCGTGATGAACATTATTCGCCGTGAGTTATGGTCGACGGTCTGTTTAATGCGGTTTTTACCCGCTGTTTTGCGCTTGCTTTAATGGACGGTTCATAATTGATACTCATTTCCCGTGACGGAAATAAACAGCGAAAAAAATTGCTAACATCGCCTAATACCAGGAGTCACCGGAAAGGTTAAACAGTGCTCTTACTCCTTAACTTTTAGATATCAGTTTGGTAATGTAAATAACAGATCTTCCCTAAATACCCTGTGTGCCTAGATTCCTTATTTTTCAGCGTCCATACTTAATGGTCCCTTCTCTTTTCTTCGCTCTCTTCAGATCGTCTTTCGTATGGATAGGCAGTCTTAAACTTACTAATATAGTAATAACCCCTCATCCTATACGTTATCTCAAGAGCAAACTTGTTGGGCTGCCAAAATTATCTTTATTCCTGAATATGTTTAATTCTTTCGATTCGTTTTTCTCTTCTGCTGAATTTAATGCAGAAAAGGTTAATCACAGGCAACGGGACTTTGAAAAAATCTATTCATAAGGTCAAAACAAACCACACATAATTATAATGAAGAAATCTATTTGATTGTTCCTATGCACTTTGTTGTCAACTAGACTTGAATGTTGCTGCATGGTGCCGTAGCGTAAGAGAAACTTCAAGAATAAAGGAAATTTGTTTGCAATGTGGCGCTTAAAGAGACGTTGGAAGGTCCAAATGAAGTGAAAGGGGAAAGCGAGAAATACTGCAGTTGTGACGGTCTCTCTTCTCTCCACGAACGCTGGGCCAGGGCAAAGTAAATGAGCTTAGCCTGAGCAGAGTTCGATTCTCTTTTCAGCGAGGAGTCACGAACATATGGATTGACTTCGAGGTGTATGGTTGATAAAGCAGACCCCATTAAAAGATATACTCCCGTGATTGACGCGAGTGCTACATAGATTAAAAGCCTGCAATTGTGCGGGCAGGAACAAGCAAGGCAGCGAGTAAAGTTGGGCTGCGGGGAACTGAAGGTTGCCTCGGGCGCCTAGTTACAGAACGTGGAGAGGCAAGGCGGCACGCTATTGGCCCGCTGTCGAGGGAGTGGTAGAAGTTCGGCCGCGTTGCCTAAATTCTGTTCTCTTATTGGCTGCTGGGCGCTAGGAGCGAAGAGAAAGAGTTGATAGCTGAGAGCTCCGCAGGACCGACCTCCGTGGGGTGACAGAGTCTGCTTGTGTTCGGGTCCTCCATACAGTTGAACTCTTTATCAGAGCTTTTTCACTTATTGCTCTATAGAATTTTAGTTGAGCTGAGGCTTATTATGGCTCTCTTCATATGAGCGAGGACACTGCCTACGCAGTTAAATTGTATTTAATACTCTTAGGAACAGGTAAAATTGCGTAAAAAGTTATCGTGTACAAGGCTGTGGTTAGAATCTTAATTTAAGGTACTGTGTCCTGCATTGTAATAGAGGCTATATTTAGCAACGGCTTGCCTTAGCGGCCAAATCATTGTTGCGTTATTTCTGACATCCAAGCGGATATACTTTAAATCGTTAAAAAGTTACAGACAATATTTAGATAATGTACAACAAAATTAGCTAAGTCTTTGAGAGACAATTCTGTCGTTATATTATTTTATTTTAACGTCACTCTCGTGTGAATAATGATTCATTTAATGTATGCATGCCGTTCATGATGAAGTATCTTACACATGGAGAGATATGGTAGCTTTTGCACACTTTATACCTGTTGACTTAGAGCACTCTCTTGTTAACGAGATATTTACGGGCTGAAGTTTCTCAGTTTATTTAAGGTGGCTAAACAATTTTTTAGTTTAGCGACGTTGACGTCCGGAGGGACACAATCGGTTAAGAGCGGATAGATCGTGGCATTGTTTCACAAATGCAAACTAAAATTCTCATTTATTTGTCGCGCTTGCAACACTCTTGCCAAAAGACAGAAGCTGAGTCGCCGAAACATCACACGTTATTTCGGTGTAAGGACACATAAAAGTCGCTCCTCTCGCTATGTGCCTGCAGCTTCTAATTATGTGTGCAGCTTCTCAACGATGCTCAACTTTTTCCATTCTTCGCTCTTGGAAATCTTTCTCCCGCGGTCACCTGATGATTATTTTCTTCCTTCATCCTATTTTGGCCGAACTCTCAGTAAACAGTGCAACCTCCGTCGCGAAAAACTTGCAAGCCAAGCCGAACAGAACCGGTCTCCCAAGACTCGCTTGACGAGTGTCCTCTGGCTCAGCTCATGACACCATCCTACTCTGTTCTTTTATGTCTCTAATTTCCCGTACTGTCTAGCAAAACTCAATGGTAAAATTCGGGTTCGCACTTCAGGTATCAAGCTTATCATTATTCAAACTGCAGAAAACAAAGTGCAGGTAGAATCTATTGGTGCTCGACGTTCTGTAAGCGCTCAAACAAGGATATGTGCGATATCTTCGAGAATGTTCTTTAAATTTCTCATAGATCCCATCAAGCGCAGCGACTACTTAAAAATTTGTGTAGAAGCAGTTAGAATCGGTAAAAGTTAAAGGCTCTAATTATAAGAGCTACATTCAATTATGAAATGTATATCTCTATTTCGTCCATGTTCCATATTCTATTTAGATGCAAAAAGAAAAAGAAGTTGAGTTTTAATCAATGTCTGCCCACCAGCAGCCACGCTGAGCTATTTTCCCAACCGTGCGAGCATTTTACACAGCTCATTGTCAATAGTTTGGATAGGAGATTTTTATCACGGCGCTTCTCTTGCCAAGGTACATTGATCGACTCTGATAGATATCGGGAGGTTGAGTGTTATTTCATGGTGTGAAATTTCTAAGGAGCAGAAGGATTTTAGTGTTACTCTTGGACATCAAATAACTGAGTTAGAAAAGAATGTGTTGGTGCCAGCGATTTCCTTCCACAGTACGACAAAAATAGGTGATTGTCTCGTGTATTGCTTAATTCTTTAGATCAGTGAGCAGTGAGTGTGCATTAACCTATTATTTTCTAATAAGATCACCGTTGTAAAATTAGCGAGTTGCAAACAAGGAAAAGAGACGCATCTTTACGAACGAAACTGGTTGTTAATGGAATACTAAGTTAGACAATACAAAGTTCAAACGATTTGACATTTTCTCGTTATCTCGAGTATGACAACATAGAGGTTTTATTTTCATTCTACTACGCAATTTTCTGAATAACTTAAGAACTTTGAGTGCATTTAGTTATGCACGTGTGCTTCCAGAGTTGGTCTACTGCTTTGTATTGCGCATTAGCTCACTTAGAGTTCACTTAATGCTCTTGGGCAGATACTGCTAACAATATTCACTGCACTGAGGGCTGTTGTATTCGTGAACTATTTTTTTAAGAAAGGATCATTCATCCAGACTCGTTCATTTACGTAATTTATTTACGTTTTCTCATTCAAGAGGTGAATCAACTTTGGCTGGCAGTTTTCTTAAATGTTATTTCGTTGATGAAAGGATTTTACAACAACAAGGGGTTGTGTGTAAAATCAAGAACTCAGCTTAAACTTGATCAATTGGAACAGCTACATTTGCTGCATCTTTGCTACAGATTGTTCATCGCTGGTAGTTTTTTGTATAATTTTTTTAGAGTTATCACCGTTTGTTGTGACAAACTGGTTCTCCAACCTTCGTGAGGATAGGCAGTCGTGAGTTTTTAATTTCTAAGTTTTAATGCTGTGCAGTCGTGAGTTTTTAATTTCTAAGTTTCACTCGGGTCACTCGGCGATGATTGCTGCGCTTTGGAGTGAATCAAACGAGCCCCCACGCCCACCAGCTCTGCTTCTCTCTATTATGCTAAAAATGACACATTGTGAGTACATGACGTTCATATCACGGCTACGCGTTCACAAAACATCGCTACAACGCTTCTTCGCGGCGTGTGAGGAGACTAGCCAACAATCAAAGCTGCATCATCATCGTCATGCTGCGCCGGTTTTCCAGCAGTTTTCCTGGTCGTAGCGGCAGGCACTGCTGACACCGTGAGTTCTTGAATTGACGTAGATGCGCTACGCGTCGTCGCGACGACGTAAATTGGTTGAAAATCGCGCCTCTTCATGACTGGTATCCTTGTACTTATTCACAACTTGATGCATGGCACTTTATATATTTTTCTCGGAAAAGCTTGCGAAAACAAACCTAATACTCTTTTTTTTCGTATCCGTGGTAACACGGAAAGTGAAAATTTTAAGCCGAAATTATGCTTCTACTCTGAAATTTTTTAAGTTATCTATCAAATAAACAGTGGTGAGCAATGAACTGTAAATGCCTTCTTTTCTATACTAAAATTTAATTTCTGTTTCATATCGAAGGTGTTTTTATTTCCTCTTCATGCTTCTTATCTTGTTTATTATCGTATAAACAGCACTTTTCGTTCAATTTTACTGATCCATATTGAAAAAACTCACTTGTAAGTAAGTAAGCTTGATAAGAAAAGGTGAACGACGAAAATCTCTTTGTGTGATTCAATAATTTTCCACACCAATATTATTAGCCTCTCGCTGTTGAAGAGTGAGAAAAATATGTTATCAGAAAAAGGCATCTCACATATTGTGCGCAGCCAACAATGCAGAATAGTTCATTTTGAGCGGCTGGCAGCGAATGTTACGCGCGCAGCCAGCCAGTGAGATCTGGATAGATCTTCTCGGCGCGCCCCCAGCGGAGCGCGTCGTAAATAACCGTGGCTTGTAAATGTGAGGTGCATCATTTAGCAGAGTTATTCGTCGGATGACCGCTGTTAATGGTCTCCCAAGTGTTCGCTGAACTTTTTACGAGACAAACCTCGCGTATTGAGCGGACTTTACTAGTATACCTGAAACAAGCTTTGAGTAGAGTAAGTTGCTGAGAAATAGCAGTCAACATATGTCCTGCAAATGCATCTAGCTCTCAGGCATTGGTGTTTGGCGTATCAGATAAAACCGACAGATAGAGATGAAGTTCTAGGAAATGAGCAACAGCTCAATACGCGTTCGTAGATGTTGATGCTGTTTATGAGACACATGATAAATCACAATATGCTTACTTAATTGTAGAATTGTGTTATCGGAACGGTATGTCGAGCACAGCGTACCATAAAATAACACATACGAACGCACGTGTCAGTAGATAGCTTGTGTAGGCAGATGTTGCGTGAATTTTAAGCTCTTGCAGGGAGTGAGAAAAATATCTTTGGTTTCCCACCATTAACACTACGGAACTTGTGGCTCTCAATTCTTATTTCAACGGCAAATGAATATCATACTGTTCATAAATTATACCGTGAGAGAAAAGATAAGTATTGTGCGCTGCATCACTCAAAATGAATGGAGAAGCTTGCGTATTGCTTCTAGTGTTTCATTTTTCTTCATCGAATATTGCTGAGACGCTGCTCTTTCGGGTGATAAAGTCGTTTCGCCGTGTTCACAGTGCAGGGCATGAGCTGCACATCGTTGCGAAAAAACATATTTGAGCGCGCGTTAAGACAACTAAAATTAAATTGTTCGCTCGATACGTGAGATAGCGAATGATTTAGGTAGTTTACGAGGAGAAACATTGAAGCCTTAAAAATTCACGTCTCGCTGTGCGGTCAGCAGCTTTGACTTGACATCGCAGCGGTGATTTTCGATAGGAGCACGAATTGCGCTTGGAAATGTTGCAGCGTTTTTTTTTTTCGTCTGAGAGCAGGCCACAAACCGTGCTACATTCGCCAGTTTTTGCAGTTTTAACATTCTAGTCGTTACTTACGCAGAAGTTGTGCTTGCCGCGTTTCATGCTGAAGAAGCTGGGAGCCACGGGATCGAGTCTGAGCAGAACTCGGCCGGGATGCGAGGTACAGTTCAGGCACGGAATTGAGAAAATAAAGCAAAGCACTGTCAAGAAAGAATGACTGATTATGGGTGTTCTGTTATGGAAATTAATTACGAAGTACCTAAAGATATGATTTTTCAATTTTATGAATGCTTAAACGTCACTAACGTGAGAAAAGGGATTTAATGTGAAAAATTAGTTTCAACAGTCTGCGATAAGAGCTATTAAAAAAATAATTTTTTTATAAAATCTAAATTCGTGAATCAGTTTGTGGAAGGGGTAAATTCAATGGCATTATCTGTTGTTCCCATAAGCAATCAGTACCAATATTTTACGGTACCTTCACTAGTTATCACCATTAACTACGTAGTTCAAGTTGATAGGGTGAAGTTCTTTTTGTATATCTTCTTGTGTATATCATTAGTTATAAATAATATACTTGTATCAGCTAAATTTCTCTGCTATGAACTTTCACAACACAATGCGAGAGCGGTCCCTTACCAGTTACCAGTTCGACATTGCTTATTGGCCATTAATTGTCATGTTCATAAATAATCCTGGAGTATACTGGACGGATTATTTCTAACTGAATGGAAGCTCGCCTGAAGTATTTTTCCTCGAATTAACTTGACGGAACGTGATTATTTTAAAATAGAAAGTAGTAAATTCTGAGGCATAAAATAGAATACGTAGGGTTGTACCTAAAAATTTGCGTTGCAAAAGCAGCGAATGCAAAACATCGGCCGATCTTTGTTTTAACGAGCTTCGATTTACTCGGACATGTAGCGTGCTGTGTAAATTAGTTCGGACAGTGGTGAAATAAAACAAATATTTGCTAAATTGAAGTTTATTTCAGAAAGCTTGTCGATTGTATAAGAGTTGATACATCCAATGGGAGGTGTGACCTCCTCTCGCTTTTACACGCATATGCACTCAATTTGGCATAGATTCGACCAATGTTGAACACATTTCTGCGATTTCTTCATTATGTACCAGACTTTCATAACAGCAGTAATCAGCTTTTGCATGGTCAAACGGTCATCTTTCTGAAGGCTACGTTTGATTATAGGAATTTTCAGCCTATTCTAAAACCGTCAGTCCAGTTTTTTGAAAAAATGCGAGCATTTTACGTGAAGTACGTCATTAGCGAGATCCTGCTGAAAAATGCTATCTCCGTCACGAAAGTCCCTTCTCATCATAGGAAGCAAGTGAGTCCGTAAAATTGCCTTGTGTTGCAGACAGCTTAGTTAAAGACAAACTTGTCTTGCATTGCACACATAGGAAGTAAGTGAGTCTGCAATTTTGCTTCCTATGTCTGCAATGCAAGGCTAGTTTGTTTGCAAGTAAGCTGTCTGCAACACAAGGCAATTCTACGGACTCATTTGCTTCCGATAAGGAGAGGGACTTTAGTGATGGAGATAACATTTTTTCAGCAGGATTTCGCTCCATGCCATACTTCCCGCAAAATGCCCGTATTCTTAAGAGAAAGTGGACTAAAGGTTTTCGACTGGCCTGGAAATTCTCCTGACATAAATCCCATAGAAAATCTTAGAGCTATAATCAAACGTAGGTTCCAGAAAGGTGACTGTTCGACAATGCAAAAGCCAATTACTGCTACACTTTATTAAGGTCTGGTATCATGATGAAGAAATCGCTGAAATGTGTTCAACTTAGGTCGAATCTATGCCAAATTGAGTACGAATGCTTGTAAAAGCAAGAGGAGGTTATATATCCTATTAAATGAATCAACTCTCATACATTTGACATGTTTTTTTTAAACTTCAATTTAGCAAATAATTGTTTTATTTCACCAGTGTCCGATCTAATTAGCACTGATTATATCGAGTACGCATAATGGTACATTAAGAAAAAATGTTGAGGGAATGATCTTATCGTCCATGACTTGCGGATTAATAGCTCTTCAGGTTCATCTGATAAGCTATTTAAGGGTTAACTCTCTCTTTAACTCATTCCAAACGGATTATTTTCATGATTACTTCTGAATCTAACTAGGTGTATACAGCGCATTATGAGGAGTCATGAGTGAAGCGCTTGTGATATAAGTGAAGTTAAAGAAGCCCTGTTATTTAATCGTCAAATTTCCATACCAGTTTAGGGAAGGAGTAGCTTCTTACAGCAGATTGTTAAAAATAAAGAGACTCGCATTGAATAACGTGAATAGAAATAATATATGCTGCAAACACTCGCTCGTTCTCATAACTCACCAAAAACAAACTTCAGATGAAATTCAACTGGCTCATTTATTCCGCCGGTAAACTAGAAATACCTGAAAGCATACGTTTGGTATATTTAGAACGCGCCGTGGTGGGTGGGTGTCACAGACGTTACGCGTGCCGGCCGCGTAGTCGTCGGACTCGTGGTGCGCTTGGCTCGCCGCTACCCCGATGCTTGACACGTGTCGCCAAATCGTTCACGTCAAAAGCATCACATTTGCAGCCGTTCTTTTGAATTTCAAACTTTCGAATTTCATTCCGAGCATTTTGTCAGCGGATGCGTTTTTTCATTGACGCGCACCGAACAAAGCTGATAGCAAAACGGTGTTATATTTATTTGGAATGCAGCTGTATTTTTTCTGAGAGATATTCGCAGAATAGGATTTTCTCGTAATTTTTTTTTCTCTTTCCTAGGGTTCAACTATTTTAATTTAAACTATGTTGGATACTGGGAAATTATGTTACTACATGTATGTGTTTCTACCTTGGCAATTTCCAAGAAATATTTAAAAGCATGTAGCTGACCCATTCTATTTTGTGTGTTAAGACATGCAATTGTTCTCCAATGATAACTTTCCCGATGTAATAATTGGACATTGGCAAATCTTACATGAGGGACAAAGCGCTACATTCCTCATTGCATAATAACTTTATCAGTAGTGTTACTGCTGGATGTGCCTGTCTGTAGCTGTTAACTTTGTTCTCCAATGCATGTAAGACTCACGAGATCCCCCATATGCAATAGTCCTGCTATTTGATTCATTTAAAATTTTTACAGGTAAATTTTCGAATTTAAATTATCATCATTGCATTAGAACTTCAATCTTGGTAAGCTCTGTATTTTGACTTACGTGAAAAGTTACGCTTTTATCACTTCGGCTTTAACAAGGTTTCGTTGAAGTGTGTGGAGCAGAAAAGCTCGTAATGCCGTTACGATTTGGCTGTATCTAGGTTTTCATATACCGTGAGTGACGAGTCACACCTCCTCTAATAGTTGCTCGCTTCATTCGTAGACCCTTTAAATGCACCGCAATTCGCACGCAGAGTTCCATGTCTCTTTCCAGCAGACGTAGCCTCTTCAAGCATGCGGGATGAGGTGAATGCATCACGTTGATACTCTGCAATGCACGCTAATATTGAGTACTGTGTTAGTTTTCTTCGGCGTCGATAATACGTTCTCGGGATCAAACCATTCGAAACGATGTTAACGATAGATTTTGCTTGCTTGAAGCAATGTATAAATAAAAATGGTAATGCAAACCTATCAGTAAACTCTTTTATTCTGTGGGTTTTCGTGTACGTGTGTGTATCTACTAAGCACATGAGCGTTAGGAATCTTTTTCTATGTTTTAAGGACAAATCTATTTAATTTGCTTTTATTGTACCATTTTATTTTTTGACTTTGCTCTATTTTTAATACCGAAGATAGATATTAAAATTCTGAAATGATTACAAAAAAAAAATATTCAAGTACTTATTGATTCGCCTTTTAATTATTAAACTACTGAGATGTCAAGACATAGACGGAACAATGATATAGTAAAATTTGGATACCTCCAAAAATGAATTTCTTGCAAAATGTCAAAAATAGAGCTATCCTGACATTTTCTTTTTAAGGTTCTGCAAGTGTAATTTTATTGCTGTCATGATAGGAAGCATGCGAAAAACAAGAAGACAATGTAGGGAAGGGAAGTGAAGAAAGTCAAACTATGGGACCGAGAAAAATTTTGAAATATAATTAGACTCTTAGCTGTTTGTCTTTCGTGGCCTGCAATGCTGGCTCGCTCAGAATAAAGTGCAAATTCATTCTAAACTCAAAGGTACATAAAATAACTGAATACAGCATTCCAAGAAAGTTTGTGAGAGAAACAAGCAGACGCAATGTTTTAATTACTAACAATTGAATGATTTATAGCAAGTGAGAGTTATAATTCGAACATTTCATCTATAATGAATATCCATATAGAAGGCGAACAAAAACTTAGAATCGCAAGAATTCTCCACGTAACAAATGACGCGCATACCTGTCCAGGAAATATATTTCCGTGTTTTTTTGCCCGCATTGTCTGATTCATCAATATATTGCATGCACTTATGATTGTAATTATTATATTAATTTGTGTTCCTGAGTTTTGCAGGTGCAACGTCAGAAACAATTCTATTCGTCAATACTTCCAACTCTTTATCTTCATCGACTTTGCTTTTTTTCTACAAGCTTGATGGATATTCAAAAAAAATTTAGTATTATTTTCTGTCAGCATTCTTTTAGTAAATACGGTCTATGTCTTGGTTTGTAAAACTGGAATTCAGAATCAGAATATTCCATCAATCAGACCGTAGAGCGAAACGTATTTTCTTGGTTCTATACTCCGCTAATTGGTCTAGCGTGCGACTTCGTTGAGTTTAATACGACTTGCTGACATTTGATGGATTTCTTGATCATTATGAAAGGATGAATTGATAATGCATTCTAAAGTGTTCTGCGTGATGTACAATAAATTTTTACGTATTTGAGAAATTCAGCACCTCGTGAAGTAGTTTTAAACCATAACCTTCATTTACTTCATTCTCAACTTTTACTTTCTAGCCTTCGTATTTGTGAGAAAGTTCTTTTGAACAGTGTGAGAAATCTTAGACATTTTCCAGTTTTTGAACTGGTAGCGACATGCGTGAGTGCGAGTGCACCTTTGTTTCAATGGCGTCAATCAAAAGCCATCGTCGCGGCCTTGTTACATTGTTACTAAACTGGCAAATTCAGTCCACTAGGCCTGAAAAACTGACTCTTTTATTTTAGAATTTATAAATAAGTGTACAAATGATACCAACACGATGTGTCAACACGATAATGTGGATTTTGTGAGAATTTCATAAGATTTTGCTTACAAATTAGAATTCTGCGAAGAGAAAGGGAAGGCGTTGTGGTATGATGGAACTCGTACATCAGGGAGAATTCTGAGTTGCTCTAAATCTCATTTGGAATCTGAATAGCATTAAACAACATGAACAATGGTCGAATAAACATTTTCTGGTTAGGAAATATACTTTGCTGTAGTAAATTGTCTATTATCGAGATAAATATCATAACCGGCAGCGGCAAACAACAAGAACAGGGTTCTGAATACTAAGGAAGACGAGATCCCATAGAAGTCTTCAATCGATTCTTGCCTAACATTTATGAGAAAAGTTTCAGTGACCTAAATTCAATGCATAATCTGAAGCTCGGGTGCGGAACGCGAAGACTGAGTAACAAACAGTTGTGTGGCCAAAAGGTGTTGGTTTTGCACTTCTAAAAATTCAATCCAGTTGTTCACAGTAGTATAATAAATCAGGTTATCGTGAACGGGCAACGGAAGCCAGCATTATAAATTTATATCTAAATGTGGCAATAACTTTTAACACAAGTCAACAAAAGATGATATTAATTTATGTCTGGAAGAAAAGCGCTATGTATGAGCTAAGAGGCAGGCAATTAAGGTGGAATTTTAGTTAAGGTTGTTACAACCATTAACGACACCTAAAATTAAAACCATGTATTTAAACACGTTTAATTAACAATGAGTAAAATTGCCTTTGTGAAAAGCATACCTAATGAGGATCGCTGGAGGGATAAAACAAGAAACCAGTTGAGGCAAGTACACATGAATATCTCATGGCCTGGGGGATGACAGCTCTCTCTCGCCCTCCTGCATGACCTGAGAGTGGGAGGGAGGCAGGGGCTGTAGAGAGCACCTTGAGTGTACCGACTGCCGGTCGCTAGTTCTTTATACTCGAATGTTTGATTTACTGAGTTTAGACTTCATGAACTGATGGACGGTTTACGGAGTTTAGACTTCATGAACTGATATGTTCTGATGTACGTCATAAGGGCTAAACTTGCTAGCGTGTGAACAACATTTCCCTCCAATTTAGATCAGATTCGCTAATATAATGGGTATTTAAAGCGCTTAAAGTTTACATTAACATAGCAGTACGTAACCTAAATTAAAGTCTTAAGGCATTAATGGTAGTGACTATCCCAATTAAATCTTCAGCCCAATAGTCTGCCCTTTGACTTATTTTGTGATTCTCCTTACATTAGATAACACCAGCTATTGCTGCCTGTCATCTAAGACTGATCATCATTAACGGGTGCCATTAATTGATGAATTAAGTATGAATGATGTCACAAAGTTTTGTATAAACGGTGGCTATTTCATTTGCTATTTCCATCAAGCAGTGTACTACATAATCTAAATCTACTTAAGATTTACCAAGGTTAGAGTGATTATGAGTATAAGCTATAGCAGCAGCTGAAGATTGCATTTTATTTGCGGAGGTAAGCCATGGCAGCAGCTGAACATTGCATTTTATTTGTGCAACGGCACGTGCGTGTTTGAACAAGATTATTAATTTCTGAGCTGCTCAGTTGCGAGAGGTGGGAACAAAGCTCGCTCTGATACAAGAATGCGTAGAATTGTATTGCATTTCCCCCAGCAAAGAAAACAGCGACGCAAAGACTATCGGTGACTAAAAAATCCTATTCAACATTGCAGTAACAGTCACTGCAATATAAAATATCAAGTGCGGTCAACTGGGTCAGTTCAAAGAAGTTGACTATTTAGAGGTGCTGCAAATAGACGTTGCAATAAAAATTTTCTACCGGTGTCCATCGAATCACTTATTAGACGTGAGAAAACAGTTTTTGGATTGCTCTGGCATTCAATATGAAAACGATCTTTGAAACAAGAATATTGATTTGTTGCATCAAAGGAACGCTGGGACACATGCCGGAACATAGGATAGGCAACAAGCTTAGGTTAGTTAAGACTGTCTATCCTATGCTGGGGGCCGGCGCCCCCAAGAGGGATTCTGTTAGGTTCCCACAGCCACAGCAAGCTTATGGAACATCCATGCATATTCCAAGTCTACTTTGCTTCTATCAGTTTTCATACCTTCTGCGCTATCGCTTCTTTTGTCTTATTTTCCTCTGTCTTCCTAACTTGCTGTTTCTATGAGCAAATTATTCTGTGTGGGAACTTTGTGCTTGAATCCCTCGCTTTCTACAGTCTATACTAAACGATCCCTTCTCTTCGCTCTATTGAGATTGCCTTTGTTGTAGCTTTAGAGTCTTAAGCTATTATAATAATGAGACACGTGTGAAATTTTGTGGGGAAGTGGAGAGAGACACTTAGCTGTACTCTGAGATAGTATATTTCGCGAGGTGAGCTGTAGCAACTCGTAAGCAGGTTACACACTGGCCTTTCTGATTTCTAACTTTTTGAGATACCCTGGTAATTTTGCTCAGAATCCACCGCACAACTGCTCCGCTTCTAGCTAGAGACATATGGAAAGTCGCACCAAATTAAGCCTGGCTTTATTTCCAGCGCATAAAAAAGCTGAAAGGAATGACGAAATCTTTAACGTCCTTTCAAGTGCATAATAAGTTTATAAACAGTAGATCCATTAGTGACCATTAGCTCATAAAGCTCAAATATCAGCCGCCTTGTATATGCTAGAATGGTGCAATGTGTAAAATGGAAGTGGGTGAAAAAAATACTGGAGTGATTTTCATCCTCAAATAATTTCATGCACTAAGATACAAGACTGGGAAATTTTGAGCGTTGATTTACGCTAATTAATTAAATTACTTTAAACATTCGCGTTGATTTACGAACAAGAAATATTAAAATTGTTATCTGTTATGTTATTTGGTGACCCCTTGTATCGCGAGTTGGTACGTCCTATTTGTACTTTGGACTCCCAATTAGTATCAATTGAGCTATGAGATTATTTTCTAACCCACTGTACTTGACACGTGGAAGCATTCACATAAACTGACTTGCTTTAGCGTCGATTGCAGGAAACCCTTCGAGATTTCTGCAATCGGTGTTTCGCCAGAATGAAAGATTTTCTGATCAATTATTTTCACGTTGTGTTTCAAAGGTTGCTTCGTATTGCTCCAGAGTCTAAGAAGATGATTTGCCAGTTTCTAGACAAGAATTTTCCAGTCACACTGTCTGCGCGCAATCTTTAGTTTCGATGAAATGCATCATTTGACTGTTATGTTTTATGCTGCATCCCCCCAGGGAGATACTTCTATTGTGTTTCTGTGAATTAGCTCTCCCAGAGGAATATGTGAGATCTTGGGCTAAAAGTTAGGTATGCCTTCTTTTTGCTAAAATAGAATAGGTTTTCTGTTTCAGACCGTAATTTTTCAGTTCACTTGTGACGTGTTTTTTCAGCACTTCTTCCACCTTCTTCTTCAACTTTCATTTTGTTTCATGAACTTTCTTCCCAACTTCGTGTTACTGTGCAACAAGGATGTTGAGTGGGAACACACTGAACACCCCTGTCATGCATTCCGAGTTCCTTTAATTTCATGCTGAATGGTGCACTCCTTCATCTCTTTAGAACACCTTTGTTGTAGTTAGGGAGGTTTAAATTAACTTCCCAAATCTAAATTTGAATTTCATATTACAAGAGTCAATCTAAAAAATACTTCAAGGCGTACAGTTTCACTCGATCGTCGGCAGAATTCGTTATTCTCATAACCGATATTTACCTTCCAAATTTTAGCACCCACACCGCCATTAGATTTTCGTATGAAAACACTTATTTACCCAGTCTCCAATTTCCAGCCAATTGGCTGTGTCTAGAGTCGCCATGCACTGCATAAAACGCTGACCTTTTTTTTCACTCTCTTATACTAGTACAGCGAATTTGGCTGTCGTATCGTGCCTACAGAAATTCTTTCTTCTGAAATTACTTTCCATGAAATAAATCATATAATTTAGAGTAAAATTGACTAGGCAGCACTGACATGAGTAATTACGGCATTTCTGAATTAAAATCAGCTGTATTCGTCAGCTCTCAGATATTTATCATACATGATAGAAGTGCGTTGGCAGATTTTTTACCATATGAGTGACACGCTTAGCAATTGCAAATGCTTTCAGATTCACAGGCCTAATTGTAGTTGAACCTGCCAATTTAATTTCTAATATATCAGGGAGAATTAGGTTCATTTACATTTCTTATTTATCAGTGAGAATATATGCAGTCTAGCATTTGACCTCGTTGCGGACCGGAAAACAATTTAAAGAGTGCTGAAAATTACAGGAGGAAAAAAGTCTTCCATTTCCTGCATTTTGTCATAGTGTAGGACGCAAGTTTTAATCGCATGGACTACGTTTCTTCGATGAAAGAATAATTGTTCAGCCGGCGCAAGTAATCGAACGCGAGGCAATCACTCGGTCGTATATATAGAGCCTGGTGTACACTAAGTCGCTTGACTTACTTTGCATTTTTATCGAACCCGATGAGAAACTCGCGTATAATTTTTAATTTAAATATTTATCAAGAGTGCGAGTTATAACTTATTTATCTACGATGAAACTCAAGTGTTAATATTGGGAAGCCGAGTTAAAATTTCCACTTACTTCGTGAACAATATTACTTCATCGACGCCGCAGGCGTCCCGGAGTTAAAAATTTTAGCTCTGATCTTCAGCACACTTTACAACCTTTAGTTGTACGCTCACGTGTTGGGAGCAGGACAAAAGCTGATAGCCGAGGCCTGATGTACTTACTGCCTCAGCCTCACGGGACGTGGCCGTCATGAGACTCAGAACATGCCCTGGCCAAGTTTGGTGATTGACGGCCATTTCAACTAAGACAAAGGCAATGCTTCGCTCCAAAAGATTCGCAATCCAACAAAAACATGAAAATGTGTCTCTATTTCTAGTATTTTTTTCTCATGGGCAATCCACGAAGGATTTTAAACAAGCTGTCAAGTACGAGGTTACGTGTTTCATCTTCTAGTGAGCATTGCCTCTAAAGGAAACGGGTTCTGGGGGTTTGACCTAATTTCTTCTCGGTTTAAATATTTCTAAGCTTTGATATTTTAAGTTTGCAAGTTCTTCACCCAGTTTGTCCTTTAATTTAGTTCAATGGAGTACTTCAATAAGATTTGATAAACTACTTCCCTTTTTGAACAGCCTTTGAATACGAACGGGGTTTAAATTGCCTGAGAATTCCTTCAGTTATTCCTGCACTACCTTCCATGACTGTTTCTTCTTCGAAACACCATATTTTCTTCACAGAGTTCATTTCTGACATTATTTAAGCAAAACAGTCATTTTCTTCATTGAATGGGAAACCGAAATGAATAGACCTCTCTTTTTCGAGTGTCGTGTTTTATCAATTCTAAGAAGTACTTTTAAACTATTATCATCACTATTTCCATATTTGCTCTCTACACACTTCGTCATTCTTCTGGCCTCACCCTCATTTTCTTTCAAATCAGACATTTGAGACTACGAAATTGTCCAGGATCACTGCAGAAAAAGGAGCATATTGCGCTAACTGAAGCCTGCATAGCCAGACATAAACCATCTTAGAGCTTACGCCCCCATATTCTTCACATCACCTTGTTAGAAGCGGATCCTTACGAAGTAAATACATAGACAAAGTGTATGGAAATGTGCTTAAGTCCAGATTTGCTTCGTATAATATTATCAGATGAAACTCAAGTCACCACAATTTATACGATGCTAACGTTAATTTTGCTTCATAATCGGCTCTAAGAAAAGACGAACCCTGTATTAAACTTTTAAACAATTTTAAACAATTTATTTACTACAGGTGATACAGAGGTAGAATGTTTCTTAAGTCTAGTACAATGGTCATATTTGAGTATAGCTACCTGTGGGCCTAACTTGGGTGTTCAATTAGTTGTTTTCATTATAGTATTATACCATGCGTGCATTCCTCGCCTTTTACTGGAAAGGGACCCTTATAATTCATAAATTATTAGTACACTAGCGTGTAGCTGAAAAATTTACATGGCTCACGGATTAAGCTTCGCTCTGCATGAAGGACCAATCTCAATCTTAGAAGTGAATTTCTATTGATTTTCAGTAGTTCTCTGTTGAGAGTTATTTTACTTCTGTTTCTACTTCCATATGCACACCTATTGGTCTTTTGCACCTCGATCGTACGAGTTTCAGTATAAGTGTAATTATTATAGCAGCCTTGTTTCACCTAATTCCACACCATATGAGATTCCAATGTTAATTACTATGTCTCTCATCAAAATTTCTGGCTACTAAGTATGGTACGCCCATGTACTGGTGTGTTTCCTTCAGCGAATAAGGTAAGCTGTCATTGCGACTTACATGCAGTGCTCGTTTTTCAGTATCTGCTTCTTAGGATCTCAATATCTGTAACTTTCAATAATATTCAAACGCCAACTCTCTATCACCGCAGATGCGAAGCACGCCATATTTCATTCATTATACTCATGTTCTTTTCAATTCTTAATTTTCTGTTACTTGTACTTGAATGAAAATCGATATGATTTTTGAGATCTAAATAGATTTTGTCCGAAATTCTTAATTTCAGACATTATTTCCGTCGAATCGCGTTAAAAAAATGTATTTGACGTACCACACCGTGTTTATCTTGAGATGGCTACCTGCGTCTTGATGTAGAGAGCAGAATACGGCAATTTGGTTATGTAAGTTTGAGCCTCTAAAAAACACGTCATCATTTTTTAACAACATGGCTAAAAGATATAACATTACTTGTACCGGTTCAATGATTTGTGAGAGCTCATTCACAGGCTAAAGACGCGACACTCGGGAAGCGACGCACGACCAAGCTGTTCGTACTGTATTAGGTGGTTGCAACTCATCTGAACCGTGAAGCTTCGAGGGTGTGCTTTGCGATATCCTTTCCATCGACAATGTTTTTTTCCGTTAAAAAGGCCATTTATTTCATCAGAAACACCATCAGGGATATATGATATAAAAACTGCGCTGTGTTCAATTTCTAGCTACGAACTTAGCAAGTAGCAGGAGCTTCTAAACGCGGCTCATTGACTGATGGATCTGTTGCTATGCAGCGGCTCTCCGCTCCACGGCCCCTGCTGCTGCTGCTGCTGCCGGCGCTATTGACGGATGGAGAGTTAAGAGTCGGCCTCCGCTTGCTCTTGCTGGTGCTGCCTCCAGTTGCTGCTCACTCCGCTGCATTGTCATTACACGCACGGCATCTGCGTTGGACTAGCCATCATTTGAAATTACTCTCTCGCGAGGAAAGCGGCGCAAGCCGAAGTAGTTCATTCCCAGCAACGGCGGTGCCGCCGCTCACTAGTTCCCTATGCTGATCTAGCAATTTTCGATGAATTCAATTTTCAAAATTTTTGCGTAAAATTTTTGCGTAAAATTTTTTTTGTCAGCCGATATTTTTTAGTGTTCGTGTTGTCATCTGTTTAATTACACTTGAAAGCTTAATATTATTTCAATTTATAGGTATTAGTAGATTAACTAATGCGGCTTACTGACTGATAAATGACAGAAGAGAGGGCAGGCAAAATTTCTTCGCCTTTTTATCACTTTGCTGATAAATACCAAACACAATTGTGTACGTGGGGAAGCACGTGGGCTCGGGGCCGGCAAAACCGAACCGCTCCTACACCTGACACAATAATTGAGGCACAGGCTCTCTCCACACCAACGGCAGCTCAGGGCAACATCGGGCTATGTCTCGCAGGCGAGCGCTATTTTTTGTTCCAGTCACCGCGACTATCCTAACGCTCTCGAAAGGAGAGTCTTGTGCATCTCGCTAGCTAATATACACTATTTTAAAACACTCAATTTTTCTTTGTGAATTTTCATGAACGGACTATGAACAGATTCTGTACGAAAATGTTTCATTGAGAAAGAAAGTTAAGTTGATAATATTTTAGGTGAAATTCGAAAGTTAACAATTATGATGCTGATACGCTTATGGAAACAATCACGATCTCCTTTTACATTACAGTTTTCATAGTTTATAGGGAGCTTTATAATTTCAAAATACATTTCCCATCTCAAAAGCTTAATTCATGTTTTACCCATTCATAAATCGTACGCACACGTTCATTTTTTACGAAGCATATAGCATGAGATTTATTTCAGAATAAGGTTCGTTAATCGTAAATGTGATCTAAAGCTTCGAGTCACAAAGTAATTGTCATATCTCGGGGAAAGAAAGAGAGCTGAGGCGAAAGCTTTCTGCGTTATTACCCTCTTGTAAGCAACAAATGCAAGAGCTTGTGAGTCGATAATCTTCAGAGAACTCATCGCTGTTTCTCGGTTTTTCACCGTAGAGTAACATCGCATATGTTAACAAACAAAGAAAAGAACAGCTATAGCTGCGTTCTTGACACTTTCGTAATCCATCTTGAGCTCAAGAGCATTAGATGATAAATAATTCTCGTCATACAGCGCTTGAAGCATTAGTATTGCCTTTTTATCCAGTTGTCAAGCCTTTCTAAGGCCACATGCAGTTACTCATTCAGTCGTTTTGATGAAAGCTGAATTCATTCACCTTAAAGACGATTATGGTCCAATCGATCGGTATTGTTATGTCTTTAACTAAAGGGTTCCGACTCCAGGGGCCGGTTCTTCCAGCTCTACTCGCACGCTTCATGACGGTAAGCTGGATTGCTACGTCTGCTACGATTCCCGAACCATGGTAGCAAATTGGCCTTTCTTCTGAACTAAATTGCCAAAGTTGACTTTTTCTCTAGTAAGGTTTAGGCGAATTGAAGAATTTCAGTCAAGGAAAAATCTAATCTGTTATCCTTGAAGGAAACCCGCGTGTAGCTGTACTTTGGCACATAGCTTTATGGTTTTCAAATGTTCTATGGTCAAATTCCAGGAACTGGGAAATACTTCATGCCGTCGAGCTATACTATATAAAAACTTTTATTGCGATTCATTCACTGATGGTAATGACGCTTGACGCTCTGCCTGTTTTCATCCGTCATGGGCACTTCTATCACTGCGCATGCCAATTCATTTTCTCTCCCGAAATCGAGCCTCCATCAATTTTATTGAAGTAGTTTTTCATGACAAACGAAGCTTATACTTGCTGTGCCATCCGAGAAAAATACGTCCTAGATAAGGGCATTATATTCCTAAATACTTCAGTCCTGAGAGTCCTGGTGTTGATAATCGTTAAGTACACTTTCATTCAGACTATTAACTCCACGTGCAGGAGTATGTATGAATTAGAGTAACGTTGGCGGCCGCACGGTGAAAAGAAAAGCTACAGCTTTCTTTTCATCATTAATTTAAATAAAATTCCAATGAATTCTAATAAAAAGAATTCTGCTGAAACATGTCTAATTCAAAATTATGTTTTCCAGGGAAATCAAGGTCTCAAAGCGAATAAAGGCTCTTTTGGTTCATTACTGCAGTTATTCTTTTGGGAGCTGGGAAGGATTGTTCTCGTTAGAAGTTTTCATAGGCACAGAAATATTCATTATTCTGAAATAAAGCACCTACTACAGAGTTTATCATTATGTTTGAATATCACTCCTTAATTGCGTGCATGATAGCTTGTAAAAACGTCATTGGTAATATTGAAATTGAAGCCAAAACGTCACTAAATCGGTGAGTTGGAGTTTTTATTACTCTCTTTCTTTTCAGTCATACTCTTAGTGAAAGGAGTTAACGAATTTTGAGGCATTTCGTTACACAAATGGATTGTCCATTCCCCTGTGATACCGCAGTACGACGACATGAAGCCACGTCATACTAAATTTCTCCCTTTTGACGCGTAAATCACTAGAGTTTAAACTCCAGTATTGAATCTATATTTTGTTAGATAGTTATTTAGATTTAAAATCTAAAAGAGTCTCTTCTGTCAGACCGAACTGAATTGAGGTCATTTGTAGGTCTTTGTATTCAATGCGACAATTTTTTATTCCTTCCGGTCGACGATTTTTCAGTCGTCGATGAACGTGCCAACAACAATACATTTGCAGCACGTATGTACGTACTTATTTCCCGACAATTCAGAACAGAAGGCGTTTGTCCGACACTAATCGTAATTCAATCATAAAACTCAATTCCGCCAAATTTCCTTAAAAGAAGAATGAGTCGAATTATTCTAATAGCACTAACAAAATGATAAATTGTAATTACGCATAATTCTTCTTGCTGTTTATAAATATTGAAAGTCATGTAGACTACAAATCAAATTAGAGACAATCGAGTATTGCACATAGCGGAAGAAAATGTACAACTAGGCCTTCTGTGGATCACCTAACTCAAAGTTTACGCGTTGTGATACTGTCCATCCTTATTATGGAATTCAGACAAACACAAACGTGCAGGTTTTTGGAAGTATAATGGCCAGCAGTTAGTTTCAGTAAGATGCTTTTGAATTAACAAACAATGAGAATTCAAGAAGTAGAGTACGACGATGGTCAAAGTATGATCAAATAATATCTGTATGTATTCTGTGCGTGTGAGTGAAGTTCTAATTAAGTCTCAGAAGGCCGTATCGTCAGATGCCACGGGTATCTTGGAATTGGTGATGCAATATAAATCTCAATTTTAAGATAAACCTTCATTTTTATTAACTATCTCTGCTCTGCACACAACACTCGCACAGCTCCTATAGCATAACAATATTGTATTAAAACCTTTATATCGCTGAACTCTGCACCGAGTGGGAGGAACAGTGATAATACCAAATAATAAGAGCTTACAAGAAACATTACAGATATAATGGTAGGATTGAACAAATTGCAGAGATCTACTCTAACTAAAAGAATGTTATCGCAGACTGACAATTAGACTTAGCTTTGATAAAAACGCAGGTGTTTGGACCCATGCGAACGTTCTTCCATTCACTGATAAATGCTAGCCGAACTCCATGAGGCACTGCGGTCGAGAGGTTGCTTCTGCTGTGTGAAAGCATGCATGTGTAAACAAAATAACGGAAATACTTTGTGACGAGAAGTTTCAGTATTTTAGTGCGAGAATCTTCCCACCGTACTGCATTCTAAAGCTTAAAAATTCATCGGGACCAATTCGTGAAGTATTATACCTAACTGAAAAAATTGAGCTATTAAAACATGAGATTTTATTAAAGTTCAGTAACTGGAAATGGTTGCAGTAGAAAAAAATTGTCCCAATTGACAAGGCACAAATCCAACCACACCGATTGAACGAGTGTTTGCTAATGTGGCTTCCCATTTTTTATGATCAATGAAAGGGAACAGAGAAATGTTCAGGTAAATAATATTTATATATGGCAGCACGTTTTTGTTCAGCTCCTCAGAACAAGAAATAAATTTACAGCATTTAACTCCTAAAAAATAATAGGGGTCTTAAGCATGGTGGAATCGATTTTCTTGGCTGTCCCTAGGAAAAACTCCGCGCATAAATAGGAAATTTTAGGGGTCGGAGGTGATTTCATTCCATCGACTACACACAATGCCTTCTAGGCGTCGACCAGTCATGAGTCATGGTGAACATGACTATACGCTATTTTTCTGCACACCAATGTAAATATTTGATAAGAGAGATTAAGTTGTCACAGCCCTTCAATGACATTCAACTTTTTGTCAGCTGTTTTAGCTGACATCTTGGGGAGAGGTACTGGTTTCATTACTTCTGAAGTTTACACTAAAATACCAAGTATTCCGTTAAACTTTGACTTTGAACATCGTCCGTTTCAGTGATCATCCACCCTTCTCAGCAAATCGTTACTTCAGGCTCAAATATAATTTAACGAGCTTTTTATTTTGGTCAGCCAGTACGACTAGAGAGGCTTTAACTCAGTAAAAAGATTCACTTGTGGCTGACTGAAGCTAATTATAGAAATCGCTTCAATTTTTACATGAATTGGTCAGTATTCAATGAATTTAAATCATACTAAACACAGCCGTGAAAATTATTGAAATTTCTACCATTCATTAAAAAGATAATTTAATTGGTTGATAATGGAAAAAAGCGAAATAGAAGAGTTCTGCATTTCCCTTCTTTAAGTCGATGAAACTTACGAAAAAGAGGTGTCTCACTAAAGCAGAGAACACCTGCATAAAGCCCAGTTATTGAGTTGCGGTGTGATAGTTGACGTTCTAGTTTAGGGCAGAGCAGTGGCTGCTCCAATTAGTTTTCACATCATGATCAGGTGGCAGTGTATTTTAAGACAAGTCAAGCCCTGAGGGAACAATGGCATTGTGTTGCTATCATCTGATCCGAGCCTGTTTGGAAGCCAGTTTGAGTCTCGATAAGTCCTCGACAGATCTCCGGTGACTCAGAGCAAAAAAGATGTGCTGACCGCCTGACGCACGCAAGCAACCCTGACGTGATGAAGTCTCGCGTGTTGCACCATGAATTTGCTTTGCACAGTTGAAAAAATCCTATTCCGTTGACAATATTTTATGTAAGATCACTTTGTAGTCTTGAAAACTTTATGTGAATGTTTAACTTTTCTGAGGGTGGAGAAAAAGAAGGGTTTACTAAGCTCTATTTCATCATGCATGTGAGAGCGCTGAGATATCTGTGAGCTTGCACGATAGCCGGCAAAATGGTGACGTAGATAAGATGATAGAATGAATGAACTTGCTTAAGCAGCGGCCACTGATAAAGATTTTTTGTGAGAACATTCTTGTTCAAGTGAGCAATTGTTGTCGCAGTAATGATAAAGGTTTTTTCCAAAGCCGTGTTCGCCTTATATGAATCTGTCTTACTTCATGATGATTCAGCATCTAGACTTTACATGTCGTTCAATGCGCTTATTTAGTTAACAACAGGAAAACCATGAATGGATGGAAAACACGGAGCAATGCAGTCCATCACTGTACAAATTTGAAAGATTTACTTACCACAAGTGCAAACATTTTTTCGAGCATGACAGAATCTAGTTATTATCTAACAGTCAACAATATTAGCATTGTGTGCCAAATAAGCTGCGAGACATATATGGCAACCAATCAGGAGATGAACAAATTCTGCAGTAAACTATGGTAAATAACTTATAATTATGTTCCTAGCTTGAATGTAGTTGAGAAATTAGACAGATAAGCAAATATCAAGCTAAGAGGATGTGTAGCTTGAAATTTTACTCAACGTTTTCCTCTGTCGGATTTTTGTTCTGGTTAGGGTTTAATTTTGCCCATTATTGGTGGTAGAGAATAAAGTTTGGGAGTGCTATTTTCTTTAATACTTTTAGTTCACTTCTGTTATTTATTTTCCATTAGTACATAGTTTAAATGCATGTTAGTTTCACAGCAACTTTTGAACGGCGAGTAAATAGGGGTATCGCAAATTTTCAGAGGCGTGGAATTCCAAAATTTGGTCCCAGCGAAAAGAATCGAAGCTATTTTGAGATCTGACTATTAGGTGAAAATAAATTACGAGCTTTTTATATCTCGCTTGATAGTCATGGTAATCGGTCAGAGCGAAAATTTGATGTCTATAGTTCAAAATCTGTCAGTTTCACTTTCAAGTGTTTTGTACGTAAAACTTCTCAGAGAAAATCAGTTTCAGACATCAACAGGTATAAACAGTTTCAGAATTTTTAGGTTCTTGAAATAATCATTCGGCAGGACGTTGTATACAAAATTAGTGATCGCCTTGATAGCCGTTTTTGTAATGTAAATATTTAGTCAGTTTTTTTTGTCTTCGCCATGCGCAGTATCAATGCCTTAAATATTTCATACACGGATCGATCAGTGCGCAGGAAAGGATTTTTAGGGCTTTTCTTGGTAGGATGTGCTTGACTTTGAATAAAATTTTCATATATTTGGGTGGTTTAGTTTTAGACGTATAATATTGACATGTTAGCAGTTCAGACTTTCGTCTGGCTTTATTTTCAGAAATTTACTGCTTTGACAAACATAATGCTTGAGAGCAGTGATTTTTCTTATGGGAGAATAGTATATGTTTCGTTTCGTTGACGATACTACAGATTGAATTTGTTAGTTGTTACTAGCTTTATTGCTTGATTTATTTCGTTTGCGATGTTTACGGTGTTTTTGGGAGAGGAACTTGATGAAAATGTTCTATTATTCTTAAACAACATAAATTTGAAGAAATAAATTGATTTGACGACAACGTTTTGAAAATAAGCAGCCTAATAGTCCCGATAACAAATCCTTCAGCAACTTCATGAGTAATGTTTCACAACAAGTAGACTAACCAATTACTTTACATATTTTGCAGTTCGGGAGGTAGGATGTGAACCATTCATGAAGAAGACCCCGAAATTACCCCATACTGGTACAGCTTACCCAAAAGTATCTTGCGATCTACTGAATCAAATACTTTTTAAAATCGAGGAAAATTAAGATTACTTTGTATTTTCATCGATATTTGAATTGAGAAACTATGATTGATTTAGAATAGTTTGCGACGTTAGTTATTGGAGTCAATGCCGAATTACTTGACATAGAGAAATGAATTACGCTATTGGTGAGAATATCCTTTCTTGTACGCTAATTTTCCGAAAATGAAATTAAAGGTCGTCAATTTAGAAACTGGTCTATAGTTATTGATGCTAGTTTTGTCATCTTTTGAAGATCAGAGTTACACTTGCAACATTTGATGAATGAGGAAAGGGCTAAAAGCAATAGATTTGTTTATATCGTCAGTAAAGTTAGGTGAAATTAAAAGAGCTAAGTACCCATTAATTTAATTGCAAATGAATTTTTTTTGCGTGGTTGTTATTGTAGTATTTTAATGCAATAAGACACATCTATAGCGCTAATTGGAAAGAGATATAAGGAATGGTGTGAGTTTAAGTCTACAAGGTGGTGTAAGTGACTGTTGAAGTATTTTTTTACATTCCAGTAAAATTATTTACTATATGAAAAAAGTTATAATTAAATATAACTTTTATTCTTTCCGTATCGGTATGGAATACATTTTCATGTACTATAGTTTTTAATGGATTTGAGAGGTTCTTTTTTGGCCTGTGAACAGAATTTAGCTACAAAAACTACAAACAATCAAGTCATGTAAATTTTTATCACGTTAAATATCTCTAATCCGATGTTACAGTCTTTCTGCTGTTGACTTAGAAGCATTCAAAATATGTTGGCACGTTGGTTTTACCCGAGCGGGATAAAATAACATGTTCACCTCCCTGGCAACTAAGAGTTTTTCACGTTTCCTGACGTTAATATCGAGGCAAGTGAAGCCTGTAGGCTGATCGATCAAGAAGAGTAAATGTGACCAACAGCGGACGGCTTACTTATTACCTCACTGTTGGAGAAAAGATCTAAAGTTCAGCTAACAGCATTACTTCTCGGTGGTTAGGCGGTGCGGTGCAAAGTTCGGTGTGCATAATGCATGAATTCCATTGATCCGACTCACCGATCCGCTGCATGGTCATGTGGACTCAAGAGTGGATTATCACTGGGATTGACAAGCATTTGCTTGTGCTCTTATTCCTGTTTCATTTGAGATATTCCTCGGTCTTGCTACCATTTTGGTGTACTTGTGTTGGACTGTTTTTGTCGTATTTTCTAATCACAAAATTCATTCGCCCACAACCACACATGCTGAAGTACTCGTGCTACTTTGCATGGAGAATGCAATGGTTTACTTTGACAGTTGAAGTACACGGGAAAATAAAATGTCGAAATTGCAAATGAATCCTGAAGATAAAGTTAAATTTTGACATGAACTTGCATTCACTTTTATACACACACATCCCCCTCAGGAGGATACAACTATTGTGTCAATGGGAATTGGCACTCCCATGGGAAAAATAAAATAATACAGATAAAAATGTAAATTTTTATCTGTATTATATCTGATAAAAATTCACATCAATCGAGTACATTTGTCTTCACAGCATTCATGCAAGAATTGAACTTCTGCAGAACGCTTGAGTACTTTTTGTTGAAAATTATTCTGCATGAAAACGTAGCAGCCACTGAAGCATCGTGAGCGTAGAAAACCTTACAAAACAATTTTCCTAGCAATTTTAGCGTGAACTAGGTGCTAGTCAAAAAGAAATCCCTCCAGCCACTCACTACACCAAGATCGAAAGGTCACCACCTTTCAGTGAAATGATTGTTGCTTTTCCTGTCAATGACCATGACTAGCTGACATCGATCATTGAAACCTCTCCGCCTGTAAGTTGTGTGACCTGCACGGCTGCGGTCGTTGTCATAACCACACGCCCCCAGACCGAGGCTCATGCTCGCCTCTGGTAAAATGGTGCGGGCGGGGTTGCGGCTTGACGCATCAAATGTTCACCTTCACGTCACGTCCTAATGGCATAAGAATTATTGAAATCTTTTGCGTTCATGGGTACTTTTGAGGAATCATTTCAAAATGTTTCGTATTCAGGAGTACTTTCGTGTAGTCATTAACAGTTTATCTCGTTTATCTCTCATATGAGCATTGCGAACAATTAACGTCATGTGTTTTCTACCCATACACAATCGCATAATATACGTGA
Organism: Morinoia aosen; assembly: GCA_030386875.1. Taxonomy (NCBI): domain Eukaryota; kingdom Metazoa; phylum Arthropoda; class Malacostraca; order Amphipoda; family Talitridae; genus Morinoia; species Morinoia aosen. The sequence continues at coordinate 52,595,843 of CM059579.1, read as the reverse complement.
AGTGAAGTTACCAACTTCTACTCAAAATTTACTCTGTCTTTTTACTCAAAAAGGCTCATATTTGGGTAAAACTATGAAGAAAAAAGGTGAAATTATTAAATTGAGATCAAATGAGTCATGTCATGACACAAAGGGTCAGAGTATCTATTTGCTAATTTACAAGATTGATTTTATAGTTTCAGGTACTGTTTTAACATAGTATTGCCCAATTTTTGCTTAGCTATTCTCCTACATAGTTCTCTTATTTTCAATGCAAGCCCCTCTTTGTTAACCTCTGCCATCTGGACCTACGTAAGCATTAGAATTAATAGTACATTTTCAAATATTCCCATCAGAAAACCATGTTTGGTTTAAATTCTCTCGCTTTGAATGACGAATTTCGTATCTCGTTCTTCGTCTTTTGATGATTTCAGTAATATCAAGTAGAGTAGTTGTGAGTTTACACATACGCACTCATAAGCAGAAACACTGCGAAGTAGATTGCAATTAACTCTTATTTTACTAAGCTCAGACGGAAAAAAAACGGAAGAGCACAATTTTCTTTTAGTCACACACCACCATAAAGATTTGCTCGGCCCCGCAGGCGCGAACTATTCGAAATTTTGTTAAGTAGTCACGAAATGGTGCGGAGTTTCCTGAGCCCTGAAGTCGTAAAGAGGTGGAAAGCGCGCTGAGCCGAGCTGCGAGCAAGGTATTGCGCAATAGAGGCGAGCGCCCCAGGCAACAAGAAGTTGCCTCCAGCGGCGCTGCGGGTTGGTGGCTCGCTACGCACCTGATGTGCCCCGGGCCTCGCTTAAATCAGCGCATCATTAGGCGCCGCCCTCTTGTGCTCGCTACGCCAAAGGAAAATAGCACTGCTTAACTTCACTGAAAATTGGAAGCTCGCTGCACGATTTACAACTTTTATTTTTCAAAACTAACATGGGGTATCCACGAAGGAGACGATGCATGCTGTGAGCAATTAGTGCTAGGACTGTGTAAATGAGACAGTGATAGCGAGTTGTGAGTATTCTAATGAAGGATAATTTTAGGCGAGCTGCTGTGATCGAAGAGTGGTTATTGCAGTACACTATACGACAGAAAAAACATTTGAGAATGATAATGAATTACGTTGCGTCGTAATTACGAGTCAAAATCTAAAACAATGATCGGAAAGTAAATGTGCACGATTCCGTATTTACTTAAATAAGTTAGAGAAATCTAAACACCATCGAATAACTTAATAACAGGAGCGTATTGTATGAATATCATGTTAATTAACAAAAAATGAAAGATATGGTAAGAAAAACACACTGTACAGCTTTACTGTAGTTAAGAGCGCCTGAGGGTTACTCAGGAAAGCATATCAATTGGGAACAATAAGATAAAAGATTTGAAATCTCTCTGCGAGACGCAGCTAAAGTTTGCAAAATAGAAATGCGTCACATCGGAATGCTCTTATGTGGTAGCTTAACACATAGACTGCGATGGGTTAAACTGAAGTTCAATATTCAACCCAAATTTAAATTTACAAGTTTTTCGAAATTTTATAAATACCGAATATATCTGAGTTCATTGCATACCTCTAATTTTAGCAGATTGTTAAAAAAATTCAAATGACCCATCGATTGCTCATTTCATCGTTAGACAAACTTGAGCACGACCCACCGGTGGGTCATATCGCAGTCAATGTGTTGGAGTCATAAACTGAGGTTTCACCCCTCGGGGTGGTATACAGCTTTTGCATCAATTGGATTCGTTTTCCCAGGGGTAAGATATAAGGTCTTGAGCTGAATATTGGGTGTGCCTTTCTTGCATTGAAATAGAATAAGTTTTTTGTTTTGTTACAGACCATCTTTCGGCTAAAACTGTCCTGTTTTTCGGCATCAATTAATTTTTTCTTCGAATTTTCTCTTGTTTCAGAAACTTATTTCTTAACTTGTTGTTTCAATGCGCAGGGGATCTTATGTATAAAGACACGTGCATAGATTCCCTGTTCATTTAACTCCATACTAAATGGTACCTTGCTCCTTCTCTGTTTGGAACACCTTTGTTGTGTTTAAGGAGGCTTAAACGAACTTACATAATTTAAACAAAACTGAGGTTTCAATATTGAAAACATTCATCGAGTAAGTTGCTAGCAAAATAACCCACTCAATTATCAAATTTAAATTGACAATCTGTCCACCCGTTTGCAGACGAGTGTATCGCGCAAAATTGGTATTTTATGAAATATCTGTGCCATAGCTTCATAATCATAATTAAAAGTCGAGTTTAGTATTTATGGTAGTGAGTATTCTCAGTTCTGTTACTGGCATTGTGTCTAGCAATCGCTATTTCTGATGACTGTGCGTTTCCCAGGGCTAAAGTCCGTTTGTTCCGTGGGTATAGGACTATAAGCAAAAACTTTAAGCAAACTGCGTTGACTTAACGGGTGAGTTCGAAATCATTGTACGGTCGTTTCCTTGAACCTCCACTTATACTAGAAGTTTGAATAGCGGCGTTGTATCACCGATGCCGTCTATAGTTCCTACAATTGTAACAATGGCGAAAATATTGTTGAGGTAAACGCCTCTCGTGTTATCGTGGTGTCAAAACACGGCGCCCTGAGTTTACCTGTCGTGCCAGCGCAGGTCCGGACGCAAAACTTGAAACTTGAAATTGAGGGCCGACAGCGTCGGGGCCTTTGTAACGGCCTACAATTCCCTCCACAGTTATCACACAAAGAGTTCAGCGCCTGGTACCAGACTTGTCCACTAAACTACTCAGGATCTACCAATCCTTGTCACAAGCTGCCATTGGATGGCGTCACTGGGATAGCCAGTGTGTCAAAACACCATCCCCAGGCATATTGGGTCATTACTGACTATTCTACCTGACTGGCTCATTCCAGTCACTGTCTCTTACTCCAGGCACGCAGTAACTGTGTTTGTAACCGAACAGTAAATGTGTTCGTAATCGAGCCTCCGCGTTCTGTCGTTTGCTTACTGAATCCATGCGGACACATCCGTTGATTCTGGGCGTGTAACACCAGTGGCTGTTGTTACCCCACTGGACTAGTTGATCCATGTTCAAATAAAGACTTCGCGCTGTCTTTCATTGTGTGTTCTGTTTAGAACGTGCTAATCTATACAACACAATCGCACGTTTGGTTTTTTAGAGATAGTAAAATTCATAAGTGGAACCAACAATGAGACGTATGTTTTATCTACATATTGTTATGGAAATGTTTTTCAATACTTCATTCAGGTAGAAAGAAACACTTCTTTAAACAGCTGCATCGTATGAAAGCGATCGGCATTTTCCACTCCGCTGGGTTGAATTTGCTTCTCAGAAATATTCAGTACGAGAGGAACAAGACCACTTCGTGAGCTTCCTTTCTTCTTAGAACATCACAGGATTCCGTGTAGCTCTGTGCATGCTTATAGAGTCCATTTTCGTTTGGCACAAGTTGGCTATCATATCATTATTAGCATCATTGTAATTCTAGCAGCAGTAGTTATCTTGAACACAAGTTTCACTGGGTACGAAAATAACACACGTCCGTGTCCATGAGCCCCTCTCGTGGCTCGGTAGGAAGGTGTATTTTTTTTTCTTCATGTCGTCTCATGGCTCCTCTGGCAGCTCTCATGCACCGTCTCTGCCTCGCCCTCCAGCCGTGGAATATTCCATTGCAGCACTGGCGGTGAAGTCAAAACTGACCTCCTTAGTTTCAAAGCAGGACGATTCGCTATGGTGAAACTCATCTCATATTGCACACATTTCAACGTGTTATTTGGTCAACAGCGATTGCTTTGTTACCACAGTGATAGTTTGCAGGTTAGTGTATTACGATACTGAGACAATAGACATGAATCCTGTGGTAAAATCTAACAATGAAGTGTTTCACAGGGTTATCTTTTGTTAGTGATTCGTGTTAAGTAGCTTTTATGATCCCGACATGAATTTTGGCGTCTGTACTACAGACGGCTGGCTGGGTTATGCTGTAAAAAATATATAATTTTTTTCCTTTTTGATCTGATACTACATCAAAACTTTGCCAATACACAGTGATGAAGAATTACTTCGTTGATCAAGACTTCGTTGTTAAATACCTGTCTTGTTCTGTTTCCCTGTTAACAAACGATTCGTTAGCCTCATGCTCTCAATTTAAATCAATATATAGAGTGTTTTCTCCCCTCAAGGGGATACAGGTATTGTATCTATGGGAATTAGCGCTCCCACGGGGACTATGTGAGGGCCTGAGCTAAAGGTTAGGTAGGCTTCCTTTTGTTGAAATAGAATAGGTTTTTATTTTGTTACGGACCATCTTTTTTCGGTTCACTGCTGTCCTGTTTTTCACCACCTACTACTCTCTTCTTCAACTTTTTCTTGTTTCATGAACTTCTTTCTTAGCTTTCTGTTTCTGTGCACCTTGTGCATAAATTCCGCGTTCCCTCAACTCCATACTATATGGTGCCTTCCTCCTTCTTCTCTTAGAACATCTTTGTCGTGCAATTAAGAGAGGCTAAAACTTTCTTATATAATAATAATAATAACAGTGTTTTCTACTCGTTTGCTGTTATCTTCATCTCATTCCGAGCTGAGGATTGTGGCCACATGCAACTCTTGCAGTTGCGTGCATACTGAGGTGATCGTTCAATTTTTTTGCGATGGCTTGACGGCCTGAGAGATGTAAGACGAAGATATGTTACCTGAAGTGTTTGTTTTCATACGGAACAAACTCGTAATGAACTGAAACATTTTCGTCATTATGGTTTTTAATTCGGAGTTCTTTTATTTGAAGGATTTGCTACTGAGTCACACGATGTCTATGCAAAGCAATACACACTCATACGATAGCTGTACAGAAGTTCATCTTAACGGTGTGCTCGTTAGCGAGATTCGTACGAGCGAAGACTGGGGTGGAAACCGGTCGGTATGAGACTCATGAGAGGCGGGCTGTAGGGTCTGGTGAGCATCGCTTCACTTCACGCCGCCCGTCATGAAACCCATTTCATTGGTTTCCTTTAGTTTTGATGCTAGAAATGGTTTGGTCTGGACCAGACCGGTTGGTCTGAATAACTAATATAATTCCCTGTTTTCATGAGAGTGTCAACGATGGGAACTATAGGAGATATACCATGGAAACCCCATATTTTTAAATGGTTTTGGTGAAATTGTTTATAATTTAGTAGATTATGAGGTACGAACAATTATCTCACAGTTAGATGAGTCTTTTTGATATTTTGCGCATGTCAAGTGAACTTCCCTTACCTCCAATTCATCTAAACTCGGACATGCCTCTAGTTCGTCCAGTTCAAACTCTACTGTTCAGAATCTGTGTTATCAGTATCTCTGTATCTGTTGCCTGACATCAATAGAACAATGAAAGTAGTTAAATTGAACGGCACAAAACAGTTTGAACTTCCCTATGAAACGAGTATAATACAATACGGTATTGTACATAAATCGCTCATAAAATTCAGTACTTCCATTATCAAAGCCATATTCAAATTTTAATTAACACACCATCAAAATTAAATGAATTGCTCCTCTTGTGAATTCATTGAGGATCCACTTTCAATGATGCAACGGCTGCTGTTTTGTCCATACAGTGAATATTTATTGCTCAACTGGCCTCCTACTGAAAGATAGCATGTAAAAATGAAATATTTCTGTTTCAGAAGCTACCCTTGGAAACAATTTCTTCTTGAGTTTGCGAAAATATCGTAAAATAAGTAGGAAATACAGAGAGCTAGGAGTAATCACTAATCACAACAAACATCATTGTTCTCAAGCAGCTTCATGAGACAGCTGCTGGCCAAGTTTAACATTTTAGGCACGATAAACTACGTGAGGAGGCATCCAGTGCTCCTCTGAGTATCCTAGTTTACTGCCGATACTGAAGAAGATTAAGCTGCGCTTCAGCCGTCCAATTTCAGTCTAAATATATCATTATTACAGATTTACGATTACAGCGCAAGCGGTGCTGCGCAGCGATTTTTCTCCACCGCTATTAAAAGGTGTTAAGTATTGTGCGTGCTTTTTGTGAGAATATCATGGTTTTGGGGTTAGCAAGTCTGTGGTGCTTTCACCTGTTGCCATGCTACTGTCACCATGCGTGTGTGCACGCACCACAGCCCGCCTCGCTCGCTCTCTCTATTTGTGTGTACGAGAGTGCACTTCGCAATCATCCAGCGCTCCATTGTCCTGTTACTACGCGCGGTGTGGCAGCTTCACGGTGAGAGCATCCGATGTAGCAGTCCGAGCCGCCCTCGTATGATATTGTTCGCCTGAAGTTAAGCATAGTATTCATGGTTATGAGAATAGCCAGATACAGTATAATGAAGGCATCAGGTGCTGTCGAACGAGGTGGGGGAGGTGTAGTGAATGGGAGGTGTTGAGGAAACTCTTCTCGATATTGTGCACGTGTAGTTCGGAGCTAAATTGGAGATATTTTTTTTTAGGAAAATAGCAGATGTGGCTTTCTAGAGGGTTTCTTCATTGAACTTAATGAAATATCTGCATGAGTCACTTGGAATAGAGCTCTCTGTTTGGATTTTTAACATGATGATAATTTTACACCGACGTGGTGATAGATATTTCAAAAATAAAATATTAATTGCACTGGAAAAACGCATCAACTTTAGCTGTCAAAATATTTACATTCAGATTCTTAGTCTGCAGAAGGCTACGTCGATATAAACAGGTTTTATCTCTGAGTTGACTTCGGAACGCTCCGACTGAGATGTGCGGTACGTTAACTTTGTATGTAATTGTAGAAATTATGTGAGAAACTAATCCGAATCTCAGAACTCTTCAATAAGGAAATCATCAAAAATCTTTTAATAATTTGGTAAAGACATGGATTATTTTCAGCAAGGGTGTGCGCGAAATGTATATAGTGAGTCCATGTATGATGCACACAGATTTGATTCTAGAGTAATTATAGCTGGTAAATTTTGGTTACTTCTATAACTAATCATTTTGCTTCTATGTTATCCGTCATGTCAGAGTCGTGCAGATTGAATGATGTTTGGATCTAAGAAGCTTGAGTTCGTACAATTCGAGGCTAACACTTGTGAACGAACGCAGTGAGATGATTATTTCGTTACAAACCTGAGGACGAGAGTTAGGATCCCTTTGTGTAGAGAAATTTCTAAGTGGGGAAGTCAGCACGAGGTGGCTAGCTGAAGGACCTGTGTCCACTGAAGCTGTGGACTCTGAGCCCTGAGGAGCCAAAGTTATTCTTCGCTTTCTTCACCAAGCGAGCCTATAATGGAGAGATGAAGTTGAAACCGGTCTTTCTCATTAGGTTGGACTTGCGCCCCATCCTAAATCGTACGTCTGAACACTTCTGGGGTTGGACGATCAAAACAATCTTGCAGAATTACGTTGAGCATCGATCACCTGATACTAAACTGATTTCGTGGCCAATTCTAAATCAGAAACGTGAAAATTTTTAGTCTAGGGAACAGATTCTGAGCATTAAACACATTGTATTCGGGCCACTTGAAGCAGCTTAGCTTGATGTCTACATTTATTGTCCCTAGAACTAGAAGGGTATCCACAAAATGTTTAGCTGACACGTGATTCAAGTTTTGCTAGTGCGTTTGGGATGAGGTTATCATGGAAACATAACGGATTGGAAACGAGCCTATATGTTATGTCCCTGAAATCAAAGCCTCGTATTTTCTGTTTCTAAACGCTTTCTGTTTAACGACCCTGCTGATTGTTCAAAATTTGGACAGTGCGTTTGTCATATGGAGTGTCATTCTGTTGGAAGCCACCGTTTTAATTTTATTTTATGAATTTACACTTTCATTCAATTTCATTCTTTTTCCTGTTCAAAGTGCTTCATAATCCATATACTTGAGCTTCCAATGCTACTTTACAGAACAAATTAGAGAGATTTTGACTTATTTGTAAACTTAGATGCTTATATTTGATGAAGAGTTCGTTGACTGATAACACCAGTTCATTCTGAAGTGCTCCATTCGCCTTTGCTTGCTCTCCAAAATTTCACGTGAAGAACTCAAGAGAAAAAGTGCAATTTCCAGAAAAGCTTTTTATGCAGCATAGCTAACACTTCTTCCAGACGATCTTTGCCAAAGCTTTGTTATAGTAATAGGTAAATTATAATCTACACGTAGACATTTGAAGACATTTCCAAATGTCTTTAACACAGTGCACAATAGGTAAATATAAATCAAAAGATGACATTTATTACGTAGAATTTAAATTGAATAAACTATCTCATTCGCGCTAATAATGAATAATATCACAGTTTTTGTTAATTCAGATACTTTCTAAGCTAATCAACAAAAACACAAATGCCACGTTCATGCTTTGATAGAATTTCCTGTCATACTGTTTCTTTATATCGGTTTTTATTTAACAGTGATTAAACCCAAAGCCCATATGGAAAAACGCATTCTAGACTGAACGATTTTCTGCGTGACAGCTCTTCAAGTTGTCGAGTTATCTGCTAAACTACCGACCAAAATTTCTCTCGTTGTCTGGTGTCTGACTGGACCCGACTTCCAACGTTCTCTAAAATAACGCAGAAAAAGTTGCTGCAGCTAGAGGTGCGAGAATAAATGAAAGCTCAAATGATCAGAGAATTGCTCAAATTGGTTATAATTAACTGTATCAGTTGTCATTATATTTGCAATGAAACTAGCTGAAGTTAATAAGCATATATATCGTCATTTATTTAGTCCCGAATTTAAAATTATATAGTTTATCTGTATTGGAAAATGTTGCGATATTAGGAAGAAATCTTTAAAGCACTTATTTTTATAATGGCTCAACCTTCGTCATTTTTAGCAAGACGATTAGAGCTATAAAGTTGAGAAGAATTTATACTTAGAATGTATTATCGGAAGGGTCAAATATTTATTTAAAATACAATGTCCTAAATACGTGAAAAGAATAATACTTTGTTTATTTTATTTACGCAGAATTTTAATTACAGGTTGTGAAATTACTTCAGATTGGGGAGACAAAATTTACAAAAACCGGTAATCCAAAAAATAGAATTAATTAAAGTGAATTATTTAGTTTGGGCACCAGAGCAATACTCCTTCATGCTAGAATAAGTAAAGTAAAGAAGAAATTAACTCGTGCAATGAGTGAGACCAGCATGATCAGTATTCCTCGCGTAGAGCCCTCAGTGGGCGATTACTTCAGATGCTGTAAGTAACTTACAGCGATGCACAACGCGCACAACTTGAGCTATATATGAGGAGAGATCGCTTGCCTTGTTGATAAAATAACTCTACAAAAGAAAAGGAATACGAGGTACCTTATCTTCAAATGCAGTATAATGTGGAAAAAAGTTCAGGAAGTCTATTGCAACATTTGGGGACAACATTTTTAGTGGGCTTTTACAAAAACTTAGGAAACAGTAAAAGTTATTTCGAAAAATATTCAGCAATGTATAAAATGTCTTGGGATAGTGTACAATTATTCTTAATCTTAAACAAACAAGCTTAGTAAAAGGTCATGCACTGTAAAATTTAAATCCAAAATCATCACCCATGTGTAGTAATATATTTTTTTGACGTGCGGACTTCGTTTTCAATTCTCACGTGTCCGAGTGTTACATTAAAACAAACTACGATGCTGACTCCAGCCTTTAGTGTCCGACTCCAGAATGCTAGTCAGCGTTGAAAGAGTTCATGCATTGCATTAGAATTAATCTGCATGGGGCAATTAATCTGCATGGGACTACCACGGAGCCGTGAGCTGTTGCACGTCCTTATTTTTCTGTGGAGGGAAAAGCTGCGCTCTCATGCCACAATTAATTGATGAAGTTGCGTGCTGAAAATTACCATATTCAGAAAATAGTTGAAAGAATCTTTGCTCAATAAGTATTAACTAAAAAAGGTATTGCAGTAGCAAAAACTTGATTATTAAAATCAAATTTAACTTGAAATCAACTGAAATTGAAAATGTTTGATTATTTGAACTATTGAATTATGTTCCTTAATATATCGAATTTTGATATTCCAACGCTACGGCACCAGATTTAATTGTCCTATCCGGTGATTTTTCCTCAAACCTCAGCGTCGTAACATATTTTGTATTTTGGAGATGGTATTTTCCCAACCAAAATTGTATTCTTTTAGGAATCGTTTCCATAGGACATTTGGTATCCCCTGCCGCCAGCCACTAATGAGACAAACTGAATCGATAAAATTATCTAATTTGTTTATTAAATGATGTCATTGAATTATTCACTTCAGTCATCGTGAGCAAACGATTATCTTCGGTAAGCGTATGTTGAGGGCACCATTAAAGCTGTACAGTATTTCAAGGCTATCATTTATTCGTGTATATTCAGTGTCTTCTCTATCAAAAGGAGGTTTCATAAACTTTCTCTTCCACATTATCATTCTTCCAAACTTGCAAAGACAATTAAAACATGAAAGAGCACTTATTTCACTATTGAACGCTGATGACTATGTATCCCAAAGCTGTCGGGTGAGAAGCTGGTTATTCATGATAGTAATAATGTGGACTTATCTTACGAGTCTTTCTAGGCTTTGGTGTGCTAAAGCGAGGAGACTGATCACGTTTCCAATTGAAGTTAATATGTACAATCGAGGCAAGATCCAGTTTTCTTATTTTTTACAAAAAATTATGCTTGCATTCATGAATTGACTTCTGTAAACCATTTCGAAATAACGCGTATTCATCGCCAAAAGCGATGAATCCTAAGAAAGGAACAACCAATGTCCTATCGTTATGGCAGCCTCCCTCGTTCCCCATACTATCTCGTTTCTAACCATCAAGGCACGTCGGTATGAACGAATGTGTTGCGTCAATGTTTAACATTTAATTGGTTTAACGCCCACAATCCTAATTAGATATTGAGAGACGGAATCCTTCATTTAATTTTTATGAAATGAAAAAGGTCTTACGTAGTTAAAATGACAAAGACACAGAAATATACTGTATTCTTTTAAGTGGACAAAAGTCGATGGTAACTCTCTTGACGTAGAATTCCCATGACGTGATGAGGGTGTGGAACTACGGCGTAACACGAGGCATTCAAAAGGCGTGAGCTGCGACTGTTATTATTATTATTATTATTATTATTATTATTATTATTATTATTATTATTATTATTATTATTATTTGCAATAAATTGTACGGAGGATCGTAAAATTGCACAAATTCTGGAATTATCCACGAGAGCACATCTCTCACGAGATGACGATTTTTGGTTCCTTTCAAGGTGTGGTAAGGAAATGTCGTTGGCTAGACGCACTCTTCCCTCGTAATGTTGCATCTACCAAATGTGATAAAGGAAGTTGTGTGAAACACACCACAATTGCAATTTTGGCAGTCTTGAATTACATGGAATTTGACTCAAACTGAAGTTGTGAGCGAAATTCGGACGAACACTAGAATGAATTACGAGTTATAACAACGTTTTATTTTGGCAATTCATGTCAACGCATTTGGTTCAAATTTGCATGACAAAAAAAACGAGAACCCCGAGATATGTGAAGTAATAATATAAATGAATATCAGTTTTAGAGACAGAAAAGTGAGGGAAAGAAAGGGAGGTCAATTAGCACTGCAGGGAATTACGTGGGCTCCTATTATTGGCCACCAAAGCCCACAACGCAGCTAACCTTCATGAAGCAGATCAAACCGGAGAGCAACGCGCAGCGGTCGAGTGCACCCCTCAACGTGAAGACCCGCCTTACACAGTCCGTATTTTGACACTCCTGGGAGTCATCTAGCGGATCAGGGTTCATATTTTGCGGATATTTTACCGAGGTGAATGCTCTGTTATAACAGAGCATTTACCTCGGAAAGCGTGACTTCATGCATACGAAACTCAGTAATGTACTTCTCAAGTATAGCGCTCGCAAATCGTTGCTAGTGCTGTGCAAGCGATCCGAAGCATTGTGTTCTGGCTTATCTGCGAATTTGAAAGAGTGTTTTTATTTCACTGATACTACTTGAGTCTGTAACGCGCTTAAAAGTTTCTGGCGCACTATCTTGACCACTTTCGTAAACGGCAGTAAATCTTGATACATCCAAGCCCTTATTGGGAGGGTAGCAATGGGCTTGAAGCGCAGAAATCTAGCCATAAGTGTGACATGGAGTTCGTTGTTCAGGTCCAGCATAGGCATCGCACCGATAAACCCAAACACCCATACTTGTTAAAATTATACAAATTTCTCAACACCGAGCTGTTTACCTCATAAAAATTTAAATTGTGGGCTGGAAAGACCTTTCAGAGTAAGTTGAATATACGAATGGAATTACTTCCAGTATCCTGGCCTTATTAAATTCTGAAACACGAGGCTGTGACACTGACGGCAGCGTCTCAAGTACAAGCCCCAGCGTTTTTGTAGCTAAATTTTGCAGCGGTCACAAAGCTTTCTCCTTCACAAAACCGAGACAACTTGAAACGAACAAGTTTCTAGCACACGCGAGATTTAGCTCGCTTTAATTGAATAATGAGTCATTTTTGCAGGTAACGATGATGTTTGGGATCACTAGACTCTAAGCATTTTTCAAATACCCCTCTTATGTTCTCATAACATTGTATTCAAATGCTGATGTCGAACAGAACTACTTACGCTAGCAAGTTGAAGCACATTGGGGGTTTTCATAAAAAACATTAATTCTGCATTTACTTAAGCCATTGCTTCAGAAGCAGATTTCTTTTCAATTGAACTACCAAATATCGTCGTCTATTGTCTCCTATTTTAAGCGTGAGTTTTTCATAATGATTTCTATTTAGCCATGTAAGCATATATTTTTGAAATGTGGAGAATTAATGCAAACTGTTGTGATATAAGTTGGATTTAAGAGAATGCAGCCCCAAAATATCACGTCTTGATTCTAGAAATGTGGAGAATAACTAATAACAGTTGTATTCTGGAATATTTGAGTGACCGCAAGTTGAAAATTTCCCATCTTAATTCCAGAACGATTTAAACATAATTCATTTTCTTCTGCAATGATTCATTTTTCAGTTCGATATTTTTAAATCAAGAGGCTGTGATATGAGAGCTCGATGATAAGAACACGACTTATTCCCATTCAATGATGCCATGTATACAGAAAACAGAAGTGTTAGAACTTATACCTTACTTTATGCATCGAAATTTCTGGTCAATTTTGATGAGACAGCGCTTTTAAATAGCAACTAAAGTATGACTCAAAAATGTTTCGATATGCATGTTCAGAGCGGATAATGTCTTGAACAGTATAATTATTCTTTACTGTTGAAATTTTGAAAGCGTGAAAGAGCATCATCAGTACAGTAATTACAGTTGTGCTTTTCTTTGTTCTTATATTGAAACTCATTAGGCATGTTACCAATGAGAATTCAAAATGAGAATTTCAGTATCAACCCACCACGTTCGGTAAGTGTTTAATATACTTAAGCTTTTGACTATGGCTTCTAACTATCTCTTCTGACTTAATCTTCTGACCAAGAATTGAAGTTCATTTTTTCTTATACAAGCTATACTGGAATTGAAGTGGGCTGCTACAAATCATCATAATTGGGTAAAATTTTAACTGAAATCCTTCGGGCTCTCTCCAACAAAGTAACTCAGAACACTGTAGCCAGCAAATTTTATCCGGAGTTAATGCGTATGAATTAATTATCTAATTCACGTAAAAGATTCATCATGTTTTCTTCGCAGTTCCTCGATAATGCGTGATCAGTTCATTTATGCAAACCGGTGTACGATGCATTTTATTATGGTTGTTTTATCAGCGTTCAAACTTTACAAAAATACAAATCAAGGAACAATTGTGGATGTTTACGTCTTCAGCACCAGTCAAATCATAAAAAAATTCATGTTTTATACGTAAAATTTTAATTCTTTTCGCTAAAATTCAACGGCCACCTGATACGAATAAAACGAATTCGCATGAACAAAGACGCCGGAAACCATTTAAATCCAATGGGACCTACTCGAAATCAACTTTAATCTAATTAGTGTTACTCCTCATGTATCATGCAATTCACGTTGAACACGAAGCTACTGATTTTTGTTAAAAATGAAATGCGTTGTACTATCTACATAAATTGAAACTTCTATGGGCAATATATCCTCGTAATGAGCTAATAATAAATGAGTTGATACCTTGAACTATTCTTTCTGTAGATATTATGCAGAGAACAAGTCTCAAACTTTTACTAAATTCTCGTAATAATGAACTTTCATCCGTATGGCTTTTACCCTGGCTACAGTATTCAACTTGTTCTTTAAAAAATATCATCTCAGTGGCAGAGTCCCGATGCGCTGTTTTCGTGCCGGCGGAAGTGCGGTAAGTTCTGTTGAGACTTGCAAATTTGACTCGTAACTCGACAATTCCATTTAATGCAAGAATTCACCCCAAACCATTGCTGAAGAAGAAGTCCGGTGATTTGAAGAAGCTTTACAGACAATCAAAAGCAAACTGAATTTCAGTAATCGTGCCCGGAAGCGATTGACGTACTATGCTAGCATCTGCAACTTTTCCACGTAGGAAAAGCGACTCTGACGGGTCTATATACGTCACGTGATATACAAAGGTAGGCATAGGTTACGCCACTTATCAATGAATTAATGTCGTACGGGTATGGTATCGTGTTCTTGTATATTCCATTAAGGCACAAAATTTTCATTTCTTCGCTAAAATTCAATAAGTTTAACTGTAAATTTCATTTTTCGTGATTTGTGAAGCTACCGTGTGTTCAAGGAAAATTTGCAAGAGCGTGTGTGATATTGGGAAAATACCGGCGTTGCATGGCGGAAAGGGCATGAGAAAACTTGAGTAAGAATGCTTCCATAGAAGACAGATCATTTTCCGTGATTTCTCGGTAGGATGGGACCCTGAAAACAAACTCAAAACAATAAGCTAGAATATATTCATGAGCTGTTGTATTCATACATCACTCCCGAGAAATAAAAGAATCCGCTTATATCTTCACTGGCACTGTCTTCAGAGTCGTCTGTCTGGGTTCAGTTAACCCTCGCGAGTCTGGATTTGTACGATTTATTTATGCATCTAAAAGGTCTGGCAATTTTGAATGATTTTGGTTCAGGAATATGGGATCTTAGAACTTGTATTATTATTATTATAATTATTATTATTATTATTAATATTATTATTGTTATCAAAAAAGGACACTTGTTTCCCAGTGGATATTCTTGCGAGTTTCCTGAAACACATTCGTCTGGTAGACCACAATAAGCAAGGCGTTGAAAAATGTACTTTGAAATATAGCCTCTTTCGACTTGAGTGAAAAAAACTGAAAAAGTTGTCGGCAACATGAGGAAATCTAACCATTTCTTTCTCAAAAATTATATCAACTGTAATTAAATGTATAAGTATAAAAATTACAACCATAATTATTATTTAGAACTATACGCACATTTTACGGTAACCAAAGGTAAAGTAGTTCATGCATAAGACAATTGACACTGATTTAACGAAATTATTGAGTGTTTTTCACACCTTTCTACGCTTCGCAAAATGTATCTGTGAAGCGCATAGTATAGATGTAAGTCACACGTGAATAGATTGTGTTAAGCTTCATTTTGCTATTTCCTCTTCTGCAACTCTGAAACAGGCAGTATTAATGGGCAGCTAAATCATTGGATGGTGACGCTACTTTGTCTACCCCTATAGTTCGAGTGGTTGTAAAATTAACCAAAAAAGAAGCTCTTCTGCTGTTTCGTTGACTGCATCTCTGAAACAGACAGTATCAATGGGCAGCTCCACCATTGGATGGCGACGCTACTTTGTCTGCCCCCTAAGTCCGCGATGGTTATAACATTACCCAGAAAAAAAAGGCTCATAATGAATTCGGACATGAATTCATGCCCCGAACAGACTCTTGTGCAGCTGGATGAACGATGCTCAGGTGAGGTCAGCAACCCACGCTGCCTGCAAGGAACACGTCTGTGGGTGGACGGGTAAGAGATTGCACAATTTCATTTGATCATCCTATTTTACTGGAACATTCCGGGCGTATCTATGAAAATGTACAATGTTCAGGAATTACAGTCTTGATAGACTGAGGCCATAGCATTGACTCGTCATATAGGCAGCTTTGCTACAATCTTTCTCAAGGTGAAAATCTATTAAATATACCTACTCGTTTGATGCCTGAACGTCCTTTGGTGTGTGTGTAAAAGGTTGAGTGACTAGCCTGCCGAGTTATGAATTAAACAATACAGTTGTTTTATAAATAGCGGGATTTTGGACTTTGACGGCGATAACAACCATCAGAACTTGGTGAGATCGTCACTGACCCAGTTTAAAATATTTTTTAAAAAGCTATGAAAGTATTGCCATTGATCCATCCGATTAATAAATAACCTCACCCAACCTAAACTTGCACAAAACTAAGCCATAGCATTAACTTTGACCTTTATTTTGACCCTAATTTTAAGTGTATAGCAATTATGTCAACAGTGTATTTTTTCTCAACAGAACCAATAGCGACACAATCAAACGTAACTCATCCTAACCGTACCTAGCCTGTCTCAATCTCCCTAGTCCGCTTTACTATAGCCTGCAAAGACGAAACTAAATCTGTCGAGAGACAACGACTAAAAAATTTAGCTTTACATTTTAGATCGTCCTCCATCCTGCGAACGTAAATGCGGGCTGCAATCATGTTTCGAAAATTTGGCTCATGGGATATCCTACGCGGTGAAGCAGGAGTGTGATTCTGTTAATAACGATACAAAACCAACAAGAGGAATAATACTGTAAATAGTAATTATTTCGTACACTTATAATGAAAAAAACTGCCATTGTTAACATTAATACTAAGTCGCAATTATAGTGATGAAAACACCTTCCTGCAAATACTTAACACCCTAACTTGCATCCTGAGAAAAAATTTTCTAAATATGAAGAAACAATAATTCAATAATTCCAAGTAAATACAGTGCGCTGGTAATTCATTTCATTAATCCCTATAATCTATATGCATTCCGACCACGGAATCCGACCCAGCGCACGCCGGTGACATCGCCAGGTAGAGAGCGCTGTGCACTTCTCATTTGGAAACATTTCTTCTCACTCTTATCGTCTCATTTACAGGAACAATCGTGTCCCATCTTGTTATCAAGGAGCACAGTCTGAAGGTCAGTATGCCTCATTACCTCCCGTGCGGGTGAGCATCTTTATCTGCCGTGTCCGTACGTTCTTGCTGATGCTATCAAGTGATGCATGGCGTTAAGAGCTAATAGAGTGCAAATGAATTTTTTCTCACGTGAAAGTTCGAGTAGATTTCTAAGCCGATTAGGTGTGCGATGCCTCAAATTTGTACAGTAGCCCGTGGTAATGACAGGAAATGGCCCAGTGTACGGCGTGCTCTACCGTGAACACCCACCAATACTCGACAGTTTTGCTACAGCTATGGCTCAGTTTCAAACTCTCCTTCAATATATGCAAAACTCTCACAATGATGCTGGCGAGAAGGGCACGAGGGTGGACAATGACAGGATTACTTTGTAGTTTTTACTTGTTTGAACTTATCAGGACTTTCAAAAGTTTATTAAATACCACCAAATTTAGGTTTGTAGCTCGAGAGTTGATCTCAGCCAATTCTTTTTTACTAGTGCCGCAATAAGTAGGAATAGAAACAAGCACAATTTGCTCACTGGGTCAATTTGTACCCTAAAATCTGATCAAAAAGCATGATAGCAGTGAAGCTCAATAATAAATTGGAGCTGATTTGTCATCGTATTAATCATTGTCACACGTATAAAATAGAAATTTTCGACGAATTCGGTGAATGGGACTAGGCGACATGAAGCACGTGGTGCCACCCACAAAAACTTGCTAAAACGAGCGCGTGCAAGTTCATAACGCGCCTAATTTGGACGTGCTCTTAAAGGCCACCAGTTCAACAACCTCAATTGAACTTCCCTCTAATGCCAAGTGTTCGGCAGAGCAAAGTGTTACGTGTAGTGACAAAAAAGCCCGCACCAAACGTGCTGTGCTGATTTGGTCAAAATGATCCTTTTAGAATCGAGCTGTATTGTAAGATTATTTTAATTTTTATTGTGATTTTTCGAGATTTCTGAATTCTTTTTTATTTCAGGTTTTCGTTTTTAAAAGTAAGACTAAGTTGTCTACGTTATGCGATACTATTCTTTCCTGAAATACTCTTGCGCGGACTTGACAATCTCAGTCAACTTGAGGTCATTTGGAGTACGCTAAAGAACGATTATCTTTTTGCACTCTACTAGGCTATAGATAAATTTCTCTGAATACTCAAGAAGTCGACCGTCGACGATAGTCTGGTCATGGTCTCCTGATATGTAAGAAACAATGATAATGTGTTCCTGTGAAGAGGTCTTCTCACTTTGCGGTCAACAAGATCGAGTCTGCTCACTGTCTTCTTGTTATATTTTTTGCAATCACATCTCGTACAAACAGAACTACTGCCAGAATGAATACTAATGCAAGTGTGTTTGTGGTTATTATTGCATTTCGAAGTATTTGCCTACTTGCAGTAGTCAGTGTCAGAAGAAGATAAGTTTCAGCATATTTCCGCTTGTTGTCGCAAACTGAGTAGTAGCTGGACGTGTTTGTATGATGAGAAACAAGGAGGGAATCATTCAACGAATGAGTAGAATATTGAAATAAATAACTCGGTAGTGCTAAAAATGACACTATTCATTAACAAAATAGTTTGCTGTGGTGCCGTAGTGCGCAGGAGGTAAATCACCATAATATATTCCTCAACACCATTAGTCTCAAAGCTCATTATTATTTGGTAGTGCTCGGTTTGATAAAAAAAGGAACAACTCTGATGGCTTTTCAAATGGTATAATCATTATTTTCCTTTTTTAAATGTTGATATGCGACCCAGAGAAAAAAATATTGATAACATTAACCTTACTAGTTGCGCTTTGGAAACGTGCTAATAAAGGAAATGAATTGACACATCAGAAAGAAGTTGAACTGTGACGAAAAGAAAATAAAGCTAGGAGAATAGTGGCACTGAGCTAGGAATGGTGGCTAGGAGGATGGTTACACTCAGTAGCTTAAAAACAACGAAAGATTTAAACAGCTCTTACTATTTTTCAGTAATACATGGTGAATCGTCAGAAAACATAGAGCAAGAACAGGGAGTGTGAACTTCCACCAATTTCACTTTATCGGGTGATTGGCGCAAGGCGAAGATCTGCTTGCATCCTGGCAAAATAAAGCTGTTTATTTTGCTAAATGATGTATCTAAAAAAATAACAGAGACACGTGTACACTTGACTACAAACTCCTGGTCTAATCCTGAAAGGCGTTTGGGTAATTGGTTCTATTTAATTCTGAGTATTCTTAAATAGCTGTTTTATGCTGCACTTACCCAAGAAAAATTTCAGCGGTTTTAAAATGTTGCTTCCACAAGGTGGAAATCACAATAGAGAAATAGTGAATTCGAATTTTTATCAAATGTGAAGGTTTGATTTTGTGATGAAATCGATTTGTGGAATCTAAGGCTGTCTCACATGGCCGTGTCCGAGAGTTAGTATTGCAAAATACTAGCTAAGGCAGCTCTCATAAATTACAATTTGCAAAACACACTTGGAACAATTTTTTCTCTTAGAAATTGAAAATTGTTCGAGGCAATGAAGATCGACGAAAAATAAATTGCTCCATTCTAAACATTGAAAATTAAGGAAATTGGGAAAAGCCCTCCAGGGCATTTTGATCCCAAAGACTAAATAGCTATGCCGATTGTGTACGTCCCACTCGTAGTTGGTGTTCGTGAAGGACGGGACAACCCACCGTGACATTTTGGGCTATCAGCAAGACACTCAACAGCTCTTGTCGAGATGCGCTGTTGTGAACTCAGCAGTTTGTGAGACTTCATCGGGCATTTTTTTCTCTTTTTGCGGTAGCCGAATCGTTATTTATTTTCCCATCATCTTAGTGTCTTTGTGATGAACGCCCAATCGATTACCTCCTTCTCAATTCGTGTGTTTCATTTTCATATTTTCTCGATGCAAGGTTTTCATTCCTGGACAAAACCGTGTAGTTCAACCTGGTGCTTTCTTGCCCTTCAGCACTGTATGTTTAGCTGTTTAATTGTATGCTTGCAACTTTTTCCCCGTGGCGTTTAGCTTCCTTTATTTTGACTTTTAATCCAAACACTCAGTCAAGTTTTTGCGTCGCTGTTTATCCCAACAGCCATTTTTTCTGCGTGCGTTTAACACGTAAGCTAATTTTTCATCCGAAAAAATTATTCTTCGTCACATTTGCTCACTGACGCTCTTTGTGTTGCATGTGCACCCATATTTGTGGGATGTTCTATTACTAGGAATGAGGAATACAGTGTTTTCTTCGTACGAATCACGTACGCGTGTTGACTTATTGTCATATTATATTATCAACGCAGAATATTTTTGCTTCATTATCAAATAATGAGTTTTAAAATGTTTTGGAAGTAAGTTGTGCAAGAACGTTACATTGCGTTGTGCGAAATTTCCTTGCACTTCGGTCTCTGTGTGTCATGCATTCAAATGAAGTGAGTGTCATGAATTATCTTGATATTTTATTTAACAATTTGACTGTGACGTGCGCCACCGGTGGTACACAGAAGTAATTTTCATAGTGCTGCTGACCGAACAGTAGTCGCAAACTCAATTTACATTAATACTTAATCAAGGCTAAATGAAGGCACGATCCAGTTCATGTTTGGTATTTTCAAAATATAATTTACTACAAATGACTTTAAATTTGAGTTTGATGTTGAACTTAATATTTAGTTGCCGCAGTCAAAGTGTTAAACTTAATATTCTTACATATTACAGTAAATCACAATAATATATTAAGAACTATGTATACATGTGTGTGGCGTGTGTGTGTGTATCTTTAGATGCGATGTATATACTGTGCATACATTTTTACATCTATATCCGCGAAGCATAAAGTCTGTAACCTAAATGTACAGATGTTTTTCTTGAATAAAGGAAAATCCTACTACACAATTACAGATACCCTCAGTGAGAAACAAATATTGTATCTATGGAAAGTGCAACTCCCAGGGGGAATATGTGAGGTCCCAAATTAAAGGTTAGGCAAGCCTTAATTTTGTTTAAAAAAAATTTTTGTTCTGTTACGGGCCATCTTTTTTCGCTTCACTGCTGTACGATTCGTCAGCACCAACTACTTTTTGCTCAAAATTTTATCTTATTCCATGAAATTTTTTCTAAACTTACTGCTTCTGTGCCCTTTGAGCATAGATTCCACTATCCCCTAAGTACACACTAAATGGTGCCTCCCTTCTTCAACTCTTTGAAGCGTAGGGAGTCTTAAGCTAACATTTAATGTAATTCAAGATTACAGTTAAAAATAAAATTCTTTAAGTCATTGTACAAAATTAGCCTGAGATTTCCGAAAAATTACGTTGCGAATTTGTAGAACTGAGTTTCAATCTAATAAGGATTAAAACAAATTGCGATGTGTGAAGGAAAAAAATAAAGTGATGTTGTCAAAAAATCAAAAACAAAATACGTAAAACTGCTTGTTGAAACTTTTACATTTTTGGGAAGTGAAGTATCAAAACTTCGCCGGTAAAACTTTGGTAACAAAGGGACTGCGAGCAAAATAGAGACTCGAAGTGAGCCGAAATGGCAAGTCGTGAGTCACAGCTGTAAAGATCAACCTTCACGTTGGTCACGGAAGCATTTTATTTGTATCAAGGTGAGCCTTCCATTTGTGTGAGAAACAAAGTCTTGTCCTGGACGGAGGAAATGTTACGGGCCGGATCACGAGCAAAATACTTCTTCTCGAAAGAGCAAAGATCTTTCTCCTTCACAAACATAACGTCAGCAGAGAAAATGCTGTGGTTGTACCTTGATTTCACTTTTAGACGGAGTGAGGAGAAGTTTTGTAAAGTAATTGTCAATGATGCAGAAAATAGTAATGGATGTGGCTGCATTCAGGAAAAAAGGGATGAGAATTCCTTAGGTGCTCTGAAATTCAGTTTTACGTCTAAAATCGAGTCAATCAAACATACATGACAAGTCACTGAGCATCTTCGTTATTTATGATGCTAGAGAACATCTACGTTATGAGCCAGCATTATCAACGATCGAGTACAGTGTATGGCTACACTTCCCTAGTAGCTGAAAGTTGCCTGCGAGCATTTCAATAATTCTTTTCTCGCAAATTTCATTACGCGTGAAATGTTCAAAAAAGACCTTTCCATGTACAGCCTGGAACTTTCCACATTGAGGTGGAAACTTCAGCAAAAATTTAATCAACTAGCATAAAATTTTGTTGCTGTTTTTTTCACATGAGCTCAGGGCTGTATTAACGCTTGCATAAGCCATGCTCTTCAAAAGTCTGACGTTTCTCCCCATTGAGATGCAGCTTATCTGACCAGGATGATTGGAAACGAAGATCAAGGAAAAATGACAATACTGTGAAGTTGACTCGAAATTTTTTTTCATAAAATTCACCCCATTTTGTTCCGTATTGACTGATAGGTGGATGCCATCACTAATGACACCGTATCTCACAACACCTCAAGTTTAGGAACCCAAGAATTATTTTCCTAATTTCGTCGTTTTACTGCTGAAGAAAAATCAGTATCAGGTACACAAAAATATCCAAAACTTGTACACGCGTGCTATGCAATTGCACAGAGTAAAACTACCAGCCAAAGTCCTCGCTTAAGTACCTTATGACACCGAAAAACTACAGTATACTCCTAAGAAAAGAAGCGTTCTTCTATGCACTTAGCGTTGTAATTTTTCTTCAGCTTTAAATTACTGATTTTTTAGGGTACTGAAAAAAAGAGAAACAGCTCTGCTCAAATTTTTTCAATTCATAACAACCAAGTGCGATTGTATTGTAAAATGGAGCATCTAATATCGAGTTCATTATCTCATTGATCAGTCTAATGCGTCCCTAGTAGTTAGGTTAAACATTATTGTACTCCTTAGACTAACGTTGATGGTAGGATGCCCTAGAAGTCACTGAACTTATTCGGGCCCACAGGTAGCTATACTCAAATTTGACCATTGTACTAGACTTAAGAAACATTCTATCACTGTATCATCAGTGGTAAATAAATTGTTTAAATTGTTTATATACTTTTAAGAAACTACCGACTGCAACAAACCTCAATTTGTTTTAACGTCAGGGAATCATGTATTCGTTTCATCGACGAGTATGAATCTTGAAACAACGCATTTAACTTTTAGATGCCTCTGACGATTCAAGGTCGGTCGCAATATTTACATCACGACTACAGAAGTCTAGATCTGTATTTCTTCTTCTGGATCAATTTTAAAGTCACGCGGACGCTACGGCGCGTCCACCGGAAATGCAATTAGTTGTAAAAATAAACGAATATGGGCTGATGTCTCATCAAAAAAACAAAGGAATAAAGCCTCACAGCTTGAGTTCGTTCATACAATTAACTCTTTCTCAGTTCCTAATAAAATTGCTTCAAAAAGTTTTCCAACGTTTGAGCAAACATGGCATGAGGAGTTGAAGCAGAACGTGAAATGAACAATAAATTATTAAAGCTCACTTGTTCGTTTTGAATTCCCTCATCAATTACAAAGACAGATGCAGTCGCACGTAAGAATAACGGCTGTTGGTTTGAGATCAGTTTCACTGCTCATTTTACTTTGTTCGATGGAGTGTTGCATTCACCGGCGTCGCAAGGTTCGCCTTTCCGCATGAGAACGTTGCAAACAAACGCAACAACAAGGGTTAAATATCACTGCATGGAGTTCAAATGCAAAGAGATGCACTTCTACTTCTTTTCTCTAATAATTCTATCACATTTATTTTTTTCATTTACCAAGCGAGTATACGCTGCTGCTAAAACATGTTCCTCATTTTGATGTGCGAATTGGCCGTACGGTTGCTCTTTAGTGAACAGTCAGTATCTTTCTGACTTGTTTGTGAGCTACGAATATAACACGCAACTTAAGAGCTGAAAAATTTTACCATGCTCTGGAGCGAGAGGTTCAGCGTTCACAGACGAAAAACTCCTTATTTTTTTCCAGAGGTACTTCAGTTGACAGCTCACCCGTCTTGAAAATTCACCCTCCAACACTGAAATTTTCAGAAAAACAAAGTGTATTCGCGGAGAGGGAGATTTTCGAACATTTTACCACTGCCAATTGAAGTACTTACCTCTCGGTTTCAGTGTTCATTCGGGCGAAGTATACATTCACGAAGCGGGAAGTATTAACTTCATCTTTGGAGAGCTAACCCAAGCCTCGCAGCTAGCGCGCTGTGTTGCCTGGTGCGGCGGAGACTTCCTCCCTTCAAGGTCTCTGGCAAAGAGAGGGAGAGAGAGAGAGACAGAGGGGGGTCTGACCTTGCACGCCTCACAAAACACTGGAGGAGAAATTTGCCCGCTGTCAGGCTCTGTTATTAATTTATTGAACTCCAACGTGGTGAAAACAATTGGACCCGCAGTGTGAGAACTCATTCTTGTCTCACAATCACAATAGCTGGAAGGAACCAATCCTCCTGACACCATCATTAGCTTTCGAGCCGCATCAAACTGCTCTGGTCTACTGTAGTGTGCGAGAACTTATTTCTCTGAGTTCGAGTTCAGTAAACTCGAACCAGAATCGGTCATGTGAGAATTTTCTTGGATATTGCAGAGAGAAATTGTGCAACGCTGTTCTACTCTGGGAGCACACAACACACCACTGACTTCATTCGTAATAAACAGTATTTCAGCTTCTAGAAACTGAGACTCAAGAACATGGAGCACCACAGTTCACGAGGTTAACTAACATGAATATAATTCTAACTTACGACTATGATATGAATAAAATAAAAAAGACTGAATGAACAATACTTTGAGGGGTTTCAGAAACAAAGAACCTTTGTCTTGTACTATTATCACAGTAAAAAATAAAATATCGTGAATAAAATTACAATAAATAATAATGTAAAACAGATTTCATGTGAGTTCAATATTTACCTTCTTGTTCAGTTGAATTGAATTAGCCGATAAATTTGTGAGATCTCTTGTATTAACCCGAAGCTCGCGCACGCCTTGGAGGATCAAGTTTGGATTGAAATAATCGGACGAGCACTAAGGCAACGTGTGCTGTTAAGACAAGACATGAGTAAAACAAAATGCTAGGATACATCGGTCCAAAAAAGTCAAGATCATTTTTTGTTCATGACGTGTGTTAACCCTACCATATTTTATCACTGGCAACTATACGATGAATCGGCCCGTAATGCTCTTTGTCGGGAAACTTTGACTTACTAGCATTCATTTCTGAACACGCGTGTTATCTCCCTAGTACGAACCGTTAAATTCTACCATAAAAAGGAGTAAGCACGGTGGAGTGTGAGAGCGACATCTGGCCTGCTATCAGAAGAAAATCGCGGGTTCAGCATAACACGGAACGCCAGAGGGTGGCGCATACACCATACGAGGCGACGATCACGCAGTAACAGCTCAGCGTTTATGAAAAAAGAGGGATGTTAGATGAGGAAAGCGACGCCTACGCTCTCAGAGGCGGCGTGGCAACGGGTATGGCAACGGCATGGCAACGGGTATGGCAACGGCATGGCAACGGGCGGATGGCAACGAGCGGCGCGATCTCGATGGCTGGCGCTACCCCGAGAGTGCAGCAGGATCTGGGACATAGCAACAACAACGACGTTCAGCTGCGGCATTGCTGCACGCTCCAGATGTAACGGTCACAGCGCGAGGGTACTTAAAGGGTACGACGAGGGTTAGGGTATCATCATTAGACTGCGAAACCCCGTCACTGAAAGGTCTCTTGGTGCCACTTCATTCAACTTGTTTGCATATGGCTGGCACACCGTGTTAGACTCCGATATTGTGTTAACTTCACGTAAATTCAACGTAAAATCCGAGACCTTATTGTAGTACCTCGTCATCGCTACATACTCAGAGTTACGTAAGACATTATTGTAACAATTGTTATTCCTGAATTTGCTAGTTTCATCAATCTCTTGTCATATTTTGTGTACATTCTTCTTTATAACAAGTAAAACGATGTGGCCGCATTGAAAGAAACGTCTTTTCTTTCGGAAAATAACTCCTTTGATTTGAAGATTAGACTTGAAAAGACGGAAAATAAGAAAACGATAAACCTGGATCCTGAAGGAAAGAAGAAGGATATAACACGCGCTTCCATTATCATCGTCTTTGGAAGATAGAATACATTTTTGTGCGAACATTGTACACTTCAGCTTGGAAATTTAAGGTTTAAGGAATGGTTTCAAAGCATCGATCGAATGACTGCTCAAATGAAAAATTTCTCCCATTCTTCGAAGAAACTGTTTTTCTGAGTTAAAGCGGCGTGTATTTTACTCTTAATCGTCGAGTACCGTAATTATTGTCAGTTTCCCGTTCGATATCAAATGGTGGCAAACACAACACTGCCAAATCAACCAAACTGCGGGCACTCGAGCGTGCACAGAAGATTGGTGGCACTCACTTTAAGCGTTGACCAAGAGACAAGGCATTTATATTCGCAGGGAAGCCAACACTGAGGCCTCACAGCATGCTGCTTCGCCGAACTCTGCGGTGACTTCTAATTGAATCTCGAGAGCAAGAAAGATCGCTGGTGAGATTAGTAGGTTGGCCGAGCCAAATCAAAGCCAACGTCGAAGCAGTTGAGGTTTAATTTCATAGCTACGCTACAGAAAAGAGCGCGAGAAAATTCGCATGTGAGCCAAAAACAGCACAAGGAACACTTTGTATTCAAGGTCATGTTGCGGGCAGACTTATACGGTCGTTAATGTGTAACAAACGCGGCTTAAAATCTCATTGTAGAATTATAACGAAGATTTCAAATTATGCAGTGGCTTTTGCTGGTCGCTTGTACATGTTTCCTGTGCGTGTTCCAGAACTACGGACATTTTGTCAACAAAACTAACGAGAAACTACCGAAGTCCCGCGCTACCTCTTCATAACTACTGAGTGAACGCATGTCAAGCGAAGCAGATCATAACAAAAAATAAGTGGGGTCTTCAATCTCAATTTGAAAGTGTTCCTAAATTATGGTAGAAATATATAGAGTTTCTTTCCCATGTTCTCACAGGAATTGAGCAACTACATTGTCATGAGCGTTTTGTTGTTGGGTCACGTGGTGGTACGAGGCTTTCCCAGTGCTTAAAAGAGGCCATAAATGTGAGACTTCTACAGCTCGTCCGTGAAGCCTTCTTGCAGCCATCACGCGACTTGTAGGGTGTCAAAATGACGGAAAGTTTGAGAATTTTGTTTGCTGAACGTTTCAAAATTATCGTCAAATTTGTTCTTGGGCGGTATTAATCGTCTGGCGTCAATATGGATCATAGTTGATTATTATGCACGATACGCAGCTTAATATTTCACCTGCAAATGCAAGAAGATAGAATCATTCCTAATTTACCAACTTAAGAATTCATTCAAAGCGATTGTGCAAGAATTTCTACAGCCCATACGAATTTTTCTAAGAAATTAAGAGACGCTGCTTTCCCTTAGAAAACCTTGTTCAGCTGCACATCAGCCGAGAAAACATCAGCTGAGGAGGTGCATAAATATCATTTATTGCGCTTCTGAAAACATTGGCTATTAACTGTGGCTGTCTTAACGTCAAAGTTATTTTAATTTATACTATTGTACGGAATCATAGTTATGTTACTGACACGGTCTCCTCAGGGGTGGTAACGTAGGCAATAGGTTCAGGTGAGTTGAGTTTGGCTATCCTATACTGTGGGGAATGGCGCCCCCATGGGAAATTCTGTAAGGTTTACCTCAGCAATAGATGGCCTTCAGGACTTCTATCTTTCGTGCCCATTTTGCCTCCTTCAGTTTTCATGCCTTCATCGCTGTCTAAGTTTGGTTTATTCTTCCTCTTCCTTCCTAACTTGATGTTACTATGCAGAGGCTATCCTGCGTACAGAAATAATGCCAACTATTTAGGCTCGGAAATTATATTTATGCTGATTCGGTGGTCACATGAGCGTGAAGTACTCAACGTGTAAGTTCTTATAAGGACTTGCAATTGCAAAGTTTGTTCGGGAACATTTATTGTTTCCTTTCACAAAATAGTATTGAGCTCTTCACAAAAATCGCTATTGTTTTTCCTTTAATTTGATAGACATTTAGTTTTCCCCAGCAACAGGGTATCACTGACTACCGCTGGGGATTATACCCTAACAAAAGTCTTTTCATAAGGTTACAACGAAGGGCAGAATAGAGTTAAATTAAAACGTGTATAGCAGAAGTTCACTATGCTTGCATTCGAGGTAAGAGAGCGACAGGGACAGAAAGAGGGAGCCAGCGCAAGAGAGGGAGGTGGAGGGAGGCTTTGTAGCTGCTGCATATGTGCTTCTTTGTGATAATGCTTGACTTTCCGAGATGATATTTGAAGAAGCGCGTGTGTTGTTTTAGGTCACGGTTGTTGATGTTTAGCTATAGACGCCCCTCTCCCTCCCGTCTCTGCATGCGCTGCCAACCAGTGTTCGATTGCATACACAAGACTGCAGGCTGCATGGTCTATCCCCTTTGCTGACCTTCTTCCTGAATATCCTGACTGCCCTCTAACTCGCTCGTCCCATGCCTCTACAGAACAAGCAACAGCTCATTGACACCGCGGCTTCATGTCACATTTGAAGAAAATGAAGTTCAGTAACCTTTTCCTGTAAGTCGCACTTATATAGTGTCCTCAGATAGGGCTCGGGCGTGAACTTTACTCAGAGGGTAAAGAATCGCAAGCAACACAACGAAGCGTTTCTCACAAATTCTACCTAACTCCTAACACAAGATGTATGCTACATGCATGCTTGTGGGGGGAGGTTTGTATGTACAAAAAACTGGGGGCAAAGGCTTTAAATGTTCAGACTTGTCTTGCGCCGTCCTTCTCTTTGTACGGAATACTGTTATTATCATTATTGGAACTTACGACACTCTTTCACTCAGTGATGGATTATACAGTAAATTGTTAATGTTGTACGAAAGCGCGTCATTGTCACGCAATGAAGAAATCTGCGCGGATCGTATAAGCGATGCATCAAGTGCAATCGACTGCAATAATTTAACATAAATGAGTGCACAAATATATATCATTTGAGAAGTACCGAGGGCCAAGCAAACTCGCCATTCAAGCTGAATGGTAGGAAATCCGTTTTCAAGTAGTATTTGGGTTGATAGTTATGAATATAGCTATGTGCAATCATATGAAATATTTTTTTAGAGATCATATATGACAATAGATGTTGATAATAGGAATATACCTAGATGGCCGGGATACGTATTCTTTTTAATTATTTCGAGACAGGGATAGGGATGCGTCACATGATTCAATAGATGATAAGAGGCGATAAATGTGTGCACGTCAGCTTATTGTAGCCTTCTGTCGGTAATTGTTAGGAGACCAGCGGTAAGACTCAGTCAGACTCCAGTCAACTAACTCAGATTAAACATGTCATAACTTACTCTTAAGTAACACCCATTATGATGCCTTAGTTGAGGATAAATACCTGACTGCTACGTCCCACGCTCAAATTCACTTTATACTGTCAGGCATTAACTTTACTCTGAATGAGAAGTGATTGTCATCCATTTCCTCTCTTGCGTTACCAGCACCAACTGTTAGGTCATTGCATGCACTTGTTCTTCAGAGATGAAATTGCTATGCAGTTCTCTCTGAATGTTAACAGAACAACGGTGAGCTCCTGATGCGCTGATTATATAGCGTCCATCACTTCACTCATGTACTGCGTAAATAAATCTTTGTTGATATTATGTACCCATATGGGGTACGGAAACAATTAGGTTTCCGTTTGTAAGAATTCGTTAATAAGAATTCTCGCTTAAAAGAATTCAATTCACAAATGAAAAATAGTGAAATATGAAACACTGCTCGTGGTCTACACGTCGATGATAGCTCAAGCATCAATTCACAGGGAAATACTAACAGCGAAATTCTCAAATATTAGAAAGTGATTACACGGCTGCCCATTGGAGCTCTCGCTGAGGGCGGAGAGCAGGCACTGCATCCTGTGGCTGTTGCTTTTTGTTTGCGGTGGTGATGATGCATCGGGGGTGAGTGACCTGGAGTGCGACTGCAGCGCATGGTCTGCACGCGTGCTCGCGCTTGCTCAAGTGTCTCGTGGTAATTTGATCAACGGTTTGTTTTGTTCGTTATGCCAATAGGAACTTGTCGGTGGCACCCCACGTAGCGCTGCGCTCCGTGTGGCGCCCGCCCCGCGCTTGGCACTCGGCCTGTGGCTGCGCGCTTGTGACCCAAAGATCTCAATTGTACACAGCAGCAGCTTCGGCGCCACAAGGTTACGCTAAATCGGACTCCCTGCACCACAAATTTCAAGCCGCTAAAAATCCGCGACCCACATCAATAAGCGCTAATATCTCATGCTCGCATTCCTGAAAGCATTTCAAGGCAGCTCTTCTTCGAAGTGATCAAAGGTTGGCGTATTTCACACTATTGTCTGGTGGAGTCTTGTTTTTTATGCTGGCACAGGTGGAATGGTCGACCCAGTTGAAGAGGAGTTATGAAGAAGTTTTTCTGTTTCACGCGTTGAAAATCTTGCAATGAAGTTATTTTTGAGAAAACATTCAGAAAAGTATGTTACGCGTCGTTACAGAAACGTTAATCAGTGGAGATGAACACTGAAAACCGCATTTTTAATGCTGCTCTCCAGGTTTGGTATTCGATTTACATCCGTCACATTCAAGCTGCTGCGATAAAATAAATTAAAATTCAGTCGTCCTTACGTTCAATTCTATTTTTTTCTGAAACTTATTATTTAGTCGTGTTTGGTGTAGACCAAATTCTACACCTACGAATATCTAAGTGAGTTCTAAGGAGACCAGCTCTCGCTACGTACTGTAAAACATAACACCACTGAGTCAGATCACAAAAACTTACGCTGTGTATGTGTATACTAACAGAACTTACGCTATTAGCTGTACTACTAAGAAGACGTGATTTTTTTTAAATTAGGCTCCAAATGACGGGTCGCGATGCGCGCGACACAAGTTCACACACCACACCGCCGCCGCTGCAGGTTTTCGCAAGAGGAGAAGAGGCTGAGCGGAGAGTGGTGTGCACGCTTCACAGGCACATCGGTGCTGCGCTGCCTGTGTGGCCTTGTGCGGGAGTAGGGGGAGGCTGCTGTGTGTGCTGTGTCACTGACCTTTTGTGGCTTGTATAGTGCTGCTATGTGTCCTGCTACTGTGTATTGTGTACTGCTGCTGTGTGTTGGGTGGTGCTGCTGTCTGTTGTGCACTGCTGCTGTGTGTTGTGTGGTGCTGCTGCCGTGTTGTGTAGTGCTACTGTGTGTTTTGCACTGTTTCTGTGTATTGTGCAGTGCTTCTGAGTGTTGAGCACTGTTACTATGCGTTGTGCACTGTTGCTGAGTGTTGTGCACTGTTGCTGTGTGTTGTGCAGTGCTTCTGAGTGTTGTACACAGATGTGTGTTGTGCACTGTTGCTGTGTGTTGTGCAGTGCTTCTGAGTGTTGTGCACTGTTGCTGTGCGTTGTGCACTGCTGCTGTGTGTTGTGCAGTGCTTCTGAGTGTTGTGCACTGCTGCTGTGTGTTATGCAGTGCTGCTGTGTGTTGTGTGGTGCTGCTCTGTTTTGTGTAGTGCTGTTGTGTGTCGTGTGGTGCTGCTGTGTGTTGTGCTCAGAATTACATTAAAAAGTTAGATAAAAGTTTCCCGATGAATGAACAATGTAAGCAAGCTATCTGACTATCAGTTAAGTCATCAATTGTGCCGGATAATTGAAATCTCAGCAACTCCACACAGAACTACTTAGATCCAATAAAGAGCTGACTTTAGGCAGAGTGCGGCTAGAATGACTTGCAAGTTGGGCCTGCGCTGCCTTAGCTTCATGTCTTGTGCTGCTGCAGCCCCGTGTTGTGCTGCTGCAGCCCCGTGTTGTGCTGCTGCAGCCCCGTGTTGTGCTGCTGCAGCCCCGTGTTGTGCTGCTGCAGCCCCGTGTTGTGTTGCTGCAGCCCCGTGTTGTGCTGCTGCAGCTCTGTGTTGTGCTGCTTTTGCAACTCCCGGGATGGGATCACCAAACCATTTACCATAATATATCGTTACAGCTGGCAACATTTGTTGTTCTGTTCATTTAGGTAGTCTAAGTACTGTTTTTCGGGTCAAAATCCTTCAGTGTTAGCTTCTTCAAGTATAATTAATGGATTTGAGAAAAAAAGCACTTTGTCTAGCGTTGTTTTAAAGACTTACGCTCTCAACTGTATCACTACGACGGGGTGAGTTGTTCAAAAATAAGGCCCTTGAGCGCGAAACACTCCATGTGCGTCATGGTAGCGTATTGATGTATCAGTAAGTGCCAGTTGTAGACCTGTGTGCATGCAATCCTCTTATATTTGCATTTTCTTTTGGGCAGCCGACCGTCACGAGCAAGGCCAGAAAATTAGTGTACTCCGACATATCGCTTGGGAAGTTTTCCTCTTCAGTAACTCAACAATGTTTTTCAGACATACATATTTCGCACTGCCTGGAGCTTACAGAAAGATGTTCTGTCAAGCAACAAACCGAACTCTACCACAGCAAGATAGCGGGTGATCACTTGCGTTGCGAATGTAAGCGAGCTATTGACTTTTGGGTGTCAGGGGTACTCGTGGTGGGCTTATAGAACAACTTCATTCAAAGCAAAGATTAATGCCGCTCAGCGAGGTTCAGGGGGAAACGCACGCGTCATAGGTAATGAGGGAAAAACATATGCACGTAAATTCATGCATCTGATTATGTATTCATACCGACACGTTCCAAGAGATCCATCATCTGTCAAGGACTGAATTAGCTGCGGCGGTTTTACTCGGGAGATTTTTCCTGGTGCACTCTATATCTGTCAGAAAGTTCCCAAACTTGTCAAGCTCTACAGAGGACAATTTGAGAGGACATTGAGTTCCAAGTTGGCAGCCTCCTCAATAACGCTCTTTGAGAAGTTAATGCTCTAGTTTGTGTATGTGTGCCGCATCTCTTCTTTGAAAGCTAAATGAGCTTCTAACCCTTCCGAGTTATTTAATATTGAAGAAATTGGTGGAACATGTGTTTGAAGATAAAATAATTTTTTCCTACTAAACATAATTGTGATTTTGAATATTTTCTTTCCTTTTCTAAAGAAATAAAAAATTGATTTATTAATGCAAATTTTACAAATCAGACAATTCCCACGAATATCTACATGTTTAGCTCTTTAACCACGGTTTTCTAAGGTTTGAGAATTGGGGAAAAATGTTACTCTTATAGAAAAAATATTTTTCTTGGTATATTAATGTATTATTTCCTATTCTGCACCTTTTTCATATCACCGTCAGCATGACGTTCGAAAAAAACTAGAAAATTTAGAGATTAATCAATTGGCAGACTCTCATGTATGAAATGTCCCGTAAATGAATACCAAACTTCACTTGCCTGATGCTCTATGAGATACTAGTATCATTGTTGAGATACTCTTGAGCCCTTCTCGCTACCACAGTTAAGTGTGATTGCGCAGCTGGAAGCTATTTTTAATTATTCATTGATAGAAGTACAATATTCTGCATTCAATGTTAGAATAAAATTTTGAAGAACACCGTTTAGGACTGCGCAGTGTTTTCTTAGGATATCAAACAGCCACTGTTGGCTGTGTGGGACGGCATTCCATGGAGGATATCTCACACGCCGCGCATCCTCTGACATCTTCATAAAAATTTACCCGGACCTGTTCAGCCTGATGTTGCTATGCACTGCTTCTGGCAAATGCAGCGCCGCTGACCAGGTGGTCAGGCTGGTTATCGTTCCGACCCAAAATCTTGACTTCACATTTGTTTGAAATAAAATGTCACAATAAATACAATTAGGTATCTAGCAACCATTATAGGCTACCTGATGACCAGGGTTTCCTATACCGCTTAGGGTTTTCTAATGCCAAGTGGTCTTCATGAGCACAGTTTACAAAAGGCCAAACTTTGAAATTTTGGCCAGAAAAGTGCCCTGATCAATGATGGTCAGGAGTACAAACCTGCCCGACTCTAAACTGAGAAATGTGAGAGGGAGGTTGATGATGTTTTTACCATTACGTACTTTTGAGTTTATGTGTCGTGACCCTCTTTATTTTATCTCGCTGAGGTCACGGTCTTCATTTTTCTCTGCCGTTATTCTTTGTTGCGATGCATGATATTTTTCATGTTGTTATTAGTCGTGACATCAAGATTATTCGTTACTATTCATATATTTTCTACTTGGTAATATCAAGGTAGCTGCCATCAATTCAGATCTTTATCTGAATGAATATTTAATTCAATCTTCGGTAAGCGTTACGAGCGGCTTAAGGCCATAAATTAATCGTGCATTTTAGCCGTGTTTCCTGGCTTCAAACATTATTACTTTCCTTCTGAATCATCATGTCCTCTCCTCCTATTTATCTGAGGGTTATTAAAGACACAGGAAATATCAAAGAAATTCACTATTGAACACAGGAAAATATTGAGACATTAATCATCGAAAATACGCATTAATTGAATGAATGTGACTTACGCACTCGCCATCCTAATATACTTAGAAGCTTGAGTGGGAACTGGGATTTGACATGAAATCAGAGGGAAACTTATCTTGAGATTTGGAGATCGGTCTCGCAGTCTGAATGTCGCCTGGCTGGCGCGCTGGAGCAAGGTCGCCATGTTTGGTTGAGGGCAGAGAGACCAGGTTGATGGCTGGGGCTATGCCGACAGTTAGCAATCTAGGTTGACAATCTCTAATTTACGTTATTGGCACTGCAGTTGAGTATTCTTGAAGTTAATCACTTTCGAGCGAATGAGGGCACAGATATTCTAGGATGGCTTTGAGTAGTGAATTTAAGAGGCAAGCCTCGGCCCAACTGGACCGGGGTAGAGGAACAAACTCGTATGCGGCTGCTTGTGATCGTGTTCTCGCCTCCACTGCCGCTCTCCCTCAGGCAACCGCGTCTGGCGTCCCCTTGAGGTGCCAAGTTTGAATAACGACCTAACAAGGTTACCAATAAGAACGTGATATATCCCTATTATCAAATAGAAAACATACATCATTAACCTTACCCTCATTACTATATAAAAATCCCCACAAAACAATGTTAAACATATGAATTAAGGCAAATGAAGACATCCGTTGAGGTTCTTAGCATCTTCCATTAGCGTCTTCGTTCGTAACGCGTATCGACGACGTCTGGGCGTTGTTCCTGACGAGTCGAATGTTCTTGAATTTAATGTTGCAATGCTTCCTCGCAGAAATCAGGCTTATTATTTGGTCTTTTGAATCATTTATGAATAAGTCGTTGGCCGGACGATTATTCAGATCCTTAGCGATATTCCTTACACAGTCATGCGGAGAAGCATGACATCCCCCGTGGCCGAACAAATTACAAGCTCCCGCTTGTGCTCGAAAGGCTTATCTTCGACGTTGCTCATCACGTGCAGCCGACGCCTTAATGCGTGGATCATGGGAAGAGTCAAGATGCTTACAACTGGAGTTTGCTCTTCTGGCGAGCGCTGATTCAGAGTCGTCAAATAAAGGAGTCATTATAGTTTTCCTATGGGCAGAACCGTGTCCTATAGATGACACCGACTTCTCCCTCCGTTGCGTGGATCACTGCAGTAATCCTTGAGAGTGAAAACCCTCGGAAGTGTAGCGAACACTTCCAAATACACCCAAGTCGTATAATCCTGGGCTGCATGACTTGCTCCACCACTTTGCAGAAGTCTTATAGAGATATCCGAAAAATATTCCGTGTGTCGTCGGTCGAAGTGGACTACTATCTCGTGGAGTTCATCATCTTTTTTGGGGTTGCGTAGGATTCGCTGCCTTTATGCTGAGATCTTTGAGTTGATACGTTGATTTTCATCCGGGCCTCCGTATTATTTTCATCGTCGTTGATTACATCTGAAGCCGTCGTCGCCAAATCCATCCGAAGTCCGAAGTCGTGATTGAAATCCCTATGTTGAGCTGTCCTTTAAATTTTAAATGCCCGTCGTTTTCTATTCACCGTGCCTCAGTAGAAAATTAGCCGCGGTCGTCGACCCAGTCCGCTGCTAAGAAATTTTCTTCGCGTACTCGTTTTCTACGAGTCGGTGCGCGAGCTCAGATCTGCCGCTGCGTGTCGTGTTTCGAGCGTCGAGGTAGATGGTGGAGTATGGAGCGGGGTGCAGCGTGCGTTCGTGTGTGCGCGGCCAACCCGTAGTAGTGATGCCGTCCGAGCAGGGCGACCGTGATGCGTCTGTGGTGGAGTCTCTCACCACTCTTGGTGACTGGCGAGTGATGGTGCGCCGGCGCAAGCGTTCAACCGCGCTCAGCTGATGTCATCCACCACTCCTGAAAGGTCAATCCCATTAAGTGTTTGTTCTGATGTTCTTCTTTAATTTTTCCCAAGTCTCCCTCTTACATCACATCAATCAAGCCTTCCCTCTCAAACTCCCAAGTATTTACAAAAAGACTTAAGCATCCTACGTTTGAATTTTACGTTATTATAAGCAAATTACGAATAGAACATAAGGTTCAAAAAAATTATTCAAGTATAGATCGCAAAGTTTAAAATTAATTACATCCTACGAGTACACACACATTTACGGAATTATCGAAATACATGAAATTGAAACAAATTGAACTATTTTCCCCACACAGAAATATTAATTACAAAAATTATACATAGTATTTAAATTTGACCAACTCGACGCAATGAAATTCATAGTCACGTTCAGGACCAGTAGAACAAGTATGCGCAAACATATTAATATGAGATCGTCGTGATTGAGTTCTTTCGTTAGAAATAAATCCTGGCTGTACCAAATTTTTTCTTTGAAATCACGAACTAAATTTACTTCACTATTCCGATACGTTGTTGTGTTTTCCTAGTAGTTCGCGCATCATTTATACTACGTTTCAGTGACAACAAGAGTCCCCATGTGAGGTATTCGCAGGTTATTAATTATTTTAAGAGTAATAGTAAATCTAATTCTTTAGATTATACGCCAAAATGAAATTGGTCCAAGGAACCGTAATTAAATTTTTGCAAACCTTAACTCACTAGTAATTCTAATAGCAGACAAACGCCTCTGGTTTACATTCATTCTAGTTGAAACTGTGCCATTTGGCATTTAAATTAAATCTATTGTATTTAAATATCAAATTTAAAATTTTTAAAGAATGCTATCTCCGGAAATTGGAATAAAATTATCTATAAGCTGGTTTTGATCATTAGTATTTAAATTTTGAATAAAAATTCACATGATATTGACTTAATTATGCCGTGGTATCCGCAGGAATTTGTTTGATGAACGTCGAATAAGAAATTTTACACGCAGTAATGATGAAATAATTAAATTTTTACGTTCTCACATGTAATTAAATTTATTTTTCATTAGAAAAACGTAAATATTACATGCCTAAACTAAGAAAATCGTGATTCACAACATTTATCGTTCGCGTTATTGAAGTTTAGAATCATGGAAAGCTCTAGCGTGTGGCATTTGTGGCAGTTCGTACGCGGGTACGTGGGCTTTGTTTATGTATCACATGCCATTGGCGTGGGGGAGCGAGCGGCTGCTGCGGTAAGCCAGCCCTACCCAAGAACTTAGGAATGTTCGATCTTAACATTCGTCTCCAACGTAGCATGTTGTTACATTTCAGTTTTTACATTACAGTTTTAACGTTGGGTAGTGCAGAAAATGTTACATACATGGTAGTTAAAATTACTTGATGAAGGGATACGTTGCACATCCGTACCTATTATGAGTCTATCGACAACATTGAAATATGAAACATTAATACAACATTACTTTATCGTTCCAAATGACATTCTGCAAATAAGTATTCATTAGGAAGAGAGAGATAAGATGATTCAGATAAAGAAATTATTTTTAGTCGGCCAAATATCAATTTTTAAATTTGAATGTTTGAATGCACGTATATATTTTTTTTCGGAGGTATGAGTCCGGTAGGCATGAGATTTTACAGTAACATTCACATTTAAAGCAAAACTCAAATCCCACCGCTGCCACCATATGTCGTGACCCTCTTTATTTTATCTCGCTGAGGTCACGGTCTTCATTTTTCTCTGCCGTTATTCTTTGTTGCGATGCATGATATTTTTCATGTTGTTATTAGTCGTGACATCAAGATTATTCGTCACTATTCATATATTTTCTACTTGGTAATATCAAGGTAGCTGCCACCAATTCAGATCTTTATCTGAATGAATATTTAATTCAATCTTCGGTAAGCGTTACGAGCGGCTTAAGGCCATAAATTAATCGTGCATTTTAGCCGTGTTTCCTGGCTTCAAACATTATTACTTTCCTTCTGAATCATCATGTCCTCTCCTCCTATTTATCTGAGGGTTATTAAAGACACAGGAAATATCAAAGAAATTCACTATTGAACACAGGAAAATATTGAGACATTAATCATCGAAAATACGCATTAATTGAATGAATGTGACTTACGCACTCGCCATCCTAATATACTTAGAAGCTTGAGTGGGAACTGGGATTTGACATGAAATCAGAGGGAAACTTATCTTGAGATTTGGAGATCGGTCTCGCAGTCTGAATGTCGCCTGGCTGGCGCGCTGGAGCAAGGTCGCCATGTTTGGCCGAGGGCAGAGAGACCAGGTTGATGGCTGGGGCTATGCCGACAGTTAGCAATCTAGGTTGACAATCTCTAATTTACGTTATTGGCACTGCAGTTGAGTATTCTTGAAGTTAATCACTTTCGAGCGAATGAGGGCACAGATATTCTAGGATGGCTTTGAGTAGTGAATTTAAGAGGCAAGCCTCGGCCCAACTGGACCGGGGTAGAGGAACAAACTCGTATGCGGCTGCTTGTGATCGTGTTCTCGCCTCCACTGCCGCTCTCCCTCAGGCAACCGCGTCTGGCGTCCCCTTGAGGTGCCAAGTTTGAATAACGACCTAACAAGGTTACCAATAAGAACGTGATATATCCCTATTATCAAATAGAAAACGTACATCATTAACCTTACCCTCATTACTATATAAAAATATCCACAAAACAATGTTAAACATATGAATTAAAGCAAATGAAGACATCCGTTGAGGTTCTTAGCATCTTCCATTAGCGTCTTCGTTCGTAACGCGTATCGACGACGTCTGGGCGTTGTTCCTGACGAGTCGACTGTTGATTTCGACTCGTTGATTTAATGTTGCAATGCTTCCTCGCAGAAATCAGGCTTATTATTTGGTCTTTTGAATCATTTATGAATAAGTCGTTGGCCGGACGATTATTCAGATCCTTAGCGATATTCCTTACACAGTCATGCGGAGAAGCATGACATATGTTTTTCTCTCATAGAAGCCTAAGTCACAGACAATGTCTTCCGTTTTCCTCATTTTACCATGCTAAAATGTGAGCGCATCATTTTGAATGTTATTTTTATGAATTATACTCGTCATAACAGAGTCTAGTAACTTACTCCTCGTAC
The DNA here is from genome assembly GCA_030386875.1 of Morinoia aosen. Classification (NCBI taxonomy): domain Eukaryota; kingdom Metazoa; phylum Arthropoda; class Malacostraca; order Amphipoda; family Talitridae; genus Morinoia; species Morinoia aosen. The sequence goes on along the minus strand of CM059579.1, from coordinate 52,556,433 downwards.
AAGTCTTTTAAACTCTTCGGCGTTCGTTGTCGTGGGGAACTTCGGAGCAAATAAAACATTTTTTCAAGCTCTGAAGCACTCAAGTAAACTTCTAAAGTGTATTTTGTTTCAGGGCTTCTGTAACAAGCATTTTTTCAATGAGTTATGCTCAGAGCACTTTTTCATTTTTCTTTCTGAAGATCACTTCTGCACAATGACGCATACTGCTGGATTAAATATTTCCTCATTTAAGAGTTCTAAAACTTTTGGGAAGAACCCAGTTGATTGGAGTCATCTTAAACTTGGTGCTGCCTGTTTTTGTATTCTGCGTTGGTGCCTGCATGTTGCCATTTTGAGCAATACACGAGATTGCGTTTATTGCTCTCGCTACCGCACGTGTCTGGTCTTACGAAGTTTATTCTCAGCTCAAAAATTGTGTAGAAATTGCGTGGCGATACGGTCTGAGTGTTGTTTACAAATGGTGTGGTGTTGCAGCCTGATTGTGGTGTGCAAGTGGCATGGTGGACAATAAATGGTGTTACAGCCTGCATGTGATGTACAATAGATGGTGTTACAGGCTGTGTGTGGTGTACAATAAGTGGTATTACAGCCTGGGTGTAATGTACAATAGATGGTGTTACAGCCTGCATGTGATGTACAATAGATGGTGTTACAGGCTGTGTGTGGTGTACAATAAGTGGTATTACAGCCTGGGTGTGATGTGCAATAGATGGTGTTACAGACTGTGTGTGGTGTACAATAAGTGGTGTTACAGCCTGGGTGTGATGTACAATAGATGGTGTTACAGACTGTGTGTGCTGTACAATAAGTGGTATTACAGCCTGCCTGTGATGTACAATAGATGGTGTTACAGACTGTGCGTGGTGTACAATAAATGCTGTTACAGCCTGGGTGTGATGTACAATAGATGGGGTTACAGACTGTGCGTGGTGTACAATAAATGCTGTTACAGCCTGGGTGTGATGTACAATAGATGGTGTTACAGACTGTGTGTGGTGTACAATAAGTGGTATTACAGCCTGGGTGTGATGTACAATAGATGGTGTTACAGACTGTGTGTGGTGTACAATAAGTGGTGTTACAGCCTGGGTGTGATGTACAATAGATGGTGTTACAGACTGTGTGTGCTGTACAATAAGTGGTGTTACAGCCTGGGTGTGGTGTACAATAGATGGTGTTACAGACTGTGTGTGGTGTACAATAAGTGGTGTTACAGCCTGGGTGTGGTGTACAATAGATGGTGTTACAGACTGTGTGTGGTGTACAATAAATGATGTTACAGCTTGGGTGTGATGTACAATAGATGGTGTTACAGACTGTGTGTGGTGTACAATAAGTGGTATTACAGCCTGGGTGTGATGTACAATAGATGGTGTTAAAGACTGTGTGTGGTGTACAATAAGTGGTGTTACAGCCTGGGTGTGATGTACAATAGATGGTGTTACAGACTGTGTGTGGTGTACAATAAATGATGCTACAGCTTGGGTGTGATGTACAATAGATGGTGTTACAGACTGTGTGTGCTGTACAATAAGTGGTGTTACAGCTTGGGTGTGATGTACAATAGATGGTGTTACAGACTGTGTGTGGTGTACAATAAGTGGTGTTACAGCTTGGGTGTGGTGTACAATAGATGGTGTTACAGACTGTGTGTGCTGTACAATAAGTGGTGTTACAGCTTGGGTGTGGTGTACAATGAGCGATGCTACAGCCTGGGTGTGGTGTACAATGAGCGATGCTACAGCCTGGGTGTGGTGTACAATGAGCAATGCTAAAGCCTGGGTGTGGTGTACAATGAGCGATGCTACAGCCTGGGTGTGGTGTACAATGAGCGATGCTACAGCCTACGTGTGGTGTACAATGAGCGATGCTACAGCCTACGTGTGGTGTACAATGAGCGATGCTACAGCCTGCGTGTGGTGTACAATGAGCGATGCTACAGCCTGCGTGTGGTGTACAATGAGCGATGCTACAGCCTGCGTGTGGTGTACAATGAGTGATGCTACAGCCTGCGTGTGGTGTACAACGAGCGGGCGCTACGTTCGATGAGCTAAATAAAAGTTGAACTCTGACATTCTAAGTACAAAAATTTGAGGGCGAACTGAATTATGCACGGACCCATGAAGGAATGGAAATTGAGAGTGATTATGACATCTTTTGATCGCAAAAAATGTAAATTTTAAGATTGTAAAAGTTTTACGATTGTCAAAAGAAGTAACACTAAGAGAAGTCGTAGCGAGAGCAATTCGCTCATGCAGCTTTTGACAAAAGACATCCTGCGTTTATTTTACGAGCATAAGATTATAACTAACGAACCAACTACGCCGCATCAAAGAACGCGTGTAGCGGACATAAGTGCCATAACTTGCCTGTAACACGGTTGACATCTCGCGTCGCCAGACAGGGTCAGATGCTTAGCAATGTTCTCTCTTTATGAGTATCGTAAAAATTTGCCGCCAATCGTCCAGGAGAAAAGTCACAAGTCCAATAAGCGCTAAGAAATGTTTTTACCCTGGAATTTTATGTTGAAGTAATTATCAAAACTGAAGGAATTTAGAAGGAAGAGTAAGATTGATTCCATTGACTCGCGCTGAAATTGATACTAATGAGTCGCGTCCCTACATGGCGGACTAATCTGCAAGCAATCGCGACTGATGTTAAATCATCGCCCAACAGTAATTTAGATCAGTGGATAGCAGCCTCGCTAGAGACTAGGCATAAATTTTTCTAAAACTCTGTGCTTCAACACGACACTCGGTGAGTTCATCGTTCACCTCGGTAACTATCGTGTTAAGATGGACCAAATCTTCTCAAAAGTGTATAATTACATTATGCAAGGATTGAGGACATTGTAAGGCTGTACGGTTCTAACTGGTGTAAGTTTCGGTTGGCTGCAAAGCCCTCCGACAAAGCTGGATGAATCGGGATCGCGTGCCATAAACCCGTCACTACGCCGTGATGACACCCAATATTCATAAAAATAGGCAGCGAAACTGCGTGCGTTAATTGGTCAATACGCGTTACGAAGCGTAACTCAGCTTACAGGCCACCGTTACATTCCTCTGATTACAGCAAATGTTGAGTCAAAAAAACTCCGTTGATATCGTGTTGACAGCACTCTAGCTGTTGTAGTGAGAAATGAACGAACCAAGGACGGCGAATAAACACGAGCGTCCTGCTTGCAAGCGACAAAAATGCTGGGCAAAAATAGGCTCGCACTGTTGTTACTATATAGTATTAATGTTGATCGTATCCTTCAGAGCAAAGTCCATGGAAGTTATCAGCCTAGCATTTTAAAGGCCATAGTGACTCCTCCCGAGTCACTAATATCTCATTAAAGGTAAATCTGGTTCTCTTATTTGGAGGTACCGTGCGCCTTTGGACATTGTTTACGCCTCTCATGATGTGCGACGATGGTTACAATAAGTGAAATTCGTTAGGATACAATTAGAAATTATTTGTCTTAGAGTTTAAATAAATATGATTTAAATAACTGAAAGTGAGATGTACCAGAAAACATGATTCCTTGGCGCGTTGCAAACCGAATCACATTCGTCATTAAATTTTCTCAGAGCAAGAGTATCCTCACAGTGTACAAAGAGTTCTTCCCAATCCTCTTCTGAAAGTGGCTGAACTAACGTCTTTTTAGTCTTGTTGCCACAGCAGCTATGTGAAGTACAAAATGAGAGCAGACAATAAACATCTACAGAGAGATTGTGTTCGATACCACCATACACGAGTGCTGTCAAGTAGAGTGAGAAGAGAGATCTATTTTGATAACTGTTGAAAGTAACTCTGTGATCAAGTCGGGCGGGTCTCGTAACTGTTGTTGTTGTTCATCTTTTGCATCACGTATCTGGGAAATGTAGAAGTTCTCTCTATTTCTTCGAAATTATTTATAGTCATTATGCAACGTACGTGCCCAGTACTGCTAGTGAGTACGCTGGTAAATATGAGGTCAAGGTAATTTGATTCGTTCTCTGCCGTGGATAACAATGTAATTTGATGACTAATCTAAATTACGCCACGTTCTTTAAAATGGGATTAATGATTTCATTCAAACTTATTTCGGAGTAACTTCTTAACAAATGCGTACACTGGATTGTGAATTACCAGGCGTGCGTAAGATACACAGATTTTTTAATTAAGTTTGCGTCCTAGATATATTCATATTAAACTCAGTTTAGTAGAATACGGGCAACGATAAAGGTAATATCGAAATTCATGTCTAACTACCTGGTTACGTTTCGACTTATGTTGAACTTTGATAAAGTAAGTACGGTAGAATTTATTAATATGTTGGGATTGTTAGCGGGAAAAGCTTCAAACTGTTTATGTACAGATTGAGACATTTATTATTAAAAACTAAGATTGTATAGGTTTGTTAGCCAGTTCTACAGCTCGCACAACTTATTGGTACTATACTTTCAGTAACATTTTCACCGCACTGGATGCCAGTTTGGCTTTAGTGGAGAATGTAACTCCAACCAAACAGCAGTCAATCAAGATTAGGCCCTTCACAGACCCCACGTGTATATGGGAGTAAAATCCTGAACTCATGGGAGCAGATGAGAGGGGACTTTCAGTTAATCCTTGACTTACGAGCAGGCGCCGTTATGGAGAAGGGGAAAACGATCAGGGAAGTAAGTGATGGACTTCAGCAAACAGTCAGATAATCAGGCCCTCGCCTGTTTGATGGCCGGCTCCTGCACACGGGGCTTCAATGCTCCCTGTCGTCACCGTGTAGTGTTCCTTCTGTTTTTGCACTCAAGCGTGGGCGATCGCACCTGTACGGATGCTGTGTTGTGGTTAGAAGTGTTGTGGTTGTGGTTAGAAGGGGGATTTAGAAGTTTTCATGTCTTGATTTATGGTCTAAAAGATGTGCCGACAAAACTGAAGACTCCACTACGGGGATGCAAGTTATCTCATCGGTTTCTCCTATCAACATTTTTTTGCATGTATGGTGTCTTATGGTCCGTTATGGATGCAGAAAACCAATGAAGTGAAAGCTTAGTGCGCAAACGAATAAAATTTGTCTGGTAAGGGACTCTTGAGTTTTGCACCAGCGATTGTTCGAAGCACAGATATTTGAAGTTTAGCATAAATTTTTACTTGGATTTAGCGTTAGATTTAATTACCAAAGTAGTGCTCAGCTGCGCTTTTGTTCGTGAGAGCCACAATTGATTGCAATTACATAAACGAGAAGTCTAATCAAAATTACCCCAGTTATATAATACTCTACATGTAATGGTGGTTTTAAAAAGGCAGAAGAAGTACTTTCCAATTCTCTCATGAAACTCTTGCTGAATATCTGATATTTTAGTCATTCTGCCTCAGCAGCTAAGGGGTACGAAATGCGACCTCCTATGCACCTACCTGCCTCAGCGCCTGTGGCCTGAAGTTCGTTCACTTTTTGTTCCTTCGTCATAAATCTTCAAATAGAGGGCAGCAGTTCTGACAATGCTTGTGGTTCATTTATTACATGTTTGCCCACTGTTGCATGGACTTGGTACTTGTTTGTCAATGTGACTAGCGAATATAGTGCTGTCCATTACTTCTAAAGTTACAATCGATATTAATTAATTCACTACAGACACTTCAAAAAAATGAAAATCAGAATTTCTTCTGATCGCAATACAAGAAAAGTTTTCGATTTCAACAAGTCCATAGGATTTGATTTTTTAGGCATTAAAATTTCTAGAATATTAGCCAAAGATTACTAGTTACATTTTTGTCTGTTTTTGTGGGAACAGTATTTTTTCGCACATGAAGTTTTATTAGAGATAGGTTATTGTCAGATTATTTTAGCGACTACTTTGAACTGCGGCACTATAACTCTCCCGTCTAATCGCAAATATGAAAGAAAACAGTTAATTGTTCATTCAACAAATGCGAAACATCGTGCAATATTAAGAATCGAGTCATTTAGAGACATGTATTCAAACGATGCATAAGCTGTGGCACAATAATTCTTTCATTGACCATCTTCATGCCGTTGAAATGAGTTTCGAAGTTGGGACGTTCAGTCATCGTGTGAGGAAAATACAATTGCTGCGTGAGTTTCACATATCCTTGATGATAATGATAGCGCGAAGCAGTGTAAGATAGTATATCAATTCAAAAGATGAAAGAATACATGTTAAATTATTACCGCCGTAGAGCAACGGTAGCTAAGCATCCTAGAGACGCCACACGTACAAGGCAGCCAGTGTTCGGTAACACTGCAAGAAGAGCAACCCTTTGAGCTGCACAGCATATCGTGTTCAGTGTTGAGTTTCTGGGTCAGTCCCTAGCAGTTGTTCATTGTACTAGACCGCCCTATACGATCGCACACCAGGGTAGAGTAAGAGTAGCAGGCTGATGCCTACAGCGCGATGGAATACATACGGAGAAATCAACAATGCGTAGCTCGTAGTTGTAGATGGAAATTTGAAATTCCACTGTGATAATTGAATTTTGTCAATGTTTCAACACTGCGCAGGTTATATCAGCGTGAACGAAGCGAGACTTTTTGAAAGGTTGGATTTGAAATGCCGTGGTCTACAGGAGTTTCAAACATGCACATTCGATATGGGACCCCAAACCTCCATACTTTGGTAACAGCTGTGTTCAAAATCCAAACTCAGTGGTTAGTGATTTTCTATCGGAAATAATTCCTCAAAATTGTACGTCTTGTGTGCGTCTGTCGGGAGCGTTGTTCTGCGAGTCTGAGGTTGGCTGTTCCGGTCGGGTCGAAGCTGAAGTGGGTCGTTGTGGCAGGAGGTCTGACAGAATGCTTTTGAACTCCTTACAATTCTTTTGTGAAACTCCTTAGAATACTCTGGAATGTTACCTCAGTTTTTAATGACGCCAGAGTAAGGATCGTATGTTTGCTTGGTGGAGGCTTGTTCGGGGCCTTCGTTGGATGGAGTACGTTGGAGCATCGGGCTGCATCGTGGCATACGCTGCGCTCTCCACCTTTTGAGACGGGACGGTGATGGAGGAGGCTGTACTTGGCTGGAACTGGGGCAATTCATTATTCTAAATTCTTCCTGTGTCTGTTATCTCTTTACTGAATTTTGTTTGTGTGAATGATTTCTTTCTTTAATTTAAGTTGCTTACTTTTTGCTTAAATTCTCTAAGTGTCCTTGGCTATTAACTCGGCCAGTTGGCCATTAACTACAGTTACTTCGGTAACCTTAAATATTAACTTATAAGAGAGCGGTTCTACTAGTTTCTAGGTTGCGCAAGCGACCTGGTATCGACCTGCACTCATTTACCTTATTTCTAACGCATTTGAACCTCTTACTATACTTACTATCTTTCACGTCATGGACACTTTCCTACTACTGATTTCTACTTAATTTCTCAATAATTAATTCTTCGCCTAAAAGTTCCTACACTGAGTGCCATTTATAAGCTCAGGTGTGTATTGTTGTTTATTTATTGTATAATCAGTCAAATTAGTCGTATATCGTGAAATTCTTTGAACTTGTCGACTTGTTTTGTCAGTTTTTGGTATCGGTCGTTAGTCCTTGTTCTAATACAACGTAAATTCTTTTCTGCAGTACATCTTATCGTCGCAGCTCCGTTCTTCCCCTTGATTGTCGGCAGTCTGCTCCATTGAGGGATTGACCTTAGGTAATTGAAATTGAAACATTTGTTATTAAGCTGCTGTCGAAATTTGCACTTAATCTCGTTCGTTAGTACGTATCGTTTGGTTTTAGAGTTCTCGGTTGTTTTCAGTTTTCGTTCATTTATTTTTGAATTGTCTTCCAGCTAGTGCTGAGTGTTGGTGGCCCATCCGTTCCACTCCCTGGGGTCGAGAGGATTCCTGAGAATCACTTTGAAGGCGCGGCAGTCTAACTTCTGCGGCCGATCTCCCTGCGTGACGGTGTCTTGCCACTTTGACGCTACTACCGTCTCACCTAGTCCTTCAACTTACTCTCTGAACTTGCTTTCGGACCTCAAGCTACGAACCTACCTTTCCGAGCTGGCTTACCCTTCGACCTTGCCGGAGTGGTAGAACGAAAATTTACTACCATTGCTGTCAAATTTAATTGGGTTATTTTGCCCATTTTAAAGCAATAAACTTGTATCCTTATGAATTTTAAATGTAACACTTGAATAAAGATTAAACGGCATACTCTGCCTGCGACCTTAATAGGTCTCGCTGTTAAGGCGCTGACCGCAATTTAATTATGTTACTCTGCCGTTGCAGTTTATTGAACGTTCTAAATTAAATCTTTGCGAAATTTCTCGTTCTTTCCTTAACTCGATTGTGTGCGGGCTTGAGGCCATTATTTCTCACATTTCTTCCCTCTATGTGTACGCTATCGATGCATAATATTGATAATTAAAATAAAAAGTCTTCGTTAACTTCAGATTGTCAATTTTTTTTTAAATTCTGGAATGTTACAAGATATCCATCCACACACATCTTGAACGTACATTTACGGTACACTGAATTTTATGGGAATTACTTATGGAGTAAATGAATTATTTTACTGCGTATTTTTTGCTCAATAGTCGTATTATATAACATGATTTTCAATTAATAAAGTACTAAGTTAATCACATGTGGCAATCAATTTCTCATTCAACGTGTTTTCTAATATTAACTCGTTATACTTCATCTTGCTTACAGTTACTGTCGATGTATAGCAGTGTGGAAAAACTATAAAAGCTATCGATGTGACGCCGGAATTTATTACAAAATAAATGATGTATTCCGAAGAAAATCCTTTGCGTACCGTACTCCACTTGAATATTCATTAATCGATTCAAGGGAAATATGAATACATCACCTAGGCTTCGTCAGCTTCACGTACCAGAGTGACATACACTCTCAGAGAGCGGCCCCACAATCTGCGGACCGCTATACCTAAGAGCTTCACGAGTGCAGTTATACGTCAATAATGCTACCTCTCCATCAACGTGTGTAGACACATGAAAGCTACAGGCATGGAGAACTGCACCATGTTTCAGCGATAACCTGTCGCCATTACAGTTCACCGGCTCGTGAGTTATTTTTAGTTGACTTTTGTTCCGTGTTTGGTGTGAAGTATGGATTTGAATATATCATTATGCAGTATACGGAGCTAGACAGTGTCACTGCTCTTTGTATTCGATCGCAACTCAGACAACAGAGTTCATCTACCTGTGCGAACATGCGATGCTCATCCAAGTCATTGAAAGCCCGGCTAAAAAGTATTGTCTAAAAACAACTTGTGTTGGAGAAATTAAAGACACGTATTTGATTGCACTGACAAAAAAATGACCATCTGACAAACGATATCTCAGCGGTGCGCATGTCATTATCGATCAAACTCATTGAAACTCAATTATATGAGTTCATAAGTTACTTGGCCTTATAATGTATACGATAATCGTATTTTCATCTCGGACTGATAGTTATTTGTTGCCTCATTAATGATCTACTTCCATGTGTCAGATACAGGTAATAAGTAAGCTTATCAGCGAGGCAGTCGGGATTTGAATGATCAAGTTGGTCTGAGTGGATTAATTCAGCACAATTTATCGTGACCAAAAATCGCTCACATTCCAATAGAATACCAGGTTTCCTAACTTTAGCGTACAAGCTTATAGATGAGGTACATTACTTAAAAAAATTCTTCAGAGGCGTTAGAGTTTGTCCTCCGAAACGCTTTCAGGATCAAACAGCGGTAGAATAACTTGTCAATTGGTGACTGTCTGAGGCAAAGATATGAACGCGGTAACTTGCAGCACAGTTACGTGCCGCAACTGACCGGTGTCTGTCTAGCCTCGTTACTGCACACGAGCTGGCCACATATCACGCCTTTCACGCTTCTATCGTGTGCCCGTCTATATATACATATAAGAGTTTGGCAATTGGGCGACGGCTGTGCCATTTAATTGGCCGCTAATCTCACTGCATAGATATGCTTCTCTCTCTCCGCGCAGCCATGTGAGCGCTCTATCTGGGTCAAGTATTGATTTCCATCTTACGTAAGAAACTCTTGCATTTTTCAAGCGTTCTAAGCTTAGGTCTACTGAGGACTTGTTAAACGTGATGTTACAAAATCGTACCTCGGGTTACAAAGGGCATGCACTTTGAGTCGCCCTATTTCACGACGTGCCTGCCCTCTCTTCACGCGGCGTGGCAAGTGTAGGTGCTGAGTACGAAATATGTTCTCAGAATAATATGTGAGTTAGAAATATTTCAGCAATTACTTGAGTTACATTTTCAAATACTAAACGATGGTGCTTCGTTGAGATGTTCTATTCCATGCGATATTGTAGAGCGTAATATTACTATCTGTCTTACTTATAGTATTCGTGTAAAAAAAGAAGTGAACAAAATTCATAACAATCCATTTTCATTTTCTCTTTTGTTTTTTTTGTAAAAATTGAAGAAACTGTTAGCTTTATTATTGCAGGAGGGGTCTTTAAAATCTGATGCTTAAAACGTGTTCTTAGCGTCTTTTGTGTTGAGTTTATTTGAGCAAAATTGTACAGGATATGTGAGTTACGGCACAGCCCTTCACAAGTAGAGAAAAGAGCTCAGCTTTAGACCTGCAGCAAGTGACGAGTCTCGCATGTTGCGATTGTACCGTGTGCAGTGGAAATTTTCTACCGATTTTCTACGTCTACGTATTTGATGCTGGGATGAGTAGAGCATATTGACTAAATTTTCTTAGCTAAGTGTAGCGTATTATAGCTAATAGGTTTATATGATTCACATTATCATAGTGTGAGTGAAGCGCATTAGCTCCTATTTCTGCATAATGCACATGATCATAATCGAATGAAATGTGTTAGATAATACGTCTACATGCACATCATCATGGTAAAATGAAGCGTATTGGCTCCTACGGCTACACGACGCACTTCAACGCCCAATGCAACAAACCTGCAACTTGTTCCTGTGCGTCGAATTTGTAAGAATTAAGGGAGAATCTTATGCCGAGTTTTAGACTAGATTTAACTTTTCTGTTACATTATGTAATATAAAAATTTAATATTGGTCAATCGAAAAAATTAGTACAAAAGTTAAACCCTTACTAACAAAAATTTCTATCACATCTATCGGACCAGTAAGATAGATAATTCCGACTAGAAGTGGACGATACGTTTTATGAGTGGACTTTCTGCGATGTTGCTTATATCGTAAAGTCCGCTTTTGTTCATTTTATCCTTCAAAATGTACAGTTAGAGTATTCGGAAATTAGAACAACATTTCAAGCTTGCAAAATATGAGTTCACCTGTCCGCTTAGAGACAAGGTCAACAAACACCGGGAGATGGTTGGTGCTTCCTGGTTGTTTCGGTGGCTGGCCTCCAGAAGGACAAACATTTGTGGGACGTTCAAACATTCCAGGACAAACATGCCCATTATTACTCACTGTACGATTTTGTAATGAATGATCCCCTATAGAAGTAAGAAAAAAGATGTGCTAAAGGTGTTCAAAATGTGGTTGAAGCTCATACATGCCTACTGGGGAATAGGCCTAAAAATCATTGGAACACGCAACGAGCTTTCGCTTGGGGAGAAAACAGAAACTGGACGAATGCCTTTTCAAACACAAATAAAGTTTATATTTGTATGTTCATTTGTTTTTGTTTTTAATTCTTACCACGAAAATAAGGTCTTACTTATACACGAGAACTCGAATACAGCACTCGCATTTTTACTTCTTTCCTAGTGAGACATAATTACTTTCCCAACACCCGTGTAATTACGTGTGTAAAACAGTTGACTTCGGCGAAATGTGTATTTGTGCCGTTGACTTCTCTAAACCAGAAGCAATCACAGCGGTGAAATTTTGTGTCAAGAAGTCATCGATCGACGCATAAGATGCTCATTCCATGTAAAAACATTGCGGTATTCAGAATGGTTCAGTAATATCCTAGTAAACCTACATAAATCAAAGCCAGTAAAATAAGCAGTACAACGTGCAATTTCTCTAGTCATGTATTAGCTAAGAAGTGCTTTGACTTTGATCTTGATCTCGCTTATACAACAAGGATGACCAATTTGTGGATAATGTTCGATTAGATCATTTGAGAATGTCATGGTACATCAGAAACTTCGTTTCATCCCCGTCAGTTTTACGAAGTAGCAATAAGTTTTGACTGAGTATGGAGCGTCAAGTTCTTTCACTCATGAGCACACGACAAGCGGTACAGAAATGAGTATGGACGTCCCTTTCAAAGTTCCCTTTCAAAGAGCAGGAGAAGCTCGTCGCGTGGAAAAAATTCTCACTGCTTAAAGTTGAGCGATCATGAAAGGGTGCGAACCGGAAACAAAACTTCAGTAGTTCCGAGGATTAAAATTCTTCGCCACTTGCTGAAGAGACAGTGATAAGTGCTTTAAAATTTGCTTTAATCAATAAGTTAAAGCTTTCAGTGATCATAATAACCACAATAACCAATAAGCCACGTTCTCGTTTAGTAACCGCGAATAATTCAACCTTTTGATACCGATAATGCAATGATGATAATGCGTTTATCACATCGTAAATTTACTTCTTTTAGGATTTCAATATAACTGGTAGCAGCTCTCCGGAAACCTAGATATCCGTCAATGAGGTGATGGAGACCACCATGATTTCTGTCGCAACACATGGGATTTCCCCAAACGAAACGTCTGTGAAAAGTTTTCTGTCTCACCGAGAGAAAAGTTTTCTGTCTCACTGAAAAACAATTTTCATGTTGCTGTCAAATTTTATGCTAGATAATAAAGTGTTTATCAAAATTATTGTGATATCCGTGACACCTTTTAAAACTTTACTCTAGGTCAAGATGCGCTCACTTTATTGATACGAAGACACTGGTACTTACTGCACCCGTGCCCTAGCAATAAACATTTGATATCTGACAGCAATGTACGCATGCATTCCTCCATTCAACTGACCCTGGATTTTCTAGGTCTCCGCCATGTCTCCGTAAAGATCATCAACGTTGCACCAAAATCGTCCAATTTTTTGACCCAAATAGATATTCTGGTACGATAAGCGATAAGGACTGCAGCCCTGAACAGTGCTGATGACACCCAGACATGAATGATAAGGCTTCGCTCGCCGAGACTAATGGCCACCAAACCTGAGTAATTGCTAATCTGAATTAGTGTGAGTTAATACTTCCAATAATGCCTCATGGAATTTTCAATCGTGTGCGATATATACATAATACGAGGTCATAATACACGTGCATCATCGTGTGAAAGTTATTAATTGATGCATATTAGTCTTGACGAACGAACAGTATTCACGCCGCGCTCGCTCAGCGAAAAAAAAGCGACCTTGTCAGTACATGAGCGAAGAAACAACACCGGAAACATCCTGTTGAGCGACCGTAATGGCAGGTGACGACTTGCTCCGATTATAGATATTATTGCAGCTACCGTACAATGTGCTTTGTGACACATCCTGCTAACTGATGAGGTATTTTTGCAAATGCTGGGGTTCATTACACGCTGCATCGCCGCTCCTTAATTGACTCTCCTGGAAATGACCTGCCCCTTCAGAGTAGCTTGCTCTGCTCTGCGCCTCCTTTGTTTATAAAAAAGGGAAGGTGTGCGAGACACCATCGTTTAAATGTTCACGAAAATAGGGCATGATATATATCAAGTATTATCGTTCACCTGTTTTACATTAAAGAACGTAGATCGAACTGCCAATCCTCTGTCAGACCACACACAAACTTTGTGGAATTCGAGTAGTGTAGGCATCTATAAACTCGAATACTCTATCTCTTTTTCTTAATTATACAATTAATTTCAATTAGGATAATAAATACTCAACTATTATCTCATCCTAGTGTAGCAGAAAAGAACCCCGATCGCCAGAAAAAAACTGAGAAATGACGACCTCTGGTACACTTACTGGTGGGGTTGATAGTTATCATAGTCGTTCTTACGCAAGCCCGGTTTCCTTTTTCTGCCACAGAGTACTGTGGAATAAGCGTATGTATTAATTATTAAATCGTGTTCCTGGGTTTGGCTGAAACTTCGATTTTTCAATTAAAGCTAAACAATAGAATAGTTTTTCACGCTGATTGTTCTTCACTCCATGTCGGAACCATAAAAAGCATGCCGATATTTCCAAGCGAGTTTCTGCGAGTTTCTACAGAATTTGGAGTTTCTAATAAAACAATACTTAATTTTGTGCGAGAAGAGATATAGTCTAGCATCAAACCTCGATATATTTCCATTAGATCGATTCGTAGGGAATCTCACGCGCTAGATAAAGGAGACCCAATGTTAAATCGTAGATTTTTATTATTTTTCATAGCTAACGTTGCAGAATAATAGAATTTCATCGTCAGTGCTGAAACACATAAGCAAAAAGTTCAACCATAGAATATACAGAAAAAGCAATAAAATCAAGCCTCGTTATAGGCGGAGTCCTTATTTACCGAGCGTCGCTTTTCGCAAATATGACGTAACTCTATAGGATCAGCGAACCTACACTCTCGACACGACCCTCGCTGCGTGCTCATTAATCCCCATCAGAGGCACATGAATATATCGAGTATAGCCTTATCGGAAAATTTCCTTCAAATACATGTATGGCTGTACACATGAAGACGATGGTTTGACCTGATCAGATAGCGAGGGCGTAGAATTTAAACAGTAGAGACCATGTGGTGGTGCGTTGTGGCAGTTTGGAGCGATGTTTTTGCTTTTCTCCGCAAGCAGGTGAATTGAAACAGAAGCGGTCGCTACTCGCAAAACCCTGTAGTTTCAGGGGGTGTATATCAGAAAGGGATTTTGTATGGGTGCATGATGTGTATTCGGTTAATGCTTCTGTAGATAAAATTAGATATAATTGTCTGGGACAGATTAAAGACGACTGTTGTGAAGAGTTGGGAATTGCTTTCTTCTGCGTAATATTTTCATCATTTTATCAGGTTGCTGCAAAAGTAATGTACGAAATAAAGATCTTGGGTAAAAATCAACGAGCCAATGACTATGTAAATACTTGTTCATCAACATAATATCTATCGCTATCAGTGATCTCATTCTACCTTTTAACAAGTTTTTAAATGCCTCGCTCGTAAAATTCTGTAGGTTCAAAATTAAAATACAAGTATTTTAATTACCGTTCTTGAAAAACTAACAAATTTCACAACTAGGACTGTTCTTGGAAAACTAACAAACTTCAGATGAGGTAGATCTGCCTAAAATCGAGTTAAAATGAATTGCGTTGATTGGAACGTAATGAAATCACGTGCAGATTTTAGATTAAATTAATCAAAATTTAAACCCAACTCCCTCTCAGAGCCACGTCATCAAGGTTGGCTAAGCGTTCCGACGCGCTCCCAGCCGCGCAGTTTTAATTGTTCTAATTAATTGTTTAATTTGTTTTAATTTTCAATTGAAAGAGTATCGTTGCTTAGAGTTTCTTTGCATTAACAACACATGCAGTTCAATCATGGTATCAAAGCAAACACCGGACTCGAAACGTTATTCACATATGTGCTTAGTGGAAAGATCGACCCATAGTGGCTTGTTATCCAAGTCAGAACATTTTGATTTGTCATTCCGATGCCTTTTCGTTTAAAAAAATAATGAATACAAGAAGCAAGGACGGATATAGTACGCGTTTACTTAATTAGACACGTTCTAAAATCGCATATGTTAAAGCGCATAAATTTTTTCACAGGTTTGAGTGCAATTAACTAGATCCGCGATAAAAACATTTATGCTCCTATGCATTAGCAAGTTTTCAGAGACCCCACGATATTTTCCGTTGATAAGTGAGAAAAAAGTGTTGCGGTAGAAAGAAATACAAATTTCAGTGCGATGGAAGGTGGTGCAAATTTGGTTGCAGTATATGTAAGAATCCGAACACCCTATACTGAAAGAAATAATAGCCTATTTTGAAACACCCAGGTGCATCTGACGTTTGTCCCAAAACCGAGACACGTAGATGCTTCATCAATGAGACACCCAAGATTAGGATGCATACCGGTGTCTCCAGACCCGATTTAGAGACGCTCTAGTGTCCCACCAAAAGTGCTTAAGTGTCTCATCGATGAGACACTTGGGCTTAATTTTGATGCATTTACAACTGTTGTCTCTCACTAAACTCTACGGTTGTTAAACTGTAACATTACACTGCCAAGCAAGGTTGACGCTTCCAGCGTCATGGAGAAATCTGAATACGCTTACGTACTCTTGAGCTAAGCGATAACTGCTGCTGCTGACATCTATGTTGGTCTTACCGTTGAAGAGCAGCGCCAGGAGGTACAATCATTATTGCAGCAGTTAGAGCATTTAATGCCACCGGCTGCACTTCGCGCTCAGCTGAAAGCGGTAGCAGTTATTAGTGAACTTCTCTTGTAAGCGTACATTTTAGATTAACAAGAAAAGTTGTTACTTAAGAAAAATTTGATTTGGTCTGTCTTACATTTACTGAACACTCAAATAGCTAATGTCATATTTGAAGGGTGACTAAGCTATTTTATTATCATTGCCAATAAAACATAGGCAGCATTTTGAGACACTTAGCGCTCATCGAGGGGTCGCACTTCCGATGAGACATCTACTCTCTTTTTGAGACGTTCTGGCTATCTATGAGACACCTGAACAGCCATGAGACACTTAGAGCGGCAAAAATTTCTTTCAGTGATATATATAAGAAGGAAGTGGGCAACCCATGTCACGCAATCCAAGCCTGGTGAGCTGAGGACCTGTTTCTGGCACGCTAAACAATTGGCCGAGTCGAAATTATTATCAATATTTATTTCAAGTTATTCAAATACGTAAAAAATTCGATTTGTATATCTTTATAAAAAAAATTCGCAGGCGCTTTGAAAATATCGTGCCAGAGATTGGCGTCATTGTCGAAGAAATTATGCTAAGAAATCGTTAAAATTGCAACTTCAGACCCTGTGAGGGACATGTAGGTAATGTACCAATAGATGGGATGTCGTACAAGCTGAGCTGACGAAGACATACATCTTGACTCTGTTCCCAATTTAACCAGCGAATGCTTTATAAGTCGGACCTATGATAAATTGCACTTTGTGATTTATGCAGCAATGCTGAACAAGGGTGGAATTTTTTATAGAAATATTTTATCCTGATAAGGGGCAGCAGTCACCCGAAACATGGAGTGTGCGTTTTTAATCATTTGAGCATATTTCACTGACATTAAGCTAGCGAAATATTTTTCCTGCAATCTATTTTTATGAAACATTATTATCATGTTTGGACAAGGCTCCATTCATCAATGGTCGACCGTCTAGGTCACTCTGACGTTTTGCAACATTTGTGAGTACTGTTCAGTAAAATTATGAATTTATGCTCAGTAAAGAAGGTGGAAACATCAACAGGAAATTTTTACTATTATTATTATTACATTTAAACTTTAAAATGAACGAACGCTCTTTCTTAAAATGCTACCTCTTGCTGCAGGATATTTTACACAACAGAAATCTTAAACAATTCATTCTTTCGCCAGGATCTATTGATCAACACACAGCTTTCAGCGATATTAATCATGGTTGAATGCGTGCAAACTACTGGCAGCGAATATAGTTTCATTTAATATTCGCTCACTCACCAGTCTCTTGATTCTAAAGAAATTTATAGCTTTTGAATATCTAGTCTGACGGTGACACTGAAATTTACATGCATGTGAAATTGCACACGATATTGGAGGATATATACTCTTGTAGAATAAATACAGTGGGACATTTAAGGGAAATTAAATGGACAAAATTAAAATAATGAACTTGTAGAACACATTTTAAAAATTACGAAAATTTCGATTTCATTTTCAAACGCAACTCATTCATGTGACCGCAATTCTGAACATTTCAGCTGGTGCCAACAGAGGCATACTCCAATCTTCCAATAACACAGTAACTGTTTCGTATATAAGTATATAATTGTGCACGAGATTTGTCGAAGCATTTAATTTCGACTTAAAGATAGACAAACACTTGCAATATCAACTATTGTAGAGACCACTATATTCAATAGGTTACTCTCTCTTCAAGTCACAAATCATTAATAAACCTCACAATGTTGTCATGCATATTTCAATTTTAAATTAAAATCGCAACCTTAAATGGATTTGCACCTAACATAACTGAGAAAACGGGCTGATTTGACAATAGAAAAAATGAAGGAGTTGGGTAGAATAAAAGAACTCACTTGCTTGAGAACACATATAATAGATCAAATACTACTCTACGAAATATATGCAAGCAGTATGAAGAAATTACTCGCAAAACGTCTCTGATGCAACACAAATAATTTTCAAAGAGGAACTGTTAAGAGCAAAATTAATCCATTACGGAAGGGGGAAATCTTTTGTGAGGTAGCCCAGTATAAAAAAATTACATTACTACAGGAGTAATTTTGAAAACCTCTTGTTAACAGCATTAGATTTCAAGTTTTTCTTCAGAAATCAGTGTCAATCAGGATCAAATGGAGACCACATCTGCTTGATTTACCAGAGATGCGAACAATTTTCTACTCATTGGAAACACAGTAGCGGTCGGACATGATATCAGCCTTCTGTATACTAAAGCCATTTTCTCTGTCATTATGCAAATGATTCGTTTGATTATAACAACATTCGTAACCACCAATGAGTTCTTCTATCAATGAAAAACTTCATAATTATAGATTCTTGCATGAACTGGTTATGTTAATACAGCATAAAACTACAGCCCCAAAAGTTTTTTATCTCTCTTGTCCAAAATATTAAAAACAGTTATAAAGTATCAATTTCCACCATACTAGAATTGATCTAATTTACTTCATCGAAATCAACATGCTTACAGGAGGAACACAAACCCGCAAGACTCTCTGTTCAACATCCCACAAAAAATATACAAGGATGTTGTCCAATTGAATTTAACACCTTTACTGCTGTTCGAGCTCTCCGAAGCGATCGACAGTGTCGCATACAAGCAACTTTTGCGAAAATGTTGAACTTGGGGAGGAGTAGACACACAGTTTGAATATTGCCTATCAAATCGATTCATATAACCAGCTTGGATAACAAATTGTTCCTATACATTGAAGACAACTTTGGTGTTCTCAAAGATCTATTTTTGGCCCGCTACTTTTTTCTATTTTCATCAAAGATTTTCATTCGATACTTTATAACTCATGAATTTTCATGCATTCAGATGATGTTCAAACTGGGATGCCAAGTTCTGTGACTGAAGGACTCAAGACGCAAATAAACCCTGCAAGCCTTTAACACAGTATGAAATCACGGTATGACCAAAATAGTCTCAAACTAAGCGAAAACCAAATACAATTTATCATCTTCGGACCCGAACACGCAATTGAAAAATGACCAAATCTAACTCTAAAGCTAAAAAATTATAAAATCAAGTAGTTAAAATACAATAAATATTCAAGGTTTCAGGTTCAATCAAAATATGAGTATTTCTTTCAAAATTTGTTACAGAATGAACGGGACCTCAATACTTTTCATCGTAAAAAATGTATGCTTAAGCGGAAAATGTAGATTATTAGCCATCCAATCTTTAGTGTCATCGTCACTTGACGATTCTAGCCTAGTCTAAGGAGACGTACTTCAATATCTTCAAAGAAAATTACAAATACGTATGAATTTTGCGGACGAGGTTGTATGCAAAACTAAATTCAAGAAAAACGATCATGCAGCCTCTCTCCTGAATAGGCTCGATTAGACCCCAAGCCAAGAAAAATTGCGCACTCACGAAGCCTAATATGTTATCTCTTCTTCATACCTCCCTCAGAGCAATGCCGATACAATTCCTTCCGCCCATTATAATGAATCAAAGTCCAAATCGGAGAAATTATGTCATAATGAGCTACCGTTTATTCGAATTGGACTGAAAGCACAGTCACTATCAGATATCGAACAATGGAATTAACTTCTCAGGAGTATAAAAAATCCTTAACCAATAGGAGGATTCAGAGCCAAAAACGCCCGTCATTTTATGTCTCAACAATAACTGTATACTGCAATATAAACGCTGAAAAAGTACTTACGAAATACTTTCTCACTCAACTTTACATTACTGAATTTTCGAACCCAAATTTTCCTAGCACACATTCGTGATATGATTGCTTGTACATAAAATGTACTAGCAAGAATTGCGTGTGCATGTAGTAGGAGTAGCTGGAATCGAAGAGTACAGTGCGGTGCATTGCGGCATCCAACCAGTCCCATGTGCTGTTTGGGGTTTGGGTAGTTCAGAGAGCGATGGTGTCGAGTATCGGGATTCAGCTTCTGGAGAAATCATCGAGGGGTGCGACGCAATCTCAACAGCATCTAGGGCCTTGCACTTGAACTGTCTCACCTGTGCGTCCGACATTTGTAGAAGATCCGGTAGCATGCTAAGAAGAAACATTTTCAAGGCTTCAGCTTTTGGATCCTGGTTGGCATGGTCTGAAGAGCTTGACGCTTTTTGTTTTTTAATCTGTAAATCATCAATAAACACGTTATCCACTGCTTCGTTGCTCAAGGCGAGCCTCTTCTTCGGTAGGGAGGAAAGTGCCACTGCCCGCAGTGAGGGAGGTAGAACTGTCTGCGGTGAGGGTGTCGGCTCCTGGGATGGTGGAATTGCGCCTGCCGCTAAATGTTGACCAGTGGTGTTAGAATCAGAAAAAAATTCTTCATTTTGCTCGCCTTCTTCTTCTTGCTGTGGTAGCTTGGGTGCTGTGGGTTCTGAAAGTGCACCTAATGCCCTGATATGTGGAACAGTGAACTGCATAGCTTCTAAAAGGTAATAGGTCTTCTTCGGCTTCAGTTGCTGCGCCACTTTTGGGGGGGTTTCATGTTTCGGACAAAGACAGCACGTATGTTCTTCCACTTCTCTTTGCATTCAGGCACTGAAACAAAATTTCTCGTATGAGAAACTTAAGAGTTAATAAATGATTACCTAGATAATTTCTAAGCCTAACTTTTTGAATCTTTACACAGGGTTGCAATAAAAACACACATTTTTAAAAATGCCGTTTTACTCTTCGTCAACTTTATGTGCTTGTATTGGCTGTCATTATGAGCTAGGTAGGCTCAATGTAATTTTCCTTTAAGGTATGTTTATTTATTATAAATTTTACAGATGTGCACCTCTGGAAAATTTGCATCGCTTTTGCTCATTATTTCGCCAGAGGGGAAATTACTGCCGGAAGAATTATTGTAAAGGAGATCGTGCGAGTGATTTAGCATCCAAAGCAAACATAAAGGTACCAAATACAGAATATTGGAAAGCAACAGCAGATCGGTTTGAATCACTGTGGAATCTTCCAAACTGTGCAGGCGCCATAGATGAGAAACCCGTCAGAATAGAGAAATTTGTAAATAGTGGTTCTTCAAATTTCAAATATAAATCATATCATTCGAGAGTGATAATGGCTTGCTGTGATGCTGATGACAGCAATCGATTCACTATGATAGAAACCGGTTATGCTGGAAGAAACAGCGATGTAGGCATATTTCGTGCCTCAGCAATGAAATATTGGGTCCAACATTGTGGACTTCATGTACCTCCCCTATCACCATTGAAATATGGTGAAAATGGTAACCCCTTTCCTTATTGCTTTGTTGCTTACGAGGCATTCCCTCTTTTACGGTTTTTAATGAGACCCTACAGTAAAAGAGTTTTACATAATGTGAAAAGAGTATAAAACTAAAGTTTGAGCCGAGGAAGGAAACCATAATGCACTTTTGGAATGGCCTGTGAAAAGTTTTCTATTTTGAATGGTCCTATTTGCTTTCGAGATCCCGAAAGTGTGAATTGTGCCATCAAAGTAGCTTACGTTCTACACAACTACTCGTATGTCCAAAAATGAGAGGAGCATCAGTACCAGCCTACAAGCTCTTTAGATTGTGAAACTGCTGCCGACGATGTGTTACAACCTCTACTACAAAACATGACATTAAACATAAATTCTTCCGCAATTGCTGTTAGGAATTATATAGCTAACTATTTCCTGGCCCCACTGGTATCTTTGTCCAGGCACTGGAAATGTGCTATTGATTGACTTTTGGTAATAAATAATTAGCTAGTTTGCTATGATGATTTACTAATTTCCTCAGTTTTGTATGCGTTCTCATTCATTATTAGAATTTGCCTGTTTCCTTTGTTAATGAATGCATTATTAAAAATTGGCTTTTCATTGTATACTCATGCAAAATGAAATTAGAAATTACGTATACTCATGCAAAATGAAATTATATATTACCTATATAGTATATGTATCGAAGACATAGGTTATTTTATTCAGGGTATTGTGTGATTCGATGCATTTATTTTGAACATATACAGAAAAACGCAAAATAAAACGATTTTCATGAGTGACAAAAACCTCAGAACTCCTTCGTTTTCAATAAATGTTTATCCAAAAGGTTTCCCGTAGGAATTGGTTTGCAATGCAGCCATTGAGTAAAATCTAACTTTTTGGGCAGGCTGCTGTCGCGATCTTTAGCTTACCAAAACTAGATTTTAGAATTATTTCAGATCGTCAGTTCTCGAAGTAGAATTTATATGTTTTTGTTCCTCTCGAAAATCGTTTTATTTAGCGTTTTTCCGTATATGGTTAAAATGTGTGCATCGGATTACACAACATCCTGTATAATACAAAATGATATCAGAAGGCAATAAAATTAATTATATAAAACATTATGAAATATAAAAATATATTACCTGTCATATTTACGGCTTTTCCAACTTCACTCCATGCAACTTCTGTTTCACTCTTCCTGGAGTAACCAGGTAGTTTAAAGTTATATAGAACAGGGTGTTTTTCCACTTCCTTGACCAATTTTGTGTTCAGTTCTTGTTCGTTCATTTTGTAGAACGTCCATACACTAGAACAGTTACCAAGAAACTGAGAGACTCAACTCAAAAGTGACTGGACACGCGAGTAGCCCAGCCACTGGTGGCCAAAGCATATATTACTAACGAGTTAGTAAGCAGTAGCTCCGTGTACGGCGTGCTTATCAATTATATAGGAAGTGACTCAAAGCGAACTGGTTAGTGATTTGCGTCTGTGATCTGTTTCTTTTGAGTAGCCCCGTGTGCAGAGGGCCTTATTTTTGTACCAACTTGATACTCTAAGCGTCGTTTCGTAGTATGGTTAATGTCAAGCTCAAGCGTCAATGTTTGTAGATATTTCAAAAATAGAAAGTAAGTGCAAGCATTACCTTAAGAACGCGAACATTACCTTAAGAACATCGACAGCGAAAAAATATGGCAAATTTGACCAAAAACAGCAGGACTCCAAAGAAAGAAGCGCTAGGGCTGTAGAGTGATATCCTTCTAACGATACATTGTATTTACAAACAAATATCAGCTTAAATTTCAGATTTTTCAGAAGTTTTGTGGTTCGTGAGATACATTTTTTGTTGAAAACTGAGTATAAAATTCCAGTCTGCGATCAATATGTTCCAAACAAGCAGTTCTTAATTTTCATGTTAACTTTTGTTTGAGTACAGCAATTTACATTCTGATTTCTCATTTAGCATCAGGATATGATAAATAATGTAAAGCGCACATTCGTACGCACTTTTAATAATCTGCGCTACTGATGGATCTGCCTCATTTTGCCTTACTTTTTCGCTGTCGATGGTCTTAGAGGTGCGCTGAGACTTCTACTTGAACTCCCGATTTCTTACTGCAGGATGCTTTCGAAACTCAACTCCAAATTCCTTCATTCACAATCTTTATTTTAAATGCGTCAGCCATCAACGATTCATGAAGACAAATGAAATCTTCATTTAATTGCAGAATATTTCCGAGTACGAGATTATAAATCAATGCCATTAGTGTACGTAAACAGTATTGAGATATTGGGTAATCTGCGTAAATGTCCATTTCATTGTTCTATTCCTGTAGTGAAACTATGTTAGCCTGATGAGACAATTTTTTTCGTTTATGACCCTCGGGAATTTTTTCCGCCACTATTTAGGTAGTAAATTTCAAAAATTTGTTGCGTGTTCAATCATGTTCTCGGAGCATGTTACTAGGCACGATTTGAAATGTATACACGAAAAGCAAGTTTTCAATTTCCTCAGCAGTTGTTCTTTTAGTTTTATGCTCATGTAGAATCAATCACTTCCAATCGTGACAATATGAACGGCTATCACAAATGCCTAAACACACGAGTCAATAAAGGTGAAAACTGTCCTCCAAGACGTTCTCGAACAATGTATTACTGTCTTCTCTATTTCTTACCAATGACTAAAAGCCCTCTCACTCCTAGAATGACTGAACTAAGGGAATGTATTTTTATGTTTTTCTCTCGATCATTTGTTCAACCATTGTGATGGCAATTATGATACCTACGTATATCTATACTAACTTATTTAGAATATTTCCGTAAGAACACTATTAAAATACATTTTATGTATCATCTTTTTTGGAAAGGAGCTGTTTTTTATTCATTTTTTTAAAATAACTGCTATAGCATTATGGTAATGAAGCCAGCACCGCAGAGGTCATTTACTATTTTTATTGCGGTAAACTCTTTTAACGTTCATGAAAGAATTGAAAAACACACTGCGAGATCCATTAGTAAATTCTTGGAATGAATGCAAGAAATTTTCGCCGTTCGTCAACTGAAACCGCCCAACAGGTCACTCTGGGGCTCAAAACTCACGTGAAGTTAGAATATTGACACTCGGAGGGTCTCGTATGTACAGGTGTTAGGGTAACTTACCTTGAACTGGAGGTAAACAGAGAAATTAAAGTTAAAGAGTAAACTATTCGTAGCGGACTTCACGAACTGAGTGACCTCTCAAATTGCCGAATTAAAGGAGCTCGAAGTTGTATAAGGAATTTTTCGATGGCTTAACTTACATGATAGTCACTTAAAGGTAATTAAATATCATGAAGTTATGAGCTTAGTATAAACACGTTTTCAAGTTGAATTGACGCTTAACATAAACAGTAAGGAGCCTTTTAACGAGTTGAACAGTTAACGAAAGAAATTTGAGAGCGCAGATTCTCCGGGCTTTGCAGGTCTGAGGAAGCTTCCACTGGAGCGACAAACTGGGAGTGGCAGCGCAAGACAATCACAAAACTTGATGGCCAGGAAAACCAGCAGCAGCTGCAACAACACAGGTCGAGACGACAAGATCCGTAAAACACATAGAAGTAGTTGATCCGAAAAGCGGCTTAGTGTTCCTCCCGAAAATGAACGAGAAGGGATGTGCGGAATTTCCCGCACTGGAAGGAAGTTTAACATTATTGCAAGCAAAAACACGGAACGGTACAAAACGACAACCACAAACTTGCCCCTACAACTAAACAAGTTATCGAGAAGCTACTCACCTTAGCTGCTTGAGACAGCCTAGTACACGAACAGAGTGCTTATACGAGGTTTTAGGCTAGAAATTTGAACCTTGGCATTGGCAAAGATGAAAGATCTATTAAAGCGAGGCTCACCAAATGAGCATAAAGGACATTAGATAATTCATCTGCTAAAAAAATTCAAACAAAGTAAACAAACCATTTAAATACGCTATACCCCGAAACTGACTAATTTATATTCACCCTACAAGGGATGCTCCCACTCGTTCTCAAGTGAGCCATCTGGAGTGAATAAACTGCGTGAAAATTAAATGCACGAAAAATTTAACGAAAAGTTTGCTTTCATGCAATCAAAAGGAAAGAAAACAGAATCCGGGAAGACCAAGGAACCTCTTGTTTGACCGGGCGCTGCTCAGCGACCTAAACTTAAACTGCGCTAAACTCGCTCGTCGCCGCCACTCACTGCTGCTCGTAGTCGCGCTCCTCGTCAGACCCTGCCTGAGATATCGTTGCATTCGCCTCTGAATTCGGTCTTCGCATACCCACATGAGTAGGGTTGCAACAGCTGAGCACAAAGATACTCGGAATTTGAAGTTTAATTGCTTACCGTAATCTCATAGCCTCAGTCTACATTTCCCGCCTGAGTATCAATGACTTAAGCCAGCAGGTGCAGGAGCTCCACCGAAGTATCAATGACTTAAAGCCTCCAATTGCATTGGTTGTTCTAGGGCGGCTAGAATCTTAGATGCTCCTGGGAAAGTTAGTCTGCTTAGTTGTCCCTAATATCTCGAAAATTCCATCGCCAAATATTACCATGAAATTTAGCTGTCCCCTCATCCGGAATTTCAAACGTCACCGTTACGGTTACGCATTCTGTAAATTTATTTTCATTGAAGAAACAATTAGTCAGTTGATAATTAGGACCAAATATATAAATTTAAATTGCAGTGTGTCTTATCCTGAAACAAAGATGAATAAATAAATAAAATGTAATTCATTCTCTAACTCGTTGTCATCTACTGCTACATTTTCTGCAGCTGGCGACCAACTAAAGACAACTGAACATATTTTTACGTGAGAAATATTTGCAGAAAATCATCGACAAAAAGTAGAGCCGTTGATTTTACATAGTTAAGTAATTCAGCGTTTAATTAGTGAACCACAAAACGTTCCGAGAAACATGGCACAGTTCAGTCACCACAGAGTTCCAACAGCTCGCACAATCGTATACGGAAGCCAGGCTCTTCTCTCGCTTTGACAACCGACGTGGCTTACTAATAGTGGTTGCGAGCTCTAGCTAGTCGTTCGTGTGAAGGGTCCGAAGTTTTCGAAACCGCGCAGAGCTCGGTGTTTCTTTCCCGTAAGGAAAGTAGGAGTCACAATTTCTCTTCCTATCCATGTAGCTGTTGGAAATGGGGACCTGCTCGACAGGGAGTAACCGTCAAAGCTTCCTGATGTTTAATTTTGATGCATTTGGGAACCCAATCTATAAGATGATATGTATAAAATTGAACAACATCTTTTGTTTAGGAGTACGGGACTCAACGTTTTGTATCACTCAAGAGTTCGCACCTCACATCAGGTGCTGTTGGGGGTGCTACAGCTACTCCCGTTGATACATGAAAGTGTTACTGCACATGTAAAAAGTGACAAGTGAACACTGTCTCGAAATGAGTAGTGATAGTCGTAACATATTTCAAGTGTATACGCTGTTTTCTGTACGAAATCATGAATTGCTTCTATGTTGTACATGTGCCAAATATTCCATGACTTGAGGTTCGAATTCTTGAATCAGCGTGAGATGTTTCAATGTAGTTAAATACGAGTACTTATTGAACAACAAAGTAACCACAGTATAATTAGAATTTTCATCTCTAGCCACGTACTGTATTTATTTCACTGCCCGTATATCTTCCAACACGCTCATACCATGTTTCCTTAATTACAAATATTTCCCTAATTACCAGGTTTAAGTTAATAAATTTATATCGCCTCTCGTAATTGCTTTTAATTTTTAACACAGTCTTGTAGTGTAAAATATCTCGTTCCTGAAGTTTATACCGTAACATATTACGATAAAACAATCTAGGTTTATTTGCAAATTTTCTCGGGCAAATGTCAGCTTGCATATTTTATGAGATCTTTAGTTGGGTTGCACGAATTTTAAATGCCTGTTATTAAAAGTGTCAAAATTTCAGTTGCATGAAAGTGAAATTCATTTCGTCGAACGAATAAAGAATTGATCCTAACGAACTCTTGGAAGCGTGTACTGAATAATAAAATAAACAAATATAACATAAAAAAGCTAAAATTATTTTTTTTTGCAAATTGACAGACGATGCAGCAAATTACTCCAGCATACACGTCTATAACCTCAAATTTGAAAACGCTCCAAAAATAACTTGAATTACGTGAAAACGAAATTAATTGCTGACGGTGAGATGTTCTCGGCATTGAAAATTTTTCCAGAAATCAACCTCATCATTTCTTCCAGCTGGAGTGAATCAGTAGCAAGAGGTCGTAAATCGCATTCTCAGAGGAAAGGAATTTCCGTCCAGTTTCGTGCATGTAGAAGTTGTCGTGTGTACTGTATTGAGGTGCATGTTACTCACCACGTTCACGCACACACACCTGTGGCCGCACTTGAGTTGCCAGCAGAGATGACTAGCCAGAGAATCCAGCGAAGTTTGCTCATTACGCAGCAGCAGTAGTGACTCACTCCTTGCACATCAACTCTTCGTAGTAAAAAGTGTTGCAACCTATGGAACATTTCTGAAACGAAATGTTCTCGATTGCTTTGGTTTCATAATTAGCCCTTTGTAGAGTTATTAGTCCTTACAGTTTTAAATAACAAATTGTAATTGTGGCAATCGCTGTAACTTTTATAAACATTGATACCAGTAGTGTCCTTTATTTCGTCCTTTATGATACCTAGTATTGTACAGTAAAATAACAATTCATTTATTGTGTAAAATAATATCAGCTGTAGTACTGAAGAATTCTTAGAACCGGAACAGTTGCATCAATTGTCATTCTCTACACACAAAGAAGAGTTATTAGCGAGTTTATTAGCGATCTGCATCTTATGAAGTGGCATGCCACAAGGATTTAGCAACAGTATACAAAATACAAATAGATTATAAACACAATTACACATACTGAAATTAATTTTGTTGTTGATCTATTCTCACACTGCGTGAAATTCTCGCTTGACGACAAGGCGTAGCTGCCATGATCGTACCGGTCAAATGAGGTTACCTAAACAACAAAATGTAGTGTGTCCATCGGCTGACCTCAATGCTAACTTTAGATGCTCGGATGTGCAGTGTTATCCTCGTCATCCCGATCACACTGATGCGTACGGTATGGGAAAATCAAACCGTAAGTTTATGACAGAATTTTTAAACATTGTTAGCTATCTTGTTTAAAAATTTGTTCACTCATAATTAGTGGTTGCGGCTTTCCGTCAAACAACATCCGGTAGTTCAACGACACAACATGGATTCTATTGTATTGCATTCAAATTTATTATGAAACCAAGTACCATTCTCCCTTAGAAACTTCGGTGTTATCTCACTCGTAATAAATTTCGTTTACGTAACAATGTTAGAATTTTCTAACAGAAGCTGTGCTCTTCCGTCGCCAACTTCATTGCTTTCTTTCATGGAAGTAGTGAGTCACCGTCCACAGTTGGCTGGTCCATCGATCTGCTTTCCTCAAATTTCGCTTACAGTCCGAGATAGAAACCATAATTTTGGAATAAAAATTTGAAAGTGGCAGATCTGTTCTCAAATCTATATTCTCGTTGAAATCTACTTTCTTTCATTGAACTTTTTAGTATGGAAAAATTGGGCCATTATTAGGGTCTTTTTAAGTCGTTACCGTTCATTGATTCGACAAAAATTTTGACATGCAATAAATGATACCACTAGCACTGCTTTTAATGTCATTCCGTTTCAATCAATACATTTAGTAATTTGAATATATTCAGCCTTTGCAATTTCAACATGTCTGCTATGCCAAATTTCCCGATTTAAGAATACCGCCTCGCGTTTCGGTGCAGTTGGCGGAGGATAGCCGGAAATGAAATGCCAAACTCGATATTTCGCTGATTTTCCGATTTTTCAATCAGAAATTTTTTTCAATACTCAAGATAGGATAGGATAAGGCCGAGTTAGCTAAGAGATGAAAATAATAAGGGAATGTTGCAATCATTTAAATAATTTAAATTTCATTCATATGGTTCATTCATATAACTAAAATTTAAGTCAAAAGTGAGGGTTAGGATTTTATGGGGACGTTTCGGGTAGGTTTAGGTTAGGCAAGGTTGGGGGCAATAAGTAGTTGCACGGCTTGCGAAAGAATACACAAAAATTTGGTCGGCAGTCCTCAATGGATGATGATATTATTGATACACTTATATTAAAAATACGAACGATGCCTTGCTTTTTGTTTTTATCACTGTGGATTTAATTTTCACCAAATTCGCATGTATGTCGAAATGCACCCACCCGTTCGTGCGTAACTTCGTCATGCAACCTGCACCAACATCCTTACCCACTTCGGTGTGCGAGACAGCTATGCATCACACTTCTCTGTCCAGCCGACAAAGGATAGCCTCGTCTGAACAGGGAACCCCAGTCACGGCTACTCACAACCTCTACACGACATTCCAACAACTTGTCGCGCAATGTAAGCGGTCTCCAACAGCACACTATCCTTCATTTACGTCTGGTGCACAACAACAGTCGACGTTTGGAAGCCTTTTTCTCAAGTTTTGGCGATTCTTCCCAGCGTTTCTTTTACTAAAAGCACCGCTTTGTTATTTATTTTTTTTTCTCAATAAGATTTTTAGGGGAACTTACGATCTTCCCCTATTTTCTAGCTATCACCATCGTATTCTAGTGTCTCTCCGCCAATGATATTTCTTTTTTTTAGCACCGTTAAATGGTGAACCCTTGTTTTGAGAGCCATTTTTAATAGTGCTCAAATATGATGACGAGTTTACCTTTTATATTTATCAAGCGCTCAAACACACGTTCAAACCTACAAATGAACACAGCTCGCAAGATTATATCATACTTTATACAGAAATTCTTATAAACTTTACGCACAAACGTCGTGAAGACGCATGTACAAATTGATTTTGGATAAGATATCTTGCAGCGATCAGCGTTGCGCGACTGCTCCACATTTTTTCATGACATAGTCTGCATTTTACTGAAGTAGATCCCTATACGTACGTTAATTTTTGCTGTCGTAAATGCTTGCTCTCGGACTGCCACAATAATATCCCAATGCATAGTAAATCTTAATTGTACAATTGTTTGTAGTTTCACCACTTTTACACTATTAAGTTCTGAATCCAATGTGATTCTTGATATTATTTTTTAACCACAATTCGTGGCTGTGGATGATACACGTTGACAAGAGTTCAAGTTGATGGATGCATAGCTTTGTACGATCATTAGTAGGAAATCATGCAACGCTATGCCAGAAATTACCTCGTCGTGTAAGGTATTTAGGCTTTGATCGGTGTCGAAGTCTTATAATTTTTTAGTATTAGAACAGTTCACGTGATTGGGTTAGATTTAATTAAGTGAAGCTTGAATAGATTAGGTTGAGTAATTTGATTCATGAAAAAACTCATTTGATTTAAACTGAGATGAATAATTACAATAAGAATGAACAAAATTAGGTGGAAGGACAAGGTTTAAGGTTGAAGTAAATGTTCAGTTTCAGCCTAGTTAAGTTATTCAAGATTAGACTGCGTCACTAGGTTCGTAAGGACCTAATAACGAGGAAAATCCTAGCAACATCAAAACTAGCTTAAAAACTTAGCCAAAATAATAACGGGAAGAGGAGTGATGGTTAAAAAATTGCATGATCATTAAAATTGCAGTACGGTGCATGAATATCATCTTAAGGAAGTATCTCTCTTCGCATGAGAAATTTTTAAATTAAAACTCTGAACATTGAAGTAATTTTGCCGAGAAAAATTAGCGAAATACGAGGATGCATTGTGCTTAGCACGCAACAGACATCTCTCGCTGATGAATGTTTCCATTTGTTTAGAGGTCAGTCAAGGTGGGCAGCAGAGCCATTAACAATTGTTGGGCATGATGAGACCAGTGGATGTGTTCAGGCCAAGGTTGCTAGCATAGCTTTTTTGTCTCAAATTCTAAAAATTTGTCTTTTTTAAACAAAATTTTGCCCAGAAAAATATCTCATCATTTGGCAGCCCAGCCGAGTGTCAGTGCTGAGTGAGTTTTATATCCTAATTTCACTTTAAAAAATTAAAAATGAGAAAATTTCAGCGAAATATAAGGCCAATTTGGCTACCCTGGCCAGAGCATTTACATTCGCTAAGTAACTTTTTATATTCGATTTATATGCCGCTAGAATAACTGGCGTCAGAGTGTTAATGTTAACTGAACGTTACAGCAGCTTTATAGTTGCATTACCTATCTGTGTACTTGCGCTGTATCAAGGCACGCAGCAGCCGCTTGTGTTTTGTACAATAAGAATTGATTAGAATTTCCTTTTCCTTTTTAGACAAAGACTGTCAAGCTTTTGAATTTCTGAGCATGTTCGTCAACGCGAACATAACCTTAAAAATATTTTGTATATTCTTTTCGGAACTTATTACATTGATGATACTCAGTTTTCAACATTAGAACCATGCTTAAAGTAGACTGATCTACATGAAAATTTCAACAGTAACTGTTGCTCTGTATTTTTTTCTCATCGCTTTCTGCTAAATTCGCAGGGGAGTAAAATTCTCTTACAAGAAGAAGCTTATAATATTGTACAGATCATTAATCCATTTACGTCTACGTATAGGGCTGACAACAAAACGAAGGTAGTTCTTTCCACTACAAAAAAAGAATCTCTAAAATAATTAGAAGATTAAAATAGAATGCCAGTACAAATGTTTCATTTGAGTTCCTAGATATACTTGAGCTTTTAAACCTCTATTGGTTTTCTCTATATAATTTCCTTTATAAACCTTTGAACGATAATGGCGGTAAAAATCTTTAACAATTTTTTAAACAATACCTAATGTCAATACGAGTTCCACTTCATAGGTATTCAAGCTAGGAATTCGACGCCTTCGAACCTCCATGTGAACCAATATCTGTCCTCTCTCAATTAGATAATTCAAAATATATCTACTAAATTTTTCTTATATGAAATATGAGCCTGTTCTCAAACACTAAATTCTGGCTTGCATTATTGCACAAAGCAGTATTATTAGTATCATTTTTCACTGGCTCGTGCAAAACGATAATTGGATAAGGTTGGTGAACGTTTAAGGTTTATGATTGAAGGAAATTGTATAG
This sequence comes from Morinoia aosen, assembly GCA_030386875.1. Classification (NCBI taxonomy): domain Eukaryota; kingdom Metazoa; phylum Arthropoda; class Malacostraca; order Amphipoda; family Talitridae; genus Morinoia; species Morinoia aosen. The sequence goes on along the minus strand of CM059579.1, from coordinate 52,523,852 downwards.
GTAGAAAATGTATTAAATAAGGTGCCTTAGAAGTCATTAAACTTGATCGGACCCACAGGCAGTTCTATTCCAACCTGTCCATTGTAATATTTCTAAATAATTATTTTTTTAAATGTATGGCTTGTGGAAATAAATTATTTCAAGGATACTGTGAGAAATTGCTCACAGAATCTACTTGGCTTTTTAACGTGGTCATTTTCTTTGGTCGTTTTATGCTACGCCGTTGCGTTACAGATTGATGCACAAGGGCAGGAAACATCACGTGTCTGTATTGTGGCGTTAAAATCACGATCAAGAATTAATTCTTCCTGAAAAATAATCAGCTTCCGCTTTTAACTCTACTTTAGTTATAAATCTTAGTTACTCTGTTTAATCGCCTAATCTCTTATCGCCCTCGGATAAATCAACATTGTACTGCAAAGTGATATGCAGCCTGACTAAACTAGAGAGCTGAAGAAAACAAATAGAATTCGATTATGAATAGTTCGAATGGATATCTTGGAATATTAAAAGTATTAAGGCTGATGAGACTACAGCAACAAATTCTCGACAGCGAAGTTGAAGAGCACATACAGGCATGTGTAGACAGTGGTTCATCAGTTTGAGCACAATGGGGTTTGAGTTTGAGAAAAAACCGAATGGTGACCGCTGATATTAAGTACTACATGGGCAAAGCTTGCGGCAGCTATGAGTGACTGAATCTGAATTGGAGTAAAACTCGTACTGGTCTCATGGGTGTTACTGAGACGCTGCAAAAAAGTACACATAATGATGGGCAAAAAACTGGAAAGTTTCTAGAAAATTATCATTCTGCGATTAGGAAGGACTTTAATTTTAATTACTGAAAAAGAACCCAAAAAATAAAGCCCTTAATTAGTGTAAGCAATTACAAATGGTATTTGCTTAGTGCTATCAAATAAACGGTGTAAAAAATTGGCATCGATATCATTCGCATCCTACGCAATTAGTAGCTTTAGAAAGGGGAAACTATACTATAAATCCACTCAGCATAGCTGATGTTTTTTTCTTGTATATTATATTAGAGGTTGAATTATCCCTGAACCGTTCTAAATGGGACTTAAAATCAGAGAGACAGTATTTTTTCTTTTCTCGAAGCATATAAATACTGTCAAAGTACGCCCTACGTATCAAACGCTGGTTTACTGTTCATACGTTGGCTTTAAATCTCTCCGAGCGCGGTGAGGGCGGCGCCCAGATGAAGTTTCGTGTGCAAGCTGCTGAGCCCATCAGCTTGTCACATGGAGCAGATCGACGTTCAATTTAGCGCGACACAAACAAACGATGCCGATTAAAACGCTGGCTGTCTGTATTGCCCTTAGTAATTTACAACGTAGTTCGCAAAGATCAAATGCAAACCTTGAAGGGGAACTCGTTATTTGAATGGGGGCGCAGTAAAATACACCCACTTCGAGTTGAGTTATCTTTCACTCGCAGTTGGGTCTAAACAAAGCATGTACACTAAAAATGTCTTATTTTAGCGATGTGCTTGAAAAAGTTCAAGACGATACATTGCCTCTGGTGCATCCAGCGAGTTTATCGCTTCGGAGAAAAAGTGAGGTTAATTAAAACAAAATAACTTTCCCCAAGAGAGCATTTTTTCTTCGCTTCCACGCTAAAATATTAATGAACAGCGTAGACAGAGTCTAATTCGTAGAAGTGGAACCATTTGTAAATATGTGCATGTGTACAATTTTTGAAATAAGAAAATTTCCCAATGAAAACTTAGTGCTTTGTGTTACATTTTCGAGAAGCACGTGGGGCACTCATGCAAGCAAAAACAGCGTAAACTTGAAGGAATTTGGGCGTCCTCAGCTGCAGAATGAGCCACATATCTTGGGATTGTCGCTAGAATCTCAGAGCGGCGTATCACTGCGCAAGACGTTCGTGCGGAGCATTAACCTTGCCTTCAACTCCGCTGCGTCTCAACCATGAGACTGCAGCACCTCTTTACTTGGTCGATGATATTTCTTATGACGAATCAGTGCGATTTGAACTGAAAAAGGGACTCACACTACACGGGTTTTCATCCATTTTCATACCTTTCAGAAATTTTTAAAGTTGATATCTTTACTTTACTGTAGCAGCAATTAATTCTCGAGTTGAAGGATATAGAATTGAGGTTTCACTTACGGACTCTCGCAAAGCATCAATGTTTTTGCCAACGCATTGGAGAAAATATTCGAAAACGAACAAACATTTAGGCAGAATTCACGAGGAGGGTCTTCGCATTTATTTACAAATTGCTGCGAGGTTAAGAATGTTTTAGGTTCGTTCATTCTTGCCAGCGCTGAACATGCAAAGTTCGCTGTGAGTGTAGAATCAGTTTGATATTAATGTAACAGTTGAAAAAATATTTATTTTGAAATAAAAGACAGAATAATTTAATATTTATTAGATTTACAAATTTATCTTGAATGAATGAGCATATAAATGGTAGTTACAAATGTACTACAATGCAAAATACGCAAGAAAAACTCCTGGTCGGAAAGGCATCGCGACTGCACAAGTGAGTAACTCAAGTGATTTGGCAATGTTAGAGTGCATATGTGATGTTTATTAATGTTTGTTTTAGGATGGGTACGTACACCTACTGAGAGAATATCCTGTAAAATGTTAAGGGGAGAAATGAAAAAACACGATCTGCTCCACAGGAATTAGTTAGTTAGGTATCGTTATTTAACTGTTTGTTTGAGAATGGAAAAGCAATAAAGGAACACTGTATTTTTAACCGAGGTTGATGACGCAAACTAGCTTACGCGGTTCAAGTTACGACGGCAAATGCACCTGAAAAACTAAAGTTAAATCCCGAAGAAGCCTAAATGAAGGCCAAACTCCTCGTTTGAGATTAGGCGGTTCTCCAACGAAGTCGTCGCATGACGTCCTCTCGTTGTGGAAGTGTCACGCGTGCAGGGAGCTCGAACGCTTCGCACGTGTGCAGATTTCTTCTCACAAAATTCACTGATTAAATTCTGCTTCGTTATTGAGAAATTGTGCCCTGATTTTTTCTTTAAGCTTTGAAATATTCTCCACCGACTTTAAGTTCGACAGATTGAGCACTTTTTCACTCTGGATCTAAAATATTTTCATAACTGAAAATAAAAATCCTCTTTTCAAATAATTTGCAGAACGGGGAAAAGAAACGACCGAGAGTTAGATAAGTGATTTATGGAAGCGCCTACGCTCAATTTAAGCTTGAATTAGATTGTCCATTGTTTGTAAATAAATATTCTTCAGCAATGAGTCTTAGGTGAGGATCAGAAGGAGGTGTCCCCAGGTTCGAGACTTCAGGACAGGTCTCAAACACTAAAATTTGGTGCAACTCAAAACGGATATTTTACTACAAATACTGCAACATAGAGCAATTAATCGAAAGATCATAAGAACGTAGTGATTCGTAATGAAAATTCTGAAATATCAATATAAATGTTACCTTGAGACGCTAAAATTGTCATCCATACTAAAAAGATTATTTTTTTCACCATAAAATTTAACCATTTCACTTTTCAAATACCACGTAAAAGAAAAACAAAGCTAACGAAAAACAAGGCGATTTGATTTTACTCAGTTCACAAACTTTTGCATCGATTGCGTTGAAAGTGTAAGATCTCCAGTCAATTTGTATGGTAATTTTCATATTGGTTCAAAGAAACTTTGCTTTATACAATGCACACGCATCACGTACGAAAATGAGCTGTTATAATATTCGCTAAGCCCTTACTTCGAATAACTAAAAAATCTATCACAATTCAGCATAAGATTCATTTTATATACATTCAACCAGAACGAATTACTAAAAACGCCAAACTTATCGCTGCGCATCATTATAATGCAATTAAGCTCTCAGTTTGGTTACGAAGAGCAAAGCTGTTCGTTATATGTGCCAAATTCAGAAAACCCGAGTTAAAGTGAAATTTGTTTGCGTACGAGCACGTGCACCCACTGAACCCAGAAGTGTTGCTAAAACGAGCCGTGCCATCGAAGTGTCTGCTCTTGGCTGCCCCAAGGGCTGCAACAGCCCATCACTTCGCCGCGTCCAATGCACCTCACCTGCGGACAGAATAATTCCTCTCTTGAAGGATGATGCCTTGGTGAGAAGGTAAGGCCTCAGTCGGCATGGCAATATGTCACGATCAAGGTTAGACAGAGCATGTGTGTCCTTGAGTTTCAAAGATAATATAATACGGTGATATAAACGCTGCATACTGTCTGTCATTGGTATTTCCTACTGTGCTTTTTTTGGCAGAAAAGTACGGAGACGATGAAGTAAATTGCAAGTGTCGATAGACTAGCTCCTTTAATGTGCGTCCTCCTTGGCTAAAGACCACGTAAACGAGGAGGTTGAATCAGATAATAAGCAAGAATTAAGCTAATAACTCGATTTCATTTGACACCATGATTAGTAAATTTTTGCTAAATGCGTTGTTTCCACAATATACAGGTATATTGTCACCTGTTTTTCAAGACAGTGTGATAAAAGTTGAAGCAATAAGAAGGCTCTTGTTTTTCGGTGATGCGGAATTTTCCTCAAGTGACATCCGTGATTTGTTGGTAGAATTTTCCTCGACCCAATTCTGAGGTGTCAAACTCTGCAAAAAGAAATGTCTGATTTAAGTGAACTCATTCTTCGAGGACGCTCACGATGCATAATTATGTATGAAAATTCTTCCACAAGGTTTTTGCAGATGAAATGTATTTTCCGCTGTTTCTTTTAAAGGACTGATTGAAATAATGCAAATGTGCCGCGGATCAGGACTATTCAACGACGCGCTGGTAAACTTGAACGAATAAAACAGCTGGAGTTCACGCGCTTGAAGCAAAATGTTTATTGCAGTTCAGCTAAACACATCTTTGTGTTAGAGAATTTTACGGCATCGCTCAACAGCTGAAATGTAATATGGGAAAACTATTCAACTTTTTTCCATCAACCAATGAATTCGAGCCATCGCTGGAGATATTGATATACCATCTTATAGACTCCCGATACTTCCCTAACATATTATCTAAGGCTCACGAACCCTATCTGTTATCGACTTTTATTTTAATGTCATTTTTGGCTTTTGAAGCGCGGTTAGCTGACATATATGAATCAATCACATACAAAAAATGCACATCGTTTTGGCCAATGGTTTCCCAAAGATTAAATTTTTGTTGGTACATCACTACGATCTATAAGACGTACGATATTTACAGAACGCCGTCGAGCCAAATTATTTGGAAGCGTTCGCTCTACATTTCAGCTTGAAATTTTAAAGTTAGACTTTCTTTAATGAAACACACTCGTAAGTTTAACTTAAGAAGGCAACAGCAAAGCACAGCGGACGTGAGTGCTGAGTCATGGACCATCAACGGCGTTATTACTAAGAAACCCTTCAAAGCAGGGTACGCGAGAGTCGCACTTGATCATTTCAATCAAGAAGTAAACCATAAGATAGCAATACCAATCACATGGGCGTAATTTCGAAGGTCCATATTGACTTTAGAGGGAGTGTACACCGGTAAAAAATTAATTCAGTTATTTTCGCAGTATGGAATCAAACTACCATCGGTGCGGGAATTCCCAATGCTATTGAGTTTCAGCTTTAACATTTTGAAAACATGCGGCTAGCAAGAAGTTTGCTAGTCTTCACTTTTGTAAAAACTTTTAGAAAATTCTGACATATTCTCACCGATCAGTTGTTAGGGATCTAAGTAACGGGGATGAAGGCAAGTTTTTTAGATTCGTTGGGAGACAGAACGTTGCCTGATATATTTACACATATCGTTCAGCAACGTGCCATTCATGACCTCATGCCGAAAAGTGAAACATTGTCGAGGTAGAAATTGAAGTGCAACCAAGACGCACAAGTCGATTTTAAAACAATAGTGGCAGAGCAAGATCAGTGATTCAAATCCATTGGCATTATGATTTTAAAAATTATCAAAAATAATACGTTAAAAAGTGTCATTCGAAGTATTTTTGCGTCCAATTCCGTAAGTCATCAGCTATTGTTGTCGTAACTGAATGACGATTTTGTTAAGTAAAATTACGAAGAAGCGTCTGCTCTCCTTTTTTGTTGAGCTAAATGAAACGTCACATTGTCGACAGTTCAGTATTAGTGTTATCAAGAGGGACATGCTAACTCTCAATAATTTTACTGAGTGCTTCAGTGATGAAATGAACCTTGAGATCTCTGGCATAAGGTTCAGTGGAACTTATGAATTCGAACGTTTATTTCTGCACTAAGTTGAAATTCATCATCAATTTTGTTCTAGATTATAAGACAACTATAAAATATACACAATATGCACATCTAACAATGCGAAATTTAAAAAATGTAAAATTACGTTTTGCCGAGCGAGAAAGCTTGGTACCGTTGTTGGTGGACCAAGTCCAATCTTTAACAAAGGGTTGAGGAAACAACTGTCGGTTGAAAGCGGACGGAAGAAAACTTCCGAGCGGCGACGGAAATGCTGTGAGTTATCGACTTCCCAACATCGCTTGTTCATATCAGTCGTTGGCTAGAGAGCGGTACTTATTTCCAGGTACAGGCAAATAAATTTTCTCATATTCACTGAAAACTTTCCGAGCAATGTGATGATCTGTAGTTCCCGGATGGAGCTAAGGCTAAGCGCTATAATGTGATATGAATGATGAAAAACTGATGATTGACGATTTCCTTTATGTCTTTCGTCAAGTGCCAGAATTCTGCTTTTCATCAATTGCCAGAAATCTATTTTATTCGTAGGTATTCGATTTTCGTTCTCAATTCTATCCGTTAACTTTCATGGAAATTTCCCGGGTTAACATAAAATTTTACTTTGCACTGAGAATTTAGAACAAACATTTATCCTAAATTAAACACACGATGCACACATGCGATCCTCGAACTTTCAAACCACTGAACACTGAAAATGTTGAGCTGATTTCGTTATCGGTGCGCCTTCCGCTTGCGTCTATTTTTAGCCGACATCCACTCGGCGGACGAGACTGTCACGAGAGGTTCTGATGATGTCGGTTGCACCATGAGCTCGGTAGCGCCAGATTCTAGTAAGTTCTCGACTTGCAGTACTTGCAGCTCTCTGCACAGGCCTTAAAGTAACGGTGTAAAATCTCAAATCAGTAAAAAAGTAATTATAAAACCAAATAGAAGTAGAAGAAAAAACATTTCTTTGTTTCTCAGGCAAAAAGTCTTTTTTTTGTGAAGCTAGAAATCGCGCAAAAAGTGCGGTCAGTTTTTCAATGGGCAGCTTATTCATGGAATTGATAGGTGAGCGTGGAATTTTAAACGAAATTAATGCGGATGATTATTATTTTGATAGTCGCAACAATATGTCAGTACAATTGGTGAAGGAAAATCACAAATACTCCTTATCTTAAATGCGAAAAAAAATATTGTGGGTACTGATTTTACAGCGCCGACTTTTCACGAAACGTTATACATTCCATTGGCATGTAAGCACAGAATCTAAAAACTTACGAATTTAGTAGTGGTGTTAAAAGTTATGGAATATATTGTTTGATGAACATCTGAGACAAGAGCTAGAAAACTAAAATAAAGACAATTACTTATCCAAATTTTATCGTTTTGCCCATGCATGAAATGAATTTTACGTACATATTTGAAGCCATTTATGACATTTACTTAATTTTTCCCACCATGTGCACGTACTGTTCCAAATCATTTTATCGTACTACTCTCAGAACTATGCACTTTCAATATAATAGTATCTCATCCTATTTTTACTCATGGAGTCTCATTACACTGTAAAATCAGTTGTAATATGTCAATGATGCTAGACTAAATACCTGCTGCCCAGTAAATGAGCGCTTACTTATTAATATCTTTTAGGCTACAAAGAAGGGCACGCGGCCTTCTCAACACATGTGTCTCAAGGCTCGTCGCAAATGAGGGCTCAGTTTACGAGATTCTGCAAATAAATCTTCATACTCATAAAAATTTGTTAATCAGGATGGATTGCTTGCTTGCTTGTTTGCTTGCTAGTCACCGCCCATGCTCAGCTCTCCGTGATAATATATTGGTCAAAAGTTATTCATATAAGCAACCTGACGTAACAGGATACAGGTGTTCCAGTTTCTCGCTAAATAGCGTCGATTCGAACATCGATGAGAACCAGAGAGGAGCTCAAGGTTTATTTTCAATTTCTCGTAGGTTTGAATCCCAGTTTTACAAGAAAATATTTTACCAAATAATATCCTTGGCGTGTTAATATATTTGTTTGGTGTCCGCTTCCTAAAAAAACAGCTTATTTGATTTGAAGGATGCTTATATTACCGTATCTGTGATACAAGTTTCCCCAGCGCACAAGTACAGGAATATTTCAATCGCGGCTACTATCAGGATGGATGTATTTGTTTGTCATCCACATCTGGAGGATTTATACAAAAAACATCGAATCCCGTCACTTTTGACGGGCCGTGTACACTAGGATACAAATAATTCTGCATGAGCGGAATAATGACGAGGAGGAGAGATGGCTGAGGAATCTCTGCTCTCCAGGTTAATTTGCCAATTTTGAACACCTGTCAATGCTAGTTAAAGGGTGTTTGAAACTGTGTTGTAGTATGGAATCAATTTCATTAAAATTTTCACACTTTGAGCGCCCATATTAATTAAGTATAAGCTTTTTATCGCAGGCATTTAATTCTTAATCATGTTATCATTCAAAATTATTTCAAAAATACATTTTTAACACTCATATTCGATTTATGAAATTTATATGTTGGCTTTCCAACAGCGGTTGCTGAATTCATACTCTGGTACACTCGTTTTTCACATTTCTCGGGAAAAAGTTCATTTGTGAGAAATTTCTTGGTGGAACGCTTCAAAATAAATATTAGCAATGCAGTATTTTCTAACTGATGAGTAACATATTACTGTTGCCATATAATTTCTTCAGCGATACCAAAGATCAATTCTTTCCCTTCCTTTATCTTGCGTCGGTATCGCGCTACCCCAACTCGGCTCTCTTTATGGTACACCTCCACTCTCACCCTCACCCCCATCACCACCTTCTTACCCCCCCTGTGCGCTGCCACCTGGCATGATGCAAGCCGGTCCGACCGCTGCCTCAGGCGTGCTTCTGGCTGCGGCTGATGAAACAAAGACGCTACTCGAGTCACGTACACTACTGATACAGATATATGAAAATATTTATGTTATCAGCACTCATGAAGTTAAGTAATTACAGAATTTTGTATGTTACGTTACGCCAGTATTGAGTACTCCATAATAAATATTCACTGGACTTGATAAATATATTTTCACGAACTATTTAACATAGACAGGAGCGTAGTTCCAAGTAGGTAACTTCAGTAAGGAAATCACCGTTCAGTAGCTTCAGTAATTTGAGCTTTCCGTCGCTTGTGCAAATTTCACATTGATAACATGAATTATGTAGAATTAATTATTTTATACAACGGAATTATTTGAGTAAAATATCTCAGCTCTCATGAACTGTTCAGTTGAACATGAATCTGATATAATGGCGAAGCCTACTCGCTCTTTATCAGATCCTGTGGATCCTGCGTTTTGTTGTTGCTAAGGTCACCAGTGAAAGATCCAGAGACAAAGGAAGAAATCTGGCACTCAGGATAAGCAAGAATTGTAGACAAGCTGCTGACAATTATATAAAAACGTTATATAGCTCAAGCTTTACAAATCTAGTATTTTTTCCAGCAATATTACATTTTAAAACTATAGATTATACTTATTCTTTTACCTTTTTCACACCGGCCTTTGTGCTACCAATCTCTAACAAACGAACCAGCAAGCTGCAGGAAAGGGTTCGCTGGGTTCGTTTTTCCCCATCATAATTCCTAGTTTCTAGGCAAAGAGCTCCTAAAAATACCCTAAAGAAGCTCAGCTGCTCGGTTTAGAAATCGACTCACTGGAAAAGATTCAATCTCACAAAGTTTCTGAGTTTCAACGCAGTCACCGAATAAGCAAATATTGTGTTGTCGGTGAATTTCGTAAGAAAAATTTTAATTCACGTATTGTATGTTCATTAAAACTAGGAAACACATATATATGTGATTGTACAACTAATTGGGTTTAATTGTTTATTTTTTTCAAAATTTTGTACATATTAGCGCGCTACCTTTTTTTAGTATTATTTTACGTCTTCATATTTTTCCCTAACTTTTCCTCCTTGCTCAGAAACAGAAATAGCCTGTATTTAGGGTATTTCAGGGAATTAGTAAATAAATACGACATGGCATCTCTTTGCCGCTTAGTTGCCAAAGAACTGAACACAAAGAGCGGCTATATAAGCCCTGCGGCCGGCCTTTCGATGTCAGTTGTGTGTCAGACGACGTTGAATAATAGTCAGTGTGCGAGGCTCACTTGAAGTTCTTTGTTCGACTCGGGAGCTGTTCTAGTACAGTTCTAACATATATTTAAAATGGTCGACACTCAAGTGATGTCCCTTGGTTTCAATTTTTCGGGCATAAGTGATATATTAGGACCTCTTCAAGTTACCGAAGGTGAGCATTGGTTAAATGAATCCGTTTCCTGTGCATGTATTTCACTGATCAGCTGGAGGAGATGAAAAGTCAGGCTGTTGCTAGGCGAGCTGAGAGGCTCTGAGTTGGTGCCGCTACATTTGGGTTTCGTTGTGAGGATTTCAATTTATACTATTTCGAAGTTCGTTAGTAATCAGATAGATAACTCGGCATTCGTATGCGCGATATTATTATTTTTAATTCAACGTATGTGATTCTGTTCACAAGATAACTTGAAATTGTGTACTCTGTGTAGACAGGAAATTGAACATTTTTTCACTTCTTGCAATGGCCTAGTTATTATGAGTCAGAAATTACTGTGTGGGAATTTCTTCGTTTGTTAATTACAACGTAGTGAGATACTGAACACGCGATACTTACAGTCGCGATAGCTCCTGATAATGAATGTAGGACATGTTTTTGTTTTGACTTTCGCTGCACGATTATTGTAAATAGTGTGCTTTCTTCTAAGAGAAATGTACCTTTCATTTGTTTATCATTAAGGATCCCATGCTGTTTCAAATTTTATTAATTTTTATAGAGAAAGTGACTTTTTTTTATTTGGCTTTAATTGAACAAGCACGTGCGAGTAGACATCATGAATGACACCGTTCCGTTTTCAGCTGTGAATCTAACATTTCTCATTTTATCGACAGAGAAAAACATGATCCCTCGCAGCGCGTCGGTAGACGGTGGTCTGGACAGCCCTCAGTCCGACTACTACCAAATCACGAAGTCGTGCGTCCTCAACTTATTAGAAGAAGGCATCGCACCTACTGACCAGCATCTGCTATTGCCCCCCGGCCTGCTGGACGATGTAACGAACGCTATTTGGAGGATGGCCGTCGATGAGCCTTGTGGATTTAGGTGAGCACTCGATAACTTCTCTAACACATTTTGTATCTTGATTCACTTCTGTTGGAATGCGCTAAGCGTTCAGTGAACATTTTTTGGTAAAATTAGGTTATAGTAGAAATACTGAATCGTTTTTTCATTTCCGTACTTTTTATCATAGAATTCTATTTAAGAAACGGATTTCATTAAAATAATTAATTATTAGCTTTCTATATGCAGTTTGCTGTGAATTATTTTATTAGTGATCAACAAATTGAGTGAAAATTTTGTTGTTGTTTTTTGTAAAAAGTTCTTGAATTGTATCCTCCATGTATTGAATGCTGGAATTTTTTTCCTGTATAACGGGTAAATTTATCTCGATTCATATTTTCTTGCGATTATATTATCACTTTACCTCTTTATCGAACGTTAACTCTAGGTGATTTCCACACCCAATTTCAGCCTGACGCCGGACTCTTCTAGCGTCCAATGCCATTTGGGTTTATTTCTTCTAAAATAGATTGTCTTATGAATTGATTGTCCTATGAATTTGTACGAGACGTTTCTGAACTAATGAGATTTATTTATTTTATTCCAGGGGCTGCGTGTTGAATATCGTGCTGTGCAACGACAACTCTGATAGTGATCCGAAGAAGAGGCGATCTTTGTTGCATCTCAAGAATAACATCCTCGTCACCCATAAAATAACGATCCTTCTTTATCCGGATACAAACTCTTGGTTTTCTAAAATGGCTCGGTTGTTCCGGCCGAAGAATACGGTAGTAGCGTCTCATTTCTCGTCTGAAATAACCCGAATGTGTTCGTTTGATTATTAGACGTATTTGTTCCTATTTAGCTTTCACTCTGATACCAGTTTTGGAAATCAGTTTTGTATTATTGTCATATATTTAATTTCCGCAATGATACTATAAGCTTTGAGGTTGCGTTATGAATCTCCGAAGTATCGTATCACTTGATCTCATTTCTGTTGTAACCTGCTATGTGTCTGTGGACAGTGGTTTATCGATTGTTCGAATCCCTGTGATAGCGAATCTTTGGATCTAGTCTGAGTTTCTCTTGTGCGAATTTCGTTATTTGTTCGTCTGTTCTTAACGAGTCTTAATGTCCGTAGCACAAACCTAGTTTAGAGGAATAAGAGTCTTTCAGTAGCGGTAAGGTATATTTTGACATGCATTTTAACAATTTTATATGCTACCACTCCCATAGTCTGGGGTACTCTCTTAACATTGGACCCGTCCTTGTAAGAAGATATTTTACGCGAGTATAAGACGTAATAAGCAAATGTTTTTTTCACTTCCATCCTTAATGTAAGCTCCAGGCAATGAGTTGGGTTTGTAAAACAACTCCACTGAAATCTAATTTTGTTGGTTTAGTAGCCAAACTAAATTGAAAACATTCATATTTACTATTTTTAGAGCTACCAGTCCTAGATATGACCGTTGTGAATTAATCTAAAAGTAATGGTAAATGCAGAAAAAATGATGAAATTTCAAGTTTTGAAATATCCTCTGTTGTAAAACTGAATAACCTGTCCCTATGAAAAAGAAATGAAAATGCGAATGCAACTCGGTTTACATACCGCAAATTGACCTGTCATCGAAACCTGGCTGCTATTATGCGCATGAATAGTAAGGGAAAGTTGAATGTTCTCAACATATAAGTTACGGTAACTACGTGTCCACGAGCTGATTCGTAAATAGAACACAACAAGTGCCGAATCATCTTCAGCACGTTACTTCGTGAAAAAATATCTGATATACAACGACGGACAGCCATTCCAGTAGTAAAGTGTAAGCTCTTCACTTATGCAAGGGCTGGTACACGGGTATTTGCCCGAGTCGGCTGGTAACTCCGGTAAAGAAGCGACGTGCCCCAGTGAAATCGAAATGATGCACAGAAAATGAAAGGTAAAAATAAATTGATGGGCTGGCGTAGAAGAAAAAACAAGCAAATCGGGAAGCTGCTACTCGTTTGAAATCACCCGTCTTTCACGTACAAAAGCATGAAACAAAGAAGCTTCGCGTCTGTGTTGTCCCAAAGCTACTTACACTTGGCAACAGTTTAATGACTAATGCGTTGTTACTACGATAGATAAAAATGTCTCGTGCTTTGCAAATTCTTAATTAGAAATTAAATAAGGAAATCTCTCTTTGGTTGTCGACGCGAGTTGCGAGACAACTCTTGATCCACACATTTTGTTGAGATTTTTCTGTATTGTGAACGAGAAAAGCGTCTCCGTGCATGTATCTCAAATTTAAACTTTTTCATGTAGATTTAATAGGAAAAGACATCCAAGTACGTCTATGAAATTTCAGAATACTTGACAATCATGAGTCAATACACGTGAACAGCAGCGTTAAAAAATGGAAATAAAATGTTCTGTTTAATCCAATTGTAATTTTTTAATATAAATGTTTTTAATTCCAAATAATTAACCAGAGTTCTTAAATTGTGCAAGAAATAGAAACCAGTGCTAAGTACGATAAAGATAACTCATGAGAAAATTTAGCCACTAGACTAGAAGAAAAATATGGATTTCCACACCTAACAATGCAAAAAAAATCCTTGTTGATCTCCTAGTTGAAGACACTACTAGAAGTAAATTTCTTGTTATCTCGTTATTTCCTTAAGAAACCTCGAACGCGACATCTTGGTTTTAACGCTTCCATGCACTGTAGGCGATTGGGGTGCTGGCAAAATCACAGCAGGTTCGAAATGAACACTTGAGCATGATAAAATTGTAAAGCACAACCAGTTGTTCTTTTATTACGTTCTTCTAGAAATAGAAGACATTTACCATTTATACTCCAGATTAATTCGCATCTCAAAATAATATTTCCTATTTTAGATCAATGGCGATGAAAAGGGTTCACATGTATAGTCTTCCATCATATTCTTCATGTAGAGCCTTACAGTGTTGAGCAAACCTAACGAGTAATTCTATTTCGACGCTAATAGTATACTCTGGCGATCATGACAACATTTGTAGTGTGTAGTATACACCTAAGTAGATTTTATTTTTGAGTTTATTGATGCATTGAACGGGACGACAGTTTTTTAATCCTCTATTAGAAAGTGCAATTTCATGTTTGACTATCACTGTTTTTCTGCCATAGATACTTACTTGGCTCAGAAAGGGATAATTTTATATTCAAATGAACTACAATGAAGCATTTCTCTCTCGCTGGCACCTCAACAGGACTTATCAGTTCAGTATCAATAATTCTTATCCAAAAAACACGATAAGACGCACCGCATTAAAAAGACGAAATGACAATTCCTTCCCACCAGAAAGAACATGAGTTTCATTTTATCCCTGATTTCGATGGAAAAAACTTATCGAATGCAATTCCTCGGCCTTTAATTTCAGCTCTTGTTACGATACTGTAGAGAGCACTTTAAACTAAACTCCTAATGCTTTTGCACTCAAATATACAAAGTTTTATAATATTTTTTTCCACTGAAGTACGAAAGAAGGCAGCAAACAGACGTTGTCTTTTAATATGTCGTGGGCGGCAATATTTCCTTTCACTTTGGTCCTTCATTACATACCTTTTTGGTAATCTGTTTTCAAATTATCTAAAATCGGTGATTAGGGGTGCCAAGGTGTAATAATAAGGAATCTAACTGCTAAATGAGCATTATGCTGGTAAAATATGTAAAAGAATACGTCCTTGTTGGAAAGAACGTATCGCTGAGCTTACCTTTCTGACCTCGAAGCGGTAAATGGTTCTCGTTCTGAAAAAAATTCCACCGATGTTGTAGTATAGAAGGGCTTCACAAATACTTGGTGTGTTCAACTGACAAGTAAGTGGGTGTCGGAGAGAAAAGAGGTGTAGACTCAACACTGAACGCCAGACGACATAGATGGATAAGAATCAGCATTGCTCAGGAACAAAAATTGTCGGGCCTGAAAATAAGAAGTGATCTAACAAAAAAGATTTAGGTGGTCTACAACAAAAAGCTACCACATGTTTCGTTCTCATGGACCTCACTAAGGTTTTACAATGCAGATTATTTTAACGAAACGTAACACACACTTCGCAAACATCATCCCAAAATTAAGAGTATTCTGGGGAACTACTACATTAGAAAAATTGCATACAAGATATTGACAAAACAAATTATATGATCCCGTCACTTTTGATGGGTCGTGTACGCTAGTAGATTTATAATTAATAAATTACATTCAGTAAGGTATGCATATGGCTTCTCTATTTTAGCCCCGAAATACATGTAGCAGGAGGAACATTCAACTAATAAAATTCATGTTTTCTTGCAGTAAAAGCATTTTCTTCATAACTATATATTGCTTCAGCACATTTTATTAATTATGCAAGCTTACAGAAAAATTTTACTTCTTAATTTAGGAACTAAATAAACGCGAGGGCTCACTTGATAATTTAAATTATTTTCTAAGGATGATTGATATTCTTTTGGTTTCTAAAATTGTGTTCCCTAATTTTATTATGTTGTTTTTTCATGTTCTTTGCAGCTTCATGATATTATTGACTTCCTTCATTTTACCTTATAAAGATGATCAAGTAAAAGGCAAATTAATTAACTATTTTACTAAAAATTGTCCGCTGAAAAATGTTTGTAGCCAATATTGGCTTGCGTACCTACCGATGTGCTTGAATTAGTAGGATATATATGTTGCAGCACAGCTGAAATTTTTTACATATATTTGGTGAGAATATTGTAACATCAATACTCTACCAATCTGCAGTAGTCACACTCACCTCTTATTGAGAATAACAATTTAAACAATTTATTTACCACAAGCGATAAAGAAGTAGATCGTTTCTTAAGTCTGGCACAATTGTAAAATTTGAGTGTTGTTACCTGTGGGTCCGAATAAGTTCAGTGACTTCTAGGGCAGTTCAGTGACTTTTAGGGCCATGCCTCTCCATTTCTGTGCAAGCATCAAACTAGACCGTCATGGTACCTATGTGTGTGTGTGTGTGTTTATCAATTGCAGACATTCTGCACCATATTACAAAGATAATGTGATTTTCTTTCTAATATGAAATTGTAAAGCATCCATGTAAAAAAAGCAATAAATTCGTTGTGTCATCATCCATTTATACTGCAGTATTACGCTTATAGTTACATGCTTATAATAATGTGATCCCTATGTTTGTTTATCAATTGCCGACAATTTGCGCCATATTTCAAAGATAATGTGATTTTTTTTCTAATATGAAACCTTTATAGGACATTAATGTTTTCTTTCTTATTCACGTCCCACAATCGTTTTCATGTTTCAGACTTAGGTAGACTGTTTTGTGCCACTATTTCTAGTACGAAATTTTATAAAATTCATGCCATAATAAAAGATATTTTCTCCGTTTCCCTCGATTGGAATTTCTGGTTTATACTGACTGGTTTACGCTGATATTCGCGCACATGCTTACTTGTATATATGTGTACGTGTGCACGCTATGCGTATGACACTAAATAGAATGCGTATGTATTGCCTCGATGCATAGAAATGCATCTGTGTATCCTTACGAGTTTGGTGTAAGTATGTGCGTGCATGTGTATGTGTATATATTTGCGTGTATATGTGCACACATGTGTGTACTAGACTGACAACTAGCATTTTACTAGAGATAATGTTTTTTTTCTGTTCACTCTCAACTTGTAACATTACCTAACTCGTCATCTCTTTATTATTGTAAAGCATTCATGTAAAAACTATACATTTGTTGTGCGATCATCCACTTTTTGTTTAACCAAAATGCTTATTAACTAATGACCGCTATGTTAAAATTGTTGGATTAGAAATACAAAACTAACAATCTTCTTGGTCCTCATGCTTATGTGTACGTGTATACATGTATATGTATGTGTGTGTATGTACATGTATATATATGTATGAATATATATATGTATGTTAAATATTTCGTATGGCAGTCCCTTAGTTCGGGCGCCACTTGTTGGATATTTGGTTTGGCTGTATCCTCTTGGGCGCCAAAAGTTTGATAGTTGTTTCGGCAGATCCACGTTGGGTGCCTAGTAATAGATTATTTATTTGGCTGGTCCTTCTTTGGAGCCAGCGATAATAGTTTCCCTATTTTAGGGTTCTGAGGGCCGTAAGTTCCGAGGCTTTTATTCCGGAGAATCTTCCTGATTTTTCAGGGATATGAGAGAAGTCAGTTGCTGAGTAATTATTTTATTAAGGCGAGGGCTTTTCAACAGTTTCCAAGTTGCGAATATTATTCGGTAATTTTCGGAGTCCGATCTGGTAACAAGGTTTGAAGATTTGAGCTCGTTTTTCAGCTTTCGAAGTTTGCGTCGAGATGAATAAGCTACGAGCTAATCAAGCTTCGAGTTTTTAGAGCCGAACGAATTCTAGCCATGGAGCTTTTCACGCTAGTAATGCAGGCGTCGAAAGTTAGAGCTGAAATGAAATTCGAGCTGCGAAATTTGAGCCAATATAAAAATCAAGCTGTTTAAATTTTCAAATCTGAGACGGATATATGCTTCTCAAGTATCTGTGGTACGAGAGTTGAGTTATGCGAGGAGAATTATTTTCCCTCCTGTTAAGTTACAAAGCACTAATCGGCTTCTTCGACAATAGCCTGACAATGTATAAATATACGGATGTATATTTATATATATATATTTTTTTCATGCTTCCTTAAAATGACACTTTTGAACATTGGGCGAAACATGCGATTCATGTATTATTTCCTGGCGTCAAGAATTGCGAAGTTTTATGTCATGCACATGTAAACTGTCAAAAGTGTTTTCACCTCACAATGAGAATGCATCGTCCATGAAATTGTGTTGTCTCTTATAATTATCATTACATGTATTATCAAATGTAGATTAAGCAAGATTAGGAGTACATTGCCCTCAATCATTTCTTTTCGACTAGTGACACGAGTTTTACAATACTCGTGTGTGTGTATCATCTAAGTGTATTAATTTTAAGAGATTTTAAAAACCAATGATGGTACTTTTGTACCATCTATATTGGAAATATACTGTTTTTCTTTCTTTTTTCTTTCTTTCTTATGTCCTACTCTCATTATGAATGAAACAACATACCGAGTCGCTTGGATGCAGGGGAATTTCATTAAAATAAATAAAACTTAAATGGGCATTTCGACCACTTCGGTTATTTTCCACCTCTTTAAGATCGAGAAAGAACGAGCATGAAACAAATCACCTGTGAATTGAATTCCGAACAATGACAAATCAATTATCTCGTCGATAACTGCAACGCATAATATTAAAGTAAAAAATCGAACAGACGCATTATGCTAATTTAGAGAGGAAAGCTAACGGAAATCATTTATTACAAGCTTATCTTTTAGTGATTAACCATGCTAAGGTGTGAAGATTTATGGGTACCGATGTGAAAGAAATTTCTATAGAATCGTCCAAATGTACGTGGCGGAGACACTTCTAAGCGCGAGACTGGAGAGTGATATTGGAAGATTTATTGATTTTAATATTTCATTTTATTTTTTATTTTTAACTCATACCGCTCACTCAGCAGCATGAATGTTAAAAGCTCGCATAGTCGAGCCCGCCTACTCAGACGGTCAATGTGCGAAACAATTTCTCTCTACAATAATACGGGTAGTCGATCGCTCGTTTGCTTGTTTGTCTCTTTATCCCCCTCAGCAGTGTTAAAATTTATGATTACAAGTAAATATAAGGCGAATATTTTTACACAATGATATTTTCAGTTCTGTGGAAACCTGAAAACTATGAATTTAATGACTGCAATTTCACTTTTTTAATAGCAGTTTGTTCATAGTGGCATGTTTGTTTCGTGTTTGTATCTGAAGGGTTAAGAAAGTGTTAAAAAAAATTTTGCTAGAAAAATGAATATCTGCAACCTGATGTTGCATGATTAATGTCCGATGTACTGCAATATTGAAAAAACCTCTATGTTAATCTAGGCTTTGTAGCATTAGCTACAAAGTGTAAAATTATAAAATTTCTCATTCGCACTTAAATAGCATAATGATTGACATTAAAAATCTTACTCTAAATTATTATTAATAATTTTCTACTTATAATTAGTAATCCTTGAAGTTTTTGTGTAAATGCATGAGATATAAAATAACGATCGACATTTTCGAGTTTGAAGCCTCTGAAATTGGCAACACCGCGCGGGACGCTTGGTTTTCAGCGTCACTCTCTCGTGCCTCTTTAGCTCGTGCGTTACAACGTTCTTGTAAGAGAAAGAAATTAAGTGTTCAAATAGAGCAAATCTGGTAAAGTATATCGTGTCATTTCTTAGTGTGCATTATGTTTAAGTATAAGGATCTGGTCAGTGTCGTGCTATATATAAACATGTAAATGATCGTAGAAGTCGTAAAATAGCATGGCTCATTCCAGGTGCTATCTCAACATGACGTAGCGTAAATTTTGCGTGTCATGTGCATTTCTTGTGTCAAGAGTATAGTATAGATGTTTAACCACGTCTTCTTCCTCACTGCAAAAAGATATACTTGCAGCTGTCATTATGATATTGCAATTCGCTCATTGGATTATTTCATGAGAGCGCACGGCAGATTTGCCGGCTTTTCGCGGAAAGATGGCCGGAGCATTAACTGTCGTGTCATGTCATTTTTATGCTCACTGTATTATGTTTAGAATATTTTTCCTTTGCTGCAAGAGATACGTTTAGTGTTTCTTTTCGCAGGGTAGTGACATATGGATGAATTTAGGACTTTCTTTTTATTTCTCGTACGGATATAGAGATGTTATAGAGTACGAAATTTATTCATTCATATTCTTGCATTTTTTAGCTGATTCGTATTTCATTCATATTCCACGAATCATGGTGCTTAAATCACATGTATTTTCCATAATTCCACAAAAAATTGAATAATAGATTATTACTGCTCTAAAAATCACAAGTCTTGTACTGTCTTGTTTATACTGTAATTCAAGCATAAAGGAACAGCCATTGCCAGCTGGTAACCTTTCTATTTTCTTCCTGAGCCTGTAAATAAATTAATAGCTTTGAGTTAATTCTATGGAAGAAGTTCAGGGTTTTCTCCGTGATGGGAAATTTACCATTGCAGTGTAGGGATTGTCAGTTGTGAAATATTTCTTTGGTGCCTCTTCGAGAACCTTCTCATTCAGCGTCTTCGATAATTGCAGATCCTCGACGGCACCAAACACCACAACACACATTCCCTGGGCTTGAGCTTTACAAGTTGTAAATTCGCGTGGCATATGGTCTGACCTTTGGTCACGTATCACATTGCAATCACTTGGTTCGGAGCTAGTAGAGCCTAGTATATTTCATCAAATGGCTGACTAATCTACCCGCTCGACCACGAAAACTTGCTTTTCACATCGTGGAATTATTCTAAAGTCTGACCCATAATTAGTGACTCATCCACACGTCACGGGTGGAATTGATACCCTGTCAGTCGCTCACATTAAACAGACTGTGAACCTCCACAAAAACACTCACTTACACCTGGACAACGTCATCGCTCGACGGACTTCGCCTTCACGGAGTTTCCCATCTAAGAGAAGATCGTCCGAAGTCCACCGGCGTGCCAAATTGCGACCAGTCGCGCGAACGGAAACTCGAACGCACTCTTTCTCCCTAAAAACAGGGTAAAGAAGACCGGCAGGCGGCAGCAGAGGGACTTCATAACGCCGTTAGGTACAGAATTTCTGGAGATTTCTTGAGTTCACCTCGTGCGACTTTACACTTAAGTTTACCCACTCGTAACTTTGGAACGGATGCACCCATCGACTTAAAATTACTCTCAAATGAAAGAGTGAAACATTTCCAGTAGTACGGTGTCCTACACATGACCACGGCCTCAACGGTTTTCGGAAAAATAGAGAAATTCTGAGTTGAGCCTATCCGACTCGCGCGCCCTCAAAAAACTTAAGTTTACCTACTCGTAACTTTCGAACGGATGCACCCATCGACTTAAAATTACTCTCAAATGAAAGAGTGAAACATTTCCAGTAGTACGGTGTCCTACACATGACCACGGCCTCAACGGTTTTCGAAAAAATAGAGAAATTCTGCGTTGAGCCTATCCGACTCGCGCGCCCTCAAAAAAACTTAAGTTTACCTACTCGTAACTTTCGAACGGATGCACCCATCGACTTAAAATTACTCTCAAATGAAAGAGTGAAACATTTCCAGTAGTACGGTGTCCTACACATGACCACGGCCTCAACGGTTTTCGAAAAAATAGAGAAATTCTGCGTTGAGCCTATCCGACTCGCGCGCCCTCAAAAAACTTAAGTTTACCCACTCGTAACTTTCGAACGGATGCACCCATCGACTTAAAATTACTCTCAAATGAAAGAGTGAAACATTTCCAGTAGTACGGTGTCCTACACATGACCACGGCCTCAACGGTTTTCGAAAAAATAGAGAAATTCTGCGTTGAGCCTATCCGACTCGCGCGCCCTCAAAAAACTTGAGTTTACCTACTCGTAACTTTCGAACGGATGCACCCATCGACTTAAAATTACTCTCAAATGAAAGAGTGAAACATTTCCAGTAGTACGGTGTCCTACACATGACCACGGCCTCAACGGTTTTCGAAAAAATAGAGAAATTCTGCGTTGAGCCTATCCGACTCGCGCGCCCTCAAAAAACTTAAGTTTACATACTCGTAACTTTCGAACGGATGCACCCATCGACTTAAAATTACTCTCAAATGAAAGAGTGAAACATTTCCAGTAGTACGGTGTCCTACACATGACCACGGCCTCAACGGTTTTCGAAAAAATAGAGAAATTCTGCGTTGAGCCTATCCGACTCGCGCGCCCTCAAAAAACTTAAGTTTACCCACTCGTAACTTTCGAACGGATGCACCCATCGACTTAAAATTACTCTCAAATGAAAGAGTGAAACATTTCCAGTAGTACGGTGTCCTACACATGACCACGGCCTCAACTGTTTTCGAAAAAATAGAGAAATTCTGCGTTGAGCCTATCCGACTCGCGCGCCCTCAAAAAACTTAAGTTTACCCACTCGTAACTTTCGAACGGATGCACCCATCGACTTAAAATTACTCTCAAATGAAAGAGTGAAACATTTCCAGTAGTACGGTGTCCTACACATGACCACGGCCTCAACGGTTTTCGAAAAAATAGAGAAATTCTGCGTTGAGCCTATCCGACTCGCGCGCCCTCAAAAAACTTAAGTTTACATACTCGTAACTTTCGAACGGATGCACCCATCGACTTAAAATTACTCTCAAATGAAAGAGTGAAACATTTCCAGTAGTACGGTGTCCTACACATGACCACGGCCTCAACGGTTTTCGAAAAAATAGAGAAATTCTGCGTTGAGCCTATCCGACTCGCGCGCCCTCAAAAAACTTAAGTTTACCCACTCGTAACTTTCGAACGGATGCACCCATCGACTTAAAATTACTCTCAAATGAAAGAGTGAAACATTTCCAGTAGTACGGTGTCCTACACATGACCACGGCCTCAACTGTTTTCGAAAAAATAGAGAAATTCTGCGTTGAGCCTATCCGACTCGCGCGCCCTCAAAAAACTTAAGTTTACCCACTCGTAACTTTCGAACGGATGCACCCATCGACTTAAAATTACTCTCAAATGAAAGAGTGAAACATTTCCAGTAGTACGGTGTCCTACACATGACCACGGCTTCAACGGTTTTCGGAAAAATAGAGAAATTCTGCGTTGAGCCTATCCGACTCGCGCGCCCTCAAAAAACTTAAGTTTACCCACTCGTAACTTTCGAACGGATGCACCCATCGACTTAAAATTACTCTCAAATGAAAGATTGAAACATTTCCAGTAGTACGGTGTCCTACACATGACCACGGCCTCAACGGTTTTCGAAAAAATAGAGAAATTCTGCGTTGAGCCTATCCGACTCGCGCGCCCTCAAAAAACTTAAGTTTACCCACTCGTAACTTTCGAACGGATGCACCCATCGACTTAAAATTACTCTCAAATGAAAGAGTAAAACATTTCCAGTAGTACGGTGTCCTACACATGACCACGGCCTCAACGGTTTTCGAAAAAATAGAGAAATTCTGCGTTGAGCCTATCCGACTCGCGCGCCCTCAAAAAACTTGAGTTTACCTACTCGTAACTTTCGAACGGATGCACCCATCGACTTAAAATTACTCTCAAATGAAAGAGTAAAACATTTCCAGTAGTACGGTGTCCTACACATGACCACGGCCTCAACGGTTTTCGAAAAAATAGAGAAATTCTGCGTTGAGCCTATCCGACTCGCGCGCCCTCAGAAAACTTAAGTTTACCGACTCGTATCTCGCGCGTTGTCAAAACATCCTATCCTAAGAATTCGAAATAATAATATCCTCAACTTCACTTACAATGAACAGACCCTTTCATGACAAAAGAAGGCATGGGAAATTGAAAACAAATAAAATTAACCTCAGAGTCATATCATTTTCTATATCAATATTTCCCGAGAATAAAAGCTTACGTTTTTTCTGTTCTATCGAGCTATATTTTGATCGCTATTCAAGCCTTTTTAATGGATATTTAATTTGTCCTGTGCTTATGCACTATCGTTAAACCCTAGAAAACCTATAACATAATTTCTACTTCTTTTTCAAGAATTTGTTGAACCCTGAACGCATTGTTTGTTTCTCCTCGCGGGTACTGTGTCGATATAAGTTGTGTAACCTTGTTTTTTCTTTTGTTTTCATTTTATTTAAAAGTTAAACCAATCAAATGGTCTTTCACAAAATTGGTTTTGTTTTTATATTTTCCAAAATTAGATTGAATGACTATCACGAGAAAATATTTATGATAAAGTAATTTATGGCAGTGCATAACAAATCATTATTGACTGCCTGTTTTTTTCATGTCTTTGAATCAGGTGATTTAGGCGTTTATGCATATGCATCCGCTACGATTTTTGTGTTTCGTTTTCCGTACAGGCTAATACGTTTCTTTTATTTACGTCATTCTTAACGTAACTGTTTCGCTACCTCCACGCCTTATTTGAGGATGTATGCTCAGGTATTTTTGGGGTACTTTTTCCAACATTTATTTCACTTCAACAGCCGTTTACGATGCGTCTAGTTCAATATTGAGGCCTGCTCTCGGTTTGTTTTGAGATCCCTCCTGCATTTGCGCTTTGGATTACGATGTCTTCTTGCTCCATGCATACTGCGTTAGTTTTATGACTAGCGTTGTGGTGTCAGGTTGTCCTTTCCATTAGTGACAGCAGATCATCATCTAAAATTTGACTCATCAAAGATCAAAACTTGTGGGTATTAAGTAAATAGAAAAGTGTTCCTTGACATTTTGTGAATTATTTCTTTTCTAAAAATGGAGAGTGTTATCGAGCTCATGAAATCGTTTCCCAGCAAGAGCATGAACAGCAAACGAAAACTTTATAGAATTCTGTCTAGAAAGTTAGGAACTCATAGACATGAAAGATCAAGAAATCGTTTCAGAAAACTCGAATTGTCAAGTCCAGCGTTCAACTTCCAAGTGGCCAGAATAGTTAAGGTAAATTTATAAACTTAAATTAGTTTGTGCGAGTGTGACTCCGATTACATTTATGTTATTTTAATTCTTCTCGTGGGCTTTCGGACCGCCATAGCCGTGTGGCTTTCGGACCCGCCTCCGTGCGGGCAAACCCGGGTTCGAGTCCCGGTGGCGCTGGTGGCGATTTTCTCTGTTGGGTATAGGGGTACATAGGGGAAAGTCCTATCTTTAGTTCTCTAAGTGATTAATCATATTAAGCAGCAAGATTTTGAATTATTTTCTCGCTAATATCTTTAAATATATATGTTATGTCCCGGGAATTTCCGGGAAAGTAGGAATTCCCGGACAGGGAAATTTCAGCCAAAAATCATCCCGGATCTCGGGATCCCTGGATGCAAACCCTAGTGGTATCCTACTTTGAATTTTAATGTTTTTGAAGTCCCTGTAACTCGAAAGCTAAGTAGTTTTTGTCATTTTATCCTTCGCAAAAAACGATTTTTTTTACTTCATAGACTTATGGTTGAAATTTGTCCGTACAAAAAAACACCCTTTATAGTGTAGATTATTCTTATACAGTAAAATACAAAGTTCCTGCGCATAATTTTTCTTTCGTTATTACAATATTCAAGTTAGTATTGAAGAAATTCAATTGGTTGGTCTGTCTTTTTTGGTTGGTCTGTCTCCATTTCACGCCCTTGATAGGATAGTTAATGACCGTACCTGTGATACGAGTTTGACCAGTGCACAAGCACATTAATGTTTTAATCGCGTGTACTATTAGGATGGATATATTTGTTTGGCATCCACATCTGGAAGATTTCTATATTGTCAATATCGAATCCCTTCATTTATGACGGGATTACCCAGGTGTCTTCTGAGTAGGCAAAGTAGGCAGCGCCTACCCTGCGAAGCATAGATAAGAATCAAATAAGTATGCACCAATTCAACGAAATTACAATAGTTGATTCAATTACTATGCTCCAAATCGCAAAATTATGATATACATGGAGATGAGGTAGGCAAAATTTGCACACTGCCTTTCTTACCTGCATCTCCACTATGCAGGGTAACAAGAAAAGAAAAAAGAAAAGAAAAACCGTATATTTCCAAAAAGGTTGGCATATGAGATACATGACAAACATATTGTATTTTAAAAATTTCCTAATAGAAGACGGCATTAGACAAACGTACTATACGAGGAGTACTAATAGACAGACTATACGTAGTCTTGTAATAGACAAACCATACGAGGTGTACTAATAGACAAACTATGCGAGGCGCACAAATAGGTAAACCTTACTAGGCGTACTAATTAATAGACACGCCAGACGTGGCTTGCAAAATAGATTAACCCTGCCATGGGCTATTTAATTCAAAAATATCATTTCACGGATATTTTATGTCCCAAGAGATGGCTGACAACTTATATATATTTTGAAATACTACTAGAGAATTCTTCGGAATTCCTAAATGATTTTCTGAACCAAAAGTAAGAAAAGACAAAAAACGCTATACCGAAGCTGCTCGAAACACACCGTTGTAAATGACTATCAAGTATTGAGAAAAAGTTAGTCACAAAGTAATTTCTAAAGCACATCACGCAACACAACACGCACATCTAGAGAAGAGACGCGTAAAAAAACTTACACACAAAATGAAAATCATGGCTTGTTCAGCATACGTACAGAGAGCTGATAATTTTTCACGATTTTTCACGAGCGCTATTTAATTTGTCTGCCCATATTCTTCATTTGTTCTATTCAGAAACGCGTAAACAGACTTACACGCAAAAATGAAACTCTTGGCTTGTTCAGCATACAGACATAGGGATAATTTTTTCACGAGCGCTTTATTTCATTTGTGTGTTGATACTCTTAATTTTTTCTATTCACAGAAATGCCCTTCGGGGTCGTGGTAGATCTATTTATGAATCCTCAAGCAAGCGCAATCAATTTATTTATTTCTGAAATTTGGTTCAGTGTTAACTGATCGCAGAGCTTTAGGTAAAATTTAATGTGTCTTGAGGTTTTGCTGTTACGCTAAAAATAGAAATAGAAACATATATATGCATATGTGTGTGTATATATAAATCAGCGAACGTGTACATGTGCACACAGATACATAGACATTCATATTTGCGTGCGCACACATGCAAACACATGCACACACGTACACACACACATTCATATATATATATATACACGTATTGAAAATGAATAAAAGAAAAATAAAAATATTAATAAACATAAAAAACAATCTTGCTCTTGCTACATGTAAATTGACAGTCAAGCTTTGTGTAATCGTAAGAAAAAACCCGAGGAAAAATAAGAAATATGATAAAAGACTTCGAAAAACGGATAAATGAAATGCTTTCTAATTTCCTCATAGAAATTTCCAAGAAAACTCAGGTTAGAGTCAAGGAACAACACAACAGCAAAGAAAACATCTCGGGGTTCACATTTATCGGTATTCTCTTCAGCATTATACGGACATGTGTACATGGGATAAAATGGAGTAACATTGTGGCCGGATATCAGATCTGAGTGGCGAATATTTACAAAGTTTGCAACGTATACGTAGATTAAACAATACTTAACAGTGATAATTTCAATTACTGAACTTTAGAGTTTTTTGATTTGAAAGTTCAGTGCTAGTGTGCGCTGAAACAAATGCTTAATTACCCCTTCCCCTAGCTCAGCAGAAACCGATTGAAACATTTTCGAGAATGAGTTTGAAATAGTGAGACAACGTTGGCCATAATTTATTTCATTAAAAAAATAGCACAACCCTCACATCTATAAACCTGTATATTTTTGTACACACAAAACGTATTTCAGAGTCTGTTTGTCATACGGATGTTAAATATGAATACAGAAAGGAGAAAAAAGAAATAAAGATGAGGAAATACTCCTAATTATGGAAAAACGACCTTCAGTCCGCTGCATTGAACTGAATGCGGTGGTGCTCATTCTAGTCGACAGAAATAAGTAAGATGAATATTATAGAATGGCTTAGCAATAGTTAATTTAAAAATTTCTAACTTTCTAACGCAAATTTCATGAAAATTAAAATTGCAGGTAAATGGGAAATTCACACCAAATTGCTGCAGGTCCTATGACAGAGATGCGAAATGACGTGACACATTTACTCTAAATTGTTTGACAGTTTTAGAGTTTTTGATTTGCTGGGGAGCTTGTTCCACAAAAAGCTCCAGAAACTGAGAGAGCTTTTTGTCCCGCGGTAGATGAACGGAAATTGACCAAGACATAATTCCTCCGATTTGTTTTTTTGTCTGGGATAATAGATGGAAACAATTTTACCACATCTGCATTACTCTGAGAGAGGTACAGAGAGGAGAACACTTGTCGAGCTTTTTGGATCATTAATCTGTTCGTTATTCGGCATGATCGTATTCATTGAAATTTCCTTTACATACCACTTTGGCTGCAAAGTTTAGACATTTTTGCATCTCTTCTTGACGGTATTGAGGTAAGTCTCCCCAGACTAGACTGCAGTAGTCCAGACGCGAT
This sequence comes from Morinoia aosen, assembly GCA_030386875.1. Lineage (NCBI taxonomy): Eukaryota > Metazoa > Arthropoda > Malacostraca > Amphipoda > Talitridae > Morinoia > Morinoia aosen. The sequence continues at coordinate 52,495,481 of CM059579.1, read as the reverse complement.
AAACGTGAAAACTGAATCACAAATAACCTAGATTTTTCGTCAAGTGTGTTCTTAATGCGATGAAATAACATTAAGGTTCCGTTAATTTTGTTGCACTTTGTTTCTACGTGTGAATTGAAAGTCATATTTTTGTCAAACCAAACACCAAGATTTTTTACCTTATCTACTGGTTCAATTTTATCTTCTAAAAATGTCCGACGCGTCCGACCGACCGACCGACCGACCGACGGACGGACGCGGCTCTTATTATGGTATAGGTAGATTAATTATAATGAAAAATAAACGCTCTAAGCACAAGATTTTAACGATAATATTTTCTATTGGGAAAAGCGTTTTGGAATAAGATAACCTAATATCGAAATACATACGACTGAAGGAAGTAACTCATGGCCGTGGTCATGTGTAGGACACCGTACTACTGGAAATGTTTCACTCTTTCATTTGAGAGTAATTTTAGGTCGATGGGTGCATCCGTTCGAAAGTTACGAGTAGGTAAACTCAAGTTTTTTGAGGGCGCGCGAGTCGGATAGGCTCAACGCAGAATTTCTCTATTTTTTCGAAAACCGTTGAGGCCGTGGTCATGTGTAGGACACCGTACTACTGGAAATGTTTCACTCTTTCATTTGAGAGTAATTTTAAGTCGATGGGTGCATCCGTTCGAAAGTTACGAGTGGGTAAACTTAAGTTTTTTGAGGGCGCGCGAGTCGGATAGGCTCAACGCAGAATTTCTCTATTTCTTCGAAAACCGTTGAGGCCGTGGTCATGTGTAGGACACCGTACTACTGGAAATGTTTCACTCTTTCATTTGAGAGTAATTTTAAGTCGATGGGTGCATCCGTTCGAAAGTTACGAGTGGGTAAACTTAAGTTTTTTGAGGGCGCGCGAGTCGGATAGGCTCAACGCAGAATTTCTCTATTTTTTCGAAAACCGTTGAGGCCGTGGTCATGTGTAGGACACCGTACTACTGGAAATGTTTCACTCTTTCATTTGAGAGTAATTTTAAGTCGATGGGTGCATCCGTTCGAAAGTTACGAGTGGGTAAACTTAAGTTTTTTGAGGGCGCGCGAGTCGGATAGGCTCAACGCAGAATTTCTCTATTTTTTCGAAAACCGTTGAAGCCGTGGTCATGTGTAGGACACCGTACTACTGGAAATGTTTCACTCTTTCATTTGAGAGTAATTTTAAGTCGATGGGTGCATCCGTTCGAAAGTTACGAGTGGGTAAACTTAAGTTTTTTGAGGGCGCGCGAGTCGGATAGGCTCAACGCAGAATTTCTCTATTTTTTCGAAAACCGTTGAGGCCGTGGTCATGTGTAGGACACCGTACTACTGGAAATGTTTCACTCTTTCATTTGAGAGTAATTTTAAGTCGATGGGTGCATCCGTTCCAAAGTTACGAGTGGGTAAACTTAAGTGTAAAGTCGCACGAGGTGAACTCAAGAAATCTCCAGAAATTCTGTACCTAACGGCGTTATGAAGTCCCTCTGCTGCCGCCTGCCGGTCTTCTTTACCCTGTTTTTAGGGAGAAAGAGTGCGTTCGAGTTTCCGTTCGCGCGACTGGTCGCAATTTGGCACGCCGGTCCGAAGTCCAGCCCTACATCGGTCATCACGGCTTCCTTCAATGAAGAAATCCAAGCTGAGTTTTCCCATAAAGTGTCTTATTATCCCTCTCTTGCAATTTCGAAAAACACTATCGAGACAAAGATTAGGATTGGACGTTAATAACTATTATGAATTTAACCATCACCACCAATCGTAACAGCTTTTTCATATATTAAACTATGATCATAATATAAACAGATCTTTTTTCTTAAGAAAAAAGAAGTTAAAACTAATAACGATGTTAACATTATTACGCAAAAAATTTACAATATTCCATAAATGATTCCTCTTCATAAAAAATTGTTTTTCTAACTGCTGGAATCTTGCCATACCACTAAAGCCTTTGATATATTTTGACAGAAATTCTTGGCAGTGCTATCTTAATAACACAAAAATTCAATGAGGAATCCAAAAAAAGAGAGGAAACCTGCCTGTTCTTCCAAAAATAGTTTCAACGAATGATTTATAACGTTAGCTTAATAAATCAACGTTGTATGTGAGAGCGGGAGAACACGAGTTTAAATACTAATTAGTTCAGTAAATATGTGTCATAGTTTCTAGCATGATAATAAAATTAAGAATAGTTCTATTCGGACCAAATCGAATAAACGCGCTCGAACCGAACTAATCCAGAATCAATGCTCGCCAAAGCATGTTTTCTCTTTTTATCGAAAAATGTTGAAACACTCCTTGAGATATAACTATGTCTCAAAATTTATTTTCAAATAAATTTATCATATCTGCTGCGAAGAACTACCTAGAGAAAGTTTCCCTTTTCATTTTGTGTCGAATACCCGAGTAGTTCCCGTTTTCTGTTATTTGTTCAAGGGAACGCAAGTTATCAAGTCCCCAAATGATATCAGAATTAAATGCTGAATATGAATTTTAATATAATATCTGGTCTCTAATTTAGGGGAGAATAAAAAATATGACATCGTGATATGATATTTTCTTATCTATTTCTCGTAGCACATAGCAAAATATTAAGGTTAGGTAACAAGAATGTCGTGGAATATTATAAGGTACATTTTCAGCTGAGTTGTGAATACATATCTCGATATTTATAAGATTCATGCTACAAATCTTAAATCTATCTGCGCAAGATCTTTTACCTGTAAGCACTATCCTTAAAAAAAGCAAAATAATAATGAAGGCATCTACGGATGCTTTATTTCCAATCAAGCCTGATACATATCACCTTGTACATTGGATTTTCAAATGCCTTATAAATGCCTTATAAATGCCTTATTCAAATGCTATAAAAAATGAACTGCAAAAAATAAGCATAAACTTTCATGTGAATCTGGTATTTTCTATATTTTTAAATATATTCACCAGACAATGTGTATAAAGTAAGGAAAACAGAATGATGAATAAAAATTGTACTCCGTCAGAAACGCGTATTTCTTTGGTCATTGGTGAAAATGATTATTTATATTCGATTAAGATTGACGACTTCTAATTTTCATGCCACATGCTCTAAGAACAAACATTTCAAAAAAGTTTTTTAACGAATTCATTAAGAAATACTATGAGGAAATAGACGTACCAAAATTTATTAACTCAACTGCAAGTTTTAATGAAAAATTCTTATGCATTAACGAATACTTTACATGACAAAATATGTCCCTTTGAATGTTGAGATAGAACAAAACAAAATAATTTGAAAATCTGGCAAAAGGTAAAATTGCACTCCGCAGATTGATATGATTCGATTATCTAAAATTTGAATGTCTTAATTTTCGCGAATTAAACCGGCGTTCCAAAAAAACTTACAAACTTATTCACACTTTCGAAGATTGTTTTAGATAAATTTAGAGAAACGAAAAAGTAATTAAAAAACACTAATCAGTATTAAAATTTGCAATTAATTGTTTGTTCAATGACTCTGAAATTTGGATGTTGCCAAAAGTCTTTCCTCTTGCTTGTTGTCAGCAGAGTTGCGGTAAATGAGGCCAAGAGGGCGCTGTTATGTTGATCAGCTGTTGTGTTAATCTTTTTTTAATCTAAAATAACAATTAAAGGAAAGTTTATTGCTCGAATTATTTACGAATATAGTTCAAGCGTGCCATGAGTAAAAATTTCAATTACAGAAGGTAAGATAAAAGTTTTTATTACAACTAAATGTTTATTTGGGATCTTTTTGACAGCTTTGTTTTCTATTGTTCCGTGAAAAGATGGAGCGTCAAGCAACTAAGCTCTGAAGATGACGCATGTCGATTCGACAGAAGAATAGACAATTTTATTGACTCGTCTATAGAATATGCACTTTATATAGTTGATATGACAGCTTGGAATTATTTATTTTGCTAGCAATTACAAGATTTTTTGTTTTTTTGTTTTGGAAAGAACATGACGTAATTTTTGAAAGATTGAAGTGGCGGAGGACATCTCTTACTTCGAATGTTAATTGTCTATTGTGAAAAGAAAGATTGTCCTGGTTACTTGCCTGCATTGTTGTTTGATTATAATACATTTAATGAAATTTAATGAATAACGCAACGGAACTTCGTTGTTAGAACTTAATATTGCCATTTGCAATTTTCATTAATTAGGGCTGTTCATTCAAATTATCGATATCCGTTGTGTGAGTTACTCATGTTGTATTAAAGTCGTCCTGGAATTAAAATTCGTCTTAATTAGTATAAAAATGTATTTGTGCAGTTATGCATTTATGTAAATTTAATTAATGAATTATTATGAGTTTTTTGATCTAACTCTCAAAACTGTCAAATATGTGGAAATGTTTTATGAACTAAATAAGTTTTCTTTTAAAAAATTAGTTGTTTTTTATAGGCTTCAGTTGATAGTTGTTTCATAGGCTTTAGTTGTTATAGTTGTTTTTAGGCTGAAGCAATTTTCAGTGGCATTAGTGTTAAATTTTATTTAACTAGTTACTGTGATAATTGTCAATGGGAATTATGGTAGGTCACTGTGTTAATGAAATGTAGGAGGATGAATGGAGGTCCTCCAACCTTCATTTGTTAGAAGTGGGCTTAATGGCTCTTACAGTTGGGTCTAAGTCTAAGCACAAGGTTGTTCAATTTTGAGAATACGGTAAATCTGATAGAAAGGACAATAATCAATTTCTGACTTTTGGTGCTTAAACATAATTAATTTAATCAAAATAAATGAGTTTTCTTCCATGCACTTTCCGTCTGAAATGATTATATTACGAGTTATAGCGGTAGGTTTAGTTTCGTCTTTGATAATAAATGCGCTATAATAAACAGCTACTCATCAATTTTCTAATTTTTTGTTGCAAGAATCATGGTAATAACATCAAAATAAACAACTTTTCTTCTATACTTCTTTTGTCAAATGAGTATTTAACAAGGTATAGCGCTAGGTTTGGTTTAGTCTTTGATGACGATCGCGCTGGAAGTGAGACTCCATTTTAGTGATGGCCCAACCACGGGATCGATAAATTTCTTTCCGCTTCAAACACCAAGAGTTGCGGCAAGTCATTTACCGCTATACCTAATAAAATACTCATTTCAGACGGAAACAGCATAGAAGAAAACTTGTTTATTTCGATCTAGTTAACTATGTTTAGGCATTGAAATTTACAAAATTGAATGTTGTTCTTTCCTTCAGATTTACTGAGAATACTAAGCTTAGAGTTTGCTCTAATGGTTTTCATGCTGTTAATGTTTGCAAAAAGATTAGTAGTATTTGCTTGAACTGATAGCCTTGGCAAATCTAAAGTTTATATGTCATGCATTATTATTTAATTATAATACAATTTTTTTGCAACTAGCACTAAATATGCAAAATTGACTGAGGAACAGATTTTTTTATAATTTTCTGATTTTCTTCTTTATTTTTCAAGAGAAAGAAACATCATGTTCATTAATACATAAGTAGATCTTCAGAATCTATTGGAATTGTGAAGTGTTCCTATTAGCGTATTTGCAGTATTACAATTTGAGGTCAATATGCAGTTTAACCTGTTGATTATACGGAAATTGAAAATTCCATTCTAAAGAATCACTGAAGGAACGCATTTAAAAACGTTCTTTAAGATCAACATTCTGCTAGCTGATGCGTTATTTTCAAGTTATTCATGTTTTGAATTTTCGTCTTCCATAGCAGTTGCGTTGCGCGCTTGAGCCATTGAAATACACTTGGGTACTTTGTAATTTATTGTTAGCCAACCTCACGGAGCCTGAACCCACTTCTAGGATGTTTTAGTTAATAACACAATAAAGGTTATCACCCAAAAATATTGGTGGGACTGGGTAGTGAATACTTGAATCGATATGCAGTTGACATGTTTCAATATGGCGGCCACCGTAGAACATTAGCAAAGCTGTAGCAGTGAATACCGTGGATATAAGTATTCACTATTCCAGTCCCGCTCATATTTCTGGGTGATAACCTTTATTGTGTTATTAATTAAAACATCCTAGAAGAGGGTTTAGGCTCTGCGCGGTTGGCTAATGATAAATTACGAAGTACCCAAACATATACTAACAGCTCCAGCTCAAGCGCGCAACTTACTGGAACTGCTATGGAAGACGAAAATTTCAAAGTTGAATAACTCAAAAATAACTCATCAGCAAGCAGAATGTCATTCATATAAAATGTTTTTAAATGTGTTCCTTGAGGGATTCTTTAGAACGGAATTTTTAATTTCCGTGAATGGGTTAAACTGCATATTGACCCAATTTGATTCTGACAGATGAGAATTGTATAAAATGGGGCTCCCTCATGCAATTTAATGCTCTGGCTTAAAGATTTTGGTTTTCCAAATGTTTTCTTAGATGCAATTGTGATACTTTAGTTTCCACAAGGAGGAAGGGCTTTTTTGACGTTAGCCATTTTATGATCCCATAAATTTTGAAACTTAATTATTTTTATTTATGCTTGAAACTTCCTATTACTGTGATCTGTGAACAATTGAACTTAGATAATTATACAGTTGTTGATAGGCTTAATTTCATTAGGACGGTTTTTGTTGTTTCTGATGCCTTTTCGTGTAATGAAATAAAATATGGTCCAATTCTAGTCAAACTTGCACGCTTTGTTAGTGATATACCAATGTATTGGTATTGGCAATGTCGGTCATTTTTACTGGTATCGGAATCATCAAAATCTGGCAGATACTTTACCAATACTTTCCAATAATACGTATTTTATCATGAAAATGAAGGTCATAAATCATGAAAGTAAAAGTATAATCAAGTTAAGAGCCTATTCATACCTAGTAAATTAGTTAGCTAACTGTTGAATTACAGCATTTAATCAGGCCTGGTAACTGAATTTATTACTTTGAATTCCCGATGAGTCACGTATGGTCAGTAAGTTAAAGCTATGTAGCATGAATAGTTGAACACAGTAGTGACATAAAATTATTCTACTTTTGCAACTAAAACCTATATAGTATGAGCCTATTTCTATTTGTTAAAAGTATGTGCCAGGCTAACAAAAATAAAACCAATTGAATAAAGTTGAAGGTGCATTTTAAAGTTTTTTCAAAATTTGATATAGAAGTAACTGAAAATTCTATTTTAATTTAGCTTGTAAATTGTCGAATAGTATGAAACTAATAATTTTATATAAATTTAGCCTAAAAATTGCCATACATCATGAATCTAGCATTTTTCTTCTATTTCAAGTAGTTTGAAAAATTCACGAACAGTCTTATAATAGGTTGCGTGTTTGCGGATCTTTTTGGTTTCGGGGCCTCTCAAATTTTACTGTTTTCTTTCATTTCATTTTGTTATTTTTTCTCAACAACCTAGTTAACATAGCAAAAACAGTTTTATTAGTCCTTATCGCAAACTTTATTGTCAATATCATTTTATTATATATATTAGTAAATAATTTTATTATAACACATGTATGGCAAATAATGGTTTTATTTTGATATAATTATCAAAGTATTGCTATTGATTGTAGTATCAGTGTTTCCAAGTATCGGAGTATCGTATTGGTCAAAAATTGGATATCAGCAAAAAAATGGTATCGGTACATCACTACTTTCTATAAAATCAAATTTAAACACATTTCATTCATGGTATTTTTCAAGTTTTTTAAACATTTTTGACAGAAATTGTGGGATAGTTGAAATTCAGAAATCCCGATAAACTTCAGATAACCAACTTTCTTAGTTCTCATGTGTTGCCTGAATTGTTATGTATTACTATAACAAACACAACAAAATTGATGGTTTTCATGTTGAGTTTTATACATTTTAAATCCAGCATGTCTGCTACAAATGTATGCAGCCACTTGAAGTAGTATTATTTTGTATCTATAACACAAAAGTGTCATTGCAGAATATTTGTTCAACTAATACCTTTTCAAATGCAAAGTAATAAGTGTATTGATATTCATTATCAACTCTTTAATAAAATCATGCTTCATAATATTTTAGATTTGTGAAGCCAAATGAGACATTTTATGAGAACATCCTGAAAATAAATTGTTTTTGTACATTACCAGTAGCGCGTTTTGTGCCTTTCCTCGGTCGAATGCGGTGAAAATTGCGTCTTGTTTCCAAGGTTGAATAGTAGATCTTTTGCTGGAACAACTTGAAAGGGCTTGATGAGCATATTTGTAATACAAGCTTCATTTTTTTAAGTTATTAATATTTTCAAATCTTTGTTATTAAAAGGATAAATAAATTTGTTTGGTGCCTGTCTCTGAAGGATTAGCAAGAAGAAAACTTGACAGGTAGTAAATGAGGTGTTTTATAATATACCAGTGTACACGACCCTTTAAAAATGATGGGATTCAATATTTTCATTGAATAAATCTTCCAAATGTGAGTGACCAACAAATGTATCCAGCCCAACAGTGCCTGCATTTAAAATTTTCTTATCACAGATACGGTCATTCAGCATTCCTAACTATTGATATACTGTTACCATTTTTTTTGGCCGATACCGATACCCATTTTTTTGGCCGATACCGATACCCATTTTTTTGGCCGATACCGATACCCATTTTTTGGCCGAGACCGATACTCCGCTAATTGGAAATACCAATATTTTGACTGATACTACTACCGATTCTGATACTTTTACAATTATATTAATATAAAATCATTATAGGCCCTACATGGGTGTTATAATAAAATTATTTACTAATATATCTAGTGATATAATAATATTGACGATAAAGTTTTTGATTAGGAATGATAAAACTGCTCTTGCTATGTGTACTATATCGTTTGATTTGTTTCCCCCACAAAGTTTTTTGATTGCGTCATCTTGACGCTTTATTTCGTAGAATACCGCTATCAGCATATATGAACAAACAAGTATTCACTGTTTAGCAATCTTTATTTGCCAACTGAGGTTATCAGGCTAAATTAATTAAAAATGATATTTTTCTCCATCTAAATGCATGAACTGGAAGTATAATGTAGCATTTAGTCTCAGAAATAGCAGTGTGAATGCAAGTAGTATACGTATGTACTAACACACACAGTTTGCAGAAGCAAACACAGCTCTTTTGGGTTTGGGAGCCTATCGAATTCTAATGTTTTTTGCCAAATTATGTATTTTGATGTGAAAAATATGATAATTATAAATATTTTGTTGAGATTATTTAATAAGCTTGAAATTTGCTTACATCCATTAACATTTTATGAAGATACTGCGCGGTTTCAAGGTACGTTTATTGCCAGGCTAATTCACACAGACAACGAGTCCATCATTTGTTGGCGAGTGCCTCCCTGACGTTTTTTTTTTCATTTTAAGACTATGCTATGCACTCGCAATCATTTTAGTGTGTGCACCTGTTGCGGGGTCCACAAATTTTTCACCATGATTAACAGTAAGGTATTTGAAATTATACCCTTGGTTAGGTTAGGTTAGGTTAGTAACAATTAATAATTTCTCCACCAAATGGTTATCATTTCCGTGTTTTTCATACCAAAATACATACTTTGGCGAAAAGAAAACATTAAAATTTGATAGGCTCCAAAACCAAAAAGATCCGCAAATACGCAACCAGCTATGTATAAGATTGTTCGTGAATTTTTCAAACATACGAGGCATGCCCGTAAAATAAGTTCCACGGGCTGCCGCTGTGCTAGGATCGTTTATGCGCGGCCAGACAACAGGGGCAGGTTGTTTGGTTCCCCCACTCCAATCCCTTACCAAGCCAGCGTCCCTGCTACGTTTATTACTGGCTCTGCAGCCGTCAGCAATGGAGCTTCCTCTTGCATCTCCCGCCAGCTGCGAGTTGCGGTCTGTTATTCGTTTCCTGGCCGCTAAGAAGAAATCGGCAAAGGAAATTCATGAAGAACTTTGTCAAGTGTATGGAGAATAGCGTATGAGCTCCAGGATGGTGCGCAGATGGGTCAGGGACTTCAAAAATGGTTGAACAGACGTCCACGACGAAGCCCGTGCAGGACGGCCATCGGTTTCCGACGAAACAGTTGCCAAAGTCAAATCGGCAATGCTTGAAGATCGACGGATTACAGTTTGGGAGCTCCATACACTCTTCTCCATACACTTGACAAAGTTCTTCGTGAATTTCCTTCGCCGATTTCTTCTTGGCGGCCAGGAAACGAATAACAGACCGCAACTCGCAGCTGGCAGGAGACGCAAGAGGAAGCTCCTTTGCTGACGGCTGCTGAGCCAATAATAAACGTCGCAGCGACGCTGGCTTTGTAAGAGATTGGAGTGGGGGAACCAATCGACCTGCCTCTGTTGCCTGACCGTGCATAGAAACGATCCTAGCGCCAGCGGCAGTCCGTGGAACTTATTTTACGGACACGCCTTGTATTAAAATAAAAGAAAAATGCAGGATTTATAATGTACGGCGATTTACATACTAAATTGAAATAAAATTATTGGCTTTGTAATATTTGACCATTTACGAGCTAAATTTAAATAGAATTTTCAGCTACTTCAAAATTAAATTTACAAAACCTATAAAATGTAATTGGTTTGATAATAGTTAGCCTGTCACATTCGTTAAGAAATGGAAATTGAGTCAAACTATATAGGTGTTAGTTGTAAAAGTATAATAATTTTATGTCGCTACTGTGTTCAACTATTCATGCTACTTAGCTTTCACTTACTGACCGTATGTGACTCATTGAGAATTCAAAGTAGTAAATTCAGTTAGCAGGCCTGATTAAACGCTGTAATTCAACAGTTAGCTAACTAATTTACAAGGTAAGAATAGGCTCTTTATTTGATTATTAGTATGCACGGCCTGTCATAAATGATGGGATTCAATACCGTACTTCAACAAATTTTCCAGATGTGGATGACCAACAAATATATCAATCCTAACAGTACCCGTGAAAATGAAAATATTATTGTCCTTGCGCACTGGAGAAATTCGTATCTCAGATACGGATATTATAACTACCCGTATGAGCGTGCTTGAGAAATGGAAGAAGCGGACTCCAAACATATAAACCACGGGTATTATTAGGTTGTAGCAGAACCCGTGGACATTCCATGGAGAATGTCATCGTTGAGAATACCGTCCGGGATTTCGACCTATTTTCGTCCGATTCGCTTGAAAATTGGCCAGTATATGTATTTTTTGAAAGTAAACCTTTTTACTCATGTCATTTTTTTGATTTAGGCCTTATTTTTTTTTTTTTACGAAAAATTAGTTTTTTTGATACATTTTTATGTATATTTCAAGACGTATCAACTCATTGAATTTTGATGCTAGAACAAAATCAAAGACAGTTTTAGAATTCTTGAAGCATTTCTAACAAAGTTATAATTTAAAATTTTAACATTTCGAAAAAACACTTTCTGTGATAAGCGATACTTTATATCACAAACAATTATTTTTGGGTTTGGAGCCATATAACTTTTTTTGTTTTCTAAAATTTGGAAGAGTCTAATTATAACTTTATTAGAAATTTTTCAAGGATTTCAAAACTGTCTTTGGTTTTGTTCTAGCATCGAAACTCAATGAGTTGATACAGTTTGAATGTTGAAAGGTATATGTTTTGGGTATAAACCATAACAAAATTTTTGTTGAAGTGTAATATAATGGCTAATTTATGTAACTGAATGCAGTTTTAATTTTTATTTCAATAATTTCCATGCATAACTTCATATTCACACTGTGAATTGCGATTTCCAAAAATAAAATGATAAAAATTTTTTATATACATAAAAATTATAAAATTCTTCATTTTCAGTCTGATGTTTATGAAATTTGACAAATATATGTAAGTTTTGAAAAGAAACACAATTTATTCTATTAATTTTTTTGATTCAGGCCTTAGTTTTTGAAAAAATTTGACATACTGGTTTTTGAGTTCATTTTCATGGATATTTCAAAACATATCAACTCATTGAGTTTTGCTGCTAGAACAAAACCAGACAGTTTTAGAATCTATGAAACATTTCCAGCAAAAGTGTATTGGGAAACTATCCATTTCCCTTTATATTTTCTGTTAACATGGGGTCAAAATCAGGTCAAAAATTCAAGATTTTTGTCCCATTATCTTCCCTCTTGGGGAGGGGGATTTATTGTCCCTAGCGCCATAAAATTTTAGGACTGAATAGCCCACCATCTAAGGGTTTTTCCCCAACAATAACATGAATAATGCTCACCGGACCAACAGGGGCCTGGCAGGGGCTTCGGACGGTATCCTTAAGGGGGTCCTCCGGGGCCCCTTTTCTCTCCGATGGTCATTTTTCATTTTATTGTTGGAAAAAACCCTTAGGTGGTGGACTATTCGGTACTAAAATTTTATGGCGCTACGGATAATAGATCCCTCCCCCCCCAGGGGGGGTTAGGGGACCAAAATCCTAAATTTTCGAGCCCATTTTGACCCCATATAAAAAGAAAACAAAAGAAGAAATGGAAAATTTGCAAATGTACTTTTGTTAGATATGTTTCAAGGATTCTAAAACTGTCTCTGTTTTTGTTCTAGCATAAAAACTCAATGAGTTCTATTCTTTCGAAATATCAATACCAGTGGACTAAAAACCAATATGTCAAATTTTTTCAAAAACTAAGACCTGAATTAAAAAAATGTATAGAGGAAATTGTGTTTCTTTTCAAAAGTTACATATAATAGTCAAATTTCATAAGAATCAAACTGAAAACAAAAAGTTTCATGATTTTTATGAAATAAGTTGAAATTTTTTAAATTTTTTTTTTTTGTAAATTACAATTCACAGTTTGAATATGATATCATGTTATGCATGGAGATTATCGAAATAAAAATGAAAACAGCATTCAATTGCATAAATTTTCCATTATATCACACTAAAACAAAAAATTTAGTTTTTGGCCTATACTGTAAAGTTACTTACTTTCAAAATTCAAAAGAATAGAAGTCATTGAGTTTTTATGCTAGGAAGTAAACAAAGACAGTTTTGGAATCCTTGGATCATTTCTAACAAAGTTATATTTCCCTTTTTTCCATTTTTCCATTTCATTTTTTTTTATAATGGTTCAAATCCAAAAATTTCGTTTTTTTTTTATTTATTGGTAAATTTTCGCATATAAAAAAAATTAAAAAAAAATGCAAAATCCCCGAATATATCTTTGTTAGAAATGTTTCAAGGATTCCAAAACTGTCTTTGAATTTGTTCTAGCATAAAAACTCAATGACTTCTATTCCTTTGAAATATGCATAAAAATGACCCAAAAAACCTATTTTTCAAATTTTTCGGAAAAACTAAGGCCTAAATCGAAAAATTTCAAGTTCAAATATGTTTGTCTTGCAAAACTACATATACTCACCAAGTTTCAGACCAATCGGATCAAAAAAATTTTCATTCTGGAGGACCCCCTTAAGCTAAGTGGACCCGTGAAAAATTCCGTCAATATTACCTAACTCATGCTAACCTAGCTCATCCTAATCTAAGCTAACCTATCATATCCCAACAAAACTTATCCTGATAAAATTTCAAATATTTCAACGCGTGAAAAAGCCATCTATTAATGTTACACTGAGGAATTTGGTATCCATGATACTGCAAACTCAGACAATCTGTTTCTTAGAAAGCGATACTGATACCAGTAAAAATGATCGATACATTGGTACATCACTATCCCTAACACTTGAATGCAATTGGTAAAACTGAAGTTACATATTGAACTCAAATTTAAAGTTGGGTTTAATATGCAATGTTGAAATTAGTAATCATTAACTGGATCATGCCCTCATTTGGCTCTAAGTCTTGATGAAAATTGAGTTTGTGACTATTGGTTTGTCAGCAGCACTGTGAAAATCCCCTCTGTGGCCACCGGTGGTGGTGCGTGTTGCAGTCAGAGTGTTGAGAGCAGGGCTTAGAGACTGACAAACCAACCAAGCAAACTTGAACCTGAAGTTGAGAGCTGACAGTGTTGGGGACTTTGTAACGGCATACAATTCCCTCCTCAATACTCACAATATTCACACAAGAGTTCAGCGCCTGTGTACCAGACTTTTCCAATAAACTACTCAGGATTCACCAATCATTGCCACGAGCTTCCATTAGACGGCATCACTGGAATAACCAGTATGTCAAGACACCATCCCCACACATGGTGAGTCATCACAGCCCACTTTATATGACCGGCTCATTCCAGTCACTGTCTTTTACTCCAGGCATGTACAAGAAAAATTTTCATACCTTCAGTGATACTCAAATTACATTCCTGATCCAGTCCAGCAAGACAGCTCACACCACAATCATATCATCTTCAGCATATCTGGTATACCACTCATTCTCTCCATACTGCTCAAACACCACATCCATAAAACTCTCTCTTGCTCATACTTACTATATTCCAGCACAAAATGTTCAATTGTTTACTTCACTCCTCTATCACACTGCTGACAGAATCTGTTATTCTCATTCCACCATCAATTCACGTTTGATGCCTTACACCTCACAGCAAACAAGAGTTGACTTCTATTCCTAAACTGCCACCATAGAGCATCTTGCACTTAAATACTTCCTTTTGTAGGTACTAGATTAGTGAAGGCTTTTGCGTCATTCTAAGCATACACATATTCAATCCATACTTTTTTTATTTGCCTCTCAGTTTCTTTTTTTCAATCTCTTTCAGTTACACTGTGGTCCTTCACCTCCAACATTCATTCAAATCCAGTCATCCATAGGTTTCCCAATTCTAACAAAATAATCTTTAGCGCACTCAATTGCCTTGCATAACAACTGTGTAGACAAGGCATAAATGTAGACACCTATCCAATTGTAATAACAGGAGAAGTTACAGAGATTTTTTTTATAAATTCAGTTATTTTTTTTTTAGCACATTACGATAGCTATTTTAGCGGTCTTTCCTTTGCAATGGTTGCAATTGTCCATCCTGCATCAATTTGGCGCATGCCATAGTCACAGAATTAAGTGCCTAGCTCAGTGTAACTCTAAGCAACATGCAGATATAATGAAATGAGTAAGACAAATGTGGTACACACTGTCACCCACATAAAAATTTATCGTTGACAGATGTATTGGGCCAAATCTGCACCTTGCCTCCGTGGTGTATTTTTAACCCAATACGTGTGATCTGCTATCGGCAATGACTTTGTGATGTGTTGTACAACTTAAGTCCATGTGTCTTTGATATGTATGCACTTATATTCTAGATATTTACTCAGTATTTTATTTTAGCATTGATATTATGATACAAATTTACGTTATACCTGGCTTAATTGTTAAATCAATTAATTAATTATAAATACATTTATTTTCACTTTTTAGCCATGGATGCTACAATCTTTTATGGAAATAAAAGCAGTGCAGTAGTTGAAAATGATTCTTCTAACAGTGAAAACCCTTTTTGATAAATTCAGCACAAATTCAGACTAATTATTGAAAGGAGAAATAGGAAACTTGTCAGTCAATAAAAGTTCTCAAAATGATATGAACCCTGAAGATGCTGGAGTTACAAACAATTGGAAATCTGAATCTGCATCACTACAATTGTTCCCATTCACTGGCCAAAAAGAAATTGAGTAGAGCCAAGAACAGTCAAAAGATTGGAAAGATTTGCCAATATATAAATAGAACTTGTTCTTATCCGATGAAATGATTTTGACTTATGCCTAGTATAAAGTTATCCTTTGATGGAGGATAATTTTTTTTTCAAATAGCGGTTTTCATTGTGATTTTTTATTCAAACTTAGTATTGAAAGTTTTTCCTGCAATGAAGAGTAATTTCTTCTATTACAAATGGCTATGATTTTCTTGTGATTTTTGTTATGAACAGAAACTTTTTTTGATAAGGGATCAAATTATAACTATTTTTACATTATTTCAGCCATTTCTAAGCACACACATGAAGATAAATATGAGTTTCATAAAATATAATGATGCATCAATTTTAGAACTTAAGAAAAAATGAGCTGAGCTACACATTTGTACCAATATGTATATCAGTAACGGACCTCATGGTACACATATATACCAACACGTAGTGAATGTGTTCAGGAGACATGTGGTATTTTATTATATAAAGATGATTTATGTGATTTGTAGACTTATGTTTGAGAGTATTCTAATGACTTGAAAGGACAGCGTCCCCCATACGGATTTTTTTCTTTATTATTGAACCTAGAACAATGAAATTTGGGTGTACTGATAGGAAATTGAATTTGGAATCGTTTTTGCTTAAAGCAAAAGTTTGATTTTCTTGGAAAGAAAATGGGAAATCGAAGAAAACGAAATTTTATGTGGGGGGGGGGGGGGGAGTTTTCAAAAATCTTCTCCTCCTACAGTTTTTGAGCTACAGTAATGGTTTTGGTATCATTAGATGCGGGAAGACACGGGCTTTTATAGAAACTAAAATTCATTCCAAAATTATTTATTTTTTATAAGTTATGACGTCATAAAACTGCACATCTTTGAAACAGGATTTTTTTCCAATTTTCACACTTTTTCATATTGAAAATAGAAATTTGAGGATACAAATTTTAGTTTCCATAAAAGCCCGTGTCTTCTCACATCCAATGATACCAAAATCATCACTGTAGCTCAAAAACTGTAGGAGGAGAAGCATTTTGAAACCCCAAAAACCATTGTTTACATTATAAGCAAAAAAAAGAAACAAACAATTAAAATAAATTTTTTTTTAAAATTTTTGGTTCAAGTTAGACCCCTGAAACCATTATAGAGTAATCCAGAGACATAGGAGATGACATAGCAACTTCGCGCCGTGAAGAAAGGGCCATGGGGGAGGTGTAACATGATGAAATACCAGTTCTTCCCCTCCCTCCCATTCTTTAAACCCCCGTAGCGGGCGAACGAGTGAACATACGAGTCTCATTTTTTCACAGGATGTACCTGACCTCTTACACTTCTTATAGCAGCAAAAATCCCAGTTTCTCAAGAAATCTCAAAAACATGGATTCATAAGGGGGACGCTGTCCTTAACTGCTCCTGTCCCATTGTGTCATATTATATTTTCATTACTAGCTTTTTATCTTCACGTTGGTTATCACTTTTTGCTACGGAAAATACTTGCATGGTCATGATCAAGATTTTTTGAATCACTTGCTGATGGAGGAAAGGGAAATATTAATTACCTGAACATTAATGGGTGACTCAATGGTGCAACATACAGAATTAATGTAAGCTTGATGAAGAATACCCCTCAGGGGGATACAATTATTGTATCTATGGGAATTAGCGCTCCCAGGGGGACGATGCGAGGGCCTGAGCTAAAGGTTAGGTAGGCTTTCTTTTTTGTTAAAATAAAATAGGTTTTTGTTTTGTTACGGACCATCTTTTTTCGGTTCACTGCTGTCCTGTTTTTTCAGTACCTACTACTTTCTTCTTCAACTTTGATCTTGTTTCATGTACTTCTTTCTCATCTTACTGTTTCTATGTCCTTTCTGCACAGATTCCCCATTCTCTCATCTCCATACTAAATGGTGCCTTCCTCCTTCCTCTCTTTGATACGCTCTTTTTTGTAGCGGTTAGGGAGGCTTAAACTAACCTCTAATCTAATTTAATCGTGATAAAGAATACTGTGAACTTCTCCCAACAGAATAGAGGACTTGAGATAACCTGCAGCATAAAAATTGTCTATTGTCCCTAATCTTATTGGTGAATGGTATTTGATTCTTGCCAACAGTATTGCTTGAAGCAAAGCATCTATAATGTTGACCAAGATCATGTTTACAAAGCTACCAACAATGCTTTGTAATATTTTTTTATGGATGTAGCCAAACTGACAAGCATGGCTGGCTGTCCACCAGGTCATTTCAGAAGACAGTAAACAGAAGGTCATTTTATTTTAGAAGGCCTAACAGCCACACTTGTCCCATGAAAAGAAACCATCATAGTTGACACCACTGCTCAAATATGTATATGGCTGAACAGCATTGAACATTGCTTAGACAATCTTAGAACTAAGAACTATGGACAACTAATTCTCAAAAAGGACTTCTTCCAAGAAATCGGTTCACATTATTTTAAGATCAAAGTGATTTGCATTAAGTATCCTATGATATATTTTCTCAAAGAAGCATACATTTGTGTGCAAAGAACTTTTCTTGATGGTCTGTTTGACATGAGGCCACAACTACTTTATGACAGCCAGGCCATGGAGCACATGCCAAGAGGCAATGCTAACATAAGTGCTTTTTTCTTTTATCTGTGTGATAAGCTGTTAACCAAATCCTAATTTCCATGTTAACGTAATGATTCTTGTTCTAGTCATCATTTGTTGAAGTAGTAAGAAATTCACTTAACATTTTTTTACTGATACATTGTCAATTGTTAAATTCACTAACTCTGTAGCCTGTAAAAAGCAACATTTCAATGTTCAAACATATGCAGGCTTAAAAATATACAAACAATTTATTCAGTCACATTGATAACATGCAAATTTAATACATAAAGGTACATCAGAGTGATTAGACAAGTAAGAATGTTGAAAATCACAACACAAGAAAATGACTAGACAAAATTTGGGCCATGTTAGACTACAGAGTTAGTGAAATGTTTGAAGTTTGACAGTGTGTCAGTAAAAATTGTTCAGTGAATTTCTTACTATTTTGACATACCATAAACTAGAATGATTTTGTGAAGTTGACAAGTTGGAAAAGTAAGGATTCTTCATAGTGCTGTAAGCAATGTTGAAATATAAATTGTATGGAAGAAACTTTGGTCTCAAAACCCAATGAAGTATTGAATAATTGAGGTGTAATGCACAAGATTTTTTGTTGAGTATCACTGTGACATTAATACTTAATTTTATTGTATGGTTTTAAATATGCTTTAGGTGAAGTGCATTTAAAAAAAATTTCCTGGAATTTTTACATGAATTTACAGCTTGAAACCTGAAAGTTTTTTACAGTATGGGCATGTTGAATTTCCATTCTTTGTGTTCTTTTTCTTTATGTGGTAATTCTACCAGCAGTCTGCAAACTTTATTTTCATGGTATTTGAAAATTACTAAAAAGCATATGCAAGGAACAAATGATAGCATCAAGTAGCCATATTACAATTAATGACAATCAGGCCATTGTGAAGTTATTTTTAACTATTGACATTGACTCATCTTAACTATAGTCAAATGGTCTATCTATATGTGAAAGTGTAATTAAAAAGGTGGGACTTGCAAAAAAGTAGAATAGAGCAAATTGTCCAATATTTGAATAATCTATATTGTATTGAAAACATTAACATGTATCAGGATAAAAATGCAAGGAAATGTAATGGCAGACATATTAAGCAGCAAATATTTTAGAACATGAAAATCCTTTCCTCAGTTTTGAAACCATTGAAAGATTAATAATATTACTGAACTTGCACATTAAAAAGGAGTGTAGGATAGGCTATGGGTTCTGGTAAATTATGTTTGTTTATCCAATGCCATGAGGATTAGTGCCACAAAGGGAGAGACAGTTGAGCGGGATGTCCATGCAGAAATTGACTGAATCAATGAAATGGCTGTAACGGTTTTTCTATGGGATATATAGCTATGAAAATTGCCTTACATCTGTATTTCTAAAATTAAATAGTGGTCATCTCAAAGTTTTTACCATTTTTGTCATAATTATGGAGCTAATAGGTCAGAATGAGGGAAAAGTGGGTACTTCTCAAGAAATATCTCTAAAAGTACTTATTGTAGAGCAAGGATATAGGTGTCATTGGATGCGCAAGGAGTTGCTCGTGATGAGTTGGAGGATTATATTGAATTTTACAATATTTTAGTTTTATGAAATTTGAAAAAAAAATTTGAATCTAGCCTAGTAGTTTTCTGTAGAATTTTTAATGTAACCAAAAATTATGAATTCGTAAAAATCACATGTCAGTAGATGAAGCAGCTCTTTGTGCATCCAATGATACCTGAATCATTTCTCTGCAATTAAAACTTGAAGAGTTTTAAAAATAATCATATACACCCCCATTTTCTCCAATTATCTCTGTAATTTTGCCAAAAAAGGGAAAAGTTATGGAGGTGACCACTATTTATTTCCAAAATACATAGATTTGGCAATTTTCATAGGTCTAGATCTCATAGAAAGAACGTTACAGCCATTTTGCATTTTGTAAGAAAATTGACTAAAATCATCGAGTCTATAATTTTTTATACCAATTTTTCCTATGTAACTCAGAATCATCTTGAACATCAAAATAATCCTCAGACTTGTCATGCAGCAACTCTTTGTGCATCCAATGACACCTAAAACATTGCTCTACAATAATAACTTTCAGGGAAGGTGTCTCTTGTAAAGTACCCATTTTTCCACCCATTTACCCACTTCTTTCCCTTATTGTCTCAGAAATCATGTCAAAAGTGTGAAAAAGTTAGAGACAAGCTCTATTTACTTTCAAAAAATGTATGTATGCCAATTTTTAAAGATCTAGATCTCTTACAACAAACGTTACAGCCATTTCCTTGATTTTGGGTAAACGTCCCCCCCTCAGGTATAGGTAGGCCTCATGTGCCCACATTGCTTCTTCAATACTTCAGTATTGAGACATAAATAAACAATGATTTTTCAACATATGGTGGTCTTGTGTGTTTTGAGCTCTGCTCATTATATTCAAATACAACCAGTTCTGTGTAAGTAGGACAGGCACCAGGAGTGCCATTAAGTTAAGTAGAGTTAAGGTTTTAAGTTTAAATTATCTCTGATACAAAAAGGGTTTCAGGATAATTATTTTTTGTGCCCTTTTAGCTTTTTCAGTTTTCATGTCTTCTCTTCCATCTCTTCACTGTCCTTGTTTTTTATTTCTTATGCTTCTTATACATAACATTTCTTATGCTTCTTAACATTATGCTTCTTCTTTGTTTCCATGCACAGGTATCCATGTGCATTGATTTTCCTTTTTTCCCTTTGATACTAAATGGCCCCTTTATTTAGCTCTTTTGAGATTGCCTTTGTTTAGGCGAGTTGAAGCCTTTTGACCACAGCAATGTTCCTATCAGAGGAGAAGGGAACCATCTAGTATGGAGTTTGTGGAACTAGGAATCTATGCACATAGTGTGTTCCTACGCAGGATCCGCTCCACGTAGCAATACTAAGTTTGGGGAAAGTTTACGAAACAAGTTAAAACGTTGAGGCCAATAGCTCATATGCCAAATTTTACTAGCAGACAATGTCAAATTTATGTTATGAACGTGGTTTCTCATCGAAGCCGTGATCGTAATTTTCATCAATGTCACATTTATTTGTTGGCCGATTTTCAGGAGGCAATTCTTTTCTCTGCATTATTTCTCGTTATTTCCTCGTCGCTTTCATTTTCTTTCGATCAATAGTCGAGACAGAAGGCCTCAATTATTCTATTTTGTTTGTATTAAAGATTGAAGTAGATTGAGACTTTTCAATGTCATTAGTTACAATTAAATATAATATTATAGCAAATCGAATAGGGCCTCATTAAGGATAGTGACGACACTGTTACAACGTAAATTTCTGTTAAAATGATGACGTCCTTCAAATAGCAATAGATTACATATTAGGATAGTGATTGACTTGCGATGCACATGTCACATTAATGAATTTAGATGATCGTGACACCATCAAATCTCAGAAACTATTCTAATCTATCAGAAAATACAGTTACAGGAGATCGCATCATGATCTCAAAATAAGCAGGTGAAGCCTTCATTACTTGAACATTAATACATTGATAATTGCTATAAGCACATTTTATGTGAGGTGAAGCCTCCGCGGAATCATTTGTCTTGCGAAATACAGAACATTTAACTCATCAATAAACCTAGCTCAATACATTTAGGTTACAGAATCTAGACCTACTACACAAAGTAAAGGGAACGTGAGGGTACGGATTACAATGTCACATTGGGTTACTTAGCTCAGTCCTGAATGGCGCCTATGAGTCAACACACGACTCATTGAATAACAAGTGGGTAACCCTCACTGCCTGGCTGACTAGCCAGAGCAGCGAGGTGGGAGGACACAAACAGACGTGACTGTGCTTTGTGATTGCTGGGACGCTTCTGCCGGATCGTCGTCTACCAAGCGTAGGAGTCTGCGACGCTGTTCGCATGGAGAACAAACAGGTTCTCTTATAGACAATGCTTTACATTAGCTGTTCCTATCGGAAATGGCAAGTATCATCATATAATTAGAAGAGAATAGATATACGATTGGATGACAGTTAATTTACCCAGAGTGAATAAGATCCTAAGTCTCTCTAAGGAAGGAAAAGAATATATATTGAGCAAATGGAGGCATTAGGCAGTCCGGTAACCTATCGTTGCCTGTGACATGGCACTCGTAGAGGGTGCGTTGGTGCGCCCTTCAAGCGATGGGATGACGTTGTCGCTGTTGAATGCGACGGATGGTAGAGCTGAAGACGACGGTTGACGATGTCTAGGCGAAGATGTGGAGACAAGAATATGCAGCCTTTATTGATGAGAAGATATTTCTATGGAAGTCAGTCTTTTCGAAGGAATTTCAGTCGCTAGCTAGGCAGACTTTTCTTCTTAACGCTTATTCAAACACAGCGTAGAGTATAGTCACAGCAGAACCATGACAAATATCCCTCCGTCGCGTTTTTTTGTTTAAAAGCTCCTGCTTTTTCTTCTCCTTCACTCGACCTCAACGCGTGCGACTATGCGTTGGAATAACGCGTAGTTCCGAGGAAACAGATGTGAAGCTTGACGACAAGATTTGCTCCAAATAAGTGCTCTGATACGGGGAAGTCCTGTGAAAACATTCGTGTAGTAGTTCTTGGGCAGAACCTATTCACCTAACGACGGATGTTGACGTCCCCTCTTGTCGTCATGACCGCCGTATACAGCAGTCGTGAAGCTAAAGAACTTCAGGGATCAAAATCCCTTAAATACCTTGGCCGCCTAGGGTCCAAGGGGCTTCCATTTACTTGATTCCTCTTGCAGAAATTTTCGAGTTAAATAACTCCACGGGGCCTGAGATGTAAGGTGGACGTATTCCTCTTATGCGGGATGTCGTCATCTTTTGAAGCGCTGCTGTCCCATGTGTCGTCTTGCTGGTAAATGCAGCCTAACGTCGCTCCCTTCACTCGCCGCCACGTCTTCCGTCGTCGATGTTACCTGCTGTGGGAGTTGTGAGATTGCATCACATCGCGTGCTGACCAGCTGAGGCTTGTACGCGAAGCGTATGTGCGTGCGTGTAGGGGGGTGTTGGAGTAAGTGCGTATCCCTCAAGCGCCGACGCCCGAGCTGTGACGTCATACCGCTGCCTCAGGTGCCGCGCTGTGCGTGTGTATGTCCATCCACTCGCTCACGTCCACGGTGCGCGCAGGCGTTGCCGTCTACCCTCTGGGTTGCGCGGTGCGGTTGTGGTTGGGCCGGTGCTCCGTGCGACGTGGTTGTGCACCCCACAAGGCAAGCGCATCCTTGTGATGCCCGTTGTCGGCCCGCGCACGACTTGCCCTTGAGGCCACGACTGAAAGTTCAGTTCTGGTTATTCAATGACCTTATCAGTCCGAGATTTCCACTGCCTTGTTGCAGTCATACGCATTCGCATCCATATCATGTTCACCTCATTCACCCCACTTTACTTCGCGTTCACAAAGAGGACATAAGCCTAATTTTAATTCCAATCTTAAACTAGACATGATATTACGTGACAATCATGAATCGCAGAAAGAGAGACTACATAAATTTCTAATAACACATTAGCGTTGGAAATTATATAATGACAGAGCGGTATGATCTTTGAATTAGAATCAGATTCACTTGATTTTAATAACATTTAAATTTTGTTGCAATGCAATAATTCATATAAACATTGAGAGAATAATTTTTTTTTCATAAAATCAATGATCCAGATATGCGCATGAGTTACATTCAAGTATTCAATTTGCGGTGGTAATTAGTTTATTCGTTGACTATAAGATTTGGCAAGCAATCAAGAATGACAAATGATAGAATGATAAAATGAAAAGGTCACATCATCATGTTTAAGTAGTGCACGCTTCACATTATGTTAAAATTTAAGTATTAAACATTTCAGTTGAGTTTGAGATAAGACCATCACTTCGACATGTGCTATGAAGACAGGGTTCACTCGGAGTAACACGAGTGGTCGTGGTAGTAAGCGTTAGGCTTTGAGAAAGAAAGGGATGTAGAGGCATAGGGGTAGAGGGAAGAGGGTCGGAAGGATCGAGCGCCAGGCAGTGCCAGATGTTCGGAGGGCGAGTTGGAATGTAAACAAGGCTCGGTAGACCGTCCTCACCACAGCACACACTGCCTTGCCTACGTCACACCTCCCATAGCATCTCAACACCAATATTCCAGACGTGAACATTCATTCATACAACATCTCTCTCAACATGAAATCATATGGTTACACATTGCAATAAATTTGAAATGGACGTGGAATGAAATTACCAGTACATTACATAAATTCGCACCAGTAAACTTAGTAAATATCAAATTTATAAGTATACATAGTGTATGTAAAATTTTTGATGCGCGGAAAATGTTGTTTTGAATGGAATTTTACTTTTACATGAGCCTCCTTTAGCATGTGAGGATGAAATTTAATTTTTAATAAGGTATAAATTTAATTATCCATAGAAGATTTTTATGGAGGTTTACGAATCATACTTTAGAGTCGATAACTTCACAAACATAGTTTAAACTTTGGCGAGCTAGGATGACATAGCTTTAAACGTTCAACTCAGCCTGAAGATTTGAATTCAAAGCCGGCGCCATGAATAGTGCTGCTCTCATGTCTCTCTCGCCGATACAAAGTGGCGCCTGCAGTTTAATGGCTTGGTTTGTAGATAAAATTTTCACAGAGCCTTATTCTAACTTATTGCTCGAATACCGTAACCTGTGCGATAATTAATTGAATGAGGCTTGAACTTATTTTTGCAAATCGATTGTAATTAATTCTTATGCATACTTTGTATTTCCATATACATAGACAATTAATACACAACATAATAATGAAATTTGAAGTTTCAGAACGGGAATAATTAGAATAATGAGCATAACATAATCAGAGGACTACAAACGACTAACCTGAAACGTGATTATCGAGAGAAATTAACGAAACACAACCAAGATTAATGCATGATAAGACATATGAATAATTTTATAGTAAACAAACACAATAAATGAAATGAAAATAGGTTCACAATAGAAATAAAATGACACAATATTAGTAAATGGGCACATAAAATAGAAACAATTTAAATGCAAGTGGGCTACAGTGACATAGATTATTAAACACCCTGATACAATGATAATGATAATCATTCATTACAATTTAAATCACTCTTCACTATCTAAATTTGCGTCTGGCCGATTAAATGCAATTTTTATGCTCTATAAAATATTTGAGGCGGATTTAATTAGATATGGTTTGGTAACAAGGCACTATTTTATCAATTGATTATAATGCGGCATAATTTAGTGATTTTTTTTTTCGATAATTGGTAAGCGTGACAAATTTGAGCGGTCTCTTTCGGAAACGGGATCCCATACCGCTGCCTCCATATGTTATGAACGTGGTTTCTCATCGAAGCCGTGATCGTAATTTTCATCAATGTCGCATTTATTCGTTGGCCGATTTTCAGGAGGCAATTCTTTTCTCTGCATTATTTCTCGTTATTTCCTCGTCGCTTTCATTTTCTTTCGATCAATAGTCGAGACAGAAGGCCTCAATTATTCTATTTTGTTTGTATTAAAGATTGAAGTAGATTGAGACTTTTCAATGTCATTAGTTACAATTAAATATAATATTATAGCAAATCGAATAGGGCCTCATTAAGGATAGTGACGACACTGTTACAACGTAAATTTCTGTTAAAATGATGACGTCCTTCAAATAGCAATAGATTACATATTAGGATAGTGATTGACTTGCGATGCACATGTCACATTAATGAATTTAGATGATCGTGACACCATCAAATCTCAGAAACTATTCTAATCTATCAGAAAATACAGTTACAGGAGATCGCATCATGATCTCAAAATAAGCAGGTGAAGCCTTCATTACTTGAACATTAATACATTGATAATTACTATAAGCACATTTTATGTGAGGTGAAGCCTCCGCGGAATCATTTGTCTTGCGAAATACAGAACATTTAACTCATCAATAAACCTAGCTCAATACATTTAGGTTACAGAATCTAGACCTACTACACAAAGTAAAGGGAACGTGAGGGTACGGATTACAATGTCACATTGAGTTACTTAGCTCAGTCCTGAATGGCGCCTATGAGTCAACACACGACTCATTGAATAACAAGTGGGTAACCCTCACTGCCTGGCTGACTAGCCAGAGCAGCAAGGTGGGAGGACACAAACAGACGTGACTGTGCTTTGCGATTGCTGGGACGCTTCTGCCGGATCGTCGTCTACCAAGCGTAGGAGTCTGCGACGCTGTTCGCATGGAGAACAAACAGGTTCTCTTATAGACAATGCTTTACATTAACTGTTCCTATCGGAAATGGCAAGTATCATCATATAATTAGAAGAGAATAGATATACGATTGGATGACAGTTAATTTACCCAGAGTGAATAAGATCCTAAGTCTCCCTAAGGAAGGAAAAGAATATATATTGAGCAAATGGAGGCATTAGGCAGTCCGGTAACCTATCGTTGCCTGTGACGTGGCACTCGTAGAGGGTGCGTTGGTGCGCCCTTCAAGCGATGGGATGACGTTGTCGCTGTTGAATGCGACGGTTGGTAGAGCTGAAGACGACGGTTGACGATGTCTAGGCGAAGATGTGGAGACAAGAATATGCAGCCTTTATTGACGAGAAGATATTTCTATGGAAGTCGGTCTTTTCGAAGGAATTTCAGTCGCTAGCTAGGCAGACTTTTCTTCTTAACGCTTATTCAAACACAGCGTAGAGTATAGTCACAGCAGAACCATGACATTTAAATTATTTCTGCATAAATTTCGTGTGCATCATTGGAGCAAGAAAATATGAGTGGCTCTTTATTTATCATATAGAAATATTTACAAAAAATGTGGGACAAATATGGTGCAAATCACCAGCCAATGAAAGCATCACTGGGAGGTGTAGTGGTACAACGTTGTCCCACTGGTGTCTGGTGCTGTATTGTCTCACTACATCAATGCAGTTGGACAGATTGACTGTGTGACTGTGGGACATGGTTCATATTTGGCGCAAGTATATAGCGTTCCTACTGTTAAGCACTGTTGGTAATTATTTTTATTTTGTAATTATTATATAGTAAATATATATTAGAGGGTTATTCCTTCAATATGGCAAAATGTTCATTCAATTTGACAAATTTGTATTGAAATGAATTTTTAATAATTTTATTTGATCAAAATGGCATATTCTGAAAAATATATGCATGTAATTCTTAATATAGATGGTGATACATATGTGTACCACTCCGTCCGTTGAGTTATATACCCCGTGGTATACATATGCACCACATCGTCATCAACGTGTTATGTAGAAGAAGGAAGTAGTAGGTGCCAAAAAATGGACATCGGTGAACTGGAAAAAAATGTTGCATAACAAAATAAAAACTTTTATTTCAACAAAGGGAAGGCCTACCTAGCTTCAGATTGAGATCTCACATTTTTCTCCTGGGCATGCTAATTCCCATAGATATTGTAGTAGTATTTCCTTGAAATGAATTGCCTTTAGTGATGTACCGATGTATCGGTATCGGTATCGGCAGTATCGGCCATTTTTAGTGGTATCGGTATCGGCAAAATCCGGCCGATACTTTACCGATACTTTCCAATAATACGTATTTTATCATTAAAATGAAGGTCATATAAATCATGAAATTGAAAGTATGGAACCTAATGATACTCGTGTGTTTATTTACGATTTGGTGTCCGCTTCTTGATAAACATAGGTTGTGTGAGTTTGCGGTATCATGGATACCGAATTCCTCAGTGTAACATTAAAAGATGGCGTTTCCATGCATTTAAATATTTGACATTTTATTAGGATAGGTTTTTTTAGGATAGGATAGGTTAGCACTGGTTAGGTAATACCGACAGAATTTTTTCTCGGGTCCACCTAGCTTAACGATGACATTTTCCTTGGAATTTCCACGGGTCCTGCTACTATCTAATAATACCTTTGGTTTATTTGGAGTCCGCTTCTTCCATTTTTTTTGTCACGCTCATAAGGAGAGTTATAGGGACCGTATCTGTGAGACGAGTTTCACCAGTGCGCAAGTACAAGAATATTTTTCATCACGGTTGCTGTTAGGATGAATACATTCGTTGGGCACCACATCTGGAAAATTTGTTCAAGAAAGTTGGTGAATCCCGTCATTTTTGACGGGCTGTGCGTACTTGTAATCAAATAAAGAGCCTATTCATACCTAGTAAATTAGTTAGTTAACTGTTGAATTAACTGAATTAACTGCCCGCTAACTGAATTCACTACTTTGAATTCCCGATGAGTCACGGTCATAACTGAAAGCTATGTAGCATGAATAGCTAAACCCTGTAGCGACATAAAATTATTATACTTTTACGACTAAAACCTATATAGTTTGACCTAATATCCATTCCTTAAAGTATGTGACAGGCTAACAAAAACCAATCCAATTTAATGAAGTTGAAGGTGCATATGAAAGTTTTTGTGAATTTAATATAAAAGTAGCTGAAAATTCTATTTTAATTTAGCTTGTAAATCGTCAAGTGTTCCGAAGCTAAGAATTTATTTAAATTTAGCATGTATATCGCCGTTCATAACGAATCTTGTAATTTTCTTCTATGGTAAGATGTTCGAAAAATTCACGAACAATCTTATAGTGGAATACATCTGAATGGGTCAGTTGATTGCTTTCATCGCAACTTGATGAGGAATTTAAAAACGAGGAAAATTCCAAGGAACTTAATCATATTTACTAGGAATACGTTTCGGAGTCCAGCTCCATCATCAGTTCGTAAAAGTAAAATTCATTATGACTACAATAAAAGAAAAAAGAAAATGTTGGATAAAGTCATTAAAGGAAATCACAAAAATAAAACAAAAATCAAAACATGTCCCAGAGAAAATAAAATCGACAAGATCTACTTACAATTTGCAATGGGTAGGAACTATCAGAATTGTTGAGGGCCGGTTTTCGTTTAAAAATATGTATCGACTCTAAAATTCCGAGGTCACATGTAGTTGAAGCCGAATCTAAGATTTTGAAGTCCGTAGAGGATATTGGTACGTTGCATTTTACTGCGTGATTACGTACGAATTGTGCGAATTGGTTCCCCGTGCGGAAGCTTCAACCCCAATGCTCGGCCATTCTGATATAAAAATTTTGTGCCGTCATGCCGTCGTACGATGATGTGCACTGCATACAACTGTACAGTAAGAATAAATCAGAAAGGCTCGCTTCTCCATCAAAAGCGTATCCTTGTCTTGTACCGGAATTGTATAAATTTAAGGTTGCTTCTGTTTTCCGGTACAAGGATTCGCGTCCGATGGAGATGCGAGCCTCTCTGATTTATTCTTAACAGTTGTACAGTTGTGTGCAGTGCACATCATCGGACGTCCGCATGACGTCACAAAATTTTTATAACAGAATGGGCGAACATCGAGGTCAAAGCTTCCGCGGGAGGAACTAATTAGCTTACTCCTCACACTCCGCAGTACGTAATCAGGCAGTAAAATGCAACGCACCAACATCCTCTGCGGACTTCAAAATCTTAGATTCGGCTTCAACTGCATGTGACCTCAGAATTTTAGAATCGTTACATATTTTTAAACGAAAACCGGCCCTCAACAATTCTGATAGTTCCTACCCATTACAAATTGTAACTAAATAATAATCTTGTTGATTTCAGTTTTTCTGGGACATGTTTTATTTTTATTTTTATTTTCTTGATTTCCTTTAATGACTGTATCCAACATTTTGTTTTTTCTTCTATTGCAGACAATGATTTGTACATTTACGAACTGATAAATCTGGACTCCGAAACGTATTCTTGTTAAATATGATCAAGTTCCTTGAAATTTTCGTTTTTAAATTCCTCATCTTATAGATAGTTGCGTGTTGGCGGATATTTTCGGTTTCGGGGCTTATCGAATTTTACTATTTTCTTTTCGCCAAAGTATGTTCTCGTGCTTGGTGTGAATAACACGAAAATGACAACCTTTTTTTGGAGAAATTATTGTTTTGGTACACTTTTGGAGCCAGTTGCTATTATAGCTAGTCTACATTACGTTGCAGTACGATTAAAAACACATATCTATTGAATGGATTTCATTTTGTTATTTTTCTCAACAATATAGTTAACATAGCATGAGCATTTTATTATTCATAGTCGGAAACTCTATTGTCAATATTTTGATATTATTAGATATATTAGCAAATAATTTTATTATAACCCCCATGTAGGGCTAATAATGGTTTTATTTTAATACAAGTGTGCACGGCCCGCCAAAAATGGGATTCAATACCTTTGATGAACGAATTTTGAAGATGTAGATGACAAACAAATACAGCATATCCATCCTAACAGTACCCGACCCATGATCAAAAATATTCTTGTACTTGCGCACTGGTGAAACTCGTATCTCAGATACGGCTATTATAACTATCCTAATGAGCGTGGCAGAGAAATGGAAGAAACAGACACCAAACAAATAAACCAATTGCAAGGGTATTATTAGGTAGCAGCATGACCCATGGAAATGTCAAGGACAATGTCATCGATAAGCTAGATGGACCCACGGAAAAATTCCGTCAACATTATCTAACCTATGCTATCCTAATTCTATGTCGTGACTCGCACCGCCACAAAGCATGTTCACGACGCGAAGGCCTAGCGATCGTCATTAAATGGTGGCAACTGCGGTTCTTGTATGCCCTACACCACTAATGCGTTGTCCACTGTTGCCAATAAGTGGAACGGAAAGTCCGGTGCATCAAGAGTTCATATTCCAGGATAATGAGCACATATGTACAAGAACACACAAAGCTCTCTTGACTCTGAGTTCCCCTCCGGTGACAAATCACCATTACTTAAAAACGATTACTTCGGCCACAGTTATTCTCAAAATTACTATATTTAATGTCTTAATTATTCAATATGGCCTGAAAGCTGCACGAAAGCAACATGGTTAGGAAAAATGCGCAAATTACGGCGATCACAACAGCCTATCCAATACTACTAACCTATCCTAATAAAATTTTAAACACTTCAATGCATGTAGAGACGATCTTTCAATGTTACACTGATGAATTCGGTATCCATGATACTACAAACTCAGACATCCTATGTTTCTTAAGAAACGGACACCGGACAAATACATAAACAAACATACGAGTATTATTAGGTTAGATGATTGTAAAAGTATCGGTATCGGTTGTAGTATCGGTCAAAGTATCGGTATTTTCAAGTATCGGAGTATCGGTATCGGCAAAAAAAATGGGTATCGGTATCGGTATCGGCCAAAAAAATGGTATCGGTACATCACTAATTGCCTTTGTCAAATTGTTGCATGAAAGTTCCAAACTAACTTATTAAAAATAATAATTATTCATGAGAGTAACTTGTATGCTGTTTTAAGGAACAAAATCTTGGAGAGCTGCGTTTTGAAAATTTGACTGCTGGCAGCAAAACCAGCATAAGATTGTTGAATTTACCTGTTTTTTTATCCTTATAATTTTTAAAATTTGTTTAATGATTTTGTTTGTTTCATTGTTTCAGTGCTATGGGTGGAATTTTTAGTTTCCAAACCCTTCAGTTAGATTGAAATATTGTATCAAAGGAAATTAGCACTCCCAGGGAGGACAATGCAAGGGCCTAAGCTGAGAGTTAGGTAGGCCTTCTTTTTGTTGAATTAAAATGCTTTTGTTATGTTAAGGACCATCTTTTTTGGGTTCACTGCTGTCCTGTTTTTTTCTGCATCTATGCATCTATTTAATTTCTTCTCCAACTTTGATCTTGTTGCATGAACTTCTTTCTTATCTTTCGATTTCTATGCTTTTTCTACATAGATTTTGCGTTTCCTTAATTTCATACTAAATGGTACCTTCTTCCTCTGTTTGGATTGTCTTTGTTATGGATAGGGAGGCTAAAACTAACTAATCTAATAATAATTTTTTTGGTTCAAAAATATCCTGCCATTTAATAATAAGACAATGTAAAATTTCTCATAAAATTTTTACAGTGTTTCTATCCTATGCTTATATTACAGCTCCAATATCTAATTATTTAATATTTCTTTTTAATGCAGCAATGAGTTTACCATCATAGTTATGCAATGGTTTTTTATTCTATTTTCCAAGGTATTATGATTTTTCTGGCCAAATATTTTGGTCATAAAAACACTGATAAAGTCATGTTATTTGATGAGTTTCACTCCTTGTGAAGACAGCATGGTCTTCCTACTAGCTTAGTTGATATTTTGAATTTTAGTATTTATGAGTATCCAAATTTGAAGGTGTACATGGATTATGGATTTGAAACTCAAAATAAGAAACTAAAATTTGAACATCATTGCATTGAATGTAGAAATTTGATTTGCATTAATAAATTTCCTATCCAGTTTAAGCAACAAATATTTTCCAGATAAGCCCCACCACTAATGCAAAACAAGTTCACCAACTTGTGACTTTTGAAATAATGCACCTATCAACTTCAAATTACAGTGGTACCTTGAGATACAAGCTGATTGACTTACGAGCTCGGTTCTGGAACAAATTAAACTCGTATCTTGAGGTTCCACTGCACTTTCAAACAAAAGATTAGAACATTCTTTTGTTTGAGAGAAATTTGAAGTTGATAGGTGCAATATTTTGAAAGTTAACAAGTGGGGGAACTTACGTGTTGCATTAGTGGTGGGTGTATCTGAAAAAGATCCACTTGAAGGTGAAAAGATATTTTTTTTGCATAAATTTTGTAGTTGGCAAAAGATTTTGATTACTTTTTAATGAAGTGAAGCAATGAAAAGCTTCGCAGGTTTTTGTTTCTTGAGATTGGGTACCAACTCTAAAAAATGAATCTTATTGAAAAGTAAAACAAAACTATCATCAGGGATTTTAAACTAAAGTACGACAATTTGAAAATGTAGCTGCCAAGAACTCCATAGAAAAATCTTCACTTGGACAAATGTGGCCTCAATTTTACCCACTTTTACTGCTGAAGCAGTTGAAGTATTCACTGCAATGTCTTGAGGCATCATAATTTTGTAATAAATGACCCTTGAAAGTGTTGTACATGTTTTAAATGAGCTGCCAAATGTTGTAGCATCTTTAACCTTTCACTTCCTTTTATGAAAGTTGATAACAGTGATGGTCTCATACTGAAAAAAAAAAATGATAGTGGCTTCCCACTAGTCAATCAGATTAACCCTCTCACTCCCTATTATTATTATTATTTTTTAAATACAACTGATAGCATATATTGTTTGTAAGTCTATGATACTTAGAAAAATAGTTTAAAAATTCTCATATACATAGGTTAGGTTACAGGCCCTGAGATATTTTGTCCCATCAGTATTTTATGAAGGTATAATACATCTCACTGGGTTCATTAAAAATCTGTGAGACGCATTCGCCCAACGGGAATGAAAGGGTCAAGTTGCGTGGGTCAAGAATTGACAACCCCTTCCATTTGTGAAGTAGACTATGTTTTTTAATTACTTTAGTATAGACTCTTAAGCAGTTGTAAAAAATTTCTATCTCAACTTACTGTTTCTATGCATCTTGTGCATAGGTTATGCATACCTTCAATTCCTATATAGCTGTAGTATAATTTGGAGTTGAGGGTATGCAGAACCTATGCACAAGATGCATAGAAACAGCATGTTGAGGTAGAAGGTTATGAAACAAAATAAAAATTGCAGAAGAAAGTTGTTAATGCTGGAAAACAAGACAGCAGTGAAACCAATAAAAGGTGGTTCATAACATAAAAAGAGCTATTCTATTTCAACAAAAAAGACCAACCTGGCTGTTAGCTTGGGATCTAACATTCCTTTTTTGAGCACTAATTCTCATAGACAATAGCTATAGTATGGTGCCCTCCCACCCTCCTCTCTTTGGAATGCCTGTGTTACATTAGTAGATCTTGAAATAACTTAACTAATGTAATTAATTTAATTACAGCATAAACTCAATGGGGCAACATCTCAAAACCATTTCTAACAAATCTTATGCTGAGCTGCTGAAGTCTAGTAATAATTACATAACCTTAGACTTTCCAAGTAAAAAATAATTTCAGCATTTCAATGAGTTTGGTTAGGATTATTCCCTGCCTGAGATTGCACATTATTAACTTTTCTTCTCTAACTAACATCTTTATTGCAGTTAGGGAGGCTTTAACTAACATCTAATCTAATCTGTCATTAACAAGGCTGTGTTATCAAATCTTAGAATATTAACAGTGATGCTCTTGCAATAACTAATACATTATCATTAACACTTAGACTGCGACATGAGCCACCGGTGGTACACGGAGGAGATTTTATGAAGCTGCTGATCATCCAGCAGTCACAAACTCAATTTTTGTAAAACCAGGATCAAAACTAAATGAAGGCATGATCCAGTTAATGTTTGCTATTTCCAATATTTCTTACTGTAATTGACTCTAAATTTGAGTTGGATATTGAACTTCAGTTTTACCAGCCACAGTCAAAGTATTGAGCACTGCATCAAGGACAACACGCCACTGCAGTATTTACTTGCCTTCATTGAATTTTTTGATACGGGGAGAGAAACACGGCTACTTCATGAATCTCGTGACATGTAGAAATGCCAAATCTTCTTGCTGAGTTATTGAATTATAAAGAGCATTAATACTTGAGCAGGGACAGACATAGATTTATTTTACGTACATCCATGCTGAAGCAATTTTTTTGACGTCCCAATGGTAAACAAACATTTTGCTGCAATGCAGACAACAATGCAATTCTCCTTTGTGAGATACAACTATTGTATCTGTGGAAATTAGTGCTCCTAGGAAGAAGATGCGTGGTCTCAAAGTAAAAATTAGGTAGGCCTTCCATTTTCATGATATAGAATAGTAATTTTTGTCAAGGATCATCATTTTTGGTTCATTGCAATTTTTTTTTCAGCATTTCTGACTTTTTCTTCAACTTTTATCTTGTTTCATAAACTTTTTCTCCATTTGCTGTTAGTATGCATGGGAAATCCTTTATGAGAATACACCTTGTAATTTATGTAGATTCCTCATTCCCTTAACTCCACTAAATAGTGCTTTCCTCCTTCATCTTTTTGGAATGCCTTTGTTGTAGTTAGTTGGGCTTCCACTATCGTCTTACATTCAATTTTTCAATCACTATTAAAAGAAAATTTTTTTCAACATTGTTTGAAAGTCCCATACTTTACCATATGTGCTCTGACATATGCCTTCTCTGACATTGTACAATGACCGCAAAAACCAAGTTTACCCTAAAAATATTTGGCTAATAAAACTCATAGTTATGAATATTAGACAGAACTTTGAGGAAGGAAGTCTGAAAATGTCGGTAATAAATACAAATATGACATCCATACTTCTTTCTTTAAATTGCCCACTTGGAGAAGACAGGTCATATATAAGAAACATTGGTCATTAAACAGACATCATTCCACACAGACTGTAAAACTTCTTTGTATTTGTGTAAAAAGCAATTTCTTTTAAAAATATATAAGATTTATGGTGACAACATCTGGAAACGTTGTACTCTTTGTCAAGACTGCATTTTTAAACATGAGTCATTGCACATAGAAAGTGGAGTTCCAAAGGAGCAACTGAGGAAAAAAAGACTTCGTGATGCTTGAAAGAATATATGAGTAATGATGTTTTACATTTTTACTGACTGAACAACGGGGATTTGTGTGTGGCCCGGTGGTAGAGCAACACACGTCATACCACCCTCCTTCCAGGTGGCGGGGAATGCAAAAATAAAGTTAGCGTCAAATTATGCAAATCTCTGTGCAGGGGGAAACTTTTTTTTTGTAGCCACTGTTTTTGCAGTCTTGCAAGTACCTGTCAGAGCTAGCTAATTATAAATTTCTCTAGTTTTCATTTCAGTAACTGGAACAAATATTGAATAATGTCTGGGCATAATGATTTTCTTAACCCTTTAACGTCCGAATTTTTGTACTCATATTACCGTTAACACAACCACCGTCACTAAACTGGCGCTGGCATCAGGCAGTCACCAATATCAGGATGGGATAGGAACTGCCACCCGGCAGAGAACTTCAAAGAATACATTAGGGAACTAATTGAACAAGAAATACTATATATTGAGGGCATTTTTGAAAGAGGACACTGGTGTCCTCTGGGGCGTTAAAGGGTTAAATGAATATGAACAAACTGCTATGCTAACCTGTCGTTGTTTATTAATTATATTTTTTTGTTTCAGATAAACTGTGTGCTGCTGCAAAGTTAAAACACAACCCAAAATGTCGGATGATGTCACCAGTGACACTGAACAAGCCAGCAAGGATGGCACGCTGACAGACATGGTAGGTGGTGCCTGTGCACCAGCTGGTGAAACTTTGACTGCTTCTGATGATGTGAAGCCTACAAGTCCTCTTGGCAAAACTACAAGCACCTTGAGTGGATTACTTGGTGGCGAAAAGTTTCCTAAGAGTGATAGCAACGTCAAGGAAAATGTGCCATGTAAAGATGACCATGTGGAGTTGAGCAACAAGAAGAAGAGGTCTCCCTGTCCATGGCAAATCCAACCACCTCCTCGTCCTTTCAAGAAAGCGCGTTATGCTTGGCAAATCAAGAATTATGAACACACTGTTTCTCGCATGAAAAAATCCCTTGCCCAACAGAATCAAGCATCATCCATGGGGAAAGGCAGCTCTTGTTCAGATGCACAATCTGAGGCTGAAGAATCCAAACACTGCGCCTCTTCAGCTTCACACTACCCTGGCCTCTACAACAACTTACCTGCTGCTTACTCCTCTAGTTTTTATAATCCCTTGCTTCGTTGGTCCAAAACAGCTTCTGCAGCTTCAGGTGTGGATATACCAGTGAATCGTATGCTTCATAATATATTCTTCTCTGGGAATGAACCAACATCAGGTCTGCATCCTCTCCTCATGATGAGTCTTGCTGAGGGCAACACTGCAGCTTTCAATGAGAATTTAGCATGTGAAGATTTGCCGAGAGACGGCGCACCTCTGTTGTTGTCGGACGTCCCGAGCGGAATTGGCGGTGTAGGCAGTCCTGGCATGCAGAGCCCTCCTACATCTGATTATGACTCTTCATCAGATGAGGCCAGTCTCGGCGATGATTTAATGCCTGAGCCACAAATGATGAGCCATTTGCCACCTTCATATCCAGCAATGCAGCAACAGCAGCAGCATTTGATGAACTCGCCTCAGTCTCAGCACTACTTATCCAATGCTCAAAGTGCCCATCAGCAGATGTTACATCAGCAGCAGCAGAATACAATGTCTTGTGCTCAATTTCCTCATATGAATGGCATACCTCCTCGCTGCGATTCTCCCATGGATGTTCCCATGAACAGGAGAATGACGCATGTTCCAGATGATCCTCCATCTCCCCACTTACATTACGAACACCATAGCCCTGACCACTCAACTCCAGAAGCCAACTTGGCTTTTCACAATGCAATGATGAACTGTCCTCTAAGCATGACCAACCGACAACTCTTCAGCCTCCAGCTTCACAATTTCTGTGAGAGAATGCAAGCTAGCAACAACTTCTTTCCTTTCAATCAATCTTACCAACAATATCGTAACAACTGCGCTCGCATTTCTGAATACGTTGATGAAGACAGCAGCTTGCCTACTGAGAGCAGCAAGCTTGTCATTGAGAAAGACGCTTTGTCAAGCAAGGCGGATGACCAGGAACTCGCAGTTCATCTGAAAGAAGATTCTGGAACTGAAAGTAATGTTAATAAGGGTAGCTATGAATTTAGGGACTCTCCTGCCTTCTACGGTGGTGAGAAGAATTTGCGGGTTGTTGGCGAGCACAATTCGACGACCAGAGTCCTGGATTCTACTGATGATGGGAATGATAGTATGCTACCAGAAGTTGAGCGCTCTGTCAAGAAGTCTCCTAATGAGACCAGTGCTGGTGTCCGTGTGTATGAAACTCATGAACGTAAACATTCTACGAGAAGCCACGTCTCTGTTGATGCAATGCAGCGTACGAACTCGGAGGTTTTGTGTTCCGATGCCTCCACCAAGAATTTGCATGCTGGGGAAGAAAATGTCTGTCCCAAGGTTGCCAGTGAAGAAGCTCAGAAAAGTTTTTCCCGTAAAGCGATGTCAGAAGTGCAAAAAGAGTTTGCTGATACTCGAGGCAAAATTCAAGAAATGAAGACCAGATCTTCAAATGAAAACAGAACATTTTCTACGGAAAAAGAGCTTCTTAAGTCTGATCTACTTCGTCCACGCGGGGATGAAATTAGTGAAAGAAAAATGGAACATAGATCTGCTGGAGTACAAGATGTTTCTGCCACGTTTGGTGATGGTGAGCGACTAAGTCCTTCTAGGCATCAGCGTGAAAGAGGAGATTGTGTGAGTTCATCTGCCATCCAGAATACTCAAGCAGATGAGTCAAACAATTGTGAGAAACCCTCAAAATGTGAATCTGAGAATCGTACATCAGGTACAGGATTTTCGTTGGAAAACGATGGTGTGACTGACTCTGCGGAGGAAGTCAGAGGCTGTGCGGAGGACTCTACTAAATGTGACAATAGTCCCGTGCTGAAATGTAAGCTAGAAGCAGGTGATGACACGGGAGACTCTTGTTCGCTTGCTAGCTTTAGTCCCAAGTGCTTAAACTGTGTCAGTGGCTGTGATGACTGCTCTAGAAACTTAAGTGACAAAACTTTAGAACCGCCAAACAGTAGATTAACTTTGCTCACGTGCAGCTGTGTCATAGCCAAGCAATGCTCCGATGATGCATCCATTGCTCCTACTGGTATTGCAAGTTCTGTAAGTCCCCGTGAAAGCGTGGATCGTTCTCTCGGCCACTGTGATAATCTTATTGAAGTTACTTCTCAAAGTTCGAAGCTCGCTCACAAGAAGCGCAAAACTGGCCCTCTCAAAGAGGTGCATTGCAGTTCTGATTTTGACGAGTGTTCATGTTCTGATGGTAGCTCAAGAATACGTTCTTGTTGCTCTGCCAACAAAGTAAGCGATTCTGGAAAAGTTAGACAGGCTCAACCAAACGACTCCCATGTTGGATCTGCTGATGAAAAGAGTAGCTCACCAACCGATGATTCTGCTGACACTAAAGTATCTGATAAGACTGCATCTGCTTTGGTGCATCACATTTGTGACAACAACAACGATAAGTATTTTCTTGATCAAACCTTCCATGTGGCCATCAAGCAAGGTCTAGGATATCAAAAAGCATAATTGTTAGAGGAATTAATCTTTGGAAATTAAATTAGTTATTAACGTCTTTAACAACTATTTGTCTACAGTGTTTAAAAGATATGATTTTGCTTGTTGATATAAAACGTGAAGTGTTTTAAGTGTGATCAGTCTCATATTTTATTGGGACTGAATTTTTCATATGATGACCAACGCTAGGGTTGGAATGCTGATACGCCCTTTCTAGGCGATGGTTAGGATGTGCTTTTGCTTGATTGTACCCCGTTAGTGTGACTCTCTGTAGGCTTAACTATCTTTGATATACTTACATACTTTTTTTTGACCAACACTTGTTAGCTCTTCTTGGTGTCTTGGCCTCTTCATTCGTGTTTAGGTGGTAATCGGTAGAGCCACTCTTACCGTGGTCTTTCCGGGACAAGAATATTGCGTAGGGAAGATATTCTAACTGCTGATGTATCCCGTGGCTAACTTACTGGTCCTCATTTGTATGTTGTGTCGTGACTCGTGACTGTAGTGTACGCTTTATAGGTCGTGTCCGGGTCGCGGAGTAGCTTATGCTTTGCGCTGCTTTCGTCTGATTTGAGTTTTGCTCCAACGAATACTTCGGTCTGGTGGGCAGAGTTGTTCTGTCAAGTTTCTTCGAACTTAAAGTAGATTTGTCAAAAGTTTAACTTGAGATTTGTTCCACTTCCTTTGATGAAATTCTTAGTATTATTAAGTTATTTTATTTTAACATGATCGATCATATGAAATGGCAACTGAAAAGCTCGACCCGTTTGCTGTTCTAGCCGCGTATCAAGGGTACTGTCAACTGCTGTTTTGATTTCACTAATCAAAAATTTTTTTTTATCTAACTGCATTACATTAATTATGTCAATATTCCGAAACGTCCAACAATGTTATTTCTAAAAAAATTCAAATTTCATAGTTTAATTTGTACCGATTCCTTGAGTTTTGAGCAGTGACCTATTTCTGAGTAAGAAGGCCTTTTTATGGAGTAGGTGGCTGGGTGATGATGTCACTCTTGAATTGTCTGCGTCCTTGTTTTGGCTCGATCAGTGGTGTCCGAACGGAAGGACATGACCTTATTCAAGAAGTGTCATTTGAGCTTCACCATAATAATGACATTGTTTTCAGTCGCTAATATGAATAGGATGATGATATTTACCAGTGCAATGCGAGTTGAATGTCAGGCAATTATTTACTGGTCACAAGTTCATAATAGTTTTATTTTTTATTGCTGATGCAATAGGCTTCTTTGTCGTTCGTTGATTTCCTGTTAGTGAAAGAATAGCTTATATTGAAGCGCAAGCCTCCTAATAAACGGTGATTTTTTTTCTGCAAAACTTCGCAACCTTATTTATTCGTTTTGAAGTTTTCCGGAAATGTTGGATAGCCGCGTTCATGCCTAAGGGTTCTCTTGTTGGCTTGACGTGAGTGGAATTATTCAGTGTCTTGGCTATGTCCTTCGTCTCGTTTTGATCCATCTGTAGTTTTTAAATCTACCTGCTTGCTATTCACTACGTCATGGGAAAGAAATGCATACACGGTAATTCAATAAAATTATGAAAATTTGTTCACTTCTTCTTTGAAAACCTCCGTTGGAAACTTTAGATTTTTAACGCTTCCTAACTTCCTCGTTTCTCATAACACATCGATAAAGTTTCTAATATTGATTCATGATTCACACGAATCATAAATTTTATGCTTGCGTTTGAGTTACTTCTCTGAGCTTAGTTTTCACTGTGAAGAAGGGATCTGAACTAAACAATTTCATCAGCTGTAGATAACTTCGTCTGAAGGTCGTATTTTTCACGCACGTCCTTTCGCTGCTGTATTGAAAATAGGTAACAGTAATGAATACAGTTAATAGCATTTCCAGTTAAACTGCTGTGATAAAGTCTGTCAAAAATATTTTAATGTATGATGAACACTTCCGTGACTCGTTGCCCTGATCATGATTCTTGATTTATAACTATTGAAATATAAACGCTGCTGTGCTTATTTTTCTTTTTTCCTGCGTGAAAAGAAAATAATTTTGTTCTTCAAATTTGCGCTTGTATAATTCCATACGCCGTCACTCGTGTTGGTTATAGTATATAATATAGTGGCGCTAGGAATTTGCTTACGAACTACACGAACTTCAATTGCTATCTACCTTGAGTGGTGTATACCACGTTCGGCGTTTGGGGGAGCGGTTGTTAACGATACAGGCGAACAAGGTTCTGCATCGGGCTCATCATGTTGGTAATAGTTTGACGACGGAGCATTTTTTACCAACTCGTTTTTTTAATGGAAATTCTACCGAATATTCTCTTTCATGATGTCTTTCAAGAAAAACTTGTTTCAGCTGTGCATCACTTAGGCTTCAAGTACATCACATTTTACATGCTTGCTGAAACTTTCCTCGATCTATCGCCGTTTAGACTACACTTAATGCTTCTAATGTGTAATGATATGCTACTATTTTATGAGTTGAACCTTTACCTTCGCATACCGAAAACTGAATTAGTTAAGATTTTTCTTCTGGAGTAGAAGAACGGATCTTATTACTGCCGATTCTGTGTGTAAGTCTGTCCTATTTTTCATTTTTGAATACATTTTGATGCAATAAAATTAGTGTTCACACTGAAATTACATGCATTAATTGTGATTGAGAACTTACATCGGTTATGATGACCCTGGAGTTACTAGCTCTTGACGGTCCTCTAGTGCAGTGACTCATTGATGCAAAATTTCATGGTATATCCTTATTTAGGGTGTTTAATTATTTGCAACATTTTGGTTCTTCATTTCAGTCGTAAAAGTTTTTCTCTGTTCTTGGTATCGTAATCATATGTCTTGCAAAAGACTCTTACTTTCAATTTAATGTGTCGTGATTGCCGAGTCGCGGTATTTATCTCGACAAAATACGACCACCTTTTCTTCCGTAAGCAATCATCGGCCTGTGACCTCGCATTTATTTTTCCGTTTTCTGGTCAATCTTTTCAATCGTTCAGTCATCAAGCCATGATCTCTTGTGTCGAATTATCAACCGAAACGGTAGCTGCTCCCCAAATGTTTCGGCAAAACAATGTTTGTATTTTGTATCAATCAATTATTGAAAGATTCACTTCGGTCATCGTAATCAATTATCTTCGGTAAGCGTGGCGTAATGATATATTTTAGAGGCATTCATGAGCATCTGTAATTGCCGATTCATGCAGTCATCTTTACTGTTTTGCTTCATTTCTTTTCTGTCAACAAAGGGGTAA
The DNA here is from genome assembly GCA_030386875.1 of Morinoia aosen. Taxonomy (NCBI): domain Eukaryota; kingdom Metazoa; phylum Arthropoda; class Malacostraca; order Amphipoda; family Talitridae; genus Morinoia; species Morinoia aosen. The sequence continues at coordinate 52,452,945 of CM059579.1, read as the reverse complement.
TGAAAAGCATTCATCCTACCGGGCGCTTCTATGAAGGAAGCAGTCTACCGTCTCCGTTCAAGCGCAAGTAGGGATCCTTAGATTAATTTTGAACATCACATGTGAGAAATACTAACGGGAGCTATTTCTTGAGTTATTCTAATAATTCATGAAAGAATTCTATAAACAAAAATGTACCAAAATCCCCATTTTTACCTTATTAAATTGGAAAATATAGGAAGATAAAATTGTAGACAGAGCTTCGTGGCATCTCCTGGCGGCGTCTCGACGTAGTTCCGACAGCGTAGTAACAGGCCGAAGTTTTTGGAATACATAGACGTTTCAAGGTTCTCACTGACGGTAATTTTTCATATACTTTCAGCTTAGTTCTTTAGGAACTTAATTATGGAATGATGAGCTTGCCAGTCGCATCTCCATGTTCCTAGCGTTACTTTTTTGATCATAGATCATTGGTAGTTATAAGCAATTGTAACAAATGATGTGTCAGATAAAACAGAAATACGTCATTGGATAAATATTGGGACATGAGGGGTGCAGGAAATTATAATGGCAGGGAGCATTTATTCGCCTTAAGAGTTATGAAGACCGTCTTTATTAAAATTAGGAAATCTTACCGAAATAGCTCAACCACGGTTTTTAATTAACTGAGCTTCTGCCTAAAAGAGGCACAAGAAGAATTAGCGCTCTCTTCGACGAGATGTGAGCTGTCGAATTGAAAGTCAAATCGGCCTGCTTTTTGTTGAAATAAAAATAGGTTCTTTGTTTTATTGCGTACCACTTTTTCGAATTACTTTTTTCAGCTCTAACTACTTCTTTCTTCAACTTCTATCTTGTTTCATAAACTTCTTTCAATCTTGCTATGTGCAGAGTGCAGGGATACAACTTTTGTATAGGTTCTCCATTCTTATTTCGTACTAAATAGCGCCCTTTTCCTTTCGTGGGAATACAATTGGAGTCAGGGAAGCTTGAACAAATTTATCTATTTTAATGTTCATGATGTGCGAATGCATGGGCATTCGCATCGCATTTTTTTTTCTAGCAAAATCTTCATGAGGTTTCTATAGCTTGAAAAATGAAAGATTATGTTTTGGAGAATTTTCAGTATCACGTGTAATCTTACCGATATAATTTTAGTCAGTAATGGTCTGAATGCAAGTATGAACTAATTTTGTAGAAACATTAGAACGTGACTTTTGTTTATGTCTGAAGTTCGTCTCTCATTCCCAGCGAATGCAACCCAGGTCCATGTTGAGTGATACCTTTAAATTATGAGCCTTTTATTTTTAAAGCAGAGTTAACCCAGCACATAACTAATTTTTGAATTACATATGCAGAGAGTGTAGGAACACTCGATATAAATCCAGTCGGGCTTTCTGTCCTGCCATTAGTATTGATTATAATTTTTGGTGGAGCTATGCATCCTGCCCTTTCTATGTCCGTGTGAAAACCAGCCGTTTACAATTTCAATTGCTAAATGTGAGGCTCGGTTTCAGCTGAAAGTTTAGTTTTGTTTCATTGTCCCAAGCTAACAATGTAGTAATATTGGTTAAGTTTTGAAATCATTCAATTTTACGAACTTGTAGATGCATGAAAAGGTTCATTGGTCATGTTATTTCGTGGATTTTTAGGTCTCCAGGTGTACACTTCAGACCCACGACCAAGCTTTGGCTAAGATTCTCTTTCCAATTTTCATTTTTCATGTTTTTCCATCAGGAATATATTCGTTAAAAACTCGAGCCGTTCTCATCAAACTATTTCATAGCAATCTAAAGTACATAGTAGATTTATACCGACTTGGTCATAACTTTCGTCCTTTGAGCAACTTGAATTTGTTTTAGTCGAGTGTGAGGGAAAATGATAATGCTTTGACACACGAATCGTTAGTTGATATTCTTTGCCAAGAAGTTAATGCGCTGCTAAAGATTTCATATTTTCTAATCATTGGTCTTGACGGATGACTTCAGTAATTCTTTCTCCTATTAATCTTTCAAAATATAAACGCAAGAGCTGAAGTCGTTGATTATCACAAAATTCCTTTCATTCACAAGTTAAATTTCGGCGAGAACTCGTGTAGGCTCGCTTCATTCAACCGAGTTTGCTACAAGCAACCTTCACATTTTGGCGATCTCACAAGATCCTAGAATTTTCAAGGAATAGTTCTAACTGTGCCGGACTCGATGAGTATTTGAGGTAATGATAGTTTGAGAAGCCCGGGGCTGACGAATATAGCTGCCTACACTGGTTTTGCGTTATGTTGTAGGTGTTGAATTTAAGTTTTTTGACTGTGTGATATTTTTTTCTTCTCGTTTCTCGAATAGAGACGTAAGATATTGATAATCATTTCTTCCAGCCTATTTTGCTGCTTTTTTACTTTGCCACGAGACGTGTAAAATACGTGAGAGCAAGGTGGTCTAGATGTGTCCCAATTGTTCATCGTGAATTATTTAAATGACGCAAATCGCGTCGTTTTGGATTAACACAGGATCTCGTGAAGGGTCAGTTCGGCGAAGATGGCAGGTTATCAAATGTCATTCCTGTTTGCCATGGACTCGCATAAATATGTTTGGTCAACCGAGTGAAGGAGTTCATCAGTGAACTTGATTACTCTATAATATGATAGCAACTCGATGGAGTGGTCACGCAGCTACGGTTCTGAAGCGTATTCAAAAGTTTCAACACGCTGTGTGTGTAATCTTGAATCAGATTTTCGAAAAAAACTCGCATCTTGTTTCGATTAACTAAAATCCAAACCATTATGTGAATCACCTCCCTGATTGATTGAAACAAGTCAGACCTTCCATGCTTTTATTAAAACACTTATTTGACGTGTGATTTTTTTTAGTAAGTTATGCTAAATTTTTCACGTTTCGGTGGGTGATGATGTTTGTTCGTATGACTGCTGCTCTTGAGTGGGCTTCTGTTTAAAAGCAAGTATTCTTGAGATTTTAAATAATACCGTGAGTAAATTTTCAATTTTGGTTAATCCGCATAACTTTTCACCTTGGTGCGTTGGGTAAAAATGTGTGCGTTCTTCGTTCTTCTTGTCATGTCATGATGGTTTTCAAGTAGTCTTACTTAGTCTAAGGAGAATTTCCTGCCGAGATATTCAGAAAGTAACTCTGTTATGTATGGGGAGAGAAAAACTGACAGGTTGCTTTAAAGTAATTCAGTTTAGTTTAGTTTAGTTGCCCCAGAAGCCTCCTGCTCGTACAGATAGCTACCGCCCCATCGCCCTCACAAGCTGCGTTGGGAAACTGCTGGAGAAAATTGTGAACGTACGACTGGTCAGATGGTTGGAGGCTGAAGAAATTTTAAACTCGGTTCAATTCGGCAACAGGCAACTCCGAGGGACTACAGACGCTCTTGTACGGTTTCAAAACCATCTCGTTAGCAGCGACACGGCCCGGAAACAGACTCTGTGTGTCTTTTTTGATCTTTTCAAAGCCTACGACATTGTCTGGAGGCACGGGATCCTGCAGCGTTTGCATGAATGCGGCCTCCGGGGTAATATGGCGATGTACCTACAGCAGTTCCTGAGGGAGAGAACTTTTCGTGTCAAAGTGGGTAATGTTCTATCCCCGCTGCAAATCCAACAGGAGGGCCTTCCACAAGGGAGTGTGATGAGTTGTTCGCTTTTCTCCATCGCACTCAACGGAATCACATCTAACTTGCCAGCTGGTGTTGCCTCGTCATTATACGTTGATGACTTTATGATATACTCCTCTTCAACTCTTTTGCCGTCGTTGACACGTCGGATACAGCTGGCAATAAACAAAGTGAACTACTGGGCTGGACAGAACGAATTTAGCTTTTCACCTACCAAAACCGCAGCTCTTCTCTTTCAAGGCCGCCGTCGACACGACCCTCCGCAGTTGTTGCTTCGTGGGGAGCCGATTAATTTCGTGTACAGTGCCAAGCTCCTCGGAATGATTTTTGACGACAAGCTATCGTGGAAGCCTCACTTGGCTTCCCTCAGGGCGGACTGTACCAGAAGGATGAACCTTCTAAAATGTGTCTCTGGACTATCCTGGGGAGCAGATCGTGCCACGCTGCTTCGTCTGTACCGAATGCTAATTAGGAGTAAACTGGATTATGGCTGCATAATCTACCAACATGCAAGGGAAACTGCGCTAAGAACTCTGGATCCGGTACATAATGCAGCTATCAGACTCAGTACTGGTGCTTTCCGAACCTCTCCGACGGAGAGTTTGTATGTAGAGAGTGGTGAACCTCCTCTCTGGCTCCGTCGTGTGCAGCTGAGCCTGCAGTATCTTGCCCGACTTGATCAGCTGCCTCTGTCCCCAACGTGGGTCAGCGTACACGCACCTCTTGGACGGCACCTACCTTTCCCATATTTTCTACCTTCGTCTAGAGATTACCCGACATTGGTTGCCGCAATGCAGCTGAGACCCACGAGAGTCCTTCCGGTACTCTTTGACAACTCTCCAACATGGCGCCTACCAGTGGAGACTTTCTGCCCCGGGTGCAGGATGCCAAGGAAAGAGTCGATGCCAGCCAACTTTCTCAAGCATATCTTTATGGAGCATGTGCTGGAGGTGCATGGGGAGTCTTTTAAGATCTACACAGATGGTTCCAAGACGGGAATAGCTGTAGGTTGTGTTGCTGTTTCCGGAGAGATGGTGAGGGCTAGAAGATTGCTACCCGAGACCTCGAGCTTCACCGCGGAGCTCTATGGTGTCTTGGAGGCACTTCAACTAGTCAAGGAACACCCGCATGATAAATTCACTGTTTTTATTGACTCGAAAAGCGTCATTGACTCTGCTCAGGCTCATGATAGCACTCACCCCCTCATTGGTGAGATCGTCTTGATGCTGGTGCAGCTTGTGCGTGAGCACAAACATGTGAAATTATGTTGGGTGCCCAGACACGGGGGGGGGGGGGGGGGGGGTGTCAGGCAATGAGAGAGCAGACCTGGAGGCGAAGCGTGTTGCGAATAGTAATGAGGAAACTCTAAATCAAATGGTACCCTTTCGGGACTACTATCCCGTGATCAAGGCTGCTGTAAGACGTCTGTGGCAACAGGAATGGGACAACAGAATGGACAACAAACTGAGAACTATTAAAGAAACAGTTCTGGAATGGTCCTCGTCGAGGTGTCGCGTCCGCCGGGTGGAAGTGCTGCTCTGCCGTCTTCGCATCGGACATACTCGACTGACCCACCGTTATCTAATGGAGCGACAACCGCAGCCGCGATGCGAGCGGTGTCACGTTCCTCTGACCGTCAAACACATACTTGCGGAGTGCCCGAGATATGCAGCTGACCGAAGTGTATGCTTTCCAAACCTCCGTCTTTTTGCCGTGGATGAGGTGCTAACCAAGATGCTTGCGGAGATCGAACGTGTAACTATCAATGTGGATGCCCTGGTGTTGTTTCTTGAGAGATGCAAATTGCTGTCGGAATTCTGATCGAAGGTCATACTTCATCATCCGTATCGTTTTTGTTGTCCATACTTTCACGTGCTTCGAAATGTATGTACTCCTTGTTGTACTACTTCAAGCGAGTTAACGGGAAGCCACGCTGTAAGGCGTTATAGCCAGACGTGATTTTCGTCTTGGAAGTTTTGAGGATGAAGAAACTGTAATATGGCCGGGCGCGCTGCGTTGATACCTCGGGGGTTTCAGCGTGGGTAAGGCGTCCGGCCATAAATGGGTGGGCAGCTGAAACCCCCTACGGGGTTTGGCTGCTCAGTGCGTTCGAATGTACTGTGTTGTGTACAAATTTTAATGGGGAGACACTTGTAATTTTGAGTTGTAATTATGACCATGATGCTCATATAATTTTGATGTTTCTAATAATATTGATGTTTATCTTGTGTAATTATTTAGAAGAGTCTGATACGAATTAAATTATGTGACCTTCGGTGCGATATAGTTTGAGTAACTGAAGCGCTAGCAAACCCATGTTACTACTACTACTACTACTACTACTACTAGTTCTCAATTTCAGATATGAGCTCGACCAAAATTTTTGTGGTTGAGGTATTCAAACGATCAAGGTGTACTTCTCTTACAATATGCATTTTCGCGTGCACATGACGTTGGTTTGAAGTTGTATTTTCTACGTCAAAATTTATGTTTCACCCTTGTGTGTGACGCTCCGAAATGAGCATTTGTTGACGCTTGTTGGGAGAGTTTTTCAAGATTGTCTTGTCTCGATAGTTGACACTCTAAGAAGCGAGTTCTTTTGTTCTGTTGCCTTAAGTGTGAGAAATATCTTCCCGTAAGATTTTCTCAAGATTCTTTCGATTCTGCTTCGTGGTAAGTTTCCTGCAGTTCATTTTTCCTTCAGCCTTAACTACTTTCTCTAGTCTAACATTCATGTACTGCTTGTGCCATTCATTCATTTATTGCTTTTCTATCCTATTTTTAACATTACGTGCCTATTTAATATAATTTAAAGTGATCATTCTAGTTAATGAATCCTTTTACAGACTTAGTAAGAAATGCGTTCAGTCTGGGAACAAGTTACCTCGTCGCCTTAGAATGTAAGTCGTCGTTCGAAGGTAACGTGACCGTGAGTCGCCTGTCCGAAGCAACAATGTTTTGCGATGGTTTAAGAGGCGACCTGGGTACCCGTGATAATTCTGTTCTGTGATTTTTCATGTTTTTAGTTGACTATGTCTCAACTTTCTGTGCCAACTGTACTGCACAATATTTCGTTGTTTCTTAGTTTTTCATCAGGTGATGTCTATTAAGTTGTATTTAATTTTAGTGAATAAGTTTTATCATTGAAGAAGTTTGATGAAGCAAACAAACTCTTGACTTCATGAAATTTGGGGTGTTATTTCTTATTCTAAATGTTGACAACTAATAGATCTTTTCGAAATTAGTCCGCAGATCGTGTCTTCATGAATTAATTTCAGAGGCCGGTGATGTAATTGGGTTGAAATGCAGTGGATGCTTTTTTGCATCAAAGAGCACGTAGTTGGTTTAGTTTTCATCATTCTATAACTTTATATAGTTACAGATATAATGCAGGTCATGTATGTTGTATGCTCTACATTGCTCTAGTGTAATGATTTCAGGCACTATTCTGAGCTGCATTCCCCTCAGGGGGATACAACTATTGTATCTATGGGAATTAGCGCTCCCAGGGGGACAGTGTGAGGGCCCGAGCTAAAGGTTAGGCAGGCGTTCTTTTTGTTAAAATAACATAGGTTTTTGTTTTGTTAGGACCAACTTTTTTCGGTTCACTGCTGTCCTGTTTTTTCAGCACCTACTACTTTCTATTTCAACTTTGATCTTGTTTCATAAACTTCTTTCTCATCTTACTGTTTCTATGTCCTTTCTGCATAGATTCCACGTTCCCTTAACTCCATACTAAATGGTGCCTTCTTCCTTCCTCTCTGGATTTTATTTGTTGAGGATAGGGAGGCTTAAACTAACTAATAATCTAATCTTCTGAGCTGCATTTAAATTGTATCAATACAAGTATTTTAGTTTCATTTCCCGTACTCCTTTAATAATAAAACATCTTCAGTACTTGAGCGCTCAAAATTAAAATCCCTATAGCACAGCGTGCAACTCTCCTATCATGTTTTTGCTTATATGATGCTAAAATTTTATTCCTTTTAGCGAGATTATTCTCAAGACTGATTACGAGATGCGGTAGTGTACGTTCATATATATGGTGACCGTTTCAAAATATCTAGCTCTAGAGGAACGATATTTTCATCATTATTTAACTTTAGTCAATCCTGTAGCAAAGAAATATTTCTTCTCTCGTTGTGTGGACAAGTGTTTATTTGTTAATATAAAGTTCACTGATTATTTCGAGCCTGCATAGACATGCTATTTCACGTCTTGTTTGTAGTGCTGTTCAGAGTTTCAAGTGTTCGTTCAAATACGAACAGAAAGATTCATGATTTTGCTTTAGGTTTCATGTTAGCATATGGATTTAGCTTTCTGCTGCCTTTTTTTGAGCTTTGTGTGGTTTGTATTTGAAACAGCAAATTTTAGTATTAAATGTTGGTTACATAATTGCGGATTTGACGTTTTTTATCTGGAATATCTTTTGATCATGGATTTATCCGAAATTGGTTTTGTTTTTCGTTATTTAAAAAAATGTTATCTTCAAGGCCTTTTGGAGAAATTTTTCAGTTCTCCGTGTTAGGAGCCAACGTTTTTTGCTGCTCACCTTGAAATCTAAATTTACAGTATGTGACTTCTGTGTTACTACTCTTAATTGCATTATGAGTTAAAGGGGTTATGTAATTACCCTCGTTGAATATTCGAGCGCTGAAAATTAGTCTTCATGCATCGAAGTGGTACGTTTGGAAATGTCCGCAGTATCGCTTCATTTGTGTTTTAACAGCGCTGTTATATGCGCATTACTCGCTTGCTGTTGGTGTTGCGTGCATGAAGCAGAATATGTGATGGTTTATGAATTAATTTGTCGCGATAGCGAGACTTTGACTTGCTCCTTCTCTCTTTGCAACGCTTTTGTTGTGGTTAAGGAGACTGGAACTACAATCTAATCTCTCGTACTACTTGGGTTTGGTCGAGTAAAATAATTCGCATTGGGAAATACACAACTTTTGGATCAGGTTGAATTTCAATCAATCTTTACGTATCATAATGATTGCGTTTCCGTTCGTATTTCGCTTCCGCGAGAGTGAGCTGGAATATCATGTCTTGTAGTGCGTCGTGTTTGCGTTTCACTGGAATTCATTGGCATTTTTTCTCTGGGTCTGATGAAGAGTTACTCGTAGTTCTGGCTATCGTACTTGAGGGAATCAGCGCCCTCGCCTCAGACTGAGCAATACTGTTTGGAGGATGTTATCGAGTTTCGTGTGATAAGATAGGGTTTTCGAATTATTTAAATTTCCTACTTTCCTTTTGTTGAGACCTCTCCATCTTTCTGTCTACAACGTCTTTGGTGATGCTATTATGTATTTCTCTTTATTATTTTCTTTGTCATTCATAGACTTTCTTTTTATTGCTGAAACCCTCAAGCAAAAACTAATTGAATCCTGTGCATGGTAATGAGTTGTTGAATCTTACTGATGCCTTGGCGATCTATTTGTTGCTCATCAAATTTAGAAGAAGTTTGTTCTCACAATTACTTTCATGCTACGATTGCTATTATTTTCTATCTTACATCAACGTGTTTTTTTTGTATCACGTTTCAGGAGTCGTCCATTCGTGTTTGTTTCATTTCATATTTAGGTCTGAAGAAATTTGTACAGATGCAGTTTTATTTAACGAGGCACAGCATATAATCTTTCAATCGATTATAATGACTAACGCTAGTGTTTGGGCACTGGTAATCATCTGGAATTCCAAATTGTTACCATGTGGACATGGATCACGTAGGCTACTTTCATCAAGACGTGAATTTTTGATACGTAGTATTCTTGACCGAGCGGCTGAGGGGAAATTACAACTTTAGCCGAAAAATTGAAGACTGAGACTTGTTTAACTCTAGCAGGTAGAACTTTTATTCACGCTTTGCACACATACCTGCTACTTCCTTGGCGTAAAAGGAGAGCTACATATTCATTAAAATTTCTTTTCCAAACGTACGCCGCTATAAAAAACTATTAGTTTCTTCAATTTGTAAAGAATTTGTCCTGCGAGATGCAGTTACTTGAATGTCTGTGAAACATGCTTGTCCACGCCAGTTGAGTCGGCATTCAATTTTCACAAGCCCACATCATATTCACATCTGCACGATAGTTATAGACCTATATACATTGGCACGCAAACATGCTGGACGGCTCTAGTGTCGCTAAAAAACGTGCAGTACCTCTTCCAGGCTGTGTTCTTTCAATATTTTTAGGGATTCACAATGGTGATGCTGCTGTCTGCTTAATCTGCTCCTGCGACTCCTAGTCTTTTTGTTCTACTGTATGAAAACTATCTTAAATTTAAGTGTTCACATGTTCTAGAAAATGATGGTAGAAAATGTCTTGTTGTGAAGTTCTAATGTAGACAAATAAAGCCTCTAAAACCAAATTTGTATTTACTGTGACCAATCACCCTACAGCTTACCGTCAACTTCAAAAAGTAACTAAATGTTTCAAAACGCACGGAATGTGGCTTACTCGCGATACAGTCTTATTTATACGAAACGTTCACTTTACCCCGATAACCACAGCGTAGGCATCGGCTATCGTTTAATGTTGCAACAACAATCGCAAGTTAAAAATCGCAATCTCGTGCAAGAGAAATTAGCAGCTCATTTAGATTAGCTGTTACAGCTCTTCCCTGTTCATAAAAAAGATGAAGATATAAAAGGTTAGTTTCTGCAGCCTTTGAATAACGCAGAAAAAAAAAAGAAATACGTTGATGCAAATTTTAATCGTCGCTTGAAAGATCAACAATGGAAGACTCACTAAGATGAGTGCTACCTGCTTTTGGCACTCAAACGAAATTTCGCCTAGCCGTACTTCAAACTAAAAAAAAAAAAATTAATTCACGTAAATATGTACTACAATGGCGATAAACTTCCACTAATCACGCATCCAAATGGAGGGAATGTTACGCGTGCAATGAGGTCTAATTAGAACTTCTCGTTAATTGCTTAATAGGAGGAAAGCAAAGTTCGCCAATGCGATGCAAGTGAGACGAGAGGCGTACGAAATCCTTCCATTTCTGAGGTATTGATCTCACGTTTTTCGGAAGCCATTAAAATAATTCCAAGCAAAATTGCAAGTTCCACAATCCTGACCTTCCTGCCTTTGAATAAAGCCCAGTCACCTGAAAACGCAATAAAGTAGTTCAGAACAGAGCTCTGTTTCCTTTCCCAAGACATTACAAGAAAAGAATGAGAAGGGACCATTTACAAACAATGGACTAAGGAAAATGTGGTATTAGATGAAAGATGTGTTCCCACACAGATTACCATGCGCATGAAACAGGAAGTTATGAAGGAAGAAAAGACCATGAAGAGATAACATAGAATACATGCCAACTGAAGAAAGAAAAGTGGGCACGAAAGATGGAAGTACCGAAGGGCTATCTATAGCTGAGGTAGTCTAGCAACATCTCTCTCTCACAGCGCACCAGTTCCCGTAGAAAAGTATAGACAAACCTAGCTAACCTGAACTTGTTGCCTATCCTATGACCTGTGAGGAAGCCTAAGTCGTAAAGACATACATACATACATACATACATAAATACCTTGTGAGATAACATTTGGTTTGGAAGTCAATTCATCTTGGTTTTGATATCACGACTTGTGAAGCGTTCGACGGTCGACAGACGCGTTTGGTAGAAGCATAGCTCCGTAGCAAAGGACGACCGCATACAACAAAATGACCAATGCATCCCACGGCGCGCGGATGGCAAGAGTATTGGTCGAGAGGTTGATGAAGCCTGTCAGCAAGTTTGAGGCCAAGAAGAAAAACAGCTGATGCCTGTTGATGGCCTGCAAAAAGAGTAAATGATGAGTTTTCATTTGTTTACATCTTTACATGATTAAATCAGTCATGTGTAATGTCTCTCACCACCACAGATGAAAGCATAAGACGATAGAGAGAATCCTCTTAGCATGGATAGAGAATGTGACAGCTGGGATAGTGATACCTTGGATGACTATCCAACAACAAAAAAATAAAATAAAACGTTCAATGTCCAGTAAAACTGCCATCCAGGAGACGACACAACTAATCTATGCTGTGATACAACGCAAAAATGAGGACGTACTGCTGAAGATTTGGAAGCAGCGTATTTGCAAACACCGAAGGTATCTAAGCAGATACTCTCGCGCCATTAACACTTCCATTTAAACTTCAGTCTCCTTCAAAACACAAAATTTTTGATCAAACGACTATTTCTTTCAATTACTGTTCGTTCGTGTCCGTGTATCTGTAAAAACTTTGGTCTCCTTTTTTCTAGCACGCAATTCTCAAGTTAACGCAATTCTCAAGTTATTCATTCAAAAGCACGGCAAAGTTTTACTTTACAATTATTCTAACAACTTCATATTCTTCAGTTCCATCCCCGATGCAGCTTGTGCCTAATACATGCTATACTCTAATTAGGGAACGCAAAACGATAAGAATACAAAACTGCAAGCTCCTACCTAACATGACCGCTGGACAATGCACATCAGGCTATATGGCAGAATGGATACGGCACTGATTGAGCTTTACTCCATCAATACAATAAAGATTGAAAACTTCATGAAATGTGTACCAACGATGATTAGAAGGTTTAGAAGGTTATTAACTCGCCTGTCATAAACACTCGCCTGTCCACACGCCTCAACTTGAATGTAATATTCCCATCTTACTGTGAGCTGTAGTTCACCTTACCCTGAGCACGTGAGGGATGACATCGGACCCAGGGTTGACGGACTTCAAATAAGCCTCTACGGAGCTCGCCAGGCTGGTGAACAGCAGCAAGACCACCACCTGAAAAATGAGGGTTCCAGTCAAATATAACGTGACAGGCGTTGGTACATTAACTTTATATTCAAAGGAAATATTTCTCAACAGCTTCCTGGGAACAAGGTTGTATCTCAATAAATGCTACCAGTTCTTGAAAGAAATCGTACATACTCGTGAGCATACGCCTTATGATAAACACAATTTCGGGTACGACTGATATAAAATACCTGCGAGTACGATTTAACCAAACATAGCAAGTCGACTGTATAGTTCCAAGAATATCATTAAGTTCCGCTATTATAAATTATTACACTTAAAGTGAATGAGTATTTGGTTTCAGTCAATGATTATCTTAATAAAAGAACACATTTGAATGACCTTATAAAAATATTACAGTGGCTACATAAGTAAAACTTATTCACATTGAATATGGTGTTTAACTCAAATACGCTTAAATGTTAGCAGGTCTGTAACAAGACTACAATCAAGTACTAATTTTGACGGCTGATATTTTACTTGGATCATACAAATTAGATTTTAGGCTACATTCTGCATCAAGATTTGCACATGCCAACACCGAAGCCATCACTCGTTCAGTTTTGAGATTGATCAAAATTCTACAGTTGAGGGTTTTTTAAATGATTTGGTTTTGGCATAAAACTACAAAAAATCAGGCTACCTGGGTCATGTTGGAATGAGTTGGTTGCTTTTCATACTGACGTTGATGCAAATAATCGCTGTCAAATGAACGACTTTAAGAATTTCATGTTAATAAAATAATTGAGAACAAAATATTTTTTTAACGTTTGCTGCTGGAAACCAGTGAGCAGCACCACAGGATTGCCAGTCTAAGACAAAAAGGAGCTACGCCCCTAAGATACAAAACAGACATTAATTAACAGCGATCACAATGTATCCAATTTTCCAATAACTTGATTAGTCAATTGTAATTATTCTTTCTTGGAATCTGCTTTTCAAAAGATTAAATTCATATTTAAAATATAGCACAGAGTAATTATGCAGGCATTTTTTCACTTCTGTCAACGATCTATAATTACTTCTCACGGAGTTCTCTCTTCATAATCGGATAGTAACAGTTCTTGAAAATTTCTCATAAACTCATGGTCGAAAAACTTTTTGGTTTAAATCAGTATGTGAATGTTGGTGACATAAACTTCAATACCAATACGTTCAAATTCCAATATTTTCATTCATTCTTCATAAATAAAAAAGTGACCAGATTGTTGCAGCAAGTTTCTAGGTTTCAAAGGCAGAGTTCTTCTCAAAATTTTTTAAATTTAATATTTAACGTTTTCAACGTTACTTTATTACATTTTTTCTAAATAAAGAATATGATTTTTCATTCAACTGGGTTTTAGGTTAATGCAAAAATGAATGCCTTTCATTTTTTGACAGTTCCTTCATTTTAATTACTAAGCGCAACGTTTTGGATATCTGAAAACATGGTCACGTACCAAGCAAATTCCTGATAGTTATATCCTTACCATCCAAATGATGAATGGTGCGTTGACAAGGCGTCTCGAAGGCTGCACTTGCATCACAGCCACGACGCACCACAACACAGCACTCGCCACGGCAGCGGCCACAGCGCTACCAAAGGCGACTAGCCCAGGACTGCACAAGTATTCCTGTGCTGAGGAGGCGCGGTCACTGCAAAAAGTTATAACGTTGAGAGACCGTGAAAAATAATCCTCCTCAAATGAAATTCTGTAGCCATGATACACAACTAATATTACCACCGAGAAATCAGCCCTTATCAGGATGAAATATAAATATAATCAGGTTGAGAATGCAGCCAACAAATACAACTATGGATATACAAATGAGCGCTTGAAGGAATAGTACAATGCATACATACATATACCGGGCTTATCCTCCCTATGGGAGGGTAGCCGACAGCAGGCCACAATCATCACACTTAGGCACTAGGAGGCGAGAGAGGCAGCACTGGCCACACCTGAACTGCCAGGATCAGCAGCAGCCCAGCACAACCACCTTCCACAGTCAGGCCCGACAGCCATAGCTGGTTTACCCCGACCGCTTCATTGAGTGCAGCCCCTCCCCCCGCACAGGACAGATCAACCCCATCACACGCGGGCAACTTCCAGTACCGCGTCAAAAATAAAATTACCTTCTTATGCACTGCCCCCACTCACTTCTGTCCGCAGCCATCCCTCTCGCCACGTCTACAGTCAGACCCCTCTCATACAAAGCACGTTTCACCCCATCCATCCAACTCATCGTGGTCTACCTCGCGCCCGCAGACCACTCACTTCCGACATATATATCTTTTTCACCAGCCGCTCAACATTCATTCTTTCAACATGCAATTCCATAATAAAAAAAATGACTAAAAAATTCACGTACTTTAAAGAACACTGGTACACCCGTTTTTTAAAATGAGGGAGAGGAAGTGATGTTAGGCTGCTGGCGCTGCGAGAAGGTCGAGGTGTAGGTTTTTTTTGGTGCACGCAATCCGTCATGAATGACTGGAATCGATAATTTCCTAAAAAGTATACTTCAGATGTGGATCAAAACCAAATTTATCCAACCCAACAGACCCCATGATTAAAATACTCTTAATCTTGTGCACTGGTGAAACTTCTATCAAAAATAGCCATTAAGCTTCCTTGACAGCGTGATAAAGTGGCAGACCAATTGAGCTTCAACATGGCTTTCCGACGATTTTCTATGCTATCTTATACCTTTCCTATAATTTCCTCAGTCTCAACTGCTGATATTCTATACAACCTAACCTACCAATACACATGATATTCATTCCAACTTTCAATCTGCTGGGTTAAGGCACCGAAAATTGTGGAGTTGATGAAGCTTGTATCACAGATACGCTCATCTCACACTTTCCGCTGGTGGGTGTGACACACAGACGGACGCGGCTCCTTTTATAATAGTGATTGAGTTGGGACAATTTGCTCATTGCAGGGCAAAATTTCGTCTCCACATTTGAATTACTGAGGACAAACAAATTTTCTTTGCGAGGTGCATTATTTAAAGTTCTAAAAGAGTACGCTTAAGGGGGTCCTCCCGTCAAAACTGAGTTTTGATCCGATTGGTCTGAAATTTGGCCTGAAATAATTGGTCTGAAATTTGGCCTGAAATGAAATTTGGATTGGTCTGAAATATATGTATTTTTGCAAGAAAAACATATTGTCCTCTTGTAACTTTTTTGATTTAGGCCTTAGTTTATTTTTTATTTTTAAAAAACTCGTTTTTTGGTTCATATTTGGGATGTTTTCAAAAGAATAGAAGTCAATGAATTTTTATGCTAGAACAAATACAAAGACAGTTTTGGAATCCTAGAAACATTGCAAACAAACTGACAGTCCTGAATTTTTTATTTGAAACTTCATTTTTTATAATAAGATATGCGATATTTGATCAATACCTAAAATATACAGAATTTTGAGGTTTTGAACGAGCATAAAAAAAAGACAACGTACAAATTGGGAAATCGGAGAATGTAAGTTTGTTAGGAATGTTCCAAGGATTCTAAAACTGTCTTTGTTTTCTTTCTAGCATAAAAACTCAATGACTTCTATACTTTTGAATTTTAAAGACAAGTAACTTTACAGTATAGGCCAAAAACGAAATATTTTGTTGAAGTGTAATATAATGGAAAATTTATGTAATTGAATGCTGTTTTCATTTTTATTTCGATAATCTCCATGCATAACATCATATTCACACAGTAAATTGTAATATAAAATTAAAAAAAAAGTAAAAAATTTATACCTAATTTCATAATAATTATGAAATTTGTTGTTTTCAGTCTGATTCTTATGAATTTTGACTATTATATGTAACTTTTGAAAACAAACACAATTTCCCCTATACATTTTTTTGATTCAGGCCTTAGTTTTTGAATAAATTTGACATATTGGTTTTTAGTCCACTGGTATTGATATTTCAAAAGAATAGAACTCATTGAGTTTTTGTGCTAGATCAAAAACAAAGACAGTTTTAGAATCCTTGGAACATATCTAACAAAAGTACATTCGCAAATTTTCCATTTCTCCTTTTGTTTTCTTTTTATATGGGGTCAAAATGTGCTCGAAAATTTAAGATTTTGGTCCCCTTACCCCCCCCTGGGGTGGGGGGATCTATTGTCCGTAGCGCCATAAAATTTTAGGACCGAATAGTCCACCACCTAAGGGTTCTTTCCCAACAATAACATGAAAAATACCCATCGGAGAGAAAAGGGGCCCCGGAGGACCCCCTTAAAAGACAACATCACATTTTTAAAACAAACTTTCCACTGTTAAGGTAAAATTCAGCTGTCACAGAAGTCCAAGTGCAGGAAAAATACCTCGTAGGCATCTCTGGCATTAGCTACACAATTGTAAAGAACTCGCCTTGATTATGGCGATCGTCTCTCATTTACTGTATATTCAAGAAGATTCGATAGAGGATATAGGATTGCACATTGAATAAATTCTATTTTTCCAAGCTTTAGTCATCTGAAAATTACTTCAAAACCAATTTACACGGAACGGCATACATTCCAACTGGACAGCGTACCATTTTACACGTCAAACAGAATGGATACGACAATGGCATCAGCCAAGTAATAGTAAAAGGGAATGGTCCCCTTTTTAACGCCTGATCTTAATTTTGCCAAATTTTGTGGTAGGCAAATTCTGTAGTATGAAGCACATAAGAACTGAAGCATTCACTCAGGTTGTTACTCCCATGTGAGTTGTTAGCTGTTTGTATCATTGAAGTTGTGTTCCAGCATTCAGTTTTCATGCTTCTTGATCCCACATCCAGTAAAGGTAATTCTTTAACTTTGTCAGTATTTTGCTACATGGCAGTCGCGCCATCTGAACACTGTTCAAAACCTTCTACAGTTTCATGCTTCTACGGTTTTAACCGGCCAGGAGATGAGAAAAATGGTTTTCGGAAAAAATGCGATTTTCAGAGTTAAGTTCGTACGTGATTGTTGCGATTATTCTTTTCTTCTGTTCTTCCTTCAACTCACCGGATGTTTGTAACTCCTTGTTTGCTCAACTGTTTTTTCAACTCATCCTTTGAGCGCTCACCAAAGGAATGACTACGTACGACGCCCTCCACTACATTGGGCGTGTGGTGTGAACCAAGGGGACAACAAAATTATAAACAATACGCATAATAGATTCGGGTTTTTTCGTTCTTGGGCTTTTGTCTCTATAGTTACTAACGGATAACTTTTTCCTCAATTTAATACTTCATTTGGTTCACCTATTTGAGTCCCGATGTCATTGTCCATTTGAATCATGTTGCAGTTTCTGACGATATCCAGGTTTGAGTTCAGTATTGATAATGGTTCAAATCTCATCAGTCGCACGCTGATTATATGCACGGTTGTAATTCTGCCAGTCCTTCACCATTCGTAGGCATGCTCTTCAATGGTTCTAACATAACTTTTGTCAGGGATACTTCCATGGAGTGCGAGTACAGGTAATTGATTGTTCCCGTTGAGTGTTTTCGTTTGAGAAGAATTATCATTCTTATTAGTCTTAAAGTTGAGCTTTCATCTGCCGCTAAGAGCCAGCACCAACTTTGGGCAGCCACCAAAGAGATTAACTCAACGTTTGGGTAAAAGTAGTTCCTGCAGGTGCACTCACCAAGTGTATGTACTGTACATATGAATAGCTTAAGGCACACGTAGATGCACCGGGCTGCTGCGCTTGACTAACCAGGGAGACGTCTCTCGCGCCCGTTCCACTGGTGCTAACACCATGTATGATTACTTGGACTCTTGACAGGGCGGGTCAAGTTCCTTCTGGCGTCACACTCAAAATTCAGCGAGATATAATTGTCTGTCCTACAGAGGATCTGCCTGGTAGTCAGAATAGCCATCCTAGTAAGCCAAGATCTCATTAACAGCCTGTCTGAACTTTGAATAGCATAGTTTTTGACCTCATGATACTCAGAAGTTCCCTCTCCGGCACAAGGAGGTCTCAAACTTACACGCACAAATAAGTCTGCGACAAAAACTCATCGTGTGCTGGAGACAGAAGCTCCTTCTCAGTGACAAGGACAGGACGGCACAAGGAGGTTTCGAATTTACAAGCATAAATAAGTCAGCGACAAAAACTTACCGTGTGGTGGAGAGCAGTAGCTTGCCCAGTGCAGCCCCCCAGCAGTAGAGCGCCACATAGCCCAGGGCCCCCACCACACTCTCACGGTTGCTCGACAGCAATGAATCCCTGCGTAGGATGTTGATTACAATAGATTTTAGTTTTGAGTTTCCCTATCCGCAACAAAAATGATCCAAAGAGAGGAAGGAGGAAGGCAATACTTAGTCTAGTATGGAGATAAGGAAATGAAGATTCTATGAATAAGGTGCATAGAAACAGTAAGTTGAGAAGGAAGTTCACGAAACAAGATAAAAGTTGAAGAAGGAAGTAGTGAGTGCTGAAAAACAGGACTGCAGTGAACTGAGAAAAAGGTGGTCCTTAACCCAACAGAAACATTTTATTTCAACAAAAAAAAGGCCATCTAACTCTCATCTCGGGAGCTCACATTTTCCCCCTTGAAATGCTAATTCCCATTGATACAAAGATTTTATCCCCCTGAGGAGCTGAAAATGATGTAATTATTTGGTTACCTCATCACGGAAATTTTGTTTTATTATGACATAAGTTAGTTTCAAGACTCCTACAGCAAAAGTGATCTCAAGACAGTAAAGAGCAAAGATCATTTGTAATGGACTGTAGAAAGGTGTGTTCCTACACAGGTTACCCGCCGCATAAAAACAGGAAGTTGAGATTGAAGAAGGAAAACAGATAAAGTAGATGCAGAGAAGAAGTCAAGAAATTAAAACAGTCAAGTATGCACAAAAGATAGAAGTAGTAAAAGCCTATCTATAGCTGAGGTAACCAAATAAAATCCCTTCAGGAGGAGCCAGTCCAAACAGCATGGGATTGACAAACTTAAACCTAGCCTATACACCCTGAGAGGTGTGGCTCAATAGCTGGCACACAACTTGCAGAGGAGAGCAGGAGAGAAGAGATGCAAATTTATCATAAATTCTACCCTCTCACAAATGCAGAAGTACAGGTTTGAGTGATATATAAAAGGTAAAATTTTTTACAACTACAACGACCATTACCAATCACTCTAATACATGTTAATACATATCCCAGAGAAAAACGTAGAGTTAGAGAGCATTTTACCTGAGGTACATCACTGAAAACAGGAAGAGGGTGACACAGTGGGTGAAGGACACCATTAGTTACAGAGGCCTAATGTAGCAGTGCTGCAGAACACAACTCTGAGTAATTACTGTAAATAGAACCTTGTCTCCCAAATGTATTGTAATAAACAGTAGCTATGTTAAAAATGATAATGGCGGAAAGAAGCGAAGACTAACAACAAATGAGTGCAGATGTAATAAAAAAAATAAATAAGCCGTAACGTATTGTAAAGAGCCATGTAGGTTAAGAGAGTAGTGATGTAGTCAAAGAGAAAGAGTTCTATAGGAGAGACAATATTTGGTAAATGACATAAGAGAGGTAATTCCTAGACAATCAGAGAAGACTGAAACAATGGAAGAAAACGAAGGTTTGAATAATAACGTAAAGGTCATGAAGTACATCCGATGCAGCTTTCACAAACCCAATGTTGTTTCTTTGCTTGTAATAAATCCAATTTTGTTCCTATGATGAGTCAATATTGGGTGTCTTCTCACCCAAGAAACGACAAGTTCGAGGAACGTCCTAGTGATGTACCGATGTATCGGTATCGGTATCGGCAGTATCGGGCATTTTTAGTGGTATCGGTATCGGTATCGGCAAAATCCGGCCGATACTTTACCGATACTTTCCAATAATACGTATTTTATCATTAAAATGAAGGTCATAAATCATGAAAGTAAAAGTATGTAACCTAATAATACCCGTTGTGTGTTTATTTATATATGTATTTGGTGTCCGCTTCTTAAGCAACATAGGTTGTGAGAGTTTGAAGTATCATGGATACCGAATTCCTCAGTGTAACATTAAAAGACGGCGTTTCCATGCATTTAAATATTTGACATTTTATCAGGAAAGGTTAGCTTAGATTAAGATAGGCTAGGTTAGCACAGGTTAGGTAATTCTGACAAAATTTTTTGTCCTGCTACTATCTAATAATAACCCTTGGTTTATTTGGAGTCCGCTTCTTCCATTTTTTTGTCACGCTCATAAGGAGAGTTATAGTGACCGTATCTGTGATACGAGTTTCACCAGTGCGCAAGTACAAGAATATTTTTCATTACGGGTGCTGTTAGGATGGATACGTTCGTTGGGCACCACATCTGGAAAATTTGTTCAAGAAAGTTGGTGAATCCCGTCATTTTTGACGGGCTGTGCGTACCAGTAATCAAATAAAGAGCCTATTCATACCTAGTAATTAGTTAGCTAACTGTTGAATCATAGCATTTAATCAGACCCGCTAACTAAACTCACTACTTTGAATTCCCGATGAGTCACGGTCATAACTGAAAGCTATGTAGCAAGAATAGCTGAACCCTGTAGCGACATGAAATTATTATACCTTTACGACTATAACCTATATAGTTTGACCTAATATCCATTTCTTAAAGTATGTGGCATGGCTAACAAAAACCAAACCAATTTAATAAAGCTGAAGGTGCATTTGGAAGTTTTTGTGAATTGAATAAAGAAGTAGCTGAAAATTCTATTTTAATTTAGCAAGTATATCGCCGTTCATAACGAATCTTGTATTTTTCTTCTATATTAAGATGTTTGAAAAATTCACGGACAATCTTATAGTTGCTTTAATCGCAACTTGATGAGAAATTTACAAACGAGGAAAATTCCAAGGAACTTAATCATCTTTACTAGGAATACGTTTTGGAGTCCAGCTCCATCATCAGTTCGTAAAAGTACAATTCATTATGACTACAATACGAGAAAAAATAAAATGTTGGATACAGTCATTGACGGAAATCACGAAAACAAAAAAAAATCAAACATGTCCCAGAGAAAAAAAAATCGACAAGATCTACTCTTAATTTGCTATGGGTAGGAACTCTCAGAATTGTCGAGGGCCGGTTTTCGTTTAAAAATATGTAGCAACTCTAAAATTCCGAGGTCACATGTAGTTGAAGCCGAATCTAAGATTTTGAAGTCCGGAGAGGATATCGGCACGTTACATTTTACTGCGTGATTACGTACGAATTGTGCGAATTGGTTCCCCGTACGGAAGCTTCAACCCTGATGTTCGGCCATTCTGATATAAAAAAATTGTGCCGTCATGCCGACGTACGATGATGTGCACTGCACACAACTGTACAACTGTAAGAATAAATCAGAAAGGCTCGGTTCTCCATCAAAAGCGTATCCTTGTACCGGAATTGTGTAATTTTAAATTGCTTCTTTTTTCCGGTACAAGGATGCGCTTCCGATGGAAATTCGAGCCTCTCTGATTTATTCTTAACAGTTGTACAGTTGTGTGCAGTGCACATCATCGTACGTCGGCATGACGTCACGAAATTTTTATAACAGAATGGCCGAACAGCGGGGTCGAGGCTTTTGCGGGGAACTAATTAGCTTACTCCTCACACTCCGCAGTACGTTATCACACAGTAAAATGCAACGAACCAATATCCTCTGCGGACTTCAAAATCTTAGATTCGGCTTCAACTGCATGTGACCTCAGAATTTTAGAATCGTTACATATTTTTAAACTAAAACCGCCCTCAACAATTCTCATAGTTCCTACCCATTACAAATTGTAAATAAATAATGATCTTGTCGATTTTAGTTTTTCCAGGACATGTTTTCATTTTATTTTAATTTTCTTGATTTCCTTTAATGACTGCATCCAACATTTTCTTTTTTCTTTTATTGCAGACATAATGATTTGTACATTTACGAACCGATGAAGGATCTGAACTCCGAAACGTATTCCTAATAAATATGATCAAGTTCCTTGAAATTTTCCTCGTTTTTAAATTCCTCATCTTAAAGTTGATTGCGTGTTTGCAGATATTTTCGGTTTTGGGGCTCATCGAATTTTAATGTTTTCTTTTCGCCAAAGTATGTACTCGTATTTGGTGCGAATAACACGAAAATGACAACCCTTTTTGGAGAAATTATTGTTCTGGTCCACTTTTGGAGCCAGTTGCTATTATAGTTAGTCTACATTACGTTGCAATACGATTAGAAAACACGTATCTATTGAATGGATTTCATTTTGTTATTTTTCTCAACAATATAATTAACATAGAGAGAGCATTTTATTATTCATAATCGGAAACTTTATTGTCAATATTGTTATATTATTAGATACTCGTATATTGGCAAATAATTTCATTATAGCACCCATGTAGGGCTTATAATGGTTTAATTTTAATACTATATAGTGTGCACGGCCTGCCAAAAATGGGATTCAATACCTTTCATGAACGAATTTTCAAGATGTAGATGGCAAACAAATACAGTATATCCATCCTAACAGTACCCGTGATGAAAAATATTCTTGGACTTGCGCACTGGTTAAACTCGTATCACAGATACGGTCATTAAAACTATCCTTATGAGCGTGACAGAGAAATGGAAGAAACAGACACCAAACAAATAAACCATGGGCAAGGGTATTATTAGGTAGAAGGATGACCCATGGAAATGCCAAGGACAATGTCATGTTAAGCTAGATGGACCCATGGAAAAATTCCGTCAACATTATCTAACCTATGCTATCCTAATTCTATGTCGTGACTCGCACCGCCGCAAAGCACGTTCGCGACGCGAAGGCCTAGCGATCGTCATTACATGGTAGCAAGTTAGCAACTGCGGTTCTTGTAGGCACTACATCACTAATGCGTTGTCCACAGTTCCCAATACGTGGAACGGAAAGCCGGGTAGGTTTAAAATGTTTATGCCGAGCACATTTGCACAAGAACACACAAAGTTCTTTTGACTCTTAGTTCTCCTCCGGTGACAAATCACCATTACTCAAAAACGATGACTTTGGGCACAGCTACTCTCAAAATTACTGTATTTAATTTAATGTCTTTTTATTATTCAATATGGCCTGAAAGCTGCACAAAAACGACATTGTTAGGAAAAATGCGCAAATTACGGCGATCACAACAACCTATCCAATACTACTAACCTACCCTGATAAAATTTCAAACATATCAATGCATGTAGAGACGATCTTTCAATGTTACTGAGGAATTCGGTATCCATGATACCGCAAACTCAAGCATCCTATGTTTCTTAAGAAGCGGACACCGAACAAATACATACACAAACATACAACGGGTATTATTTGGTTAGATGATTGTAAAAGTATCGGTATCGGTAGTAGTATCGGTCAAAGTATCGGTATTTTCAAGTATCGGGGTATCGGTGTCGGTATCGGTCAAAAAATGGGTATCGGTATCGGCCAAAAAAATGGTATCGGTACATCACTAGAACGTCCATTCCTTCTTTACGAAGCAAAAGAAAGTGCTGAGGCAATGAATATTTATGAACTTGTAGAAAATCTGTCTGAAATCACGATGAAAAGTTAATAACCAGCTTGCGCGAAACGTTTGCAAAATCTCCATGAATAACATGTACGGTTGCTCGATTTTCAAAAATCTATGAGCAACATTCACGTTCAGCTGGGAGGAAATGCTTCAAAAATTTTCGTGAACAATATAGATGACCAATTTCTGGGAACAATTTAAGAATTTCAGCTAGGTGACCCACGAAAACATTTGATCAGCCAATATTTGGAAATGGAACTAACCGGGGATGAGAGCCGAGCACCCAGAGCTGGAGGCAAGTGGTGCTGAAGTGCTGCAAGACGGTCGTGAAGCAGGCTGCAGCCACCGCCGCTGCCACTCCCACACTCCTGCACCACCGCACGCACACCACCTGCACGCCACGTTGCACAGGCTTCAACCTAACTCTAAATATAAATAATGAGAAATTACAAATTTCACAGAGTAAATTGACACACCATGAATTAGAAAGAAATCTCTAAAGATGAAGCTGCGAATGAAAAGCGGCCTACTATAGAGAGAGCAGTCCCTTCATTGTTAAGTTAACAAAAAAGGAAGCGCAGGAGAAATATTTCATTATTATTATCCTATATTAATTAGTTTCAGACTACATAGGCACAACAAAAGTTAATCTCAATATAGCGAAGAGAAGAGACCATTTTGTATGGCGTGTAAAAAACGGCAAGGTACGTTCTAACACAGGATATAGTGTGCATAGAAACCGTATGCTACGAAGGAAAAGGGAAAAATAAGAGTAAAGATGAGGGGATAAGAACTGTAAGGAGCAAAGTGGGCGCAAAAAATTGAAGTCCTAAAAGACGGTCTATGGTAGGAATAATCTAACATAATCCTTCAGGGGGCGCCAGTCCCCACAGAATATGATAGACAAACGTTACTAACCTGAACCTATCGCTTATCCATGCTTGCTGAGGGGAGAGTAGTTCAACTAACCTTCTGTAAAAATCTTTAAATTTTAAAAACTCCAGTTACTTTCATTCATGAACTACAGCAAGAACGATCTCCACAATGTATACAACATTCACTTACAAAGAAGTCAAACACAGTGAAATTACATTCACACATGGAAACAGCATGTAAATAGTTGAATTTTATTTTCATGTACTTCACATTTCAGCATGAATTACGCAACAACACAAAACTGACCTTGGTAAAAGCGAGCACGAAGAAGAAGTTGGAATGCGAGCCGTACTCGGAAGCGTGCTGCTGGTAGTCCGCAGCGGACAGCGACACGAGGCGCACGCTGCCCAGCACCACCAGCACGCAGGCCTCCCGCGCCACGCCTTTGTACCTGCGCACGCAGTAAGTATATTCAACACGATATTCTAGAGCAATAAACTAACAGTAATAAACTTCTAGAGCAATAAACCGAGCTTAGAATAGTCTAAACTTGGCTACTGTGATGGTGTTTCTAACACCACTCCGGAACAAATTAATAAAGTTGGAGACATTCTTATTAGTGAACTATGCTTCATGTACGTTCCTGTGAGGTAGTTAAAACTTTTAAACTGTTTAAGCTTTTACGCCACAGTCGCAAATTTGTTCCAGGAACAATATGGTGAGCGTAAACGGCAGTATTTAGCAAACTGACACCTACGAAGTGCAGTATTTAGTTTAACCAATTAATGACAAGAACTGCAGAATATCGACAATGTTTACTCTATTGATGAATTTCAGAATGGTAAATCATAAGTTACATGAAGCCTCCCTTACCACATAACATGTGTTTCCAGCCAAGAGAGGACAGAGCAAAGAATTATGGGAACGGGGAATCTAAGCACCAGTGTATTCTCACACAGGATTCCTCGGGCATAGAAACAGCAAGATTGAAAAAAGTCCATGATACCAGATAAAATTTCAAGAAGTAATAGGTTCATGAAAAAAGGACAGCAGTGAATCGAAAAAGATGGTCCATAAAAAAACAAAAATCTAATCTATTCCAACAAAACAAAAATCTATTCTATTCCAACAAAACCTTCAGCCCAGTACCTCTGGGATCAGTACCTCGTGATGAGTGTGAACTCTACAATCTAGGCAAGGCTTAGCCAATTCACACTTATAAAACTTCTTAAACTCAAGTAAAGCTGCAAATAGGCATGACTCTAGCTGGGTATTGGTGTACCTTTACATACCCATACCTAAACTTATCATTAATAACTAGGCGGGGTTAGATTTAGACTTGACTATGGAAAAGTCACATGTAGTCTCTGCCTTGGGTGGCTGAAATAATTGGTGCTCCAGTGAGGAAGCTAAAGTGAGAACTGTTAGGTAGCCCTTACACTCAACCTAATTTTGGGCCACTATATTAACCTAGACCATCAGGAATGGATACTGTACTTTTAGAGTAGTCGTAGTAGTGTCTGCAGCAAAATAATCTTTTGATAAATACAGTAGATTGGTTGAAGTACTGCATCTGATGTGCATCAGAATCTACTCAAGTCGCGCAAATTTTGCTCATCGCCTGACATAAATTGTAATCCAATATGCCAACTAAAACAAAAAGGTAAAACTAAAGCATCAAACAGTGTATTGCAAGCTAGCCTGAAAATTTTTGAAGAGGGCTACGTCAAAGAATTTAATTATCAGTTTTAAAAGATAAATAAGGGCTAGTGGAAATTTATCAAACCTACAAAAATTTAACACGACTGCCATGGGTTAAATTGAAGTTCAGTATTCAACTCAAATTTAAATTCAAAAGTTGTTAGAAATTTTAGAAATACCAAACATTAATTTGGTCCATTAAATAACTTTAATTTTATATTTTATAAGATTGCAAAAACTTGCAAAAGGCCCATTAATGGGTCGTTTTGAAGCAGAAGAACACACGCACGACCCACCGGTGGATTGTATTGCAGTCAACGTGTTAAATAAATCATTACACAACAAAAACTACACTTCAATAATAATTTCTATAATCCAAACATTTCTCGAGTCGGTCAGTGAAGTCTGTCATTATTTAAGTTTTGGCGAGGGATTGCAACAAATTTTCTCTCAATATTCTCTCGCAGTTCTGCCATATTTTAAGGCTTGTCGCGGTAATTTTTCCACCATCTGCCCCAGTGAAAAAAAATCACTCGATAGATCTGCAGAACGTTTTGGCCATGATAACTAGGAGTGAGATTTAATTGCTGAGAATTTTATGTTACCCAGACTGTCGCTGGTCCACCACGGCGTTGATGAGCAGGTAGGCTGCAGCGCCCACGTCCATCACACTCCAGCCGAACTCCTCCGTCTTGGCGAACCTGGCACCACACCAAGCATTTCAACGCACTGCTGTGAATCAAGCACTTATAAATTATGCTCCAGTCTCTCTGACCCGAAATAGCTTGAAGGGTAGGGTTATTTTGGGCGTCGAGAAGAGTTTTTATATTGCTCGTTCTACAGATGAGAAAAAACTTGTAATGGATTCTCCTAATCTCAAAACTCTAGGAATATTTCAGCTGAATAAGTCGGACACAATTTTAAAGCGTTTCAAAGGAGTAAAATTTATATGCATGTCACTCAAGTCCCAATTCATATTCTTATAATTTATCCATTGACGACTGCAGGCTCCATTCCACCTTCACCGAGCTCCGAAATTCGTCCTTCCACTCTGCAAGGGCATTCAGCGAGAACTTTTGCCAGTTACATAAGAAACTAAAACTAATAGCAATGATTTGTTACTAAAAAATTGTTTTCTGCATGCAGCGCATCATCCACCCAAGTTCAACACTAAGAAACAATAATGCACAAGCCAAGCAACCAACACTCACGTCCCAGCAACCAACACACACGCCCCATACCTGCGAGGGAAAACATGGAAGTCGACGGCCAGAATAGCAACGGCGGTGGAGAGGCCTACCAGCGCCCGCAGCAGCGTGAGGCTGTCGCGGCCTCTGGCGACCTGCACATTTGCGCCTCAATTACAGGGAAGCTGAGCATTTAAGGAGTGTATAGGCAGCCAGTAAATAAAAGCAATAAGGTCATTTGGTCGTAACTTTTATTTTTTCGTTCGATTCAAAATGAGTGAAGTATAGACTGGTCAGCATTGTTGCAGCGTATTTCTAACTCTGAACCATGACAGGAAGACAACCTAATGGTATTAAAGAAGTAATAAGCAGAACGCTCATATCATATACTGGTGTGGTCAATGATGTTGGGAGAAATGAGTTTTTCTATTTTCTCGCTCACCTAAGGTGTAGTCTTGCGTAGATTTTAATTGGCTGCTTCCGGAAAACACTATCAAGAATAAGTTAAAACATAAATTATGCACACAATTTTTTTAATAATCTGCAGCACTAAAAAGTAATTATTTTCAATATTTGCAATGTTGACCACGCTTTTTCAAAACTGTTTTGATGGGCTTTGGCATACTGTTTACTAATTTTTCAATGATATTATGATCAAAGAACCTCCACTTTTTTTCAATTAGGGCTCTAAGTTGCGATAAATCTTCTTGTTCACAAGACTTTTGATGATCGACCACAAATTTTTGATTAGATTCAGATCAGCCAAATTTCCAGGCCAAGGATCTAAAACCTCCACTCCATGGTCATCAAGGAACTCTTTAACTCCTCTTGCATTATGACAGGGAGCGCCATCATATTGGTAAACCATCTCTTTGTCGGGAAGCTGACTAGCTATCGTTAGATGATGATCTTATAAGATTTTCAGGTACCAGGCCAAATTCAGAGCTGTGTTTTAGGGTAGAATTGTCAGTGCTCTAATTCCCTTACAAGAAAAGCGACCTCAGAGGTGAAGAGTGGCAGGATGCTTGACCGTTGGAACGACACATTCCTTGTTAAATATCTCGCCTTTCCTTTGTCGCATGTGGTTTTTCCTGAAGGTGTCAAAAAGGGGAATGGAGATTCATCGGAGACAATGACTTTGCCGCCCCATTGTTCAGCAGTCCAATGCTGGTATTCCCTTCAAAAATTGAGCTGGTCTTTGATGTTCTTCGCCATCAGAAGAGGTTTCTTTGCAGTTCTCCTTGAAGCAAGTCCGCTGTTGAAGAGTCAACGTCGAATAGTTCGTGCTGAGGCATGGATGCCATCCCTCTCCCATTCTAGCACAAGCTCTGAAACGCTCTTTCCGGTAACGAGTAGCGCACTAAAGACCTATCTTGACGAGCCGACGACAATCTTTTCCTGCCAGGGGTTGTCTTGGCCACTATGGATTTTGTCTTGATTTGTTTTATAAATCTGCAAACAGTTGACAATGATGCAAGTTGCTTGGCAATGAATTCCTTTTTTGATAGACCACTCAAATGGAGACGAATGATGGTTTTCCTAATGTCATCCGAAATCACCACAATTTTGAATCTGGTAAAGAAAATGTTTTTTAAAATCTAAAAAAAAACACTAATTCAACAAAATATGTGTAAATGAACATGCTAATCACCTCGAAAATTATTTTTTAATCGTTTCAATGCCCGTATCAGCTTTTAAACCAACCCAAATGGGTTTTTCCTATTTTAGGAAAAACAAAATTGGTAAATTTTTAAGAAAAAACACGTAATTTTATTTTAAACCTCGCTTCTAAGTAATTTTGCAACATTATAGGACTGTGACTGATTAGGCATAAGTATATTCTGAAATAAAGCCATGAAATAAAAAAGTTTTTTCTCAAAATCATTGGCCACACGTAAGTACATTTAAATCATAAAGACCGCAACATTTTTGTAGAGTTACCCAACATGTTCACCTTCTTCTCAATCTTTGATATGTTATACACACCAAAGGTCAGGAAGGTAAAAGGGCAGACTTTAGAACTCAAGTGACATACCTTCTCACATTTGTCTGGCGAGTTCGCAGGCGCCGCATTACCACCTCCGCGAACTGCGAGCGCACTGAGGGCAGCAGCCAGGGTGAGGCCGAGTGCCAGAGGTGTGAGCATGAGGTGGGCAACGGTCTGGGCCGCCACCACTGGCAGCACACACACCATCACCTCCACCGCTGTACTGAAAGATTAAATTTGTTATTATCAGTATAGTAACAACACACATACGCATAGAAAGTTGACCAAACTTGCTGATTACTTGCCAGTATATTTGCCCGTAATGAAATAGAGAAAATTATTCACCCCATCATGAAATTATAACTTACATGCTTTAACCTATTAAAAGTAAGTAATATGGCACAAGCTCACAATTTTTGTTTGTCCGAACAGAAAAACCACGCAAATTTCAGCGCCAACCCAAAGCAGACAAACTCTGCAATTCAGCCAAATTTTGCATGACAAGTAATAAATTCAGTTCTCCAACTCAGGCAAAACAGCGATCTAATACAAAAGTTTTACACCCTCTTTATATCTTTCTGAACAGCAATAGCTCGTATAGGGTTAAAGTAGCACAACATATGTGATTACGCTCCTTACTGAACAGCACAAATCTCAAAACAAGAGGTCGGATAAGTCCATACTTTTGTAGTAATAAATCCCCAGTCAATGTTTACCTCCACAGCTCTAGGAGAAAAATTACAGGGTGGATTTTAATTAGTCAGTATCATGTTTATTCATTTCGATTTGGCATATCTTTGAATTATGCATAAGGCCCTATTCGAGAGGGTGGATATTAATTATTCTGGGTACGAAGAAACAAGTTGTCGAGATACAAAATATCGCCTGGTGCACACAAAGTTTCCAGACTCTCTGTTTGACACCCACGTCGTAAAAAAAAAGTCCCAAATACGTACGATGAGGACAGAGTAGCATGAATTCGACATCCTAGAAAAAGGAGAGTAGATCTTCAAAAACAATTATAGAAAATTAAACTATTATACGTTTTGTAACTTCCAAGTTGTTCACCGTGGAACTACGAAACATCCAATATTCAATTCAAATTTAAAGTCAATTGCATTAAGTAATTTTGGAAATAGCAAACATTAATTGGATCGCTCCTTTATTTAGATCTCAGGGAGTTTTTATAAAAATTGAGTTAGTGGCTGCGGGTCAGTCAGCAGCATTATGAAAATACCCTTAGTGACCACCTGTGGGTCCCTTCGCAGGAAATATTATTATATAACAGAGTTTTAGCCTCCCTTAACTGCACGACAAAGATGTTCTAAGAAAGGAAGGAGGAAGGCACCATTTAGTATGGAGTTGAGGGAACGCGGAATCTATGCACAAGGTGCATAGAAACAGGAAGCTATGAAAGAAGTTCATGAAACAAGAAAAAGTTGAAGAAGAAAGTAGAAGGTGCTGAAAAACAGGACAGCAGTGAACCAAAGAAAGATGGTCCATAGCAAAACAAAAACCTATTCTATTTCAACAAAAAGGAAGCCTACCTAACCTTTAGCTCAGGCCCTCACATACCCTTCGCAGGAAACGCGTTAAGCTAATGTGAGAGTTACTCAGGTACCTCCAAAGGCACAATAGATTTTTGTGAGTTAATTTACAAGCGCATAGGTCTAGCTAAAACTCAATTTTTTAACAACGGGCTCGACCACACTTGGCCTATTTTACGTCTTCTTCTAACACACGTTTACATACATGACAAAGATAATCAATTGAAATTTTCCCTCCTAAAACTGCACATTTCATCATGATTTTAAGACAAAAATGCGTTAGTTTATTCTGCAATGAATACAGAAGTGTATCACATCGTTTTTCAACTCGACGTTGATGGAGACACGCACTTCGAACATCAACGCTCACCGCATCCGTGAACCTCGGGCTCCCATGCTTCGCAGAAGCGAGTTGAAGATGACAAGAGACGGGTACACGGGGTAGAGCGCCAGCAACACCTCGTGCCACTCGCAGCCCGAGTGGCCGGTGACGTGCTGCTCGTGGGCCGCGCGTACGCCATGACGCGTCTGGGATACGCTGTCCATCATTGAAGTCGACCTGTCCATCAGCCTGTTCCTGTTTTGTGGGGGAAGCACAATTCCATCCTCCCCAATACTTATTCGGTAATATTTACGATGTGGTTAAGTAAATTGCACCGGTCTTCACGCTCACATTTGCCGCCTGGCTTCAGAACTTAGTTGAATTCGGTCGTAAATTGTCTCCACCGGAAAATCTATCTTTCCACCCTCACACAGAAAAATAGAATGTAACAAGGAATGATTATTTTAGAGAGGTGGCCACTGGAAAGAAACTTAAGCGGTCAGAAAATGGGGCAGTATTCCTTTGCATTTATCAACCAGTAGAAAAGCATTTGTGCATAAGGCCATGTTCTCAGGGAGAAGAATTCCTTCCAATTCGATCGGGCAGTTATGCATCAGCGCTTAAGATATCAGTGCGTACGCAGAATTCAGACAGTACTGAACAACAGGTGAGAAAAGTGATTTGAGCAGAGCTTTTACATATGCTACGTAAAGCGCAGAAGCCATTACCCTCTTTTGTCAAGGAAATACAAAATTAGGCTAAACTCTACAATTTACAATGAGCAAACTCGAATAATCTTACATCAGAATCTGCTGTGTGTAATCAGAACGCTATTGACGAGCGCTAGACACCTACATAAAATGAATAGACAACAGATCCTCTTCTCCTTGATCCATCATGATTCTCACAAATCTTCCAAGAAGAACTAGTCCCTAAGCCTCCCAGTACGCCCAGGCTTTACCAAGCATGCCCTGAATAAATCCCTGCAAATGCATTTCTCTTGAAGGTGCAAATTTAATTGTCAAGCCAAAATTTGGCTACGAAAATCCAAAGCCCCATCCAGTTGGGCTATCAATGAAATTTTAATGGCACTGCAATCATGACATAAAGCTTTATGGACATTAGTAAGTGGAGCGAAAATCACATTACTGCAAGCCTCATCAAACAAAAAGCTCCGATACTATTACATTACACACAAAAGTTCCGCTCGTATTACGTTATTCATTAGATACAAAAGTTGCACTTGTATAAATATTCTTTATTCAACACCAAATTCCACTTGTACATTAACGTTCTTCAGAATACACACAAGTTCCGCCTCGTAGGGGTTAATATTGTAACGTGATCGCTCGAAGTTGAGAGACCTGACGATGGGTCCGAGGGACAGTCAGCAGTTCCCTAACGCTGGCTCATAGCTGCCTCGAGAGAGCTATTTGCAAAGCGCACGAAAGCGCAGGGGTGGAAAGGGCGACAGAAAAGAACGTTCAAAAGTGTGATAGGTTAGGTTAGGTTAACATCGGCATCTTTGGGATGCTTTATTTCCAATCAAGCCTGATACATATGATCTTAGCATTGGTTTTTCAAATGTCTTATAACTAACACTATATATAGGACACCATGACGGTTCCCCCGTGAAGCCGGTACCCAATTCCGACACCTGGGTCGAGTGGGGTATTGTGCTTGAGCTTTCCCTTATACCCAACGGGGAAAATCTCCGCGCCAGCGCCGGGAATCGAACCCGCGACTCCAGTATACGAGCCCGATCCCTTAACCACTGTACCACGGAGAGTGATAGCAACGATAAATTTTCTGACTGGAATAAATATTGACACTCAAACATATCTTGGTGAATTCAATGATACTTCACAATTAAAATGCATGAATGGTTCACTAAATGTTTTGAAATCAGTACATAGAGTAATATTTGCGATTGCGCTTTCAATCCTTCAGATTGGGGATTAAGCAAAGAATTTAATGTTCCGTTACATTCCTTGGGGAAGGAATTTAAAAATTTCACTGATGTTCATTCTAATCAGATCAGCTAGATTGACCTTTCATTTATTAACCAAGATCTATAAATTTGGGTTCCTCTCAAATAAAATTGATTTTGAAAAGCTGTCATCCAGTGGCTCTGAAATTTTAAAGAAGTTTGGTCATCAAGAGCACTTTATAACCAACCCTCAGGTGATAAAATTTGTCTAAAAAAGCATGCGCTCATCCTACTCGGACCATCCTGCAAGAACAATAAAATTTGGCCACATAGAGCAAACAAGCATCGGGCAACCCAGCAAGAAAACCAGATGAAGCTCACATTTTACCTGAAAAGGAACCAAATTTAGGAACTTTGGCAGGACAAATGACCCAGGAGGCACCAGGGGTTGGAATGGCTGACGTTGAGCTCCTGTAATACGCAGCTTTGCGCAACTCTCCCTCGAGGAGCCAGAGCACAGCGTCCCATTGCGGTAAGGCCATGAAAACGATCAGCCGAGTCGCGTTTGTATTAAAAATATATCTGCTATTTTGACATAAAAACAATTGTACAGAATAAAGTTTCTTTCATCAAAGAACTACAGGGTCTAAGCACAACATTGCCCAATAAACACCAATATAGGGAGTCTATTGTAAGCAATTTACAGCATCGGAACTGACGATATATTTGTAACTGAAGCTTTTCGTTACTGACCACTGTTATTGTTTACATCTCAGCATAAAACTTCTCATTTGGTGAGCAACGTCACCACATTTCTTGAATAAACTGTTGAACAGTAAGTAGTAAGTAGTAACATAGCTTTGTTAGCGCTTCAGTTATTCAAACTATATCGCACCAAAGGTCACATAATTTAATCAGTATCAGGCTTTTCCAATTTACCACGTAAGGAGAACATCAACATTATATGAACATCAAGAATTATATGATCATGATTTAATTACAACTCAAGATTATAATTGTCTCCCCATTGAAATTTTGTACATACTACAGTACATTCGAACCTGTTGAACAGATTTTCTTATAAACAGGAGAACCAAGGATAAAATGAACATAATTACTATCAAAAGTTTAAGAATATGTTTTTCACTTTTCATCAGTGCTGTTGGCATCAGTATTTCGTCGTGGGTTGAAACATTACGAGACATCAAAGATAAGTAAAAGTCCCTCATTACAGTTTGAATCATTCTTGTCATGCAGAGCAGAATCCTACTCTCATGAAGATAGATTCATCACCACATGAGCTAACGAGCAATTGTAAAATCGCAATGTCAGACAAATTCATAATACCCAGAAGAAATTAGCAAACAAATTTGAACGTCGGAAAACTAGCACCTACGAGTACATATATTTTGTAACTTGAGGTATCGCCGTAGAAGAGGGAAAAATAACGAAAGCTAGAAGGCCTCCGAACGTACCTAAAAGACCAAACTCAAAACAGCATCTAGCAACATTTGATTACGTGTTGTGATTATACAGTGGGGGGAGGGCAGTTACGGGGGAACGAAAATTCCTTAACATACACTACCATGAGCAGACGTAGTCAGTATACATCGAGACTTTCAAATCTCACGTATCCCTTGCAAAACAACCGTTAGAGGACCTACATTATGACATCATTTTGTAATACTGACCAGTTCAGGATCTATTCTTCATCAAAATTACGAATGATGTCGAATAAGCTAACATGCACAGAACATCAGTTCAAAGATTCAGAATGTACAAAATAGCCTTCGTAGTATGGTTTTGAACACTGAAGTTATACAAAGGCATCTCATTAATGAAAGTCACCACTTCACGATACGTCACCTTACAGAGAGAAGTTTCAGATACTATTAACAGCAATTGAAGGGTAGTTAGCCATAGTAGACCACACGATTCCTCCCAGAAGAAACCCATAGTTCAAATGCTGTATCTGACAATTCATAACATCTGTCATTCCAATACCTCAACAACACGAACTCACTTTCTCCGCGTCAGCGCTTTAGACACATTTAAGTTTCAGAAAAGTTTCACCAGATATGAACATTGATACACTTGGAGGGGCGGTTGTCGCAAAAAGCGCGCACACCAGTTTGCTTTCTACCCTCGAATTAGTGAAATTAAGCATCGAGCCTTGTTTGCATCCATGTACGAGTATATCAGGGTTATCATACAACGGTGTTACTTCTAGAGATTACGTAGGTTTTTTCCTGAAGAGATAGTTTGTGTGTTTTTGTAAGGCCAACCCTGCTGTTAAACTGGCACCTGCTGCTCCGTGTGCTCAGTACCAGCACAACGTGAGAACATCCCGAAGCCACATTCAGGTAGGTAATGACACTACCCACAAAACTGATGAAATTGTGTGGCGGTAATTTTAATCCAGTTTTAGGAATATGACCAATACTGTAACGCAAGAAAACAGATTTAGAAAATCTCTTTTTATAATACGCTAAGTAATTTAGCTGTAATGTGCTTTTGGATGAATGATGTTTACAGTAGAATGAATTACGAGCAAACAATTGAGCAGGGATTAACGATTAAAACAGAATCTCAAGGCATCAGGAAACTGTTGACTAACACAGACAAAATAGCAAGAAATTCTTTTAATGACGTCACTCGACAATTGCACAATTTTCAAGTCAACTTGTAAGAACTTGCGCAGCCAGCTGAACCATTAGGACGACGCAAATCGATCGATAACGAGGCCCCTGGTTTGCAGTACTGATATCATCCTGTGGCAAACTCAAATGAGCTGACAATGAGTTTGTGTAAAACGCTAACCTCTACGTCGACTGCATTAGTTGAATCACAATGAATTCAACTGTCACCTTCACACACGTTACATACAAGTAGAATTCGGTTCCATTTCTCACAAAAAACTCATCCACAGATATTTCCACCGTAACATTTAGAGCAAAAATGCGCAGTGCATTACAGTTAGTGGTTTTCTGTACGCATTAAAAAAGGTTAATTCCGTTATAAATTATAAAAGTTTCAATGCGGAACAGAGGAACCACCTAAGTGAACCTGTAATAAGTCCTTAGAGTGGTACTCAGTCAGTAGAGGACCACTGACCGAGTCCTAAAGTAAATGTGTAACTTATCTTGAGATGTTCTAATAATGTCGGCTAAAATTACTCGATCACTGGCGTGATATTTTCTTCACCTTTCAGAACATAAGAGAGCTTCCTTGATGTAGCAGTTGCATTTTTTAATTGCTCGCACTTTGTACCCATACCACAAAATTATAACCGGATCTCAATTTTGACAAAGCATCACAGCGTTATTTCATTGCTGACAGTGATGAGCTAGACAGAGGGAACGCAAATTGATGACACTTCCAGTTACACTCAAACCGAACACTCAGCCTTGCACCGAGCGATTCTGGTGTAACATACGCCAAGGATTTCAGTTCTATAGAAGAACCGAAACATAAAAAAAAAATAACGAGCAAAAACTGACCAACGTGAAGATCATTTTCAGAATAAACTCAGAAAAGACAGTGGAAATTACTGTCAGTTATGTGAATTGCACTGTTAAAAGCTTTGAGAAAATTAACGATAGAATAAGTGAGTTTCAAGCAAAGTCAATAAATAACATGCAACAGTTTCTAAACAGTTGTGACCATTACCACAATAAATTCATGCAAACGCAATCAAGGGGAGCATCACTGAAGAAGCTCGGTTGGACCAGACATGCACAAGACAACGTACCGATTTCGAGACATGTCCAAATGGAACTAGGGCAAGTCTCGAATGGTTGCATTAACACATAAGGTCAATAAGTCACTCGCTCACGAAAAACAATGAAAAAAGCATGAAAAATAATAAGAACTCAACATGCCAAATTCTAAATCCTTCCAAGGTAATTACGCTCACAGCTGACAGATGCTGCAGAAACAAGACTGAGATTAAGAATACGAGTCAGTATTATTCCTAAGTCAAACGCTAAGGAATAATACGGCTTCAGAATACACCTAACACAGTCAAATACTATTAAAATACTTCTGTAGTGAGCAACAACATTTCCAACCTGAATCTTAAGTCTCCAAGATACGTTGAAAAATAATCTTCAAGAGCACTTTTTTCTGAACAGCAAGACAAGGAAAAATCAAACGCGAAAAGCTCAAACTACAGCAGAAGGGGTGAGCACGAGAAAGTGAAGCAGCACTCTTGGGAATCTTGATCCCTATTAGATAGGTCATTCCATACCTACTGGACGAGTTGGCAGGACTGTGTAATGAAGTATGGGTGGATGGTGAATGTTATGTCAGTTGTGACCTAAGGCTTGAGGAAAGGGTACAAGTTTAGCATCGTAGACAGCGTGTTACGTTTTATTAGAAACGCAACGTAGAAATGAAGCCTCTACAGGTCCAAAATACTGTGACGATAAGTTGGAACACGACGATTATGATGAAACGAAATTTGGTGTTAAATATAAAATTCTCCTGAATCAATTCATTGCTGTGCTATTAATGAAGCGTACATTGGAAATTTGAACCGGGAATTGCAATCGAACTGGTGGAGATGAGAATTCTCAGTGTTCAAGTAGTAGTAGTAGTAGTAGTAGTAATAAAATCAATTTGCTAGCGCTTCAGTGCCTGCACTATGTCGCGCCGAAGGTCTCGCAATTCAGGTTGTCTCCACTTCTCAAATTTCGAGGTCTTACTGCCACAAACATCGCACCGCAAGTCACAGCAACTATTAAACAAACAAAGACGCGACAGCCACGAGCGTGATCTGAACAACACTTGATTTCATTGGTGACAGTAGTAGTAGTAGCAGCGGCAGTAATAAAGGAGCTGCTAGTTCAATACCATACTCCTCATGCTTAGGGTTCAATCAGTTCATATAATCATCTTAAGGTACATGCACAGTTTGCACATTGAGCAACAGCCTAACCCCCTAATGGGGGTCTCAGCTGCCCACCCAATTATGGCCGGGCGCCTTACCCGCGCTGAAACCCCCAGGGGCATTGCGCAGCGCGCCCGGCCATTTTACAGTTCAGTGTTTACATCGCATTACCATGCGTAGAATCTTCAGGCTAGATTTTTGAAGACAGATTACACGCTCCAATAAACGACTGCAGCGCTGTCACATTGTAAGTTGACCGCTCAGCCTCCCCAAGTATTCCAGTCAAAACATCCTGTGCACACCCGCGAAGGTGCGGAAAATGCAGATTCCTGGCAACAGCATTCAGGGGACACTCCGCGAGGAAGTGCTTTACAGTCAAAGGCACACGACACCGTTCGCACTGCGGCTGTGGTAGCCGCTCCATCAGGTGCCCGTGTGTTAGCCGCGCATGGCCAATACGGAGGCGACAAAGCATCACCTCTAACCGGCGACCACGACAACTGGACGATATCCACTCACGTATAGTGGGTTTAATGCTTCTTAATTTATTGTTATCGTTAGCAGCGTTGTCCCATTCATGCTGCCATCGTTCTCTCACTGCCGCTTTGATCCGAGGGTAATAATCTCGGAAAGGAACCATCAGATT
Organism: Morinoia aosen; assembly: GCA_030386875.1. Classification (NCBI taxonomy): domain Eukaryota; kingdom Metazoa; phylum Arthropoda; class Malacostraca; order Amphipoda; family Talitridae; genus Morinoia; species Morinoia aosen. Next base: position 52,413,996 of record CM059579.1, on the reverse strand, counting down.
TAGAGTCTCCTCGTTTGCCTCTGCGGCCCGTTTAGCCTCCTGGTCAGCTCTTTCATTGCCAGACACTCCTACGTGGCCGGGCACCCAGCACAACGTCACAGATTTACGCTCACGTGTTAAATTTATTAAGTTCATGACGATCTCACCAACGAGCGGATGGGTGCTATTATGCTCTCGAGTGGCCTCCACCACACTTTTTGAATCCACAAAAATAGCAAAAGTATCATACACACAATGTTTAATTAGTCGGAGGGCCTCCAGCACACCGTAAAGTTCCGCAGTGAAAATGGACGACTCTGGGAGCAATCTCTTGGCGCTCACCAGCTCCCCCGACACAGCGGCACACCCTACAGCGTCTCCCACCTTTGAGCCGTCGGTATAGACGCTCCAGTGTTCAAAATGCTTCAGTGTTCAAAAAGAAATTTGTGTTGCCAAGTTAATCTCCGAGATGCTAATAGTAACTTACGATAATTGCAAACTTTTATTATAAATTTAAAAAAGGGCAAAGAATCACAGGCCAGTGTTATGAGGAATTATTTCAAAAATGAACAGAAATGCACAAAACTTGACTTCAGTTGGTCATTGCTGAGCCACTTGTTTCCTCATACGCTCCTCTGTTCATCATAAATGTCGTAAATGAAAAGCTGCGTGAATTTGAATACGTTTGCAAAGTGCTTCTTCATGCACGCTACAGTCCTGAAGAGACTCTACCTGGCTGATTTTTTCCTACCAATGATGAAACAATCTATGCAATGACGTTATGTCCCCCTTGCAGAACATTTTGCCACTGCTATTCGTGTCAGTTCGTAGATAAACAGCGATGGAATTTCAAAGTTTTCTACACATTGGTACCCACTGTAAGAAGAGTAAAATCAATGTGTAAATAGATATAACAAAAAAATTATAAACATAATTAAAAATCATGAGCATTACACTTATGAACTGACTTCAATATATCTCGTGTAAAGCGTCTCATTCAGTAAAAGAATCAAAACTTGATCACGACAAGTAAAAGACATTTCATCAGTTCGTTTCCTATCGCGAAGCCCCTTTAGAGCCACGCATGCAGAGGATAACATCGGAAGTGAGGCAGGAGAATACAGCACTACAAGTAGAAGTGACACCACTACCTGAGGGTTGGCAAAACCATTCCGCCGCATCAATAGTGCTACAACGGCAGCGAGATCTCCTGCTACACCAAGACACAAACTCAATACAGGTTGGTCAGACTTGTTCTGTTATTTGATTCGATGTCAAATCCGAAGAACATATTCTGACGTGAAGCAAATGATTAAAACTTTAAGGAACGTAAAGAACTGTGTGACAGTACGGAAGATATGGAGTGGAGTCAGTGTGGTCATCACTAGAAGCTCAAAAAACGACAATCAGAATCTAGCTGAAACCAAATTGAAAGTAACCATTGCCGAGAAGAGGAAGAAGGGGAGACAAGACCACTAACTAGAGATGAAAACTCACCCAAAAAGTATTGCTAACTCAAAAGCCCACAGAACATCAATTTTATCCAACAAACATTTTTAAAATTCATCATAGTGAGCACGACTGAAATAAAAAACACCAATAAAAGATGGAAAATCAATAACAGGTAACACAGAGGTAGAGTAAATCAAAATTATTGTTAATATTATACTATCAAACTTGAATCGTCATAAAAACATACCTACCCTCTCTTTCATGCACTTAGGACTTCCACGAGTTATTCAAAAGCGAGTTGGAGCGCCAGTGATACCCTGACTGCAACGACATCTTCTTAGGGCATCTGGCGTAGCAGAAATGCACGTTATCTACAGTAATTACAAATCTCAACATCCTGGCTCGCATACATGCTAACAAACTAGATTAGCTAGCGCAATGAGTATAGGATTGCTGGCTGACCTTTCTGCTGGTAAAATTCTTCGGGCCAATTTCAAATAAATAAACCATATCCAGCACGTGACACTCCTGCAAGGTTGTCAGATGTGGGGTACTTTTCATCGTCAACTTTTAATTGAAAAAGCTTAAGCTCGGGGCCATTTAGAAAAACAATCCAGCAACCTCAGCCATTTATAGTGAAAGTGGGACCATTTACTCTTGAGCAGACCACACACACAGAAGCCAAGTCACAAGACAACATGGAGTGGATCCAAGAGTTTCCTACAGCATAAAACAGGACACTACCGCAACACCAGCAACAGTGAAACCAAAAATTACCTTTTGCTAGATACACCTCTCCTAAAATTAAATTGACGCAAAATTAACGATCTACAGTATTATCTAAAAAGACATAAAATACCCGAGATTCATCCAACGAGAACTAAAACACAGCTCTCAACATCATAACAATGCTTAAAAAACATTTAAAAAAATCCCAGAACTATTCGTCGTACTGTTGACGGCAGTGAAGCAAGTGACAAGACAATTTCACTCTTTGCACACATAAATCACTAGAACTAAATTTATAGATATTCTCAAAAGAAACTGAATTACTTGACAGTCAATGATTTTACATTAGTACCTACACTTGCTAACTTTGATCACAGCAAAGCAAAACCAGAAGAACGCGTCAAAAACCCGGAAATAAACGAGCATCAAGCAAAGCTCTCTCCGCCTCAAAACATGGAACACTCCTACTCTCGTATGTACACACAAGGCAAGTCTAGACTAGCAGAGGCTCACATGGCACTACAAAACCAGCCAAATTAACACTAAGTGTCATTTTACTAACTGAATACAAATATTTACCTCCCTAAGCAAACCACAAATGCAAAACTGTGCTCAGAAAAATAAGCAGGAACTGTTAAATACACATAAATTGCTGGTAATTTTAATGGTTTCTACGGAAAATTCGGCACATAAATTCGAAATGTAATCAAATGTAGCCACAAAAAGAAGCACATACGCAGGGAGCAAACTTACAACAGCCACATCCACAATGCAAGCACGTAAGCAAGATGACCTAGGAATTTTATAGTAATTTTACAGAGCAGAGCAAACCTACACAAGCAGATACATAAAATATAAACCTCAGAAGAAGGAAGCACTAAGAAAAGAAATCTTACAGCTACTGTAAAATGTTCTTTACAAATCAAAGTGGCGGCTCGACTCTCTCACAACCATTTTAAAACAGTCATTATTATTATTATTATTATATAAGAAAGTTTTAGCCTCCCTTAACCACGACAAAGATGTTCCAAGAGAGGAAAGAGAACGGCACCATTTATTAGGGAGTTGAGGGAACGCGGAATCTATGCACAAGGTGCACAGAAACAGTAAGCTAGGAAAGAAGTTCATGAAACAAGAAAAAAGTTGAAGAAGAAAGTAGTAGGTGCTGAAAAACAGGACAGCAGTGAACCGAAAAAAGATGGTCCGTAACAAAACAAAAACCTATTTTATTACAACAAAAAGGAAGCCTACCTAACCTTTAGCTCGGGCCCTCACATGGTCCCCCTGGGAGCGCCAATTCCCATAGATACAATAGTTGCATCCCCCTGAGGGGTTTAAAACAGTCAAATAACGGCAACACGTTCACGACAAAAACTAAAGGATTACCTACACTCAGAAAACTTCATTACTATGACAAGCCAGTCAAAACAATAGAAAAATTTTCTCCGCGCAAGGACTGAGCTCATGAGTCAACTCAAAACGGATCAAAGTGGGGGGCAAACTTGATCATCTACAACTTAATCTAGATTACCCAAGGGAGCAAAAACTAAGTGATGTAGTAGTGAAAGCTGTAAAATTTGCTGGAAATAAAAACATTTCTCTGGTTATCCTGTTAAAATCGTCCCTCATTCAGCACAATGAGATCAGAAACTTCAAGGGAGTTCCACAAAGACACACTCACACCGTTATTGCAGCACTTCAACAGAATCAACAGCAGACAAGTCGTGGAAGCTTCCTGATTAGCACGAACTAAGCCATTCTGTACATATATGCACATGATTTTCTAAAGAGAGGAGCAAGCAAAGTAGCCACCACACATCCCTGAGCAGCTCAGGGTGTTCACTTTGCAGCGCAGACGCGCGGCGTGGTGGCCGCTGTGGCGCAGCTCTTCCCTCGCGAGGCTACGGCGCTCAGGGGGGTCACTTGCTCTTCAGGGTGCTGCCTATCCATTCCAGACCTTGGTACAACCTTCGGGAAGGCGAAACAAAATGCATTATGAAACTGCTGCTAATCAAGTTAGGTTCAGCAAGATGTAAAACCAATGGGCCTATGATGACAGATTCAAAAAAACTTTTAAACCAGAGTTTGAAGCAACAGATTAGAACAATTTAAATTTCACTGCTTAATGGTTCAAGTCAAACATGATGAAAGCTAGAATTAATAAGATCATATCTTAGCATATTTTGTTGAGACTCTACCCACACTATTTATCAATGGTGGAATATTTCATGAACACAGAGTTCACCCAATAACTCACAATTTCACAATGCGTGCATTTTTCTCGAAATGAGAAAGCTGCCTTCCTTCTTAATTGTTATTCCTAATTCCATCAATTGCTATTTAACCCCTTCCGCAACAATTTTTTTGTTAAAAACGTTTCTTTTTCAGACTAATTTTTTCATTTTGGTTCTATTAAGTATTTTTGATGCTGATAATGAAAACAGTTTGTAATTTTTTCTTCCCATTTTTGTGGTTAACTTTTTATTTTGAAAATACCTTTGTCGGCAAAAACGAGTCAAATAGCAATTGTCGGATATCAAGAAATAGTCACTGTCTGATGAACTGACAGAGTTATCAGAAGTATTCAAGCTTCTGAGGGAAGGTTCATATTCACTATTTCCCGTTGAACTAGACATTTGGGGTGTAACACTTGAAAATACTACAAAAAATGAATGGGAATGTGGATGCAAACAACACCCATCCAGCGTCAATGGCTGTCGGAGCAAGCCTAGTAACAATGTCCTTGAAATCCCACAGCTCTATCCTATCGCCTCTGCCAGGCATACAATCTGACGAGAATACTCGTTTCACACGTAGAATGGCTTACAAAGGCTTAAAATCAACGAGTATATACGTATGGAGCTGGTTTTTGAGGCTAAAGTTTTAGATGAGTATGCTCATCAACGACTGAAAAACGAACATTTTGTGAAAACGAGTATACTCGTTTCTGCCGGGGAAGGGGTTAAGTCATCCAATACAAATTTTGTGTGAGGATAACCATCAGCCTAAATTGCACTTGCTTTGCCATTTAGGGTGGAGTAACCCAAAATCTAATAATTGAGACTAGAAATTTAAACGTGCAAGGTAGTTTTTATTGATCAATGATTATTTCTAATGTTTAAACATACATAATAGGTGTAAGTCTAGAAGGATAGAATAGGTTAAATTACAAAACTTGGATTTGGTTTATTTACATAAAAAAGCATACAGGCCATTAATCTTAAAGGGACCGTTTGGGTCAAAATCCAAACTACAGTATTATCAATTTACTGTTTTTAGCTCCAGTCATGGAGTACATTCTGACAAATCTCACGATATGCTTCTGTTCTTCGTGCGCTCGTTTGTCTGCTACAGCTTACGAAAAGCTAGCCAATTAATTAGGGAGGGAGGCTGGCTTACCCAAAATCCAAAAATTAATTTTCTGTTTTTCACCTTATGTTAGAGAATTTTTTTCTAAATCTAACGATATGCTTCACTGTTTTGTGTGTTTGTTCGTCTGCTACAGCTTGAAAAAGGCTAGTCACTTACGTTACATGAACAGGTTATGAGATTGTAAGGGTCTCCTGAAAACTTGAACTTGTTCATGTTCTAAATGCCTTCTCCCCACAGTATTGAAGGTACAAGAATAGCAAATATGTATCAATCGATAAGGTTTAAGAAGAGTTAAAAATTAGCTCATGATTTTTTTGAAAAACTGTTTAGTTTGAAAATTAAAACAGAAATTAGATATCAAAATTAAAAAAACGCATTTCTTTGGAATAAAAATTTCCGAACTCAAAGAATCAAAATATCGAAATACCACTCCAATATTTATTTAGAGACTACACTTAGCTATCTAAAAAACATTTTGCCGGTTTTGTCCCTTCAAAATTGAAGGAGAGAATTTTTAAAAGGATTTTTCATTTTTGAAAATAATCCATTTTATAATAAAACTACAAAAAAAAACACACAAGTTCAAAAAATATTGTTGCATCATTTCACACCAATGGCAAAAATTTCAGAAAATCCATCAGAAAATGAGGGCTTCATTTTTAACCTACAAATCACAATGACTGTAACTACAAGTATCTATTAAATTAATTATTCAAAAATACTCTGGCGAGAACAGAGACAATCTCAAGAAAATAGAGAAAAAGGACCCTTTATTAAAGACTGAAGGAATCTGGTAATTGAAACACAAGGTGTGTTTCTTCACAAGATACCCAAACATAGAAATAACAAGCTAGAAAGGAAGACAAAAAAGCTATAACAAAGAAGGTATCAAAAGTGAACAAAAAAAAAGTGGGCGAAAACGGCAGATGTAAAAAAAAACTTACCCATAGGTGAGGTGATCTAACAGGCATATAGTTTCTTAATGCAAACAACATTGTATGAAGTAACAGGTGAAACACCAAGATGACTAATGTCCATAGAAATGGGTTACAATCATTTATACACCCAAGAAATGAACTGGTAGCATGTTTCATTAGATAAAGCATGCAACATGCAAACCCTACATGGTTGCATGAAATTTATAGCTCAGACAACACTTGCAACTAGGATCAGTACCTAAAACACCTTTGGATATTTTCAACCTCTGGCGTGGTAGTAGTCTACATATTAGACTAATAGTGCAAACCCATAAGGTGTGTTTCATTTGACTGTGTTAACAATCCTGACTGAGCTCAAGGAAGAAATGACCTTGTTGAATTATTTTATCCCTCACGACATTAAGTGGACAACACAAAATCAGTGAAAGTGTTTCACACATGTATCAGTGAATTTTATGATAAATATATTTTACGTAGAATTCTGCAAAATAAAAAAAAAGCCACTAAATTGCACGCAAACCCAGGTCAAGATATTAAAATTGGAGGCACTTCTAAGGAAAGTTTGTCCAGTCTATTTGGACAAAAGCTCAACAAATTTTCAAATGGATGTTAACTTCTCAAGAACATATGTTATTCAAGAAAATTAGCAAAGAAACACAAGCAATAAATCCAATAAAAAATGAAATACTTTTGATGTAAGAGAGCATCCAGATACATCACACAAAATGGACCCAAGATAATGCCTTACCCTTCCCCAGTGAGAGCACAGCAAGCCTGAATTTGCCACTTGTGCTTTTTTATGCTGGTGAGGTTGAGTAGATTGGAGATCTCAGTGGCAGACATGGAGCCTGACACGTCCTGCTTGTTAGCATATATGAGCACTGCTGCCCTGGACAGCTCCTCGTGTGCCAGCAACCGGTACAGCTCCTCCTTGGTCAGGTTGAGCCGATCCCGGTCTGTTGAGTCCACCACTAGTATGATGAACTGCAAACAAATATTCTTTAAGCTTCAGCTCAGTAAGTCTAAAACAGTGATGGGATTAGAACTTTTGGTTTGCATTGTTTCTAGTACAAAGTAACTGAGGTCATTTACACAATGTCCTTTGCTTTTTACATAGATAGTCCCAAAGAATGACCTCTTCAGAAAAAGTTTGACTTACTTCTCATTAATATGTGTGCATGCTCCAGTAGAATTGTAGATTAAATTAAATAGTTCAACCCATCCTGACCACAACAAGAGAAAAAGACATTTAGTATGCAATTTAGGTATCAGGAATCTATGCACAAGGTGAGCCCCCACACTCTGAACCCAGAAACAGGAAGAATGAAAGACGTTCAACAAACAAGATAGAAGTTGAAGAGGAAAGAAATTACCTCTGAAAAAGAGGGCCTACCTAATGTTCAAAATCAAGAATAGTTGAATTGCACAACTATTACAAGCAATCAATTAGGCTAATACAAATGCTGTAACCGGGGGTTGTGTCACACTTTTTATTGCACAGCCTCCACGCCTCTTTTTGCTCAGATAATCTTTATTGTTATTTTCTTGTTGATTACTGCCTAATTGTACATTTTTGTTCTTTTCAGTTGGTAATAAATTCAACTACTGTATTATATTAGAAAAGACCCTAAAATAATTCCCAGTAAAAGTGAAGCTCCAGGTGCACTGGTAGGTGAATTAATGAGTTATCCTTCGTAAGGATATGTGAGTAATTTTGCTATATTTTGTTACTTGCTTGTTCTGTTATTATTTATTTGTTTGAAATTCAGTTATTATTTTATGCTGTTTGATTTCTATTAGTTTATTTATTATTTTAAGTTTTGTTTTGTTGAGTTCTAGAATTTATTTTATTTGAGGTTCTCATTCATTCAAGTTGAATAGTGTAATGTGTTTTTTAAGTGATGTGTTTCTTTTTTTAAATACCACATTTTCTTGTTATTTCTGTAAATATCTTCTGCATGTATTATATTGTGTTGTCCGTTAAGACGTTTGCATGTTGCATCTCCAATCTCCTCAGGTTCCCTCCACTGGTCTCTTAGTCGCTTCTATTGACAAGTAATTAATTTACAAGTAATTAATTTAAGGTTTTGGTTTTTTCTACAGTGTCGCTTTCCCACCTGTCCATGCTCTATTTTAGCTTCGTTAACTTACTCCATTTTAGTTCCGTTAACTTACTCCATTTTAGTTATGTTAACTTACTCCATTTAAGCTCCATTAATCCACTTTATTTAGGTTCCGTCATTTACTCCTATTAATTTAGTTCTATCCATTTGATGTTCCATTAAATTAGTTCCATTTAATGCTGAATTCCATGCTTGGTGTCCATATTTCTTTGACCAAATCATTATCATCCATTACATTTTCATTTGTATCACAATTTTACCAATAGCAATTTGTCAAGTAGAAGAGTTTTATTTTCCTTAACTAGTTGCCATTTAGTAACAAGCAGATAACAAGTTTATCTGACCTGCAGGACACAAACGGCATCAATGAAATCTTTCAAAGTTCCTTAGTTCATTGAATTTGATCACCCTCACAAAAGGAAAAACTAAAAACATTGCATTATAAAAATTCAAACTTTAAAATAGATATTTCAAGATTAACTAATTTTCTTCAACATATACCAGCACACTTTAGCAGTGTGCTGTCACCAAATAACAGTCATGAAGTGACCAAGAATCAAAGCCCTTCTTAGCAGGATGAAAAGCTCTTCTCATAAAGATTTATTCAATTAAGTAATTTAAACATTACACAAAGAATATGATTTCTATTTTTAAACTTCATGTCTTAACTCTAAAGCTCAATTATTGAAGAATAATCTCTACCTGTAAATTCTTCATTTTTCGCAGAAAATTTGTGAAGTCAAAATTGCTCTAAAGGCTTACAAATTTAAAAATTTGTTCTTCCAAAATCAAGAGAGAAGAAACGGTTACCTCTGTGTTGGTGTAGTAGGTGTTCCAAGCAGCACGCAAAACTTCTTGGCCACCGAGATCCCACATGATAAAGTGCAAATTATTCCACACAACCTCTTCAACATTACTGCCAATTGTGGGTGACGTGTGCACCACCTCGTTCATGAGCAGCTGGTACAAGATTGTGGTCTTGCCTGCATTGTCCAACCCGACAATTACAATCTTGTGCTCTGCAATCCGGAAGTGAAATTTACAACAAGCGAACAGAATAAATGCAAATCTAACTTCATGCATATACATTTGATGACGACAGGAAATGGTATTTATTTTCTAAAAGTAACTGGAACAAGGTGTTATAATTACAGCAATGCAGATGAACTTTTGAAACCCTAAAGTACAGGCTAGGAAGTTTCAATATTTTAAAAATACCTTAAAAATAACATTCATCAACTATTGTTGGACAAAAGAAACTTGACTACAATACAGTAGGCAAAAAAATGAAAATGAGTTGGCAAACATAAAGCCAATGACACCCAAGCTTTTCTATGACTGTGTGCTAGTCAACAACTTTTATTACAACTAATGTTCCATTATTTCTAAGGAATAATATTACTTTGAAAATAAATACTAGAAATGATATATTTTATCTTGCATTGTACAATCTTTCTAAGTTCTTCATGTTTGGTAAGTTTATCACTCACAACATGAAAACAAAATACATTGCATTACCAAAAACAAAAACTTGAAAATAGATTTTTTGAGTGTAACTAATTTTTTTCAATGTATACCAGCACACCTTAGATGTGTGCTGAGCCACAAAAGAACAGTCATGAAGGCAACAAGGATCTACAGTGTGTTCATCAAGAACACATGCAAAATGAACAAATCCAAACTTTCAAGTTATCCCTAAAAATATCACTGAATATCCTTGAATCTTTTATCCCTTTGACAAAGATTCTTTTGGCTCTGGCATGCACTAGATGAACTTTTCTATATTTTAATAGGTTTATAGTTTTTATCCCAGAGTAGTTTTGATTCTTTGATTATGTGAAAAAGCCTTGCTACAGAAGCATATGGAATATAAATTCTGAAGAAAAGTTAAAGTATCTATTGTCTATAATATTTAGCATAAATACTTCATGAATATTAAAAACATGACTTGTTACCTTGTGGCCACCATTCAAAATTAACCACTTTCAGGAAAATTACTAATACAAAAAGTATCCCAGTATTTTTTAAGTCACAGTTTACAAAGTTTGACACAGACTGTGAGAAGTCATCTGGAGGGTGGCAAGCCTTGCAAGTTCTATGCATTTTATGCAATGAGAACCATCAGCTATCTCACATGTTCAGTTATTGTTAAATTTTTGTGAACATACAAAACATACGGGTAGAAACTAATACAGCAAACATAATGAGCAGCTTAAAATGCCAACTTTAAAGGTTGCAGTTCATCTCATACAGCTAATTGGCAAGATGATAGACAAATGTCATACAATCAAAAATTTCTTGCATGTTTGGTGATTCCCTTTTGATTTCAATGACACTAGTTATAGAAGTTATTAGTAAAACAGTGGAAAATACTTCAACTATATGTATAGTGCCATGGAGTTTCTGTACATTCTTGTCAAGCCTCATGATTGTCTATCAAATTATCATTTATTAAGCAAATAAATTTCATGTCCAATTATGGACTAAGCAGTATATAAAAATAAACAATGGGATGATGATGCCTAGAGATATAAATTTGCAAGCACTTGCCAGAAAAAAGCTAGTTTTCTCATAATTTACCTCTAGCTCTACCAAAAAAGGCCATAATATATGTACTTGGAACATAATGATACTACATTTTTGCAACTCAAAATAGTTCAATGAATATTATATTTTTATAATTTTAAGCAACCTCTCAATATTAAAAGCTACATTTAATGATAAATAGAAAAGTCTTCTATGGAAGTACAGTTAAAATCTGTTTTTTGCCAAGTCATCTACATATTCATGTCAAATAAACATGCGGATAAAGAATTATCTTGCAATTTTCAATTGACTCGTGAGTACATGCATATCTCACCTTTTTGAACTAAATTCCTAAGGGTTATGCATAAAGCAAGAGTTTCTAAAGCAAAGTTTAATTTTCCAGAAAAATTAATGTACTAATTAAAGTTATCTTCATTTAAATAAAGTACTCTTTATTAAAAGTAAAGAAAAATACAAATGGAAAAATAAACACTAAATGATTTCTTATTGACAAAATTCATACAATAATTAGATTATGGTGATATATAAAATGATTTAAATTTCAGAGGTTAGGAAATTTCATCATTGCCACTTTCTTCATTATTTTCCATTTCAATGAGTTTATAATTTTTTAGCTTTCCTGTGTCTGCATGAAGCAAATTATGTAATCTAAAGAAACATTAAAATTAGCCTTTTTAGTAATTACTACAATGCTATCATATTAACTTTAAACACGCTCTTCAAAACCTACAAATTTTTTAAAAAAATGTGGGCAAAGTTTTATCTAAATATCTTTCATGTCCTTTTGAATGATTTTTCCCCACACTTTTTTAATGATATTCACTGCATTGATGATGTTACATTTTTTTCTAAATTTACAAATTGATGCTCCTCCTTCCTTATGCATTGCTTCAATTAATTTTTCAAATGCAAAGTGCAGGGAGAATGCCTTGACAGAAGCAATCACATCCTGATTCATGGGCTGTAAAAGAAATGTTGTACTTGGTGGCAGGAACATCACTCTGACATTCGGACTTTGATGTTTAAGAAATGATGGGTGTGAAGAACCATTATCTATAATCAAGAGGACTTTAAAAGGAATGTCTTTTCTTTGTCAATATTCTTTCACTTCAGGGATGAAATTCAGAGAAAACCATATTTCGAATAATTTGACAGCAAGCCAGGTCTTTTTAAAGAACCTATTTGTGAAATAAGAATTTATATATTGAGGTATGCCTGTGAAGTATAAAATAAAAAAAAATTAAATAGAGAAATAAAAACTTATTCCAAATTTATATTTCCAGTTTCTGGTACATTCTTTGGTTAATCTGAAGGATATGACAGTAATCCATTTTCCACTTTTCGGTGCCTAAACCTAATGAATTGAATCAAAATAAACAAGTTTTCTTCGATGCACTTTCAGTCTGAAATGATTATATTATGAGTTATAGCGGTAGGTTAAGTTTCGTCTTTCATGACAAATGCGCTCAAATAAACAGCTATTCATTGATTTTACAATTTTTGTTGCTTGAATCATGGTAATAACAATGAAGTAAACAACTTTTCTACCATACACTTTTTTTGTCAAATGAGTATTTAACGAGGTAGAGCGATAGGTTTGGTTTCGTCTTTGATGACGATCGCGCTGGAAGCGTGACTCCATTGCAGTGATGCCATACCACAGGATCAATGAATTTCTTTCGGCTTCAAACACTGGAGTTGCGGTAAGTCAAGGTAAATCTGAAGGATATGACAGTAATCAATTTCCCCTTTTCGGTGCCTAAACATAACTAATTAAATCAAAATAAACAAGTTTTCTTCTATGCACTTTCTGTCTGAAATGATTATGTTAAGAGTTATAGCGGTAGGTTTAGTTTTGTCTGTGATGGCGAATGCGCTGGAATAAACAGCTACTCATCGATTTTTGAATTTTTGTTGCTTGAATAATGGTAATAACGTCGAAATAAACAACTTTTCTTCTATACACTTTTTTCGTCAATTGAGTACTTAACGAGATATAGCGGTAGGTTTAGTTTCGTCTTAAATGACGAGCGTGTCAAAAGCAAGACTCTGCCAAATCGCGCGATCAATGAATTTCTCTCCGCTTCAAACACTGGATTTGCGGTAAGTCATTTACCGCCATAACTAATAAAATACTCATTTCAGACGGAAAGTGCATTGAAGAAAACTTTTTCATTTCGATCTAATTAACTATGCTTAGGCATCAAAATTACAAAACTGATTATTGTTCCTTCCTTCAGATTTACCAAATCAACAATTAATTATACTAAGTAATGGTAGCAAATAGATACTTAGTTGTATGAAACGGTTAATAGTTAATTTTTAAATGGCAGCATTCATAACATTTTCTTAAATAAAGATCATAGAACAAGTATTTATTATTGATTGTGATGAACATGAATAAAAATTTTCAAGTTATCCCTCAAAATCGTTAAAATGAAAATCGTTGACAACATTAAAGTAAAATTTGGTCAATGTGAAGCGCTATGTGATCAAAGAAAATGGGAATTGTATTTCCAAGAATCACTAAAGGAACCCATTTAAGAACGTTTTACACGAATGACATTCTGCTCGCTGATGCGTTATTTTGGAATTATTCAACTTAGAACTTGGCTTTTGCGTGACAAGGAAGCGGGGCGCTAGGCAGAATGTAATTAATAATGGAAGCTAATTAAATTAATAACGGAAGCTGATCCCCTATTACAAACGTAAAGAGGTTAGGTTGTGAGGGGAAGCCACAGTTTTTCTAGTGAAAATTAGAAATAAAGGTTCAAAGCAACCCATTAATGCCACATCAACAATAGTGTTTCCATCTGCTTAAAGGTGGCGCCACCCGTACCGGGTGGCGCCATCTTTGAGCTGAATGTAAAGGTGACAACATAATAATGACGACAAAGAAAATAACATCAAAAGCACAAAGTACGAAAAATAGTACGTTAAATTTTATATGTTATTGACCGATAACAATATTTCTAATTATTTTATTAACAATTTATATCATTCTTTCATTTTTACGAAGTTCGGGCAAAAACTTAAACACCTCATGATCCGAACTTTGCCTTTCCCGACTTAATCTTATCGTATTCTGTGTTCCACATTTTGTGCGGGAAAGGAATTTCACCTACTTTAACTTTCAAGCTGAATAATTCTAAATTAAGGCATCAGCAAGCAGAATGTCATTCTTGTAAAACGTTCTTAAATGGGTTCCTTTAGTGATTCATGAGAATAAAATTCCTATTTCCTTTGATCATATAGTGCTCCATTACCATTGAGGTAAATGTTGAGGACTTGACCATAATTGATTTTCGAATTTTCGATGCCTAAATAATGCTAATCAGATCAAAAGAAACAAGTTTTCTTCAATGCACTTTCCGGTGGAAACGAGTATTTTAAAAGTTATAGCGGTAAATGAGTTAACGGAACTCCAGTGTTTTAGGCGGGAATAAATGAATAAGGGAAGCATCACCCTATTACAAACGTAAAGAGGTTGGGTCGAGAGGGGTAGCCACAGTTCTTTTAGTGAAAATTGGAAATGAATTGAAATTCTACTATGCATAAAGATAATTAACGAGATGACGAGTTATATTGTCGATGCGAAAGACTTAACTCGAAAGTTCCCAGATACGTCGAACCGACGATATACCGTCATCTCAGGGCTGCCAGTGACGTCGAAGCAGCGGTAAACACTTTATAAGCAGCGGTAAGCACTTTATTATAAATGTAAAGAGGTTGGGTCGTGAGGGGTAGCCACAGTTCTTTTAGTGAGAATTATCAATAAAGTGAAATTCTAGTATGCATTAGTATAAAAACTGAGATGACGAGTTCATTTGTCGATCCGAACGAATTCATTCGAATGCTCTCAGATACGTCGAACGTTCGACGTACATTTGTCGATTCGAACGAATTCATTCGAATGCTCTCAGATACGTCGAACGTTCAACGTAGTGGGTCGGTTAAAACCTTTCTTTATAATTTTCATTAAAAGAACTGTTGCTAGCCCTCAAGACCCAACCTCTTAATGTTTGTAATAGGGGGTTTGCTTCTCTTCTTTATTTTTTCTAGCGAAGTCGGCTTGGTTGGCGCGCGGCAACGCCTGTTTACTTTCACGTCGGACCGCGCGGTATATTTTTCCCCGCCTGAAACACTGGAGTTACGTTACCTCATTTACCGCTATAACTTTTAAAATACTCGTTTCCACCGGAAAGTGCATTGAAGAAAACTTGTTTATTTCCATGTCATTCACATTATTACGGCATTGAAAATTTGAAAATCAATTATGGTCAAGTCCTCAACATTTACCCATATTGATCTAAAATTTGACCCAAACTTCCTTTGATGTGTAGTCTTATTTTGAATTCTATAATTATTAATAAAGATGTTGAACTTTTTATATAGGCTAAGCTATGCAAAAATAACAATTTTTAGATCCACAGCATTTACAAAAACTAAATTATACGCTGGTTTAGGAAATTAGGAGTAACACCTCTACTTTAGGGCATTCATATTCTATATGCTTAACTAATTAATATTAGTCTGCTTTTGAACACACAAACCTTTTTATTTCCACTTACAATAGGTAACTGATTGAAGATAAATTGTTGCAATGCATCATGTAAAATAACAAATTCATTTAGGTAATATATTTTATATAGAACATTTTTTTTAATAGATAGCTAATGACACCATTAAATTTTACTCACACCAAATAACATATTCATTGCTTAGCATTCAGACAATACTAAAGTTATTTTCAGTTACGGCCCTTTAAGGTTATTTCTCAATTTATTTGCACAAAACTATTAAACATCCTATTGAATAAATCGTTAGCCACATGTTATAATGTTCAATATTTACAAGCCTCGAGAAAAAAACTTATATCAATAAATTTGACTTCATCATGCAAAAACAACATTCATCTCTTCCTTAAAATCTTCTTAATATGGATTTTCAATGGTTAGGTTGGTTTACATGATGAAAAAAATTAAAATTACTAACACTAACCTTCTGTTCCAAATAAACTCCATAGTTTAGCGAGTATTATCCCCATTATTATGATAAAATTGCGACTAATGCACGAGATATTCGTCCAACATCAACTTCTCCAGCAGCAATGATTGACACTGCCGTACCGTACATCCGGAATTGAGCAACATGTGATGAGCACCAGTGGGCCACAACATATTAATGAACCTTCAGGCTATTAAGAGCAGGAAGTAACATTAGCAGACTCAATTATGAGGGGAAAAATGTCTTGCCCTAACTGTTCAAGTTTCTGTATAACAAATCGTTGCCTCAAATGCACAGTTTTTACTTCTCTATTTGAAGAATTTAATTGATGCATTAGCAAAATATACACGAGAAATATGAGCAGTAAATAATTATTGAAAAAATGATCGATGAAAAATTAACTATAAGAGAAATGCTTTTTTAACGTTTTGTATTGTTATACACAGGTTAAGTCAATTAGTTTGAAATAAAACATGAAATATCCAGGAAAATACTGTTGAATACTTTTTTCACACTTTTTTGTTAAACAATTAGCATAATAATGTTGGTACTCATTAATAAATATTTACAAACTGATGATATCAAGCCTAAATTTTTTGGGCCCATTCCTATCTTTTCAGGAATAAAATTTATAAGAAACCAACAGTTTTCTTCTTTCTTTCAATTTCATATTTTTGATCACTTTGTTATTACAGTCGTTTTATCCTAATGCTTTTTTAAATTTCTTTCCGCTATGTGGGCAGAGAATGGGTAAATTCCAAACTCAACTTGACTAGAACAGGTCCCATGAACTCGTTTTTAACTCGTTTTCTCATTATTTTTTTAATAGCTAAGGTAGCGCCGATAGTCTGATAAAATACCTCTGTTAAGAATAAAGAAAGAAAAAAAGAAAGAAAAAGAAAGAAAAAAAAGAAGGAAAGAAAGAAAAAAAGAAAAAAAAAGAAAGAAGGAAAGAAAGAAAGAAAGAAAGAAAGAAAGAAAGAAAGAAAGAAAAACGTTTATTTCCAAGTTGCCGCATGAGACACATGCCAACATATTGGCTTTTTAAAATTTATTAATATCAGACGTCCTAAAACAAAAGTTCCGTACGAAGAATACTAATTGACAAACCATCCGAGGTGTACAAATAGATAAGCCTTACGAGGCTGTAATATCTTGGAATTTCAGCACGATATAAGGTTTACTGAACAGAACTAGTAGATTGGTTTGCCTAGCCGTAAACCAGGCAGCAGGATAGCAAAACGATCAGCAGGACTACTAATATTGTACTGACTCTGTAGTTCACACAGCTTGCTCTTAAGTCTAGTTCGCAACAATGGACATTTCCGGCGCCAGCAATAGGGGCGCTTCCGACCTACCCGGCGCTCGTAAACGCCAGGCGCTCATCGGCTGTTCCGGCGGATGCCCTATCTATACATGTGACCGTGCCGAGCGAGACTCATAAATCTCCGCCGCCGGAACCCCCATAAATACCACCAGTACGTCACTATACAGCAACTTCCATCCCTTTAGATGATTATATGACAAAGGGAAGGAGGAACTCAACAACCTATTCGTATTACAGGTTTAGTTATTCTACCTGATCTACGAGGTTCATTTTGCCCAGGTGAGCAGCTAACAGGCTGAAAGGCAGGAGTCTCTGCTGCCCCACTCCCGGTAGATTCCAAACTACAGTGCAACAGCTGATTTGAATGTCTCTTCCAGAATACATTTAATGCTAGTATTTGAACATGAAAGATATTAACAGCAACTTTACTAACAGTAGTTCCCATCAACCACTTGGGACCATTTCTTAAATTCAGAGCGAGAACATGATCACCGACATCAAATTGAGTTACAAACATAGGCTTAGACCTGGACACAGAAAATTTAGGATGAACTCTATCTTTGGAAGTAACAAATTTACGATTGTTCAGCGCTACAGAGGGAGCAATTTTTGTAACACTTTGCGGAATACAATGCGATTGAAATAATGCTTTTGATAGACGGGATTTGAACGATTCGGAAGAAGAGAGTTTTTTCAACAAGTCTTTAATGACTCTTACCCCCCTCTCAGCTTGACCATTGCTTGCTGGAGAGTAGGGCGGAGATGTGAGGTGCTCAATGCCGTTGGAAATAAAAAAATCTTTAAAGTCTTGAGATGAAAAGTTAGAAGCATTGTCACTTACGAGCACATCACACGACCCGTTTCTGCTGAAAACCATTCTCATCGCATGGACAGTATCTGAGACACTCGTGGATGGTACCACTTCACATTCAATATATTTAGATAATGCATCTACAGCAATGAAAAAAATTTATTTTCGTAGAAAAAGGGATCGACATGAATGCGTTCAAAAGGACGGGGAGTGGGCCATTCTACATTTCTAGACTTAGGTTTTGCTCGATTTAATTGAAATTGGGGACAACATTTTACGATGTCTTCAATAGTTTTGTCCATTCCGGGAAACCAAATAACAGATCTGGCCAACGATTTCATGGCACAAATGCCAGGATGTCCATCATGAAATGTTTCAAAGACTAAACTACGCAATGACTTGGGAATAAAAACCCGTTCTTTATAAAGTATACAACCTTTCATGATGGTCATCTGAGGTAGCAGGTTCTTAAATTTAGACAAATTAGGATTAGGTTTAGGAGGCATGCCAAACTTTATGTATTGTTTAAGTTGGCATAGTTCGCTATCCATTTCAGTATGAGTTTTTATATTTTCACACGTGACAGGAGTTTTATCAAGAGAGTTCACAGCAAAAATCATTTCGTACGGTTCCAGATCTTTTACAGTCGTGGGTAGTGGCAGCCTACTTAGACAATCGCTATTTACGTTACATTTACCTTTCGAATAGTTGAAAACATAGTCAAAATGGGAAAGTCTGAGAGCCCAACTTTGAATTCGAACGAAACAGTTGAGAGGTACACCCTTATTATGTGCAAAAAAGTTTACAAAGAGGTTTTTGATCATTATGGATAATGAACTTAGCATCAAGTAGAAATTTTTTTAATTTCTCCCCGCCAAAAACAACACTAAAGGCCCTTTTACACTGACGGTGTCTTCGCGCTCCACACCGTCGCTCCATCCCGCCAGCCAAATAAGCTCCGCCCACAGCAGAGCAAAATGACCCTTATTGCCACGCTCTCGGTAAGGAGCGATAATATTCTGCATGCTAAATATTGGCGGTGGGCACTGCCAGTCAACAGCATTCAGTTTCTCTTGAGACCATAGAGAGCATGTGTAGTCATGGCTTGCATATTATGGAGCAAAGAAGAAATTAAAACTCTTATCGAAAAATGTAGAGAATTTCCATGTTTATGGAACGTTAAGCTCGCAGAGTATAAAAACAGAGCGTCCAGAGAAGATGCTTTTAAAAGTATAGCATCTCATTTCCACAATTATAATATTTTAATGGTTAAAATGAAAATTCAAACACTGATAGGCCAAGATAGGAAACAGCTCTCACTATTCAAAAAATCAAAGAAGCATACACAGCGTATGTGAACGTAAAATTAATTACAGTGCAATTAAAATTGTACAGTGTGCATGGCTCTTAGGAAAAGTACTTCAAGTAAACGAAAAACATTCGGCAGTTGTCATTAGAAGATTATTGAAATTAAAGGAGAAGTAAAAAAATACACCTACAAATTAGTAGTTGGTTGTGGTGTTCTCCCTCAGGCTGCTTTACACCCCGGGCAGACTTTGTAAACCTTTAGACTTTGTAAACCTTTAGACTTTGTACATCAATGCCCGGAGCGAGTGCCTGAGGTGCAAACGAACCCGACAGGGTAAGGAAAACACGACTGGAATTAATGCCGTATTATTGAGAAGATCGCCGACAATAGTGGCACACAATGAAATATCACAGCCGGGTAGTACAGCAACCGAGGACGTCCAGGCCGGCCGACGGTTGTCGGGGAGGCGCAGCGTGGTCGTAGGACGAGAGCAGACCGGTGAGGCGGCTACCGACCGAGAGTCTCCGAACGAGGAGTATCAGGGGCGCTAGCAGGGAACTGGCTCGAGTCGAGGGAGCGACAAGGAGTGGCGGCTGGCAGTCGAGGCGGCGGTGACGGTAGCAGAGGTGGTGCTTGCGAAGCGTCGAGACTTTGTTGTAAACACCAGGGACGCTGCGAGTGTACTGAGGCTCCGCTGGCTGCGCGGCTGTTTATATAGGCCTCGCTGGAGGTTGACTCTACCCGTCCGGGTCTCTGATTGGCGGGAACGCCTGTTTACTTTCACGTCGGACCGCGCGGTGTATTTGCCTCAAACACTGGAGTTGCGTGTGGTCTTATCTCCAACCATGAAGCGTGCGAGGGAACGCCTGTTTACTTTCACGTCGGACCGCGCGGTGTATTGAAGCGTGCGAGGGAACGCCTGTTTACTTTCACGTCGGACCGCGCGGTGTATTTTTCCCCGCCTCAAACACTGGAGTTGCGTGTGGTCTCATCTCCAACCATGAAGCGTGCGAAGGTTGTGGTGGTGTGTGTTCATACCACCACATGGTATTTATTTTTTCTTTCTTTTATTAGTGTTTTTGAAGGTAATTGGGTAGTATTAAAATTTTTTAGAATATTAGCTTTTTACTTCTGCAAAATATTCTGTAAATATTCTGCAAATTGTTCTGCCAAGTATTCTGTCAGTAGTGCAAGAGCAATACTGACGATCAGGGCTCACACTGAATATGTTTAGATAAACCTAGATTGAACATGAAGAAACCTAGATTCGGTAAAATAAATGGAGAAGTGTAGCTTTAATAAGAAATTAGTAAAAGTTAACATACGTCAGTAGAAACAATGATGGTAATGCTGATTTTATTCCTGTATTTCATCCTAATT
The DNA here is from genome assembly GCA_030386875.1 of Morinoia aosen. Taxonomy (NCBI): domain Eukaryota; kingdom Metazoa; phylum Arthropoda; class Malacostraca; order Amphipoda; family Talitridae; genus Morinoia; species Morinoia aosen. Next base: position 52,393,022 of record CM059579.1, on the reverse strand, counting down.
CTTTTCTTCAGCGCAAATTTCAATATTAGGTCGACTTTTCTGTTGTGCAAGGCGCTTTTCATTACGCTGGTGACATGCTCTGTTCATGACATCTCGTGCCAATTTCGGCTTAGGCTTCCAACCGTGACAGGTTTTTCATTCTTTCCATTAACCATTCTTCTTTGAAAGATTGCATTTACTACTTTTTAGGCATCGTTTTCGAAGGGAATACTAGTTTGAAAACCATTTTGAAAACTAGTGCGGCAAAAATATTAAAATTTGAATGTTTAAAATAATTAATGTTTAGGCATTCATTTAAAAGAACGCACAACCAGTTTTACGATCAAAATGCGCGTCACCTCACTGCAACGTGCCAAGCAAATCGAAGAAACAGAAGTGGAGCGACGGCTATCCCTGGCTTGGGCGGGCTTGCAAGTTCGTTACGCGTTTTAAAGGTCGAGAAACAGATTGAACACGTTCTACCCCATCCGATAGGCGTGGTTTTGAATCAGATATTCATTTGCATACGGTGTTGAAACAATAATTCTTAACTGCATTATTAAATTTACTTCTGTTAATGATGAAGTTACTGTCTGACTTGAAAAAATATATTTAGCAATAGATCAAAAATTAATTAAACCTAGCAACCCAGGAGGGATCGAAAAAACAAGATCTCGGTGGAAAACCCAGGATGAAGAGCCCTGCATGGCGATTTCTGTCTCTCGGGAAGGAGCGTTGTGTTGAGCGGCAATGTAAAAGCAAGTCGGTGTGCACTACGCTCAGTCCTCTCGTGGGCGGAGCTATAGCAAGTCCACCGTCGCTCCATACCGTCGCTCCACACCGTAGGTGTAAAATGAGCTTAAGGCTCTCTCTTTCAATGTTAGAGTAGTTTTGTTCCGCATTATTTAGAGATCTCGAAGTAAATTGAACCGGACACCAATCATAAGAAGGACCAACGCGTTGCATGAGTATGGCAGCAACTCCATAACCCGAACTATCAGTTTCAAGAAGAGTTTCATGGTTGGGATCAAACAACTTTAGAGGTTTATGCGAACGAAAAATGTATTTGATTTTCTGGACACTTTTATCCTGTTCTGGAGTCCACCGGAACTGTACATTTTTCTTAAACAGCGAATACAGAGGATGCATGACATTAGAAAAGTTGGGTACGAAATGACTTTAGAAATTACACAATCCGATGAAAGCTTGCAATTGTTTGAGGTTTTTAGGAAAAGGAGCATTGAGAATAGCTTCTACTTTCTCAGCGTTAGGGTGAACACCCTTGTTCTCGAAAACGTACCCTAGATAAGACACACGATCAGTTAGAAAGGCACATTTAGAAAGATTTAAGCGAATTCCAGCGTTTTTGAGGACAGACAGGACCTTGTCAAGAACTTCCAAATGAGCATCATATGAAGAGGTCAAAATGAGGAGGTCATCCTGGTACACAATGATGTTATCGATGCCAGAAAGAGTCCTATTCATGAACGCTTGAAAAATGCCGGGGCTTGCACGTAGACCATAGGGTAAGTAATTGTACATAAATAGACCTTCAGAGGTGTTAATGTCGTAACTTTCTTTGATTCTTCGTCCAACGGAATTTGCAAAAACGCGTTAGACAAATCAATTATTGAGAAAAACTTAGTGTCTCCGACTTGAGAAATGACATCATCAATAACAGGTAGTACAGATTGAACTGGATTCAGAAAATTATTAATGGAGGCTGAAAATCTCCACAGATTCTCACACTGCCGTCAGACTTTAGAACATTAACGGTATGAGATGCCCATTGGCTGTCATACACTTTGGTGATTTTGCCCATACTCTGCAAGCGTTCCAGTTCGGTTTTGACAGAGTCTCTTAGTCTTACTCTCCGTGGCACAGTCTTACTCTCCGTGTGCTCTCCGTGGCACAGCGGTTAAGGGATCGGACTTGTATGCTGGAAGTCGCGGGTTCGTTCCCAGCGCTGGCGCGAAGATTTTCCCCGTTGGGTATAAGGGAAAGCTCAAGCACAATACCCCACTCAACCCAGGTGTCGGAAATGGGTACCGGCTTTACGGGGGAACCGTCATGGTGTCCTATATATAGGCTTAGTTATAAGACATTTGAAAAACCAATGCTAAGATCATATGTATCAGGCTTGATTGGAAATAAAGCATCCCAAAGATGCCGATGTTAACCTAACCGATGTTAACCTTTACAGGAACCGGGCGTGCTTTACAAAATGCAGGAATTGCATTAGGCAACACATCAAGATGAACTGTTACTCTAACGTTAGACTGTGAATCAGATGATAAATATTCGTCATATTTTAACGACAAACTTTTCGGCAAACTTTGACAATCCTTTTTATTTATGGAGTCGTATTTATCAGGAATGACAATGTTTACGTTTAGTTTAGAACAAATATCTCGGCCCAGTAAGTTGATTCTATCATCTTCCACAATGAGAAACTTATGATTAAAACTCACATCTTTGTACATGACAGTTACTGAAGCTTGACCAAGCAGGTTTACCGAGACACCACTGTACCCGAGAATTTTGCTGCATGTAGGATTTACCACAGCACCAACTTTGATTGCATCTCTTTTACGTATAGTTGACACGGCACTGCCGTTATCCAACAGGAATTCAACAGGTTTACTATTTAAGTTGAATGAAACCATAGTAGGCTCTTTGGTAACGGGAATTACAGTGGTGTTTACTCTAAAAAATTAGAATCATTTGGGGAATAATCATCTACATTTATGTAGATGATTACCGTCACCACTTTCGTTCCCAGGTTTTTGCAAAACAGCTTCGTTCTTCTTCTGTAGAGGCACCCGTGGATTCTTCATTAACACGTCTTCTCTTCGGACGTTGCCACAGCAACCGCTTCTTCCCGGCTGCACTGTGTAAGTGCGAGCTGCGTCAAATTCTCCTCGTGAAGGTCCCCTTCGTGTAGGCTTAGCAGAAGGAGGCCGTGCTGCAGTTGTAGATTTGCAAACCTTAGAAATGTGGCCTAATTTTCCACATGTGTGACATTTAAATTTCAAAGCATAGCAATTCTTTGCAAGATGCTTTTGCTTAGTTCCGCAGCGAATGCATATGTAGTTCGGCGGGAGTTTTTCTGTAGTGACAAACGATGAAGATGAGTCCACACGAATAATATCTTGAGCGTCGGAGCTTAATTGTTCGATAAGTTTTGAGTGTTCAACGCATTCGTTGAAGGACTTGCTATCGCACTTCTGTAGAACCGCGCTGAGAATTTGCGCTGAATGTAGCCCAGCCACAAAGGCATCTTTCAATAAACGATCACGACAGCAATTACCATAATTGCATGCAGATGCTAAGTCATTTAACGTTTTAGCATAATTTTCTATGGATTCATTAGCGCCTTGTTTTCTATTTAGAAATGTAACCGATGCACCGACGATGGATTTTTTGATTTCAAATTGCTGTGTTAATTTTTCTTCAAGTTCCTCACATGTAGTCTCAGTGAGTAACGTAGGTTTAATTCTTCGTTGTAGATCAGTGATTATGTTTACAGGCAAAGCTTTAATTAAAATACTAGCTTTTTTACCGCCATTATTTCCTGCTTTCTGAAGAGCGTCTGCACATTGGACTTTCCAGCGCTCTAAGAATTCACTCACTGTTTCCACTTCAACGTCGAACGGAGGACAGCTGACTGTAGAATACGCCATCTTAATTTCAGAGCACTTGTAAAGTTCAAATTCACTTGGGAGGTTTAAGTCTCGTCGCCAGTTGTAATATCTTGGAATTTCAGCACGATATAAGGTTTACTGAACAGAACTAGTAGATTGGTTTGCCTAGCCGTAAACCAGGCAGCAGGATAGCAAAACGATCAGCAGGACTACTAATATTGTACTGACTCTGTAGTTCACACAGCTTGCTCTTAAGTCTAGTTCACAACAATGGACATTTCCGGCGCCGGCAATAGGGGCGCTTCCGACCTACCCGGCGTTCGTAAACGCCAGGCGCTCATCGGCTGTTCCGGCGGGCGGATGCCCTATCTATACATGTGACCGTGCCGAGCGAGACTCATAAATCTCCGCCGCCGGAACCCCCATAAATACCACCAGTGCGTCACTATACAACAGAGGCATAATAATAGACAAACTATACGAGGTGTACTAATGGACAAACTATCAGGGGTGTACAAATAGATAGACCATACGAGGCATATTAATAAACAAAACATACGAGGCGTACTAATAGACAAACCATACGTGGCGTGCTATTAGTCTAACTCTGTCAAGGGGTAGTTGAATAAGAAATGAAAAATATCATCTCTCTGACATTTTATATTCCAGGAGATGGCTAAAAACTTATAAATTATTCGAATGTTACTAAAGAATTCTTCGGAATTCCACAGTTATTATTTGAAATTATCGTTCTAAGAAAAATACAAAAAAAATGCTACACCGGAGCAGTTTGAAACACCATCATAAATGACAATCAGGTATGAGAAAAATGCTAATGAACATAAAAATAATCTTGCTCTTTCTACATTTAAAATGACAGCCAAAGCTCTGATGAATCGTAAGAAATAACCTGAGGAAAAATAAGGGATAGAGAAAGGACTTCGAAAAACGTATAAATGAAATGGTTTTTTAATTTCCTAAGAGAAGTTTTAAGAAAACTCAAAGTTACCGTCGAGGAACAACAACAGCAGCAAAAAAACATAATTCATATTTTCTCGATATTCCCTGCAACATCATGCGGAAATTCGCCGTGCATGGGATAAAATAGAGATACAGTGTAAGCCGGTTACCACTCATGCTTGACAAATATCTACAATATTTTGGTAGAAATTCTTACACAAACATATACTCAACATAAAAATTCGTAGCTTGTACAACATACGGACAGAAATATAATTTTCCACGATTTATATGCTCAAATTGAGCTTTATTTCATTAATTGTATTTGTCGTTAATCCGATTCACAGAAATGCCCTCTGGGGAAGGGATAGATCTATTTTTGAATCATTTCGCTAGTGCAATAAAATTTATTAACCGTATGGTTTTCGAGAAAAGAAATAAAATAGAAACATGTATATCTATTTATGTAGATATATATATATATATACATACATATGTGCACACACATATTAATATATATACGTATTGAAAATGAATATAAGAGAAAAAATACATATATAAAATAAAAAGGTAAAGAAACAACCAACCATCTACTACATCGAAAATGACAGTCGAGCTCACTGTAATCCTAAGAAATATGAATGTCTATGTAACAGTGTATACATGCACATGTTCGCACATATATGTACACACATGTACATATATATGTTTCTATTTTTATTTTTTGCGTAAAAAGCAAAACCTCAAAACACATTACATTTTACCTAAAGCCCTGCGACCAGTTAACACTGAACCAAATTCCAGAAATAAACAAATTGATTGCGCTTGCTTAATGATTCATAAATCGATCTATCACGGTCCCGAAGGGCATTTCTGTGAATAGAAGAAATTAAGAGTATAAACAGACAAAGGAAATAAAGCGCTCGTGCAAAAATTATCTCTATATTTATCTGCCGAATAAACCATGCATTTCATTTTTCAGTGTAAGTTTGTTTTCGCATTTCTAGATGTGCGTGCTGTGTTGCGCGATGTTCTTTATAAATTACTTCGTGACTAACCTTTTCTCAATATTTGATTGTCATTTACGATGGTGTTTCAATCTGCTCCGGTATAGCGTTTTTTGTTTCTTTCTTACTTCGATAATTTGAAATAATAACTTGGGAGTTCCGAAGAATTCTTTAGTAGTATTTCGAATTATTTATACGTTTCTAGCCATCTCTTGGAATATTAAATTTTTATGTTTGATGGTTGGTTAGACTTTTAGCGTAGATACCAATTTCAAAACATAAAGATCTCGAGAAGGTTTTCGATTACGTAACAGAGGACAAATGAGAACACAGGGTAACTCAGCTCTTTGTGTATGGTTTTATTTGAAGGAGCCGGGAGGATCGCCGAGACTTGATCCTGCAGATCTTGACTGAAGATACTTCGCAGTCCTGAGGCAGTCGCTCCGGCCGGTTGACGAGGTCTTAAATGTATTGTGTTCAGGTTATTCAATTTACTGAGGGCAATTTTTAACCAAGCACAACAATCGGTGCGTTGCTATTTATGTGGGCAAAGCCTGCTTAATTTTGGAGCAGGTGAGTTTGATCACAGGTGCAGAGCCTAGTGGCGATGATGACTCTTCGTTTGAATAGTAATTAAGATCAAGGCATGCTGAATTCAGCAGATGAGAGGCTAATTAAATTGTGCCCGTAATTGGAGGCAGTTTAGAATTAAGGCCCGTAATTAGAAAATATATATAAGGCTAAAGGCCCAGGGATTGATGTTTGTGGTGTTGGTGACGTCGGAGAATCTGGAAATATTCAAGGACGCTGTATGACAATATTCCGGAAAGACACACCAAGATAACCCACAAACAGCTGTTCCCCAGCAGCTCTAAATTCCATTACGGGGAAACCCTGAGTTTCTTCTACAGATTTATCAGCGTTTTTATTTATCTTTTTAAGCTCAATGATAGAATAGGGACAGATTAAACATGCTAACACTATAATACCCTTCTCTATGCTCTCGATTTCAATATAAACCGGACACGAACAAGAAATTAACTGTGTCAAAAATCGTAAATGGTTAGACATATTATTAGAAACTACATGCGATTTCTGTACGCGATCGGGCGTAATAATTTTCAGCCAACGATCATCAATATGAATCCTGGTAAACGTATCATACGTCCGTGTGACGCTACAACCAATGTTTCTGGCACAAAGAGTCTCAACTATTTACGAAACCCCCAGGCAGCACTACACTGTCATTGTGCTGACTATACATATAAATATTGAACACTGCACAAGTATGCTGAATATAAAATGGAATACTGACACTGCACAAGTATGCTGAATATAAAATGTAATACTGAACACTGCACAAGTATGCTGAATATAAAATGTAATACTGAACACTGCACAAGTATGCTGGATATAAAATGTAATACTGAACACTTCACAAGTATGCTGAATATAAAATGTAATACTGAACTGTGACGAATTTCATTAGAACCTTAACGAGTCAACGGAAGGCGTTGAGGCGTGAGATTTGCCTTGAGTTGACAGACGCATTACACACTTCACGTGGACCGGAGCTCCCGGGCGGTTCTGTATCCAGGACACCTCTTCCTACTTACCTACTTATTAATTTGTACAAACCCTTCCATTTCCTTATGTTACGTTTACCCTTCAAGCACGTTAGAACTTCTAGGTCTGTCAGTTTAGATCGTTAAATTAACTTTGAGCCTAACATACTAACCTTAATTAAGTCTTGTTTCGTTACCTATTACTTTATTTCTGTAGACACTGGCAGGCCTCCCTTCTACTGATTTCCTCTTACTCGACTGGAATTATCTTCGCATCCATTAAATTCGAAGGTAAATACCGTACTGAATAGGCTATACATTGAACTTGAAATATTGAGGCTTTACACCGTAATTGCGGAAGCTCTTTATAACGCCGAATTCTTTGTTCCGTAGAAAACTGCCGCACCGGGACTCCGTATACCAAGCAGGCTCTGGTTTATTCTGCCGCAAATGACGCTTCTAGAACGACGGCGACCTTTTCCTTGTTGTGCGTCCACCCGCTGACTCGTTCGTTGTCACCTGTAAATTAGGCGAGGTTTGTGACTGACTAGTGCGTGTAGAGACCCTGAAACACTGTGCTTACATTGTATAAATAGGTTGATAGCCGGAAGAATTAGCTCACTGAGCAAGTTTTCTTTTGTTTCAGCTTTCGGCTACGCGTTGAAGTGTCGTGTTCTACTTTCTTAAAAACTTCGACGTTTCTTGGAGTACAGCGATGTTTCTTGTTTCTTTACGATACGTTTCAACGTAATGGGGCGTTTCTCCGCAATAACAAGCGGACGCCACTTTGTATTAACTACGCAGGATAACGTTTCCTTCCTAATTGAACGAAAAGAGTTATTCTTGCTGATCGTGTGTTTACTTTCTCCTTAAACCTCACATAAACTTTCTTCGAATTTAATGGTTTCAGTGGTCTCTCGGTACTGTCGGCTGCTTTCTGTTGTGCCTACTATTGTAATTTCGTGCTCCTCTAATTCTGTCCTGTTCACGTTCCATAATGGCTGGGCTCGATATGGACAGTGAGGTTTTGAGCGAGGAGCTGTCCTCCCTTGATAAGGGAGAAGTGGCGCAGCTGAGTAAGCGCCGTACCGTAATTAAACGTAAGGTGACTCTCGCCCTTAAGGGCGAACCCGGACAGCTAAGCGGCGAGCAGCTGGAAGTGTGCATTTCCACGGTGCGTGAGTATGCGTCTCAAATTGAGGATTTAAATGATAAGATTCTTAACAAATTATTAAATAAAATAGATAGTGAGAGCGTAGAAAGAGTCGATAAGGAGTTGCAGAGTCAATCCGATTATGTGCTAACACTAAAGACTCGAATTAAAGAGCTTGAGAATTTGAGTACGTCAGCTAAGCCACAACCGTCAACAGTGGGGTTTGATGGTAAATTACCAGTTTTGCAGTGCCCCAATTTTAGTGGGGAAGGTTCCGACTCTTCGGAATACTTTACTTTCTTAAATGCATTCAATAACGCGGTAGGTAACCGCACTAATTTAACTGCCTCCACTAAAATGTCTTACCTTAAATCTTATCTCAGGGGCTATGCGCTCAAAACTCTTGCTCATCTTAAAGTTTCTGACGAAAATTACGATGTTGCCCTGACCATTTTGGAAAGGGAATTTCTAAACAAACCCGCTCTCATTGATGACTTGTTCAAAAAATTAACTAATTTGAAACCTGAATTTGACCCCACATTTCAAAAAACTAAAATTTATATTAACGAAGTCAAATGTGTGCTGAGTGACCTGAAGCAATATTCGGTTGATCTGTTAAAAGACGAATCAAGTCTGAAATTTATGAGTCATATTGTGTTTTCAAACCTGCCTTCTCCTTTCCGTCATGAATTGTCGCACAAAGTCCATAATGACTACCCTACTTTAGTTGAAATTTACGACAATTATGTAGAAGTTGCGCGTACTTTGAACAAGAAAACGAGGCCTGTGCGCAACTTCGAAATGAAGCCTCGTGACAAAGAAAACCTTTCCTATGTCGGAAAGGCGGCAAATGTTCAGTCTAGAGCAGTGTTTCAGAACTCTGCAGCAGCGGCAGAGTCGAGGCGTACATGTAAGTTTTGCTCCTCAAATAGCCACTCAATGTTGCACTGTGTTAAATACAGTTCACATGACCAGAGAATGAGGCGTTGTGCGGATTTAAAGCTATGTGATAAATGTAGTAGCTCTGGTCACAACAGCGAGACTTGTGTTGCCAATCTGCATTACGCTTGCAAGTTTTGTAACAAAATCGATCATATTTCAGCTCTCTGTTCACGGTTTAAAGCTCGCAATTTGAACAGTAACATTTGTCTGAATAGCTCTGGGGATGCGTCTAGTGAATGGTTGCTGCCTACAATTACACTAGATGTTTCAAGGGGTGGTAAAAGGACTTCTTTCCGTTGCCTCATTGACACGGGCAGCCAGAGGTCATATATTCAGAGTAAAGTGTTGAATAGGCTAGATTTTCCTAGTTTAGATATTAAAAATGTGTTCAAAATAAATACTTTCCTGGGTAGCAAGCATCGTGCATTTTCTGAGGTTAGTCTTTGTATCGACTTGCATGACGGCTTGGGTAAATTTCAACTCCCATTCCTAGTGGATGATAACTTCAATTTAGAATTGAATGTCTGCGGTCTTACAGACGAAGTTTGTAACTTAAAAAACAATTTCAAATTGGCGGATAGCGCTTTCGAGAAGGACGTACCTAGTCCCTTAGAAGGGTTATTAGGTGTGGACGCAATTGAATACTTCAAAGAATTTAGGTTGGTAAAATGTTTGAATGGCGCAGCTTTCAGTTATGTAGGAGGCTTATCCCAGTAGGGAATATTACAAACTTTTTGAGCTCAGAGCAAACTCGTGACATGTATGCTAGCTTGCCTCGTGACGAGGTAGATGAATCTGCTATAAACTTTGCTTTGAGCCCCGTTGGTACGCATTGTGACTTGATTCATAACCTTCTGTCCGATTCCGACATTGAAGGAAATTTGGAGAGATTGTTCAATTTAGAATTACTAGGCATAAAAGATGACTCTGTTACAGAGTTGGGTGAAGAATTAGTGGACAAATTCTCAGATTCCATCAATTTTAGAGATGGTCATTACCATGTGGATATTCCGTGGCATCCTGACAAAATTCAGGAAGTGCCATCTAATTTCTTCCTGGCTCGTGCAGTACTTGAGAGAGTTGTTCACAGGTTAAAGGAGCAAAATCTTTTTCAGGAATATGAAAATATATTTGAGGGTCAATTGCGCGAGGGAATTTTAGAAGAAGTAAATTTGACGGAAATAGATATAGAGAATCACGTATGGATACCTCATCGCCCTGTTGTTAGGAGCGACCCGTTGGCCACCACACCTGTAAGAATTGTTCTGAACTGTAGCTGCAAAACGGGAAACAGCCCTTCTCTTAACGAAGCAGTCTATCCCGGCGTGGATCTTCTGCAGAATCTCTTGACCTTGTTGGTGAAGATTAGGCTTAATGACAACTTGCTTAGCGCAGATGTTAGACGGGCATTTCACCAGTTGAGGCTTAATAAAGAAGAGGACAAGAACAAATTTAGCGTGTTGTGGCAGAATGCAGATGGGGAACTGCGCGCGTTTAGGTACAACACTATAGTGTTTGGCCTGGCAGCTTCTCCGTTTATATTAAGCTATGTTATCTTGAAACATTTGAATAATTACCCTGACGACTTCTGTACAAATTCCTTGCGCCATAATCTCTACGTAGATAATCTATTCATTTCGGGTAATTCCGTTGATGATCTGCTTAGCTGTTACCAGACTGCGTGCGATCGCATGCAGGAAGGCGGATTTGACTTACGGAGTTGGTTTTCTAACAACCTCGTTTTGCAGGAGAAGTTTGTTGCGGACGAGCGTAGCTCTATTCGCAGCCAGGAGCGGGAAAAGGTGTTAGGCTACAGCTACAGCCTGGTCGGAGACTCCTTCCGCATTCAGCAGGAGGCGAGTCCCCTCTCCGGCGACGAGACGCGGCGCCAGGTACTATCCTCAATTTCTAAAGAATTCGACCCTCTCGGGTTTTACCTACCTGTGACCATTCGAGGCAAACTGTTGCTTCGCAGCATTCATTTGTGTGGGAAGGGGTGGGACGAAAAATTGCCTGACGAATTGGTGAGTTCTTGGAAATCCTTGCAGAGGGATTTACAGGAACTTCCTAAAATTGAATTCCCACGAAAGGTTTCTGCTTCGAAAGGATCTTTGGTAATTTTTACGGACGCATCAAAGGAGCTCTACGGATTTTCAGCTTACTTTGTTTCGAACAAAACTTCCAATTTACTATTTTCAAAAAGTAAAATAGCACCTCTGAAAGCTAGATCATTGCCTACGCTTGAACTGCTTGCAGTATTTTTGGCATTCAAATGTTTGGATGCTATTTTGAGGGGCTTGGATTCTATGGTTTCGGAGATAAAATTCTGTGTAGATGCTCAAGTAGTTTTGTCGTGGATATTGTCTGGCAGGGTCAAGACGAAAAATGTCTTCGCTCAAAATAGAGTAAGGGACATTCAGAACGCCAGAGCTAAAATCAAGAAATCTTTTCATATAGACTGCGAATTTAGATATGTCCCTACAGAGCATAATGTAGCAGATTTAGTCACGCACGGCCTTACGACTCAACAATTCCTACTGAAATTAGAAACCTGGAAGCACGGCCCTAAATTTATTGTAGAGCCACTAGCCTCTTGGCCCCGAGGGACGCAAGGATCATTACCTGCGTCTGCTGTCGTTAACGCCGGCTTGAATGTAGTCCAAACGCTACCTGTAATAAATATCGAAAATTATTCTAATTTGCAAAAGTTGTTCAGAGTAACGGCATTGCTGTTCAGATTCATTGCCTTGCTGAGAAAGGAAAAACTTTCTTCCGCAGACTGCTTCAGAAAGGCTAAGCTCTACTGGTTTAAGCATGAGCAAAGCCAGATATTTAGTAGGGAACTAGAATTTTTAGCTGGAAAAGACAAAAGTGATCCACCCGTTCTTGTTAAAAATTTGAACTTATTCATGGATGATAACGGTTTGTTGCGATGCAGAGGGCGCCTCAATCGTTGTCTTCAGCTTTCTTATGATGTGCGAAATCCCATCTTGGTACCAAAGTTCAGTCACCTGACTACACTGATCGTTTGGGACAGTCATTTTAGATGCCTGCACCTGGGAACCACGTCAACTCTCAACCATCTCCGCAACGCAGGGGTGTGGATACCCCACGGCAGAGCGGTGGTAAGACGCGTGCTGTCTAACTGCGTCACGTGTAGAAAGTATAACGCGCTGTCTTTCAAATACCCGAGGCAGACCGATTATCATTTTGACAGGGTCAATTATCTTAAGCCATTTGCTAACACTGGAGTTGACTTTACGGGTCACTTTCACATTAAATATGGTGACAGAGTTATTAAGATGTACATTTTAATATTTACATGTTTGAATATACGAGCGGTTCACCTAGAGTTGTTGCCGGGGATGACAACAGGCGATTTCTTACTAGCATTCGTTCGCTTTTGCAATCTCTATCGTATTCCAAGAGCCTTGTATAGCGACAACGCGCCGTCATTCATTCAGGCTGCTGATCTCTTGAGTAAATCTAGTCTAGACGATGAACTGCAACAATTTCTCGTAAAAAACAATGTTAAATTTATTAGAATACCGCTATACTCGGCATGGTTTGGGTCCAGTTGGGAGCGGATGATCAAAACTATTAAATCTTGTCTTTATAAGACGGTAGGGCGCCAGAAACTGGAATACTTCCAGTTTTTGACCTTGCTGTCGGATATTAAAAATTCAGTTAATTCGAGACCTTTAACGTATAGAGACGCATCAGATGTAGATGCAGAAATTTTAACTCCTAATCAATTTCTAAAACTTGAAACTGGTGCAAATTTAGTGCTAGAAAATGTTGATGCTTATAAGTGGGAGCAGCCCACTCGAAATGCATTAATAGTTGGTCTGAATAAAAGAGAGGATTTGTTTTCGTACTTTAGAAATCAGTGGTATGAAAGTTACCTCCTTTCTTTAAGAGAATCCAGCCGCGACCTCTATGAGGACGCTTGGGTTAACAAAATTAAAATAGGTGATGTCGTGCTCATTGCCTCTCCTGTTAAATCTCGTCCATTTTGGCAGATCGGGAGAGTTCTGAACCTCAACAAGGGTTCGGACGGCAAGGTTCGTACCGTGCAGCTACTTCGTCCTGATCGTACAGAGGGCACGTACGCAATTTCTCTCCTCTACCCGTTGGAGCTATCGCTGCATTGGGTCGAGCCGCTGGCGGAAGATGAGGCTTCTTCTGAAGAAACTCAAAAAAGGCCTTTGCGCTCTGCTGCTATTGAGGCTAGGCGCAAAATTGCTATGTGCAATTGAAAATTGCACTTCCTCGCCGGCGGAGTATGTGACGAATTTCATTAGAACCTTAACGAGTCAACGGAAGGCGTTGAGGCGTGAGATTTGCCTTGAGTTGACAGACGCATTACACACTTCACGTGGACCGGAGCTCCCGGGCGGTTCTGTATCCAGGACACCTCTTCCTACTTACCTACTTATTAATTTGTACAAACCCTTCCATTTCCTTATGTTACGTTTACCCTTCAAGCACGTTAGAACTTCTAGGTCTGTCAGTTTAGATCGTTAAATTAACTTTGAGCCTAACATACTAACCTTAATTAAGTCTTGTTTCGTTACCTATTACTTTATTTCTGTAGACACTGGCAGGCCTCCCTTCTACTGATTTCCTCTTACTCGACTGGAATTATCTTCGCATCCATTAAATTCGAAGGTAAATACCGTACTGAATAGGCTATACATTGAACTTGAAATATTGAGGCTTTACACCGTAATTGCGGAAGCTCTTTATAACGCCGAATTCTTTGTTCCGTAGAAAACTGCCGCACCGGGACTCCGTATACCAAGCAGGCTCTGGTTTATTCTGCCGCAAATGACGCTTCTAGAACGACGGCGACCTTTTCCTTGTTGTGCGTCCACCCGCTGACTCGTTCGTTGTCACCTGTAAATTAGGCGAGGTTTGTGACTGACTAGTGCGTGTAGAGACCCTGAAACACTGTGCTTACATTGTATAAATAGGTTGATAGCCGGAAGAATTAGCTCACTGAGCAAGTTTTCTTTTGTTTCAGCTTTCGGCTACGCGTTGAAGTGTCGTGTTCTACTTTCTTAAAAACTTCGACGTTTCTTGGAGTACAGCGATGTTTCTTGTTTCTTTACGATACGTTTCAACGTAATGGGGCGTTTCTCCGCAATAACAAGCGGACGCCACTTTGTATTAACTACGCAGGATAACGTTTCCTTCCTAATTGAACGAAAAGAGTTATTCTTGCTGATCGTGTGTTTACTTTCTCCTTAAACCTCACAGAACACTGCACAAGTATGCTGAATATAAAATGGAAACGTAGAACATACTAATCACGGCTCCGCCATTAACCAAACATCTTAGAAATGCTAAACAACACTTGTAAAATACACTTAGGAGCTACTATGAAGCACGTAATACTTTTAAGCAAGATCTAACTGAATTTAAACACTTTATTTCCACTTACGCGACGAGCTTTGCACAACACCAGATCACAATAGGAAATGACGTTCTGAGAACGGCGTACGCAGGGATGTTGCCACAACGGCTAGCTTAACTAAAACGACTGTTGATATTATTCGCTTTGTGTGGCTTACACAAAAACATTCAAGATTAATAATTATAAGTAGAAAATTATTAATAATAATTTAAAGTAAGATAGTTAATGTCAATAATTATGTTATTCAAATGTTAATGAGAAATTTAACGAAATGAGACATTTTGTAGCGACTGCTACAAAATATCCAAGAGATGATGTTTTTCATTTCTTATAAAACTACCCTTTAACACAGTTAGACTATTAGCACGCCACGCATGGTTTGTCGGTTAGTACGCCTTGAATATTTTGTCTATTAATATGCCTCGTAAGGCTTACCTATTTGTACATCTGATAGCTTGTCAATTAGTAAATTAGTACTCCTCGCATGTAACTTTTGTTTTAGGATGTTTTATATTAAAAAATGTTTAAAATCCAATATGCTGGCATGTCTCTCATGTGTCAACTATTTTTAGAAATAAACGGTTTCTCGTTTTTTCGTTTCGTTTTTACAGTCAAGAAACAACACAACTCTTCAGCATTATACGGACATGTGTACATGGGATAAAATGGAGTAACATTGTGGCCGGATTTCACATCTGAGTGGCGAATATATACAAAATTTGGCACATATAGGTAGATTAAACAATTGTCCTGTAATATAGCGGGAAATGTAAGTTCTAGTTAGACACACCAAAAGTTGGCAACGCTCGTGAGAGCAACACTCGCAGTCAGTCTTCTATTGGTCCCGGGCTCAACAGCAGTAGATGTTGGCCGAGTGTGTGTACATAAATTACCTAATGTGGCTAAGTATCTAACCCTCTAACTTCTAAATTAATGTACTTAATTCTACTCTACTCTTTTCTATATTTTCCCACCTATCTCCGGTCTACTCTTGCTGGCCACATGTCTTGTAGTTGAGTATTCAAGTTGTAAGGTACCTAAGAGGTGAGTGAATTATTTACCTTATGTGATGTGTCATTGCATTTGTCTATTGATGCGTATTTGTGTATTGATGAGGTGTAATAATATTATCTCTGTCTTGATATATAATATAAATTGGCGACGAGGTGTTGGTAGAACTGCTGGGAGTGACTAAGTAGTAGTGACTAGTGAGGGAACATAGAATTTGCCTAGTGAATTTTTTTTGTTCTGCTCACTGGTGTTGCTAGACTGGCTAGACTAGTGAAGGAACTCAGAATTGATCAAGTGATTGTATTATTTGTGCTGTGATTTTTTTCTTCTCCTTTTCACGGTGTGTTAAACTTACTGAAATTCAATATGTCATTGATAGGTTCAGTGGGAGAATTTAATCCTTCAGAGGAGGAATTTGGAGACTATGAAACTAGATTACATTATAATTTTTTATTATACAAAATAGGAGACAAGGAAAAAGCCCCCACACTAATTTCACTAGTGGGTCCAAAAGTTGCTAGGATAATTGAAGACCTAGTGTCTCCTAAAAGAACCCTTGATGCTACTTATGACGAGATTGTGGAAGCGTTGAGACGGCATTTTAAGCCCACACGTAACCAAATCTTCGAAAGGTTCCGGTTCCATAAGCGGAACCAGAAACAAGGGGAAAGCATCGCTGATTTTGTCGCTAGCTTGAAGGCCCTTTCACATACCTGTAATTTCAAACAGGAAGTGCTAGAAGAGACTCTGCTGGACAGATTCATATTGGGTGTGTCCAGTAATGAATTTCAAAATTGCTTGCTGAATGAAGCTGGCCTGACATGGCAAAAGGCCATGGATCTAGCTACTGCTAAAGAAACCACACTGAGAGAAACAGTGGGGTTGAGGCAATCAAATTCTATTTTGAATGTAGGTCAGAGTAGAGTTCAGCAAACTGCTTACAAGCCTCATGGCAAGAATCAGGCACAAGCTTGCCCCAAATCAGCATGCAGCGGCTGTGGTGGTTTGCACTGGCGTAGAGATTGCCCCTATAGAGACAGTAATTGTCATGGTTGTGGTCAAAAAGGTCATCTAAAAAAATTGTTGTTTCAAACGAAAAGGGCAGAAATCTGCTAAAGGCAACAAAAATAATTTTGTGCATGCTATGCATGAAAAAAGGGGGAGGGAACACCACCCTAACCCTAATGGAACTAGCAATGGAACCAGTGCAGACTACCCAGCCCTCAATCATGGGTGTTATGGGGAAATATTTTCATTAGCCGAGGAAATGAAACCACCAATCAGAATAAAATTGTTACTAAATGGTGTGCCATTAGAGATGGAGGTAGATACAGGTGCTGCTAGGTCTATCCTTTCAATGGCCACCTACTCTAAAATACCAACTAAGACAAGACCCGAGCTGAGACCTTCTGATGTTAAGCTTAGGACATATGGGGGAGCTGAACTAGTAGTTTGTGGAGAGATTAGAGCTAGCATCCAGCATGAAGCTAGTGGTAGGGCCCCACAGCTAGCAACTATTGTAGCTGTAGACAGGGAGGGACCAGCCTTGCTGGGTAGGGACCTGATTAACTCTTTAGGATTAACTATAGTTGCTAATAGGGTACATAAGTTGGTTACCCAGGCAGAAGGGCTAGTACAAAAATTTCCCAACCTTTTCCAACCAGGTCTAGGTTGCTTTAAGGGCAGGAAGTTTAGAATTGAAATTGATCATCCCACTGTAGTACCTAAGTTTTGCAAAGCCAGGAATGTGCCTTACTCACTCAGACCTAAGGTGGATGCAGAACTAAATAGACTGGTACAGGAAGGTAATCTCACCCGTGTACAGTACTCTAGATGGGCAGCGGCAATTGCTCCCGTGCTCAAGGCTGATCAAAGCATCCGAATCTGTGGTGATTATAAACTGACGGTTAATCGCGCCACTAGGCTAGATACCTACCCTATACCCAGGGTGGAAAATTTATTTAGCGGGTTAGCAGGAGGAGTTATATACTCCAAGCTAGATATGTCTCAAGCACACGCTCAACTACCTTTGGATGAAGACTCAAAGGAACTCACGGTAATAAACACCCACAGAGGTTTATTTGCCTATAACCGTCTCAGTTTCGGAATTGCTTCCGCTCCCGGGATCTTTCAGCGGGCCAGGGAAGGACTATTGCAGGGCCTCCCAGGAGTGTTCTGCTACCTGGATGACGTCCTGGTGAGTGCCACTAATGAGCAAGAGCACAACAAGCGTCTCCATCAAGTCTTATCTAAACTACAGGAGGCAGGGCTAAAACTGAAAATGGATAAATGCCAAATTAGAGTGCCACAGGTATCCTACCTTGGATACCAAATTGACAAGGATGGATTGCACCCCACTGCAGAGAAGGTAGCAGCAATCCAGAATGCACCAGCTCCTACTAATGTAACTCAACTGAGAGCCTACCTTGGGCTCCTAAATTTTAACAAGAAATTTCTAAAATCATCTGCAACTATGCTGGAGCCCCTAAATACCTTACTTAGGGATAAAACCCCTTGGAAATGGGATGCAAGTCAGGAGAGAGCATTCTAAAAACCTAAACAAGCACTCCTGGACTCCCAGACTTTAGTCCACTTCGACCCTCAGAAACCCATAGTGGTAGTAGCTGACAGTAGTGCGTATGGTGTGGGAGCGGTGCTGTGTCACCTTATTGATGGAATTGAACGCCCCGCCTATTTTGCCTCCCGAACTCTAACAGCAACAGAACGCAACTACTCCCAGACTGAGAAAGAAGCTCTGGCTATGGTGTTCGCACTCAGAAAATTCCATTGCTACCTGTGGGGACAGGACTTCACTGTGGTTACTGACCACAAACCTTTGTTAGGACTATTTGATCCGAGTAGAAGCATTTCTCCGATGACATCCGGGTGCAGGATAATTGGAAAAGTGATAATTTTAATTACCGAAATTTAGAGTTTTTCGATTTCAAAGTTCAGTGCTAGTGTACGCTGAACGCACGGAAAAAATATAAAAAGAATAAATGAAATGCTTAAATTACCCCTCCCCCAGCTCAGCCGAAATCGATTGAAAACATCTTCGAGAATGATTTTGAAACCGCGAGACAACGTTAGCTAAAATTTAATTCATTGAAAACTTTGCACAACTCTCATATCTATAAACCTGTGTATTGGTGTACACACAAAATGTATTTCAGGGTACGTTTGTCATACCGACGTTAAATATTAATATAGAAAAGAGAAAAATAACAAAATAAAGATGAGGAAATACTCCTAATTATGGAAAAACGTTCGTTCTGCTGCATTGAACTGACGGCCGGGGTGCTCATTATTGTCGACAGAAATAAGTAAGATGAATATTAGAATGGCTTAGCAAACGTAAAATGAAATAGTTTCTAATTTTCCAACAAAAATTTTAGGAAAATTAAAATTTCAGGTAGATGGGAAATTCTGTCCGAAATGCTGCAGGCCCTATGACAGAGATGCAAAATGACGTGACACATTTATTCTAAATTCCTTTACAGTTTTAAAGTTTTTGATTTGCTGGGGAAGCTTGCTGCACAAAAAAGCTCAAGAAACTGAGAGAGCTTTTTGTACCACGTTAGATGAACGGTAACTGACTAAGACATCATTCCTCCGATTCGGTTTTTTGTTTGGGATATTAGATAGAAAAAAATTTACCATCTCTGCATTACTTTGGGGGAAATTCAGAGAGGAGGACACTCGTAGAGCTTTTTGGATCATGAATCTGTTCGGTATTGGGATCCAGTCGAGTTTTCTTGAAAGAGGGGGACATGATCGTATGTATTGAAATTTCCTTTGCATACCACTTTGGTGGCAAAGTTTACACATTTTTGCAACTCTTCCTGACGATATTGAGGTAAATCTCCCCACACAAGACTGCAGTAGTCCAGACGCGATAAAATTAAAGACTAAATCACTAATAATCTAGATTTTTCGTCAAGTGTGTTCTTAATGAACTAATGACCGTTTGTGTTAAAATTGCTTAATTAGAAATACAAATCTTGTTATTTTCGTTTTCTTCATGATACATGTATGTATATTTATTTTTTTCGTGCTTCCTTAAAATGACATTTTTGAACATCTTTCGAAACAAGCAATTCTAATATTATTTCCTGGCGTCAAGAATTGCGAAGTTTTATGTCATGTATACGTAAATTGTCAAAGGTGTTCTCAACCCACAATGAAAATGCATCGTCCATGAAATTGTGTTGTCTCTTATAATTATCATTATGTGTATCGTCAAATGTAGATTAAGCAAGATTAGGAGTACATAGCCCTCAATCAATTCTATTCGACTAGTGACATGAGTATTACAATACTCATGTGTGTATCACCTCAGTGTATTAACTTTAAGATATTTTAAAAACCAATGATGGTACTTTTGTACCATCTCTATTGGAAGTAAAGTGATTTTCTTTCTTGATACGATGAAAGAACATTAAGGTTCAGTTAATTTTATTGCAAATTGTTTCTACGTGTGAATTGAAAGTCATATTTTTGTCAAACCAAACACCAAGATTTTTTACCTTATCTACTGGTTTAAATGTATCGTCTCCAAATGTTAGCGTGAATGGTGGTAATTTTTTAGTCACATTCTGTGATCCAAAAATAATGCATTGCGTTTTACTTGCGTTAAGCTTGAGGCCATTATGGTCATACCACAATTTCAGATTTCTCAGAAGGTTTTCAACGTTGAGTTGTGTTTCTTTTAAATCCGCTGTTGAGCTTGTCATGGCAATTTGTACGTCACAGCATACATTGAGATTTTTGTGATTGCCGGCATGGTGGGGAAATCATTGATGAAAATTGAAAATAGGAGCGGGCCGATGATTGAACCTTGAGGAACGCCAAAATTATTTGGTATGAATGATGACATTTTGTTATTCAAGCACACTGCATGAGAGCGGTTTAGTAGGTAGCTTTCAAACCACTGAGTGGCCATTCTTAGGTTTGAAATTTTTTGAAGAAGTTTCTTATGCTCAACACTGTCGAAAGCTTTGGAGAGATCAAGCAATAGTAAGAGAGTTAATTTGTAGATGTGACTCGTCTATGTAAGACGAGGGCTGGTTTGTTATTACCTTTTCTAATATTTTGGACATAACAGGCAGGAGAATGATTGGTCTGTAGTTTGATGCTATGTCAATATCCCAGATTTATGTAATGGATTAATAATAGATAGTTTCCATTGATCGGGAAACTTGTTTGTGGCTATATATGTATTTATTATCAAGCGAATGAGGGGTGCTGTGACAGGGAAGCTGTCTTCTATATGTTGGAGGCTTATGCCATCATGTCCAGTCGCTTTAGTATTCTTTAGTGAGCATAAAATATTTCGTATCTCTGTGTCGCTAACCGGCTTTGGTCTCCATTTGTTTCTACTATTTGGGGATGAAACATCGCTCAGATTTGCCTCTGTAGATGTGTCTGAAACTGTCCTGGATACTTCATTGAAAAAATCTTCGCAAGCTGTTGAGAAGAAAGTGTTAAAGTCATTCGCCGTTTTTGAGGGGTTGTCAAAAGTGCTTGTGCAGTCTGAATTTTTATACAGAGCAACTTCTCTAATGATTTCCCAAATTCTTTTTGGGTTTTGTTTTGCCGCCAATAGTTCTTTGTGGAAGTAGTCCTGTTTTGCTTCCTCAACTTTTCTTTGTAGGAACTTCTCATGATCTTTGTATAATTTTCGACGCGTACTGTATGAATTGTTCAGTTTGTACTCGCTCTGCAAATTTATTTTAGCTCTGCTCAACTGTTTTATTTCATCTTTTATTCATTTAGAAATTCTTGGCTTAACTTTCTTCGTAGTGAAAGGTGCGCATTCGTTAGGGCTGATACGAAATTTTCGTTGAAAAGCGAAACTTGTAGACTGACATCATCTCTGTTTTCCATGCCTTGAAATTCACTCCATCTGGCGAATAGCTTTTCTTGAAATATTTCAGGGGAGTAGTGGTTTTTCATCCGATATGAAATGTAACTAGATTTCTGTTTCTATTTTGCAATATTGATTCGGCATTCTACTGAATGGTTATCAGAAAAGGACGGTAAGATCTCTGTGCTGAGTACTGCTTGGGGATCGCTTGTAATTGCTAGGTCAAGGAGAGTTTTGGAAGTGTTGGTAATGCGCGTTGGTTCTTGGACCATTTATTTCCAATAGAGATAGTACAAAATTCCTATCATTGGTTTTTAAAATATCTTGAAGTTAATAGGTGATACACACACAAGAGTATTGTAATAATCATGTCACTATTCGAAAATAAGTGATTGAGGGCAATGTTCTCCTAATCTTGCTTAATCTACATTTGATAATACATGTAACGATAATTATAACGTGCTCCCTAGTTAATCTAATTTTAATGATGCATGTAATGATAATTATAAGAGACAACACAATTTCATAGACGATGCATTTTCATTGTGGGCTTAGAACACTTTTTAAAATTTACATCTACATGATATAAATCTTCGCAATTCTTGACGCCAGGAAATAATATTAGAATTGTTTGTTTCGGAAGATGCTCAAAAATGTCATTTTAAGAAAGCACGAAAAAAATTAATATACACATATAAAAGCATAAGGACCAGGAAAATTACAGGATTTGTATTTCTAATTGAACAATTTTAACATAACGGTCATTGATTGATAAGCGTTATATTCAAATATAAATAGATGATCACACAACAAATGTATAATTTTTTACATGAATGCTTTACAATAATAAAGAGATGACGAGTTAGGTAATGTTATAAGTTGAGAGTGAACAAAAAAAAAAAAAAAATCATCTCGAGTTGAAATGCCAGTTGTCAGTTTAGTACACACATATGTGCATAGATACATGTAAACGTATACACATATACATGCACATACATACCTACGCACATACATACACCTAACACGCAAACGTACACAAATAAACTTCTATGCATCGAGGCAATCACAATATATGCGCGTTATACAAAAATGCTGTGCGATGTTCTGAAATATAAGATAATGAGCAAAGGAAATTCGTGACAACTCTTTCAGTATGTGTTGCTGCTTACAATTTCTTATGAAATATTGTATCGATGTTTTATTAAATATTGTATCGAAAGGATCATTGGTTGATAAGCATCTTATTCATCATATGTGGGTGATCGCGCAACAAATATATTTGTATATATATATATATATATATATATTTATATATATTATAAGTGCTGTACAATAATCAAGTGAAATGAATTATTACGTTGTGACACATTTACCTATCTACGTACGCATAGCGTGCACAAGTACACATATACATAAGGAAGCATGTGCGCAAATATCAGCCTAAACTAATCAGTATAAACTAGCATTCCAATCGAGGGAATCGGAGAAAATATCATTTATTATGGAATGAATTTTATAAAATTTCCATACTAAAAATATTGGCACAGAACAGACTACCTTAGTCAGAAACCTGGAAACGATTTTTCTACAACGGTTCCCAAGTACAGAATATTTCCAGAAGCACGCGAGGCTTAGGTGCAGTTGTTATAATATACTCTAGAGCGTAGGAGATATGATAATTTGCACCACACAAGCCTACCAAGAGCATTTTTGGACGCGACGAAAGAAAGAAACATGAATGCCCTATAAGGGTGTCATATTAGGAAAAAAATCACATTATCTTTGAAATATGGCGCAAAATGCCTGCAATTGATACATATACATAGGTACCACATTTTACATGTACAATGCATTTAAGCTTTGGATTGCCTTACAATAATAAAATGAAATGATGTGTTGGGTAGTGTTAGAATTTGGGAGTGAGAAAAAGTCTGGTATTTATAGTTTATATACCTTGGAGTTGCTAGTCCAGTGCACACAGGTGTATTGTGCACACATGCACACCCATATACGTACGCACATATACAAGTGAGCATGCTTGCAAATACCAGCGTATAGGCGATCAAATCATAATACCTACGCATACTTCAAGACTGTTGTGTGATGTCTTGAATTATAAAGAAAATGGGCAAGAGAGAGTATTAAGCAATGTAGATACCAGGCAGAATGAGATTCATCAATACGTGTTCAGTATGTTCTGTAACTAAGAATTATCGTTGAGACGATAGATGACGAATTATTTTGGCTTTAAATTCTCTCTGTCTTTGAGGGATTTTAATACTAAGGGGAAGTTTGTTCCACAGTAAGGCACCTGATATTGACAGAGCCTTCTGCCCTATGTGAGATGAACGATAGTTGACTAAGACATTATTGTGTCTGTTCGGCTTTTGGTTGGTTACAGTGGGTGGATAGAAACGCACTATCTCAGCATTGCTCTGAGGAAGATTCAACGAGGAGAATATGGAATTGGGCCCTCTGCATGAGGAGCCTTTCTTGAATAGGAATCCAGCCGATTTTATTAAGGAGAGGGGTTACGTGATCGCTTCTTTTGAAATTACCGCTGCATGCCACCTTGGCTGCGAAGTTTACGCATTTTTGTAAATCCCTTTGACGGTATTGAGGTAAGTCTCCCCATACTAGGCTGCAGTAGTCAATGCGCGATAACACAAGGGATTGAATGGCTAATAATCTGGATTTTTCGTCTAGCATACTTTTTATACGATGAAAAAACATTAAAGTTCCGTAGATTTTGTTGCAAGTAGTCTCAACGTGATATTTGAAGGACATGTTTCTATCGAACCAGATACCTAGGTTTTTAACTTTTTCTGATGCATTAATTTTATCATTTCCAACTGTGAGAGTAAGATCTGAAGTTTTTTTAATGGCATCATTGGATCCGAAAATAATGCATTGTGTTTTATCAGGGTTTCATGATTTCAGACTAGTCAGTAGGGTTTCGGCTTTAATTTGCGTCTGTGGTATTTCCGATACAGAACTTGTTATTGCAATTTGAACATCATCTGCATACATTAAGATCCGTGTGTTCGAAGGCATTGGAGGGAAATCTTTAACGAAAATATAAAACAGTAGCGGACCAAGAATGGATCCTTGGGGAACACCAAAATTGTTTTGAATAAATGGGGACAATTTGTCTTCTATGCGGACTGCATGAGAGCGATTTGACAAGTAACTTTCAAACCATTGCGTGTCAACTCCCAAGTTCAGTATTTTACTTGGAAGTCTATCATGTTTGACGCTATCAAACGCTTTAGAGAGATCGAGTAGCAGCAAGAGTGTTACATTCTTCTGATCGATGTCACTGTATATTTTTTCAGAGATATTGAGCAGAGCATCTTGAGTGCTAGTGTTTCTTCTATAGGCGTATTGATTTCGG
Organism: Morinoia aosen; assembly: GCA_030386875.1. NCBI lineage: Eukaryota > Metazoa > Arthropoda > Malacostraca > Amphipoda > Talitridae > Morinoia > Morinoia aosen. The sequence continues at coordinate 52,368,082 of CM059579.1, read as the reverse complement.
TGGAGTAGGTTTGACTCGTCCAGGTGAAATGACAGTTGGTTTGTCACCACTTTCTCCAATATTTTGGACATTACAGGTAAAAGACTGATGGGCCTGTAATTTGATGCTGTATTTAGGTCACCACTTTTATGCAACAGTCTAATAATGGAGTGTTTCCATTGGTTTGGAAACGTGTTTGTTACTATTGATGTATTAATTATCAGACGAATCCATGGTGCTGTGACAGGGAAACTGTCTTTGATATATTGAAGACTGATACCATCATGTCCAACTGTCTTTGTGTTTTTTAGTGAGTGTAAGATATTTCTTCATTTAAGAAAGATTAAGTCTGTGCAGCATCTTGCTTGGCTGATTGTTTTTATTTGTTAGATATACGATAAAATCTCAGAAAACATAGAAAGACTTTTTGGCTGCAGAGATTAATTTAAGATTTTTTTTAATGAAATCTAATGTTGGACGTAGAGATGCTGACAGATGTCTGTAAAGACTGCCGATTATGAAAGACTTGTGTTTGTTTACTTGAACATTAAGCCAAACCATTTCTATGTATTCGCATTTTTCTTTTATCGGAAATAAGGATGTAGAGTAGACATCTTTGATGAAAATGCATGAACCGCTACCTTTCTTACTCTTGACTCCGACATAACGGTACTATGTGTACCCGGTAATGCTGAGATATGAGCTTTCGACTTGTGAATCGAACCATGTTTCAGATGAGCATAAAATATCGATATCGTTAGTGATCAACATTACTCGTACGCCATCCATTTTATCATTGAGACTGCGAGCATTTATGTACAATATTTTGATATTAATCTCATTAGGCAGATCTTTAGTGGAGTTATTGCATTTGTTAGGTCTAGCATGCCATTCAGGATTCGTCTTTAGGTCTTTATCGCCGCGTTCACTGTTTGTGATATCAGTTTTAGGAAGAAATTCAATTTGATCACTGTTATTTAGTCACAAAAGGGGGGCGGGAGCAACACGATTTTCATCACGCATTTTCAAGAGGGCGCTATAGTGGTCTTGTTTCCGGTGTATGCTTAGCGGAGGACAGTTTATCAGAGCATTTGATGTAGGGGAGATTGTTGTCATGCCTTTCTCCGTCTTTAAAGCCATTTGGGTTTTATCTCGCCATTTAATTGAACCGTTTCCCATTTGACTGTCCTGGAAGCTTCCAGAGCAAATTCGTGATTTTGAAATGAGTGATCTAGGTCAACAACTTAATTCTATCAGCGAAATTAATCGTTAATGTCACTAAATGTCGATTTATGAAGTCGATAATATCTTTATTTAAATTAAGAATAAAAAACTTCGATACTTATCAAACGTTCTAGTTCTATCCGCGCATGTAAGAGTAAATGCGGGAGTTCTCCGCCGTTACGTAAACTCATCTCAGCTGGCTCCGCATTCTGGGGTTTTAACCGCGGATCTGGGTTTTTTATCTGTCTCCTGGGGTTTACAGTCATGAATTGTGTTGGCAAAACAATTAATTTCAAGGAGCTAAAATGATTGTACTACTTGGTAACCTCGAAAACAATAGAAAAGTGTAAGAAAATTTATTCATTAGCGCCTTTTTTCGCTGATCTGGGTTTTTTCCTTTAGCTTATGCTGGGGTTATTTGGCAACATTCTCTTGGCGTCTCTTGTGGCTTCAGCGCCCGCTTCTCACTGTATCAGAAGCTCTTCCGAGAGCAGGTGTGACTTTTCGTGCTCAGGCGCCCTTCTAATTCTCGTGTGCCTGCGTTTTAAATGTGTTAATCCTTTTTTAAGTGATGATCGAACTTCATAAAATTACAGAACTGAAGTGAAAGTGTGCCTTATATCTGTAAAAACGGTAGATAGCCATTCTACCTTTGCGTGTGTCAGTTTTCCCGTGTGTGCTTCAGTAGCTTCAGAATGCTTCACTGTCCGTTTTGTCTTGTTCAAGTGATTTTTTATTTCTCTGTAAGTTTTGACCACTGAGTCTCAAAATCATTTGTATGATCGAAGAAGTGCGTTATTTATTGAAGGGGCCGAGATGCTTTAATTTGCAGCATGACTAATTGAAGGTCATGTGCATTTTACGAGTCTTCCATTGCAGTTGTCGTGTATTACTGCGCCTCGAGCGCCATATAAAAAATGGCCGACCTTGAACCCTTTCGTGTCTTTGTAAAGTTAAGCCTAGTCTGGTTTGTAAATCTCGTGTGTGCTTGATACAATTTAATGTGATTTCTTTTACTTTACAGGCAATGTAAAACGTACTGATTAGGTTAGGATATGTGTCATAGCGGAGGTCTCGAAAAAAAGATGTAAGTAATTTAAAAGATGTAAAGGTAGTGTAATACTCACAGATTACCTCGGTTGTACCAGCAGCTAAGCACTAGCAATAAATTCTGAGACGGTTAGAAACTTCTTATCTAATTTTACATTTGTTTTCTCGCAGTGCTTCTTATTTTTCTTGAAATCTGCGTTGTTTTTGAAACTGTTTAAATCGCAGAGGCATTGATCGCCTTTGTGAACTTGAATATCGGGAATTAGCGCTCCTCATTGAAAGCTATGGCTGCTCTGTAAAGTTGCTGTCCTTATCGGTAGAGTATTTTTTAGAAAATAATTTCGTTGTGGAATAGAGTTTCTCCTTTGTATCGTTCGGGCCCCAAAATTATGGTGATGTTTTTTAGCCCTTTTTAGGTATTTCATTTGTTCACGATAGAATTCATGAGAAATATTTTATAAATATACATACATTGATTAGGTTTTCGATTCCCCCTCCTTTTCTGTCTATTACGGAAAGTTTGCGTATCGTGTAACTCATAGCTTTGTTTTGTTGCTTTCGTCTCTATGACTCAACTTTTTTAAGCCGTTTATCTCTTACTGAGAAGTCCGTGATTGAACTTGTGTGCAATCTAAATTTCACACCCTTTTGATGTCATTATAGTCTAATCTTTACTGAGTACGTGAGTAAAATAAAAGCATTTGTATCTAATTGAAATCAGTGCTCCAAGGAAAAGATATAAAGTTCCGAGCCGAAGCCTAGGTAGTGCCTCCATTTGTAGAACTAAATAACTCTTGTTTTTGCAGTGACGTATTCAACCGCGCCCAATACAACCTCCTTCTTCTTCCGGTGTTTTTCTTACCTGGCGAAGGGGAATAAGGGCGCGACAGTCAATCTTTTTGGAGTGGCATACTCCCGAGACCTCTGCTGACACACAGCTGCATCGCTCCTAAACGAAGTAAGTGCCATTAGACTTCGCGGCGTAGGGGCCGTTATTGATAACTATGGATTCGTGTAGGCCACGGCAGGACTCAAGAGTCGTGCGGCTTGATCACATGACCCGTCTTCAGGAAATAATTAAATTAAAAACGTCGAGCTCCGGAAGGGAAGCCTGGACTGAAGAAGAATGGAACCAGGAATCCCTCGAGTGTCTTCACATATTTCGGGAGTGGCGAGGACTCGTAGAAAACGAGTTAGAATATCTAAGAAAAGTTGGAGCCGGACAAGAAGCTAAAAATCTCATGGCTGACTACCGGCAATTAAAGAGGCGGGTAAAGTGCTTTCTCAACCCTCGTGTGAACGACCTTTCCAGCGAGAGCTCCACGTCAACTCACTCAAGAAAGGACGGTCGAGGATCGGGGCCAAGGCGAAGCACCTCCTCTAGAGCTATGTCTGTGGCGGAGTCCACGAGGCTGGTGGACCTGGAAAGTTCTATAAAGAGGATCAACATTGCACACCAAGCAAAAGTTGCGGAGCTCAGGTCGCAGTGTGAGCTCGCTGTGAAGCTTGCTGAAGTAGAAGCTAAGGCAGAGAAAAGTAAAATCTCACTTGAAATAGACGAAATCAACAACAGAGGTCTCTCCAGCCCGGACGGTTCGATCGGCGCAGTCAGCGAGACGGAAAAATCTAGGCACACCGAAGAATGGGTCTCGCGGAACCACGGCAGTGTGGTTTATTGCGCCACTCCACCTAACCTTCGTGACACTCAGGCACAGCAGCGGGACGCTGCTTCCCAGTTTCAAGATCGAAAACGAAATAAGGCCCCCAAAATGCGTCAAAATGCCCCGTGCTCATCGACGAGCTCCGACTCTAGTTTTTTGAGCCGTTCTGAGGTACGTCCCACACCGAACCTGGAGAGTAGAGGAATTTACAATGCTGGACTTCGGAGTTCTCGCCCACGGAGAGTTCGGGAATCAAGACCCACTCGAGCCGCTGACAACAATCAAGGGAACTCTACCAATTACAACCCTCAAGACCCGCTTTTGTGCTACCTAGAAAAACCATTGGCCAGCAGTGACTACTGCGCGGGAAATGAACTTAGGCTCGACGCCGCTTCAAGGCATCTAGTTTTAATGGAACTAAAAAAGTCACCTCCTAACCCTTTCCGAGGCGAGCCTAAACGGTACCATACTTGGTTCGCTGAGCTTCGCAACGACTTAAAGAACCTTTCTTTAAATCCGAGCGACGTGGTCGGCATCCTAGAAGCGCGCACATCTGGGGAGCCTCGCGACACAATCGTCGGATTGAGGACTTCATTCGGAAGTGATCCGAAGCGAACTTTGGACGAAATCGTCTCTCAACTAAGAGAACGATATGGCTCGTCGGAGCAAATCACGGCGGAGTTCAAGAAGATGATCGAGAGATTCGACCAAATAAAAACGACTGAATTTGATCCCAAAACCGCTCAATCGCTGCAAAAGTTGGGCGACCTGTGCTACAGCATCCAGGGGCAGATGAGGGAGGTGAGAGACTTGGAATACTACAATTACGCTCTGGGCCTCGAACCAATTTATGAGAAGCTCCCGGATTTTATTAAATGCCGGTGGAATAAATCCAAGCTCAACTACCAGAAATCTCATAAGCGCCATCCTCCTTTAGAGGAATTCTGCAGGTTCTTGCGCGAGAATGCTCAGCGCACGTACTCGGGAGTTCTCACCAAGTTGGACAACGACCAGCATACTGGACCTAAGGGCAAGTCCAGCAAGCGAGCCACCGTGCTTGCTGTTGAATCCTCGCAAGTGGAAAACACGAGAACCGAATGCCCCTTACACCATAGCTCCGGGCATTCTCTGGCGTCTTGCAACAGATTTTCTAGTTTGAATGCTGCGGATCGTAAGGGTATCGTTGTGGAGTGCGGTGCGTGTTTCCGATGTTTCGGAGCGCACCGTATAGCTCACTGCACCGCAGATCAGAGGTGCGAAGCCTGTGGTTCCAGTTCTCATCACACGCTGCTTCATTCGGACAGGTCTGAGGGGCAGAGGCGCAGCCACTCAGAAAACTTCGGCGTACGAGGAAGAGGTTTTGCTTCGAGGGGAGGACCAGCGCCTCGAGGACGCTGGGCCCGCAGGTCTTCGCCTCTCAACGAAAGACGCGACGCTCCAGAAATGGGAAACCTGTATACGGAGAAGTGACAACCATCGGAAAACAGAAGCTGCTCTAAGATGGTCTTGGTGGACGTGACGGCGCCCGGAAGAAGCAGTAAAACTCTCCGCACCTACGTCATCCTGGATGACCAAAGTACTAACTCTTTCGCCACATCTTCTTTGTTAGATTTCTTTGCATTACCTCACAAAAAAGAAACGTATTCCATCACCACGATTTCAGGTTCTAAAATTAAATCCTACGGTCGGACTACGGAGGGCTTTCGAGTAAAGGGCGTAAACCGCTCTGAGTCTTATGCTCTTCCCCCGCTATTCGAGCACGACGGCATTCCTCATAATAAGTACGACGTGGCAACGAGAGAAGACGTCTTGAAGAACCCCGACATTGCTCATCTTGCATCAGAATTTCTCCCTCTGGACTGCAATGCTCCCGTGGGTCTGTTGCTGGGCCGAGACGCTGAAGATGTGTTAGTTGCAGATCTAATCCACCGGAAGCCAGCTGTCTACAAAACACCTTTGGGATGGGCTGTTGTTGGAAGAGTCAACCCTTCAGAGCCTCACCCGTCGAACATGCAGATGAGTGTGTATAAAACTCAAGTCGAAGATCACTTTTCGGCTCAGCCTTGTTTCGGTCCTCTGGCTCCAGTCTTCGACACCAAAATGGACGACGAGAGTCCTGGACCGTCCGTTGAGGACAGGAAATTCTTGTCGCTGATTGACGAGAATATAGTTGTAAATGCTGAGGGGCATCTAGAAACTCCGCTGCCATTCAAAGATCGCATGTCTAAGCTTCCAGACAACACGAAGGCCGTCTATCGCCGCTCCAGAAACACTTTGGCGCGGTTAATCAAGGACCCCGCCAAATTACAGCAGTGTTTGAAGATAGTCCAAGACTACGTGGATAGTGGACACGTAGAGGTAGTGCCTTCCCAAGAACTTCAACCGGCCGAAGGACACTTTTGGTATCTCCCGGTTTTTCCCGTTACACATCCCAAGAAAAAGAAGGTGCGCATCGTCTTCGACTCTGCGGCGCAGTATTTCGGACGCAACTTAAACGGAACCTTGCTTCAGGGGCCAGATGCCAACAACAGTCTTCGTGGAGTGCTCCTTAGGTTTAGAGAGAACAAGGTTGGTTTCGTTGCCGACGTGGAAAAGATGTTCCACGCCTTCTATGTCCGTCCCTCCGACCGAGATTTTCTTAGGTTCTTCTGGTTCAAGGACAATGATCCTTGCAAAGCAATTGTCTCATACCGGGCAAGAGTGCACGTCTTCGGAAATCGATCAAGTCCGGCTGTCGCAACTCACTGTCTGCGCCACGCCATTAGGGAAGCTTCAAGAGAGGAGAGAGAAAACGGAGACAGACTTGCCTGGAAAGCTCTGAGCTACGTCGAGCGCGGATTTTACGTTGACGACGGACTGGGATCCGCAGGTTCAGCTCAAGAGGCCGTCGACATTTTAGTCAAGACACGAGAGTACCTGGAGACGTTCAAGGTTCGTCTTCACAAAATCTCTTCTAGTCATCAGGAGGTTTTGAACGCATTCCCGGAATCGGAACGCGAGGAAGGAAAGGTGGAGTTTTGGGAGGATGGTTGTAGTCAGCGCACCCTGGGAGTGACGTGGAATACTACGACCGACCGGTTTGACGTACATACCGAGGTGGTGGACCGACCGTTCACGAAACGTGGTTTGTTAGCCACCGTCAATTCAATCTTCGATCCAATCGGCTTAGCTAGCCCCGTCGTATTGGGAGGCCGACTGATCATGCGCACCTTGATCCCTCCCGTAAAACAAGACCCAGAAAATTTGGCAAGGTTGGGGTGGGACGACCCTCTTCCCGTCGCTCATCTTGCGACGTGGGAATCGTGGAAAGAGTCGTTGCGAGGACTCTCCGACCTGTCGTTGGACAGGTGCCTCATTCCTGGAGACTTCGGGGAGGTTCATTCACGAAGTTTGCATTCCTTTGCCGACGCCTCTGAACAAGCCATAGGACATGTCACCTACTTACGATCAGTCGATGTGAGTGGACGAGTACACGTGTCTTTTGTAAGCGCTGACAGCAAGGTGGCTCCCAGAGCTGCCACAAGCATACCACGTTTGGAACTCTGCGCGGCCGTCGAGTGCAGCGAGGCCTCAAGAAGAATATGCGAAGAGATGAGCGTCGAGATCAACGACGTAGTGATGTACTCAGACAGCAAGGTAGTGCTGGGCTACCTCAACAACGAAACTAAAAGATTTTCAAAGTATGTGACTAGAAGAATTGAAGCGGCTACGAAGGTTCGTCCCAAGGAACTCTGGCGGTACGTAGCCACAGAGTGCAACCCGGCGGATATGGCCTCTCGTCCCACAAGCGCAGAGAACCTGAAGAGGATACGCTGGTTGACGGGCCCTTCCTTTCTGTGGGAAGATCATCTGCCTGACGAGCAAGAAGGCGCAGATATCTCGCTTTCAGTGAGTTTGCCCGAGGAGAAACTCGTCCAGGAATGCTCGAACTTCGTCACCTCCCTTCAGACCCCAGAGCTTCAGCGTGAAGTTCCTGCCTACTTAACTGGTGACTTTGTCTCTGTTCGTAGAGCATCAAGACTGGCGACGCACTTCTATTTCAAATGGAAGGACCGAACTCAGCAAAGAAAAGGAGTGGCTCTGGCCATCAGACCCTTGGAATCGCTAAACTTCGGGGGTGAGAAGTTAGCCATCTCCGACGTTCAACGCGCAACCTTTCAAGACGTGATCAGTAATCTCAAGAAAGAAAAGGACATTCCTCTGCGCCACCCTTTGTCTTCTTTGAGCCCTTTTATTGATGCTGACGGTCTGTTGCGAGTAGGCGGACGCCTCAAGCGCGTCAACTTGCCCGGGTGTATAAAGCACCCCATTGTGCTTCCCGAAGACCACCCGCTCACCTCTAGCATTGTGTCTCATTATCACAAACTCTCCGGGCATCAAGGTGCTCACATTTCTCATGGAGCCGTACGAGATGCAGGCTATCATATAGTGCACGGAAAGAAAGTCATCCGTAAGTTCGTAAATGACTGCGTCGTCTGCAGAAAATTGAGAAGGAGACCCGAAGAGCAGAAAATGAGTGACCTACCGGAGGACCGACTTGCTTGCACCGCTCCCTTTACGAACACAGGTTTGGACGTGGCAGGTCCGTGGCAGGTCGTCGAGGGAATCTCTACGAGAAGCAATAAGAGGACTTCTAAGGTATGGGCCTTGGTGTTGACCTGTCTAACCTCTAGAGCGGTGCATGTGGAACCGCTGCCTGCCATGGACACTTCTAGCTTTCGAAACGCTCTCAGACGATTCATGTGCGTTCGTGGATCGTGCAAAATCATAAGGAGCGACCGCGGTTCTAATTTCGTCGGCAGCTATAACCAGGACCTCGACATGAGGTCACTCTCCAAGACGCTGCAAGACTTCGATGTGCAGTGGATCTTTAATCCCCCTCACGCACCCCATTTTGGTGGAGTTTGGGAACGTAAAGTGGGAGCTATAAAGAAGGCCATGTTGTTCTCGCTTTCCCAGTGCGGCATGCGAACACCTAGTAGAGATGAGCTCTACACCTTTTTTCAAGAAGCAGCATCAATCATCAACAACACGCCATTATGGTCCCTATCGAGCGACCCTAATGATCCACAACCCCTGACTCCAAACATGCTCCTAACGTTGAAAGAAGCGGGTGACAACCCTCCTCTCTGCGATACCTCCCCTGCGGACCTCATAGCCTACGGAAAGAAGCGCTGGCGTAGAGTCAACCATCTGGCAGAGGTCTTCTGGCAGAAGTGGAAAAGCGACTACATACATGAGCTTCAATCGCGCTCCAAGTGGACGAAGAGGACAACCAACTTGAGCCCTGGAGACATCGTCATGCTCGTCGAGCCCGCTCCGAGAAATAAATGGGCGATGGGTAGGGTAGTCAGGGTCAAGAAGAGCGGGGACGGTCTAGTACGTTCCGTAGTGGTATCTCGGGCCGCTACTGCGGGAGGTACGATAGCGTGCGAACGTCCGATATGCAAGGTAGTAAGTTTAGGTCTCCGAGGAGACAACTAGATCTCATAGTGTCAGATTCTCGAATCCATTTGATTAGTGTACTCTATCTATCGTGCCCGTCGCAACTGTGACGCGTCCTTCCAGTCTACCTGTCGAGCTTACCTATATTTTAATATGCTTATTTCAAGCGATTAGCGGAAGGTGTCTCACTGCTGCTGATGGGGGGAGGTGAAGAGCTGCAGACTTCTCCTTCCTCTCCCGGTAGTGGTGTGATGCGTGAAGCACGTTCGTTTTTCTTCCCCTATCTATCTCTCGATAAGTCAGTGTGCGGTTTGCCTACTATGGAGTATTAGATTTTGAGTACCGACGGGGTTCGCCTCTAATTTTGTTGTATTATTCGCTCGTAACGTTCCTAACACTAGTCACGTGCGTTGTTCTTGTGCCTATCGGACTAAGGAACATTGATCTCTATCTAGATTTAAGAAATTTCGTAATGTAAACGGATTGATTTATGGTCTCTTAGTATAAGCGTAATGTTACTGATTATCGTGTACCAAGCTAAGGTACTCTTTACGTACTATCTTCAAGCCGTCGCAAGGATGTTTGCCTGTGTATTTTTCAAAGAAAAATAGGGGGGAGTGTCATGCCTTTCTCCGTCTTTAAAGCCATTTGGGTTTTATCTCGCCATTTAATTGAACCGTTTCCCATTTGACTGTCCTGGAAGCTTCCAGAGCAAATTCGTGATTTTGAAATGAGCGATTTAGGTCAACAACTTAATTCTATCAGCGAAATTAATCGTTAATGTCACTAAATGTCGATTTATGAAGTCGATAATATCTTTATTTAAATTAAGAATAAAAAACTTCGATACTTATCAAACGTTCTAGTTCTATCCGCGCATGTAAGAGTAAATGCGGGAGTTCTCCGCCGTTACGTAAACTCATCTCAGCTGGCTCCGCATTCTGGGGTTTTAACCGCGGATCTGGGTTTTTTATCTGTCTCCTGGGGTTTACAGTCATGAATTGTGTTGGCAAAACAATTAATTTCAAGTAGCTAAAATGATTGTACTACTTGGTAACCTCGAAAACAATAGAAAAGTGTAAGAAAATTTATTCATTAACGCCTTTTTTCGCTGATCTGGGTTTTTTCCTTTAGCTTATGCTGGGGTTATTTGGCAACATTCTCTTGGCGTCTCTTGTGGCTTCAGCGCCCGCTTCTCACTGTATCAGAAGCTCTTCCGAGAGCAGGTGTGACTTTTCGTGCTCAGGCGCCCTTCTAATTCTCGTGTGCCTGCGTTTTAAATGTGTTAATCCTTTTTTAAGTGATGATCGAACTTCATAAAATTACAGAACTGAAGTGAAAGTGTGCCTTATATCTGTAAAAACGGTAGATAGCCATTCTACCTTTGCGTGTGTCAGTTTTCCCGTGTGTGCTTCAGTAGCTTCAGAATGCTTCACTGTCCGTTTTGTCTTGTTCAAGTGATTTTTTATTTCTCTGTAAGTTTTGACCACTGAGTCTCAAAATCATTTGTATGATCGAAGAAGTGCGTTATTTATTGAAGGGGCCGAGATGCTTTAATTTGCAGCATGACTAATTGAAGGTCATGTGCATTTTACGAGTCTTCCATTGCAGTTGTCGTGTATTACTGCGCCTCGAGCGCCATATAAAAAATGGCCGACCTTGAACCCTTTCGTGTCTTTGTAAAGTTAAGCCTAGTCTGGTTTGTAAATCTCGTGTGTGCTTGATACAATTTAATGTGATTTCTTTTACTTTACAGGCAATGTAAAACGTACTGATTAGGTTAGGATATGTGTCATAGCGGAGGTCTCGAAAAAAAGATGTAAGTAATTTAAAAGATGTAAAGGTAGTGTAATACTCACAGATTACCTCGGTTGTACCAGCAGCTAAGCACTAGCAATAAATTCTGAGACGGTTAGAAACTTCTTATCTAATTTTACATTTGTTTTCTCGCAGTGCTTCTTATTTTTCTTGAAATCTGCGTTGTTTTTGAAACTGTTTAAATCGCAGAGGCATTGATCGCCTTTGTGAACTTGAATATCGGGAATTAGCGCTCCTCATTGAAAGCTATGGCTGCTCTGTAAAGTTGCTGTCCTTATCGGTAGAGTATTTTTTAGAAAATAATTTCGTTGTGGAATAGAGTTTCTCCTTTGTATCGTTCGGGCCCCAAAATTATGGTGATGTTTTTTTAGCCCTTTTTAGGTATTTCATTTGTTCACGATAGAATTCATGAGAAATATTTTATAAATATACATACATTGATTAGGTTTTCGATTCCCCCTCCTTTTCTGTCTATTACGGAAAGTTTGCGTATCGTGTAACTCATAGCTTTGTTTTGTTGCTTTCGTCTCTATGACTCAACTTTTTTAAGCCGTTTATCTCTTACTGAGTAGTCCGTGATTGAACTTGTGTGCAATCTAAATTTCACACCCTTTCGATGTCATTATAGTCTAATCTTTACTGAGTACGTGAGTAAAATAAAAGCATTTGTATCTAATTGAAATCAGTGCTCCAAGGAAAAGATATAAAGTTCCGAGCCGAAGCCTAGGTAGTGCCTCCATTTGTAGAACTAAATAACTCTTGTTTTTGCAGTGACGTATTCAACCGCGCCCAATACAACCTCCTTCTTCTTCCGGTGTTTTTCTTACCTGGCGAAGGGGAATAAGGGCGCGACAATTGTCGTCTTCCGAATCCCATTGTCTCTTTCATCAAATACGTGAATTGGTGTTCTCGTTACATTAGAAAGCATTTGGGGTATGAGGTCTCCAACTGCATGATCGAAGACTTTTTTAACGATGTATTTATCGATGAGGTATTCGAAACTGTCACTGTTCTTGTCGACGAATTTTACATACTGGTCTTTGTTTCTGCAGCTCTCAGTTTTGATGGCTTTTTTTCAGAGATATATAATTCCATTTCAATATTTGTTGTGAAGCATGCTGCGTCATTACTGTGTGGAGGAGACAGTGTCCGTCACCTACAGTGTAAGCAGGCTCCATTTTGAGCGATCGTTTCAAGTCGTCCAGTGTGTCTGCAACGCGTGTGCAAATTTGATTCACTGCTTATTTTGCGGTAGCAGTATCGGTTTGGTCGTTCGATGGAGGCCTGGCAGAGGCAGGAGATTTTTTTAGGGGTTGTTTTCCATTGAAGTGATTCTCTACGTGACTGCGCAAGGGATTTTGATTTCCGAAAATAGGCTTGTTGGGCGATAAATTTTTTCGAATAATTTGATTTTCTGTGGATTTCCTCTGTTCTTGCGTACTTACTGAAAAATTGAGGATTGGTTGAAAAGGAGGGCACAAAACTTAAATCGAACAATGATCTTCCTTGTCTAAAGGCTGATGCCGTCCCATGGTACCATGGCCGTCCCCTCGTGGCACGAAAACTTTGCATATATGAAGTTAGGGGTTTTGGTGGGCTTGTACATAATTTGATTGTGAATTTAGTTCTAATTTACTTTAATTCTGGCTAACTTTGATCCAGGGTTGTGTAAAAGTCTTGATGAGTATTCGTTTATTTGGCACAGTACAGAGCTTGACAAGGGGGAACAGAACCTCGCAAAAATAAAAAAAGGAAAAAAACAACAATTATGCGAAAATAAAATTGAAACCAAATAAACACTTTGAAAATGAAGCCTATTTACTAGGATTTATTTCGCTGGAACTCATCAAAACTAAAAGGGATAATGTTTAATTTCATCATGACTCCAAAAATGAAGCACTACTTCGATGCAGGGTACGCTTTTACAACACGAAAGATTATCATACGTCGTAAAAATTGCATCACATGACAAACATGGCGAAGACTATTTATAGGTTGGCAAACATTACGCTACATGGACAACGCTCAAGTTCGAAGGTTTAAGAAGATATTTAACATGATATGAACAAAAAGTCAACGCGTCTTTTTTAATAACAAAAACGATGTTCATGGATACTTTATGTTCGTTAACTGAGGAAATCTACTTTTACTAAGCTAACTAATGAAAGAATAAAACTTATTTGGGGTCATATGTTGAGGAATATTGATATTTAAACAATCCTAACGAAAAGTGCGATTTAGGAACCATTTATTATTACAATAGGTTGAAATGGAAGAACATAAAAATGCATTGTCTAATCTGACACAAAATTCAAACAACAGACCATCACATAATCATTTTACCACTTACTTCCCTGGAATCTTACATCTTCTCTTAAATAATTATCTTAACCAAGACGCTCAGTCATCATAGATTGAAAATGGGGAAAGTGAGTGTTCTCAAAGAGAAATTTGGGATCGAGATGCGTAGTGAATTTCGGGATAATTTTAATTTATCGTACACACAAAAATAGAGCTTGAGCAGCAACGGTACTTCAAAATTAAAACAAAAATAATGGTTATCATATTATAATTTTCGCAGACCACACACATATAACGATGGATAATTTTTTTAAATATTCTGTTTTCTTCTCCTGAAGGATTAAATTGACCCCTTATCAAATAAAAGGTGGGGTATAGAAAACAATGATTAGATCGGTCTTTCTGCCCCCACCCTGATCGTCTTCGTAAGGGAGGCTTAAACTAACTTGTTATCTAATCCATATGGTTTCAAAACTCTGAGCTGTAAGCTATTCTGTTGCTCACCTCAACTCACGAATTGCATTAATAAAATCTGGCAGCGAGTAATTTTGTTCCTCTAACAAATGATAGTTAGGGTGACGCAAAAAGGACGGTCAGATTCATGCGTTCATTTTGCACCACACTGTATTATAATTTTGTAACTTATTGCTATATTTTATTGGGATACATGTTTTTAATTTTCCTTCATTCAATACCGATGAAAGTCTTACACCTCGAAAATTATATGGAAGCATATGACAAGTATCCACGACCTCATTCAGGGAGAGCGAACGATAAAATACTCGCTTTCACTAAAGAAAGAAAAACAAAATAACGCACCAGAAAATAGTTAATGTTCTTGAACTTGAATGCGAGGTCACAAGGAAGGATTTGAGGCATCTGTTACGTCTTAAGATTCTCTATAGTATTTAACGCATTACTCCTGTTTCTCGATACAACACACACGATACATAGGCCTACTCGTTAAAGACAGCGTCCCGCTTTGGAACTTTTTTTTGTTATTGAACCTAGAGCAATAAAATTTGATATACTGGTAGAAAATGCAATTTGAAATCGTTTATCTTCTATGAAAAAATGCAATTTTCTTTAAAGAAAACGAGATATTCATAGAAAACGAAATTTTAGGGGGGTGGTTCAAAATGCTTCTTGTCCGACAGTTTTTGAGCTACAGTAATTACTTTGGTATCATTGGATGCGGAACGACGTGAAAATTCTAAAAAATTTTAACCCAATCCTCAAATTTCCAGTTTTAACTAAAAAATGAAATAATATGAGAGCAAATCTGTTTTTCGAAAAAATTCGCATTTCTGACGTCATAACTTTCGAACAAAAGGTAATTTTGGAAAACTTTTTATTTTTTGGAAAGCCCTTGTCTTTCCACATCCAATGATACCAAAATTATTACGGTAGCTCAAAAACTGTCGGAGAAGAAGCATTTTGAAGCCCGAAAGTCCATTGTTCACATTATAAGCAAAACAAAGAAACATAAACCATTTTAAATAATTTTTTTTAATTTTTGGTTCAGGTTAGGCCCCTGAAATCATTATAGAGTAATCCAGAGACATAGGAGATGACATTGCAACGTCGCGCCGTGAAGAAAGTGCCATAGGGGAGGTGTCGCATGATAAAATACCACTTCCCCTTCCTCTCCCCCCATTCTTCAAACCCCCTCTCATTTTTTTCACAGGATGTACTAGACCTCCTACACTTCCTATTGCAGCAATGATCTTTATTTGTCCAGTGGTCTCGAAATCCTGTAATCCTATGGGGGACGCTGTCCTTAAATACTGTGGAGCCCAGAAATAAATCCATAATATTCTAATAAATTTTGGCCTTCTCCTGCTTGACTGCCAACATTTTGCTCTACATCCGTTGATAACTTATACCCTGCCCTTCATCTCTACTAGGTATCAAGCATGCTAGCTCCTCAGGTAGCTCATTCAGTCGTCACTTGGTCCGCTAACATCTCTAAAGTGTCATACGCCGAGGATAACCTGGATAATAATAATAATAATAATAATAATAATAATAATAATAATGAAGGCATCTACTGATGCTTTTTTTCCAATTTCAAGACTGATACATACCATCTTGTACATTGGATTTTCAAATGCCTTATAACTAACGCCAGGCCGCCATGACGCTTTTCCCCGGTCAAGACCGGTACCCATTTCAGACACCTGGGTAGAGTGGGGTATTGTGCTTGGAATTTTTCCCTTATACCCGACAAAGAAAATCGCCACCAGCGCCGGGACTCGAACCCGGGTTTGGCTGCATGGAGGCGGGTTGGAAAGCCCCACGGCTATGACTATAACAGAAAAGTAGTGATCCTTCTTTTTTTTGCATTGTGAATAGGTAGAATTTGTAAATCTATTATTAGATATATGTATTTAAGCCAGGATCATCTACAGTTTGAGCCAGCTTGTTTCTTTTTGCACAACACGTTTACCCTTCCTTCTCGCCGGCTTCCGAACTCAATTATTTTGTGCTTCCTCAGTAATGGTTTTCAGTGTACATTAATGAAATAGAATGCCAGTTAACTAAAGTTTTACTTAGAAATTTCCTACTCATGAACAATATTAAGTGTTAAATATTGGCAAATTTGTTTAGTTGTTTTGTTGATTGTGGTTAAATTGATTTAAAATAGTGACACGATCTTTTGACAGGATAAGATTCTACATGTGCTTTGGCTAACACTTGTTTTTGTGACAATGTTTCTACTACTGGTATCTTCCGTCTCTATTCGACGAGATGATACTCATGATTAAGCTCAATATTCCTTCATGCCTGCCTTATGGAACTCATTGCTGCATTGAATTAAGTTTTCTTCTAGATTTGCTTAGATACGATTTGCCAAGTCATAACAATGGAATCAGATAAGATAGCCTAATTTATCTTCTACTTCCTTAATTAGTCTCATAGAAGTTTCGAGCCAATAGCTATTTTGAGGGAAGCATTGCCACGTGTAAAACCTATCGCTAATGTTCTTTTTTCTTTCTAGGTTTCATCTCTTAGAACCTATATCATGTACACATATGAGCCTTTGACTGCGCACGATGACAATCATTTATCCCTCAGTCTCAGAGTAGAAGAGTGAAGGAGACGACGATAACATACCTCGTTTTGGTAACCCAGAGTTTCTGCAACCCCCTCGACTTCATAACCTATTCTTGAGCTGAGAATCGAACTCGGGTTTGATGGGAGAATACGAGGTACCTGTTGTGCAGTTTCTCTCCAACACAATATGAAATTTATTTAGCTGTAGCTGCAAACTACAGTTTCAGTAGCTTTTAGACTACCAAGGAAACACTCAGGTACGCACATATCAGTGTAGTGTTCTCTGTCGTTACAGATTTCCTCTTAAAAGCAGCCGTGCCTGGAAGTAAGACAAGAGCGCGTAACAACAGCTTCCGGAGCTCTTACTCACAAAACCAGTGCCACATTATAACGTCGCATATTTTAATATTCAACAGTTCCCTAACCACAAAGTCACAAAACTTTGTCGCACTGCCAGTATTGGTGAGTTACAGAAAAAAATGATGAATTATTTTAATCAAACTTGATACACGAGATCTTGTACATTGGTTTTTCAAATGCTGCATAACTAACGTGAGGACACAATGACGGTTTCTTCTGATAAATCCAGCACCCATTTCTGTCACATGGGTTGAGTGGGGAATTATGGCTGAGTTCTCCCTTTTCCTCACGTTAAAAATCACCGGGCGGTATTGCTCGGATTCGGCTATGAAGGGTGCGTGCTCTGAACCACTCAACCACGGGACCATTCAGAAAGACAATACAAAATTGAATTTCACAATACAAAAACCGTAGAAATTTTGGAACCACGAACGAGATTTGTCAACTGTGATCATGATGAATTAAGCCGCACAGAACAGAACATTTCACAGATGATTATAGCAATTCAAATTTCAGGAGAAATTTTCTGAAGACACTCACACCGTAAATAAAGTGATGTTGATAGAGAAAAACAGTTTTACAATTAAAACATCTTTCTTCAAACAGCTACATTTACATGTTTTAAAAGTTGAAATACATAACACAAACGCGGACATCGTTTGCTGAAATAATAGAAAAATTTATTTGTGAAGGCATAGTATATGTTCAGATAATGAAATACTCAAGGTTTGTTGAACTTGTGGCAGTTTCTAAAAAGTTCTGAAATATTGATTTCAGATCTACTGCATGTATTTCTCTTTAATTTGATGAGATAGCAAATAAAAATTTCGTCGCTTAATTTGATATTTATCGATGAAATAATAAGTTATTCTTTAATATCTCCATCGTCAACGCAAATCAGCGCAAATCAGCGCAAATCACAAGCTCGAGTCTGCCTCGAAGCTTTCCATTACATCATGCAGCATATCTTGAAAATTTTTGCCAAACTCCTTTTCAACTTTAAATAATTTAGTGGTTACTTGTATATATAATACAACCCGAGTATCGGGTTGTCCGACTTGCCTAAAAAAAAAAATAAAAAAAAATAAAAAAAAATAAAAAAATGAAAAAAAAAATAAATAAATAGTTTTCTGCAAATATAGACACCAGTGGCTTCAATTTATTACCTCACTTGACCATATAGACTCAGCCAATTTTCTAAACGGAATCGGACAAATTTTGAGTTACTGAATTAAGTATATAGATAATTGCTTGAGTCATGTGTGAGAGGAAGCAAATGCTTCAAACTCCGGAATGAGTAAAACAGAAAATCTTTTGGGTCAATATGAAGCGATGACAGAGGCCATATTTCTTTGCTCTAACTTTTTGTAGGATATTTCTAAGCCTGTTTGTGTGTTTTGTTAAATGAGCCAGAGAGCACTTTGGAAAGGAAAGTCTTGTTTTGAAATGCATTTTAGTTTTTGCAAGTTCAGGAGTAAATCTTTGCTCGATGTACTGTTTTGTTATAACTTTCAAGGTTCAAACAAAAATAAAGCGAGACAAAATGAAAACGATAGTAAAGATAGCTGATTTAAAAATAATTTTAAAGGGTGAACATTTTGGCTTAAGGCTTAAGCCATTATCAACTCCTGTAACAGCGAATTGAAATACAGAAAATACGACATACCTAAAAGACAAAAGAATACAACTAAAAATTAATACAATTAACGGAAAGGAGAGATTATACAGTAATTATTTTTTTAGAACATCAGACTATATCTAACTGGAATGATGACAACATTGAATTAAGAGCTGGTTTCAATTGCTTTAATGTCAAGAGATTCTAGTGCATGAAGGTCGTTTATATTCGCACAGAAACTTGAAATAAAAAAATTAGATTTGCTTATAATTACATTACACTGCATTGTGTAATCCTTAATGACCGAAAAGGATGGCTAGCTAAAACTCTACTCGTTCTAGAGCTCCTACCAACATGCTCGAAAAATCCTGTTCCAAAACTACGCTAGGTGCAACCAACATACGAGTGCATAGCTAGAGCCGCACAGCGGGCATCAATACTTATTCGAGAGCACAGATCGGCAGACGGTCTTTAAATAAAAAAAAAAAAACGTTCCTATGGTACACTTGCTTGCCAATATTGGAATAAAATCTAAGCAATTGGAAAATTTCTCCACCAGCTTTGAAACGTTACTGGCTAGCTTCTCAGACTGTCCACCATATAAGAGCAAGTTACAGAAGAATTTCTTTTTCTTCACAGTTGTCTCATAGTAGGTCGGTTTGAATGTTTTGTCTAAAAATAGCCTTGCAATTTTAGAGATTAGGTCTTTGGAAAACCATTGTTACTGAAAAAAATGATGTAGAAAACTAAATTCATCATGCATACAGCGGCAGGTTGAACTTATGATGTATGAAATACGCGATGAAAGAAGGTTTTAACGTTTTTCAGTTTAATTTAAATGAACAAACTCTAAAAAAGATAGTTCCTAGGCTCGCAAAGGTATTTTTCCTATAAACAGATATTACAAATCCTTGATTTTGTTTTTCCACGGAGCAGTCTATATAAAAAGGCTATTAAGCTTAGGATTAGTTTCACATTCCATCGTAAATCTCAAATTAGCGTGCTTGGAATTTCCTTGCATGACACTCCTCACGTAATATTACAAAAGTGTCGTCAACATACCTCCTGTAGAAACTTGGCTTAAACTCTAGTGGACACTCTGACAACCAGTTCACTTCATGATGTCACATAAAGATATTTGCTAAAGTCAGTCCTAATGGGAGACCCATTCCTAAACCTTCATAGCTCCTACAGGCTACACGTACCAAAACTAGTGGTTGATCTTGATGGTTTTCCAAAAATGAAATCAGAAGTTGCACTCGAATTATAAATGCAAACATCACCTTAAAGTTGACTCGAAAATAGTTCACTAAAATACACTAACTTAAAGTGCAAGAAAATTCAGAAAGCTTTAGGCGATATGTTTGCATTGACAAAGGTAAAAAAATGTTCAGCTTTTTTGCGATGTTTCCACTGGCTTCACTGGAATGTACCATGAGAGGAATAATAAAAAAACATACAAACAAGTAATCAGCAAATTCTCAGCGCACATCATTTGTCGATAACTCGAGACTGAAATTGCGCTGCAAAATTGTTGGGGTCGGGGAAATCCATTTCCATGTTCAAGGAAAGAAGCAAATCACACCAAAGGTATGACCTAATTACCTTTCGAGACGGGATGTATCTGTTTTACAAACGCGTTATTAAAAATTGCTCGGAAATATTTTTCAATATCGGGAAGACATATTCGTTCTTAGATCACAGTACGTGATCTAAGTCCGTGTTCGTAGGAATGCGTTATTTCACGTACATCCTTAACCTCCACGATCGTCGACCGAGTGCACGCGCGACAGTACGGAAGCTTAAAACTCTCCGAACTTCAACTTTTAAAAAGTCTTGAAATAGCGACCTCGAATAAAACTCATCGTAAAAAATAGAATTCGATGACATAAAAGGCAACTACTTTGAAAGGATCCAAATTGGCTCATTGATCGCATTGAACGGCTGACGAATCACGTGCTGTTCAGCTACTACGCGTCTGTAGCATTAAGAATCCTTTAAGGGAGCGTTCTACATACCAGTTTTTCTTCATTATTTGCAACAACAACCTTGTCCTCGTAACCATCTATAACGCTAAAAAGTTTGGAAGCAATACGAAGGTAATTGAGACGCCCCCATTAAGCTTAACAGAAAAAAACGAAAATAACTTGGACGAAGCGTGATAATTGAGTTTCTCATAAAAATAAGAAAATTATGAACGCTGACGCCGTAAAGTAACAAAGAACTCTTTATATAACTATCACTTATGAATTTGGGCTTGAAAATTTAGAAGAAAATTTGGTGAACGAGAACTTCCTTCTAAATGTGATTAACACTAGCACAATTCTGTCTCTTCACAACAAACTTCTACGAAGCGTTGAAGGGGAAAATATCACCATACCGTCCAAATCTGATTATTTATGGTATCACATCGGTCACCCCCTTAGAAACTAGGTATTAAAAATGTTTAAATTTCAATAAACAGTGGTTCGATGGGTTATAAAATATCAAAACCTTAGATTTATACGGCGGTTGTTTTCAACACTTGAAAGCATCTTCCTAGTACCAAAGGGTAGGAATGTTTTGAACACATTTTGACACTTACTGATCAGAAATGGTACTTAAACACTGATGATGAACAATTTAACTCGCAGATGACCAATTTTTTTTCAATTTTGTGAGAGCAGTTCTACGAAAATCTTTTGATTGTTCCTGTGAACGCGTTATGAAATCGTCTTGCCCATTCAATACTGGACAGAAAATCTTTAGCACTCAAAACTGTTAATTCATGGTCATTCTGAAGCCTCTGATAAAATATATAAGTACCATTCTCTGATAAAATTACCACTCCATTGATCAAAAAGAGCAGCATTTTTTCATCATTTTGACATTTTCGTTTCAGAAATAAGTCAGACACGATATGAAATTTTGGGTTACACATGAGTAACAATGTCTTTTTTTTCTAATTCTCAGAAGCTGGACTCAGCACGTTGAAAATAAGATTATCATTTAAACAGTCAAACAGTCACCATAGATACATTGTAAATCGTTTGACCAACAATTGGCAAGAAATCTCCAGCATGCTGATTGCTGATTCAAGGTCATGCATAAACTCCACACAATGAATGAAAGCAATTAAATTAAATAGGTACTCGTAACTAACACAGTAACATTAAACTATTATTTTATTAAACATTAACGCATACTCCTATGCGTTAGCATAGGAGTATGATAGCTGCGGCGTTTAGAAAATTGGCAAGTGCAGTCGCAACCCCTCTCCACTTATTTTTCCGCTAAAAATCATACTCGTAATTAGGTATTTGTGGGCTATCTGTCACCTCTTGTTTAGGGGAAAAAAGGTTTTTAGGGGAATAAGCGAAAAATGTAATTTTTTTAAGAATATTGAATTGATGTTGTGGACCGTATCAAAAGATTCTTCATGTTATAAGGTATCCTTGTTGATTTATATTTATTTCTAATGCAATTTATCTACTTTCCAAATATATATATATATATTATATATATGTAATATATATATATTTATATATATATAATATATATATATATATATCGAGAGTTCAAAGTCTTGTCACCCCCAGAAACAGTTAATGAATCTGGTCAAAGCGGGCTCCCCGTACCAGCTTAGTTTTTCCAAATGAAATAAATGTACAGGGAGTTCGTGCTTCAAAGGGAGTTCGTTGCTTTCGTTGTGCTTCGATCACCTTTTAGGGTGATTGATAGCGCAGTCGATAGCGTGTTGGCGCGGTAACCTATAAGTCCTGAGTTCGAATCCCACGAACTCCCTGTACATTTATATATATATATATATATATATATATATATGTATATATATATTCGTAAATATGTTTCATATATTTCTCAATTTATTGCCAACATTCCCATCGGTGAAAATTTTTCACTATATATATTAAATAAAAATATATGTATATTTATTTTTAAAAATATGTGTACCGATGAGAATATTGGAAATAAATTGGGTTTAATGTGATTTGGTCAATTGGTCATGTAAATGGAAAAATTAAATAGTCTATAGGTACAATTTTTATAATGTGCTGGCGGAGGGTGCTGCGAAGGTTACTCCATGAAAAAGAAAGAAAAAATGTGTATTTCCAAGTTGTCACATGAGATACATGTCAACATATTGGCTTTTAAAAGTTTCTTAATATAGGACATCCTAAAACAAATGTTCCATACGAGGAGTACTAATTGACAAACCATCCGAGGTGTACAAGTAGATAAGCCATATGAGGCATAATAATAGACAAACTATACGAGGTGTACTAATAGACAAACTATTAGAGGTGTACAAGTAGATAGACCATACGAGGCATATTAATTGACAAAATATACGAGGCGTACTAATAGACAAACCATTCGTGGTGTGCCAGTAGTCTAACAAAAGTTCTATACTAGGAGTACTAATTGACAAACCATCCAATGTGTACAAATAGATAAGCCATACGAGGCATAATAACAGGCAAACTATACGAGGTGTACTAATAGACAAGCTATCAGAGGTGTACATATAGATAGGCCATACGAGGCAGATTAATAGACAAAATATACGCGGCGTACTAATAGACAAACCATACGTGGCGTGCCAATAGTCTATCTCTGTCAAGGGTAGTTGAATGAGAAATGAAAAATATGCCCTAAAAATATGCAAAGCCCAATCACCACCAAAAACATATTTCATATCTTCTCGATATTCACCACAATATCATGTGGACATGGGTACATGGGATAAAATAGAGAGACAGTGTAAGCCGGTTACTACTCATGATTGACAAATATCTACAAAATATTGGTAGAAATGGGTAAACAAATACATACTCAATATCAAAATTCATAGCTTGTACAACATACGGACAGAAAGATAATTTTACTACGATTCATATGCTCAAATTGCACTTTATTTAATTAATTATATTTGACATTAATCCGATTCACAGAAACGCCCTCTGGGGAAGTGATAGATCTATTTTTTAATCATTTCGCTAGTGCAATAAAATTTATTAACCGGATGGTTTTTGCGTAAAGAAATGAAATAGAAACATGTATATCTATATATGTAGATACATATATATACCTACACACGTACACACACATATTAATATGTATACTTATTGAGAATGAAATATTAGAAAAAATACATTATGCGGCATCTCCGCACATGTTTATATGTAGAATCATTTTCTGTATCTGGAGGACACCTATAAAGGGCCGCTCTTATCGAGGCCGGGTGCTCAATCCATCAACATCCCGTCTTCTGTCAACACCTAGCTAAATAAACCCCGCCAAGCTTCACAAGTGTTTCCCTGCCCGTATATTTTGGTGGCCCACGTATGTGGCGAACAGAACTCACATTCGCATAACTGTTAAGTGGATAGCAAGTGTCCAATTACTGGCAATTTTGAACAGTATTAAATCCTGATGTGTACCGGGAATAACAATCAACTCTGGCAACCGCAAGAAACTACAATCGTTTTCGGAATAAGTGTACCGAAAAGAGTATTACAAGAAGCATACGCCCAAATCAGCATTTTTCTACACCACGATTTACCGCTGCGTACACGTGTTTTGGTATATGAAGCCGGCGACGATATCGAGCTGGTGTTTGAGGTGAAAATCGCTGCTTTCCCAGCGAATATCCAGTGAAGAAACAATCGTGATACATCAGTGGAGTGCTACGAACAATTTTTATTGTGTGGAGATAAATTACTACGATTGCATCACTAACAGTACCAGGATAATTTGTGTCAAAAACAGTACGAGTGTATATTGCATCATTAACTGTAGCAGTGAAGTGACACGTACTTTCATTTCAAAAGTGTAAATTCTTCAACGTGGTGCACAGTAGCAACGCAGTATCATCTTGCTGTACCAGCCGACATCATTGTTTGCATCTCATCACAGCCGCACCCTACCCCATCATTGCCTGCAAACGACGTGAGCAGCCGTGTCATCTTTGTTCTCAGATAAGTCTTTCTGAAAAAGAATTATTTTTCTGTTGCTAGATGCAAGGGAGCTCGGTATCAAGCAGCTTATTTTTTGTCGCACTTCCTGCCGCGGTTTTTTTTTGCCGTGTCCATTTCCCGTCTAGCTCTGCAATCTGTAGGCGTCAGTATCAGTCTGTGCATTGTGAGAGACACATCCGTGTCCTGCGAATCTGGACATAGCTGGTTGCCCACTGTTTACCTTCAATTATCGTCGTAAGTTTCAGATTTTTTTTATAATAGAATAGGAGTGTTAGTGGAAGTGTCTGAAACACTTTGATGTTAATTTTTGAAGCCTTAAATTGATAGAAATTCACGTTTTTTGCTGTGAAGCAGAGGTATTTTTTTTTCTAACGTCTTGCCGAGAGCTTTATCGTGAGCTGAAGCAGTCACGTGTGCACTGTGTGATATTATTGAGCAGTCACAAGTCTTATTGTGGTGCTAAAAATTTTATTTTTCAAGATTAGTGACGTTAATTCTTGTTTTTCATTGAGATTATTGGTGGTGTGTTTTCTTATTTCTTTGCTACTGTTTGTGATTATTGATTCAGGTGGAATTATTAATTTCGCTGTGTATTGATTGAAGTTAGGCGAAATATTTTTATTTTTGTTCCGAAGGGATGCATTAATTTTTGATTGATCTTTGATTAATATTGAATTTTGACGTTTTATTATGAATAGGGAGATTTTTGAATTGATTGAGGAAATAGGAGTAATTGATGTCTGATTACTTTGATAGTGACGACGAGGTAATACGGACAGAACCTACTGTAACTAGATACGGACGAGTGAGTACCCCAAGAGTGACTAGTGAGACAGTAGTTAGCAAAATGACGACCCCTAACACAGCGACCGCTGGACAAAATACTAGTGCTGGACCTAGTAATGTTAACACGACGCAACTTGCACGTGACATTGCTGCAAATATAAATGTACCTACTGTCGGAACGATAATGACGAATGCAGAGCTCCCTATCTTCAGGGGAAGACGACGAGTCCATGATGGAGAGTTCCTAGAAAATAAGACATTCTCGACCCATATCCAAAATCTCAAGGCGTACATGACCTTGTTGCCAGACGCCACAAGCGACGAACGACGTAAGGAATTTCTAGTACGTTTGGCAAACAAGAACGTAGGAGATTTCAATAGCGTAGTTACGAAATTAGTTAATGCTGACCTCAATTATTCTTTTGATCAGGTAGTTCAGATCCTTGAGGACATTTACGTTTCACGTGGAGAGAAGAGTATTCATGCATTGGCTTGCGACCTAAACGAGTTGAAATTAGTAAAAAATAATGCCCTCGCGGCGCAGCTCGTGAACGCGTTTTCAAAGATTAGAAAGCTTACGGAGAGTATTTTAAATTCAAACTCGCTAGGGTGGCAGCGCCACGCATATTTTCAGAACTGCACGAATCAGGCTGAGTTGAAAAAATTTGTAGGCGACAGCATGTCGTACAGTTTGGCATTGGCGATTTTAGGTCCGCTTTTTGATGAGTCGTTCGCTAGGAAAATTTTTGAAACACAGTTTTCCACTGCCGAGGAGTTATTGGCTAAGTTAATTTCCGCAGTGCGAACTCAGAGCGAGTCTAAAAAGATTCTCGCGCAAAAGTATCATGTCAGACAAGACAGTGAGAGTTACGTAGGTGAGGTGACTAGTGAATTTGAGGAAGTTTTGGAAGCCAGATCAATTCCAGGAGAACGAGGTGTACTACGGAAGTGTCGGAAATTACCGTAGGAATTTTCGATCAGGAGTACGTAGGATTGTTCCTAAGCCCTGGATCAGAAATCCTCGTATTAGAGGACGAGAGTTAAACAGTTATGTAGGTGATAGAGGAAATGGATACTTAGAATGTAACATGATAAAATCAGACAGTAGTAGTTCTGGTTCTGGTCAATTCGGAGGAAATTCAGGAACGAAAAAACCGGGATTTCCGTACTGTAACTCATGTTCCATGGTAGGGCACTTTGAG
The DNA here is from genome assembly GCA_030386875.1 of Morinoia aosen. Taxonomy (NCBI): domain Eukaryota; kingdom Metazoa; phylum Arthropoda; class Malacostraca; order Amphipoda; family Talitridae; genus Morinoia; species Morinoia aosen. The sequence continues at coordinate 52,341,603 of CM059579.1, read as the reverse complement.
TGTAGATCTCAAAGAGGTCAGTTCCCGAGAGGATGTTTTGCCTGCGGTGGAACTCATGTAGTAAAGAATTGTAGAGCGAGCGGTACGGAAGTCCGTAACTATAAGGCGTATTTACGCGGTAGAGGTAGCACAAACCGTGGCCAAAGTGAAGTTCATTGGGTGGAGAGCACGTCAAGCGATTTTTTAAACTAGGTGAAGGTAGTAAGGGGGATTTGAAACAGATTGAGCCCGAGGTATTTAGCGGTACCAACCTCGTTAAACTAGAAACCGTGGCAAAAATTCCAGATACCACCGAGATAACCAAATCGTATGTTGACCCTTTATTTAGATGTAAAAACCGATATAACTTGTTGCAAGATGAAGAGCTTGAGAATGATCATTGTCAAGGCAAAACTATCGAATCCTATTTTTCGGTATCCGTTGTAAAAAATGTTGATAAAAATGCTGGATTAGTATCATTCAAGGATTGCAACAAACCGACCATTATTCTCAAAAATAATGACCAGTATTTAAGCGCTTTGCTTGACAGCGGCTCAGAGAAATGTCTTATCAGTTACAGACAGGTTAAAAATTTGAGCGAAGAAGTCAAACCAAGTCATTTGAGAGTAAAAGGGATCAACGGCAAAAGTGACGTCACAGGTGAAGTGGAATTATCCATTAAAATTCCTGGCACTAATAAAGTAATTAAAACAAGTGCACTTGTTGTCAAAGAAGCTAGGTTTAATTATGACCTAATACTGGGTCGAGATGTATTAAAAGATGCCGTTATTAACTTTAAAAATAAAGAACTTCTTTGGAATAATATTCCAATTCCTTTTCAAGATTTAAATATGGAACCTTTGTTAAGCAGAGAAATAATAATGCAAAAAATAGTGAATAGTGACTGTCTATTGTCAGAGATTGCTGTTGCGAGAAGAAGCAAGAGGCAATTAGAAAATGATGACTGCAGGAAAAAGAGTCCAGCGACGGCTGAGGCTCAGTCAACAAGTACGAAGCAATTAATCGTTCATTGCAATCAGGCTGAAGTGCCTGGTAATTCACTTAATGTCATTTATGGCTTCCTTAAGAAACAAATGGCAGGAGAATACATGATTCTGAAAAGATGTCTTGATAATGGTGCTCTAATAGCTGACTCAATTGTTCAAATAAATGAAGACGGTGTGGTACCTGTTATGGTTTTAAATCCAAGTTATGAGACAGTGTATCTCCCTGAGAATTCTATGCTATGTAATGTGGAATTCATAAAGGCTAATGAGATTGAGAGCGAAGTATTTTTAACAAGTGTGGAAAAAGCGCTCAGAGATGCGAGTGATGTTGAAGTAAATTCTGTCGCGGGGTCAGATACGACGAAAATTAAATCGACATGTGGTGGAAGGAATGCCATTGTTAATAGAAAACTTGAGTTGGAGGCTGATACTCGTGGCCGAGGTGAAATTCTTGTTGATGACAAGGAGTTATGTTTTAATGCAGAAGTAAATGCAGGTTTAATAAGTGGAGGAAGTGGAGAAAAGGAGTTAAGTCGTGACTTGACGGTAAGTGATATTTCATGCAAGGAAGATGACGTACAATTACCTTTAGTTAATTTGTTGAATAAGTTCAGGGATGTAGTGACTTTGGAAGGCGAAAAAATAGGTGTAACGAATATCTTGAAGCATCATATTCAGTTGAAGACTGATGCGCCTGTATTAAATTTAGCTCCCTACCGCATACCTCATAAGTACCAAGAAGAGGTAATGAGAATAACTAATGATATGCTCGATCAGGGAATAATAGAGGAGTCGTCCTCTGACTTTAATTTCCCTGTCATTGTAGTTAAAAAGAAATCAGGAGATCTGCGTCCCGTGATAGATTTCCGTTCCTTGAATAAGGTTTTGATTAAACATTCTTACCCCATTCCCCGTATTGACGACATTTTATCGACGTTAGGTGGTAACACGTGGTTTTCTAACCTTGATCTTCGCTCGGCATTTCATCAAATAGAGTTAGAGCAAGAGAGTAGAAAATACACGGCATTTACCGTAAATTACCGTAAATATCATTTCTGCCGTGTACCATTCGGCCTTTCAACTTCTCCGGGAATATTTCAAAGAGTAATGACATCTGCTCTTGCACCCATTCTGGGTAAACTAGCTTTCGTCTTCCTAGACGATATATTGGTGTATTCAAAAAATAAAGATCAGCACTTGATTGATATAGAAATTGTGCTTAAGATGCTGCGATCCGGTAAATTATCCTTAAAACTTGAGAAATGCCATTTCTTTAAAAAAGAGCTCGAATATTTGGGCCATATCATTGCCGCCGATGGTATTAAGTGTAAACACTCACAGAAATTACAAGACTGCCGAGCGCCGACCAATGTGAAGGAACTGCAACAGTTTTTAGGGTTAGCTAATTATTTTCGAAATTTTTTACCCAACTTTGCAGAAGTAGCTTACCCCTTGTACAACCTTTTGAGGAAAAATGTAGCTTATACTTGGACAGACGAGTGTCAAAAGAGCTTTGATTTCATGAAATCGTTGTTGACTTCCGACACAGTTCTGAGACATCCTGACTATACTAAGGACTTTCATGTTTTCACTGATGCTTCCAATACAGGGATTGGTGCTGTATTAATGCAAGCGGATGATTCAAGCGACAAAATTCTAAGACCTATAGCTTTTTATAGTAAAAATTTAAATTCGAGCCAGCGAAGGTATTCTACTACCAAAAAAGAGTTCTTCGCAATTCATTCAGCTCTAAAGCACTTTAAGTATTTAATAACTGGTTACCCCGTCCGGGTATACTCAGATCATAAGCCTTTGGCGCCACTTTTTAATAAAAAACTCCCTGACGACACTAACATGGCGAGATGGTGCATAAATGTACATTCCTTTGATCCGGTTGTAAAATATCTACCTGGTAAAGAAAACGTTGTAGCAGATTATCTAAGCAGATTACCTGTTAATAACGAGAAATTAAATCTTAAAGAACTAAATTCTTGTGATGATTTGGAAGTCGCATTTGAATCCGAAGTTTGTGTTGTGGAGACTCGAGCACGACACAAACGCATGACAGGAAGCGAGGTAGTTGACCTGCCCCCGACTCGAGACGATGCTGACGGTGCAGCAGACCCAGACGCACGACCGGCGCTGATAAATTATGTACCGACAGAGTCTGAGATATCTTGGACGATTAAGGAGTTTATCGACGAACAAAACAACGACGCATTTTGCATAGAAATTAAGAATGCTTTATTACATGACAGTATTTCGACTATCCCAGACTTGCAAAAATTTTCAATTCTGAATGACATTCTTTATCGACGTAGAGAGATTGATAATCGACCAAGTACAATACTCAGAGCAGTTGTACCAAATTCCTTAATGTGTAAGGCTATTCTGGCCATACACAGTCTATACCACACAGACTACAAGCACACTTTGTTTAAATTTAAGTTAAAATATTTTAATCAGTTAGAGAAAACTATTGTGCGCAAACTTGTTCAACATTGCGAGGTGTGTAAAATTATTAAAGCACGACCATCAGTTCCAATTAAAATTTTGACAGCGCCGATTGCTAAGGCACCGTTCGAAGTGGTTTCAATGGATCTTCTTGGTCCACTTAAAGTAACTGATAATGGGAATAAGTATATATTAGTTATAATTGATTTGTTTTCACGCTTTTGTCGTTTATATGCAATCTCAAATCGAAATACGGAAACAGTGATTTCTTGTTTAAGCAATTGTTTTTCACTTTTAGGTTTTCCGAAGACGCTCATATCAGTTAATGCTCTTGAATTTAAATCAGTGGCACTCAAACAGTTTGCAAAATTATATGCCATTGCAAAAAGGGAAGTTTTGGCTTACAGCCCACATTCTAATGCTATTGTGGAGCGCAACAATAAAAAAATTACTAATCTTTTGAAATTATATGTAAATACACTTGTTCATGCAGAGTGGGACCAATTATTAGAAGTTGTAGAGAATGCTTTGAACAATTCTTTAAATTCTACTATTGGCGAAACACCAAGCTTTGTAATGTTTAATCGCGATACGTGTGCTTACTACCAGTCCGAAAATTTTGATTCAGTCATTTACAGCTTTGATGAAGAATTAGATTTAGTGAATATCAGAGCTAGAGAAGCCGTTCGAACCGTGGAAAATATTAGAAATTTAATTATTAACAACACAACAGAGCGAAATCTCTATAGAAATCTTAAGCGGCGCAACAAGGATATTAGCGTGGGAGATAGAGTTCTTTTGAAAAATCATGGGAAAAAATTTAAATTAGATCTAACATGGATAGGGCCTGCGGTAGTCCAAAAAGTGAAACGTAATTACGCTGACATTAAAATTGGATCTAAAATTATTAGAAGTAATCTTAATCATTTATTACAACTCAAACAGGTCAAATCTGTGAGTTAAAAAGACGAGTTCATTGGACTATACGACGTTTTAACTAATCGACGAGTAACGAATTACCCTTTTCATCGTTGTTTACTCCGTTTTAACGTTTTTTTACCTTTTACCTTTGTTTTACCGTTTATCAATAATGTTAAGGAATATAATAATAATTTTAGAAGCATTTTTTTTTCGCTATATGCAATATGCTTTGCGTTCATCTTAATCTCAGTAATCAATGCGTTGTATTTTTATATGTTAATCTTACTGTTGCTTTATGCTCAAGTAATTTGATGTAATGTTTAAGCATTTAACCCAGAGGAATTTGTACTGTCTCGTTTAGCTGTCGCTAAGACGTTTCACTAATTTTTTTCTAGAATTCACTCAGACATTCGTATTGCTAAATTGACAGTTTTAATCATGAACGGATGCGCCGACGGCGAATTGCAAATCGCTGAGGTTGCTGTTCACCTTGCGAGATGGGTTGTTTTGACACTGCTGACGTGTGCCGCAGTGCTATTTTTGTTCCGTCGGAATGTACGGCAATCAGCAAATTTAGATTACATTCGTGGGAAAGGAGTCTTGTCACCTAACACATTTTTTTTTTCGGTAGGCTTAGAACTTATATTTTTTATGTGAAACTTATCGTGGTTGTGCAATGACAGTTGTCAGGCAACCGAGATCTGATACCAAATTTATTGTTATAGTTGTTCTTTTTATTTTGTAACGGCCATGCTAATCTTTCTGTATTTGTTCTTTGCAGCGCATGCGCGGGACGAATCAACCATGGCTGAAGCGTTTGAGAGCGAGGCGGTCGCGGGTGCGGCGACGACTTTCGCTGGAAATGACGATTTTCTGGTCCTCTGCACGACAGTGGCGTTTGACCAAAAGTTTAATAACATGGAGATCGCGCTGATAGTGATCCTCATCCTATTTTCGACGTTAGGACTCGCCATGATTCTTCATTGTCTTCGTAGGAGAGCAACGATTTTACTTAGTCTACGAGATCAACGTTAAGAACTTTAGTGATACATTTACCTCAAGTTGAAAAATGAGAACGTTGAAAAATTTTATTGAATTAGTTGAAAATTTATTAATCAGAAAATTTATAAGTGTTAGATTTTAAATTATTTGAAAATCTGGCGCGCAGTGGTTGCAGGATATGCATGTCGCATGAAACACGCGATAAAATATGCGCGCAGTGTTCTATTTAATCTATTATTTAATCTATTTAACCCATGTTTTAATTTAAGTTTTTTTACTATTGACGCTTAAAGGTCTTAAGATGTTAATTAGCGTTTCATTGACAAATTAGAATTTTATTTATTTAGAATTTTCGTTTATAAATTTACTTGAACGTTTCTAATTTAAAATGGTTTGTCTCGTTTGCTCTATTAATTTTTTTTGAAGGTGCTATTTCCGATGTTTTGCGAGAAATTTAAAATGTATTGAATATGTGTTAAATTGCAACGATCGAATGCTAATTGCGGTAATCCCTATATTTAATGATATATAATTGGTGAATTGGTTTGAGTTGAATTAACATATGTTGACGGATAGGATAGCGTTTTATGGCGTTTTACTATTATTAATATGAATGGCGTTTCAATATTTGATCCCTACATCGTTCTACATGGCTGACGACGTGCAGAGAATTTATTGCACGGTAAGTCGATTGCTTTGCCTTCGCGTGTTCTCGTTGCTTTCGCTATTTTTTGCTTTTAGTTATTAAGTTTTTTTATGATGACATGCTTTAAATTTTGTGTTGAAGTCGTACTAAACGTGTTTGATTCCTTCTCTTAGGGGTTGATTGAGGTAATATGTTAAGAATTTGAACGGGTTAAAAAAAAAAAAGTGTATTAAGTTTATTTTTAGTGTTCTAAAAAATTTTTTGGCTTATTCCTTAAGCGGTTTTTGGCGTTCTATTTATTTTGCCATGTGGATAACCTAACTGATTCGGCAGGGGGTGAATTGTTAAAAAGCATTTTTTTATTTAGCATGCGTTTTACCGTGTTCTAGTTTTAGAGCTTTGGTTCTAGCTTTAGTTTGTGCGTTTTATTAATCAACGTGTTTGTTGCGTTACCCTATAATCATTTCTTGGTAATGCAACAGTTTAGTTTCCGTAGTGTAGTAACCGTAAATGTTTCTTTAACATGTTTCCTACGGTTTATTTTGTTCTTCGTTGGAGCTACTGACATTTTTTTCTTCCTCCTCCGCGTTCTAATTTTTAATGCGTTAAATGCGTTACCTATAATCTAACTGCTTTGCGTTTATTCTATATCTTTTTGGGTGATGTAATCGGTTCTTGTGTTTTTAACTATGAGTTTAGTGATGTATCGAAGTTTTTTTACGATAGGGTACGTATATATAATGTTCGCTCGAGTTACCCTCGTGATTGCTTGTTTGCTTGAAACTATAATAAGGCTTGGCGTGATAACAGTTGTTAATTTCTTTTGCTTCCGATAATATAAATTGCGATACGGTTAACGTAATTTAATGTACAACGGCTACGAGCGATTTCATAATAGTTCTTTTTCGGTTGGAAGTGTCGTTAAATTTTTTTTTTCTTTCTCAAATAATTTATTGTCAATTCATGAATTGTACTTTCATTGATTGCTTTATTTCTGCGAATTCTTGAATTTCGTTTAAAAGTTTTATTATTTTTGTGTGGTGCTCTCTCAACATTCGGGAGGGGGAGCTATATGCGGCATCTCCGCACATGTTTATCTGTAGAATCATTTTCTGTATCTGGAGGACACCTATAAAGGGCCGCTCTTATCGAGGCCGGGTGCTCAATCCATCAACATCCCGTCTTCTGTCAACACCTAGCTAAATAAACCCCGCCAAGCTTCACAAGTGTTTCCCTGCCCGTATAACATATATAAAATAAAAGATAAAAGCAACCTACCATCTACTACACAGAAAATGACAGTTGAGCTCACTGTAATCCATAGAAATTTTTCGCAAAAAAAATAACTAAAAGGAAACGAAGACTTCGAAAAACATAAAAATGAACTGGTTTTTAATTTCTTCACAGAAATTTCTTAAGAAAAATCAGGTTATAGTCAAGAAGCAACACAACTCTTCAGCATTATACGGACATGTGTACGTGGGATAAAATGGAGTAACATTGAGGCCGGATATCACATCTGAGTGGTGAATATTCACAAAATTTGGCACGTATAGGTAGATTAGGCTTTGATCCAAAGTGATAAATTTAATTACAAAAATTTAGAGTTTTTTCCGATCTGAAAGTTCAGTGCTAGTGTTCGCTGAACGCACGGAAAAAAATAAAAGATAAAAAGACTAAATGCAATGCTTAAATTACCCCTTTCCCCCCAGCTCAGCCGAAAATCGATTGAAAACTTCTTCGAGAATGATTTTGAAATAGCGAGACAACGTTAGCCAAAAATTTAATTCATTATAAACTTTGCACAACCCTCACATTTATAAACCTGTTTATTGGTGTACACACAAAATGTATTTCATGGTATATTTGTCATACGGACGTTAAATATTAATACAGAAAAGAGAAAGAAATAACAAAATAAAGATGAGGAAATACTCCTAATTATGGAAAGAACGTTCGTTCTGCTGCACTGAACTGACGGCTGTGGTGCTCATTGTTGTCGACAGAAATAAGTAAGATGAATATACGAATCGCTTAGCAAACGTAAAATGAAATAGTTTCTAAATTTCAAACAGAAATTTCAGGAAAAATTAAATTTTCTGATAGACGCGAAGTTCACACCGAGATGCTGCAGGCCCTATGACAGAGATGCAAAATGACGTGACACATTTACTCTAAATTCTTTTCCAGTTTTAGAGTTTTTGATATGCTGGGGAAGCTTGTTCCACAAAAAAGCTCCAGAAACTGAGAGAGCTTTTTGTCCCACGTTAGATGAACGGTAACTGACTAAAACATCGTTCCTCCGGTTTGGTCTTTCGTTTGGGATATTAGATGGAAAAAATTTTACCACCTCTGCATTACTTTGGGGAGGTACAGAGAGGAGAATACTCGTCGAGCTTTATGGATCATGAATCTGTTCGGTATTGGGATCCAGTCGAGTTTTCTTAAAAGAGGGGTGACATGATCGTATTTATTGAAATTTCCTTTGCATACCACTTTGGCGGCGAAGTTTAGACATTTTTGCAACTCTTCCTGACGGCATTTAGGTAAGTCTCCCCACACAAGACTGCAGTAGTCCAGACGCGATAAAACTAAAGACTGAATCACTAATAATCTAGATTTTTCGTCAAGTGTGTTCTTTATACGATGAAAGAACATTAAGGTTCCGTTAATTTTGTTGCACATTGTTTCGACGTGTGAATTGAAAGTCATATTTTTGTCAAACCAAACACCCAGATTTTTAACCTATCGACTGGTTTAATTGTATCGTCTCCAAATGTTAGCTTGAATGTTGGTAAATTTCCAGTCGCATTCTGTGATCCAAAAATAATGCATTGCGTTTTACTTGCGTTAAGTTTGAGGCCATTATGGTCATACCACAATTTCAGATTTCTCAGAAGGTTTTCAGCGTTGGCTTGTGTTTCTGTTAAATCCGCTGTTGAGCTTGTCATGGCAATTTGTACGTCATCAGCATACATTGAGATTTTTGTGTTTGCCGGCATGGTGGGGAAATCGTTGATGAAAATTGAAAATAGGAGTGGGCCGATGATTGAACCTTGAGGAACGCCAAAGTTATTTGGTATGAATGATGACATTTTGTTATTCAAGCACACTGCATGAGAGCGGTTTCGTAGGTAGCTTTCAAACCACTGAGTGTCTATTCTGAGGTTTGAAATTTTTTGTAGAAGTTTCTTATGCTCAACACTGTCGAAAGCTTTGGAGAGATCAAGCAATAGTAAGAGAGTTAATTTTTTTTGGTCAATATCATTGTAAATTTTTTTTGTTATGTTTAACAGGGCGTCCTGAGTACTGGTATTCCTCCTGTAAGCATATTGATTGCGATGCAGTAGATGTGACTCGTCTATGTAAGACGAGAGCTGGTTTGTAATTACTTTTTCTAATATTTTGGACATAACAGGCAGGAGACTGATGGGTCTGTAGTTTGACGCTATGTCGATATCACCAGATTTATGTAATGGCTTAATTATGGATAGTTTCCATTGATCGGGAAACTTGTTTGTGACAATAGATGTATTTATTACCAAGCGAATAAAGGGTGCTGTGACAGGGAAGCTGTCTTTTATTTGTTGGAGGCTTATGCCATCATGTCCAGTCGCTTTAGTATTCTTTAGTGAGTATAAGATTTTTCGTATCTCTATGACGCCAACTGGCTTTGGTCTCCACTTGTTGCTACTATTTGGGGATGAAACATCGCTCAGATTTGCCTCTGTAGATGTGTCTGAAACTGTCCTGGATACTTCATTGAAGACATCTTCGCCAACTTTTGAGAAGAAAGTGTTAAAGTCATTCGCCTTTTCTGAGGGGTTGTCGAAAGTGCTTTTGCAGTCTGAATTTTCATACTGAGCAGCTTCTCTAATGATTTCCCAGGTTCTTTTAGGGTTTTGTTTTGCCGCCAAGAGTTCTTTGTGGAAGTAGTCCCGTTTTGCTTCCTTAACTTTTCTTCGTAGGATCTTCTCATGATCTTTATATAATTTTCGACGCGTACTGTCTGATTTATTCAGTTTGTACTCACGCTGCAAATTTCTTTTGGCTCTGCTCAACCGTTTTATCTCATCTGTTATCCATTTAGAAATTCTTGGCTTAACTTTCTTCGTAGTGAAAGGTGCGCATTCGTTAAGAGCTGATACAAAATTTTCGTTGAAAAGCGAAACTTGTAGATTGACATCATCGGTGTTTTCCATGCCTTGAAATTCACTCCATCTGTTCATCACTCCATCTGTTCATCTGTTCATCCATGTTCATCATGGAGAAGAGATGTAATGCGATCTTGAAAAATCGGTCGCAAATTTTGAAAAATCCTTGTGAGTTCTATCGATTCTGCTCACTGTACTTAGGGCTCAATTGAAAACTGATATCCGATTGAATTAAACTGAATGAGCATCGGAAGGAAGGTACTAGGTGAAGTGTGAAATTATGCGCGTAGCATAAGCAAGCATTGTGAACGGTTTATCAGAAATGCGTGTGAGTATTGAATCTTATGTGCAATTATTGTCAAAAAGTCTACGGTTTTTTAGTGAGACAATTCAATAACCTGTGCCCTTTAATCACTATTGCGAACGATAGTGATTTGGCCAGCCATTGCAATTCAATTCAATTTAATTTACGTCTTGGGTACCAACATATAAATTAATTAATTAAAAACTGAAACAAATTCTAAAATACCATAATTGTGCTTATCGATTAAGTATTAGGGTAGAATTTGTAATAGTATGTTTCGAAATACGATGAGAGAGCGTAGTACGACCGGAAAAAATTTTCTACTCGACTAAGACGGTCTTTTTCGTTGAAGTGAATTCCAAGGAAACCATCAGAGAATAGGGTTTGGATGTAACTCTAGGAGCTGAATATTGGTGAGTGTCTGTTATATTTTTTATTTACACATTATTGTGGTGGGTACGTGATAATATTAATGCTGTATCACATCTTATTCTCTTTCAGTTGGTCATATAATAGATTATTTTGTATGAAGGTGCGTCAGTCCTCCCTACGTGACTCGCACGGTGACGAGCGTATCTCGTGACACGATCCTATTATTGCTTATATCAATACGTCATCAGCTTAGAATCATTACTGTACCTAAATATTTCCAATAAAATTTCAGTAATTATTATGGAACGCCAATTGTTCAGATCAAATTTATTTCATGACATGATATACCAAATGTTCCAAATTATAAGATTTCGATGTAAAGTAGATATTTTTCATCTCAATCTTCAATAACATCAGTGACAGTTGCAAATCAATTTCAAGATGAGAAGTATAGACGTGTGAAACTGCAAACTAATTGCGTAAAAGGAAAGAATCTTGAAATAACCTAGCGCTTCAAAAATAATCATACTCTTGAATTAGAGGTATGGACGGGGCACTTAACACGACCACAGGAAATTGGTGATACTGTTCTCGCTCGCTGAGTGATGAGCTTGTATATACGTAAATCACCCTGACTAGTCATCAAACACTTCAATGTGGACAAAGTGAGAACAAGAGTTACGGAGATGGTTATCTGTAGAGGCTGAGCTAGGAGTCTGGTTGCAATAATCCATACTTAGACGGTAAAAGGGGTGTGATGTCAAAAATCTCTCCCGTCGTGCATGTCATGACATTAGGGAATTCAGGTTATACTTTAGGAAATTATATTACAAGTAGAAGTGTGTTTCAACATCTGGATATTCAGCTTGCGTTGCTGAGAAATTTCATCACCATAAGTAGAAGTAACGAGTAACTGATGGTGTTGCAGTCTCACTCAGGTTGCCAGGCATCACCTTAGCCAGGCTACGTACACGAAACATCAATTAATTTAGGGGCCGCAAAACACGATAGGCTATGCGCACTGCCGCAGCAAATGCAGCGCTATATAAGTAACGTTTCGAACTTACCTAGAACAGTAGCGTAGAGTTCAACACACGTCATGCAAAACTAGGTCACAAAAACCATCGGGTGGGCGAGGCGGGTGCAGAAGTTGTTGTGTAAGTCGCCAGCGTTCGACCAAGATGTTGTTGTCAAACCTAGATTACGTAACAAAGGGAATACATTGTCCCTGATATTCTCTCAATCATTTGTTTCAACTATTACCAAGGGTATTACGACACCCATGTTGATAATATATCAAATAATGATCTTTATTTTAAGACATTGTAAAAACCAAGTACGTTTTTTGTATCATCTTTTTTGGAAATAAATTGCTTTGTTTTCTTTCTTCCTTTCTTTCTTGTGATCGTCATGCAGCAACACAACATAGCAGACAGGCGGAGCAGTGCGCAGTGACGGCTTTCACTCGCAGATCAAGGGAAAAAGTTCGAAGGGGCCACTCCACATCTCTCCTGCTGGTACCTGACGGTGCTGCAGGCAGGGTGTGCACTGGTGTACCGCCGTGAGCAAGAGAACACCAACAGATACATCCTAAGACTACTCTGTTAGAAAGTTTGACAGGAAAAGTTTGGAACCAAAGCTTGATGAAGTACGCAGACTGAGTTTCATTAGAATAATAGAACATAGGTTCTGAAATAGTGGAATCTATTATGGATAGAAAAAAATATTCTCTCACTGAGTATGTTGACATTACGTGCGGTTGGGGTCAGAGTTGAGCATTGAGTGCTTTGAAAGTACTTAAGTACTAAGTATTAAGTTCATGGTTCAGCAGTAATAGAGTACTAAATACTTTTTAAGAACTAAGAAGTGGACTTTCGAATATACTTATGTACATATAAAAACAGTATAACAGTCAGTTCAGCAATCAATTAACCGAAGATTTTAGAGTTATAACGGCCAGCTTAGCAATCATAACGTGTAGTCAGCCTTCAGAGATGAACGGAAAGTAGAAATGGCCATTTATTGAATTTATCACGGCGATAATCTGCAAAGAGTTCACGGTTTTCTCCTTAAACCTAAAGGCATCGGTCAACCTTGGGTACACGCTCCACGCGCTTGATGCCAACATCGCTTTCGAGGAATTACTGTGGTTCCAGGCATCGCTGATTGCATTTGGGAAAAAAATTGACGTGCGTTTAGTTCCGTTTAAAATCTTGCGTACGCAGCAGCGGATTAAGCACATCGTTGAAATTATCAGAAATATTCAATTTAGCTTATGGTAGATTTCGCACTCTACCTTTCAGTGCTATTCAAGAATAGAAAATCCAGGTTCCGATGGTTGGAATTTTTTTCATTGCAAAACTAGCTATTCGAGTTGTCATTTCACCACTTGCATCAGAAGGTCAGCTAGTACATGGTCAACTCGCTATTTTCGACTGCTTGCGTTGCATCTGTCGCGATAATCATGTTGCTATAGGTTATTTATCCCACTGCTGAATAACCAGTTGTCGAAACTCTATCTATATATCGTGCTCATTTCCTCACTCATATCAAAATTCCTTTTTTTTTCTTTGTCATCATTTCCACGACGTTAACTTCCAATACATTTTTGTCGATCCAGTCATGACATCTTTTCCTTTCCACTAATTTCAAGTATTCAAATCATATTGAATGATTATATTTTCCAAGATATACGATCAACTGTTGTAAAATGTGATTCTTATCACTTCAGTATACAATAATTGATCGAAGAATTGTTTGAATTAAATTCACTAGTGTGCAAGAAAATTTATATCCAAACCCTACACCATTTCTATGTATTCTAAATATAACCCTCGTTTTCCACATCAACCGCCGTTTTCGGAGAACCCCCTAATATTTTTATCATTTCGATAGGGGTTATTTTAGCTGTAAAGAATAATAAATGATAAATGTAAAAAGTAAATAAAATATAGAGAATGATGCAAAAAAAGGATATGTACCAGTTTCTTTATTTGGGGCCTGCTTCCCTTTTGTAATCTGAAGTAGAAGTTACGCGTACCAAAAACCAGCAGTACTCTACCGACATCCTTGCACTACAATTCCCTAAAAATTTTCCCTTGAACTTAGTGATGTCTTGGTGGAACCGTGTTTATCCAAAACTGTTTGTATTCCCCGAGTTTATCCAAAACTGTTTGAATTCCCCGTGTTTATCCAAAACTGTTTGTATTCCCCGTGTTTATCCAAAACTGTTTGTATTCCCCGAGTTTATCCAAAACTGTTTGTATTCCCCGTGTTTATCCGAAACTGTTTGTATTCCCCGTGTTTATCCAAAACTGTTTGTATTCCCCGAGTTTATCCAAAACTGTTTGTATTCCCCGTGTTTATCCAAAACTGTTTGTTTTCCCCGTGTTTATCCAAAACTGTTTGTATTCCCCGAGTTTATCCAAAACTGTTTGTATTCCCAGTGTTTATCCGAAACTGTTTGTATTCCCCGTGTTTATCCGAAACTGTTTGTATTCCCCGTGTTTATCCAAAACTGTTTGTATTCCCCGTGTTTATCCAAAACTGTTTGTATTCAACGTGTTTATCCAAAACTGTTTGTATTCCCCGTGTTTATCCAAAACTGTTTGTATTCCCCGTGTTTATCCAAAACTGTTTGTATTCCCCGTGTTTATCCAAAACTGTTTGTATTCCCCGAGTTCATCCAAAACTGTTTGTATTCCCCGTGTTTATCCGAAACTGTTTGTATTCCCCGTGTTTATCCGAAACTGTTTGTATTCCCCGTGTTTATCCAAAACTGTTTGTATTCCCCGTGTTTATCTAAAACTGTTTGTATTCCCCGTGTTTATCCAAAACTGTTTGTATTCCCCGTGTTTATCCAAAACTGTTTGTATTCCCCGAGTTTATCCAAAACTGTTTGTATTCCCCGTGTTTATCCGAAACTGTTTGTATTCCCCGTGTTTATCCGAAACTGTTTGTATTCCCCGTGTTTATCCGAAACTGTTTGTATTCCCCATGTTTATCCGAAACTGTTTGTATTCACCGTGTTTATCCAAAACTGTTTGTATTCCCCGTGTTTATCCAAAATTGTTTGTATTCCCCGTGTTTATCCAAAACTGTTTGTATTCCCCGTGTTTATCCAAAACTGTTTGTATTCCCCGAGTTTATCCGAAACTGTTTGTATTCCCCGTGTTTGTTGTGTCCCGAGTACGAACCGTTAAGTTTTCACCACAAAAAAGAGTAAAAGGCGGTTGGACGTGAGAGCTTACACCGGACTCTGCTATCAGGAAATCTCAAAGATCAGCATTATACAACGCGCCAGATGTCGATGCTTACACAGCGGCGGCTCGACAGTTACAAAAAAGAGGCAACACCTGCGCTCCCAGCGGCAGCGTGGCAACGACGTGGCACCAGCGTGGCGACGGCAACACAGATGGCAACGGCTGGTGCTGCCCGAGAGCGCAGTAGGGCCTAAGCGACGACAACGGTGTTCAGCTGCGGCTTTTGCTGCACGCTCCAGAAGTAACGGTCACAGCGCGAGAATACTTAAAGGGTACGACGAGGGCTAGGGCATCATCATTAGAGAGCGAAACTCCGTCACTAGAAGGTCTCGTCGTGCCACTTCACTTATTTTGTTTGCATACGGCTGGCACTCCGTATTAGGCCCTGACTCTGTGTTAACTTCACGTAATAATTTAATGTACAATTCGAGACCTTAATATCGCACTCCGTCATCGCTACATATCCAAAGTTGCGTAAGACCCTCGTAGCAATTGTTCTTAAATTTGCTAGTCTCATCTACCCCATTGTCATATTTTGTGTACATCTTTCATTATAACAAGTAAAACGACGTGGCCACGTTGAAAGAATCGTGTTTTCTTTCGGAAAATAACTCCTTTGATTTGAAGATTAGACTTGAAAAGAAAGAAAATTTGAAAAATCATAAACTCGGATTCTAAGTGAAAGAAGAATATAACAAAATGGTGGCAGCGGTGAGATCATAACCCATTAAAACTTAACGTCTCCGCAAGAGACCGCTGTTGCCACGCTACCTATTCAAAAAAAAAAATTAGATGTTTAACGTAACATGAATGGCCACATGATTAGGAAGTTTATTACACTCATCATTGTACCCATTCTATTCACATAATTTATGTCATTGTATTGATTTACTTGTGTATTTTCCATGTGATTTATTGTCATTATTTGCACCTTGTGTCAGTGTATTGATTTATTTCGTGTGAACTTGTACCATATTTACTATTTTGATGCTGTACCCATTTATTGTCTCATTCCCATTGCGTAATTTGACCCATTTACCTTTCTAATATGATTATTGTGCCTATTCAAAACCCCATTTTATCCCCATTATGACCCTATTTTCTATTACTGTTGTTGATGTTATTGACGATTCATTTATTTCTGTGCATTTGGAAACTTATTGTGCGAAAAAACTCAATTATGTCTGTGTATTTGGAAACATATTGTACGAAATATTGCATTTAAACTTCTAATTTGAAACTCTAAAATTGCTATCAGTGTTCATTGTGAATCTATTTCGCTTCGCCAATTTTGCCCTAATTATCAGTTGAAACCATGGCTGGGGACGATAATGAAAGTAATCAAAGTAACAATGGTGAGAACAATCAAAGTAGCTTTGTCACTTTAAATCACGCAATTGAACTGCCTAAATTTAATGGTGAAGGCTGTGTAACTTCATTTTTAAAACACTTCCAGACCAGAGTTGACATCTACACGAATGACATCGATTTGCAATGCCGTTATTTGAAAAATGCTCTTACTGGGAAGGCTTGGGATTCTTATGTCCTCAAGTCCGACCAATTGGTCACACTGGAAGATGTCAAGACTTGGCTTATTTCTGTGTACAAGGGGGCTGTAAATTATAGAAAAACCGTTCATAAAATCCTATTTAATCTGCGTCAAGAGAATGATGAGACAGTGAATGCCTTTGCAACTCGCGTTCTTGCTAGCTGGAAGGACGTGTTCGGTCCAGAATGGCACTACGAGGATAGCAAAGCACAAAAGATACTCATTCCTACTATCATTAAAAATATGAATCCCAAGATCAGTGAAAAATTATCTCATGATTTTGATCCTGAGAGTGTGACAAAGCTCCTAGACAAAGCGAGGTCAATTGAGGAGTCTTTGATCGAAGAAAGAACTATGTTGAGCCGGAAGAGGCGAATTCACGAAAGTGATGTGGTGGTTGAGAAGTACCAATACAATTCACCACAAAAGCGAGCGTACCAGCCTAAAAATCCATTCAAATGGCAAAGTGCTTCACACAAAAATGCTCGCCCATTTAATAATTATCAACGCAAATTCAATGGCCATCCGAGTCAGAATGGTGACATCGCCGCAGTAAAGTCAAAAAACTTCCACAGCAACCGAAAAGCTTTTCCCCCGTGATTTCGCTAAATATTGAACAGAGGAAATGCTCCACTTTCGTTGATTCAGGCTCTTCCGTGACTCTTGTGAAATCTTGTGTAATTAGCAAATTATTCAAAACTCCACCCCGAATTAAACGATGCACTAAAGTTCTTTGTTCTGTTAATGGAGATAATCTCCACACTCGAGGTACGATTGGCTTGAAATTTAAACTAGGTGATGTTGAGTATTGCCATTCCGCTATTATTGTGGAAGATTCTTACTTCCCCGGAGCTGTCTTGATAGGCCGAGATTTCCTTAAGAGATTCGGTGTTGAAATAAAGTACAGTCAGCACGAGAAAGGTCATGTGAGAATTAATGATAAAATTTACCCATTTCAATCAGTTGCTGCTTCTAATTCAGTAAATTTTGTGAAACAATCTGAGGATGCATCATTCAGTGTCGCGAGAATGTCACATGATCTGACTGTTGAAGGAGGCACGTTATGTCACTCCTATTTGAGAGTTCCCAAGCACATGAATGGAAAAACAGTCGTTCTAAAACAGAGCGTTACGTGCAAAGGAATAGCAGTGCCTCGTACGTTAGCCACTGTCCGTGATGGTACCGTGCCTGTAGTTTTTGTAAATTATAATGATAAGAATGTTCTTGTGCCTAGAAATAAAATTTGTGCTAGTTTAGATGTTGCCATTGAGGACCCAGAGCCTGGCTCAGACGAAAGCGAGAGTGATGCTCGAGCGCAGACGCGGCGCAAGGCCTATGAGGCGGTGGCTGTAGTGCACAGTGACCATGGATGTAGGCAAACGAGCGAGTCAGCTCAATGCCGCTCTGACCAGCAGGCAGAGATTGGGAACAGCAGACTCATACGCGTCGCAGAGAAACGCAATGAACCTGAATTCAATGAAATGATAGACGATGTTGATTTGTCTCACTTGAACTTAGATCAGAGAACGACCCTTGTAAATTTGATTAACAAACACAGGAATGCGTTCGCGGTTGGAGACGAGATTGGTCATGCGCGAAATGCTGTGCATAGATTAGACGTTCAGGGACACTCTCCCATAAATACCCCGCAGTATCGAGTTCCCCACGCTACAAAACAATTGGTTGAAGAGCATGTCCGGGAGATGCTCAGGCAAAAAGTTATTGAACCAAGTTTTTCGCCTTGGTCTTCCCCAATCTTAGCTGTACGTAAAAGTGATGGTTCACATCGAATCGTAGTTGACTTCCGACTTATCAATAAGATTTGTAGGAAGGACTCTTTTCCAATCCCGCATATGACTGATACCCTCGAAAGTCTAAAGGACTCAAATTTATTCACGACCCTTGATATGAGAAGCTCCTACCATCAGATTGAACTGTCCCCAGAGAGCAGAGATATTACCGCTTTCAAAACACCGACAGGTAGTTATAGGTATTGCCGTTCACCCCAAGGTCTTATCACATCTGCGGCTGCACTTCAAAGAGCAGTTAATATGGCTTTTTCTCCATTCATTTCAAAATTTCTGTTCTGTTACGTTGACGACATCATCATCTATTCAAAAAATTTCGAGACTCATGTCGAACATTTGGATAAGGCGTTGCTTCAAACAGCTGCTTCAGGTTTCAAACTAAGTCTCAAGAAATGCCAATTTGCTGCGAGTAGCGTAACCTTTCTTGGAATCAAAGTCAGTTCGGAGGGACTCACCCCCCGACCTGCGAAAGTCCAGGCCTTGGCAGATGCTTTGAGACCTAGGAATATTAAAGAGGTAAAAAGATTCTTAGGCTCAACCGGATTCTTTAGAAAGTTCATTAAAAATTATGCTCATATCGCGGCACCTCTTACTGAGCTAACAAAAAAGACGAACTCATTTAAATGGACGGACGTTCATCAGCGAGCTTTCGATGATTTGAAAGATAAACTTGTGTCTGCACCTATACTTAAATTTCCTGACTTTCAGAGAGAATTTGTGTTGCACACTGATGCCTCGGGCATTGCAATTGGAGGAGCATTACTTCAGATGCATGACGGCATTGAGTTACCTGTAGCATACTATAGTCGAAAATTAAAAGGAAATGAACTTAAGTACTCTGCAACAGAACTCGAAGCTCTTGCCATCCATGATTCAATCAAACATTATGATGCGTACCTGTACTTAAATGAGTTCGTCGTGGTAACGGATCACCGCCCCTTAACGTTCATTTTTGCTAATAAAACAGGTAACCACCGTATCTCAAGATGGGCTCTGCTTCTTCAGGAGTATAATTTCTCTGTTCGGTACAAGCCGGGAGCACAACACCATTTGCCCGACTATTTGTCTAGATCCGAAAGAATCGTCAATGCTGTCGTTGACACTGCTGAGTCAAACTGTAGTAATAAGAATGAAAAATTAATGCTGATGTTCCTTCTAGAATTAAGCCTTGTTCTAATAATAATGCGACAGATGTTCCCGTCGACGACGTGTGCCCTCCACCCGTGTACAGTGAACGTGATAAGAGTGTTGCCGTCGAGGCAAAGCAATTGAGCCTGGATGATGTTGTTTCAGAGCAAGAAAAGGACTCACTTTGGTCTGGTGTAAGAAACTTGTTAACTGGCAATGACTTGGGTGATACTAAGATTTCAAACATTGACGAATATTTTATTGATGAGAACAATGTCCTGTGTAGATTGTCGAGAAAGAAACGCAGAAACGGTAGAAGTAATGTACAGATAGTCATTCCTAAGTCTTTAGTTAAGGTAGCTTTAAAGCTGAGCCATGACAACGATTTGTCCGCTCATATGGGTTTCCTGAGAACTCTTGAACGTGCCAGAGATAAATTCTTCTGGATTAATCAAATTCGTGACGTCAAAGACCACGTGAAGAAATGTTTGCAGTGCCAACGAAGGAAATGGCAGGGCCAATTTAAAGTCCCCTTAGGTAAATTTCCCGAAACCTCGTATCCCCTTGAAAGAGTTGCTGTTGACCTTATTGAATTGCCTGTTAGTTACGATGGCAATAAATATCTCCTGACAATCGTGGATCATTTCACAAGATATGTTGATGCTTATCCCCTCGCAGATAAGTCTGCCGATACTGTCACCAGAGCTTTCGTCCAGTACGTCGGAAAATTTTCAGCTCCAAATACTGTTGTCAGCGACAGAGGCAGCGAGTTTACTAATAAGTTATTCCAGGATGTCTGCAAAAATCTCAAGGCGAGGTCACAGACTACGACTGCTTATCACGCTATGGCGAACGGTTGTTGCGAGAGAATGAATGGTGTCTTGAAGACTGCAATCTCCCACTTGGCTGCCGGAGATAGATTCTCGTGGGACCAGAGCATTCCTTTCGGAACGTTAGCGGTAAATACTTCCTATCAGACTGCGATTAAAGACACGCCGTTCTTTTTGTTCTACGGTAGAGATGCTAACCTTCCTTACCACGACATTTCAAGGAACAGCCCATCAACTACGCATGTGACCAAGAGTATTCAACTGAAGTTTCTCTCCGTCTGTCTAAAGCATTTGCTGCAGTTCGGAAGAATTCGGAAGCTGCGAGGCAAGCTGCCGCACACATCTACAATCGAACGGCCAAAGAATGTGATATTCAACCTGGAGCACTAGTCATGCTTAGAAATGAGACAGGTCGCACCGACGTAGATCGTGCTTGGCCCACGAGGTTCAGAGGCCCCTTCCGTGTGATTTCTCGACGGGAAAATAACATCACCATCAAGGGTGTGTACTCGGATCGAAAAGAGCAGACCGTGCACCTGAACCGTGTGAAACGTGCTTATCTTGAAGACGCCATGGCCTTCCCTTTCAATAACGGTGACGAAGAAGACGAACTGCAAGGGGCAGAGACGAACGACATTCCTGCAGTGCAAATCACGAGCCAGAGGAATGAAGGAATGATTCCTAGGTACTCTCTGAGAAATCGGACGAGACGCCCAAACTATGTATGATTATTTGTGTCTCGCAAGGACGTCCCAAAACTTCGATGATGATTGCTCCATTTCATTCTAAAGATGTACTATGTTTAATATTAAGAATGTTTTCTAATCATTTCCCTTGTGTTTAACATTTCTTTCGTATTACAAATTTAGGATACGTGCTTTGACTTAGAATTAACTGATTTTCCACGTCCCAAAACTTCAATAATGATTATCTCATTTCACTCCCAAATGTTCTATGTTTAATATTAAGAATGTTTTCTAATCATTTCCCTTGTGTTTAACATTTCTTTCATATTCCAATTTTAGGATAAGTGCTTCGAATTAAATTTAAATGATTTCTCCAGCGAAATGCAGATAGGATGTATTACATGATTAATGTCGATTTATAAATCAATTTATGTATTTACCTTGATGATGCTCATTAATCAGATAAAAATTTTACTCGATGTCAAATTTGTAACCCGTTCGTATGTCTTTTCATAGCTCTTCCCCAGGAATGCGTGCTAATACGTAGGAACTTTCCTTTACAGCCCACTAATTATCCGAGATATTGAATGTCATATTATGTATTTCTCATTAACTTCATTTACCGTGCATTTATTTCATTTTGTGTTCTCTAACGGATTTCTTTGAGCTCATTGCGTTAGATTACTTTGATCTCTCATAAATTTCATTTACCTTGCATTTATTTTATTTTGCGTTAGTTATAATATTCTCTAAATGGATTTCTTAGAACTTATTGCGTTAGATTACTTTGATTCTAGTTAAAATGCTATCGAAGGATGGTACACCGGGATGTGAATGGCATGGGGGAGATGTGATGAGTAGATGGACACAATTGATTACGATAAGTCAAAGAAATCCGAGAGAAAAATTTATCAAAGCCTGAGATTAACGTGGAACGATTGATTGCAGCGATGCTGTGCCAACTGGGGCCCGAGCAGCGGCAGCACACACCCTCCTCTCTCCACCGCAGCTGCGCCGCGGCTGGGGAGCCGTGTGCAGGCGCACGGCACTCACGCACCGCTCGCCAGCGCGGCAGTGCAGCGGCCCAGGGGCAGTGTGCAGGCGCACAGTACACCACCAACGTTATGGCAACACCGTTGTCTGGCCGGCCGTCACAACATACTTCTGCTACGCGCGGTCTACAACGACCTTGCTATTAAAGAGCCCGCCACAGCTGTCCTGGCACGCCTCGACCACAGCTGTGCAGACGCAATAGGCGGACCCAGCTTCCCATCTGCAGCAACAGTACACTCACTCGTACAAAGGACTAGATTTCCTCCTGAACATCTATATTTTCGCCGGACACGGATTCAACAACGGCGAAGAAAAAATGAAGAAGATACCGTTGGACAGTAATATGTCCGTAGTAACTACACGCAGGAGGTTGAGTTTAGACTGATCGAATGCATATTCGATATTTTAATAGGATGGTTTTTACCCCTTTGAACGTCTTCAGAAGGCCTCTGATGGAACGTCATTAGCCAAGAGAGAAGATCTTCGATAGTGAACTGGAATAGGACGTCCCGACGACTACAGTAAGCTATCGCTTGTTCAGGATCTTCGATTCAGAAGTGCGTCAGAAGCACAAATCTCAAGGCTTGTCTAATTTCGCCCCTGCAATGAAGTACGAATCTCAGATGCGTGACTTCAGTAGACGGAAACTTCCATTTTACATCCAGGAGGATGCTGATTAATATAGGTTGGGGGGATTCTGTTGTGTTCCGAGTACGAACCGTTAAGTTTTCACCACAAAAAAGAGTAAAAGGCGGTTGGACGTGAGAGCTTACACCGGACTCTGCTATCAGGAAATCTCAAAGATCAGCATTATACAACGCGTCAGATGTCGATGCTTACACAGCGGCGGCTCGACAGTTACAAAAAAGAGGCAACACCTGCGCTCCCAGCGGCAGCGTGGCAACGACGTGGCACCAGCGTGGCGACGGCAACACAGATGGCAACGGCTGGTGCTGCCCGAGAGCGCAGTAGGGCCTAAGCGACGACAACGGTGTTCAGCTGCGGCTTTTGCTGCACGCTCCAGAAGTAACGGTCACAGCGCGAGAATACTTAAAGGGTACGACGAGGGCTAGGGCATCATCATTAGAGAGCGAAACTCCGTCACTAGAAGGTCTCGTCGTGCCACTTCACTTATTTTGTTTGCATACGGCTGGCACTCCATATTAGGCCCTGACTCTGTGTTAACTTCACGTAATAATTTAACGTACAATTCGAGACCTTAAAATCGCACTCCGTCATCGCTGCATATCCAAAGTTGCGTAAGACCCTCGTAGCAATTGTTCTTAAATTTGCTAGTCTCATCTAGCCCATTGTCATATTTTGTGTACATCTTTCATTATAACAAGTAAAACGACGTGGCCACGTTGAAAGAATCGTGTTTTCTTTCGGAAAATAACTCCTTTGATTTGAAGATTAGACTTGAAAAGAAAGAAAATTTGAAAAATCATAAACTCGGATTCTAAGTGAAAGAAGAATATAACATGTTTATCCGAAACTGTTTGTATTCCCCATGTTTATCCGAAACTGTTTGTATTCACCGTGTTTATCCAAAACTGTTTGTATTCCCCTCGTTTATCCAAAACTGTTTGTATTCCCCGTGTTTATCCAAAACTGTTTGTATTCCCCGTGTTTATCCAAAACTGTTTGTATTCCCCGAGTTTATCCAAAACTGTTTGTATTCCCCGTGTTTATCCGAAACTGTTTGTATTCCCCGTGTTTATCCAAAACTGTTTGTATTCCCCGTGTTTATCCAAAACTGTTTGTATTCCCCGAGTTTATCCGAAACTGTTTGTATTCCCCGTGTTTATCCAAAACTGTTTGTATTCCCCGAGTTTATCCAAAACTGTTTGCATTCCCCGTGTTTATCCAAAACTGTTTGTATTCCCCGTGTTTATCCGAAACTGTTTGTATTCCCCGTGTTTATCCAAAACTGTTTGTATTCCCCGTGTTTATCCAAAACTGTTTGTATTCCCCGTGTTTATCCAAAACTGTTTGTATTCCCCGAGTTTATCCAAAACTGTTTGTATTCCCCGTGTTTATCCAAAACTGTTTGTTTTCCCCGAGTTTATCCAAAACTGTTTGTATTCCCCGTGTTTATCCAAAACTTTTTGTATTCCCCGTGTTTATCCAAAACTGTTTGTATTCCCCGTGTTTATCCGAAACTATTTGTATTCCCCCCGAGTTTATCCAAAACTGTTTGTATTCCCCATGTTTATCCAAAACTGTTTGTATTCCCCGAGTTTATCCAAAACTGTTTGTATTCCCCGTGTTTATCCAAAACTGTTTGTATTCCCCGTGTTTATCCAAAACTGTTTGTATTCCCCGTGTTTATCCAAAACTGTTTGTATCCCCCGTGTTTATCCAAAACTGTTTGTATCCCCCGTGTTTATCCAAAACTGTTTCTTAATTTTCAGGGAAGAAATTCAGGTGGGCGTGATGGAAATGCACTTAAAGAGAAATGTTACACCCCATGGCCTTGTGCGCTGACAGCAATCGACATGAGCGACATAGTCATCCCTTCTGTTGACACCTAGCCTTGACACACAAGTTTTAGAATCCTAGCCAAAACTGTTCATGTTTAGAACTTTTCACCTTTACAGCCCCCAGAAGAAATGTAAAGACTAAAATGATCCTTGTCATCCCTCCAAGTTATCAAAAAGTAATAAAAATAGTTGGAAAGGAGAAGGTGTCTCTCGAAAACGGCGAGTGATAGGGGAAAACGAACGTTATATTCGGATTCAGGACGTCATTTTCCGTGAGAATAAGCAGGAATGGCATATATTAATTATCGCTATTTTAAGTCAACACAATTTACTCTAGAATACACTTTACGTTAATGTTGTTTTAATGTGTCAGTCAGTACTTCTTTAGAGTGTTCTGGGTAGGAATAGACAGACCGAAGGCCGATCATATGGGAGTTGGAAATAAAATGACATACTCTGAAATAATGAGATATGGCTCGCAATCACGACAAGAGGGCAAGTGCTAAGATGCTCTGGTTATAAGTAAGATCTGGATATGACGTTTTATTTATAAATTGACAATAACTGTTGTTTTCACTGGTGCATAAATTCTTTATCTAGCGGAAGAACTAAAAGTTCGGAAGGCTGAATGAGTGTAAAATGCTCTATGTAAAATATTAGCATCTCAAGAACCAAGTAGACCTCCTGTAGACGAAGCGTCGTCTTAGACTTCGAGTGAATATCTTCTTTCTCCACTAACACTTTACATAGAACGTTACAGGGAAAATGTCGCTGATAACCTGTCATGTACCTTCCACGTGACGACATGCCATGCACGAACAACGCTTGCGCCAGCGAGGGAGAGCCACGTACTCAGTGCACGAGAGACGGTTGCAAGATTCTGCGTAGCTCAGCGAAAGCTACATCAGCAGCTCCGAGCGACGCCAGCCCGACAACGACGGGGCCATACCAAAAAAAAGTCCCGAAAGTTGGTCTCACGGCCGTTACTGATGCCAACCGTCGCGGAAAGTAGCGGCGGTAACTGCATCTATAAAGGGTTGTCCCTAAGGTAAAGAGGTCTCACTCACAGTACAGAGAAGAGAAGTAGTTTCAAATAGCGGGGTTGGCAAGACCGCTTTTGGCAGCGTGTGACGTCATGCTTTGACTAAGCGTGACGTCACAATAGCCGGCCGCTGATTGGTCTATTTCGTGTACACTTTCTGCCAGACGTAAAATACCGCGACTGCGCTGCTTCTGGCGTTCCCAGCTGTTCTTTGTTTGCTCATAACTTTTACCTAGTCAAATACGATTGGAATAGAAATGTAAGTAAAACTAAAACGCTGGGGCTGTATTATTTATTCAATGAATACTTCATCGTAATAAATTAGGTTGCTCTGGATCATATTTTAACGAGCATTCAAAAAGATATTTTTACACCCGTACCTGCATAATTTACAAAAGCTATCATTTACGTGTTGTTTGAGGGTATAGTATTTCAATGTTTTGATCCACAAATTCGTGAGTTAATGTCCATGATTCCAAACCAACAATATTCGTCAACACGAGCTTTGGTGAATTAGAGACTCGTGAGTTAGGGTCATCGACATGACACATATTTTCGGTAACAAAATTCCGACGCAGATTAAATGAAATATTTATATTTAGGGTGGTAAAAGTGCACTCTATATTTTCTACTAATGGATGGCAGTAACGCTTTATCATGAAACTAAATACATGGACATAATTCAAGCTTAGTTTACTAATAAATACTATTCTTTCTCCAATAGAAGAACACCAGTTCAACTTAGTTGATTGCTCCTAAAAGAAAGTACTCAACAGTAAGTTCTTATTATTTCCTATAACAAGCTACGTACCGCAACTCATCGAAAACAAATAGTAAAACTAGACAGAAGTAAACAAACATCTTCCTGTAACATGAGTAGTCAACATAATTCTCATATAATACGCATCTTTGAAGAGTGCGTAATATATTACACCACGACGATTACATACTGAGTTAGTTTAAGCCTCTCACACCACGTGAAAGGTGGTCCCAAGAAAGGACAGCAGAAGAAGCCATTTAGTGTGCAATTAAGGGAATGGGGAATCAAAGGACGAGATACGTCCACACACATCACGCACAGAAACAGCAAGATTCAAGAATGTTATTGAAATATGATAAAAGTGGACAAAGAAAGTAACTGATGCTGAAAAAAGACACCAGTGAACCGAAAAAAAGATGGTCCGTAACAAAATCAAACATATATTTACATCTATCCCTATGTCAGAGCTAATTCCCACAGATTCAATAGTTGGCTACTTACACCAGGAAATAAAGACGTTGGTTATGGGGATTCTGTGACGAAAATTGACACCAGAAAATTAAATGAAACATTGTCCATAGCGAGAGAAAGTAAAATGAGGACAGCCCATAATTAATTGACCTTTTAATTGGTTGATGAAAGTAGAGCTATGAACACTATGTTGTTAATACTTATTTATTCGACTAAAAAATATGTTCATGCTTACATATAACGTGGCACTTAATTAACTCAGCAACTAAAAAGCTACTCTCGCTTTGCTTCGGTTTCAAACCCACAATTTATCATGATTCACTTGACCCCTCGTTCTCCAAATTTGTTCCCTAAGCGAGGTTTTCTTGTGGGACTCGTCACGAGTTATGTAACAAAATCAACAAATGTACAATAACTAAATGAACTTTTCATGAAATAGCTTAACTCTCGTGTAATGCGCGATGGAGCGTTATTGAAACGATAAAGAATAAAGCTCAAATTGTAAAAACGGCCATGGCTATCACTTAAAGAGTCCTGTTTTCAAAACGTAGCTTTCATAAACCATATGTTGTTTATCCTTAGAAGAAAATTAGTTCCAAAATCCTAGCATTCATAGTATTTTTTTATCGGCAAATGAAAAGGATCGGTTACTTCTGGGGCAACATATACAACGATAATATGTTCAGCAGATCGTAAATAATGAATCAAAAATATATATTATGATCACTAATATGAAATTACTATTTGTTCAAGCACAGACATTGCACGAGAATTGTAATAAGTCAGCGAATAGATTAAGAATAAATGAACTGCCAATAATAGAAAAAACTAATAATAACACCAGCAATAATTTCAATGTTAACCTGCTTGTTTCTTTCTTAGTCAATCAGACTTCTACAATTATGAGAAATACTACAAGTGTGCGGTAAATTGTTCCGTCCTTTCTCTAAGCAAATTTACATACTTGTATTTAATTCTGATTGAGTTTCCTCCTTCCATCCATGCGTGACAATCTTATCATTGACACTATTCAGCATCATATGCAACAAATTGACAGGCTTTTACACGACCGCAGATACTTTATAACATGAATATCGCTGCGCTCAATTCAATACAATACGGTGGAACGAAAGTAAAGCGAAAAGGAATTACGGAATTAGCTGACAAATTAAGAGAAATTTAATACACAATTCTTAAGAAAGAGCAATACGAACATGTATACAATCGTGCACCAATGCTGTTCATTACAAAGAAATAAATAACGAGCAACGAAAAGAAATGAAGCTATATTTTTCCAAAAAAAAGTCTTATTGTAACATTTCATTGATGTGTAATTTTCTTTATTTTATCACTAGGATTACTGCTCTCTAAGGCTTTATTGATGTGCTTAATGGTTTGATAAGTCCTGCAAGTCACATAAAATTTGATGAATAACTCCTTCACGTCAGCAGCGCACAATACAGGCGGAGAGCACGCTTCACCAATGACCTTCTGAGCTAGTTCACAGAAACCTTGAACATGACTGAACTTATCAAAACAGAACAAAAATACTCTCTCGTAGGTCATGATTGTGTCAATGAAAGATTTGCTGCAGTAATGGAGGCTTCTTGAGGCGCAAGAATTAACTAACACGCAGAACAGTCTTTTAACATTGAACCTTTCTTACTTCGGTGATATCTATCAGCTTTCATAGCAACATACCCACTCAAGTAAGCTGCCGCATTGTTGACCTCGGCCGACTCAAACAGAGTTCCAACCGATTCGTTGCCATCGAAGTGCTTCGCGGTAGTCATGTCTTCGTCGTTGGGTACAACCGGCGGCGGAGACAAATCCTCATCTTCTGGTCGCTGAATCAGAGGAGGAAAACAGTTTAATATTTACACATGCCGACTTCCATATTTAAATAGTAAAAAGTGGTAGGAGTGGTGGTGGCGGTGGTGGTGGTGGTGGTGGGAGCTGCAGCAGTGGAATTCGACAACACCTGAGCTGCAAGTTTCACTTTCATTTTTGATGAAAACCTCAAACTGTGCACATGCCTATCAGACAGCTTTGGAACCATTTTCAAGCTGTGCATTTTCTCTTTTTCGAACAGTGTGACGATGTGATCCCAGCTTGCAGCGTGCTTAAAGCCTGGCACAGGAACGTCACTTCTGAGCAAGAGACTTCTAGAGTTTTTCAGTAGATGGGGAGGGTCTTTGTAGACAAAGTAGGACTTCGTTCCTAGCTCAATAGTTGGGTTTGTATGTGAGCAACCCAGGGATTTGAAAGCTTTTTCAAAATTTGAACCTTAAATTGGTCAGAAGTTATTCCAAGCACTACAAAGTCCTCAGTTTCAAGGGATTTTATAACGGTCTGAAGAATTTCAATAAGACTGGTAGATTGAACAGCACCCGATGTTAAATAATATCCAATTGGAAATTGCCAGTGTTTCTTCACCCCACACGCCATAACGCACAATGCTGATGCCACCAAGTTCTTTTTTCTCTTAAAACCATCGTCTGCGTACCCAAATATTTTCTTCTTGTCGGGACTGTACAACAGGCCTCTTGTTAATGACGTTTCATCCATAAGGATGAAAATTAGCTTATCGTGTTCACTTTGGGGATTAACTTTGAGGCTTAACATTGATATGTTCTGCTCATTGCAACAGGGGTTCATTTTGTGGGCCTTCAGGACACGAAGAATTGTAGAAGGCGATGGTAGTGGTAGCATTCTCCTCAACAAGTTGTACCCGGATATGCTGCAACTCACTAGCATGTTAACTGCCATCCACTCATGAAACGATGTGTAGCGTCGCTTTCCTTTCAGTTTAAATTTGACAAATTCCGTGATGTACGGACCAAATGATGGATGAAACTGTTGTACTATGTTCTGCAGGTTATACCGACGATTGATGATAGGTCCCCTAACTCTCTTTCTCATGAGAGAAGCCCCCTTGCTTTGGGTTTTAAAAATATAGACGAACGATTGGTCGTTACTAGTGCAGAAGGCTGATCAAACAATTTCTTCTTACAGGTCAGAGTTGCTTCATCTTTCGTCATACAGGCCTTTTCCTGGAAGAAACGAACAAATAAACAAAAAGGCAATGGAGGGAAAATTCAGATGAAAAGAGGTTGAGCGCTAACAAAAATAAGTAACGAAGAATGTGATACGTTATTTGTACACGACAGGGAAGGAAAGTAGGGCTGTAGGAATATGAAGGGAAGAAGAAATATTAGGGGCTTGATAATTTGAAAATACACAAATCAAATGAAGGTGCAGCGAGAGCAGGGTTGACTTTATTATTATTATTATTATTATATAAGAAAGTTTTAGCCTCCCTTAACCACGACAAAGATGTTCCAAGAGAGGAAAGAGGAAGGCACCATTTAGTATGGAGTTGAGGGAACGCGGAATCTATGCACAAGGTGCATAGAAACAGTATAAGCTAGGAAGGAAGTTCATGAAACAAGAAAAAAGTTGAAGAAGAAAGTAGTAGGTGCTGAAAAACAGGACAGCAGTGAACCGAAAAAAGATGGTTCGTAACAAAACAAAAACCTATTTTATTACAACAAAAAGGAAGCCTACCTAACCTTTAGCTCGGGCCCTCACATAGTCCCCCTGGGGGTGCCAATTCCCATAGATACAATAGTTGTATCCCCCTGAGGAAGAGCAGGGTTGACACATAAAACAAAAAAAAACACCCAAAAAAGGCAAAAAAAAACACGTGAAAAACACTAAATAATGTTTTTTTTAGCTTTTTTGGGTTTTATTAGTGCTATTTAAATTTCACTTGTTTTCAAGCTTATAGAATCAAAATGAGCTAAATATTTATATTGTCAAAAATTTGTCCAAGGCATTTGCATGACCATGACAATAAATATTGAAAAACAAAAAACACCACTATAAAAATAAAATAAGAAAAACCCGAATCACAGAACAAAACTCGAGGGACTAGTATACTTCCATGAGTTCCATTTCCAAGGTAAAAAACAAAAATTAAGAAACAAATGCAGTTTGACTATTTGAGAGTATAGAAACTAATGAATTCTTCCTGTCTTCCAGACTAGACTGCTACTACAGTACTACTGTGTTTCTCTTTCTACATCCACTGCCATTTCATCATAGTCATCCACATCATGATCATTTGTGAGGTGGCGATATAATGAGACCAATTTCTGTGCACGTTCCGATCCTAATCTATTTATCAATTTATTCCACACAATTCCAAATGTTGAGAAAATTCTCTCAATGGATCCTGAACTTGCGGGCAAGAATGAAGATTGCTTATAAACTTGCAGAAACTCTCTGTCAGTGTTTTTTCAGGAATCTGCACTTTCTGCTGTTTCATGTCTTGAATATCCCACCATCAACGAGGAGTCATTGTCTTAGTGATATTCTTGTTGAACAAGTGTTTTGGGAAGATGTTTGAGCCCTTCAATTTATACAAATAAAGCGCGCTGATGAACTCCGGATTGTATTCAGCCAACCACTCTTCAATATCTGTCTCCTGTGAGAGCTTTGCCTGAAATAAGTCTTAACAATTATAGTCAGATGGGGTAAGACACGACCGCAGCCATCATGGGGTAAGAAAGTAAAGAAACGACTGGCCTATGGTAAGCATTCAAGCTGCACTGGAGCAAACTTGACGATGGAATCTGTTAGAGCATTTATTTCTTATCATTTTAGGGTTTGTTGCTATCCTGAACTGCAAAAAGTGATTTGTTGGGCAAAAAATTGTTGGCATGTCACTACATGTTGTAACATGTAACAGTGTGGTTGATTGACTTGGCTTGCGTTGCTAAGCACTCCAGCTCACACAATACACATGTTAAGTTGTTAACAGCATGCCTGTTAAGTGATGTGCAGCTGTCTTGCTTCAAGTTGCTTGTGGTGGTTACTTATGATCTGCATGGTGCTACCCTCTCACATGACTTGCGTCTGTCTGCTGCTAAAACAACTCACTATGAATTGACAAGCACTGCAATTCTCTTTGCACATCTTATATCTTTACAGACTGCAGAGCTATGTCCCTATGCATATGGTAATTGGTAAATGGTAATTATGATGGACAAACTTAATTCATATATTGTTCATACATGTAATAATTCATATAATAATATAATATAATGTTGGAAATAAAGTAATCAAATAACAATATTTACTCAAAAAGTATATATATATATATATATATATATATATATATCTGGAAAAGAGGCAACTGGAGCTGTGTGAATAACTCTTTTAAATAAAAACAGGTATTACTAAAAAACAATAAAGCCCCAAAAAACAATAAAACCCCCCCAAAAAATTTAACCCAAAAAATCCAATGTGGGTTGTTTTTTTTTTTTAAAAACATGTTTTTTTCCATCCCTGAGCGAGAGGAATGGGAAAGTGGAGGAGAATGGCAAGGTGAGTTAGGGATAAAAGAGAGGGAAAGAGAAGGAAGAGAGATAGGAGAATGAGGAAAGTTAATGTGTGATTTTAATAAATGTTCTATATGAATATAAAGAATTTAAATGGCAATGAAGACAGTATAAAACAAGCAACACTCACTGTCCAGTTGAAGGAATCTTTTTCAACTTTCTTTCAACCCAAATTTGATGGAGTAGCAATTTGTTGAGTCTGTGATACACGAGTTGGGTTAGGGACCTGAAATGAAACATACACACTCTATTAAATCACATGCACAGGAATAAATGTGTATTGTGAAATTCATTAGTTATGGAATCTACTTTTAAATGACATGAAATTAATAGAAAATCGAACAGAATCTTCATAGAATAATTTAATAATTAGAAACCAAGGGAGTAAAAAATCTATTTCTATAATTCAAAAATAACAATAACCAGCTGTCCTAGGTATTTCTTGAGTTTTATTAGACCTCTTTATTTCTTGAGCTGAGAATCAGCTAAATGACTGGTTATATGTAAGATCCTTTACACATAGATGTTTGGAACCTAAATTATAAGATAAAACCATACTTTAAGGCATATATATACACAGAGCATAAATACTTCACGAACACTAAACACGCCAGTAGGACCCTGGTGCCTGCTGAGCTTGAGCAACAAAGAACTTTCTAAAACATAATGCCCATGAAGAAGCTTACAGCGGTGTACTTTTATTTTAACAGGAACAAAATGTAATACAGAATATATAAGTAGAGCTGATAATTGGCATACCTCGTAAGTCTCATACGTTACACATTATGAGACCCAACAACCTTTTTTCCTCACATATTCTGTGATTCAATTATATTGTCACCTCCAGAACGCTAGAACACATCAACAATCATGATCACACAAACCACACAACAGTTGTTGAAGGCTCAGCACATGAAGAATAAATCATTATGAAAAACAAAGGTCCTGATTTTATGTTATGAACAAGTTTGAGCTACTATTAAGACAAGAAGCAATCCGAGCATAAAAAACTTTTTAAATGTAACACAATTGTTAGAATTGACCTTGGGCAGTCATTATTCGAACTACAATCTTTTGAAACTACATTGGAAACATATACACTGCTGATCAAAAGTTTAAGACCACTTTAAAAATTTAAATAATAAAACAATTCAGATACATAAATACATACTCCTTCACTAAAGGCTCACTTATTAGGCAAGGTTAATTACCACTCTTGACACCAACAACCATCACTGGAGTGCTACTACTTACAGCATTGATGGAGGCCTTTGACAAAACTGTGGCAGGACTTGTGACTCTGGCTTTGACTTGGGTTGCCACAGAAGATCTGAGGGGGATTCTGATGGGAGTCCTCATGGGACTTCTAACTGAAATCTTTGTTGGGGTAATCACAGGGACTGCTCCTGAAGTGCTGGCTGGGAGTCTAGGGGTGCTGATTGGAAGCTGATTTGGGTTGTGGGGCAGGCTTCTGATAAGGTTCCTAACAGGCGTTCTTGTTGGGGCTCTGGGAGGTGTTCCGATTGTAGTCCTCATTTTTTTTAACGGAGACTCGTCAGAGGTTGATGGAGAAACTCTCTTTGCAGGGAACATGAGTTGAGCATTAGCTGTGAGGAAGAAAGAACCCATAGTTAGCTCTTTGCAGCAAAATCATTCCCCTTCTTTAAAACCTGAGAGGTTGTCACAGGGTTGGCTAAAATCTCTTTTGCCCTAATTGAATATTGTTTGGCAAAATTAAAACCTAAATACCCCATTGTTCAGAATTAAAAAAAGTACGAACAACGAGTATATTTAAAAAACAATCAATGAGAAATAAATGATATACACAACTCTTTCAATCAGGTTGGCCAAAATTTATTTCTTTAAAATCCAATTTCATTTAGAGGTTATCATGTTGTTCCAGTAATATTTATTTCTTCGAGTGTTTTTTATTTCAATCCAGTATTTTATTCGCTGGGAATTATTCCCATTTTTTCTTCCAGGACTGACAATTAATATTTAAATATTTGCAATTTTATCATTTAATAGGAGTTGTAAGGAATCAGGGTAACAAATTTGAGCCTGAATACTTCAAGAACAAAACACATCCATCACTGTTACACAGCGCCTTCTAAGCATAGCTAACATGAAAACTTTTCAAAACATTGTAACCAATATGACAGTTGTATAAATATACTGCTACTTTAATACAAACATATATGAGTGCAGATAATAAAAACAGAGCTAGAATATTTTTAGCTTCTCATATGACTTGCCTTTTATACTAAAAGAACCATTAGGTAATTAGTCATCCTCACATGTTGAGCAACTCAGTGATATTTTACAAAATATGGGAAAATGATGAAAAATGAACTAATACAATAATGTAAGCTCATATTGCATATTTATTATAACTTTTGTTGTTTAAGAAATAACTGTTTTCAAAATTCATTTAGGGCTATTATTCTTCATCTCATATATCCCTGAAAAAAATGCAAATTTGTGATTGAGTTGTAAATATTTGTCCACAGCATATTCGAAGCCACAATGGCGTGTATTTACATGGTTATATTACTTTATTGGTTGCAAAAGTATGAGTTCAGATCTAGGATAAAGTTCAAAGGGGTATTTTCATTTGTTAACTCTGTCTTGTGAGTTTTTAATACTGACCTTGTCCTTGATAAAAGCTCAAAAAAGTTTACAGTTTTTGGACTATATTTTTTTGGGCACAAGTGTGAGGTTTGGACAAAAACCCAAAGCTCTGACCAACTATAGCAACTGTGTGTTAGTTTAGATATCTGACAAAGTCTCATCCTCCTTATTGAAAAATGAACTTTGTTTCTATGAAATTAAATCTGAAATACAGCTAACACTGGGTTTACAATTCTTTATGTTATATTAGCACTTGTGATTTTTACTTCAATGACCCTTGATTTAAGAATCATAGCTAGGTATAGGTATTTCTGAGGTCTATACCTACAAAATTGGTAGTTGCACAGCAAATTAATAAATTCATGACTGTTTTCAAAAAATAGCAGGATATTCAAGAACACATATTATCAGAAAAAAATGTTAAATCAAAGAATCAGCAAAATTTCAGGCAGAAGTACATTTATTATACAAATGTAAGTGCAAGGAAACAAAGGTTCACCAACAATGTTGGACTTTCTACACTAAAATTAAGAATCAAACTCAAGATCTTGAACTGTCCTTCTTCATTGATTAAGAAGTGTAATATTTGAGAACTGAAATTTCCAGAACTTATAATAGTAAAGTAGTGTACTCTTTCTAAATGGAATAAATTTTTATTTTCAATTGATAAGAACTGAAAACCAACTACTTAACACTTTCGTGGTGACCAATACATTAGCACATACATTAAAAACTTTGGAGAGTATCAAAGGAATGCAAACTATAAATAAAAGTGTTATAAAAGTGCAACTCATTGGGAAATAAGCATGAAACTGTACTATGAAGTGACTGATATGTTATGAAAGCCAACAAATAATCCACAAAAAGAATAAGTAAAACCCACCAAAATGTAGACGAATTTCAAAGTACAATAAATTAAAAATGAGAAGATTTTAGTACGACCATAACGGTAACAAACTTTCTTAGGTCAGGCTAATGTACGCAAATAAACACTTACCTTCATCAGACTTAGGAATGTCAACAAATTTTTGTGGTATTGCACCCTCATTCAGCCAACTCTTAGCCTTTAAAGGTGATAATATTCTTGCGAAATCAGACCGGTGGAAGTGCTTAGCACAAATGTATCACAAATGTAGCCATCACGATTATTGTTAAACAACTGTGGTGAAAGCCCTCACGATTCATACAGAAGGTCACGTCATTCACATCCGTGGTCTGAGTGGATGATTTTCGCTGTGACGTCACAATTGTTATGACGTCACAATAGCCGGTTTTGGATATGAAGTTACTTCTCTTCTCTGTACTGTGGTCTCACTCCCATACGCGTCACTATCGTCGAAGGTCCTCGCACACGCCGTTTTTACTTGAGTCTTTGTGATAGAATCCAGTCCGGCGTGCTGGGTATTGTTATTGTATAATTTGCAATTGTGACTTCACGTTTAAAACAACTGATTAAGTACGTAAAGTAAACGAGGCTACTTCGAACACTACAAAATCTGCACCAGCGCTTCACCTAAGATACGTGAGACTCTCTTTTTGTAGCTGTCAATGTTTGCGGGCTATAACCAGTCCCCGATATATTGGTGATATCCGTTTATAACAGTAAAACGATGTGGCCACATTGAAAGAATCGTGTTTTCTTTCGGAAAATAACTCCTTTGATTTGAAGATTAGACTTGAAAAGAAAGAAAATTTGAAAAATCATAAACTCGGATTCTAAGTAAAAGAAGAATATGACAAAATGGTGGGCAGCGAGTGTGGGATCATAACCCATTAAAACTTAACGTCTCCGCAAGAGACCGCTGTTGCCACGCTACCTATTCAAAAAAAAAAATTAGATGTTTAACGTAACATGAATGGCCACATGATTAGGAAGTTTATTTCACTCATCATTGTACCCATTCTATTCACATAATTTATGTCATTGTATTGATTTACTTGTGTATTTCCCATGTGATTTATTGTCATTATTTGCACCTTGTGTCAGTGTATTGATTTATTTCGTGTGAACTTGTACCATATTTACTATTTTGATGCTTTACCCATTTATTGTCTCATTTCCATTGCGTAACTTAACCCATTTACTTTTCTAATATGATTATTATGCCTATTTCAAACCCCATTTTATCCCTATTGTGACCCTATTTTTCATTACTGTTGTTGATGTTATTGACGACTCATTTATTTCTGTGCATTTGGAAACTTATTGTGCGAAAAAACTCAATTATGTCTGTGTATTTGGAAACATATTGTACGAAATATTGCATTTAAACTCCTAATTTGAAACTCTAAAATTGCTATCAGTGTTCATTGTGAATCTATTTTGCTTCGCCAATTTTGCCCTAATTATCAGTTGAAACCATGGCTGGGGACGATAATGAAAATAATCAAAGTAACAATGGTGAGAACAATCAAAGTAGCTTTGTCACTTTAAATCACGCAATTGAACTGCCTAAATTTAATGGTGAAGGCTGTGTAACTTCATTTTTAAAACACTTTCAGACCAGAGTTGACATCTACACGAATGACATCGATTTGCAATGTCGTTATTTGAAAAATGCGCTTACTGGGAAGGCTTGGGATTCTTATGTTCTCAAGTCCGACCAATTGATCACACTGGAAGATGTCAAGACTTGGCTTGTTTCTGTTTACAAGGGAGCCATGAATTACCGAAAGACAGTCCACAAAATTCTATTTAATTTGCATCAAGAGAATGATGAGACAGTGAATGCATTTGCAACTCGCGTTCTTGCTAGCTGGAAGGACGTGTTCGGTCCAGAATGGCACTACGA
Organism: Morinoia aosen; assembly: GCA_030386875.1. Lineage (NCBI taxonomy): Eukaryota > Metazoa > Arthropoda > Malacostraca > Amphipoda > Talitridae > Morinoia > Morinoia aosen. The sequence continues at coordinate 52,303,864 of CM059579.1, read as the reverse complement.
GGATGGCAAAGCACAAAAGATACTCATTCCTACTATCATTAAAAATATGAATCCCAAGATCAGTGAAAAATTATCTCATGATTTTGATCCTGAGAGTGTGACAAAACTCCTAGACAAAGCGAGGTCAATTGAGGAGTCTTTGATCGAAGAAAGAACTATGTTGAGCCGGAAGAGGTGAATTCACGAAAGTGATGTGGTGGTTGAGAAGTACCAATACAATTCACCACAAAAGCGAGCGTACCAGCCTAAAAATCCATTCAAATGGCAAAGTGCTTCACACAAAAATGCTCGTCCATTTAATAACTATCAACGCAAATTCAATGGCCATCCGAGTCAGAATGGTGACATCGCCGCAGTAAAGTCAAAAAACTTCCACGGCAACCGAAAAGCTTTTCCCCCGTGATTTTTCTAAATATTGAACAGAAAAAATGCTCCACTTTCGTTGATTCAGGCTCTTCCGTGACTCTTGTGAAATCTTGTGTAATTAGCAAATTATTCCAAACTCCACCCCGAATTAAACGATGCACTAAAGTTCTTTGTTCTGTAAATGGAGATAATCTCCACACTCGAGGCACGATTGACCTGAAATTTAAACTAGGTGATGTTGAGTACTGCCATTCCGCTATTATTGTGGAAGATTCTTACTTCCCCGGAGCTGTCTTGATAGGCCGAGATTTCCTTAAGAGATTCGGTATTGAAATAAAATACAGTCAGCATGAGAAAGGTCACGTGAGAATTAATGATAAAATTTACCCATTTCAATCAGTTGCTGCTTCTAATTCAGTAAATTTTGTGAAACAATCTGAGGATGCATCATTCAGTGTCGCGAGAATGTCACATGATCTGACTGTTGAAGGAGGCACGTTATGTCACTCCTATTTGAGAGTTCCCAAGCACATGAATGGAAAAACAGTCGTTCTAAAACAGAGCGTTACGTGCAAAGGAATAGCAGTGCCTCGCACGTTAGCCACAGTCCGTGATGGCGCCGTACCAATAGTCTTTGTAAATTATAATGATAAGAATGTTCTTGTACCTAGAAATAAAATTTGTGCTAGTTTAGATGTTGCCATTGAGGACCCAGAGCCTGGCTCAGACGAGAGTGAGAGTGATGCTAGAGCACCGCCACATCGCGAGGCCTACGATGCCGTGGCGACAGTGCATGACGCCAGACGAGCGCCCGCACTGACTGAAAGCCCCTTGAGTCAGTGCGACCCTGAGTTACTGCCTAACAGTGAACTGTTGCCAGTCGCAGAGAAACGAAATGAACCTGAATTCAACCAGATGATTGACGATGTTGATTTGTCTCATTTGAACTTAGATCAGAGAACGACCCTTGTAAATTTGATTAACAAACACAGGAATGCGTTCGCGGTTGGAGACGAGATTGGTCATGCGCGAAATGCTGTACATAGATTAGACGTTCAGGGACACTCCCCCATAAATACCCCGCAATATCGAGTCCCTCACGCTACAAAGCAATTGGTTGAAGAGCATGTCCAGGAGATGCTCAGGCAAAAAGTTATTGAACCAAGTTTTTCGCCTTGGTCTTCCCCAATCTTAGCTGTACGTAAAAGTGATGGTTCACATCGGATCGTAGTTGACTTCCGACTTATCAATAAGATTTGTAGGAAGGACTCTTTCCCAATTCCGAATATGATAGACACCTTGGAATCTCTAAAGGGCTCAAACTTGTTCACCACTTTAGATATGAGAAGCTCCTATCATCAGATCGAACTGTCCCCAGAGAGCAGAGACATTACCGCTTTCAAAACGCCGACAGGTAGTTATAGGTATTGCCGTTCACCCCAAGGTCTTATCACATCTGCGGCTGCACTTCAAAGAGCAGTTAATATGGCTTTTTCTCCATTCATTTCAAAATTTCTGTTCTGTTACGTTGACGACATCATCATCTATTCAAAAAATTTCGAGACTCATGTCGAACATTTGGATAAGGCGTTGCTTCAAACAGCTGCTTCAGGTTTCAAACTAAGTCTCAAGAAATGCCAATTTGCTGCGAGTAGCGTAACCTTTCTTGGAATCAAAGTCAGTTCGGAGGGACTCACCCCCCGACCTGCGAAAGTCCAGGCCTTGGCAGATGCTTTGAGACCTAGGAGTGTTAAAGAGGTGAAGAGATTCTTAGGCTCAACCGGGTTCTTTAGAAAGTTCATTAAAAATTATGCTCAAATCGCGGCACCTCTTACTGAGTTAACAAAAAAGACGAACTCATTTAAATGGACGGACGTCCATCAGCGAGCTTTCGATGACTTGAAAGATAAACTTGTGTCTGCGCCTATACTTAAATTTCCTGACTTTCAGAGAGAGTTTGTGTTGCACACTGATGCCTCGGGCATTGCAATTGGTGGAGCATTACTTCAGATGCATGACGGCATTGAGCTGCCAGTAGCATACTATAGTCGTAAATTAAAAGGAAACGAACTTAAGTACTCTGCAACAGAACTCGAAGCTCTTGCTATCCATGATTCAATCAAACATTATGATGCGTACCTGTACTTAAATGAATTCGTCGTGGTGACAGATCATCGCCCCTTAACCTTCATTTTTGCTAATAAAACAGGTAATCACCGTATTTCAAGATGGGCTCTGCTTCTTCAGGAGTATAATTTCTCTGTTCGGTACAAGCCGGGAGCACAACACCATTTGCCCGACTATTTGTCTAGATCCGAAAGAATCGTCAATGCTGTCGTAGACACTGCTGAGTCAAACTGTAGTAATAAGAATGATCCTAAAATTAATGCTGATGTTCCTTCTAGAATTAAGCCTTGTTCTAATAATAATGCGACAGATGTTCCCGTCGACGACGTGTGCCCTCCACCCGTGTACAGTGAACGTGATAAGAGTGTTGCCGTCGAGGCAAAACAATTGAGCCTGGATGATGTTGTTTCAGAGCAAGAAAAGGACTCACTTTGGTCTGGTGTAAGAAACTTGTTAACTGGCAATGACTTGGGTGATACTAAGATTTCAAACATTGACGAATATTTTATTGATGAGAACAATGTCCTGTGTAGATTGTCGAGAAAGAAACGCAGAAACGGTAGAAGTAATGTACAAATAGTCATTCCTAAGTCTTTAGTTAAGGTAGCTTTAAAGCTGAGCCATGACAACGATTTGTCCGCTCATATGGGTTTCCTGAGAACTCTTGAACGTGCCAGAGATAAATTCTTCTGGATTAATCAGATTCGTGACGTCAAAGAACACGTGAAGAAATGTTTGCAGTGCCAACGAAGGAAATGGCAGGGCCAATTTAAAGTCCCCTTAGGTAAATTCCCCGAAACCTCTTTTCCCCTTGAAAGAGTTGCTGTTGACCTTGTTGAACTTCCTGTTAGTTACGCAGGCAACAAATACCTTCTAACAATAGTTGATCATTTCACAAGATATGTTGATGCTTATCCCCTCGCAGATAAATCTGCCGATACTGTCACCAGAGCTTTCGTCCAATACGTCGGAAAGTTCTCAGCTCCAAATACTATTGTCAGCGACAGAGGCAGCGAGTTTACTAATAAGTTGTTCCAGGATGTATGCAAAAATCTCAAGGCGAGGTCACAGACTACGACTGCTTATCACGCTATGGCGAATGGTTGCTGCGAGAGAATGAACGGTACACTGAAAACTGCGATCTCCCACTTGGCTGCTGAAGATAGGTTCTCTTGGGATGAGAGCGTGGCATTCGTTACCCTAGCTGTAAATACTTCCTACCAGACTGCGATTAAAGACACGCCGTTCTTTTTGTTTTACGGCAGGGATGCTAACCTTCCTTACCACGACATTTTCAAGGAACAGCCCATCAACTACGCATGTGACGAAGAGTATTCAACTGAAGTTTCTCTCCGTCTGTCTAAAGCATTTGCTGCAGTTCGGAAGAATTCGGAAGCTGCGAGGCAAGCTGCCGCAAACATCTACAATCGAACGGCCAAAGAATGTGATATTCAACCTGGGGCACTAGTGATGCTTAGGAATGAGACAGGTCGCACCGACGTAGATCGTGCTTGGCCCACGAGGTTCATAGGCCCCTTCCGTGTGATCTCTCGACGGGAAAATAACATCACCATCAAGGGTGTATACTCGGATCGAAAAGAGCAGACCGTGCACCTGAACCGTGTGAAACGTGCTTATCTTGACGACGCCATGGCCTTCCCTTTCAATAACGGTGGCGAAGAAGACGAACCGCAAGGGGCAGAGACGAACGACATTCCTGCAGTGCAAAGCGCGAGCCAGAGGAATGAAGGAATGATTCCTAGGTACTCTCTGAGAAATCGGACGAGACGCCCAAATTATGTATGATTATTTGTGTCTCGCAAGGACTCCCAAAACTTCGATGATGATTGCTCCATTTCATTCTAAAGATGTACTATGTTTAATATTAAGAATGTTTCTAACCATTTCCCTTGTGTTTAACATTTCTTTCGTATTATAAATTTAGGATACGTGCTTTGACTTAGAATTAACTGAGTTTCCACGTCCCAAAACTTCAATAATGATTATCTCATTTCACTCCCAAATGTTCTATGTTTAATATTAAGAATGTTTTCTAATCATTTCCCTTGTGTTTAACATTTCTTTCATATTTCAATTTTAGGATAAGTGCTTCGACTTAAATTTAAATGATTTCTCCAGCGAAATGCAGATAGGATGTATTACATGATTAATGTCGATTTATAAATCAATTTGTGTATTTACCTTGATGATGCTCATCAATCAGATAAAAAATTTTACTCGATGTCAAATTTGTAACCCGTTCGTATGTCTTTTCATAGCTCTTCCCCAGGAATGCGTGCTAATACGTAGGAACTTTCCTTTACAGCCCGCTAACTATCCGAGATATTGAATGTCATGTTATGTATTTCTCATTAATTTCATTTACCTTGCATTTATTTCATTATGTATTAGTTATAATATTCTCCAAATGGATTCCTTTTGAGTTAGTAGGATGATGATACACTAAATGTACATATCGGTGGATGAAGTTATAGCAAGTAGACTTGCTACAAAAAGTGAAGTCTCGAGAGGAATCCATGGGAGATGATTATCATGTCCAGAAACTAATTTAGTACGGTTGTTGCAGCTATACATAAGGCTGCCGGGACGCGACAGAGCAGCGGCACCGGCTCACTACAAGAGGCGTGCTTTAACACAACAGCGGCTACCCAGGACAGCACTGCGGCACTGTCTCAAGGTCATGGCAGGCTCACAAGCGGCTGCTGCGACCAAGGCGCTATGCGGAGGCTGGGTCTGTGTGTACTACACCGAGATACATCTGGCAACACCGCGCCTCATTGATGTGGTGCGACTGGGCGACGTACTCACGCATCGTACTACGACCAATGGACTCAGCGCGAGTTAAAGGTCTGGGCAGCTGAGTGCAAGGCATAAGGGTACCACAACTACGAGGGCGTGGCGTAATCTGCTATCGACGGAACTGCGGTCTGGAGAGTGGCGTGACATCACAACGAAGGTGAAACTCCCCCCCCCCCCCCATTTCGATATCCGCCTAAGCATGGATTCAACAACGGCGAAGAATAAATAAAGAAGATACCGTTGGACGGCAATACGTCCATAGTAACTACACGCAGGAGGTTGAGTATAGACTGATTGAATGCATATTCGATATTTTATTAGGGTGGTTTTTACCCCCTTGAACGTCTTCAGAAGGCCTCTGATAGAACGTCATTAGCCAAGAGAGAAGATCTTCGATAGTGAACTGGAATAGGACGTCCCGACGACTACAGTAAGCTATCGCTTGTTCAGGATCTTCGATTCAGAAGTGCGTCAGAAGCACAAATCTCAAGGCTTGTCTAATTTCACCCCTGCAATGAAGTACGAATCTCAGATTTTCACAACTTCAAGTAGACGGACACTTTCAATTGTGACAATGTCCAGGAGGACATTACTAAAATTGAGGTGGGGAGGATTGTCATGTACCTTCCACGTGACGACATGCCATGCACGAACGACGCTTGCGCCAGCGAGGGAGAGCCACGTACTCAGTGCACGAGAGACGGTTGCAAGATTCTGCGTAGCTCAGCGAAAGCTACATCAGCAGCTCCGAGCGACGCCAGCCCGACAACGACGGGGCCATACCAAAAAAAAGTCCCGAAAGTTGGTCTCACGGCCGTTACTGATGCCAACCGTCGCGGAAAGTAGCGGCGGTAACTGCATCTATAAAGGGTTGTCCCTAAGGTAAAGAGGTCTCACTCCCATACGCGTCACTATCGTCGAAGGTCCTCGTACACGCCGTTTTTACTTGAGTCTTTGTGATAGAATCCAGTCCGGCGTGCTGGGTATTGTTATTGTATAATTTGCAATTGTGACTTCACGTTTAAAACAACTGATTAACTACGTAAAGTAAACGAGGCTACTTCGAACACTACAAAATCTGCACCAGCGCTTCACCTAAGATACGTGAGACTCTCTTTTTGTAGCTGTCAATGTTTGCGGGCTATAACCAGTCCCCGATATATTGGTGATATCCGTTTATAACAGTAAAACGATGTGGCCACATTGAAAGAATCGTGTTTTCTTTCGGAAAATAACTCCTTTGATTTGAAGATTAGACTTGAAAAGAAAGAAAATTTGAAAAATCATAAACTCGGATTCTAAGTAAAAGAAGAATATGACAAACCCATAGTTGAAAAAAAATGATGACAAACACAATCCTATTCTTGTCGGTACTCTGTTCAATCTACATCATGATCATTGCTTTATTGCATCTATGTTTATATGTAGAGATGCGTATTGAAACATTATCGTCATCTTGCATTTTATTCGACCATCATTTTTAAAGTTACTATTGCATTGTGTGTACTTGTATTGTTCACATTTGACAGAACAAAATTTTTTTTGCAGTGGCATTCTTCGATGGGCGAGAACCCAAGCGTGGTGTATTGTTCATAAGAGACATGAGCAGCTTGTAGTAGGGCGAACTTTCCTCTGTGTCAGTCCAGCGTTTCCATTCGATTAGCGTGCGTTTGTTGTACCGGAGTAACGTGATATCTATCGAAATTACCTTCCTTTTTCGAAATTACCTTTCTCTTTCAGCGACGCCTTTTACCCGGTAGGCGTGAATTAGCGAATTATGTAGATCACAGATATGACATATCTTGCTCGTGTGGCGCACTACGTTTAATGTCCGGACTGAATATGTTCGACTTGCTCCGTTGTTTCTCGCCTACGAAGTGCGCTACGTTTAAATTGAGGAAGTTTAAAATACGAAATCGCTGTATTGGGTTACGAAATTCGATTGCGTCGTCTAAAATGCCGACGATGTGTAATTGTACATATTCGGCTGTATATACTTTCAATCCCCATATCAGTTGTTGTATGCGCAACCACGACCAAGCCGCACCTTTAGCGGCATATTGTCACATGACCTTACGTCAAACAAAGATTAACAGCAATAAATAAGATTAGCAGCAAGATAGAGTACATGTTTACAGCGCTATGAATAAATGGCATGGGCACCCCAAAAATATTTGAGTTCAGAACTTGCCTATGACTAAATTAACAACCCCAATACAATATGGAATCCTCACATAAGAAATGACTGACATAATGGTCTAATAATATATAAATTTACCCGATCATGTGCAGCTCAATTGCTCAACTTTAAATGTACATGAATTACGCATACAGTAAGTCCTCGGGTTACGCCGGTCTCGACTAACGTTGTTTCTTGGTTACGACGCTCCTCCCCATAAAAATATGATAAATAATATGACGCGTCGTTCCATCTTACGCGGTTTAGCGTCGTAAGCAACGCATAAAAACGCGAATTAGTTTCTTCTTTTTAACACTTTCTTATGTCATTAACAGTTACAGTACAGTATATGGCACTGTACGTACAGTACAGGGATTTTTTTTAGACTCTGACTTACGTTTCGACTTACGATGAAATCGGGTTACGACGCGCCCAACGAACAGATCAACGTCGTAACTCGAGGATCCCCTGCATATTGTAATATTCACGTCACATCTTCATGACGATTGGTTAAAAATTAGAGCCTGCAGTGCAGAAATAAGAAAAACTTTTATATAAAAAAATTCTTTAAAGTAAATTCACTGAAAAAAATACGCTGTCCTCGCTAACAGCTGGGCTTATTTTAAAGAGTGTGCTCGATAGGAGCCAGGCTCTAGTAATTTAAAAAAATTAATATAACTCACTTTCCTTCACTGAAACAAAAAGTGTTTTCTTTCTGTATTTTCAAAGAAGTTTTCAGACCTTCACTTGCTCCATCTTGACTAGACCATTATAAGTTGTATGTATTCGGAGCAAAATAAATGAGGAACTTTGAGTTCGAAAATAATTGGATTACAAAGATTACCATGACTCTCGTAACTTTTAATCTTCGCCGAAAGTTTGATCATTTCGGAGAATCGATCGACGTACAACAGCGGCAACGTTACTGTTAGGCCCTCGCCAGTATGGCAAGAAGGATATTATAGTATTACGCTCCCGGCTTTGTAAATAATGTTCGCCGGAATTTAATCCGAGTATCCTAGATACTCGCCAAACCCCCTTGAATTCGGCTGATCAGAAATTCGAGAGAGCGACGAAAAGAACTTCGGTCAGCTCCCTGGAAATTCCGGAACCTTCTCACCCAATATTGAATGACTCTGCGACTAACCTTGTTTACCGTACAAATAAAAATAGAAAACTTATAAACGAATCTTTTCTTTCCCGAAGAAAGCATAACAACCCTCAGAAAAACCCTAAGACAGGAACTTTAATAAAACGCCATCCAAATAAGGACTAGGCTACTGAAAACATCTAACAGTTACCAACAAGGATTGCATCGTGTTCTCTTCATGCGTAAGCGATGATGTTACACAGAAAAAATTATTTGATGAAGACATAGCAAATAAATGAGAACGAATGATATAGTTTTAACTATCTTTCTCATTTCCTAAATTAGGCTAAGAAATAGTAAATGGAAAAATTTAAATTAATTTTGTTTCGACTCTGTTCGAGTATCAACGGCATCTAAAAGACAGGAAAAAATTTCTCTTCTACTGATAAGGTCATTTTTGATTGCGTCGCAAACGATGTAAAATATCTTAGGAAAAAGTTCCTTGTATTTGCAGAAAATTTAGGTATTTTGTAATTGTGCGAAATGTCAGTTTTTAGACCATATCTTTTCTTTCCTTTCGGTGTTACCGGCTCTAGGTGAAATCAGCAGCATGGATCGTGTCCGACATGACAGACACATAGGAAATTTTACTCATTTTGTATTGTGAAAGACATTTATTTCGACCATATTATTATTACACTTGCGATATTAAGGGCTCTGATTAATCCACGCTCTGACCGAGAGTTACATGAGGGTCACCGGCTACATACGTTTAAGCAACAAAGGCTATTGAAAGCAACGACTTAACCATGCAGAAGCTGATGGCTTTTTGTGTTGTGACTGATTTGGAGGTGCGCTGTCTGCTGAGAGCACCAACTCCGTGATGTTATGTTAGCATCAGCACAGGACAAGTGCCCGTACAAGTCCCATACTGCCTGCTCTAGTGATGCGGTTTAACTTCAACTGCGGTTGTACAAACGCGTGAGAACTAAAATTTTCTGCAAATACACTACTTGGAATAAATCACTTATTTGAATGCGATTGTTCTGGCTACAGGTGATCAAACCTAATGTAAAATATTTCGTGTGTCTTCGTTTTGTTCATCACAAATGGTGGTTTTAGGGTCACCAACGAGAGACTTATATGTATGAGTTGAGCGATGCAACAGACTTTAAGGGACCAGTTTCAACGAGGGGAAATCCTAGGAAATCTGTTATTTAATTCCTCACACTGAGCATCGAAGAGTGCTTACAAATCACGTAATCCAATTGTATTGTTAGCATATCTTTCTCGGCAAACCCGCATGTGCCCTGAGCTCATTTGAAGTTATAACTTCGACCCATCTCTTTGACCAGAACTTACCATTTGATTTCATCTTTGTTGCATTTGTCTAGGTTCTACGAAACTAACAATTTAATCCCAAGTCCGCGACGTGCACCACCGGTGGCCACGGAGGAGATTTTCACAATGCTGTTGACCGAGCAGTAGTCATAAGTTAAATTTTAATAAATACTTTATTAAAGCTCACTGAAGACACAATCCAGCTAAGATTTTCTATTTTCATAATATCTTCTTACAAATGAATTCAAATTATAGTTGAATATTGAACTTCAATTTAAGTAATTGCGGTCAAAGTGTTAATTAATGTAAAATTTTGAGTAGGTGTGATCCTCCAGCTGCAATTCAGCTGTTGTGGCTCGAGCAGTAGCTGATCTCATGTTTTGTGAACCGACGGAATAGCGTCAGGCGAAGTGTTGGTGGCAACTCCAGACCTGACAACTGAGCTGCAAGTCTGTTGAAGTCTACCTTCATCTTGGTAAATTTTATGTGCCGTACATTCCGGTTAATGAAGCGAATAAGAGTTCTACTATGCTATTTGGCATTGTGTACTTTGTTTCTAACACTGTGCATTGATGCATGGCAATTTAGTAAGTATTAGAAATAAGATTTGCGGTTTTTAAACAATGAAATTGAATGTTAGTTAAATGCCTTTTTTTACAGGGTCCATTTTGTTGTTTTATTAAATTGATTGAAAGAAAACGTGGAAAAACAGCGTTTATTACAAATGTTCTTTTTTCAGGCATACATAAAGCCTTTTTCATCTGAAATCGTTTATGAACTAAGATAATAAAGAAAAATTCAGCTCCGATAAATTTCCTACATGCATGTGTATCAGGGAAATGCATAGTCGGAATTTGGAAAGAGATGCAATGTCGAAAGTAAAATATTTAGTACCGCCGACCCGCGTATTTTAAATGAATTTTACCATGGATCAGGTTTTCAAAACTTCTCAGATTTGTTTATCAAAAAAACATACCAGGAGAACTCTTTTAAGCAACAACATTTTCTCGCAGGGTCTCAAATTTTGTTGCGAACAACTGTTCTACGTGTTAAAGTTTGCCGTTGTGACTCATAAAATACATAAGCTGAAAATTTGTGCCTCAAAATACTGTTATTGATGGCGGATTACGAAGAAGAAACCGAAAAAAGAAAGCAGAAATTTTGGCCGAAATTGCATTTTCACCTGCTACTTCCATGAAGCTTCAAAATCAAGTGTAGAAATCAGCAAACAAAAGTGCTGACGCGCCGAGCTGCTGATGATGGATGACCTTATTAAGAGCAAGGCTTCAGCGCGCTAGGATTGAGTGTTTTTCGTTTTTCTATCGCACAATGGCAAATGTAAAGCCCGGTTGTGCCGTCCCTTGTGATGAACAATGCAATTTTACATTGCATACATTATTGTGTTATGGAAAAAGGAAAGAATTCCTCATGAGGTGAAATTTCACGGACACCAATTTCTATTTTTCATGGGACTCTAACCGTTTTGAGTTTGGTAACTTAAAAACAACCCAAAGAACTGCTCTCAAGAGGGTTACTGCACTCAGAAGGTAACTACGCTTGAGAGGGTTACTGTAACATTCAAGAGGGTTTGTGCACTCAAGAGGGTTTCTAAATTTTCAGGGCTGCTGCACCTAAAAGGGTTACTGTACTCACGAGGGTTACAACATTCAACATAATTAAAGTACTCAAGAGAGTTCCTGAATATTCAGAGTTACTCACATGCATCCAATTAAGAGATTGCTGTTGTTACGCACAATAACCCATGCAGTAATAGTTATGTAGTTTTACAGTAAATGACAACAGAACCACCACTAGGATTAGAAATGACGATACTGATCGACGCATCTCCTTATTATGCCTCGAGAAGAAGCAAATGAAATGTTAACTCGTTTGAGATTTGTTCCCGTCAAACGACAGAGCATCTGTTTGTCTCCTCTACAATCCTTCTGAAAATCTCTTGAGTCGTGGATATCTAATACGAATTTTACCAGTAAAACGAGCCGTGATCCATTGAAGAAGAAGTTATTCTCATAATGAAGTATCGATATCTAAATCTTCCAGAATATTTTCAGACACGCCTCTCAACCTTGTTCGATTTCAGTTGCCAGCGCTGCTTCTACTCTTTCCATCTTCGTGCACTCATTTCCCCTCACGGCGGACTCCAGGCGCGTTCTTCAAAATTAATTTACCTTTCTCCCGTTGATTATATTATTACAGTCCTTTACTGTCTGTCTGGTGAATAATTTATACGAAACAAATAATAGGTAGATTTTTATACCAATATATGTCTTGAAGTCGCCTCTAGAACACCGCGATTTGTGCATTTGTACCTAACAATCGCGTCTGTGGCGTAGCGTTGTTGAGGCTCCTGTGTTAGATAATTATTTTACACTCTTGCCCCAGTTGTTAAAGCTTCCTATTTATAGAAATTTATCTTATTGCTGCTGCATCAATAATGGATGTTTCATCTTCAAACGACCCGAATTATGTTCTTTTAAAAATAATTTTAATGAGATGGTTGGTATACACCAATCTCCAAAGAGATAAAATATATTGATATAATTATACAATTATTTTAATGAGTGACATGATTGAATGATTCATTCTAGCAATCGTGATCTGGTAGTTCTTTTGGTAATCGTTATTTTTCTGATCATGCTTTCAGATAATGATTATTTGCAGTATTAAACGTTCATCTCCGTTTCTCTGGCAAGAAGTTGGTGATTAAGGCATTCAGGAAAAAATCAAGAGGTTGGCTACCAAAAGAAGCTGCTGACACAAGCTATTGGAGGAGGATTGTAAAAAGGAACGCATTGATGTCTCTAAATACATTCGGGACACTCATCTCAATTGTGTAGCACTGTGAACTCACTCCGCAGTCCCGGCTATCGACAGTGATGAGTGAGATCCAGATGATTAACTTCATAGTGTCGGCAGTATCAAAATGTCGTTTTCATGGACGATCCACAAAGCACGAGCTAACATATACTTTTAATGCGACTGCAAATCACTGTTTGATGATAAAAGTGTACGGGTAATATCTTGAAAATACCCTTTAATCGTTGTTCATTCTATGAGAGTGACGAGAATTAAAATTAGCGAGAATAAGCTTTCAGTGTCGAGTTTCACTGTTGTGACCAAGGAGGTTTAATGGAATGGAGGCGGCATCAGCGCTCTAAAGTGAAGCCAATTTTCGGTATCTGTAGGGTATACGGGCACACGCACGGAGATGGGGCTCAGTTCGCAAGTGGCACTCGACGTGGAGGGGTGCAGCTTATCCATGCTGCGTTCAAGGACTACTTTCCCCATATGCCGAGCTCATGCATTATACACATGTGCAGTTACTTTCAAAAAAGATTTAGACATAAGTTTTCACGTGTACGTACAGAAATTTCATGAATTGCAAACGGTGTTCAGTTCTTGATGTTGGAGGTGGTGCTACCCCTCCACTGCCACACCACCTCCACACTAGGACCAAATGCCGGGTGGGCGGGGCTTGGGACTGCAAAAGTGGCTTCACTCGCTTGACTGGCAAAAGATAGCGATGCCGCCTCCATTCTATTGAACCTCCTTGGTTGTGACAGAAGTACTCCTTCATATGCGCACCCCACGCCGTGAAGACAATAACCCTTGCATTATCTCCATGCATTCTCTGGTAACTCGGTGCGAGTCTCAGTTTGTCTGAGTGTAATCTACTCAATCTCTCGGGCGTGATTGTTCCAAATGAACGCGTACCTAACTGTGTTGCCAAACTTGAGAGTCTACGTAAAGATATCGACAATAATATCAAATACATATTTATGCTACCTATGATTGGTGTCATATAAAAGACTCTCCACACTAATAATAAAGAACTTCAATAACATGAGGAGAGGGAGAAACGTTATTTTTGTTTGAAAAGGGCGTTTGGAGTCAGTCACTGTAGAGAGAGGAAGGTGAAGAAAGAGAGCAAGGGCAGGCGTACAATCAATGTCGACGCACAACAGATAAGCGAAAGCTAGAAAGCGGGCGTTCTTTGTGTTATATATTTATAATTGGATAGAATATATAAAAAATTGTAGGATATTCTACATATGTATTACCGTTCGACGAGAACACACCTCTTGCGAGTCAGCACATTGCTGGGACCTTTTCGAGGCGAAACACGTGGAAGTGAATAGGGCCAGACCAAGGAGGTTCAATAGAATGGAGGCGGCATCGCTATCTTTTGCCAGTCAAGCGAGTGAAGCCACTTTTGCCGTCCCAAGCCCCGCCCACCCGGCATTTGGTCCTAGTGTGGAGGTGGTGTGGCAGTGGAGGGGTAGCACCACCTCCAACATCAAGAACTGAACACCGTTTGCAATTCATGAAATTTCTGTACGTACACATGAAAACTTATGTCTGAATCTTTTTTGAAAGTAACTGCACATGTGTATAATGCATGAGCTCATCATATGGGGAAAGTAGTTCTTGAACGCAGCATGGATAAGCTGCACCCTTCCACGTCGAGTGCCACTTGCGAACTGAGCCCATGGAGCTAGGATATACTGGAGGGAGCATAGCCGATTCCAATCGGGTTCAAATTTATACAAAATTTTTCCAATAGAGGTTTAGATATGAGTTAAGCTCACTAGTTTTCCAGCAAAGCTGATGGAAACCGAGAGGTAGTGAAAGGAGAATTAATGAAATTAGCGTTTACATTTATTACGACAAAATTACAAATATACTTAAACTCGCTTTCAGCCACCTACTTCAAAACACCTATCGGAAGATAAAAGAAAAGAAAGCGGTATACATTCAGGACACTAAGAAACAAATCGATGAAAATAGTAGAATCTGCACATGAAGGGCTAAATATCCACATTACTCCTAGGAGTGATTCGTTAGGTGGAATGGACAAAAAGTCCTACGGTCCCGAAAAGTACACAGAAGTTTGGGGATCTTTTCCCTCCGGACAAGGAACACTTAATAATGCGTCGAGGACCAACTTCGAAGAATGGCATAGTACCAGTCGACATACCAAAATAGATATGGCCGTTGGCGTTAGGTCCTTCTGCTGCCCAGGTCACTCCCGCGCCGAAGCTCCACGCTGACCCATGCTTGCCTAAAGATTTAGCAGCACCGCATGATGACTAGGGTCGCTCGTATCAAATATTGATACATCGGTGGATGAGCCATGCCGGTAATATAGTTAGATAATAACGATGATGACAAACAATAACGATCCGTGATTGAGTGCGTACTGACTACACTGCGGTGACGGCAGGAAGAGCCGAGAAAGACCCAAGGTGCGAGGTGACACAACAGGTGTACGAAGAATAAGAGCTGCTCGCTGGCTGAGATTTTTCTCTTACGTCGACTTGGAAGGAGGTCTTTCACAAATATAAAAGGGCGATCAATTAAGTTACGTACGTAAGTATGCGAGAGGAACAAAATTTACAAGTATGTTTTTAAGAAAATTGTACAAAATTAGCTGCAAAAGTTGGGAGACTGGGACATTGGCAAGGCCCCACACGTGAGCCAACCACAGACGCTTGGCTGAAGTTGGCTCCTCTTCGCCTCCTCACCTCCTCTACAACTCGCCCTCCCATTTCCCAAAGCAAGATTAGTACTGCTCCACAAATCGAAGGATGAGGTGAGCGTGCAAGTCGCTCTCTAATTTGTTATATTCAAGGGCCTGATCTTTACAGTTTTAAACTCTTAATGTATCTTTGCTAGTAGTTTTGATATTATTAAGTGTCCTCGAGTGGGGAAACACAATTTATTATCTTTCGGAGTCTTAGAATCCCAAATTAATAATTACGATAAACTCAACTGCTGGAAGAGCAATCTGCGAGCGCGTGCGCACCCTATCGTAGTTAGTAGGTAACTGACTTCCGTGCTGACGTCACACTTGCGAGACGGCTATTGGTTACCACAAACATAGGAGAAATCTCAAAAACTGGTTCTCTTCACAGACGGCTATGCTCCCTCCATATATTACATCACTAGGGGCCTCATGTATTATATCACCAGGGGTCTCATGTATTACATCACCAGAGGCCTCATGTATTACATCTCCATGCAGGGGTCTCATGTATTAGATCGCCAGGGGTCTCATGTATTACATCACCAGGGGTCTCATGTATTATATCACCTGGGGTTCATGCTTACTTGTATATATGTGTACGTGTGCACGCTATGCGTATGACACTAAATAGAAAGCGTATGTATTGCCTCGATGCATAGAAATGCATTTGTGTATCCTTACGAGTTTGGTGTAAGTATGTGCGTGCATGTGTATGTGTATATATTTGCGTGTATATGTGCACACATGTGTGTATTAGACTGACAAATAGCATTTTACTAGAGATAATGGTCTTTTTTCTGTTCACTCTCAACCTGCAACATTACCTAACTCGTCATCTCTTTATTATTGTAAAGCAAAAAACTATACATTTGTTGTGTGTCACGAGAAATTGTCCCTCCACCTCCTTGTTAACATTTCATTAACAGGAAGATCCGGCTCTCGGAATTGAGGAATGGCACACCTCCAAAGGATACATATACGACACAAAAATTCATGGAAAATAATTGACACTACAGTATATATACTAAAAAAAGAAAAGGTACTCACCGATGATCGCTGACCCACTTACGTAGCGCATTATCTGAGCGCCCTCCGTGGTATTACGGTTTATCGCTTCTGATATTGTGGGGCATGATACACAGGCTAACGTATGCTTAACATTTATACTTTCCAGCTACACGTCATACAAACATTAATGAGCGTACACACAATGAATGGTGTTAGGAATAATGCCAATTAAGTAATGGAATCAAATAGCATACGTCAAATGACTGACATCACATAATTATACTGAAACATTGGCTGACCGGCCGCCGCTAAGTTTACAAGAGTTACACATGAGAATTCATCTATCTTGTCCTATTTCTATCTCAGTTGTTCCAGCAGCACAGTGGGCAATGGTCACTTCAACCACAACATTCGTCCGCGACTCGCTTCAGTTCAAAGGACTGCCTTATTCACTGTTCAGAAAATGTCTAGTGATGACGTTATTTTGCTTATTCCGCTTCAGTATATTCACACGTCGATTTCCTTTCACTCGAGCTGATCAATCCTCAGACTTATGACTCCGTCCCACCTGTCAAGATAAATTTTAACTTGTTGATTATGATAGCACCCATTAAGCTCCCTTAAACCATTTCAATTTTTTTTACATTACTGTATGCTAATAAATTTCAGAAAATTTTATAAAAAAATCATCTTTTCCCAAGAAACGGCTTCGCTCTTACCCTCCCCAGAGACGTTGCGCCTAAGTGTTCCATTAAATGATTCCCACGCTGCAAGTTTGATTTGCTCTTCTGCAGGTAAAACGAGAAAATGTATGAATTTCATGATCACATTTTGGCGTGAAACTTAGTATAATTTTCAATATATCCAATAATCACTTTTCATTATATCTTTGAGCACGTTTGTTACAGCGAACACACCCGCGTTTCATTTCTTATACTTCGCGTCGCGGCGTCGGTTGTAGAACTGCCTTTTGTTCGTCCCCGATGCCTAGCGCCTTTTCTTGAGGGTTGTCCTCTCTCATATTCGACCTATAAGAATCCTCGGACCTTGACTGCGACCGCCTTTCCTCTCATCTCATTGGTGGTCCCGCAGCTCGCCTTTATTTTTCTTAGCCTCATTGTTTCTTACGCTCTCACGCTCCAGCCCCTTCGAAAACGACCGTTGGTTTGCCGTCTCTCTCGGCTTAAGTGTCTCGATTTATATTTGACTACAAGGCGACTTTGTTTTGCACATGGGTAGGCATTTTTCAGAACGTCTCACGTTTCCCAAGGGCTCGCCCGCATGAAAAAAAAATTTGCTAACACCACGATATCGACCTCTCCAGAAACAACACAGCTAGTGGTCCAAATGTATACAAGGCCTTTCTCACTACACCTATATTTGTTGGCTTTGGCATTAGGGTGATTTTCCTTGCAAAGGGATCGCGTCGTTCTCGGGTTTCCAAGGGACAAGTCGGTCTATAAATCTGTCAAGCTCACACAAGCTGACACACACACAAACATACAGCCCCGTACTGCTGGAACCTACCAAGATGTTTCAACGAACAACTTTTTTTTCACGTAAGCACAAAATTTGTCACACGTAAATTTATTACACATGATTAAAAAAACTCGAATTTATTACACATGGTTAAGATTTTCCCTAAATTCTCATTTTTAATTCAAAAAATGATTATTTTTAACAGATTCTCGACAGACCGCCCTCCAATAGTTAAAAAATTGGCCTGACAATTTTTTTTTGCATTAGCTTTCAGCTATTTATTGAATAATAATTACTACAGTATGGAGCCAACATAAGACACACATGGTAAATTCTATTTAAGCACATTATGTTCTAAAATTAATTCCGCAACAAACAGGGTACATTAAAATTAAGAATCTTATTCATTACAATAGGCATGGCGTAATATATTGTGTTGTGTTCCACCGAACTGAAGTACGTCATAAATCTTTTGAGTGTTCACCCCTAATAACATTCACAAAGTATTACGGTTACATCTCCTACATTCTCAAACATCCTACAGTATTGATGACTTTATGTCTCGTAGATTTCAATTCACGCTTGCATGTTCTGTTGTTTAAGTCCTTGACGCTGTTGTTGACGATTCGATGTTGACTCCTTTGGTATAGCTGACGGAATTTGCTTTTCTTCCATGCCTCTCTTTTGGCATTTTATAGCTTCACACACACCTTGATGGAAGGTAACTCAATTTCAGGATGAAGTATTGCGAGCCCAATATCCAGACTCGTATAAAATTTCTATACACCACATTACTGCACGATTGCGTTCTGTAAGATGGATCATTATTACGATTCAAATTACCACCAAATCATGTTAAGTGCAATGTTTCACATATATTTATGACGTTTATTCAAACTCAACTTTTAATCGCCAGATTACTCATGAACGTCGATTCGTTGATCAGGCAAATCGGCACGTCAGTAAGTTATATTGATCTGTCGGTAAATACGAGTCGAAGCGTCGGTAAATTTCATTCACTACAGTTTCCATTCGCAATAAGGTCCTGAATCCCACGATGTCACCCTGAAGAATTCCGAGGCACAATCCTGCGTAGTGCACGCTGGTATCCTGTAGAATTCCTCTCAGTATTCCTTGATATCGACGTAGAATCTCAGTATTCCTTGATATTGACGTAGAATCTCAGTATTCCTCGAAATCGACGTAGAAATTCTGGTAGACCCTAGATGATATTTTATTTTTTCCGAGTAAACACTCTTATTTGTGTTAGAATTCCGTGGGTTAACATTCTTTGAAGATCGTACGCTTCACTCAAAGCCTATCCGACGAAATCTCTTTTAATTTTTTTTATTTCACGTATAAATAGAGATGCCTAAAATGCGGCTTCAATATTCCAATGTGATAATTTGCCTAGTAAAAGTTCACAGGAAACTTGCATTCGAATTTCAGGAATGCCTTACCAGGCATAAATGTTACGACGCAAATTCCAAAATACTTAAGTAAATATCAACACTCAATCATATAAAAGCATTGTTATTGTTTCATTTGAGTGCCCACTGTATAAAAGCATTTTTGAACGCCATTACATTAAGGTACCCTAGACTATTATCTTCATTATTTTCGCTTCTCCTTCCTTCCTCATCCTGGTACTCCGTCGCTCTGTGGTGCTTTTCGCTTCGAAATCTTAACTGCCAATTACTTGAGCAGCCCTTCCCGATGCGAGCTTGTTAGCGAACGATATGTCTGGACGATGTCTTCAGCCACAGCTCAACCGCCAACGGTCCTGAGCTAATTACTTGTGCCTTCGGCATTCTTCAGAACATGGTGCAAAATTTCCAGCCGTTGCATACATCTTCTTCGTCTCCCAATGCAACGCTAGAATTTGTTCTACAGTCAAATACTTCCAATACAAGTGCGATGAATCCCCTATGTCGTGTCGTTGCTCTCTGTTCTTCGTTCTTATAAGCAATTACTTGTATTCCACGTGATTGTTCCTTAATTTGCTGCTTATACGAGACGCATTCGTGTTATGCAATGTTCTGGCCTGTTTTGTGCTGAAGTACTTACTACGCTAATCTACCAAGAAAATCAATTACTTAAGTCTGAAGAAATGAAACACACTATTGTCTACGCTGGCGAGGGAATATAAGCATACTACAAATGAAACAAAGCACTCCTCTTGAGAAACACACGACGTTAACCTACTGAACGCTCAATTTCCTTTACTTAGCAAGAAAGAAAAATGAGAATTAAGCATAGGATAAGATTAGATCACTCGAACAAGATTTTCCGGACGAAATTTCTTGTGAGCAAAGAAAGTGGGAGTTGCATAACCTAGAGCATATTTCTACTGAAGGAAGCATCACAATCTAGTGAGTGAGATTAGATTCAATTCACAGCTAGAATAACACAATTCTAC
Organism: Morinoia aosen; assembly: GCA_030386875.1. Lineage (NCBI taxonomy): Eukaryota > Metazoa > Arthropoda > Malacostraca > Amphipoda > Talitridae > Morinoia > Morinoia aosen. The sequence goes on along the minus strand of CM059579.1, from coordinate 52,283,487 downwards.
TAAAGAACACTTTTAGATTAAAGCAATACAACGCTAAAAAAAACTCACTCCTACGTAAAAGTTTTCTAAAATTAAACACACAAGAACACATCCCGCAAAGTCAAGTTGATGCATGATTTCAGTCCTCTGCAGTTCGTTTCTAGTTGGCGGTTCACCTACACCGAGAACGCAAATTGTAGCTCCGCTGTGTCCTGGACGCAGCTTGACGTGTGTTTCCCGCGCCTCTGGTCCTCATGTCTTGTTCTCCGCTTTCGCCTGTATTGCCAGCCCCTACTGGCACAGCCGCGTTGTCCTCATGGCAAGGGTAAGCCTCCCCTCTGAGAAGCGCCACCCTCAGCCTATCTAGATGCACTCTCTCTACACGTTCATTATAAAGTGCTTTAATTGTTGCATTGAACTCGCCTTTTTCCATTATTCTATATGGGCCTATCCAATCCGTTGGCCATGCGCCGTCAGCTTCAGGCCTTCCAGTCGGATTATGGAGCAGCACAATGTCGCCCACCTGGACTTCGTTGTTCTTGACTCCTCGCTCTTTTAATTGTACAGACTTGTCGTGTGACGCTTTTGATTTTGTTTTAACAGCCTTGAAGGCATTGTGAAGACGTTCAGTTACTTCTGCCGCGTAGTTTTCTCCCAGCGAGTAATCTATTCGCGGGGTTTTTAGCCATTCAACGATTGGAATGTCAGCATCTCTACCATAGAACAAATAGAATGGAATTTCTTCAATGACGCTCTGGTAGCTGGTGTTCAGTGCCAGGCACGTCCAAGGAAGTGCATCAGGCCACGAAGATTGATCGCTGGCGGCAAGGTGTGATAAAATAGTCTTGATATTCTGATTTTGCCGTTCGGTCATCCCGTTTGATTGGGTTCCCACGCTGAGGTTCCGGTTCCGGTACTACATTTTCCGGTTCCCACGCTGAGGTGTTGTAGTATTTTATTTTCAATTTTTCACACACATTTCTGAACAAAGCTGACGTGAACTCGGTGCCCCTGTCTGAGATTAGAGTCTTGGCTGGGCCGTACGTAGTCACGAATTTAGTCAACGCTTTCGTTACTTCGTCAGTTGTCTTGCTTCTGAGCGGAAACGCTGCAACATATCTACTGAAGTGATCGACCACGGTCAGGACGTACTTGTGGCCCTCATTTGACACTGGCATTTCGATTAAATCAACGCCAACTCTGTCCAGAGGCTTGTCAATTTCAGGAAATGAACCCATGCTAACACAAATGCGATTGTTGATCTTACGTTTCTGACATTGCATGCACGAATCGACGTACTTGTTAACGTCACGCGCCATGTTAATCCAGTACCCGAACTCCATGAGCTTTTTCCACGTTTTAGCACGACCTTGGTGTGCACCGATTGTTATCATGCGCTAACGTTATCGCTGCTTCTCTCAGGGCGTCTGGCACAACGATCAAGTGCCTTGTTCTATTAGGCTTTCGTTGCGCCTTTCTGAAATACAATATGCCTCCGTCGGTGAAGATTTCGGATTTCAGAGCGAGATTTGGAGCGTTCCCTAATTTGTCACCTTCAAGATACCTCAGCACAGGCCCCCAAACAGGATCCTTCAATTGTTCTGCTCTCACATTTTCTTTCTGCAAACTACTTTCCGCCTCTTGTACATTGGGTGCTTCGTCTATCATCGTCGTGACGAACACTGTTTTGGGGACTCCGTCTTCTTGATTTTCTTCTTCGTTGTTGCTCGCGATATTTCTCGACAATGCGTCGGGCACAACATTCTGAGCTCCTGGCCGATAAATTACCTCAAAATCATATTGAGAGAGTGTTAGGGCCCACCTCATAATTCTGTTGTTCTTGGTGTTTTTACCTTTGAACAAATATTTGAGGGCCGTGTGATCTGTTATCACCACAAATTTATTGCCGTACAGATAAGGTGAAAAGTGATTGACAGCGGCGACTACAGCTAATCCTTCACGTTCAGTTATAGAATAACGTTTTTCAGCATCATTGAATCTTTTGCTGAGGTATCCAATCGGTTGTTCCTTGCCATTACATTTTTGTGCAAGGACCGCGCCAGAGCCCTCATTTGAGGCATCACAGCTCAAGTAATACGTCTCATTTAGAGAAGGCTTCTTCAGAACTGGAGTTTCTATCATGAGCTGCTTAAGTTTACAGAATGCTTGCTCGTGTTCTTCCTTCCACTTGAACCTTGCCCCTTTTTTAGTCAGCGCATTAAGGGGTGCAGCTGTTGTAGCGAAATGCGGAATGAACCGCCGGTAGAAGTTGAGTGCTGCGACGAAGGATCGGACTTTGCGTGCGGTCGTCGGTCTAGGGTAATTCTGCATCGCGTCCACGTTCATGGGATCTGTAATAAGTCCCTCACGACTGATGTAACATCCTAGGTACTTCACTTGTTTTTGCGCAAATTTGCACTTGTCTAAGCCTATTTTTACTCCGGCACATTGAAACTCGTGCAACACTTCCCTTAAATTTTCTAGGTGACTCTCAAAAGTCATAGAGCTGACGCACACATCGTCCAAGTAAATAGCGGCGAATTTTCCAAGTTGCCTTTTCAGAACATGACAAATCACTCTCCGGTACACTGATGTTGAGCACTTGAGTCCCATAGGAAGCCTAGAGAACTCGAAGTTGCCTTGTCGAGTCTGAAATGCCGTGTACTGCTTACTTTCCTCATCTAGCTCAATTTGATGGAAGGCTGATTTTGCATCGACAATGGAATAGTATTCTTTGCCAGCCACCTCCTCCAGTGTCCCTATGATGTTGGGAATCGGATAATGTTCGTTTATTACCCGCATGTTTACAGCTCGCAAATCAAGGGAAACTCTGTGACCTCCTCCAGACTTCTTCACGAGTACGAGGGGGTTCTTCCAAGCACTTGTGCTCTCTTGCACAACTCCACTCTCGATCATCTCCGAGACCTTTTTATCAATAATTTCTTGGCTGGTGTACGGAATACGCCATCCTTTCGTTTGAATTGGCCTGTAATCACTCAGCAAAATTTTGTATTTCACTCCTTTCACGTGGCCAATGTCCATCTCGTCTGCACTAATCGTCTTGTGATATTCCTTCAGCAGGTTTCTGACTTGTCCTTGTTTGTCAGCATCCAAGTGACTGAGGTCAAGCTCATCAATTTGCTGAAAGCGCTTCTCTCTGCGGCGATTTTCTGCTTCGCTATTTTCCGCATTGTTTTCTTCTGCAGTTGCATCTTCATTCGAGATTTCGTGGCATGTTGCAATTATTGCTCCTTCAGTCAGAGCGATTTCTTCGGCAAAAGGGTTAAGTACAGGCATCAAAACATACCCGTTTTGTACCTTTGCAGCGGTGGCTCCGACGTAAGGCGCCCACTTAACTCTAGGCTCTAAAATTACTTCCTTCCCATCAAACTTGCCATCTGCTCGGCACTTCACCATGGTTTGCGCGCGAGGCTTCACTGTAATGTCCTCAGCCAGAGTGACTGATGTTTCTTCCCGCGTTACACACAGAATTTTCGAAGAAGCGTGTCCTGGTGCTGAAAACATGTTCACGTGAGTACCAAAGAATGATGCCCTACGTTTTCCGAAGTCCAGCTTTGCGTTGACTTTGTTCATTACTTCCACTCCTATTAGCAGGTCTCCTGGGAATGCATTTTCCTTCACAACAAAGCATCTCTGTACAATTTTCTGACCGTTAACTTTGATTGGCACATTAATCTTTCCCAGCACCGGTACGGGTTCCTCTCCAATTGTTTTTAATGCAGTTGATGTTCCTTTCACACTAGCATTTTTAATCCCCGCAACCACACGCTCTTTTACCAAGCATATATTTGCTCCGGTATCAAGAAGTGCGGTAACAAGTGTACCATTCACTTGGAGTATTACGCTGGGATTTATTATTGGAGCTAACGGTCTCCTATTCCGTTTTTTGGCTGTCCTGCAAACCGTTGCACTCTGCAATCAGCTCTTAGGTGCCCAAATTTTCCACAGTTGACGCACGGCGGTGCAGGTGGTACTTCCGGATGCGGCTGTGGTTCTCTTGCGTGGTAAATTTGGTGCTGATGACTCCTAAGTCTGCCTTTTTCGCTCCAGTGGGGTGCTTCATAATTTCCTCTTCGATGATAAGGAGAGTGTCGTATCTGTCTGTTCCTTTCTCTCCAGAGTGGCACTTCATGGCGGTAGCCTCTTGGCCGTTGTGGTGAATGCCGCATCGTGTGACCGACACGTGCAGTCTCATGCTGTGGCCTCCTCTCGCTTCGCTGCGCTCTCTCTCTCTCCGGTTCCCTCCTCTCTGTCGTTTCCCTTGGTACTGGTACTATCCGTCGATTTTCCACTTCGATTGCCATGTCCCTCAATTCTTGTACTGTCGTAGGTCGCGCATCACTTCGAAAGGGTCTCGTGATGTTATCCCTTAATCCGAGCCACATCAAATCTACATGGACTCGTTCCGGATGTTTTAGATAATTCTCGTTGTACAGCCTTTCCAGGCGCGTCAGGTACTCTGAAACTCCCTCTCGGCTTGTTTGCTTCTTGGTCACTATTTCAAACAGCGCTTGAGTCGGATGTTCTACTTGGTCGGCGTATGGGCGCAGCCATGTTTCTGCTTCTCGTAGGTTCGTTAGTGTACCAATTATTTTATTGCATTCCTTTGCCTCTTGTGGACCTAGGCATAGGAAGAAGGCATTCACCTGCTCGCTGTTATTCAGATTGCCAGTCAAAAACTTCAACCTTGCCATATGTTCCCCCACATCATCGCCCCTCCTGAATTTGGCCCCTATGGCTCCTACGCAACTGGTTACCACTGGCATGTCAACTGCCTCCTCTTTGGGCTGTGGTGGCGTTGCTGGCTCATTTCTGCGGGCGTTGTTCCTTCTCCCGCGCGCAGGCATAGTGTCGATCTTCTCCAATTCACTTTTTCCAAAACTCAAAATTTTGCGATCACTCAAATAATTTTTAAAACTTACTCACTGTGGAATTTCACTGAAACTTTGAATTAATCGTGTGAGCACACTAGAATTTTCTCACTGAATCTTATCACCTTTATAAACACTTTCACTTTCTTTAGCTATATGGCAGTGTGCTTGCTGGCTTCTCACACCGGAACACAGAAAATCTTCACTACGAGTTATGTACCTCTACTGAATTTCTGTACGTTTTGCACATGAAATAACCACGCAAAAAATACAATGCAGCTGTTTTACTACACTCACAAAATTCACAAAGTTACAAAGCGATCGTGTTGATCTTACCAAATTGCGATGTCACGAGAAATTGTCCCTTCACCTCCTTGTTAACATTTCATTAACAGGAAGATCCGGCTCTCGGAATTGAGGAATGGCACACCTCCAAAGGATACATATACGACACAAAAATTCATGGAAAATAATTGACACTACAGTATATATACTAAAAAAAGAAAAGGTACTCACCGGTGATCGCTGACCCACTTACGTAGCGCATTATCTGAGCGCCCTCCGTGGTATTACGGTTTATCGCTTCTGATATTGTGGGGCATGATACACAGGCTAATTTATGCTTAACATTTATAATTTCCAGCTACACGTCATACAAACATTAATGAGCGCACACACAGTGAATGGTGTTAGGAATAATGCCAATTAAGTAATGGAATCAAATAGCATACGTCAAATGACTTACATCACATAATTATACTGAAACATTGGCTGGCCGGCCGCCGCTAAGTTTACAAGAGTTACACATGAGAATTCATCTATCTTGTCCTATTTCTATCTCAGTTGTTCCAGCAGCACAGTGGGCAATGGTCACTTCAACCACAACATTCGTCCGCGACTCGCTTCAGTTCAAAGGACTGCCTTATTCACTGTTCAGAAAATGTCTAGTGATGACGTTATTTTGCTTATTCCGCTTCAGTATATTCACACGTCGATTTCCTTTCATTCGAGCTGATCAATCCTCAGACTTATGACTCCGTCCCACCTGTCAAGATAAATTTTAACTTGTTAATTATGATAGCACCCATTAAGCTCCCTTAAACCATTTCAATTTTTTTTACATTACTGTATGCTAATAAATTTCAGAAAATTTTATAAAAAAATCATCTTTTCCCAAGAAACGGCTTCGCTCTTACCCTCCCCAGAGACGTTGCGCCTAAGTGTTCCATTAAATGATTCCCACGCTGCAAGTTTGATTTGCTCTTCTGCAGGTAAAACGAGAAAATGTATGAATTTCATGATCACATTTTGGCGTGAAACTTAGTATAATTTTCAATATATCCAATAATCACTTTTCATTATATCTTTGAGCACGTTTGTTACAGCGAACACACCCGCGTTTCATTTCTTATACTCCGCGTCGCGGCGTCAGTTGTAGAACTGCCTTTTGTTCGTCCCCGATGCCTAGCGCCTTTTCTTGAGGGTTGTCCTCTCTCATATTCGACCTATAAGAATCCTCGGACCTTGACTGCGACCGCCTTCCCTCTCATCTCATTGGTGGTCCCGCAGCTCGCCTTTATTTTTCTTAGCCTCATTGTTTCTTACGCTCTCACGCTCCAGCCCCTTCGAAAACGACCGTTGGTTTGCCGTCTCTCTCGGCTTAAGTGTCTCGATTTATATTTGACTACAAGGCGACTTTGTTTTGCACATGGGTAGGCATTTTTCAGAACGTCTCACGTTTCCCAAGGGCTCGCCCGCATGAAAAAAAAATTTGCTAACACCACGATATCGACCTCTCCAGAAACAACACAGCTAGTGGTCCAAATGTATACAAGGCCTTTCTCACTACACCTATATTTGTTGGCTTTGGCATTAGGGTGATTTTCCTTGCAAAGGGATCGCGTCGTTCTCGGGTTTCCAAGGGACAAGTCGGTCTATAAATCTGTCAAGCTCACACAAGCTGACACACACACAAACATACAGCCCCGTACTGCTGGAACCTACCAAGATGTTTCAACGAACAACTTTTTTTTTCACGTAAGCACAAAATTTGTCATACGTAAATTTATTACACATGATTAAAAAAACTCGAATTTATTACACATGGTTAAGATTTTCCCTAAATTCTCATTTTTAATTCAAAAATTGATTATTCTTAACAGATTCTCGACATGTGCGATCATCCACTTTTTGTTTAAACAAAATGCTTATTAACTAATGACCGCTATGTTAAAATTGTTGGATTAGAAATACAAAACTTATAATCTTCTGGGTCCTCATGCTTATGTGTACGTGTATACATGTATATGTATGTGTGTATATGTACATGTATATATATGTATGAATATATATATATATATGTATATACATACGGATGTATATTTATATATATATTTTTTTTCATGCTTCCTTAAAATGGCACTTTTGAACATATTGTGGCCCCGCTGATATCCAATATTATTAACCAGTCTCTCTTACTAGGCACTTTCCCGAACTCCCTCAAAGTTGCTAGAGTAACCCCTATCTTTAAAAATGGTGAAAAAACCTGTGTAAACAATTATCGACCTACCTCCATGTAACCAATTATTAGCAAGGTATTCGAGAAAATTGTGTATAAAAAAGTGTACTCTTATTTTGAACAAAAATCATTTCTCTATGATAAACAATACGGCTTTCGCTGTAAAAAATCAACAACACAGGCAATATTAAATCATTTACAATTCCTTTATTCTAATATAGATAACGGAAAGACTGTCTTCTCTGTATTTCTTGACTTTCGAAAGGCATTCGATTGTGTGGACCATAACATATTACTCTCGAAACTTCATTGTTATGGCATTCGTGGGGTTGCCCATGATTGGTTCAGATCATACCTAACAAATCGGAAGCAATACGTTGTCATTGACGACGCAAAATCGGACCCACAGAAAATTAGCCATGGAGTTCCACAAGGATCTGTTCTTGGGCCTCTCCTTTTTCTGATTTTTATCAATGATATTATTAAATCTACATCATTTTTTAAATTCATACTTTTTGCCGATGACAGAACGCTTTCTGCGGTCCTTCCGAACGAAAATCCCACTACGATTGCGGAGAGTATAAATAATGAACTCCATAAGGTTTCACTGGGGCTTAAAGCTAATAAAATAAGCCTCAATATCGATAAAACAAATTATATTACGTTCTCATACAAGAAAAATATATCTCTACCATCCATTAAAATTGGCGAAGGTGAAATCAAAGAAACCAACTCATGTAAATTTCTGGGCATCATAATAGATAAACATCTGACCTTCAAAGAGCACATCACTCATATTAGTTCTAAATTATCAAAATCCATCGGAATCCTGAATAAAGTTAAAAACTTCCTGCCTGAAACAGCCTTACTAATGCTTTATCGAACGCTCATTTCACCATACCTGCAATACGGAATAGAAGCATGGCATGGAACTGATAAAAATAAAACCAATATAATTTTTTACTCTGCAAAAAAGAGCCATCAGAGCGGTAAAGAACCTAGAATATAATGCTCACACAAATGATTCATTCAAAAATTTACAAATACTTAAACTCTCGGATCTCTACAAAATCTCCATCTGCAATTTCATCTACAAAACATTAGCTAATGATGGCGACAATAGCCTTCAACAGTTATTAACTGCGCAAACTGGTCATCACGACCATTTAACACGAAATAAAAGTAAATTCATGCTTCCTTATTATTCAAAGGCCCGCTCGCAACATAGTATACTATTCGTTGGAACTAAAACCTGGAACTCAATACCTGCGGAGATCCGGGAAAGTGATTCTTACAAGGTATTTAAAAGAAATCTTGAGTCTCACTTCTTATCAGAATACTAGTCGTGTAAGATCACCAAGTCAAATCCTGCCTCCTACATGTCTGGTCCTAATAATGCAATTTGCCATAGTAATATCGCCGATTTTCAGTCTGCTCCCAAATCGTTATCGAATATACTGTTAAATATTGTCCATATGACCTATATTGTAAAATTAAACATCAATATCGAGTTCATTATCCTGTTGATCAGTCTAATGCGAAACTAGGCTAAGTGAATTAGGTTAAACATTATTGTACGCCCTAGAATAATGTAATGGTAGGATGCCCTAGAAGTCGCTGAACTTATTCGGGCCCACAGGTAGCTATACTCAACTCTAACCTTTGTATTAGACTTAAGAAACATTCTACCTCTGTATCTCCTGTGGTAAATGAATTGTTTAAATTGTTTAAATTGTTTAACATTGGCCGAAACAAGCGATTCATGTATTATTTCCTGGCGTCAAGAATTGCGAAGTTTTATGTCATGTACATGTAAACTGTCAAAAGTGTTTTCACCTCACAATGAAAATGCATCGTCCATGAAATTGTGTTGTCTCTTATAATTATCATTACATGTATTATCAAATGTAGATTGAACAAGATTAGGAGTACATTGCCCTCAATCATTTCTTTTCGACTAGTGACACGAGTTTTACAATACTCGTGTGTGTGTATCATCTAAGTGTATTAATTTTAAGAGATTTTAAAAACCAATGATGGTTCTTTTGTACCATCTATATTGGAAATATACTGTTTTTCTTTTCTTTCTTTTCTTCTATATACTCCCTCCACGACTGAGCCCCATCTCCGTGTGTGTGCCCGTATACCATGGTAGACTAAAGGAGGTTTCCGTCACTTCTACGGGGACAGCCGCGCACATTCGCTAATTCGACTAGCCAATATTAGGCTTCATTTCAATCAAGCCAGATGACGTCCCCTCCACACCATGACGTCAGTGGCGGCGGCGGCAGCGTACTACTACGTAGCGTACTCTGCCCTTCCAGACGCACGATCAACAACATGGCCGACTGCCGGCGTGCCTCCGCAAGGTACGGATTTGGATTTTTAGAAAATTGAATTCCGTCCAGCTACGTACAAATCTACCAGAACTAAAAGGTTATCGATCTTCGATTTTATCATTCCGGCAGCTTCATAAATTGACAGCTCTATCCAAACTGTAGGAAAATGTACTTTATTCAATCATACAAAACGTTCTAGTACTTTTTCCATGCAGATGAAGTTGACTATTGCCCGCCGTGTTTAATCGTAAAAAAGGATAATATAAGATTCAGTTTCACATTTTTATTTGAAATAAAACCTGCGATATATTCTGCTTGTAATTTCACGAACTGAATGAGCAGGAGCATTGATTTACAGTTGTATATCCTTTTTCAGCATCTAAACTTCTAAGCTAAAAAAAGACTTCCGATAAGAAGGCACCATTTAGTTTGGAGTTAAGAGAACGCGGAACCTACCCAGAAGGGGATATAGAAACAGTGAGTTAAGAAAGAAGTTTATGAAAAGAGATAGAAGTTGACGAAGAACGTAATAGGTGCTGAAAAACAGGACAGCAGTGAACCGAAAAAATGGTTAAAAAAATCATTAAGACTACTTTATTTTAACGAAAGGCTTACCTAACCTTTAGCTCAAGAACTTGTACATTTCCCATGGGAGCGCTAGGAACAGAGAGATTTGATTATTGTTATCGTTGTGAGGGGTAGTTATAATTACTCGCGTTCACATTGTTGCAATGTTTATATGAATAAATGATATAATACAGAAAATCTAGATGTTTATGACACCATTTCAGAACTTCTCCCCACAAAAAAAAAATGGTGTTTCATGAACAGGAAGGAAGAAGGCACCAATCGGTGTGGAAAAAAGAAATCAGGAAATCTATGCACGAGGTGCGTTCCCAAATATGTTTTGGATGGAAGCATCAAGGTACGAAATTTGCAATGAAAAATCTAGCATGGATATTTAAGGTTGCAGAGAATAGGATGGCAACGGACAAAAGAAAATCGGTACAAACTAAACAAAATATTTCAAGGTTAGATTATTGGTAGTACAGGCCTCCCTACCGCAACAAAGTCCAATCAAAGAAAGTTAGAAATCATTCAATATGAACTTGACACAACGGGGAATGTGAGCACAAGATTTGTTGCTACACAAGACTCCATCACACACATAATTAAATTAGATTATTAGTTAGTTTAAACCTCCCTATCCGCAACAAAGGCGATCCAAAGAGAGGAAGGATTGATTAGATTAGTCGTTAGTTTTAGCCTCCCTACCCGCAGCAACAAATGCGATCCAAAGAGAGGAAGGAGGAAGGCACCATTCAGTGTGGAATTAAGGGAACGCGGAATCAATGCAGAAAAGGCATGGAAACAGTAAGTTGTGAAAGAAGATTATGAAACAAGATCAAATTTGAAGAAGAAAGTAGTAGGTGCTGAAAAACAGGACAGCTGTGAACCAAAAAAATATGTTCCTGAACACAACAAAGACATTTCATTTTAACGAAAGGAAAGCCTACCCAACTCTCAGCTCGGGCCCTCACATTTTCCCCGAGGGAGTGCCAATTCCCATGGATGCAATAGTTGTGTCCCTCTGAGGGGGAAGATTGAATAAAAATCCGTTTATTTTGTTCATTCCATTCTGTGTTTCCCTATAAGGGCTACCGCATTCAATATCGCTCACGAGTTACGCCACAATATTTTCATGTTCAAAAATTTTGAATAGTTCAATCGCTAATTAAAAACAAATAATGACAGCAGTGAATCGAGAGATGATCTGCAACGGAATCTAAAGCTTTTTCTGTTCTCAATAAATTGATGGTTTACATAAGTTATTCGTGGGACTTTGAAATCTTCTTCCATAAAACACCCAGTCTTCATTATAAATACTGACTAGTTCTACAGATTAGATTACGACATAGATTCAGCCTTCCTTGCTGCTCAAAGCGAGCACAGCTGCAGGACTTTACATATTCTCTCGTAGAACACCAAGTTTTTATTAAAAATACTGACTAGTTCTATAAATTAGGTTGCGACATAGATTCAGCCTTCCTTACCACAACAATGCTGCTCAAAGCGACACAGTCGCGGGACTTTACATATTCTCACATAGAGCATCAAGTTTTTATTACAAAAACTGACTAGTTCGATAGATTGAATTCTGACTTGGGTTTAGCCTCCATTCCCTTACTACAATACAACCGTTCAAATAGAGGAAGGAAACGCCAAGCACCGGAGTTAAAAGGAAACGCATAATTAATACGCAGGGTGTTTCCACACAAGAGAACCTCAGTATAGGAACAATAAGTTGAGGAGTAAGGTTATGAAACAAAATTAAACCTGAAGAAGAAAGTCATAGGTGATGAAAAACAGGACACTAATGAACCAAAAAAATTGGTCTTAACCCAAGGAAACGAAGCATTTTAATTTGAACAACAAGAAGGCCTACTAAACTCTCAGCTCTGAACTTTACATCACTTGTTCTATAAGGATGGGAACAAAATATGAGCCAACAACTCGTCCCTGAATAAATACTCCTATTATTATAAAATATATTTCGTTTCTAATATCTCGATGTTCCGTAAACTTTTGACGATAATGAATTAGATAAACTATTTTTTTCATCAAAAACAATTATTGGTACACCACCGTCCACTCAAGGCACGTTCAACATTTTCCGGCTAATAAATCCCGAAATGTACACCCAAAACAACATAAAACTGAGCATTCAAATTTCGGTAAGGACTAGCCGTACATAATGACTTATTAAACATCACAGAGCGCAAACGGCAGCCCTCCTAATGCCCAAGCGCTATCTTCAAACATCAGGACTCGTGCTCTGCATAACAGTAAGTTATTATCATTATTATATAAGAAAGTTTTAGCCTCCCTTAACCACGACAAAGCTGTTCCAAGATAGGAAGGAGAAAGGCACCATTTATTATGGAGTTTATGGAACGCGGAATCTATGCACAAGGTGCACAGAAATAGTAAGCTAAGAAAGAAGTTCATGAAACAAGAAAAAGTTGAAGAAGAAAGTAGTAGGAGCTGAAAAACAAAGGATGAGTGAATCTAAAAAAATGGTCCGCAACAAAACAAAACGTATTCCATTCCAACAAAAAGGAAGCCTACCTAAAGTTTAGCTCGGGCCCTCACATAGTCCCCCTAGGAAAGGTAATTCCCACAGATACAATAGTTGTACCCCCTGAGTGAGGGGCATACCAGTAAGTAAAGAAGTATTAAATAAAAATAATGAACTGTTAAATTCAAAAAGGAAAAAATGTAGCATAATAGACTATAGATTAGATTATTAGTTAGTTTAAGCCTCCCTATCCTCAACAAATAAGATCCAAAGGGAGGAAGGAAGAAGGTACCATTTAGTATGGATTTGGGAACGCGGAATCTATGCAGAAAGGGCATAGAAACGGTAAGATGAGAAAGAATTTCATGAAACAAGATCAAAGTTGAAGAAGAAAGTAGTAGGTGCTGAAAAAACAAGAAAGCAGTGAACCAAAAAAAGACGGTCCGTAACAAAACAAAAACCTATGTTATTTTGACAAAAGAAAAGCCTACCTAACCTTTAGCTTGGGCCCTCACATTGATAATAGACTATAGAGATAAACATTAGAAAGATCAGTTCACGTCAAACTTACTATTTGGGTACCGTTTCTTCTAGCTCAGTGCGAGTGGGAAGCCTACGACGCATCTTTCACCAACTATTGGATGCATGCTCCAAATCAATCATTCATAGTAAAATAGTTTTTACACACAATTGTATGATCATCAATAAGCAGAAGTAAATTCATCGGCACGCTCAGAAGCAAACTGCGTTGTTTAATAACAAGACAACACTCCAGATAACTTTTTAAAATGTATGTTAACTTTGTAGAGACTGCCGGGAAGTGTATCTATTTCAACATAATGCTGGGTTCACATTGACACTCGCATTGGAAGCTCACAACCATCGGGCGCGGGCAAGTGCGCGCAGCTAAAGGGCAGCGATCGTTCACATTGGCACAGCGCTAGCAGGCAGCAGAAGCGTCAAAGTCGGCGGGCAGAGTGTGCTGCTCCAGGGTTGCCAGATTGGCCATTTCATGGCCAAATTACACAAAATTGGTCATTTTTGAAACGCCGTGGCCATGAAAAAATTCACTTGGCCATTTTTAACAATTTGGCCATTAGATTGGCCATTTTTTAGACTCTTGTGTCCATGGAATATTTCATTCGGTAATATTTTCCACAAGGGAGCGTAGAACGAACCAAGATGCTGCAATGTAGAACGTATTATTGAAAATCGAACAAGTCTTGTTCAATCTTCGACAAAACGTTGTTGTAAACTTGTAACGCAGCGGCTGCCGCCTTGCCGGGCGCGCGAATTGCGCTACAGTTCAGCGACTGCGTTGGTTAAGTGAGTGCACTGCCCCAAGCTTCTCGTCATATCTATTTGCGAAGTAATCAGCGGACAGAAATTATTCCCTGAAGGTTACACGCCTCTCAAGATGCCTAAAGAAAAAAGTGATCGAGGAAGAAAATATAAAAAAGAGTGGGAGAGAGATCATTTGTGGCTGAAATGCTCAGAAGACGGAAATAATGCTTATTGCACTTACTGAAAGTGCAACGTGCTTTCAAAACTCTACGGTATAAACGTTCATGAAAACTCTAAGAAACATCAAGATAAATTCCCCAGTACTTCGCAACCAACATTAGAGAAAGTCCTAACATTATCCATGAGTGAATTATCACACATGCTGTGAACAATCTCCAGGTAATGACACTCTCTACAAGGTTAGGCTTATAAAAGAAATGCTGCAAGATAGAATGAACTATTTTTACTTTGTATTTGCGACACATATTGTTGAGGAATTTGAAAGAATTAATCTTGTATTTCAACAGACCAATGCTGATCCCTATCATCTCGCACAAGAATTGTGCAGACACCGAGATAGTTTGCACCAAAGGCTATATAACAAAGCCAAAACAGCTGAAATCTTAGAAAATGTGGATTATGAAGAAAAATTTGCTCAAGAAACTAGTCCTCACCTAATCAAGTTTTTACATTCTCCTGATAAAGACCCAGAACACCATAAAATTCACGGTGTTAAACTCAGATGCCGATCTATGCTTCTAGAAGCTTTGAATCAAGTAAGCAAGCGACTCCCTGAAACAGTAGATGTGTTTAAACGTATTTCCCTTCTAAATCCAACAACTCTATTGAGCCAAACGGATAAAGGAAAATTTTCAGATCTTCTATTTTCCGATCTGATGAGTGATGTTGATCTGGTTGAAAAGCAGTATTGAAAAATTAGTCTAGTAGCGTGCAATGAAGAAAAAATATTCAAAGAACATGAAATTCCTAAAGGAGCTCTTCAATTTTGGGAAGCTGTTTCAAAGTATGAACAATTTAAAGAATTGTTACACTACGCATTACCATGCCTCATAGTGCCCCCCAGTAACGCAATTGTGGAAAGAATTTTCTTTTATGTGTCATCAATTAAAACAAAACCCAGAAATCGAATGCAAATGAAACTCCTCGATTCAATTGTTGGAATTCGTTCATTTTTATGGACAACGACATGTGCTGCCATAACTTCAAAAGTACGCCAGACATGCTGAAGAGACACAACAGTAACAACCTGTATCGCGCGACTCAAGAAACGGAAGACTTGCAATATATCGAGGAGGTGCTTACATCATGATATTGTCTATGTGAGTATTAAATTTATGAATATTGTGATTTTTATTTAAAAAATTTCTACTGATTAGGCATAGTAAAATAGATAACTGAGGTTTTGGTAAACCTGTGCGTGGTTAAAAGCAATACATATTTTGGCCAGCTGTTTGGCCATGGAATATTTTGAAGTGGCCATTTTGGCCATTTTTCCCGTAAAATGTGGCCATAAGCTCACTGATTTATCTGGCAACCCTGTGCTGCTCACACTGCTCAGTTGCAATCCAGACGCTACGTTGGGAGGTACTGCGCTCTGCGCTCTAGTACTTCTCGCCAGGAGGGCAGATGATTAGTAGAATAGCGCTAATAATTTATTTCGTATGTCATTGATTGCACGTTCTTTAATGTTCTTGTTTTTACTGATTTTTGTAGCGCATATGCAGCATAAAATATGAAGGCTTCGGCAAGAATTATGCTAGTAAAACCATATGTAGAAACACTCGATGCATATATGCTACACTCTATGCATAATTGTGGAAGCGCATATTACATGCTAAGCAGAAATATGTATCAATATAAATGCTTCACTTGAATAGCTCCAAATTTATATTTTTTGTGAGAAAGATTGCGCAGAAACAATGATACAGGATACAGTGTACTTCTTCATACACGGAAAAAATGATTTATTTTATAATTTTCTATTAATCATTAAGTGCACACAATTCTCAACTAAGTTTTATAACTTATCTGAACATAAATATTTTGAAACAGTACCAATTCTAATCTGAACGAATTAAGGACGATGATAACGAACGAAAAAAAAGTGATCTCATCCAAGTTTGATTTTGAAGTACATATAATGTTTTTCATGAATGCAAGGATTATTTGTTAACCCTTCATTTAAACGGGAATATATTTTAGCATTAAATTCGAGGGTTGCACTTGATAATTGCGTGGTATTTTAGATTTTCAAAAACAAATCTTCTACGATTATCTGCCAGCAAAGTTTTATGCAGCGAAAACTTCCACTCGACATCGCAAGAAACAAGAGGAGCAAAGGTGAAGCAAGTTAGTTCGGAAGGTGAATATTCCTTAATGGATTGATCCATTGCGTCAGAGATCTCACGAGTCAAAATTGAGTTGATTGTTTTTATTTTTTCAAAACCTTCGTTTTTCACCAAAATGCATTTTAACTCATGATAATACCTTTTATCATATCTGTTCTTCAATGTTTCCTATACGATATCCATTAATTTTATTGTTCTCGAAGTAGGAAGTCCCTGTGTTGCTATGCAAGAGCAATTCATATCCTTCGGTAACAATAATTTGATAAAGTGTGCACTAAGCCCAACATGGTTCTACGTGATAATATTTGGAAACTAAAACCTTGAACCACGCAAAACTTCTCTCACGTGCACTGAGTGAGAAAAAAGTTTTATATTTCACCTGTTTCTCGCAATAAATGCAATAGAGAAATTCTTCCTCGGCTTGAAAATCTTCAAATTCCTTGAAGTATTCTAAAAATGATGCTCCTTGTTCACCTTCGGCATGATTGTAAATCACTACTAGCCGCACTAATCTCAAATACACTTCATAAGGGACTATATCTAAAAAAACTTGAGCTAATTC
Organism: Morinoia aosen; assembly: GCA_030386875.1. Classification (NCBI taxonomy): domain Eukaryota; kingdom Metazoa; phylum Arthropoda; class Malacostraca; order Amphipoda; family Talitridae; genus Morinoia; species Morinoia aosen. Next base: position 52,266,465 of record CM059579.1, on the reverse strand, counting down.
CCGCAAAATTGAAGTAAACTTTTGAAGTAGCTGTAGCAACTTACAATTATTATTGATTTACGAAAAATTTCAATTTACAAAATTGATCCAGTTAAACAAAAAATTAAAGAAAACTGGATGAAAAAAAGAATATAATTTAAAGGTAATGGGAAGGTTTTACTAGGTTTCAGTTTACTGCCACTTACAGTTAATCATGCATGTTCGTCATATTTTATGCTGTTCCGAGGAAAATATGCGATATTCGCACACTGCATATATACTTGCGGGCATATTTTATGCTATCTAAAATATACTCAAAAGCATATATATGCAATATGTTCAATGTCACATCCCTACTGATGACATGCTGCAGGCTACGGCTCATCTGTAGATGGAGTGATTGACGGGCAGGCGGCGGCAAAGAATGGCTAGGGAGAATGTCCAAGTGAACCTCACTTTGCCCGCCTGCTAGCCCGGCAACAGTGTATGTGCCCGCCGAAGTGACGCTCTGTGTGGTGAAAAGAGTGTCAATGTGAACCCACCATAAGCCGTAGAATGCAAAAACTTGAAAGGTAAGCAAAACTCTAGTTACGTGTGTATTTTCACAGCCAGTCTAAAGTTTATCAAATAATTCATTTCGAAACCAAAACAATGAATGTGTCATAAGAATGCAAAGGTTCCAATGAGTACATCCAATTATTTTTGCTGAGTTCCAATTACGAGAAGAAAACATGGATAACAAATATGTGTAGCGCGTAGATAGTAATGCTTATTTATGACGCTTCACGTCCTAGCAATGCACCGAACCAAATCAACAAATAAACCTTGCACTACCATCCGTTAATGTGTTTTAAGCGAGACAAGATTGAACGACATTATAGTTCACAGCCTTAAATTATAAACAAAGAAAAAAGGTTTATCACACGCTTGATACAGTATAACACATCAAAGCCTTAAATTCATCTGACACTAACAAAACAAGGCTAGCACAAGTCGAAAACTAAGTTGTTGTTCATTAACAGTCATTGGGACTTTAATTAACACCACTTACTGAGCTGAGAGCGAGTAGTGCGCAGATATTTGTACAAATGTAGGTTGTATGGTGCCTCGGACAGAATGATGAGCCTCAGCTTGCCTGACTAAATGTCTCAAGTTTGGCCACAGCAGACAGGAATGGCACCAGGACATCCAGAAAACACAAACATAAGTTTACTTTTAAGTCCAAATTTACTGGCTTCACCTGGCTACCAAATGAGAGACTACCTCGCCGCCAGAGGCGGCGAGGTAGGAGGGGTCACTGTCTCCAGTGACCGGTCTGCCGCTCTCCCTGGGTTGCTTGGAGTAGTCGCCGTCGAGTGAGCCGTGTCCCGCACGGCTTCACAAGCAACTGGAGCCTGCTCCTGTACTGCAGTTGGGTTCGTAGTGAGTTGACGACCGGGTTCGCCCGAACCATCCGGTCCACTAGTAGCGTGTGGTTCACTACTAGTTCCCGGGGAGCTTACCCTGCCAGACGCGGCACCCGCAGTTGGAGACTGTCGGGTCCCGTTCACGTCGTTGGGGGGTTGTTTCTTTATGCGCGCTTCCATGCGGTTAGTGATTACCCTCAGCCAGCGGGGACAGTTTGGTCGGCGTCTGCTTATTCGGTATTCGCAGATAACCTATTTCCATAGGCCGTCCCCCCCATCCGCCAGCGGGGGGACGCCCCCCTGAGCGGATGTCAGCCGCTCGGGGTTATTATTAATATTATTATTATTATTAAATAAGAAAGTTTTAGCTTCCCATACCCATGACAAAAATTTTCTAAGAAAGGAAGGAGGAAGGCACCATTTAGTATGGAGTTGAGGGAAGGAGAAATTTATGCATAAGGTGCACAAAAACAGTAAGCTAAGAAAGAAGTTTGTGAAGCAAGAAAAAGTTGAAGAAGAAAGTAGTAGGTGCTGAAAAACAGGACAGCAGAGAACCGAAAAAAGATGGTCCGCAACATAACAAAAACCTATTCTATTTCAACAAAAAGTAAGCCTACCTAACCTTTAGCTCAGGCCCTCACATAGTCAAGCTATTCTGAAAATGCATCCAATATACAGTACAAAAGTTTTACAGTCTGCAGTCCAAACTAGCTTTCATGCTGAGCACTGCAGATTCTAAGCTTACTACTTGCTAATTTCAACATAAAGGAGAGATCAAAATATCAACAATGCCAGTGAAGTTTTTTCATTGTAAACCTGGTAAAATTTGTCATCTCATCTTACTTCCAGAATAATTTACACATAAAAATTTAGATACTATTAGAGATGATAGCACCCTACCACAAGATTTATGTTACCTTTTTGGAATGAAATGCTTATAATGATATTAATTTTTTCTTAAATAAGCAGTATGTCATTGATCAGCATAGAATTTGCGCACATTATATTCTTATTTCTTTATTTCTTTATACTTCAAATTTCAGGCGAGTCAACACCATTTTCCTATGGAACTAGCATATCGAATTTGAACTGGTCTACTGCACCTGGTTTCAAAGATTTGATAGGGAGATGCAACTTCATCAAGGGAAAAAATCAGTTATGAGCAATCCTTTTTAAATTAAATTTAAATAATATTCAAAGTTCAATTTCTTACCTTCCAGGTCCAAAGTCCTGTGATCATAAAACAACAGCACAACACCAGTTTTCAACACCACTTAGTGCATCTTTAATGCCGATAGGATTCTTCGGTAGTCGGTGTTTTTGAAATGGCGGCTGCAAACATGAATTCGACATTAAAATCATTCAACTGGACAATTCCAATCGGCGCAATCAATTCTTTAAAATTGAAACCAGGGCATTGAAATATCTAGGGTAAATTTTAGAATTATTCTGACACCAAATAACTGAAAACTTTTTAATTTAACTTGAGGCGACGACATTGCACTTCAGTCGACTCGTCAACACTTCATTTGAACGTCACGGCTAGATTCAAGATTGTCGTACCAGTAACGCCATGGTAGACGAAACAAGGTAGCTGCAAACCAGTCTTTCATAAAACCGAGTGGTGTGTAGGTGACGTCAGGACATCGCACCAATAGCAACGCTCAGATTGCATCTGGCAACACTGCTAACCCGAAATTTGGCATCACTGACAGCGTTACTGGTACCATGGAGCTCCTAGCTCCATGACTGGTACGACAATCTTGAATCTAGCCGTGCCGTTCAAACGAAGTGTTGACGAGTCGAGTGAAGTGCAATGTCGTCGCCTCAAGTTAAATTAAAAAGTTTTCAGTTATTTGGTATCAGAATAATTCTAAAATTTACCCTAGATATTTCAATGCCCTGGTTTCAATTTTAAAGAATTGATTGCGCCGATTGGAATTGTCCAGTTGAATGATTTTAATGTCGAATTCATGTTTGCAGCCGCCATTTCAAAAACACCGACTACCGAAGAATCCTATCGGCATTAAAGATGCACAAAGTGGTGTTGAAAACTGGTGTTGTGCTGTTGTTTTATGATCACAGGACTTTGGACGTGGAAGGTAAGAAATGAACTTTGAATATTATTTAAATTTAATTTAAAAAGGATTGCTCATAACTGATTTTTTCCCTTGATGAAGTTGCATCTCTCTATCAAATCTTTGAAACCAGGTGCAGTAGACCAGTTCAAATTCGATATGCTAGTTCCATAGGAAAATGCTGTTGACTCGCCTGAAATTTGAAGTATAAAGTAAATAAAGAAATAATAATATAATGTGCACAAATTCTATGCTGATCAATGTCATACTGCTTATTTAAAAAAAAAATAATATCATTATAAGCATTTCATTCCAAAAAGTTAACATAAATCTTGTGGTAGGGTGCTATCATCTCTAATAGTTTCTAAATTTTTATGTGTAAATTATTCTGGAAGTAAGATGAGATGACAAATTTTACCAGGTTTACAATGAAAAAACTTCACTGGCATTGTTGAAATTTTGATCTTTCCTTTATGTTGAAATTAGCAAGTAGTAAGCTTAGAATCTGCAGTGCTCAGCTTGAAAGCTAGTTTGGACTGCAGACTGTAAAACTTGTCTACTGTACATTGGATGCATTTTCAGAATAGCTTGACTATGTGAGGGCCTGAGCTAAAGGTTAGGTAGGCTTACTTTTTGTTGAAATAGAATAGGTTTTTGTTATGTTGCGGACCATCTTTTTTCGGTTCTCTGCTGTCCTGTTTTTCAGCACCTACTACTTTCTTCTTCAACTTTTTCTTGCTTCACAAACTTCTTTCTTAGCATACTGTTTTTGTGCACCTTATGCATAAATTTCTCCTTCCCTCAACTCCATACTAAATGGTGCCTTCCTCCTTCCTTTCTTAGAAAATTTTTGTCGTGGTTATGGGAAGCTAAAACTTTCTTATTTAATAATAATAATAATAATAATAATAATAATGTTCCGGCCCTTTTCTGTAAAAGGCCGCAAACAAACGCGGATGGGATTCGAGAGTGACGAAGCAGCAACGTGATTCTGGTTTATTGGTACTTCAGAGTAGATACAGGTTTGATGGTTGACAAGAAACAGTGAGATCGGACGATAGTTGCTGGTACAAGTCTTCTACAATGCATCTGTGATCTTAGACAAGTGCTCCGCGATGGTAACGCGTCTGCTACTGAACAGAGGTGTCTCTTTCTAACGTGATCTCCACGACAGCGCACCAACAATGAACATCGAAGTCGCTTGACAATCCTATTTATGTACTCGACAGGCGCACATTTGCTCCCATCAAACAATAAAAATTTTTAATACAATAAAAAATTTTTAAAACGTTATTCAATGGACTTTGATTTTCCTTTGACTGTCAATTAATCTTACATCCCGTCAAGTCAATTCGAGCAAATCAGAACGTATGACACTAAAGGCTTCCAAATAATGAACGGAGGTAGGCAGGTATGGCTATCGCTGTCTTTAGCAATTCATAAATTTAACAAAATGCGACGGTAATCCTACATCTCGTTAAACATTAATAAGTACAGTTACAAGTCAATGATTGATTTATTATCCAAAATCAACTAATTAATTATTCTACGCACTTAGCTCAAACAATTTGTTCATTATTAATCAATTGATTCTTAGAATTCTTGGCTACTCCAAATATTTCGGATACAAAAATACATTGCACAATTTATTTAACATATCAGAATATCAAAATCAAACATCAAAACGCGTACTGAATAAATCAACTGATGTTAAATCAATACAAAACTACAAATGGCAAGTTCAAATCGTCCTACGATTTAAATTAACTTATTTCAGTTCAAGTAGATTAAATATAGAAGTAAGTAGAATAATCAATAAGTAACTAATTCAATTTAATCTAATCAATCAACAAGCGTGCAATTTGGTTTTAGTCGCAATCGAATTAATTAGTCTCCTTAATTCTAGCGAACATGAACGAAGCATTTCTATAGGATAGAATACATAATCCGTGTATAGTAGAGATTTAATAGTTTTTAATTTGATAATAATTTAATAATTTGATGATAGAGAAAAATCTACGGATTTCAATACCAGAATTTAACTATCTCGTGTCATATTTTTCTCGAGGCACGCTGCTGAAAAATGCTTTGAATATGAAGACTCTCCGATAAATGTATTAATAAAATATTCGCAAGTGATCAATTAAAATGGTTCTTTGAATTATCAAAAAGTTCTCGCACTTCGCGAACTACTGATGGACAAAACATTTCCATGGGGCAAGTAAAACAACCAAAGAGTTATAATATCGACAGCAAAAACAGAATCCGTATATGATAGAACTTTTTAAAATACAGCATATAAAATAAAGATAATCTAAGACATAGAGGTTTCTTACTCCGCGGGAGATTGGAATATCAGAACATGATATTTAGATCTATGGTATTCAAATACAAAATGTGGGAGCCTAGACTTGTAACGTTACACGCTAACTTGAGGTGAGACTGAAGGAATCTGCCTAGGACCGTTACAGATATCTTTTAAAGCGGTTCGACGCAAGGCGACGTCCTCTCCACTAATGCGGCTAATGACCTTGTGTAGATCCCGTTTTATGTAGATAATCATCACCGCAAGGATGATTGTAATTACTGTGTACAGAAGCAACATTATGTCGCTTAACTGGTCAGGAATGAGATCAACTCTTGTTTCCTCAGTGTGTCGGATAAGTTCATCCGAGATTTGGCCATTATTTGCTTTTATAGCGGTTAGGATGGTATCGACATTGACATTCGACACTCTATTGCCCATCTTAACAGGCCAAAATGATACTAACAGAGCGGGAATTAAAATGGTGCCGCTTGAAATTACGTAAGTAGTTAGTATTGATTAATAGTGAATATTGTTTTTAGCAATTACAGATTTATTTTATCACTGGATGGTTGCTGGAAATGCAGCGATTCTTATTCGAATTACTAGTTCGATAGCGTTTCCGGCTTCATATACTAAAACACGTGTACGTAAAGGGGAATCGAGGTTCAGGAATATGTTTAGTTTGCAATAGGCCTCCTGTAACAATTCTTTAGGTACCCTAAATTTGAAAACTATCGTCGATTCCTGTGGTTGCCAGAGTTGGTTGGTAGCCCCGGTACACATCAATACAAATTAAGCAGTGAATGCGTATGTTGTAAATTGGAATGTGTAAAAGTGTTCCGGAGTTGTTCAGGAGTCGCTCCAGGAATCTGAAAAAGAAACGACACATGACATTAGCATGGCCCCAAGTTTAAAATAAACAATTTACATTTCATACTAAGATTTCATACTGCGGCACGCTTCATTCGTGTTACAACATACTCATTCCGACCACAGTCTCTGGCATTGTTGCCAAACAATCTGCGACAGAGGCGAGGGAATTCTCGCAGTTGCGCATACGCACTCTTGTGGTGACATCTCCAACTCAGTTTATCAATTCTAGCTCACGACCTGATGAGCACACTCTTATGTCGCAACGATAACATGACAACATCCTCAGCTCATCATCTCGGCTGAAGGTGTTTGCGCAACAGAAATATTTCCTAGAGCAAGACACACATAAAGTCTTAAGAACTCAAGAACGCACTTACAAGCTAAGAACTCATAGAACTCACTTACAAACTAAATACCATTGAAATACATATATGGAATGGCGTTTTCAGAATAATAGGAATGAACAGCTACAAACTAGGTTGACACTTTTACCTTTTTATCCTATCTAAAGGCAGTACATGGTTTAAATTCGAGCGGATAATCTTGTTACCAATCCTAATATCTGCATAATTTTTACCTAGCCGTTCAATGATAGCAGGACCCAAAAAATTCAGCTGTAATTTATGTTTTTTGGCGTGATTTTTTACTAGTACACGGTCCATCACTTTTAAATTTTTATCGCGACGTTTCATATTTCTATAGGCAGTTCTTTCAATTGTAGCGTTAATGATTGCATTTCGAATATTGTTCACTACAATAGATGACTCTTTAAATTTTTGTTTTTGAACATCTTCATATGAAGTCGCAACATTTAATTCTTCTAAATTAGTAGAACTGATATAAACACACGTATCTCTACCGAAAACCGTGTATGCAGGTGTATCTCCTAGGGTTTCGTTATAGCTATTATTAATCGAATTCTCTACAATATCCAGCAAGCTATCCCACTCATTATGAGTAAGAAAATTTAGATATAGCTTGAGCAGGTGTCGAATTTTACCATTACATCTCTCGACAATACCGTTTGAAAAAGGTGAATACGCCAGAACTTCCCTTTTTAAGATAGAAAGTCCTTTTGTGAAATTTTTTACATTAAATGATTTAAATTCTAGGGCATTGTCGGACAGTAGCACGTCCGGGGTACCGAACAAACAGCAAAAATTCCACAGACAATCTGTGACAGTCTCTGTACATCGGTCACTAGTCGAATATAATTTGACAAACCTGGAAAAAAGGTCGATGATAACAAGAATATATTTGTTACCATTATCCGTCATTGGTAATGGACCATAGAAGTCCATGCTGACAGTTTGAAAACATCGTGTTCCAATAGGAGCATTTAGAATTTTAATAGGCGTCGGTATTCGTGATTTTAGAATCTTACAGATGTCACATGATTCAACAATTTTGCGTGTAACTGTCCTTTCGTACGGATGAAAATATTTTAATTTAAACTTAAACAAGGTATGATTTAAATCAGTGTGGGATAAATTATGGATGAAAAGAATTGTCTGGTGCAGCAAAGTATAGGGCACCACACTAGTCAGAATGGTACTGGGTCTGTTGTCAATTCTTCGTCTTCTATACAAAATATCATTCATAATCAGAAATTCATTTATGTCGGTATTAGAAACTTTAGTTGCATTCTCTAGGGCATTCTTGATTTCAGAACAAAATGGATCTTGATCTTGTTCACGTTTAAATTCGTCTAACGACCAGTTGTCATTAATACTTGAATGGTCTGTAGTCGTATTAACTCTATCCAGTCTGCCTAAGCTCGTTGTCTGTCTGCTATTAAAGTCACTGGGTTCACGTCTGGGGCTTTCAGCAGTACTGTTGTTGTTTCTTCCGTCATCACTTCCTGGGATTGTTTCCTCGAACTCTCCCTCAGTCACAGGCTTGTTACATTTGCTACTCGCAGCAGCGGCTTGCAGCCTTGTTACAACGGGAAAAGTCTCTACCTCTGGGGTTAAATCAGAACATGCTGACAGTTCTTTTTCGGTTAAAGGATTTTCGTCATGATTTAATCTACTTAATGCGTCAGCGGCACTATTCGCTTTACCAGAGAAATACTTTAATTTGGCATCAAAGGCTTGCACATAAATACTCCATCTAGCGAGCGTGTTATCTTCGGGCAATTTCTTTGAAAATAAAGGGACTAACGGCTTGTGATCGGTATATATGACCAGATCATATCCTAAGACAAGATATTTAAAATGTTTTAATGCTTCAACTATAGCGTACATTTCCTTTTTCGTAGTTGAGTATCGACGTTGAGTGGAATTCAACGTTTTAGAGAAAAATGCGACAGGTCTCATGTTTCGAACCTTATCAGTAGCTGACTGGAGTAAAACAGCTCCTATGCCAACATTCGATGCATCACAAAACAGATGAAATTTTTGATCAAAGTTTGGGTGACTCAAAGTGGTGTTTGCGCATAATTCATCCTTTAATTTTTCAAAAGCGCTTTGACAATCTTGTGTCCAATTGAAATCGATATTTTTCTTTAGAAGATTATAGAGCGGACTTGCAATACTCGCAAAATTTTTTATGTACCTACGAAAGAAATTTACTAGACCTAGGAAGGACTGTAATTGTTTAACATTTTTAGGAATCTCTAAGTTCTTTACTTTGTCAGTACCGGTGCTTCTTGTTCCCATTCCACTAATGGAATGTCCTAGATATTCAATTTCTTTCTCGAAGAAAGCACATTTTTCCGTCTTTATTGACAATCTAGCGTTTCTTAATAGTTCAAGTACAACTTTTATATCGGCAAGATGCTGTGCCTTTTCTTTCGAGTATATTAGCACGTCGTCCATAAAAACGAAAGATAGTTTTCCTAGAACAGGAGATAATGTTTGCGTCATTACTGACTGGAAATATGCAGGTGAAGTTTTTAAACCGAAAGGTAAACGATTGAACTCAAACTTCTGACTACCAACTGTAAATGCGGTTATTTCTTTACTCTCATCGGTCAGTGTAATATTATGATATCCTGACCTAAGATCTAATTTCGAGAAATACTTTTGACCATTTAAACTATAAAGAAGCTCATCTACGCGAGGCAGCGGGAAGGATTCTTCATGAATTACCTCATTTACTTTGCGAAAATCAACTACCGGACGTATAGTTCCATCTTTCTTATGTACTACAATGATCGGTGAATTATAAGCTGAAATCGATGGTCTAATGATTCCATCGTCTAACATTTTTTCGTTAACGACTTTCAGGTCTTCCATGTATCGGTGGGCAATACGATAGGGAGGGACATTTACAACATCCACGTTAGGTTTCAAACGTATTTTGTATGGTTTTATCGCAGCAGCAGAGATCGATTCATTGTCTATAGTGATAACATCTCTGAATTCGTTTAACAGACTCAACAATTCAGGCTTCATTTCGTCATCATTACACTTGATATCATCAGTATTTAATTTCCGCCGACCACGGGCTATTTCTTTGGAATCAGAAACGTACTCTTTGTCAACAACTCCTGTGATCCCGACAGATTGACTATTAGTGTCTTTATTATCGACATCTAAATGACTGTCCTGAACAACACTAGCTGCCTGCACAAAGGTACTTAATCCCGTTTTTAATTCTCCTTGTACATCTGACAAGTAAACTTCGGACTCAACTTGATCTCTTTCCACTTTTTCTAGAGTACTTATAATTGCGTTCTCCGGTAAGACAATCGCTCTGTCGGAGCTATTAATTAATAACAATGGAATCTTTCTTCTATTGTTAACTCTCACAATTGCTTCGGCGACACAAACGCCTTCTTTTAAAGTTGCTTTCTTTATTATATATTCTCCATTTTTACACTTTCCAACATGTCCAACATGTTTCAAAATTACATTAGGAGCAATTTCTACGCGTCGAGTATGAACTCTTAACGGCTTGTGGGAACTGGTAACTGCAACTACGCCTCGAACAGGCTGGTTTTCTCTCTTACCATCCCTTTTTACTTCCTCACTTGCTTTCTCTGCAATGCACGTTCTCTTCTCTCTTAGCTTATTTAGGACTTTTTTCTTAGCTCTGGACGTAATCGTGTCCGCCATGAGACACTCAGTATTCTCTATTAAATACTCTAGACACTCTGTCTTTCTCTTTTTTCGTCTTTTTACCTCTGCAAAGGGAATTCTCTCTTCTTTGATGATTAAACATCTTTGTTTTAAGTCTACAACGGCATTCTTGTCTAATAAATCACGTCCAATAATGACGTCATAATTGTAAATACCATCTTTAATTATTAGAGCACTTGTCTTTAAACTTACACCGTTTTTTAACTTTAGGACAAGCTCTACCTCTCCTTCGACATTACTTTTAGCATTAACGCCTTTTATGGTCAGAGAACTTGGCTTCATGTCATTACTTATTTCATTAATTCTGTGGTAGCTTATTAGGCACTTTTCTGATCCTGAATCAATCAATGCATTCCACAGGTCTGCATCTTTTCTCAGTACAATCATTGGTTTATGACTTTTTCGTATTACAAATAATTCATTCTGACCTGTAACTTCTACCTCTTCATCTTCTTCGTATTTACAAACGTTCGCCGTAATGTGGCTTTCAACACTATCAGTGCTATGAGCGTTTAAGCCGCTCAAGTCGCTCAGCTCCACCTCTCCCAGCAATTCATATCTATTTTTACATTTTATCATTGGGTCAACTCTCTCAACATTTTTAACGAGGGAACCTTCAACACCAGCATTCTCCTCGGGATTTTTAACGAGGGAATCTTCAACACCAGAATCCTCCTCGGGTTCACAGGGCATCACTGTCGTAGAGTCACACTTAGTTATAGTTATTTTAGTTTCCGTTTTATCATCGACGTTACTTCTATCGGCAATGAACTTTTCTCTACTGCTTATGCTAAAAAATCATTTTCACTGTTAGTTTGGTAAGTTTCTACCTGGCTTTTTTCTGGTACTCGAGTTTTATACTGTCCTCGCGCACGGACACGACCAGGCCTACCTGGTCTGTTGAAATACTCTCGTCCGGACCGGCAGTCTCTTGCGTAGTGTCCTAATTTATTACAACGAAAACAAGCCCCGCTACTCCGCGACTGCTCGGCGGCCGTATGCCCTAAACTCGGTTTGTACCAATCAGTCGGTTTCTCTACCGACGCACCTTGTCGTTGGCACACGCACGCACTTCTGTTGCAATACGAGCAACGCCTAGCTTCGGTGGCTGTTTCCAATGCTTGAACTTCTAGAGTTCCTAATTCACGATCAACAAAAGATTTTACATGAGGTCTAGCACGGTAAGTTGGTCTTGGGAAATTGGGTCTCCAGTAGGGTCTGCGCGTCCTACCTCTACCTTGGAATCTGCCTCTTGTCACGGTATGCACTTCGGCCTCATCATAGGCTGCATCAAAATTTGATTCGGGTGAAATGTCATCATCCTCTGCACAATAGGTTGCCACAGACCTCTCAGATCGATTCGCTAAGATTTGTTTGTCTTCGGGAAAATTCCTAATTACAGCTACGATTCTCTGAAGGAGCTCTTCCGACGATTTGAATGGTTTATTGAATAGTCTTTTTGAGAAATCTTCCGTCACTAGAGGATTAATGATGGCCATAGCTAACGCAACAATTAAAGTACTCTCGACATACTTATCGAGAGCAACAGGATCGGGACAGTTTACTACATACGGGTGGGCTCTGTTCGAACACTCAGGGCTGGTCATGATTCTGTGGGTTAGCTTACGGATTTTGGATAATATTTCGACAAATTGACTCGCTAGAGCATCATTACGTTTTAGGCGTACATTATTTAGGTCACACGCAACTGCATGCAAAGATCTTTCGCCTTTCGAGACGTAAATATTTTCCAACAGGTGCACGACTTCTTCAAAACTCAATTCATATCCCTCACTGATTATGGAAGCTACAATGGCGTTGAAGTCGCCAACCCGCTTGTCTGCAGTTCGCAACAAAAGATTGAGTTTAGCTTCCTCTGAGGTGTCGGATAACATGTTGAAATAGGCTCGCACATTCTTTATGTGTGTTTCTAACGACTTATTTTCGATGAAGTCAGGGTCAAACCGACGCCTTCTACCACGGTATTGGGGAAGATCCTGTCCGGCAATTACTACACTGGGTATCGGACCGACAACAGAAGTCGTTACACTGGTAACTGAGCTAGTTACTGGGACAACTGTGGTAGTAACTGTACTGGTAACAGGGGTGACTGGGGCGGTGGTCGTCATCGTGTTAGGTATTTGTGGAATAGGTAATCTGATAACAGGGACTGACAACCTACCAAAGCTGGTCAAATACGGAACGGTTCTTATATACTCGTATTCTTCAGAATCACTATCCGACATAAATAATCACAATATTCTTAGACCTCCGATTACTTTCAAGAAAAAATTGTTTTCCACACAGTAAAATTTTCTACATGCAATTGATAAAATTCTACACACATTTAAAGAAAATAGTATACACACAATAAAATGATACTCACAATTTTAGTGGACTTAAAACAGGCTATAACAGCATCACAAAAGACTTAGTCCAGCTGCTTGACTGTTACTGTTATTCTGCTACCGTTACTGACTATTGCGTGACCGTCACTCTCAGCGGCAGGCTGCTCAGCCCACTCTTATATGCTAGAGCACAATGGCCCTTGAACAATAGCAACAACTTCCTTTAATTGTTATGGAGAACAATGGTTCCGCGCGCACGCTTACTGCGCTTTCGCAATGCATATGCTGCTCGCTCTCAACATCCACTTCCAAGAATCTGCTTCCGCGTTAAGCTCTCCTACTTACTAAGAAACTGCATGCTCACTGCGCTTGCACTGCTGAGTGATTACTGCTTAACTCCTACTCATTAATTTTATAATGATCATTAATTTGAGCTCATGCTTATTTAATTCGCAAGCAACATTATCGGCGTACACTTAACTTAATATTTTGGCGATGAGTAGATCCCGTAGCTCTTCTCGTTGCAGATGACGATGGGTAGATGAGTAGACCGTAGATGTGGACCCTCACTTCTTCTTCCTTGAGTAGCGATGATGTAGACTGGTGAAGACTGCGTACTTTCTTGAAAGAACTTCGATTTTCTGCGCTGACGTCTTTCTTCCTTTTCTCGATGCTCTGAAGTAATGTGAGAACTACGCGACGTTCCGTTACTCCAAAGGCTGACACTCCTCACATTTAAAAGCAGAACTGAAGATCAATTCTTGATGTCTTCTTCTTCAATGGGACAATGTGGCAATGTGGCAACGTGGATATCTTTAATGTGGCTTCTTGATGTGGTATCCCCATACATGGGTCACCAAAAATGTGCCGGCCCTTTTCTATAACAGGCCGTAACCAAACGCGGATGGGATTCGAGAGTGACGAAGCAGCAACGTGATTCTGGTTTATTGGTACTTCAGAGTAGATACAGGTTTGATGGTTGACAAGAAACAGTGAGATCGGACGATAGTTGCTGGTACAAGTCTTCTACAATGCATCTGTGATCTTAGACAAGTGCTCCGCGATGGTAACGCGTCTGCTACTGAACAGAGGTGTCTCTTTCTAACGTGATCTCCACGACAGCGCACCAACAATGAACATCGAAGTCGCTTGACAATCCTATTTATGTACTCGACAGGCGCACAATAATAATAATAATTCAGAGTAGCTCTTTTTTCTTGTGTAGCCTATCTAACCTAAAATTTTTAGATTAACTCTTAATAACTTTCTACTTTGTAGCTAAATGTGAAGGCGAAAGATGACAAGAGAGATGCAAAATCTTGTCTATGATTTTCCATTGTAAAGTGCTACTTTTTATGGCAATCATCTTTTTGAAAATGGCACTGTTCTAAGCATAATTGGGAATGTATTTTTATAGATATCTAACTGTTCTATGCTTACCATTCATGGTGAGCTTCTATCAATATTCTTGAGATATGAGGTGAAAATTCATGCTGCTTATCATAATTTTATTGTGAGTGCATCAAAAATGTCATGTGAAGCAACAGAGCCATGTTTCAAAAAAGCATATCTTATGTTTATGTCAATGATTGTATTTGTATTTTGCTCTCCTTTTATGATTCCTAATAGAAGTAAAATGAGTCCGGTAATCCACTAAGGAATACATACAAGCAAAAATGAAATGTAGAACATTCTCCAGATTAAGGACTGATTTCTTTACTTGCCATTTTTTATGAGTCTTACCAAATTGGTATTTGTTTTTTCAGACTTTTTTTTTATATATAAGGCTATGTGACATTGGGATTGTTATTAAACAACACCGATAAATTTACGTATATTACCCAACAATAACTGTTAATGAAAAATTGTGAGAACCAGCGTGAGTGTGTTACCTTGTTTGGTTGTACTTGAACCTATGTACAGTACTTCTCTGCCTTATTTGTTGTACTTGATGCTATGTTCAGTACTTCACTGCCTATTACACTTAATTTTTCCTTTTTTCTTTAATTTTTTTTTAATTTTTTCACAGCTCCTTTTTGCTCTTTTCCCCTATCACTTTCTCTCTTTTGACTCCTTGTATTTTTACATTCTGTATTACACTATAGTTTATCATTGCCTCCATTTCCTTGTGTATGCATTGCAATATTGCTTCATATTCAACATCATCTCTCTGTACAGCTGAACCTTTTTATTAAATACTCTCACCTGCATCTTGATTCATCATATTTCTACTGACAAATTTCAATCTGTACCCATACTACCAACTAAAATGTGTGCTTATTGAACCAGAAACAAATTCAAAAACTGCTAACTTGAGAAATTCACTAATTTTTATTTGCCTTCCAGGTACCGGATGAAACTGAAATAATTTCAACGTCATCAAGGTAGATGAAGAGGAGCTAAAAGCTGCTGCGGTATTCAACTGAACCACCAATATTGGAGGAATTTTTGCTGCGGGAAGTGGAAGATGCTGCCGCTAGAGCTCCGGTTACCTCGTCATGAAAACAGACATGCATCACCAGCAGCTGAAAAAATTCTTTGACTCACTGCACTATAAGTTGTTCCATTTTCAGTGAGCAAGTCTCCTGTGTCCATCTTTTTGTGTCATTTCAAAAGCATATTCGGTCTGTTGATCTGTACAATGGACTTGAATTGTGCAGTAAATCTTTCACGCTATTATTTTTATAAGAGGCTCTTGCAGTATCTGTTGAATCAAATCAGCCACTTACTAGGCTTCAGCAAAAAAGGTTTGTGAATTAATTCATGATAACTGCCCTAAACATCCCACCTACTGTTCCAAAATAAAAATGTAAATAAAGTTTTTCTTCAGATTTAGAACATTATAGTCAATCAGAGATTACAATAGAGCTCTGCAGGGTACCTTTTCTGTGAGGCACAAGTGATTCACTGCACTTTTCTCCTGAGTCCTTGTTCTCATGTTCTAGGGTGAAATATAATAAATTTTGTTGTATCACATTATTCAGTTTATTTTAGATCGTTTCTGGATTTTAAATCGTTTTTTACATGGGTGTAGGCTGATGGCAATAGTGTTATGGACACATTGGGCGGATATATTTCAGAGCAGCTGTTTGAATGCACTTCTGTATTCACAGTTAATTTATGCCTATAGTTCCGTTATTTCATTAGAATCAATTACGTGCTATTTACCGTTTCCTCATGTAAAACCCATAACTTCCCCGTTGCTGTATGTACAGCAACACTTCATACATTCCGATTGAAATATAACAAAGCCTAATTTTAGTGTTAGTTTTACTCACTCAACTACTCAGCTGTAAGCCAAATTAACACGCAAAAAAATGATTGAGATGAGGTAAAATTTCTGTGTGATATAATTTGTGTCTCTCATTTGGTAGCGAAGTGGAGCCAGTAAATTTGGACTTATAAGTAAATTTATGTTTGTGTTTTCTGGATGGCCTGGTGCCATTCCTGTCTGCTGTGGCCAAACTTGAGACATTTAGTCAGGCAAGCTGAGGCTCATCATTCTGTCCGAGGCACCATACAACCTACATTTGTACAAATATCTGCGCACTACTCGCTCTCAGCTCAGTAAGTGCATGGTGTTAATTAAAGTCCCAATGACTGTTAATGAACAACAACTTAGTCTTCGACTTGTGCTAGCCTTGTTTTGTTAGTGTCAGATGAATTTAAGGCTTTGATGTGTTATACTGTATCAAGCGTGTGATAAACCTTTTTTCTTTGTTTATAATTTAAGGCTGTGAACTATAATGTCGTTCAATCTTGTCTCGCTTAAAACACATTAACGGATGGTAGTGCAAGGTTTATTTGTTGATTTGGTTCGGTGCATTGCTAGGGTGAAGCGTCATAAATAAGCATTACTAACTACGCGCTACACATATTTGTTATCCATGTTTTCTTCTCGTAATTGGAACTCAGCCAATAAAATTGGATGTACTCATTGGAACCTTTGCATTCTTATGACACATTCATTGTTTTGGTTTCGAAATGAATTATTTGATAAACTTTAGACTGGCTGTGAAAATACACACGTAACTAGAGTTTTGCTTACCTTTCAAGTTTTTGCATTCTACGGCTTATGTTGAAATAGATACACTTCCCGGCAGTCTCTAAAAAGTTAACATACATTTCAAAAAGTTATCTGGAGTGTTGTCTTGTCATTAAACAACGCAGTTTGCTTCTGAGCGTGCCGATGAATTTACTTCTGCTTATTGATGATCATGCAATTGTGTGTAAAAACTATTTTACTATGAATGATTGATTTGGAGCATGCATCCAATAGTTGGTGAAAGATGCGTCGTAGGCTTCCCACTCGCACTGAGCTAGAAGAAACGGTACCCAAATAGTAAGTTTGACGTGAACTGGTCTTTCTAATGTTTATCTCTATAGTCTATTATCAATGTGAGGGCCCAAGCTAAAGGTTAGGTAGGCTTTCCTTTTGTCAAAATAACATAGGTTTTTGTTTTGTTACGAACCATCTTTTTTTGGTTCACTGCTGTCCTGTTTTTTCAGCACCTTCTACTTTCTTCTTCAACTTTGATCTTGTTTCATGAAATTCTTTCTCATCTTAGTGTTTCTATGCCCTTTCTGCATAGATTCCGCGTTCCCAAATCCATACTAAATGGTACCTTCTTCCTTCCTCCCTTTGGATCTTATTTGTTGAGGATAGGGAGGCTTAAGCTAACTAATAATCTAATCTATAGTCTATTATGCTACATTTTTTCCTTTTTGAGTTTAACAGTTCATTATTTTTATTTAATACTTCTTTACTTACTGGTATGCCCCTCACTCAGGGGGTACAACTATTGTATCTGTGGGAATTACCTTTCCTAGGGGGACTATGTGAGGGCTCGAGCTAAACTTTAGGTAGGTTTCCTTTTTGTTGGAATGGAATACGTTTTGTTTTGTTGCGGACCATTTTTTTAGATTCACTCATCCTTTGTTTTTCAGCTCCTACTACTTTCTTCTTCAACTTTTTCTTGTTTCATGAACTTCTTTCTTAGCTTACTATTTCTGTGCACCTTGTGCATAGATTCCGCGTTCCATAAACTCCATAATAAATGGTGCCTTTCTCCTTCCTATCTTGGAACAGCTTTGTCGTGGTTAAGGGAGGCTAAAACTTTCTTATATAATAATGATAATAACTTACTGTTATGCAGAGCACGAGTCCTGATGTTTGAAGATAGCGCTTGGGCATTAGGAGGGCTGCCGTTTGCGCTCTGTGATGTTTAATAAGTCTTTATGTACGGCTATTCCTTACCGAAATTTGAATGCTCAGTTTTATGCTTTTTTGGGTGTACATTTCGGGATTTATTAGCCGGAAAATGTTGAACGTGCCTTGAGTGGACGGTGGTGTACCAATTATTGTTTTTGATGAAAAAAATAGTTTATCTAATTCATTATCGTCAAAAGTTTACGTAACATCGAGATATTAGAAACGAAATATATTTTTAAGTAATGGGAGTATTTATTCAGGGACGAGTTGTTGGCTCATATTTTGTTCCCATCCTTATAGAACAAGTGATGTAAAGTTCAGAGCTGAGAGTTTAGTAGGCCTTCTTGTTGTTCAAATTAAAATGCTTCGTTTCCTTAGGTTAAGACCAATTTTTTTTTGGTTCATTAGTGTCCTGTTTTTCATCACCTATGACTTTCTTCTTCAGGTTTAATTTTGTTTCATAACCTTACTCCTCAACTTATTGTTCCTATACTGAGGTTCTCTTGTGTGGAAACACCCTGCGTATTAATTATGCGTTTCCTTTTAACTCCGGTGCTTGGCGTTTCCTTCCTCTATTTGAACGGTTGTATTGTAGTAAGGGAATGGAGGCTAAACCCAAGTCAGAATTCAATCTATCGAACTAGTCAGTTTTTTAATAAAAACTTGATGCTCTATGTGAGAATATGTAAAGTCCCGCGACTGTGTCGCTTTGAGCAGCATTGTTGTGGTAAGGAAGGCTGAATCTATGTCGCAACCTAATTTATAGAACTAGTCAGTATTTTTCAAAAAAACTTGGTGTTCTACGAGAGAATATGTAAAGTCCTGCAGCTGTGCTCGCTTTGAGCAGCAAGGAAAGCTGAATCTATGTCGTAATCTAATCTGTAGAACTAGTCAGTATTTATAATGAAGACTGGGTGTTTTATGGAAGAAGATTTTAAAGTCCCACGACTAACTTATGTAAACCATCAATTTATTGAGAACAGAAAACGCTTTTGATTCCGTTGCAGATCATCTCTCGATTCACTGCTGTCATTATTTGTTTTTAATTAGCGATTGAACTATTCAAAAATTTTCAACATGAAAATATTGTGGTGTAACTCGTGAGCGATATTGAATGCGGTAGCCCTTATAGGGAAACACAGAATGGAATGAACAAAATAAACGGATTTTTATTCAATCTTCCCCCTCAGAGGGACACAACTATTGCATCCATGGAAATTAGCACTCCCTCGGGGAAAATGTGAGGGCCCGAGCTGAGAGTTGGGTAGGCTTTCCTTTCGTTAAAATGAAATGTCTTTGTTGAGTTAAGGGGACGGTCTGGGTAGAAAAAAAAGTCCGTCGGTTCCCAACGGATTTTGTTAAGATTTACACTTTAGGTGTCAAATGATGCGGCATTTCTTTTTGAACTCGTGTGTTTTTTTTTGTAAAATCATAAAAAATGTGATTTATAAAAAAACCTGAAAAAAGGGTGTTGCGTAAAAATACACCTCGCCCACAATTATAAAGTTACAGAACTGGATAAAGGTTTTCTTGGTAGATAATTGTCGTGTCTTGAGATCCGGTGGTAACGTTTTTCGATAAATTGATTTTTTAAAATATGAGAATTTTTTTCCCAAAAAATCGATCACTTTTCCGTTTTTTCAACTTCTTCTGCATATAATTTTCAACATGGTATGAAATTTGAAAAACTGTACCACCGCCTCTCTAAGATATTTTACTTGCTATCGATTGATATATTTGCCATTCCTGTACCTTCAAAACTGTGGGGCAGGTGTCTCTTCAAAGACCAAAAAGTTAACTTTTCAGGAGAGCCATTTTTCTAAAAAAAATATTTTGTCGTTTTATTTCTAAGCTAATCAGTTGTTTTCCATAAATTTCACAGCTATTGTAGATCTTTCCAATCTCTATCGATTGCTTTATTAGCCATTCCTGTAATTTCAAAATTGTGGGAAAGGATTCATATCAAAAAACACTGAATCCAAATTTCAGAAAACCTGTCATTTTTAAAAACAATTTTTTTTCAATTGCATAGAAATTTTAATTTATTCAACTCTTTCTCTTGGTAGCTCTTCTTGAGCCCTTTCGAATGATATATTTGCCATTCTCATACCTTCAAAACTGCGGGAGGTGATGGTATGTTTACACAACAGCTAATTAGCTGATGACGCAGAGCAGCCGGACTCAAAACAAACACTCAGTTACGTCATCATAATCAACACTGAGAGTTGGAATGTTTGGTTTGGGTATTAAAGCATTTCAGGCAAGGCCATGAATGAACTCTCTTGCTATTCCCGTAGAGAAACACTCAATACTGACTCGTAATGAGGGGGGGAGAGGGAGGTCACCCATCCATTGGCGCGCCCCAAGGTCACGCTTGTGTTGTGGTTTCCTTTATTTTATCTTTTCGAGGTCACGTCATTCTTTTTTTCTCCTCAATTATTCTTTTCTCATGATGTTATTTGTCGTGACATTAAGATTATTCGTCACTCTCGTATATTTTCTACTTGTAATTTCCAAGGTAACTGCCACCAATTCAGGTTTTATCTGAATAAACATTTAATTCAATCTTCGGTAAGCGTTAAGAGCGGGCGTAAGGCCATAAATCAATCGTACATTTTAGCCGTGTTTCATGGCTTCAAACATCATTTTCTTTCTAAATCATCTACATCATCTCTTCCTATCTATCTGAAGGATATTAAAGACACCGAAAACATTAAAGGAAATTCACTATTGAACAAAAGAAAATACCGAGACATTGTTATTGAACAAACGCAACCTATTTGAACGTACACGATTTACGCACTCGCGACCTATCATACTCAGAAGTGTGAGAGAGAAGCTCGGATCGACATAACATCAGAAGGAGACTCATCTGTGGCTTGGAGATCAGGGTTCGCAGTCCGGGCGTTGCCTTGCCGGCGCACTGGAGCGCAACCGCCATGTTTGGTTGAGGGTTGACAGACAGTTAGCAGTCTCGATTGACCTCAATAATTTACGTTACATTGGCACTGTAGTTGTGTGACTTGATATGAATCACTTTCAAGCGAATGAGGGCACAGATGTTCTAGGATGACTTTTAAGTAGTGAATTTAAGAGACAAGCCTCGGCCCATCTGGGCCAAGGAGGGTGAATGATCTCGTATAACTGCTCACGGTGATGCCCTTGTCCTGACTGACGTTCGCTACCTCAGACAACCCGCGTTCGGCATCGCTTGAGATGCCAACTTCAAATAACGATCTCGCAAGGTTACGAATATGAACGTAATATATCTCTACTATCGAATAGAAAACATACATCATTAACCTTACACTTATTACTATATAAAAATCCCCACAAACAATGTTAAACATCATGAATTGAAGTAAAAAGGAGACACCCATTGAGGTCCTTGGCACCTCCCGCTGGCGCGTTGTTCTATCCTTGTTTCCTCGGCGTCCGAACGTCGTCTCTGACGAGTCGACTGTTCTAGAATTTAACGTTGTGATGCTTTCTCGCAGAAATCAGACTTATTATTTGGTCTTTTAGAATCATTTAGGAATATGTTATTGGCCAGATAACGATTATCCAGATTCTTAGCGATGTTTCTTATACAGTTATGCGGAGAAGCATAACACTAGCGCGGGTCTTTTACCCCGTCTAGAAGACGAACCAATGTACGTACTAGAGAGCGAATTATACCGTTTGGATGCGCAAGAAAATACTCTATAAGATGAATTTATAAACCGAAATTCTACCGTAATCCGGAAGTGGACCCAGACCGCCCCCTTAAGGAACATATTTTTTGGGTTCACAGCTGTCCTGTTTTTCAGCACCTACTACTTTCTTCTTCAAATTTGATCTTGTTTCATAATCTTCTTTCACAACTTACTGTTTCCATGCCTTTTCTGCATTGATTCCGCGTTCCCTTAATTCCACACTGAATGGTGCCTTCCTCCTTCCTCTCTTTGGATCGCATTTGTTGCTGCGGGTAGGGAGGCTAAAACTAACGACTAATCTAATCAATCCTTCCTCTCTTTGGATCGCCTTTGTTGTGGATAGGGAGGTTTAAACTAACTAATAATCTAATTTAATTATGTGTGTGATGGAGTCTTGTGTAGGAACAAATCTTGTGCTCACATTCCCCGTTGTGTCAAGTTCATATTGAATGATTTCTAACTTTCTTTGATTGGACTTTGTTGCGGTAGGGAGGCCTGTACTACCAATAATCTAACCTTGAAATATTTTGTTTAGTTTGTACCGATTTTTTCGGTCCATTGCCATCCTATTCTCTGCAACCTTTAATATCCATGCTAGATTTTTCATTGCAAATTTCGTACCTTGATGCTTCCATCCAAAACATATTTGGGAACGCACCTCGTGCATAGATTTCCTGATTTCTTTTTTCCACACCGATTGGTGCCTTCTTCCTTCCTGTTCATGAAACACCATTTTTTTTGTGGGGAGAAGTTCTGAAATGATGTCATATACATCTAGATTTTCTGTATTTTATCATTTATTCATATAATCATTGCAACAATGTGAACGCGAGTAATTATAACTACCCCTCACAACGATAACAATAATCAAATCTCTCTGTTCCTAGCGCTCCCATGGGAAATGTACAAGTTCTTGAGCTAAAGGTTAGGTAAGCCTTTCGTTAAAATAAAGTAGTCTTAATAATTTTTTTGACCATTTTTTCGGTTCACTGCTGTCCTGTTTTTAGCACCTATTACTTTCTTCGTCAACTTCTATCTCTTTTCATAAACTTATTTCTTAACGCACTGTTTCTATATCCCCTTCTGAGTAGGTTCCGCGTTCTCTTAACTCCAAACTAAATGGTGCCTTCTTATCGGAAGTCTTTTTTTAGCTTAGAAGTTTAGATGCTGAAAAAGGATATACAACTGTAAATCAATGCTCCTGCTCATTCAGTTCGTGAAATTACAAGCAGAATATATCGCAGGTTTTATTTCAAATAAAATTGTGAAACTGATTCTTATATTATCCTTTTTTACGATTAAACACGGCGGGCAATAGTCAACTTCATCTGCATGGAAAAAGTACTAGAACGTTTTGTATGATTGAATAAAGTACATTTTCCTACAGCTTGGATAGAGCTGTCAATTTATGAAGCTGCCGGAATGATAAAATCGAAGATCGATAACCTTTTAGTTCTGGTAGATTTGTACGTAGATGGACGGAATTCAATTTTCCAAAAATCCAAATCCGTACCTTGCGGAGGCACGCCGGCAGTCGGCCATGTTGTTGATCGTACGTCTGGAAGGGCAGAGTACGCTACGTAGTAGTACGCTGCCGCCGCCGCCACTGACGTCATGGTGTGGAGGGGACGTCATCTGGCTTGATTGAAATGAAGCCTAATATTGGCTAGTCGAATTAGCGAATGTGCGCGGCTGTCCCCGTAGAAGTGACGGTACCTCCTTTAGTCTACCATGAGTAACGCTAACAGTGATGCCAAATTTCGGGTTAGCAGTGTTGCCAGATGCAATCTGAGCGTTGCTATTGGTGCGATGTCCTGACGTCACCTACACACCACTCGATTTTATGAAAGACTGGTTTGCAGCTACCTTGTTTCGTCTACCATGCCGTATACCCTACAGCTACCGAAAATTGGCTTCACTTTAGAGCGCTGATGCCGCCTCCATTCCATTAAACCTCCTTGGGCCAGACGCATTCTACCCTCGTAGCGTTTCTTTAGCTGCTCGTAAATGCGATGTGAGAGGTTGTGACAGTCACAACAGTGTGGGTGTAGGTTACCCTCGGTCAATTGAATTGGAGAGCGTAGCGAGTTACTTCAGAGAGGGTGAGCACGAAGCCCCTCCCTCGCGTGATGCGGCTGTTGAGGCTTACTATACTACCATTACAGTGTACCGTCATTATGGTACTACTACCATTACAGTGTACCGTCATTATGGTACTACTACCATTACAGTGTACCGTCAGTATGGTACTACTACCATTACAGTGTTCCATCATTATCGTACTACTACCATTACAGTGTCCATCATTATCGTACTACTACCATTACATTGTACCGTCATTATCGTACTACTACCATTACAGTGTACCGAAATTATCGTACTACTACCATTACAGTGTACCGTCATTATGGTACTACTACCATTACAATGTACCGTCATTATGGTACTACTTCCATTACAGTGTACCGTCAGTATGATACTACTACCATTACAGTGTTCCGTCATTATCGTACTACTACCATTACAGTGTACTGTCATTATCGTACTACTACCATTACAGTGTACCGTCATTATCGTACTACTACCATTACAGTGTACCGTCATAATCGTAGGACAACCATTACAGTGTACCGTAATTATCGTACTACTACCATTACCGTGTACCGAAATTATCGTACTACTACCATTACAGTGTACCGTCTTTATCGTACTACTACCATTACAGTGTACCGTCATTATCTCATTATCGTACTACTACCATAATAGGGTACCGAAATTATCGTACTACTACCATTACAGTGTACCCATCATTATCGTATTTGACTTGAGTTTATCAAACGAATTAGAAGGGAGAAGACTTCTGTTAAGGCACCTGATTAGCTTCTTGAAGAATCATTAAAAGAGCTTTAAATTTTGGATAAGGAGACCGACTTCGCTGACGGTAGTAGTCCAACATAACAGTAATGGCAAAAAATGATGGATAAGCTGGCCTCCCAAATACAATATAATACTTCAAGAGTTCTAATTAAAAAAGTTTTGAATCTATATCACAGGTATCACAATGATTTATTTCAAACAATAGAAGGAGTAGGACATACTTATGATAATAACTGTCTTTTCCAGACCATTAGGCGAGACAATTTAGTTAAAAGACGTCAGAGCAGGGCTGGTAGGTTTAGGGTTTAGAAAAGACGAATCGCATTAGACTCGGGCTAAAATGGGGAGTCTCGGCGGAACTCCTGAGTTTCTAATAAAAAATAATGAAATTAATGTTTTCGTCAAGAAGAAAACAACCTATTCTAGAATATTCCCTGCGCCGCATTCACTTAACTATAATTAAACAAATACAAGCCTTGAAATTTTATCAGCACATTTCAAGACGCACAGAGTAAAGGTTTTAAAAGGAAATCTGGAGAGTCAGAGAAAGAGAGAAGGCCTTGTACTTCATAACATTTTAGATGATTATTGAAATAAGAAAGAAAAATTCTCATAAAATGATGATTTAAATATATAGAAGGTACTTAAGGTAGTAATAACTTTAAGTTATAATGACCTCCAGGACCTAAGTATTATGCCAAAACCGGGCACCAAGATTGCAGTACCAGGCCTCTCGTCTTAATTGTTGCACAGGAGCGCAACCATGCTATAGTTATCAAAATTGATAACTATAACTGCGTAGGGATCACCTGAACAAAATACATGGTAAATAATACATCATAGATAAATAAATAAATGTTCTGCCCATAAGACTCCTCATACAATCTATGCCCGAAGCACTTCAACTCTGTCGATCTCCCTTACTCTTTCTGCGAGTGAAAATTTAAGCAAACCGTAATTTTTAACAACTAAGGGCTTTGTCTTGCCGAAACTAATTCTCATCACTCATGACAAATAGACAGCACAATCGCTAAAGAATATCTTCAAGCTATTACGCACGCACTCTCACCACCGAACAGTTATTTGAAAGAGCATTGTAGTTATGGTTGGACTCGTGCTCTGTAAATCCTTAATAGCAATGAAATTCGATCCCAACGTTCATAGCGTCGGCAATATGGTAATTACGACCTGGCTCACCAACATCGCTGTTGATCCTTTGTGCCTGAAGAGCGCGTTGAGCGGTGTACTCATCGAAGGTGAGTGTTCTGAACGTAATTAGCGATAGCAGTTTGTTCCTCCTTGCAATTCTCCTGCAAATACGCGTGTTCGCAAATTCTCATAGTAATTATTCTCTTAATCTTTTCTTTAATGACTTAATTGTCTGTTTGTTACGAGATGAATAGAAATGAACGCTCAACACAAATTAATAGTCGTTCTCTTAAAGCGTGGTCTGACAATATATGGCTATCGAAATACATATTGATGTAACTACACTTACTGCAATTACTAATGTGAGGGGTATCAGCAGCAGATTAGGTAATTGAATGATTAATATTGAGAAACCTAAAATCAAAATTAGGTCTGTAGTATCTTGGAATTTCAGCAAGATATAAGGTTTACTGGACAACACTTGTAGATCGGTTAGCCTAGCCGTAAACCAGGCAATTGGATAGCAAAACGAACAGCAGGACGACTAGTAATGTACTGATCTCAAGTTCACACAGCTTGCTCTTAAGTCTAGTTTCGGACAATGAACTTCCGCCCGGCAGTAGGCGCCTTCCGACCTATCCGGCGCTTGTAAATACCAGACGCGCCTCTGCGGTTCCGCCGGAAACTCCGAGCGAGCGAGACTCATAAATCTCCGCAGCCGGAACCTCCATAAATATCCCAAGAGCGTCACTATACAACAACTTCCCTCCCTTTAGATGAATATGTGACAAAGGGAAGGAGGAACTCAACAACCTATTCGTATTACAGGTTTGGTTATTCTGCCTGATCTACGAGGTTCATTTTGCTCAGGGGAGCTGTTAACAGGCTGAAAAGCAGGAGTCTCTGCTGCTCCACTCCCGGTAGATTCCAAACTACTGTGCAACAGCTGATTTGAATGTCTCTTCCAGATTACATTTAATGCTAATATTTGAACATGAAAGATATTAACAGCAACCTTACTAACAATAATTCCCTTCAACCACTTGGGACCATTTCTTAAATTCAGAGCGAGAACATGATCCCCGACATCAAATTGAGTTACATACATAGGCTTAGACCTGGACACAGAAAATTTAGGATGAACTCTATCTTTGGAAGTAACAAATTTACGATTGTTCAGCGCAACAGAGGGAACAATTTTTGTTACACTATGCGGAATACAATGCGATTGAAATAATGCTTTTGCTAGACGGGATTTGAACGATTCGGAAGAAGATAGTTTTTTCAACAAGTCTTTAATGACTCTTACCCCCCTCTCAGCTTGACCATTGCTTGCTGGAGAGTAGGGCGGAGGTGTGAGGTGCTCAATGCCGTTGGAAATAAGAAAATCTTTGAAGTCTTGAGATGAAAAGTTAGAAGCATTGTCACTTACGAGCACATCACACAGCCCGTTTCTGCTGAAAATCATTCTCAACGCATCGACAGTATCTGACACACTCGTGGATGGTACCACTTCACATTCAATATATTTAGATAGTGCATCTACAGCAATGAAAACAATTTTATTCTCGTAGAAAAAATGATCGACATGAATGCGTTCAAAAGGACGAGAAGGAGTAGGCCATTCTACATTTCTAGACTTAGGTTTTGCTCGATTTAATTGACATTGGGGACAACATTTTACGATGTCTTCAATAGTTTTGTCCATTCCGGGAAACCAAATAACAGATCTGGCCAACGATTTCATGCCACAAATGCCAGGATGTCCATCATGAAATGTTTCAAGGACTAAACTACGCAGTGACTTGGGAATAAAAACCCGTTCTTTATAAAGTATGCAACCCTTCATGATGGTCATCTGAGGTAGCAGGTTCTTAAATTTTGAAAAATTGGGATCAGGTTTAGGAGGCATGCCAAACTTTATGTATTGTTTAAGTTGGCATAGTTCGCTATCCATATCAGTATGAGTTTTTATATTTTCACACGTGACAGGAGTTTTATCAAGAGTGTTCACAGCAAAAATCATTTCGTACGGTTCTAGCTCCCTTACAGTCGTAGGTAGTGGCAGCCTACTGAGACAATCGCTATTTACGTTACATTTGCCTTTCGAATATCTGAAAACATAGTCAAACTGGGAGAGTCTAAGAGCCCATCTCTGAATTCGAGCGGAACAGTTGAGAGGTACACCCTTGTCATGTGCAAAAAGTTTACAAAGAGGTTTCTGATCATTATGGATAATGAACTTAGCACCAAGTAGAAATTTCTTGAATTTCTCCACGCCAAAAACCACACTAAGGCTCTCCCTTTCAATGTTAGAGTAGTTTTGTTCCGCACTATTCAGAGATCTCGAAGCAAATTGAACCGGACACCAATCATGAGAAGGACTAACGCGTTGCATGAGTATGGCAGCAACTCCATAACCCGAACTATCAGTTTCAAGAAGAGTTTCATGGTTGGGATCAAACAACTTTAGAGGTTTATGCGAACGAAAGATGTTCTTAATTTTCTGGACACTCTCGTCCTGTTCTGGAGTCCACCGGAACTGTACATTTTTCTTAAGCAGCGAATACAGAGGATGCATGACATTAGAAAAGTTGGGTACAAAACGACTGTAGAAGTTACACAATCCGATGAAAGCTTGCAACTGTTTGAGGTTTTTAGGAACAGGAGCATTGAGAATAGCTTCTACTTTATCAGAGTTAGGATGAACACCCTTGTTATCGAAAACGTACCCTAAATAAGACACACGATCAGTTAGAAAGGCACATTTAGACAGATTTAGGCGAATTCCCGCGTTTTCCAGGACAGACAGGACCCTGTCAAGAACTTCCAAATGAGCATCATATGACGAGGTCAAAATGAGGAGGTCATCCTGGTACACAATGATATTATCGATGCCAGAAAGAGTCCTATTCATGAATGCTTGAAAGATGCCAGGGCTTGCACGTAGACCATAGGGTAAGTAATTGTACATAAATAGACCTTCAGAGGTGTTAATGGTCGTAACTTTCTTTGATTCTTCGTCCAACGGAATTTGTAAAAACGCGTTAGACAAATCAATTTTTGAGAAAAACTTAGCGTCTCCGACTTGAGAAATGACATCATCAATAACAGGTAGTACAGATTGAACTGGATTCAGGAAATTGTTAATGGAAGCTGAAAAATCTCCACAGATTCTCACACTGCCGTCAGACTTTAGAACATTAACAGTAGGAGATGCCCATTGGCTATCATACACTTTTGTGATTTTGCCCATACTCTGCAAGCGTTCCAGTTCGGTTTTGACAGAGTCTCTTAGTCTTACAGGAACCGGGCGTGCTTTACAAAATACAGGAACTGCATTAGGCAACACATCAAGATGAACTGTCTCTTTAACGTTAGACTGTGAATCAGATGATAAGTATTCGTCATATTTTAACGACAACTTTTTCGGCAAACTATGACAATCCGTTTTATTTATGGAATCGTATTTGTCAGGAATGACAATGTCTACGTTTAGTTTAGAACAAATATCTCGGCCAAGTAAGTTGATTCTATCATCCTCCACAATGAGAAACTTATGATTAAAACTTACATTTTGGTACATAACCGTTACTGAAGCTTGACCAAGCAGGTTTACCGAGACACCACTGTACCCGAGAATTTTGCTGCATGTAGGATTTACCACAGCACCAACTCTGATTGCATCTCTTTTGCGTATAGTTGACACGGCACTGCCGTTATCCAACAAGAATTCAACAGGTTTACTATTGAGGTTGCATGCAATCATAGTGGGCTCTTTAGTGACGGGAATTACAGTGGTGTTTACTCTAAAAAATTAGAATCACTTGGGGAATAATCAGAACACTCATGTAGATGATTACCGTCACCACTTTCGTTCCCCGGTTTTTGCCAAACAGCTTCGTTCTTCTGTAGAGGCATCCGTGAATTCTTCCTTAACACGTCTTCTCTCCCGACGTTGCCACAGCAACCGCTTCTTCCCGACTGCACTGTGTAAGTGCGAGCTGCGTCAGATTCTCCTCGTGTAGGTCCCCTTCGTGTAGGCATAGCAGAATGAGGCCGAGCTGCAGGTGTAGATTTGCAAACCTTCGAAATGTGGCCTAATTTTCCACATGTGTGACATTTCAATTTCAAAGCATAGCAATTCTTTGCAAGATGCTTTTGCTTGGTTCCGCAGCGAATGCATATGTAGTTCGGCGGGAGTTTTTCTGTAGTGAAATACGATGTAGATGAATCCTTCCGAATAATATCTTGAGCGTCGGAGCTTAATTGTTCGATAAGTTTTGCGTTTTCAACGCATTCGTTGAATGACTTGCTATCGCACTTCTGTAGAACCGCGCTGAGAATTTGCGCTGAGTGTAGCCCAGCCACGAAGGCATCTCTTAATAAACGATCACGACAGCAATTACCATAATTGCATGCAGATGCTAAGTCATTTAACGTTTTAGCATAACTTTCTATGGATTCATTAGCACCTTGTTTTCTATTTAGAAATGTAACCGATGCACCGACGATGGATTTTTTAATTTCAAATTGTTGTGTTAATTTTTCTTCAAGTTCTTCATATGTAGCCTCAGTGAGTAACGTAGGTTTAATTCTTCGTTGTAGATCAGTAATTATGTTTACAGGCAAAGCTTTGATTAGAATACTAGCTTTTTTACCGCCATTATTTCCTGCTTTCTGAAGAGCGTCTGCACTTTGTACTTTCCAGCGTTCCAAGAATTCACTCACTGTTTCTACTTCCACGTCGAACGGAGGACAGCTGACTGTAGAATATGCCATCTTAATTTTCAGAGCACTTTTAAAGTTCAAATTCACTTCGCAAGTTCGAAGCCTCGTCGCCAATTGTAGTATCTTGGAATTTCAGCAAGATATAAGGTTTACTGGACAACACTTGTAGATCGGTTAGCCTAGCCGTAAACCAGGCAATTGGATAGCAAAACGAACAGCAGGACAACTAGTAATGTACTGATCTCAAGTTCACACAGCTTGCTCTTAAGTCTAGTTTCGGACAATGAACTTCCGCCCGGCAGTAGGCGCCTTCCGACCTATCCGGCGCTTGTAAATACCAGACGCGCCTCTGCGGTTCCGCCGGAAACTCCGAGCGAGCGAGACTCATAAATCTCCGCAGCCGGAACCTCCATAAATATCCCAAGAGCGTCACTATACAACAAGGTCTAATCTAATTTGCATCTTATTTCAGTGACAGCCGAAGTAACAGAAAAATAATAGGGAATATAATGTACAGGAACTTAACGACGCTGCATCAGTGAGGTAAATATGACGAAAAAAGTAATCCTATCCAGGATTACAGCACTTAAGAGGACAGAAACAAGGGTTAATGCACTCAAGAGGACTGTAACGAGGGTTACGGTACCCAGAAGGGTTACTGCATTGAAGTACTAACCTCAAACGTTGCACTGATTAGGGCTACAGCACACTAGTGGGTTACTGCACTCAAGAGCGTTACAATGCTATAGGGTTACTGCACTCAAGAGCGTTACAATGCTAGAGGGTTACTGCACTCAAGAGCGTAACAATGCAAGAGGGTTACTGCACTCAAGAGGGTACAATGCTAGAGGGTTACTGCACTCAAGAGCGTTACAATGCTAGAGGGTTACTGCACTCAAGAGGGTTACAATGCTAGAGGGTTACTGCACTCAAGAGGGTTACAATGCTAGAGGGTTACTGCACTCAAGAACGTTACTAAGCTAAAGGGTTACTGCACTCAAGAACGTTACAGCGCTCAAGAGGGTTACAGCACTCAAGAGGGTTACAGCACACTAGAGGGTTACAACACTCAAGAGGGTTACAGCACTTAAGAGGGTTACAGCCCTCGAGAGGGTTACAGCACACTAGAGGGTTACAGCACTCAAGAGGGTTACAGCACACTAGAGGGTTACAGCACTCAAGAGGGTTACAGCACACTAGAGGGTTACAGCACACTAGAGGGTTACTGCACTCTAAAGGTTTACAACACACTAGATGGTTACTGCACTCGAGAGGGTTACATCACACTAGAGGGTTACTGCACTTAAGAGGGTTACAGCACTCAAGAGGGTTACAGCACACTAGAGGATTACTGCACTCTAGAGGGTTACTGCAAACTAGAGGGTTACTGCACTCAAGAGGGTTACAGTACACTGGAGGGTTACTGTACTCAAGAGGGTTACAGCACTCAAGAGGGTTACAGCACACTAGAGGGTTACAGCATTCTAGAGGGTTACTGCACTTAAGAGTGTACCAACACCAGTGGGTTACTGGACTAGAGGGTTACTGCACTTAAGAGTGTACCAACACCAGTGGGTTACTGGACTAGAGGGTTACTGCACTTAAGAGTGTAGTAACCCTCTAGTGTGCAGTAACCCTCTAGTGTGGGTTACTGGACTAGAGGGGTAGAGCGCATTAGAAGGGTATTGGACTGACGAGGGATACTTACAATTGCTTGCTTGCTATTGGAAAGAATGAAGTAATATTGAACATGCTTGGTAATATTTTGTGCCAATGATTTGTTATGTACGTTTTCAGTCAAAAGCCTGCATGCACTTTCATTTGACACCGCAGCTATCGAGGGCTGCCCACGTAAAGTACTTTAAAGCATATTGTAGAAATAGACTTCTTTTAGAGAAAAAATTCTATTTGTATTGAAAATATTTACTTCTCAGTTTGTAAGCTCATGTCACTTGTTCTCAATTTTTGTTCTATAGTTTAGAATGAACATAGGTTTATGGCACAATATGATTTTATTCTCTCCGTCTGGAATGACTTGCGCTCGTTGAATTTAACACGGTAATGTGGTTTTGTTAGAGGAATTCGAATTTAACACTGATGCTACGAAACATCAACAAATTGAAATTAAATTAACAAGAATAAACATGCGAGCGTCAAAATATATTCCACCATCACATTCAAAGCTTGTTAGGTACTACAGCTCTGGGTCGGGATGTTTGCTTAGTAATTTTTCTTACAGTGTCATTTTGAAAAATTATTATTCGTATACAACCGAAGTCCAGATAGGTGATCCATCAGTGCATCACTCCAGCTTCCATTTGTAAAATTTCACAGCTTCATCAATTATTTTTATATTATTCGTTTTTGGAAATTACAGCATAAGAAAATGTCACATGGAAAATTGAACGAGATTGCGAAGCTATTTCTGAATCTTCACGACCCTCAGCATAGAACACGCAGTTACAACAGCTTCAATGGGTTGGCAGTGTGGTGAGAATTTGAAGAGAGTGGAAGCAAACTTAAAATTTGCCCGGCGTCTCGGGTGGTTCTTTATAAGGGCGTTCAGATGACTTGCTTGAGCGCCAAACGACTGTGGCTTCTTCCTGGCAGCAAGGGAGGGCAGCCATAACGAGCAAATTATGTTTATTCGCTTACACAGCCTCAGATTTGATGCCAAAAATGGACGAGATAACGAACGATAGGAGACTGCAAGTTCATCAGTCTGTGTTTAGCTTCTTTGATGCCATCCACCAACCCAAAATTTCTCACATTTAGTTAGCGAGCTATTTCTAAATGCTATCTCATGAATTCTTTAACTTTATTCGAATGAAAGAATCTTTATTGGTAGGAAACGTACTTCCAGATTCACGTACACTCCAATGAATAGTTTATTTTTAAATAAATACAGTTTTTGCATGTTACTTCACGTAATTTCAGACTCACACAAATTCGAATGTGAAATCATTTCTAAATGAAATTAATATTCAGGAGTAGATGCTGTACTTCCGGATTCACACCAACTAGAACGAAAAATTGTAGCTTTAGACAGGAAAAAGGAATTAATCTTAACGACTCTTCATCTAACACAAAATTGAATAAATGGTTTGAGAAAATTTCAGTTAATCAATAAATTATTCGGTTTTACCAAACGTTGAGCGCATGAGCATCAAAGACAACTTTGTCCGGCAGAATATGTTTCCAGATAAACTTAAAAGATAAGCGTTGAAATATACCTCAATCGATGTGCAGAAAAATTCTCTTTCTGAAGCAAAAAATTATTCTGTGGAATGACCTGAAAACTCCTGCTTCATTTCAAAGCGTTGACGAGACGCATTTCGGGTCTCTTGAGGGAACTGCGCGTCCTGATGACCAATGGCCCGACCGCTGGTCTGCTCTACTAATGGACCGTTGGTCTGCTGCACCAATGGACCGTTGGTCTGCTGGACCAATGGACCGTTGGTCTGCTGGACCAATGGACCGTTGGTCTGCTGCACCAATGGACCGTTGGTCTGCTGGACCAATGGACCGTTGGTCTGCTGGACCAATGGACCGTTGGTCTGCTGCACCAATGGACCGTTGGTCTGCTGGACCAATGGACCGTTGGTCTGCTGGACCAATGGACCGTTGGTCTGCTGGACCAATGGACCGTTGGTCTGCTGCACCAATGGACCGTTGGTCTGCTGCACCAATGGACCGTTGGTCTGCTGGACCGATGGACCGTTGGTCTGCTGGACCAATGGACCGTTGGTCTGCTGGACCAATGGACCGTTGGTCTGCTGCACCAATGGACCGTTGGTCTGCTGCACCAATGGACCGTTGGTCTGCTGGACCAATGGACCGTTGGTCTGCTGGACCAATGGACCGTTGGTCTGCTGCACCAATGGCCCGCTGGTCTGCTCTACTAATGGACCGTTGGTCTGCTGCACCAATGGACCGTTGGTCTGCTGGACCAATGGACCGTTGGTCTGCTGGACCAATGGACCGTTGGTCTGCTGCACCAATGGACCGTTGGTCTGCTGGACCAATGGACCGTTGGTCTGCTGGACCAATGGACCGTTGGTCTGCTGGACCAATGGACCGTTGGTCTGCTGCACCAACGGACCGTTGGTCTGCTGCACCAATGGACCGTTGGTCTGCTGGACCGATGGACCGTTGGTCTGCTGGACCAATGGACCGTTGGTCTGCTGGACCAATGGACCGTTGGTCTGCTGGACCAATGGACCGTTGGTCTGCTGGACCAATGGACCGTTGGTCTGCTGGACCAATGGACCGTTGGTCTGCTGGACCAATGGACCGTTGGTCTGCTGGACCAATGGACCGTTGGTCTGCTGCACCAATGGACCGTTGGTCTGCTGCACCAATGGACCGTTGGTCTGCTGGACCAATGGACCGTTGGTCTGCTGCACCAATGGACCGTTGGTCTGCTGGACCAATGGACCGTTGGTCTGCTGGACCAATGGACCGTTGGTCTGCTGGACCAATGGACCGTTGGTCTGCTGCACCAATGGACCGTTGGTCTGCTGCACCAATGGACCGTTGGTCTGCTGGACCAATGGACCGTTGGTCTGCTGGACCAATGGACCGTTGGTCTGCTGGACCAATGGACCGTTGGTCTGCTGGACCAATGGACCGTTGGTCTGCTGGACCAATGGACCGTTGGTCTGCTGCACCAATGGACCGTTGGTCTGCTGCACCAATGGACCGTTGGTCTGCTGGACCAATGGACCGTTGGTCTGCTGGACCAATGGACCGTTGGTCTGCTGGACCAATGGACCGTTGGTCTGCTGGACCAATGGACCGTTGGTCTGCTGCACCAATGGACCGTTGGTCTGCTGGACCAATGGACCGTTGGTCTGCTGGACCAATGGACCGTTGGTCTGCTGGACCAATGGACCGTTGGTCTGCTGCACCAATGGACCGTTGGTCTGCTGCACCAATGGACCGTTGGTCTGCTGGACCAATGGACCGTTGGTCTGCTGGACCAATGGACCGTTGGTCTGCTGGACCAATGGACCGTTGGTCTGCTGCACCAATGGACCGTTGGTCTGCTGCACCAATGGACCGTTGGTCTGCTGGACCAATGGACCGTTGGTCTGCTGGACCAATGGACCGTTGGTCTGCTGGACCAATGGACCGTTGGTCTGCTGGACCAATGGACCGTTGGTCTGCTGCACCAATGGACCGTTGGTCTGCTGGACCAATGGACCGTTGGTCTGCTGTACCAATAGACCGTTGGTCTGCTGCACCAATGGACCGTTGGTCTGCTGCACCAATGGACCGTTGGTCTGCTGCACCAATGGACCGTTGCTCTGCTGCACCAATGGACCGTTGGTCTGCTGGACCAATGGACCGTTGGTCTGCTGGACCAATGGACCGTTGGTCTGCTGCACCAATGGACCGCTGGTCTGCTGGACCAATAGACTGCTGGTCTGCTGTACCAATGGACCGTTGGTCTGCTGGACCAATGGACCGTTGGTCTGCTGCACCAATGGACCGTTGGTCTGCTGCACCAATGGACCGTTGGTCTGCTGGACCAATGGACCGTTGGTCTGCTGCACCAATGGACCGCTGGTCTGCTGCACCAATGGACCGCTGGTCTGCTGGACCAATAGACTGCTGGTCTGCTGTACCAATGGACCGTTGGTCTGCTGGACCAATGGACCGTTGGTCTGCTGCACCAATGGACCGTTGGTCTGCTGCACCAATGGACCGTTGGTCTGCTGGACCAATGGACCGTTGGTCTGCTGCACCAATGGACCGTTGGTCTGCTGGACCAATGGACCGTTGGTCTGCTGGACCAATGGACCGTTGGTCTGCTGCACCAATGGACCGTTGGTCTGCTGCACCAATGGACCGCTGGTCTGCTGGACCAATAGACTGCTGGTCTGCTGGACCGATGGACCGCTGGTCTGCTGGATCGATGGACCGCTGGTCTGCTGGACCGATGGACCGCTGGTCTGCTGGACCACTGGCCCAGATGAACACAAAATATGAACAAGCCTTAGACTGATGAAATATATTTGCAGCAATATCTTCAGAATTGACTGCATCGTACATAGTTGTTATTTTTTGATATGCTCATTGAAAGTGAAATTTCCTCACAGCAATTTTATAGATGTTACTGATTTACAGTCCATGTTTTACCCTTGTTTCTTCAAAGGATTATGTGTTGATTGTGTGCAGTTAGAATCACTCTAAATTTATAAGTAAATTTCTCACTCGACTCCGGCTCCGATACGCAAATATTAATACATGAAATTTATTACTAGAATTTTTTTGTTAAAATGCATAATATATTTCTCGATATATATTTTCAAATGTAAATATCAATACGAAAATTTCGTGATGAGTATTAGGACAACTACAGTCAATCGCAAATATTAAGCTAATCAGGTACGAATGAAAAAAACACTCAACTCTTATTCTTGAATAAGAATTGCGTCATTAGTGAACGAATTTACTTACAGTCTCACAATCCTAACGTGCGTATAAGGGTTAAAAGCAGTCATAAGCAGAAAAAATTTGTCTTTTTCTGTTTCCCGCGAGCAGATCTTGAGTTTCAATCGATAGCTGTGACCGTGAAGCAGCGATCAGCCGCGATGCCTCGCTGGGCAATGTTGCATTCGCTGCTGCGAGCGATGAAAAGATAGCTATCAAAAACGATCTCTGCTGCCGTGAATTGAAGGGAAATTATGCAATGGATTTCTTCTGTTAGGAGCACGTACCGTGGCATTTGAACACCTCAGCAATGAATGCTTCACTCTCTTCCGCGCTCTCGTCGAAACCGAGACTCGGGCGAGAGGGTAGACGGTCGAGTCAGACAGTAGCCCTGTTGCCGTCGTCGTGTAGAGCAGTCGGTGCTTTGAGCGCACGACGACCCGTCCCCTTTCTTCTTTTAACCGAATAGAAAATAGCAACATTTCGAGGTCCAGTGCATTCGTTCAACGGAGAAAATGAACGCAGTTGCGTGAGTGACCAAGAGGTGGATGAGAGTGCAGTTGCTGTGGTGCCCACATCTCGGCATCCATGGCTTAAAGTCTGCTTGGAGTCGCGGTATCGAATTGGGGGGCGGCTGGAAGTGCCCGAGTGGGGCCAAGTGAAACGCCCTGCCCTGTGTTTCATAATCTTATCTAAGTATGAGCTTCTACTGCACACAGTCTTCCTGTTTACTCTCTACTTGGATATTGAAAACAGTTCCAAAGCCTTACTCTTTGATGGAACCTCTCAGCAGCGACGGAAAGGTGTTAGGCGAGTGTTGCAAACGTCGAGATTAGAAGCAGGGCTCATGGCTGTGATATGCAGGCTTAGCTTCGGTGACCCTACAGTGTTGTTATTTCCTGCATTGTTTCAATAGCGGTGTGGGGTACCTGGCCAATTTAAGAAGCTTGGTGTGTGTGTGTGTTCGAGGAATTTTTTTTTTTTTAAATTGGGTATTTTGTAACATCTGTATACAATTTTGCACGCTGTAATAATGAGCGTTCAGTTCTTGGAAAGTAATTTTAGCTCCGGATTTTCAGCACAAGCAGGGACATTTTTCATTTAATTCTAAAAATTACGGCTCCAAAATTTCTTCTTCGCATCATTTTACAAAATCGCATTAAAAGCGTAAATATTTTACATCTCGTATTTCTTTTCCAACCATGAGCGCTCAGGTGAAACGAGAGAAATCTGTGCGGCGTGATATTAAGCGTCGCACTGGAACGCAGGAATGCGAGGCAGAGGACGCGTTATGCTGTCCAGCAGCGCAGACCTACATGCGCCTCACCGGGATTTGAGCCGAACTTTAAGTTTTCCATTTTGAATAACTGGACCATAGAGCATGGCATGCGTTGGATTTCTTTATCGGTTCTTAAATTTCTTGGAGCTGTACTACATTTACGTTAAATTCCTATCCGTTTACACAACGTGATATTTTGTCAAACCGTGCATCCATAAAAATTTTTCCGGTTCTACTCCCAATCAACCTATAAAAAAACTATGCATCAGAATATAGTCGAATTAATAAACTTTACATTTTTTTCATCAAGTTATCAAGTTCAAATCAGAATTCACGGAGCATCAAGTCCATTTAAAAGCATCATTTGGAGCTAAATATTATTACTTTATGCTTCCTGAAGATTAAAACTGATACATGTTCATAAATATCGTACGGTGTGTTCTGGCATCTCAAGTGAAGAGGAAGACTCTAAATGTTTGAGTTCATGATCATTCAGGAAACTTGGGTTCCAGTCATGTTCCAGTATTGAGTAAGAACTTTAACCCTGAGCGTGCCAACGTGAAAATATCGCACGTGTTTGCTTCATGAGTCTGTGTGTGTGCTAGTATCCTTACAACATTAGCATTTGTCACGACCCTGGAGTTCTTAGCTAAGATCTGTGTAGATAGAAACATAAGCATACGTGTGCACTTCATTAACTCCTCCTCCCACGAATTATTCTTTATTTCAAATAACCATTTGACAATTAAATAATACACTTTGTAATCCATTCTCAGTTTAAAATAATAAATTTTTTATGGCTGACAGCTGGGGTTAACGTTAATGCTTGGAACGCAACCTAATGGGGTTCAGAGGGTATGGTTGTTTCCACAGACTAATTTTGGCATCATGCAGTCGGCTGGGTTTGTTGCCGGGTTCTGGCTGCTCATTTATTGAGTTTTATTTTTTTTTCACAGCCCTTCATAGCTTTAAATATATAAACTTGATCAGTATGAATGCAAATTCTCTTATTTTTGTGTTCAAATCATGAAGTTTCTTTCAAGAAATTTACAATGCTGCAAAAAATGTAATCGAAGCAGATTAAATATGTGAAACAATCGTCGGAGACGGAGTGTCATTACGGTGCGCAAGTGTGCCTTTAAATTTTATAAGATTTCCAAACGCGATGATCAATCAATTTGATGTTGAAGATCGCCCGGCAAATGTAAGTTGAAAGACTCTTTACTAGTTATTTCACCGGAACCATTGGACTGGCCAGGCTTAGTTGTGCGGCACACTTATGTCACTCGCCACTATTTCTTCTTAGGAGTTGAAAGTAAATTTCTTACATATCATAGAAGATGGTAATTGAGAATTAAAAGCTTAGAAACACTAATTGACAATGAGAATGATGTTCACACAATAATTGTGTTGCTGAACTGTTGTTATCATGTTTCTCTAACTTCAAGAACGTTTCCAAAGTGTACATCATTGAGCTATTAAAGAGAAATTATTTTTGTCGACGTTTATGACTTTACGATTTAAGGAATTAAATTCGCTCGTAATTTGAACCCAAAAATAAATGCCGAGGAACGTTATTTCCTTACATATTCCGCCTAGAAATTCATATTATATCTTCGAGTTATTTTGAGCACGTTTTTAACACAGGTAGAAAAAATTAGTCCCATTTATTCAACTAGCACGGTGCGTGATTCAAGTTATGAATAACCGAAAATAGCGGCGACCGACTTTCATTCAAGTTAATTTAGGTTCATATAAGCTGATGAATAACTCGATGATCGAATGTAATAATAAATGTTCTCCATCAAAAGAACTTACCTTTTGCAGGCAAACGTCAGTGTGACATTCTTATGTATTCATATAAGGTTAAATCATGCAGCTTCAGAATTATTTCCTTAACATTCACTTGCCACGAATGTTTATGGGGCCATGCATGAGTACGTCTGCCTGCGGTGGCGCATGTACTCGTATTTGTATGAGGACCTCCGGCCTCGTACGATAGTGCCAGGCATTTGCCTTACTCCAGTCGTCGGTTTTGTGAAGTTCATTGAAGTATTTCCAACGCATACGTTTAACAAACAGAGAAAACAGTAATTTTCGTTAAAACAGCG
This sequence comes from Morinoia aosen, assembly GCA_030386875.1. Classification (NCBI taxonomy): domain Eukaryota; kingdom Metazoa; phylum Arthropoda; class Malacostraca; order Amphipoda; family Talitridae; genus Morinoia; species Morinoia aosen. The sequence continues at coordinate 52,225,896 of CM059579.1, read as the reverse complement.
CTTAATGTACACAAACACAGTCAGTGAGAAACACAGTCACAATCACAGTCTGAGCATTTTGTAAAACTCAATTTAGGTTTTATCGATCAAACACTTAGCAAATGTTAGTTTACATTCGTTGTCTTTTCCGTGGGAATTTTTATCCTAACATTGTCTTTTCCGTAGGACTTTTTATCCTAACACAGTAACAGGTATAAAATGCACTTGTTTATTTGTTTTTATTCTTATACTGTTTAGCTGAATTACAAATAGATACGAAAATCTATTTTATTTTCCAATGAAAATCGATTGAAATACAAATAAATCGCTATAGGCATGACCTATTTGAGAACTCATGAAAGAAGCCAAGTCCGGAGCGAATAGTGTAATGGAAGTATGTAATCAAGCTTCATATTTCAGTTGCGTCTGTCACAACACCAGCTGCTGCTGCTGTGGGAATAAGCGTCATTCACTTTCTGGATCAGGTGTTCAACTTCGCTTCGGTGTCGCAACCGAGGCTGACAAAGTGGTTCTGTACATAAAGTAGTACTTCGTAGCATGGCTACCTAGCCATATCTGGTAGACTGCGCTTTGAATATCAAAGCCTGAATTGTGATAAAGGACAGTGATCTTATTCTGAAGGAAATTTCAACAATCCTTCACGTACATACTCAGAAAAGTGTGTACTGAGGCATTTTGCACCGTAAAGTAACGAGGAACCGGCTGGTAACAAATTGAAAACCATTCTCAAAGATTTGCAGGAATAAGATGTGACAAATACATGAAAGCAATCTAATGTCATTTTGTGAAGTTGGCTCGCTAGGAGTTAACACCACAGGAATATCCGCAGCTGTTTTACACAGCCCTACAAGTATTCCCTGTAGACTGTAGAGGGCTCAATGTGTGATCACTTACTCAAGAGATGAGCATGGAGTCACCGCTGAAACTCCTACTCGTGGGAGTCACTGCTTCCGAACTGGCTGTTTTTCATGCCAAAATTTAAAAATTCATTCATTTATCAAATGTCGTCATAAAAGCCACAACGCATCAAGCGAACCCTTGGGATTTTTATGGTCAAAATTCGTTAGGAAAAAGAATGGGTATGAAAATTTTGACCAGAAATAGGGCAATCTGGCAACCGAGAGAAGGGCACCTGAGGCAGGCAGCTGCCAGCACACGCTACTCGTACGTGCGATCGATGATTTAGATGCAATTTTGCCGCTCACCCCGACGCCTGTGGCCGACCTTCTCTACCCATCACGACCAGCGCAAGCCTAAATTTTATACGAATTATTTAGTTTTCCTTCCCTAAAAATGTTTCTTGCTTTTTTAAATTTAATAAAATACACTGAATTCATTTTTTCGGGAATCTTGACTATGGTTGCAGTATCATTGATACCAACATGCTACTAAAGAACCCAAGTGGCGTGTGTGAGTTAGAGGTCGTGATCAGGGCGTTCAAGTTGTGATCGTGACTCACTAATAGCTGTAATCCTCATGTTTTTCATTGCTAAATTTTGCTTAACCGAACTCGAATTATTGAAACGTTAATGATCCGCTTTCATTGCTCTGATTTTTAACTGAATAATTTCAAACTAAACTACAGGCGAATATCACGGCATAAGTTTTTATCGGAATTAGATTAACAAAATTTATTGTTCATTTCGATCAAACGCAATGTTCACTTTGTGATAGGCTGCATACAGGCGATGCCATTTACGCCAAGGTCCCCTGCTGTTGATCTTGATGGTCTAAACAAAAATTATCAACTTTTCATACTCAAAGACTGATGTACAGTAAGACGAACAGTTGCCCAAGCGGAAGAAAGTTTAATTGACAATTGTTATTTTCGAAGGTGCAGTGTTTCAACGACGGAAGAATTGCTCAATAAACACAACCACGTCACCGGGAGCGTTACGAAGTATGTTAGCGATCTGCTACTTGTATTCAAGTCAGAAAAATTCATTTCCACTGAGCAATTCCATATCTCGATTGCTGTGAGTTTGATTGTGAGCCCTTTTATTGAACTGCAAGTAATGTTTGAGTTTAGGGTACTCATTAAAGATATTAGGGCATATTTGTTAATACTTTGATGGAAATGAAAGTGAAAATTTGCGACTGAGCTAAAAAATAGCAGCTAGGTACACATTTTCCTATTTTGTCGAAAGATCTGAACCAAATTAGTTTCGCATCCCTTCAATGAAGTCAATATAAGTTCGCAGGAATTTCTCTACAGTTTACTAAACGAATAAAATTTAGAAAGCATAGCGTTAACGCTTTAGGTTAATGATGTAGTAGACTTCACAACCGAAATTTGTATCCTATAAACGAATTCGCACTTCGTTGCCTATAAAATGCTTTTCTACTTGGGCAAAAGAATGAGCTTGGTCTATACTTGACATTGCTGTCATTGGCAACAAATTTTGGAAATTTTTTATTTTACTTAGACCTGCACGATCATAGATAAGACGATCCTTTTCATATCATTTCAAAACAGCGAGTCACATTGATGTGACATTTCTTTTTTCATTTATCAACTTGTATAAAAGGAGAAGCTGGCGTATATTTCCTACTAAAGATCCTTATTTGTTGCATCCATAAAAACTGTGACGGGTGTAAGAAAATTAAAACTTAACTTAAGCAGTGAATCCCTGCCAAGCATCAAAATAACCGACATTTTTTCAGAAATTTGCAAACGTTTGTGAGCTTTCAAAAATGAAACGCCTAAATACTTTTTTCTACATCTGCTCAACGTTTGTTTTTTCATTCTATCGTATATGCGTCTTTGTGTGAGGGTAAATATTGCTGAAAAACTTATTTTCTTGTAACAAATATTTTCGATCAAGTAGTCAAATTCCCTCAGAGCAGAAGCGGAGACAAATTCTCGAGCGGTTTGATCCACTCTTGTCTAGAAATAGATCGTCTATTTTGATCGGAGCGAGAACTGCAGTGGGGTCGTCCCGCAGCACAATTCTGATCAACGCTCGTTTTTTGTATTGAAGAGCGGGAACTTAGGCAGTTAGACTGTAGTTCTTAAATTCCTGCCACTCGCCGGTGTGTGGTGAACTGCTTTTAGTGTCCCGTGCTGCAAGGAAACGTTGAGGTAAATGATCATGGGTATGTCATTCAAACCCTCTCTAGAAATTAAAGCAAATATTGATATAGTGAATTGCAAATTTTAGAGAAAATATTCAAGCCTTTTTATGTATTTAATTAATTAGCCCTATAATTGGAAGAGCGGTAGCCTGGATGAAATGCAAATAAAAGAGACACGAGTGTTACTGAGAACTCATGAGGTTTTCATTGTTTTTGAACTCTTTGGGAGCACTGAGGAGTGTTGGGCTGATTAGGGCTGTGGACTCAGTGGGAGAATGAATAATTATCTATCTTTGCTCGCACGTGTTGAAGGTGGGCAGACACAAAGCGAACCGTGCACTTTTATCAGCGCGTTTTACACGAGCGAAGCATTTCAGGAGTTTGGAACTGCGAAAATTATTTCCCTCGAATCTCACATTAATCTCCGCATTATATGAAATTTCTTCCACCTCAAGTTGTTTCGAATTGAAGATATTCCGAAAACATTTTTTGCACCCTAAAAACCACATGAAAACTCAATTTTAACTTGATTTTTCAAGGAACACTGACTGAAAATAAAATTCCCGTAGCTGAAAATAATCAGAACTTATTTTTATGGGAAGCAAAGCTTGTTGCATTTAGAAGTACTTAATTGTCAGGTACAAATAAGGAACAAACTGGCGTTCTTTGTAGGCAAACTTGAGGACATGAGCTACATTTTAGTTCTGTTATGTGAATCATAATGAGTCGCTCCAAAATCACGATTGGATGTTTTCTGTTCATAGCATTTTATGTTGCTACACAAATTGAAAATAGGGGAACGCTTATTGACATAAATACTCAGATATTTTAAATAAACGACTCTTTTGGGGAAACAAGTTAAGGCGCATATGCAAACAATGCAACACGGACGACCACATGCAAAAAAAGCAACACGGACGAACACATGCAAACAAAGCAACACGGACGAACACATGCAAACAATGCAACACGGACGACCCCATGCAAACAAAGCAACACGGACGAACACATGCAAACAAAGCAACACGGACGACACACATGCAAACAAAGCAACACGGACGATCACATGCAAACAATGCAACACGGACGACCACATGCAAAAAAAGCAACACGGACGAACACATGCAAACAAAGCAACACGGACGAACACATGCAAACAATGCAACACTGACGACCCCATGCAAACAAAGCAACACGGACGAACACATGCAAACAAAGCAACACGGACGAACACATGCAAACAAAGCAACACGGACGAACACATACAAGCAATGCAACACGGACGATCACATGCAAATAAAGCAACACGGACGAACACATGCAAACAAAGCAACGCGGACGAACACATGCAAACAAAGCAACACGGACGAACACATGCAAACAAAGCAACACGGACGAACACATGCAAACAAAGCAACACGGACGATCACATGCAAACAATGCAACACGGACGACCACATGCAAACAAAGCAACACGGACGAACACATGCAAATAAAGCAACACGGACGAACACATGCAAACAAAGCAATACGGACGAACACATGCAAACAATGCAACACGGACGACTCCATGCAAACAAAGCAACACGGACGAACACATGCAAACAAAGCAACACGGACGAACACATGCAAACAAAGCAACACGGACGATCACATGCAAACAATGCAACACGGACGACCACATGCAAAAAAAGCAACACGGACGAACACATGCAAACAAAGCAACACGGACGAACACATGCAAACAATGCAACACGGACGACCCCATGCAAACAAAGCAACACGGACGAACACATGCAAACAAAGCAACACGGACGAACACATGCAAACAAAGAGACACGAGCGAACACGTGCAAGCAATGCAACACAGACGAACACATGCAAACAAAGCGACACGGGCGAACACATGCAAACAAAGCAACGCGGACGAACACATGCAAACAAAGCAACACGGACGAACACATGCAAACAAAGCAACACGGACGAACACATGCAAACAAAGCAACACGGACGATCACATGCAAACAATGCAACACGGACGACCACATGCAAACAAAGCAACACGGACGAACACATGCAAATAAAGCAACACGGACGAACACATGCAAACAAAGCAACACGGACGAACCCATGCAAGCAATGCAACACGGACGATCACATGCAAATAAAGCAACATGGACGAACACATGCAAACAAAGCAACACGGACGATCACATGCAAACAATGCAACACGGACGACCCCATGCAAACAAAGCCACACGGACGAACACATGCAAACAAAGCAACACGGACGAACACATGCAAACAAAGCAACACGGACGAACACATGCAAACAAAGCAACACGAACGAACACATGCAAACAAAGCAACACGGACGAACACATGCAAACAAAGCAACACGGACGAACACATGCAAGCAATGCAACACGGACGAACACATGCAAACAAAGAGACCCGAGCGAACACGTGCAAGCAATGCAACACAGACGAACACATGCAAACAAAGCGACACGGGCGAACACATGCAAACAAAGCAACACGGACGAACACATGCGAACAAAGCAACACGGACGAACACATGCAAATAAAGCAACACGGACGAACACATGCAAACAAAGCAACACGGACGAACACATGCGAACAAAGCAACACGGACGATCACATGCAAATAAAGCAACACGGACGAACACATGCAAACAAAGCAACACGGACGAACACATGCGAACAAAGCAACACGGACGAACACATGCAAACAAAGCAACACGGACGAACACATGCAAACAAAGCAACACGGACGAACACATGCAAACAAAGCAACACGGACGAACACATGCAAGCAATGCAACACGGACGAACACATGCAAACAAAGAGACACGAGCGAACACGTGCAAGCAATGCAACACAGACGAACACATGCAAACAAAGCGACACGGGCGAACACATGCAAACAAAGCAACGCGGACGAACACATGCAAACAAAGCAACACGGACGAACACATGCAAACAAAGCAACACGGACGAACACATGCAAACAAGCAACACGGACGAACACATGCAAACAAAGCAACACGGACGATCACATGCAAACAATGCAACACGGACGACCACATGCAAAAAAAGCAACACGGACGAACACATGCAAATAAAGCAATACGGACGAACACATGCAAACAATGCAACACGGACGAACACATGCAAGCAATGCAACACGGACGATCACATGCAAATAAAGCAACACGGACGAACACATGCAAACAAAGCAACACGGACGAACACATGCAAACAAAGCGACACGGGCGAACACGTGCAAGCAATGCAACACAGACGAACACATGCAAACAAAGCTACACGGGCGAACACATGCAAACAAAGCAACGCGGACGAACACATGCAAACAAAGAAACACGGACGAACACATGCAAACAAAGCAACGCGGACGAACACATGCAAACAAAGCGACACGGGCGAACACGCGCAAGCAATGCAACACGGACTAACACACGCAAACAAAGCGTTACGGGCGAACACGTGCAAGCAATGCAACACGGACTAACACATGCAAACAAAGCGACACGGGCGAACACGTGCAAGCAATGCAACACGGACGAACACACGTAAACAAAACAACAGGGCATAATTACGAGCAACTGGACGGTCACATACCTGGCAGTGCGGTGACGTCAGGCACGCTTGTGTATGCTGGAGGCGTGCGAGCTGCTGCGCTGAGTGGCTCTGCTGGACCCGCTCGTGTCTGTGTGGTCTGCACTTGCTCTTCGGGCTCACAAAATACTGTTATTTCTTATGTGCCTACAAGACTTCGTGAAAGAAATCCTGGGAAAATTTTGTTACTTCTTATCTGCATAACTGTGTAAAAGAGATCCTTGGAAATGTTCTTACTTCTTATAAACATAGTTATGTAAAAGAGATCCTTTGAAAATGTTGTTACTTCTTATATAAATAACTGTGTAAAGGAGATCCTGAGAGAATGTTATCACTCCTAATATACACAACTATGTAAAAGAGAGCCTGATGAAATGCTGATATTCTTAGTATACATGAATATGTAAAAGAAATCCATTTGTGGCAAATTTTTCAGAGTTCTTTGAGGATTGATCTTTTGGTTTGCCTTGCAAAATTTCCAGTAAGTACTACATTTGAGTGAGGAGCTCGATAGCGAATTCGAATTTTTGCGTTTTTCTACTCACAGCTTCAGTAACGTAAAGTGGCGGAAAATTTTCTTGCAATATTTCAAGACCTAAATTCAGTAATATAAACTCAAAGCTAATGAACTTTTGAACTAATGAATTTAACTAAACTTAAGGTTCACTAAACTCAATTTGTTCGTGAAATATGATAGTTAGGCATATTCGGTCTCTGGTAAAATATCATTTTCTAAATTTGAATATCATCGTCGGGCGAAGAAAATGTGTTCTCTAAGAAAAAAGGAGAATGAAAAGGTAAATTTGAGGCCTTATAAATGATGATGAATACTTCTTTTCCTCAATGTATAAGAAAATTAAAAGGTCTAAAACAGTAATACATTGCAATTTGCAAAATCCAGCAGCTTTAGACTTCAAAATATCAACTGAGCGTCGACTCTTGCGAAGTTCGTCAAGAAAAGACGAGAAGAGTGAGTAGCTACGGAAGTGCGATGATGTATAGATAAAACGAGCCTTTCAGACGAAAAATTTGGAATTGGACGGACCTGACGATTGTTATCACATTATTCAAGGAAGGTTGAACTAATTTTTAACTACTGGCTTATTGGAGAAAGATCTTCAAAAATTGGGTTACCTTTTCAACAGTAGGTATGACGCGTATGGTAAAATTGAACGTATGGCTAAGCGCACTGAACTACATAGAGAATTTTGTAAGAAGTTTCCTTCTGTTTGAGGCCAATTATCACCAGAATAACGCAGTGCTTTGTGAGATGAAGCAGTGAATCGTACTGCAAAGCAAACAACCATATGGCTCCAATACCACATTAATTAAAAACACTCTGAGTTGGACCGCAATGCCACCGGATCTCATTCTATTAGAACCCTTTGAGATATTTTAGTCCGGCAGGTTTTCATCACTGGGCTTCATTTTGAAAACAAAGAACGGTATGGCGGAAAATGTTATAATGAATACCCCGCGAAGTGATAACCGGTGTAATTAATTCAATGAATAGCCGTTGTGTAGATGTACTACAAATTTAATGAAATTTATGTGAAGATTTAGAACTTTTGTTGATTCCTGCAGTCATTATATCTATTATTCATTTGGGTGTCTTGACTATATTTTGACAAATTTTTATACCAAAACCATACTTTTGCAGTCAACTCCGGAGACGTAAACTGTACTAAAATTGCCGACTGAACAATTCCTCCGAGTTTAACGTTTTCTTCTGTCAAAATTTCAGCTTTGAATATATATTAACAAAGCTATAAGTGAATTTGTAAGGTGTCTTATAATTTCAATCACTTTACCCCAGCACATTTTATCCTCCGATATTTCAATGTTTGAAAGGTGCACATTTTTTCGTTTTCTGTCTACATTGGTTCATGCGTTATGATCACATTCGATGCTCCTGGCTTCTTAAGGCAATGGTAAATTCTTATATCATTTTTCATGGGTCATCGCACAAAGTACAAGTTGATGCTACATAATCCTATTTGCGATACTTCAAATTTTCCCTCTCAAATTAATTTAAAGTATAATGGGCTTATGCAAAAGTTTTTAAAGTTTTAGAGACCTAGAGTATTGAAGCTTAATTGTGCATTCTGATATTACGTTTGAAAGAAACTACGCGTATGAACAATATTATGAAAATGACGTGTTTTTCTTCACCTTCCTCACCATTATTCGTTGTAAAAGAATCATTCAGTACATTATCCTCTAGTATGAAGTGAAAAAGTGTAGGCAATCAGTAGAAATTTGAAGTGTCATAAAATGTGAAGTGAAAATGTGCAACAAGAGCTGTAAATATGCCCTCGCATCCATAGCTCGCATCGAGAGTTCGTGGCTGTAGTGCGCAAAAAGACATGACTGACGAAGCCTCGGATGTTGAAGGAGGCCCCACGGCCGTGGAGGGAGAGGGCGATGGTCTCCTAGGGAAGGGGGAGGACAAAAATCCCCTGGACTGCGAACGGCTAAAGAGAGCCAGAAAAAGCTTTTCTCGTTGCCCGGGGATAGACGAAAGCAATGAGACTCTCAACGGCGGCAGTTGCGAAGTGGGAGGGGACGCTGACAACGAGCATCGTGTTGTCGACCCTCTTGACGTCGAAGACACCATGTCTGATGGATGTAGATCCAGTAATATGGGTGCTGCCTTAGACGTATTGACTGCCTCATTATCGGTTATTCATCTCGAAAAATTTGCGCTATCCAAGCGACGTGTGTCAAGAATGCTTCCGCGATGTTTACATCGCACGTTCGTGGACTCAGCAGTCGAGCAACTATTCCAAGTGTATCATGGGCGGCAGAGACGGCAGGACCTTAACTGCCTGTTAGCTGCTGGCCTTTTTCTGGCTGTGTACACGTGTATCGTATCCGCGTGCCTGTTGCACGTGCCGGCCCTCGTGGCCGGCGTTCTGTTGGGTGGTCTGCAGGTGCTCTTCTCAATACTAGCCGCTCGAATCACTCTGCCCGAGCGTCTGTGGGGGGCTTTACCATACCTCGTTTGGCTCACGGTGTCCGGGCAGATCTTGCTCGTGCTCATCATTGGACCCACCACTCCTAACCCCGGCCCTCACATCATGACCCCTGCCAACCCCGCCGGCCTCATTTGGGTGATTGTGGTGGGGTTCTTGGCCCTGGTGGCCCTGCCTCTGAGAGTCCCTCCGTGCGTGGCGCTGGCCTTCACCACCGCGGTGCTCTACACCGCCATCGCAGCCTGCGTGGCTCCCGCTCCTCATCTCGGCGAACTCGACCCAAAGCAGGTCAGTGTTCTTCTTTTAATGGTTTAAAATCGTTATATTTTCCAGTATTTAGGTCGTGTAAGTTTTAACCGTTTCAGAAAATTTTCCAGTATTTTTTATTGTGCATGTTTTTACTACTCGAGATATTTTTTGTCGTGCAAGTTTTAACTGTTTGAGTAGTTATACAGCCAGGATTTTGATTGCATTAACCTTGTGAATGATCTTCAGTGTTCAATTCTCACTCTTTCCAAGTTCCAATTAAACTAGATTCACTTAATCATCTATTAAAAACTCGTAAACGATAATCAAAGCTTGTCTGAATTTGCAATAAGGGATTTTCATTTTTCTCTCGAAAATCAATTTTGCATGATGGGTGAGGTCTCTGTTTTTTTCGTGAATGAGTTGACGTTGTGTTGTAAAGCTAAGGTCGGAGGTTTTCCCTGCTGCAAGTTACGGGAAGTTTGCATGGCGGGCTACAGACCAGCTGGTGACCAAAGTTTACGTGCGATTTGGTCATGATGTCGGACGGAGGTGGTGTGTGACGTATCATAGAATGGCAACCCGCTGAAATACTGTAACTTAATCTTAGTCATCTGTTGCATACTGTTTATGTTCGTTGAGGACACTGTGGCCGTAGCTATCTGTCCATCTCGGCTGCAACAATTTTCTTGTAATATTTCAAGCATGCTTTGCAAAAAGATAATACGTAAATAACCGGGTACGACCATGCGCTTTATTTCTCAAAATCCTTTCTGGTGCGCCTGTTGTTATCGTTGCCGTACTTTGCCGTTTTTTGAGAATTTGTGAACCGCACTGTTTTTCGCTTCCAATATTTTACTTCTGACCTACGACGCAGAACTGCAGGTCAAAAGACTCTGTTTATTTGTAAGACTATCTCAAATGTGGTTCACTGATTTATACACTTTACTTGACCTATTGTTCAGCTCAAAGCTTGTCATTGTACGAACATGTTTAGACGTATAATGACTTCATACCATGTCACATCCTTTTCAAATTGTGTCACACTTCAACCGACCAATACAGTTAGCCCGCGTTTTGAAACGGTTTATCGGTTAGCAGAAGGTATCAGTTGTTCATTTGCCCATGTGAGAGTTGTTTCAGAAAATTGTGGGTCCAGTCAGCGAAACGTAATTATGCCCGACCTGTGTGAAGAGCAATGAAGGACGATCATTGGGTTACCCCCTCGCTGAAGCATCCCCGGCTAGAACAACCAGATTTGTAGGTGTTCAAGGATCAATTTATGAAGGATAATGACAATCTTCACAAACCTTGGGAAGGTATCTTCTGCGAAACTGACCTTTGAGCGAATGTTGATGTTGAACGAGCTTAATAAACGAATTTGAAATGATTAGTTGCCCAAAAACTCATAGAAGACTACACTGCCTCAGATAAACTTAGAAATGAATACCCGTTTTCAGAAAAGTATCCATCAATATTAATCAATCGAAACCACATGCTGCTTTTGTTCTTGGTTTAGAGAATCCCTCAAAAAGTCGTAAGCTCTGCCTTGGGATGCCACAAGGCAACGATAGTGCAGCTAAAATCATGAAAATTGGAAGCAACAAAAATGGGAACGGTTTCTCTGCTCTGACGGATCATCGTTTGAATGATTTCAATCCATCGGACTGTACTCGTCTGAAGAACCCCAGCAAAAGCATTACATGTTCATTGCACGGTCTCTATGGTGCCGCCATAGCCATGTGGTATAGGTTCTGCCGCCGTGCGGCAAGGACCCGGGATCGAATCTCGGCGCAGGCAGTGGCGATTTTCTCTGTTGGGTATAGGAGAAAAATTCCAAGCACAATACCCACTCCACCCAGGTGTCTGAAATGGGTACCGGTCTCGACCGGGGGAAAGCGTCATGGCGTCCTGGCGTTAGTTATAAGGCATTTGAAAATCGAATGTACAAGGTGATGTGTATCAGGCTTGATTGGAAATAAAGCATCCGTAGATACCTTTATTATCATTATTATCGTGAAATATGGAGGAGGCTCTGTGATTGTGCAGGATGCGATATCTTGGCGTAGCTTGAGGGTCACTTTTCGTCTTGTGTACGACCTTTCGTAGAAAGGTCGCAGCCGAGTTTTATCACACTTCTCGCAGATCATTTACACCTTATGCTTCAGAATCTATTTTTTGGAGGACCTCTTCTATTCCAAGATATGGACGTCCTGTTCACTATCCTCTCTGAATTCAAATAGGGTCAGATAAAAAGAAAGATTAAGAAGAACATCTCACGAGGTGTTCTCTAGCCTCTGATTTCTATATCACGGAGCCACTGTGGAATGTTTTAAAAATTACGCCCCAGTTCGATTTCCTCCTCTGTGCACACTTTGAACTTGAGATTCCTCTTGCATGCAGGGGAAAAGGCTACGGATTCTCTACAACTGTGTGAAAGACCTTTTTTTCAGTCCTTCGCAGGATGTAAGTTGTTATTCGAGCCAAAGATGGCTCACTCCTACAATTAGAAATTTCGCATTTTTTCCCGGGTTTCTTCATCATTTTGTCTTTGGTGGAGTTTTGTGACGACATGTTTGCTACGGAGAAGTTAAGTAGAACGAGTTTTGCAAAGCCGGCGTAACTCTGGTATGCTTGACAGCACAATGCTCGCCCGACTCTCAGACCCATGTTATTTACATTGTATGTGTAATGTGCGGTACTGTGTGAAATTATATTCTATTTTCCTTTGCCTCTGGCATTCAGCATTTAAATTTCATATTCAACGAGTTTTGTTCACGTCATAAACTCACCCATTAGAATACCTTAAGTACGGAAACATGAAGGTGATCTCTTTTCTCCCTTAATGCTGCATGAAATTTATTCGAAATTCGCAATGAATGCGTCGAATACGTTGCATTAGCAAGACCTAGGCAAGCAAAGAATAACATCTGAAATAATGAATGTTTCTGTGATCTAGATAAGAAGTTAGTGAGGCTAATGCAGCACATTGTCTGCTCATCTAATGAAGAGCTTAATGTTTTGATGGATTCCATACATGACGTGGGTGAGTTTCTGTGGTACTCCGCCAGGGACGGATTTCAAAACATTTCATGTCACCTTGAAGTTGAAGTTGGTAGCGTAAGTTCTCCTGAGTTAATCCAGCTAAGCTTCGTGTAGTAAGACACAAAATAGCCAAGTCGACTTGAAATCTCTTAGATTGCCGGCTGCACGTTTTCGATGACTTAAATTGTGCGAAAATCCGTATAGGAAGTCGAGGGCAGATTTTGGGCCACAACGTGAGGGGCGACGGCAGCCCGCACCTGCCACTCCACCGGCACAGGTGGACGAGGACACGTGCTGCTCTATCTTGTGTTCCCTATTGTTGTGCTCTGTGCTCTATGCCAAGTGAGTGACGTAAATTCCACTACATAGCTTTATTAGGCACCCATCCCAGAGCGTGGACGATTTTCAGGCAGAAACGGGCGAGAGAAATGTGAATTACATTTACATCATTGTGATTCAGATAAAACATATCGTATGAGCTTTTATCTTCTTGCTAGGAACTGCGGCACGTCTGTGCCATTATAATTTTATGGATAATCATGAAACTCCTTTGAATTTATGAAAGGGGAAGAAAGTAACGCTTGAACTTTTTTTTTTATTGAACACTATAACGTAGGGAAAAAACAGCAGCTGATCTTTGGGATGCAGCTAACGCGAAGCGCAGTTGCCTTGTGTGCGGGGCATTCTATTGCTGCTCATCAATCAACGAATGAGTGAAAGTTTTTCCTCGGAAATTAGTCATACTGAAGTATCTTTACGATCCAAATATATTGGCCTAACAATAGAACGTCAAATGAATTCGCTTCATAATAGATGACTGTGTAATACGTTTATTTTTTGCAGTGTGCTCATTATTTTGTGACCAACTACGTAATTGTAAATTACAAACACGCACAATGGTTGCACACCAACTGTTCACATTAAATTTGATGTTATTCGTTTTCTTCTCAAAAATGACGTACATTAACTGAAAATAAAAGCATTATCAAAATATCCCAATTGCTTTCAAGTTTTGCACCTGTTCGGATTTACCAAAAGTGGAACACTGCGGTTGAAATCTAAATCCAAAGTAGCGATCTGTCAGCTCGGTCTTGCGGCTGTTAAAATATTGGTTTCATCAACAGCTTTCAACATGTTCTAAGCCATTGAATTACCATTGAAGCAGGGAAGCTAATATTCGGGACCAGTTTATTTTACGCGTTAATCAACAGCCACGTTCCATTTTCCTCTAATGTCTGGCACGAAGCAGAATTTTGTAGGTAGGAGTTTTTTTCTCTGACCATAAACATTCATCGCCGCAGGTGGGCAGCAGCTTCATGATCTCACTCAGAGTTGAGCTGGAGACTGCTCCATTTGGAGCAGCGTGACATTTCTTCCTCTCAAAAGCTGTTGAAATCAGTCACTTTTACTGTAACTTCGCTTGCATGATTTGAGGAACCATTTACGGACTGTGGCTGATCTGCTTGTAGTCTTGAATATTGCGGAGCTAAAAAATAAACTGGCAACTTCAGTGGAGTCTCATGTCCGATCGCTTTCAGACATTCATTTTCCAATTGAAAGCGCCATGCAAAATCTTAACAAATCGTTGATCCTATTTACAGCATGAGTTTGCCGCAAGTTTTGTGTAGTGCGAGTGAAATACAGTTTCCAATTGCACAGTTTTTCTTCACGCGGGCTACAATAAGACACGATGCGAGTTGTACGCTGTAGAAACGTCTCCATAATGAATTTCCCTGACGTAATGCTGTGCGCTTCCCTTTATCAAGCTACTTCATTTGATGTGTGTTAAACGCTTTAAACTTTACCAAATGTTTTACATGTCCTATTCAAGTTATTTCTCGTCTTGAATGTAATATGAGTTTCAAATGAAGTCTTCACCGATATTCAATTGTTCGCTCGTTAACTTTTCATGACTTGATCTGATGAAAACAGCGATGTTCATGAACCGCAGCAGTAGATATTTTTGAGATAAGCTCCCTGAGTCGCTGTCCATTTTATCGACCTAGCGTTATTCAGGCAACACCCAGACTCATCGACAATCAATGCAGAAGGTCAGACTCCGAGGAACATCACGTGTCGTCCTACGATGAGCAGAGATGTTCGAAAATAACAAATCTAAGAAGTTTTTAATGTATATTGCAATAATTTTGTTAACTTGAGGCTTTAGAAGCAAGTTTTTACTTGCTACAAATAGATCTTCCGTGACGGTAATTGAAGGAACAAGTGTTCCATTATTTTCTTTTAACTGTGTTTTTATGGGGAAAGTGATCGATAGCTCATTATCTGATGCTCACACAAAAAAATGAGTGGTCAATTTTCTCTCGAGGAAAAAAGACGGCCTCAAATGGAAACAAAAACATCCTCAATTGAGTGCAAAAATAGCTTCAAAATGTATACAAAGACGGCCACAAAATCAATACATATACGGCCTCAAATTAATACAAAGACGGCCACAAAATCAATACATATACGGCCTCAAATTAATACAAAGACGGCCACAAAATCAATACATATACGGCCTCAAATTAATACAAAGACGGCCACAAAATCAATACATATACGGCCTCAAATTAATACAAAGACGGCCACAAAATCAATACAAATACGGCCTCAAATTAATACAAAGACGGCCACAAAATCAATACATATACGGCCTCAAATTAATACAAAGACGGCCACAAAATCAATACATATACGGCCTCAAATTAATACAAAGACGGCCACAAAATCAATACATATACGGCCTCAAATTAATACAAAGACGGCCACAAAATCAATACATATACGAACTCAAATTCATACAAAGACGGCCACAAAATCAATACATATACGGCCTCAAATTAATACAAAGACGGCCTCAAATGAATACAAAGACGGCCTCAAATGAATACAAAGACAGTTTCAAATGAATACAAAGACGTCCTCAAATGAATACAAAGACGGTTTCAAATGAATACAAAGACGGTCTCAAATGAATACAAAGACAGTTTCAAATGAATACAAAGACGTCCTCAAATGAATACAAAGACAGTTTCAAATGAATACAAAGACGTCCTCAAATGAATACAAAGACGGTTTCAAATGAATACAAAGACGGCCTCAAATGTGTACAAAGACGGCCTCAAATGTGTACAAAGACTTCCTAAAATGAATACAAAGACAGTTTCAAATGAATACAAAGACGTCCTCAAATGAATACAAAGACGGTTTCAAATGAATACAAAGACGGCCTCAAATGAATACAAAGACGGTTTCAAATGAATACAAAGACGTCCTCAAATGAATACAAAGACGGTTTCAAATGAATACAAAGACGGCCTCAAATGAATACAAAGACGGTTTCAAATGAATACAAAGACGTCCTCAAATGAATACAAAGACGGTTTCAAATGAATACAAAGACGGCCTCAAATGAATACAAAGACAGTTTCAAATGAATACAAAGACGTCCTCAAATGAATACAAAGACGGTTTCAAATGAATACAAAGACGGCCTCAAATGAATACAAAAACGGCCTAAAAATCAATACAAAGACGACCTCAAATGTGTACAAAGACGGCCTCAAATGTGTACAAAGACTTCCTAAAATGAATACAAAGACGGCCTCAAAATTAATACAAAGATGACCTCAAATGTGTACAAAGACGGCCTCAAATGTGTACAAAGACTTCCTAAAATGAATACAAAGACGGCCTCAAATGAATACAAAGACAGCCTCAAATGAATAGAAAGACTGCCTCAAATGAATACAAAGACGGCCTCAAATGAATACAAAGACGGCCTCAAATGAATACAAAGACCGCCTCAAATGTGTACAAAGACGGCCTCAAATGTGTACAAAGACGGCCTCAAATGAATACAAAGATGGCCTCAAAATCAATACAAAGACGGCCTCAAATGTGTACAAAGACGGCCTCAAATGAATACAAAGACGTCCTCAAATGAATACAAAGACGGTCTCAAATGTGTACAAAGACGGCCTCAAATGTGTACAAAGACGGCCTCAAAATCAATACAAAGACGGCCTCAAATGTGTACAAAGACGGCCTCAAATGTGTACAAAGACGGCCTCAAATGAATACAAAGACGTCCTCATATTAATACAAAGACGACCTCAAATGTGTCCAAAGACGGCCTCAAATGTGTACAAAGACGGCCTTAAATGTGTACAAAGACGGCCTCAAATGAATACAAAGACGTCCTCAAATTAATACAAAGACGGCCTCAAATGTGTACAAAGACGGCCTTAAATGTGTACAAAGACGGCCTTAAATGTGTACAAAGACGGCCTCAAATGAATACAAAGACGTCCTCAAATTAATACAAAGACGGCCTCAAATGTGTCCAAAGACGGCCTCAAATGTGTACAAAGACGGCCTCAAATGTGTACAAAGACGGCCTTAAATGTGTACAAAGACGGCCTCAAATGAATACAAAGACGTCCTCAAATTAATACAAAGACGGCCTCAAATGTGTCCAAAGACGGCCTCAAATGTGTACAAAGACGGCCTCAAAATCAATACAAAGACGGCCTCAAATGTGTACAAAGACGGCCTCAAATGTGTACAAAGACGGCCTCAAATGAATACAAAGACGTCCTCAAATTAATACAAAGACGACCTCAAATGTGTCCAAAGACGGCCTCAAATGTGTACAAAGACGGCCTTAAATGTGTACAAAGACGGCCTCAAATGAATACAAAGACGTCCTCAAATTAATACAAAGACGGCCTCAAATGTGTCCAAAGACGGCCTCAAATGTGTACAAAGACGGCCTTAAATGTGTACAAAGACGGCCTCAAATGTGTACAAAGACGGCCTTAAATGTGTACAAAGACGGCCTCAAATGAATACAAAGACGTCCTCAAATTAATACAAAGACGACCTCAAATGTGTCCAAAGACGGCCTCAAATGTGTACAAAGACGGCCTTAAATGTGTACAAAGACGGCCTCAAATGAATACAAAGACGTCCTCAAATTAATACAAAGACGGCCTCAAATGTGTCCAAAGACGGCCTCAAATGTGTACAAAAACGGCCTTAAATGTGTACAAAGACGGCCTCAAATGTGTACAAAGACGGCCTTAAATGTGTACAAAGACGGCCTCAAATGAATACAAAGACGTCCTCAAATTAATACAAAGACGGCCTCAAATGTGTCCAAAGACGGCCTCAAATGTGTACAAAGACGGCCTTAAATGTGTACAAAGACGGCCTCAAATGTGTACAAAGACGGCCTTAAATGTGTACAAAGACGGCCTCAAATGAATACAAAGACGTCCTCAAATTAATACAAAGACGGCCTCAAATGTGTACAAAGACGGCCTCAAATGTGTACAAAGACGGCCTTAAATGTGTACAAAGACGGCCTCAAATGAATACAAAGACGTCCTCAAATTAATACAAAGACGGCCTCAAATGTGTCCAAAGACGGCCTCAAATGTGTACAAAGACGGCCTTAAATGTGTACAAAGACGGCCTCAAATGAATACAAAGACGTCCTCAAATTAATACAAAGACGGCCTCAAATGTGTACAAAGACGTCCTCAAATGAATACAAAGACGTCCTCAAATGAATACAAAGACGTCCTCAAATCAATACAAAGACGGCCTCAAATGTGAACAAAGACGGCCTCAAATGTGTACAAAGACGGCCTCAAATTCAATGCAAAGACGGCCTCAAAATCAATACAAAGACGGCCTCAAATGTGTACAAAGACGGCCTCAAATGAATACAAAGACGGCCTCAAATGAATACAAAGACGGCCTCAAATGAATACAAAGACGGCCTCAAATGAGTTCAAAGACTGTTTCAAAATCAATACAAAGACGGCCTCAAATGTGTACAAAGACGGCCTCAAATGAATACAAAGACGGCCTCAAATGAATACAAAGACGGCCTCAAATGAATACAAAGACGGCCTCAAATGTGTACAAAGACGGCCTCAAATGAGTTCAAAGACTGTTTCAAAATGAATACAAAGACGGCCTCAAATGAATACAAAGACGGCCTCAAATGAATACAAAGACGGCCTCAAATGTGTACAAAGACGGCCTCAAATGAGTTCAAAGACTGTTTCAAAATCAATACAAAGACGGCCTCAAATGAATACAAAGACGGCCTCAAATGTGTACAAAGACGGCCTCAAATGAATACAAAGACGGCCTCAAATGAATACAAAGACGGCCTCAAATGAATACAAAGACGGCCTCAAATGTGTACAAAGACGGCCTCAAATGAGTTCAAAGACTGTTTCAAAATGAATACAAAGACGGCCTCAAATGAATACAAAGACGGCCTCAAATGAATACAAAGACGGCCTCAAATGTGTACAAAGACGGCCTCAAATGAGTTCAAAGACTGTTTCAAAATCAATACAAAGACGGCCTCAAATGTGTACAAAGACGGCCTCAAATGAATACAAAGAAGGCTTCAAAATCAATACAAAGACGGCCTCAAATGAATACAAAGACGGCCTCAAATGAATACAAAGACGGCCTTAAATGAATACAAAGACGGCCTAAAATGTGTACAAAGACGGCCTCAAATGAGTTCAAAGACTGTTTCAAAATGAATACAAAGACGGCCTCAAAATCAATGCAAAGACTGCCTCAAAATGAATGAAGTGAAAATCTCAAATTACAAACCCTGAAGTTTTGAATATCCTGAGTAACAGGAATCTTAAGTTGTTTTTTCTCAATTACTAATGCTTAATTATTATCGCTACTATTTTCTCAATAACTATGCAACATAAATATCTCATTGCGAAATTTATTTGTTTCAGGTGGTAAGAACTATAATAGTGATGGAAAAATTCAGTTGAGATGAATTTGAATAATGAAAAGATAACAGTATATCTCTAGAAATATACTTAAAATTTAATATTCTGAATTACTTGAAAATGATGAAAGATGTTGTGTTGGGATGAACTCGATTCAATGTAGGGATCGAAATGGTATGCAAAGTTCAAGATGATGTCGAAAAAATTCACTTGGGAATGTTCAAAGAAATTCTAATTTCAAAGCTAACGAATCCACGCAAAAAAAATAAATAAAAACGAATGTCTTCCAAAAATATGCGGCAGCCAAAGTTCATGGTGCACGAGGTTTATTTTACACGACTAGATCGTGCGGGGACGTGAAGTCGTCAGAGCGTCTTCGCCCTGATTGGGATTCAGAGCACTGCAAACATATAATGAACACTGTTCTTATTGAATTTAAGGGAACGTTCAATTTAAATATTATCTTCATTAGTGTTATGTGAACATTCGTGATAAAATGCGAGTGGTGGATGAATTTAAGGGGTTATCAAGTTTAAATATTACCTTTCCTAATGATATGTGAACATTTAGAATAAAAATTGCTAGTGATGAATACAAGGGAATATTCAGGGTAGTTGTATAGTTCAATTAAATTACACAGTTTTTCGGCTTGCTCCAGAGCGAGCGCTGCTCCGGAGTCACATGTGCTCTACTGAACGCTCACGATAACGACACACTTCCTGGACGCGGCCAGTTTCAGGTACGGTGATCAGATGAGAGCGTTGCTGCTGTGCTGCTGCGAGCGACTATCTCTCAGAAACGATGACCTCTTGGGATAATGCAGTTGTGCCGGACGCCTGAGGCCAGGTTTTCAAACAGTTTGTGTAGCAGTACAGCTGCCAGGTTGAGTTTTTTAAGCGAATTTAGATGTGCCGCCATGACGACCTTAAACGGTCAAAACTTTGGTTACTATTATTGGTAGGTAACGTACAAACGTGACAGAGTGGCGTGCAGACTTGACAGGGTGGCGTGCAGACTTGACAGGGTGGCGTGCAGACTTGACAGGGTGGCGTGCAGACTTAACAGGGTGGCGTGCAGACTTGACAGGGTGGCGTGCAGACTTGACAGGGTGGCGTGCAGACTTGACAGGGTGGCGTGCAGACTTGACAGGGTGGCGTGCAGACTTGACAGGGTGGCGTGCAGACTTGACAGGGTGGCGTGCAGACTTGACAGGGTGGCGTGCAAACTTGACAGGGTCGCGTGCAAATTTGACAGGGTGACGTGCAGACTTGACAGGGTGGCGTGCAGACTTGACAGGGTGGCGTGCAGACTTGACAGGGGGGCGTGCAGACTTGACAGGGTGGCGTGCAAACTTGACAGGGTCGCGTGCAAATTTGACAAGGTGGGGTGCAAATTTGCCAGTAAAAATCTGACAGAAAGTATATGCTAATTTTTTCTCAGAAGAAATTCATTTATTTCATCCTGGGGGGGGGGGGAGCAGATGTAGTCTCAGTCATGTCTACAAAGCTTATACGTGCATTAGTAAAAATGAGTAACAAAATACCTTATTTTGGAAAAAAATATTACGTGTTTAATTGTACCGAAATTTCTCAGAAATTATGCAAACCAAAAATGTATTACATTGTCCAATTTGGGCAGCAGGTATGCTTTGTTGTAGCCCTGTTGCTTGGTTGCAGCACTGATGCTTGGTTGCAGCACTGATGCTTGGTTGCAGCACTGATGCTTGGTTGCAGCACTGATGCTTGGTTGCAGCACTGATACTTGGTTGCAGCACTGATGCTTGGTTGCAGCACTGATGCTTGGTTGCAGCACTGATACTTGGTTGCAGCACTGATGCTTGGTTGCAGCACTGATACTTGGTTGCAGCACTGATGCTTGGTTGCAGCACTGATGCTTGGTTGCGGCACTGATGCTTGGTTGCAGCACTGATGCTTGGTTGCAGCACTGATGCTTGGTTGCAGCAATGATGCTGTATTGCAGCACTGACGCTTGGTTGCAGCACTGATGCTTGGTTGCAGCACTGATGCTTGGTTGCAGCACTGATGCTTGGTTGCAGCACTGATGCTTGGTTGCAGCACTGATGCTTGGTTTCAGCACTGATGCTTGGTTGCAGCACTGATGCTTGTGTCGAGAATCTGTTAAGAATAACCAATTTTGTGAATTAAAAATGAGGATTTAAGAAAAAATTTTAATTGTGTGTAATAAATTTGGTGCTTACTTATAAATATCTCAGTAAATCCCAGCAGCACAGGAGGGTCGCTTCAACATGTATGTTTTTATGCCTGTATGTTTTGTTGGACTCAGCAATGTTAGATGGAGCGATAAGATGCAAGGGCTCGGACGATGGCTGTTTACATTGTGTGTTGTTTCTGGAGGGGTCTATTTTGTGGTGTTAGCAATTGTTTTTCATTCGGGCGAGCCCTTGGAAACTGTAGACGTTCGGAAAAATGCCAACCCATGCGCAACAAAAGCCGCCTTGTGGTCAAACATAAATCAAGACACTTAAGCCGAGAGAGACGGCAAACCAACGGTCGGTTTCGAAGGAGCTTGAGCGTGGGAAGCAATGAGGCTAAGAAAGAAATAAAGGCGAGCTGCGGTACTACCAATTAGAAAAAAGGTAGGCGGGCACTTCGAGGTCCGAAGATTCTTATAGGTCGAATGTGAGAGAGGGGACAACCCTCGAGAAAATACGCGGGGCATCTGAGGAACAAGAGGTAGTTCTGCAGTCAACGCCGGAGCGCGAAGTAGAAGAAATAAAACGCGGAGAAGTAAAGCAAAATCCAACCAGCGTGGAAATAATTTAATGTAACATTTAGCTGCAACGTCTCGGGGCGGGTGGGGTGGGACGGAGTCATATATCTGAGGATTGATCAGCTCGAATGAAAGGAAATCGACGTGTGAATACACTGAAGCGGAATGAGCAATATAACGCCATCACTAGACATTTTCTGACCAGTGAATAAGACAGGCCTTTGAACTGAAGCGAATCGCTGACGAATTTTTGTGGTTGAAGTGACCATTGGCCACTGTGCTGCTGGGAGCGCTGAGATATTGTAGGCATTACTTGTGTTATGTTTGGGAGTGTAAGTAATATGCGGGAAAAGGCTGGCCAGTCGGGAAAATTTAGTATAGTTATGTGATGTAAGTAATTTGGCGTATGCTGTTTGATTCCATTACTTAATTTGCATCACTCCTAATACCATTCATTGTGTGTACGCTCATTGATGTTTGTATGACGTATAGCTGGAAATCATAAATGTTAGCATATTTTTCCCTGTGTATCATGTCCCACAATATTAGAAGCGATCGATCATAACACCACGGAGGGCGCTCAGAAAATGCGCTGCGTGAGTGGGTCATCTACCATCGGTGAGTACCGCTCTAAATTTAGTATACAATAATTGTGTGTCTTTTCTTAATGCCTGTGTTCTTCATACATTCTCGCATTTTTGTGTGTATTGTGTAATGTCATGGAGGTGTGCCATTCCTCAATTCCGAGAACCTGATCTTCCTGTTAATGAAATGTTAACAAGACGGTGACGGCCCCGATTTCTCGTGACATCTGGTTGCAGCACTGATGCTTGGTTGCAGCACTGATGCTTGGTTGCAGCACTGATGCTTGGTTGCAGCACTGATGCTTGGCTGCAGCACTGACGCTTGGTTACAGCACTGCCGCTTGGTTGCAGCACTGATGCTTGGTTGCAGCACTGATGCTTGGTTGCAGCACTGATGCTTGGTTGCAGCACTGATGCTTGGTTGCAGCACTGATGCTTGGCTGCAGCACTGACGCTTGGTTGCAGCACTGCCGCTTGGTTGCAGCACTGATGCTTGGTTGCAGCACTGATGCTTGGTTGCAGCACTGATGCTTGGTTGCAGCACTGATGCTTGGTTGCAGCACTGATGCTTGGTTGCAGCACTGATGCTTGGGTGCAGCACTGATGCTTGGTTGCAGCACTGACGCTTGGTTGCAGCACTGATGCTTGGTTGCAGCACTGGTGCTTGGTTGCAGCACTGACGCTTAGTTGCAGCACTGGTGCTTGGTTGCAGCACTGATGCTTGGTTGCAGCACTGATGCTTGGTTGCAGCACTGATGCTTGGTTGCAGCACTGATGCTTGGTTGCAGCACTGATGTTTAGTTGCAGCACTGATGCTTGGTTGCAGCACTGATGCTTGGTTGCAGCACTGATGCTTGGTTGCAGCACTGATGCTTGGTTGCAGCACTGATGCTTGGTTGCAGCACTGATGCTTGGTTGCAGCACTGATGCTTGGTTGCAGCACTGGTGCTTGGTTGCAGCACTGACGCTTGGTTGCAGCACTGACGCTTGGTTGCAGCACTGATGCTTGGTTGCAGCACTGGTGCTTGGATGCAGCACTGACGCTTGGTTGCAG
Organism: Morinoia aosen; assembly: GCA_030386875.1. Lineage (NCBI taxonomy): Eukaryota > Metazoa > Arthropoda > Malacostraca > Amphipoda > Talitridae > Morinoia > Morinoia aosen. Next base: position 52,201,723 of record CM059579.1, on the reverse strand, counting down.
CACTGACGCTTGGTTGCAGCACTGATGCTTGGTTGCAGCACTGGGGCTTGGTTGCAGCACTGACGCTTGGTTGCAGCACTGACGCTTGGTTGCAGCACTGATGCTTGGTTGCAGCACTGGTGCTTGGTTGCAGCACTGACGCTTGGTTGCAGCACTGACGCTTGGTTGCAGCACTGACGCTCGGTTGCAGCACTGATGCTTGGTTGCAGCACTGATGCTTGGTTGCAGCACTGATGCTTGGTTGCAGCACTGGTGCTTGGTTGCAGCACTGACGCTTGGTTGCAGCACTGACGCTTGGTTGCAGCACTGATGCTTGGTTGCAGCACTGGTGCTTGGTTGCAGCACTGACGCTTGGTTGCAGCACTGACGCTTGGTTGCAGCACTGATGCTTGGTTGCAGCACTGGTGCTTGGTTGCAGCACTGACGCTTGGTTGCAGCACTGACGCTTGGTTGCAGCACTGATGCTTGGTTGCAGCACTGGTGCTTGGTTGCAGCACTGACGCTTGGTTGCAGCACTGACGCTTGGTTGCAGCACTGATGCTTGTTTGCAGCACTGATGCTTGGTTGCAGCACTGATGCTTGGTTGCAGCACTGGTGCTTGGTTGCAGCACTGACGCTTGGTTGCAGCACTGACGCTTGGTTGCAGCACTGATGCTTGGTTGCAGCACTGACGCTTGGTTGCAGCACTGACGCTTGGTTGCAGCACTGATGCTTGGTTGCACCTGTTGCCATAAGAAGTTCTTGATTTGAAAGAAAGTAAGTACCAGAGCGACGCGTGGAGACAACCTCATCGTTTACTTCGGTCGAGGGACACATATATGAGGGAGACTCGGCACAATAATTCGTTGCTCATTCGAACTGCATCGTAAATTTTCTTCTTTTTGAATGTATAAATTTAAATATTTGTTACTGAGCACTGTAGTGCAACCACACTGCACTGAGGACTGAGGCTGGGCACTGCAGTGTAACCACACTGCAATGAGGACTGAGGCTGAGCACTGCAGTGTAGCCACACTGCAATGAGGACTGAGGCTGAGCACTGCAGTGTAGCCACACTGCACTGAGGACTGAGGCTGAGCACTGCAGTGTAGCCACACTGCACTGAGGACTGAGGCTGAGCACTGGAGAGTAGCCACACTGCAATGAGGACTGAGGCTGAGCACTGCAGTGTAGCCACACTGCACTGAGGACTGAGGCTGAGCACTGCAGTGTAGCCACACTGCACTGAGGACTGAGGCTGAGCACTGCAGTGTAGCCACACTGCACTGAGGACTGAGGCTGAGCACTGGAGAGTAGCCACTCTGCAATGAGGACTGAGGCTGAGCACTGCAGTGCAACCCCACTGCACTGACGACTGAGGCTGAGCACTGCAGTGTAGCCATACTGCACTGAGGACTGAGGCTGAGCACTGCAGGGTAGCCACACTGCACTGAGGACTGAGGCTGAGCACTGCAGTGTAGCCACACTGCACTGAGGACTGAGGCTGAGCACTGGAGAGTAGCCACACTGCAATGAGGACTGAGGCTGAGCACTGCAGTGTAGCCACACTGCACTACAAACAGCGTTGATAAGATCACCAGCCGATATGTTAAAAGACAAATTTTAAAAAGATATGAATTCTTTCACTCACGCTCCTGCATTCATTTTAAATACAAAATATTTATAGCATTACTAATTAAGCTATGATACTTTTATACTGTATCTTAAAATCACGGGTACATGCGTCACATTGGGAACGGGCTGGAAAATAACTAGATTACTCGCAACAAATATCGCTGTTTTAAAAAATTAGGCCAACTGGTGAACAAATGAAGTTTAACTTCACGAATCAATAGCAAACCGATATCTGCGTTTGACAACTAACAAGGAAAATGAATTTCACAAGTATGTTAATGAACAATATTGTGTTAAGTAACGAAAACGTAATTTATTGTCAGATGTAGACCGCTGCACAAGAGCTTCAAATGTGTTGCTTAATTTTGTGTTGCACGTGTTGCAGCGAGTGTAGCCGTGCACGTGTTGCAGCGAGTGTAGCCGTGCACGTGTTGCAGCGAGTGTAGCCGTGCACGTGTTGCAGCGAGTGTAGCCGTGCACGTGTTGCAGCGAGTGTAGCCGTGCACCTGTTGCAGCGAGTGAAGCCGTGCACCTGTTGCAGCAAGTGTGGTCGTGCACTTGTTGCAGCGAGTGTAGCCGTGCACCTGTTGCAGCGAGTGTAGCCGTGTACCTGTTGCAGCGAGTGTAGCCGTGCACCTGTTGCAGCAAGTGTGGCCATGCACGTGTTGCAGCGAGTGTAGCCGTGCACGTGTTGCAGCGAGTGTAGCCATGCACGTGTTGCAGCGATTGTAGCCGTGCACGTGTTGCAGCGAGTGTAGCCATGCACGTGTTGCAGCGATTGTAGCCGTGCACGTGTTGCAGCGAGTGTAGCCGTGCACGTGTTGCAGCGAGTGTAGCCGTGCACGTGTTGCAGCGAGTGTAGCCGTGCACGTGTTGCAGCAAGTTCTGTGTGAGCACAACACTATGCACAATTCAGTTCTCATTAGCACTTGCACCAAGTCCCATTGTCTGGTGCGGGCAAGAGGCACAACTGCCGCCGAGTGCGAGAGTTCAGCTAAATATTTACAGGCCCGCGCCCGCCGCCTCAAATGTTCCTCTCCGAGCGCTCCGTGGGGCCTCGAGCTGCTGTTTGGTGAGTGCAGTGTTTATTTCTGCTCGGGTAATTGTTCCGGTGGCTTCGAAATCTGGCTTGAATACCGAAGTATTTCTCATTTTCCATTGGAAATGATTGCTGCTGAACAAGCTCTGCGTGTCTAAAGATTGCAACGGATTGCTCTCAGAAATGTTTGGATTTGTCAGAAGAACTTATTTTCTTCGCTGCAAGCATAATGCCACCGTGAAATTTAAACGTATATTTTATTTGAAGTTCATAATGATGCTTGATCCAAATAATGTTTCGTGCAAATTGCTTTGCATAAATTTTTAGGTAATAAGTTGCTCTCATTTTTCTTTGCACTCTGAAAATTAGTTATTTCTCTCTATTAAACATCAGTTTGTCTTATGCTGAAAATGATAATTCTATCGCTCAACTTTTATTTGATGCACATGCAGCTGGTTTGATGAACTGGAAGTTGGTTTGATGCACAGGCAGTTGGTTTGATGCTCATGCAGCTGGTTTGATGCACAGGCAGTTGGTTTGATGCTCATGCAGCTGGTTTGATGCACATGCAGCTGGTTTGATGCACTGACAGCTGGTTTGATGCACTGGAAGCTGGTTCGATGCACTGGCAGCTGGTTTGATGCTCATGCAGCTGGTTTGATGCACACGCATTTGGTTTGATGCACTGGCAGCTGGTTTGATGCACATGCAGCTGGTTTGATGCTCATGCAGCTGGTTTGATGCACATGCAGCTGGTTTGATACACTGGCAGCTGGTTTGATAGATTATTGGCAAGCCACGTGTGGTTTGTCTATTAGTACGCCTCGTATATTTTGTCTATTAATATGCCTCGTATGGTCTATCTATTTTGTACACCTCTGATAGCTTGTCTATTAGTACACCTCGTATAGTTTGCCTATTATTATTATGCCTCGTATGGCTTATCTATTTGTACACCTCGGATGGTTTGTCAATTAGTACTCCTAGTATAGAAGTTTTGTTAGACTACTAGCACACCACGAATGGTTTGTCTATTAGTACGCCTCGTATATTTTGTCAATTAATATGCCTCGTATGGTCTATCTACTTGTACACCTCTGACAGTTTGTCTATTAGTACACCCCGTATAGTTTGTCTATTATTATGCCTCGTATGGCTTATCTACTTGTACACCTCGGATGGTTTGTCAATTAGTACTCCTCGTATGGAACATTTGTTTTAGGATGCCCTATATTTAAGAAACTTTTAAAAGCCAATATGTTGGCATGTATGTCATGTGACAACTTGGAAATAAACATTTTTTCTTTTTTCTTTCTTTCTTTTCATGCAGCTGGTTTGATGCACATGTAGCTGGTTTGATGCACATGCAGTTGCTTTTATTCACTGGCAGCTAGTTTGATGCACTGGCAGCTGGTTTGATGCACTGGCAGCTGGTTTGGTGCTCATGCAGCTGGTTTGATGCACATGTAGCTGGTTTGATGCACATGCAGTTGGTTTGATGCGCTGGCAGCTAGTTTGATGCACTGGCAGCTGGTTTGATGCACTGGCAGCTGGTTTGATGCTCATGCAGCTGGTTTGATGCACACGCATTTGGTTTGATGCGCTGGCAGCTGGTTTGATGCACATGCAGCTGTTTTGATGCTCATGCAGCTGGTTTGATGCACATGCAGCTGGGGTACGCGATGTTATGGAGAGTGCATAGTTATCGTATTGAATGTGCACGATTTTCCCTAAAATTCTAAATTTTAAAAGATTGATGAAGAGAATTAAAAAAAATTAATGTTTAAGAAAATGTGCTCAGTAGAGAGGCTTAAATAAGTTATGGAGAATTTTCATACCTCTCGCATGTCTTGTGAAAAGTAAACGTTAATGAAGCGTGTTCTGGAACTGCACAACTTTCATGGCGAAAAATGTCTCATGTCACTTTATCCGTGTTTTACATGTTTCCATTATTCCATTGGCAACAAAACATTCAAATTAAAACATTTTATCCATGTTTCATCTGTAAACGCATTCGATTGAAAACCGTCAATCATACATGGAACGAAAAATGAATAAAAGTTGTTCAAAAACATGTATTAACCCTCGTGCAGTGTGACAGCACTAATTGAAAGTCACGAAGGTCCTCACGAGCGCAGGTGCGTACCTGTCAGCTGCGTGTCAGATTTGTCACTCCATCTGCGGGGCTAAATGCTGATCGTACCTTCGGCGAAAAATTCACCTTTAATTTGGCTCTATTTTTATTATACGATCGAAAATCGGAGCATATTCACGACTGGTCGAATGCAGTTGAGTGGTATTTGTACATATAAAGCGCAACCTTCTTAACTGTTCGCAGGTTACGTTTCATCGCATTAAGGACATCTCAGCAGTACGAAGTGCAGAGTTGTACGCTGACGCGCCTATGCCGCTACTCACACCCACACGCATTTTCAAGCTGAGCTGCTCTGCGTCAATTTGGGGGCTGTTCTGTCGTGTACTCTAGCCTCTTCTGCATGGCAAGCTTGTACGCCTTCGCGAGACCGCTGGGTAGCATCTCATATACGTGTGTTTACATGCAATAAGATACGCATATTTGCTTCTGATGAACTGGAAATAAGTACGAGAAATAGAGGTTTTCATTTTCCCAATAGTGTTATTAAGTGTGGGCAGCACGGCACAATAATTTTTCATTCGTGACGACAACACACCGGAATACTATTTCAAGTTCATCTTTCGTGTCAAAAGGTTCGCCTATCGAGATTTGTAGAGATAGTGGGATAACAATGATCAATAATGTAGCTTAGAACAAAGTAATTCTGCGCCTATGAAATAAGATTTGCATTTGACAAAAAAAAAGCAAAATTACGAGATTGTTTATAAATCCTTGTCTTCGGAAGAAAACAATGATAAATCATTGATACTAATTCTATTCCTCATAAAATGAATTTGCGTTGAAGCAACTCTAAAATTCATCATGGAAACCCTATTCTGATGTTTAATATATGCTAAAAGTCATGGCTGAGTTGGAGTTTTCACGCTTTTCTTTGAGGCTCCCCTTGACCTTAACTTCGGAATGACTCACAAATGGTGCAGAGCGAGCCGTGCTGCCCAGACTGAAGGCCGTAATTAAGAAAAGGTCCTCGTCTGATGGGTTTCCTGAGAGTTACGAATTCTTGTCGTGCCAATACCGCACAACTGCTACTGCTGCTGTCTCATAACTGCTGTTGCTCCTGAATATCTTATTTTACAGCTGTAGAGCATGACAGTGTTGTTTGGGCATGGCGGGTGTGGCACAGTGGCGTTGTGCTCTGCTTGAACAGGAACGATTTTGGAGTGTCTCGCGTACGAGGGAGCAAAAACTATTATGGAGTGTCTAGCGTACCAGGGAGCAGGAACCATTTTGGTGTGTCTCGCGTACTAGGGAGCAGGAACCATTTTGGAGTGCCTCGCGTACCAGGGAGCATGAACCGTTTCGGAGTGTCTCGCGTACTAGGGAGCAGGAACCATTATGAAGTGCGTGTGTGTGCGGTTGGTCTTTGCACTCTCATAAGATGCCACCCAACCGGCCAGTCATGCGTAGCGTAATATGTGTGAAGCCAAAGGAAACTAAGATCAAAGATTAAGTCCAAGTACTAAAGGGAATTGAATTGCATCGTTGAATCGAGGAAATCAATGGCCTCAGCTCTGCGAACCCCCGATAACTCTCCCACTCTCGAACCATCTAGGTAACTTCTTCTAAATAACGTCTTCTAATTATAGTACATGAAGGCATTCTTGTCGGCTTTGTATCATCAATCAACTTTTCTTCAAACTCTTCATCACGTTGCATTTTCTCCAGTTTTATTTCCGTCCCTACATGCAGCAACTCATCATTATTGTCAGCATCGCAAGAGACACAATGGGATACGAAGGACACAATATGGATCGTAATTGGAGTTTCATATGATTCAAAGGCTGTTGTCAACAGCTTGTTATCTGATCACGCATCTTGATCTGTGCTTTATACATTAATGGTTCCGAGAAAAAAACGTCAACAATATCGCGCTCTTGCGTTGAATGGGAGATAGTCGCCATAAAATTATGTGAAATACACCACCTGGATAAATGCTTCAGAGAGTTATGAGTTGTAAAGCGTTCAAAGGATGATCTCAACTAGAGCAATGAAGCGTGATGGTGCACAACAGAAGGCAGGTGATAGAAGCTTCCAATTTCAAATGGTTTCACATTCGTGCTGAAAGACAAGTGTACACTCTACATATAAATAATTCCCATTAGGAGAAATGAATGACTGAGTGATTGAATGAATGAATGAATGAATAATGATTTGGGCATGTTTTATATTTTTTGGAAGAAAGCTGAACATCATTTTCTGTGAGAGTTCCTGTGGAATGGCATGCCGAGTTAGTGCTGAGGGAACAGTCTTGTATTTGTGTAATTGAACAGTTGACGAATGGCAGCGATCGGATGGTTGTGTCAGCGTTTCCAGAGTGGTTGAATTTATCTTATCCTCTCGTGAATGCGACCGTACGTGTTATATATTTAGCAAGTAGTGGATTTACAGTCGATAACACCAGCTCGCCCTGATAGCTCATTTTTAAATTCAGTTCACATGCCCAAATGATACATAAATTCAGGTGAAGAACTCGAGTCTATATAATCATACTTATAAGTTAATTATTGATGACAACATCCCCATTTTCGTGTTGCGTCATATGGCAAGTGCGTCAATAAAGAGCGAACCTACATGGCCGAGTGAACGCATCTGGCCACGTCATAACCACGTCACGCCTCCTGCAGAGGCCTCGCTCAACTGAGCGGCGGGCTGAGTCTTGGGCTCGCTCGATTAATTAGAGTTGCAACAGAGCTTGATATTCTCGGTCGAAGCCTTGCGAAAAAATTTTGTGAAGTAATATCTATGTTGCAAGTGTGATTTCTTCCGACGTTGGCAGCATTTTGATGTTGTTTTTATTGTCAAAGCCCTGAGTTTCATTTTGCGAGTTTCATAAGTAACCCACCGCCTCCACAGCGGGTATGAGTCTGCGACGGATAGAGTTTCTTAGCGAGATGCTTGTTCATCTTTCCCTGCATGCTTTTGAGAGAAGTTTTTTTCATTCAATTTTTCCCGTCATCGTTAAACATCTGGATGCTGAGTCGGTGAAGATACTCAATTGAGATGAACACCCTTCGTACTCCCTTTTTTGTTCAATTCTCAACGGGTGTACACAATTTTGAAACTCACGAGACTGTTTTAACATGTCACCTTCTACTGAAATGAATACAACTCTTGCACATTAGCTTGTTTTCGCTCATCTACCAAAACAAAGTACACTGTCTCCCAGAAAAAAGCTGCGTAGTCGAGAAATTTATGAAATAGTCAATTTGCAAACCTTGATCTCAAATTTCAGCTTATATTTTACCTGGCATAGGCTCTGCAAATGTCTTCATCATTTGACTTTATAATTAGAATAATTGTTGAAGTGTTTTCTTTTCTAAAATGTTCAGTGTTGTATGGAGCGCCATGAAGAACTCAAGTTTCTCTTAAACTCAACCCATAACGTCTCAACAGGGTGGAAATGTGGAGAGACAAAAGGTTGTATGAGTTTCAATGATCTTTAAAATCAAACTTGAGCGCTTATGGCTTAACGAATGAGAAGATTGGTGTTTATAACGCATCACGTTATCATCTAGGAGTGAAATTCCACTGAATAGTAAACTTGATCATTGAGAACTTGCAGTGGGTCCTGTAAACACATTTTGTTATTGCAAAAAGTTCAATCCGGTTTGAAGAACCCCAAAAGTATTACACTATTCAAAATATCACACGGGGAAATTATTCAGTAGGATTCTTTGCTCCATAAGGAATTTTAATTTATTTTCTGCCATGTACATAAATTTTTCTGCCGCTTTGAAAAAAGGTGGATCGTTGCTGATCGGACCATGTAACACTTCCAGTCCTCGACAGTCGTCTTCGTAGCCTAGCTAGCAACAGCATTTTTCAGCTATTCTTTGCGAACACTAATGGCTTCTTGATGAACCGTGAACTGTGTAAACTCTATTCCTTTAGTTAACAATGCACAGTTTTAATGTAAATAATTTTAGAGCTCGCTAGTTGTCTCGGCGTTGATGCACGCCAGTTTTTCTTTGTGTTTGATGAACGCCAGTTTTTCTTTGTGTTTGATGAATGCCAGTTTTTCTTTGTGTTTGATAAACGCCAGTTTTTCTTTGTGTTTGATGAACGTCGGCATTTCTTCACCGACGTTTCTAAAGAACGCGTCTCTTTCTCACGTCATGAATATTATGCTGTCATAAAACTAGGAAATCGCTGCGGAGTAATTAGGGCATGTGTCGTAAAATTACGAAAACGGAACAAAACTATGTGAGAAAATGTTCTCCAGTGAGAATTACAAGCGAAATCAGTTTCATACTTATAAATTGGACGCAATATAAATAAGACCCAATATAAATTCAAGTAATACAATAGAATGAAGTTTAACCACAACAAATACCCATTTTTATAAAAAGTAAAGAGTAAGAACTAGCAGACAAGCGCCTCGCACAAGCGCAGCTGGGTAGGGCCGCATGGAGCATAAAAAGGGGCGCAGTGCCATAGGCTCTGTTCCCTCGAGTGTTGTCACGCACGGGCAACAGCAGGCTCACATGTGCATTTAATGTGGCAATTATGCAGGGGGAGCTTTTTAAACCGCGTTGAAAGAGGGTGAATCGTGGCTGGTCAGACCGCGTCATGCACTTGTTCGAACCAACGAACGGAGATATTTTAAACATTCGTCGTTTGTGGGTTTGTTAGTAATGTGGTAAATTGTAGTTTAATGTATTAAGAAATAAGTCGCATTTTTGGGTCCAACGAGGTCTAGCTTGAAGCTGGTTCATAGTCTTGATTATTTTGTAGAGCCTGAATGAACAGTGTGAGAAGACCCATACAGTGAGTGTCTGTAATGATTCTTTTAATCTTTTAAGATGAACCTTTCAGTGAATACATGGTGGGTCCAACAAATGAATGGACTAGCAGAACTTAAATTATGTTTGAAATTTTATAAAGATTATGATAGTAAAAAAGCTACTTAATATCGTTGCTGGCCTGCCTCTTGGAGCTACCTATTTGACAGCATCTCCTTCATGACGTTTATCTTAAGTTGAACTTCAAAGTGCTGCAATTAACGTTCGAAATTAGTGAAGCTCATAACTGCTGTAAAATCCCTATTACTGAAAAAGACGGTCATTGCTAATATCTGATGGCAGTTTAAAGTCTGCAGTTGTTTTATAAATATGTTAATCCTGAATTTAGATACTCTTTACGAATTCATGAAATTTTATAGGGTGAGTGTTACTGCCGACTCCAACACATTAAAACGGTAGGAATCGTTCGGTTATATGGCTCACCTGGTCTGAAACTTGAAATTTTGCGGCATTTAAATACTGTAGATTTTGATGTATTTCAGTGGCTAAGAGCCTTTGCCTCTCGGCTAAGAAATTTTATTCGTACTCACTACAGCTTTTTGACGGAATTCAAACTCTTACTGCTGTGTACAGCTTTATATGCCGCCAGTTTAAGCTGCAGAAATTTCAAAATGAAAAATTACAGACGAAACAGCAAGAGCCGAGGTACTTGCTACCTCAACTACTTATACATATTTCTCAATCATTTAATGCTTTTATGCTTATAGGTAATTGACTTGCATGTACTTACATGTCGCTGAACTGGTGTCTATGAAAACTACCCTCAGCGAGTACATCCGTATTCCCTTTACATGTGCATAAAACTTAAGGAGATCGTCCCAAGCCCCTGCCGCTCAGGTGGTAATTTTTCATGTTTTTGTTGGAAAAGGACCCTTAGGGGTTGGACTATTCGGTCCTAAAATTTTATGGCGCTACGGACAATATCAAAATCTTTCATTTTGAGCCCATTTCAACCCCATATAAAAATAGAACAAATGGGAAAGGGAAAAAAGCCCATTTGAGTGTGTTAGAAATGTTTCAAGGATTCTAAAACTGTCTTTTTTTTTGTTTTAGCATCAAAACTCGACGACGAGTCCCATTTTGAAATATCACTACCAGTGAAATATCCATACCTAAAACCAATTGTCAATTTTTTTCAAAAACTAAGGCCTAAATCAAAACCATTTATGGAATAAATTGTGTTTCTTTTCAAAGGTTACATTTCATAGTCAAATATCATAAGAATCAGACTGAAAATAAAAAAATTGATACTTTTGGTAAAAAAAAATTTTTTTTGGGGGGTTTGGAAATAACAATTCACAGTGTGAATATGAAGTTATGTATGGAAATTATCGAAATAAAAATTAAAACTGCATTCAATTATATAAATTGTTCATTATATTACACATCAACAAAAAAAATCGTTTTTTGCTTATACCCAACACTTTTAACTTTCAACATTCAAAATGGGACTAGTCCTCGAGTTTTGATGCTAGAACAAAACCAAAGACAGTTTTAGAATCCTTGGAACATTTCTAACAAACTCACAGGGGCTTTTTCCAAATTCAAAATGTTCGAAAAAATATGCAGCTCTAAACCCAAAAAATTAATGTTGTTTTTAGAAATTTTAAAAAATTTGAAAAATATAGAAAAAATTTGAATTTGAAAAAAGCCCTTGTGAGTTTGTTAGAAATGTTTCAAGGATTATAAAACTGTCTTTGGCTTTGTTCTAGCATCAAAACTCGATGACGAGTCCCGTTTTGAAGTATCCATAAAATATACAAAAAACTATTTTTTTTTAAAAAATAAGGCCTAAATCGAAAAAATGACACGCGTAAAAAAGGTTTACTTTCACAACATTCATCTAATGGCAAATTTTCAAACGAATCGGACGAAAATAGTTGAAAAAGTGGGACGATCTCCTTAAAGGTTAATGTTACGGTCTTCAGTGACTGTGTTTGCTGCAAGGAAGTATGTTAATTTTTCAAAGTTTTTTCTTATAAATGAAATAGGCTCGTATAGTAAATGTTGAGCTCGGATCGAGTGCTGTATCAATTTTTTTAACACCTGTTATAATCTTCGATCGTTCAAAGCAGCTACATTTGAAACATAATCTAATGTCAAATCGCTGATGTTGAGTTTGAACAAAAAATGTTAGTAGCGGAGAGTGCACTAAGTTACTGTAGTGCGACGTCATGATACGGATGAGGTGACCTGGAGATCTGGGAGGTATTGTTCACACCCAGATCTGATACGGTTCATACCCAGATCATGATACGGATGAGGTGACCTGGAGATCTGGGAGGTATTGTTCACACCCAGATCTGATACGGTTCATACCCAGATCATGATACGGATGAGGTGACCTGGAGATCTGGGAGGTAATGTTCACCCCCAGATCTGATACGATTCATACCCAGATCATGATACGGATGAGGTGACCTGGAGATATGGGAGGTATTGTTCATACCCAGATGTCAGAGACGCCGTGGTCACACCAGCCTCTAGAGGCTGACGTGATCGTTATCTGTTATCTGTTCACGCAACGCAATGTCATTTGAAGAACTTATTAAATTGTCGCTAAGTGTTTGAATATTTGGTTTATAACAATAAATGACATGAATTGTATTCTTAATATCGGAAGGTGATAATGGTGAAGGATACATCAGGATAAAAATTTAAAGAAACAGAGCAAACGTTGTCTAAATCAAACAATTTGCTATGGGATTCTCAGTCCAGTTTCAGGAATTTTACGAAACATTCAATGACTCGAGTTTAAGAGTTTAAATTGGACAATAATTGGGATTTAGCAGCAGGAATTCACTGAATAAAATTTCTATTCATCAGCTGTCTGTAAATGACTAATCAGTCAATTTCCAAAAAACTATTTTTTCACGGCTAGAAAATGATTGAAATAATCATCATCCTATCAGCCATGGGAAATGATGAAAATTATAGAACGCGCTGACCGTGTTCCCAAATTCCCAAAATATTCCCAAATTTCCTCTTTAATCCTTGTACATGTGCGAGCATATGTACATGTGCGAGCATACGTTTCCTTATTCACTTCCTTACTACCAAATAATAAGGAAGTGAAATACGTGATGGCAAAACCAAATTTCACTGCATGGAAACTACTCGGTTTTCCTCGCAATTCTGTTCGTTTTAAATTTCCAATAAAATAGAGTAAATATGCTTCAGTGTTTAATGGATATTCCCTATACAGTCTCTTACGTACGCTTGTGCTCCCACGTGTCGGCATCGTGGCTGTGGTGGTGCTTCTTCCGGGCGAAATTTAATTTGTTCACTTTAACTTGTCCAGCTATGCACTTTTCTTCGTTCAGATAGTGATAGATGAGTCAGGGAAATCATTATATATTTTAAAAATAAACTCTATATGCTACGAAAGAACTATAAACGATATCAACTCATTATGATGAGATGTGAAACAGAATAATAATATGTTTGCTTCACTTCAATTTTATAGCAATTCAATTTTATGCAAACTCCTTTTTGGAGTTATAAATTGGAGTCTCAAACTCCGTTTTATTGTAATAAACTTAGTTGAACAATTGTGATTTATTGCCTGTATCTGCGCAGAGAAAAGTTAGAGGCATACTTGCGTAAAGAATTCTAATACGGATAACAAATGGCTCACCCACTCTATTTTTCACTACGCTCTCCTCAAAACTTCCTCACCTGTTCCAAATCCATTCTTGTGATTGATTGTCCACGCCCTGAAGGCAGCGTGATGGCGGGTCAATCTTCCTTGAAACATCAGCTCTTGGCATCATCAACGGGATTCGGCTCTGAATTTAACGTTTCCCTTGTTTTTATTTAAGGCTATTGATCTAAAACTTATTCTCTTACTGTTATCAATGTTCGTTAATATATCCTTTATTCCTAACCTTGGATGAAACGATATTGGAATGGGCGTCTTGAGTTCTGATGGACACGTATCATACTAATCCATATTTGATACGAAGGTTGACCACACTTACACAGCGTACTGTGCTGAGTTAAGTACGTCGTTCGCACACGAGTTGAAGTAAACCCATTTACTCACTTAGCTTTTTGCTCTCGGCGCTTGTCTGATTTAGAGTCGCAGCTTCAAGATGCGGGCCAAGAGACGTATCGCATGCAGCCCCAAGACCACCGCTAGACCGCCTCCACTCCGCCTATATCTCGCTCGTGTGGAGACACGCGCTCGCCGGGTTGTCTTCGCTAAGCCCGCGAGTCTTTACTGTTGTATAGCAGCGATAATAGATATTAAATTTTCTGGCCCACTCGTATTCCAGTGAATAAAGTGATATGATTGGGGTAAGTACTCTATGGGTACGGAGAGTAAAAGGCTTGATGGAGTTTAGCAGCTGCATATGTACACTATATATGAGAGATTCACTAAATGATTTACTTCAATGTTTTGCCGTTTGCAAAGTCTAACTACAAATAAAATAGCAAGGATAGTCACTTATTTGTTTCCGGAAGCGCTCCTGGTGTTTTATATGGCTTACCTAAAATCCACAAACGCAATTTCGATGTAAATTTTCCGTTCAGACCTATTTTTGCAGCCTACCGTACTCCTAGCTTCAATCTGGCCAAATTTTTGGTACCTATTCTGACTCCCTTTAGTTGCAATGATTATACAGTGGAAAATTCAAAATCTTTTGTAAGCGATGTGGTTTCTATTGATAACGCAGATAACCTTTTTATGGCTTCTTTTGATGTTGAGAATTAATTTACTAATACTCCGCTACACGAGACCATAGAGATTTGTTTAGATTACTTATTTTCTCAGACTGATTCTGTTATTGGCTTAACCAAATCCTTGTTCAAAACTTTGTTGCAACTCTCCGTTCTAAATTCATTTTTTATTTTTGACAATATCTTTTATCAGCAATTAGACGGGCTAGGAATGGGACTCCAGTTAGGACCTATCTTTGCAAATATGTTCATGGCTTTTCACGAAAAAAGGTGGTTGGAAATGTGTCCGCTTGAATATAAGCCTGTATTCTATAAACGTTCTCATGAAAGATAGTTCTTATTGTAATAGATAGTTCTCATAGTTCTCATTGTAACCTATTTTTGTCGTACTTGAATTCTCAACATCCGAGTATTAAGTTTACAATGGAGCTTGAAAAAGAAAACTGTCTCCCGTTTTTGGATTCTATGATTACTCGTCAAAATAACAAATTTCATAGTTCCGTCTATCGCAAGCAAACATTTACTGGGTTGGTTTGAGTTTCTATAGTTTTTGCAATTTTCGTTTCAAATTAAATAGTATCAGAACTTTGTTATGTAGAGCGTATAATGTTTGTTCAAGTTTTCAGTCGTTTCATGGTGAAGTTGAGTTTTTGAATAATTTATTCCGTAATAATGGTTTCCTCGCTTGGCTGATACATTCCTCAGTCAAGAAGTTTTTAAATTCAAAATTTTGTGACCGCCCGCCTATGACAACTGTACGGAAAAAAGATTTTTATTTTGTTATACCATATTTTGGTTAGCAATCGGAAAAACTGAAAAAAGGTTTGCTGACGCTTCTATCAAAACATTTGTTGCATATTAATTTTCGGATAATTTTAGTGAACGCATACAAAATCAATTCTTTTTTCAATTACAAAGATATGCTTCCGAAGACTTTGCTCTCTTCAGTCGTCTACAAGTATCATTGCGCACTGTGTGCGTCTGAGTACGTGGGGTCCACAAAAAGGGCCTTACGTACTCGTGTAGCAGAGCATGCTGGACGAAGCTTTCGAACAAATTAGCCTCTTGCTTCTCCCTCTCAATCTTCTGTGCGTGCACATGCAGAAAAGTGCGACTTGCCTGTTCGTTTAGATGATTTCCAGATAATTGCAACATCTTCTAGTCAAACAGATCTTCGAATTTTAGAGTCTCTTTTTATCATGAAAGACAAACCGGTTTTAAATGATGCCCAATCTTCCTTCCCCTCGCAAATTTCCTGTTAGCAATTACAAATGTTAGTCATATGTGTGTATATTCTCTTTTTTTGTTTGTTTTTTGTCTCTAAGAAAAATCTCTTGTTTTTCCAGATGCTGAAGATGACCCTTGTTGTCGAAACGTTCATTTTTTCCGTTTATATTTTTAGTGCTGACCTATTAAACTCTCTAAGAAATAATGTCTATTTTAAAAGTGACTATCCATGCTATTTCATTTGTAGATTCACTAAAGGGTTGCAGCAATAGGCGCGAAAGACTCCTTGAGTCAACTAATGTCCTGACATCAAAGCTGCTGTGGACCGCCTCATGCGTGCGTGTAGCGCAGCTTTTGACAGCAGTCACTTGGATACGTCTCGTGAATGAACGAATGCTCATGCCCTCATGACACTCGACTACATTACTCAAGATGTTTATTTTTCTACTAGAGATGTGAGCAGAGTCAGAGTATAATCATTTATGTCAATATAGTTTCAATGGAGCAGCGAAGCACTGTTTGCCCGCACGTCATAGCTGTCATCGTAGCGACCGCTGTGTGTTGACACTTAATACGGCCGCAAACGGGAGGGCTAATATTGCCTGGCTACGAACGCTCATATTGTCACCACCTCATCCACACTAGATTCATAGATTAAATACATTTGCACCAAAGAATCTGTATATCACTTATCAAAGATATTCGTACTTTCGTACTAGTTGTTGATGAAATGCCCCTTAGAACGTTTTTTAACGCAAATCCAAGTTACGCAAATTCAAATAAAAGAACGTAAATCCTTTGTGTTTCTATTCTCCCAGAAATTTGACGTGAAATTTCTCCCATACGTAAACAGTATGGCTTGTGTTTACTTTGAGTGCTTTTATTGACCCGATTATACGATGAAGTGTATGATCACAAAGACTCTGAAGTAATTTTTTACAGTGCGAGCTCTATTCATCAAAATTATTAATTCGTGACGGTAGTCGTAGATGAAAGTTTTAGTGGTGCTGTGCCTTCTTTGAGGTACCCCACACTCTCCGTGTAGTGTGCTAGAAATTTTATAGGTCTAAAAAACATCGAAACGCGGTAGTTAGACGCTAACCTCTGATATGAATAAGGACCTGAAAAGACTTTAAGGGTTCACAAATTCGACATTTGTAACTTATGTCATTGATTGCGGCTCCTGATATAAATTATTGGCTCATCGCATGAGGCTTCTGGTGAGTGAAGATTAATTTTCCTTTCAAAACTGGTTATTGTATGATTTTACATGAGCACGGGACATCATCACTCACTTATACTGTGTGGCTGGGACCGTCACAACCGGGGAGAAGCTGTTGGCTGTGTGGAAGATATGTTTCCCAAGACAAAGCGAAAAACTAAACTTAAAATACTATCGTTGCTTTGCATACTAATTTTCGGCTATTTAATAAACGAATGCAAGTCATGAATAGCGCTCACGAGCCCCATACTCATACAGCTCTATAGGAGAACAACCTACTTTATACCGCTTTCAAGCTAGGTGAACAACCTACCCTATTCAGTTCTCAAGGTAGACTATCTACCCTATTCAGTTCTCAAGGTAGACTATCTACCCTATTCAGCACTCATGATGAACCAACTACCCTATTCAGCTCTCAAGGTGAACAACCTACCCTATTCAGTCCTCAAGATGAACAACCTACCTTTTACAGCTCTCAAGGTGAACAACCTACCTTTTACAGCTCTTAAGGTGAACAACCTACCCTATACATCTCTCAAGGTGAACCACCTACCCTATACATCTCTCAAGGTGAACAACCTACTCTATAGAGCGCCCAAGGTAACTTACTTTAAGTAGAACATAAGCGTGAGGTAACACTTCTCAGAGATGTGGAGGACTCAAAAACGTATTTATCAAAAAAACGGGAGTTTTGACTCATAGTCTTGGGCTAGCGACTGAAACTCATGCTGCTCAAGTCAATATGACTAGGGAGCTAATGCACCCACTTACATGATAATAATTTGATGAAAGAATTTAATACAAGAAGGTTAAAATGAATTCTAACATTTCTTTATTATTTTGAACAAATAGCAAAAACTCAAGCAAATACTTTGCAGTTGACCCTTATGGTTGTGATCGTGTCAGAAAGCGCGCGTGTAAAGTTATGAGCCCTACGGCATGCAGAGTGTAGCTTCTGTGAAGTCATCCTGTCAGCTTGATACGAATTCAATTCGATGAAATATAAGTTTACTTGTGGATTCAGTTTACTTCATGATTTTTAACAGCAAATTTGTCAAGTTTCTAGTGCGACACAAAAGTTTGTGCGCTCACATGAGTGTTGATAGGTTTGGAACGTTTTCTGGGTGGAACTTGTGGACTGTTGTTTCTTTTACAACTTCACTCGTTTCAGGTCGTAAATTAAAGCCTGCAATGTTATTTAATGCCATACATACGGAGTTTTCATTAAAAAAATTCGTGGAAAAAGGACAATTAGAGAAAACGATCAAAGTTAAGATGTTTGTTTTCAACATATGCTTCATCTAGGTCAATACACTTTTGTATCGTTGATACTAGCCTTCAAGTCCATCTGTGTAAAACTGAGAGTTATGCGATTTGAGCCATGTCAAAGCAGCTCTTTTTAGATTTTCAACTTATATGAAGGCTGGGTACCTTTCATTTAATTTTTCTGGCATGTAAGTAAAAAGAATGTGGTTAAGTCGGGGTTATAAAGTGGATGTTGAACGATTTCATATCAAAATTCGCGGAACGCAGCTCATGTTTGCCGAGCACATGCGCATGGTGCTTTGTCGCGCGGAAGAGGATGCGCCGATGCAGCTCACCACATCGTTTTCTTGGACTTTCGGTGATGTATTCATTATAACCAGCTGTAATTATTTTCTTGTCAGCTAGCAAGATCTCCTCTGCATCCCAAAAGACAATGGCCGTAACCTTTCCTCTTAAATGCGCTGATTTTGCCTAGGCCGTGTTTTTCCCATCCGGGGGCAGCCACTACGATTGAGATTGATCGCGCTGGTAGAACCACGTTTCTTTCCCAGTCTCTATATATTCTGTGCTGAAAAGCTTAGACTTCTCATGCGACTTGTTCAAAATTTTAATGGAAAGATCTTTTCTTGTTTCCTGCTGATCATGGCGCAACAGCCTAGGAACCCATCGAGAGGAGAGCTCGCTCAGCCCCAAACTGTCCACTAGAATTGTGCGTGCGGAATCCACGGAGATGTTGAGTGTATCTGCTAATAATGTAGTGCTTATTCGCCTATCTTTTCAATGAGGTTCCGAACAGCATCAATGTTTTCCACTGAAGCTCTCAAGGATGGCCTGCCATTGCGTGGATCATCTTTAGCCTCATTTCTTCCACTTCTGAAGCGGCTAATCTGTTTGTAGGTTGCTGATTTCTTTGGAGCATTGTCACCATAAACTTGTTTCAGAAGTTCAATCATTTGTCGGTTCTCTCTCACAAGCTTCACTTTGAATTTGTCGTTTTTCCTGGTCTCGATTTTGGCAGAGGCCATGTTGCTTCAGCGGTTGTTGCCTTGCTAATAGCGGCGTCGCGTTGTAGCATTCAATAAAGGGTTTATGTGAGAACACCTTATAACAGTTTGGAACAAGAACGCTCTGGTGCATTGACATAAAAATATTTTCACATTATTTTCAGCTATGTGCTGTCTCCACGAACTTGTTGAAGCTATAAGGTAGTGCTAGGTGCTTCGTATGTCAGGTGGTGCCTCGTATATTGGTGCTAGGACGCAAGTACTGTCATGCCCCCACAATAAGCTCGTTGATCCAACAGTTTGTTGACGCTGAAGATGCAAAACACTGACGTGCATTGCGGTGCTCTCATTGATTCAATATGACTCGTATGTTAACGCTGATGACGTTACTCCCTGAGCCGAGCATAGCGAAGGCGGCCGCTGGCGTGGCGTAAATTCGGCGGTGCCTCGGCAACGTCGACGCTCAAAGCGCGCCGCGACATCAGGTCTCGAGACCAAGAGCGGTCGTCAATTTGCTGTCTGACTGCTGGGTCCCTGTTTTATTTGATGTAGGCCGCTGATTTTAAAAATAATGGGGTGAGTGCTGCTGTTTTCATCAGCCTCGCTCTCGCAGCCTTCAGCATGGGACTGACGGAGAACTTCGTGTAAGGCTTGAGTAATTGTGCTCGTTTAAGCAGCGTGCTCCGTGGCCTATAATTGTCTCACTATTCTGACGTTATGAACGTTGTCTCATTTGTAGCTTTCGATTTTTTCTACGGGGTGTTTTTTTTAAATACGGGACCTAAAAATCTTTTATAAATTTTGATAAAATGAATTGATTTTCGAAAACAAAACGGCAGTAGAATCCTGAGATTTATAGCCTTCCTTTGAACTAATTTTTGAAGATGACATTCTTCATGTGACGTCCACTGGACTGCAAGCAATATCGGGCGCGTGTTCACATGTTTCTCATTGCAGCACTGGTAAGGGTGTTTTGAGAGCGAGTGCAACCTCTCTTCGCTGGGTGTACAACCTGAGAGTACAACCTTTCAAGCGAGAATACAAACTCTGGTACAACCTCGTTAGGCTAGGGCAAATTTTTTCAAGTTCTGTTAAAGAAGTAGGCAGTGCTTTTGAAATCTAATTGTTTTGTCCAGTTCGTCATCTTGGCGGTAGTTTCAAAGTAATGAATTTTAATGTGTCCTATGATTCTTATTTTGACTGTTGCATCATGAATACGCAGGTACTAAATAAAATATATAAATCTCAGGATTCTACTGCCATTTTTTTTAAAATCCTTTCATTGTATCAAAAGTTATTGAAGATTTTTTCAAGTTCCGTATTTAAAAAACCCTCTGTATGAACATTTCAACGAATGATATTACCGCTAAAAGTTATCTCAGGATCTGGTTTTGGGAGAAATTAGGATTTTGAGTGTTGATTTCGTTGCTCTACGTGCTGTATAGATCGTAACGCAACTCAGTGGACTCGGTTTTATACTACATTACTACTACTACAACTAAATTTCACTGATTACTTACGCTGCTAACTGCGCTGCTACGACGCACAAATCGTCCGAAAATCCGAACTCAACACAGTCTTAGTGCCTTACTGAGTGTTTTCTGAAATTTTAATGCATCATCTGCTGTGATGACGGCTGGATCTAAACCTAGACACCGTAGATGTAATAGCTCGTTGATAGCTCAGAAACACTGGTCTCTATTTCAGGGCTAAAATATTTTGTTTTGATCCCCTCCATTGCATAAGTTTAGCTCACTTCCCTCTAAATTTCTCCTTGCCACACCAACAAGTGCTATTGCACTGCTTCATTAACACCTGTCGATTGGTTGCAGCTCATTTCTCATGTTGTTTAGGGTGAATTTTAAAGGAAGTTTTAAGCACTCTAATGGTATTGCATTTTAATAATCACACTAGAGCTAAGCTGTGACCATTGTGAGAAAATTTAAACTTGAAAGCTTCGTACACGAGCCATGTTATACCTAATAATTAATTTTCATAAATAGCCATTAATTTCTGTCAATTATTTAAAATTAGAAAAGTAAACTTATTTTTCCTTGCGATTAGCAGTACTTATTTTTTTTAACTTCAATCTGTGCATTCTGTCGTCATTGTTTGAAGCTTTAGTAAGCTCAGGTTGAACGAAGTTTCTTTGAAATTGACGATGAAGTAGGCACTTCAGTCACTGTGGATGTACCTGGGTAAATCATACTTCAGTCTCAAGCAACACTGAAGTGAACTGGACGTCGAGATTCATTTTACAAAATTAAGTCTAGACTCGGGATGCAGTGAGTCCGGTCACACTACACAGGGCTCCACTTAAATCAACGGATAAATAGAATCTACTTCGCCTTGTTGTTTGCAAACCTAAGTCATTTTTTTTCACTTCCCGGTTTAAATCAAAGTCGGATTTACGGTGGGATTTGAGATTGCTTGAAAACTGGAACATAGTTACCGGGATTCTTTGAAGCATATGGGACACAATGCTTTTCTGATTGGATGCAGGTGTGTACCACTCCATGTAGTCTTAGCTGGTCGTAGAGTGAATGAAAAAGATTCGAAAGACTTCATATGTGTTCCTCGTTCTTCCAAGAAAAGTATCGTCCATATATGTTGCTGTATATTTTAAAAATGTACATGGGACACTTCTAGACGCTAAAACTGATAACTAATGATGTATTTCAACTAAAAAAATTCATTTAATTTTACTGTGTGCACAAGCTGAAAGTTTACTCTACTTAGGTCTCGAACTTTAACCGATTATCAACACGCACGGGAGCTTGAATTTTGATTTTGTCGCACGTAGATGAAATGAATTGCGACTTGGCACAAATTGTTTAAGCTTCATCCTCCACATGTGGTACTCTTTAGATATACTGCAGGTGCGAGATCTAAATTACAATGCACATTCGCATCATTCTCTTAGGGTTGACGTTTCTAACAAAAATGTACTTACAATCTCTTATTTAAGCTGCTCACGATTTATGAGGCACAAGTACGTCCATATTTTAATATGTTAACTCAGCTGTGCTCTTTATTCATGTACTGTGTTGCGATAAACGTGAAGTGTTTCCTGCGATGCGAGACTCATTCATATCCATGTTAATTTCTACTTTTCTCATAATAGTGATGTGTGATGTCTCATAACAATGCCGTGTGATATCTGATGATGTGTGATGATGTGATGCTTCATGAGAGATGTTTCGTGATAATGATGTGTGGTGTTTCATGAGAGTGATGTGTGATGCCTCATAACAATAACGTGTAATGTCTCATAACAATGATGTGTGATGTCTCATGATGATGTGTGATGTCATGATTTAATGCTGGAAAAAGTCGCGTCCGTCCTGCCTTGCACGCTCTGACCGTGTCACAGAGCAGCACCGAGCACCTGCCACATGCAGGATTAACATATCGGAGTGCAGTTAGCAATTACGAATAGAAAGCTTTTCCTTCCCAAGCTCTTCCATTACTTTGCTTGCGGAAACTTCTATCTCTGTCACTGCATAAAGATCTATAGCTGAGTGCAGATATTGGTTCTGCACTTTGTCCCAGTTCTGGCTTCGCAAATCGGCTTATAAAAGCTCGCGTCAAGCACTTAGAATGTTTCATTATAGTTAAGCCGGTCGCGTATCGCAAGCGCTGTTACTTTACTCCTGCGGTGTTTAATTCCATCGTTCATACGAGTAACTGATCAATGCGAGTACGCTTCATCGTAGTCCATCCGCTTAAATTAAAAAAATTGACTTCGCCGCGAAGTGTAGATGAGGAAACTTTCTTTAGCTGGCAATGGAGTTATGTTTGTGGCGAAGACCTCACTAATTGGCCATTAATGTGCGGAATGATCAATTAATGATCACTCAGCGGAAACTCTGTGCCCCAAACTTGAAAATTTGAAGTTTGCCAAGTGGTCCAAGTTCATTGAGAGGGGTTTGAACTTTCGCACACGGTGAGCCTTTTTTTCTTTGTGTCCATAGTTTTCAGTATAGAGCATCTGCTTGGTTGACTTTCTGAAAAATGCAAATTGAACTCATTTTGAGTAATCTAGGAAAAATAATATGAATAGCTTGTGAGTGTTATGTTACATATTTTTCCCCTTCACATTATTCGATATTGCCGCTTACATTGTAGTAGTATGTTGCCTATTTTATATTTTACTTTACCCATGCTTTGCAACATTTTGCATCAATCTTTTTATTTTACGGGGGTACTGTAATCCGAAGACCAAATGTGCGACTACAGACTTACCGATTAGACAGTCTACATTATCCCACCTGAAAACAGCCGAATAATTCAACACTCCTTCAACTAGATCCTTCAGTGGCAAAAGCTGGAGCAAAACATCATAAAATAACATCGGCGCTGAAGAAATTAGGTAAAAACTATAGTTCTGTGGCAGTAAAAATCACAGGTCTGTGTTAGGGGCTGCTCATCATCAAATCGAATGGTTGAAAAAATCATGGAGTGGGTAACGTCACTCCAGGAATGATCACTCCATTTCGAACAATGGAATTGAGTCTTTTCATTTCATAAATTATAGTTTCATACCAAGTCGAGTAATTCCTCGAGTGTGTCATTTCAACCTCTGGTTTGGGAGTCAAATAATTATTCTCTTTTTACTCACTCATAGTGTCGAAGTAACAAGCGCGAAACTAAAACGAACTTTGAAAAATTGACCAATATCAGTTTCAACACCAGACTGAGAATGAAATACTAAAAGCCTCCCATGAATGTAGAGGGAAAGATAATTATAGTTTTGATTTCGTCATTTCTGCAGCTGACTTCAAATGACGAGCGTTCATATCAAAGTCGTCTGTCAATCCTTCGGAACACCTGTTTCCAATATTATCCAGTACGGAGTTTGCTTCGCGACTATTAAAGCAAGTACTATGGAGCATCACTATTCACCGGGTTACTCGATGGGAGTTTTCGTCCCATCTTAAGCAAGAGTCATGAATGAGTAACTTAATGAAATATCTTTTAAATACTCGAAATCCAAGATCATAATTTACCTGAGTAATTTGACGTAATGGACTGGTTATTGTTTAAATTAGACTAGCGTTTTAATATTCTGCACATGTACAACCGCAAAATCAGAAACTGACAACTATCATTATATCTTTAGAGCAGAAGATGAAAGGATCTTTTTGAAGAAGTAAGATATTTACGAGGCCATTAGAAAATATTTAAAAAAATTGAAGAATATTCCAGTGAAAATCATTCCAGTTTTTAATAATTCACCCCTTGTAAAGCTGAACTTGTTTTAACTTGAAAATATAACCCATTATTGTATTGAGAAATACGAGATGAATCGTGTTCCGTTTTTCTGCGGTTTGAAGAAAAACCTTGGCTATGTAAATACTTTTCAATCAATGCCAGAGAGCATTGAAGAGCCTCGCTTTTTACTACCCCAGGGAACTTCAACGTCGCAAGCGCTTGCTGCCAATAACGTTGGACTGATACGAGTTTGTCTCTTTATCTGTATTTTCAGGTGTTTATCTCTGACGGTGGAAGCTTCCTTCCTCATTTTAAATGTTTTCAAATGGATTGCAAACTTTTAATCATCAGTGGTGACATACGAGTATAGCTTGAAGAAAATGTGCCGGGGAAAACGTTACATCAAGCGCATTGCACCAGTAGTTGATAAAACATTAAGGAATTCCGTCGCATTGTACGGGAAGCAAACTCGTGGTGTTATCATCCTGTGGTGCGCTTTCGGGTTGGAATGGAGTCTTCGTACTAAATATAGTTTCATATCGAGCTGAGTAATTCCCTAAGTACGTCATTTGAATGTCAGATTTGGGACGTATTGTGCGGTGATATAAAGTAATAGCTGATTTTTTTTGCAACTACTCTTTGGTTGAGCTATTTGAGTGAACATCCTATTTGGTTGAACTAGTTGGTGGTCTCTTGTTACATGACACGTTCCACAAAATGATTGTTTACCTGTTCTCGACAGAGCCGTAACGCCGTTCATTTGCAGTGCTCCAGTGACAGCGTGTATTCATGCTTCTGAGTTGAGGGACGAGTTGGTCAGAAGAGAGAGCAATTCTGTGGGTAGCGAGTTGAGTTATGTGGCATCCTGCTGCGCTGGGAGGAGAGCAGCTGAAGTTCATGTTATGAAATAGGCTTCAGTTTCGATTAATAATCGACATATCAGTTTTCAATTGTCTACATGATATTCGTTATTTAGAAGTTTGTTTCAATGATATTTGATATGTCTGTTCACCATCTTAGCCCCTATTTCACTTTCTTTTCGCAGTATAATAATTGCAGCGCATGTTTCAAAACTAATCTCGTTACGATATTTATTATTTTTGACTTTCGAAATTTCTTTAGCGAATTAAAAACGATGTTTCAAATTATCTAAGATGAGATAGACAGAGAAAGGAATACCTGTTAACAATAAATGAAATTTAGGCATTGATAAATTTTAATATCAATCACCTCGATTTGTGACATGTCCCAGATAGAATATAATAGAAAAGGCTCACAGAAACGAACCGAGGCGCCCATTTTCGTATTGCTATTCAAGTACCATACAGTTAGGCACAGATCTTGCACAGGCACCAGAACACACATTTAAAACCATCAATTTTCGAACATCAGCACCAGTGCATTTATGATTTTTCCACGCATTAACTCATTACAATGCGGTTAATAATATTAGTAATGTTAGAAGCGTTTCAAGACATTTTCTAGTTTACGCCGTGTTGACGCTCCCCTCTCACAGGGGTAGGAAACCGTAAATACGTCGCGTAAACAAGGCCCTGAAAATGGCTCAGCTACGCCGCGAGGTGCGAGGCTTTGCGGTCTGAGAAGGCGGCGGGCGCAAGGTTGTGAGATTTACCTTATTTTTAGACCAAGTTTTCAAATTTGTTTTTTCATAGAAAAATAGATTGTAGAAACCAATTTCGGCTAAGCTTTGCTTGAAAAAATGAGAATTTCGGGCAGAAACATGGTCAATTTCGGCTCACTGGTTGGGCTTGACTTGGCCCGCTGAAACTCAGGTCATCAAATCGTTATAACCATTACACTAAACAACACTCAAGAGCTTTTCATAGTAAAGACCTCGGCAATAAAATCATGAAATTTTTAATAATGTAAATATTTTTCATAATAAATGACATACTCATTTTTCAGGTCATGTATTATGACCTTACTATTTATTGAAACTCTGATAGCTCTTCAACTAATGTTCTTGATATTTTTATTGACGTTTCAGTTCCTAAACAATTTGACTAAACAATTTTAATCTTGGGTTCTATAGAACGACGCAAACAACCAACGATGAATTTGATCAGCTGAGTCAACTGATCTCCTTGGTTAGTCACTTCTTTTTCAATTGCAATGTTTTGGGCAAGTATCGATTGAAAAAATTCCAAGTTCTATTCCAAACAACGTTAAAAGATCATTATTTTTTGTGGAAGAAACGGTGGCATTAACCCAAGTCGTCATGAGATCGTGTGTAATAATCATTAGGTCGCACAAGTATTAGTTCCAACTTCTCATTTTCTTTCAGTTCGCTTCCAGCAATCTTGGTATCTCTCACATGCCAGTGTCCTTGCCAGAAATATTAACGCCACAAGAATCAGAGAGGAGTAAGAGCATTGTACAAAATAGTTTTGAATATTTATGTTAGATTTACACATTACTCCGATTAGTCACTTTGATAAACCTCTCCTGTTGTTTATATTGGCGTCAGTAAATATTAAGTGTTGGTAATTAGACTTGAAAAAAATCGCCTATATTTATTTCTTTATTTCTAACCTCAATATTTTTAAAATTACTAAGCATGAACCGTGCAGAAATTTAACGCATGAAGCTGCAGTGGCAACTGAAATTTGTGCTGTTGATTTGTGATGTTCATAAAATGCAAACGAGGATTAAGATTGGAACGTTGTTACTTCGGATTTTTAACGTTAGCTTTTTTACAAGCGCGCTGAATAACTTCACTAAATTATTTATAACTGGTAGCGCTCTAACAAAAAAACACTGTCACATAACTTGTCATTTGTTTCATTTTTTGTTTGCTGTCGTGTATTCGGGTTAACGCTCCACAAGAACTGCTGAGCCTG
The DNA here is from genome assembly GCA_030386875.1 of Morinoia aosen. Classification (NCBI taxonomy): domain Eukaryota; kingdom Metazoa; phylum Arthropoda; class Malacostraca; order Amphipoda; family Talitridae; genus Morinoia; species Morinoia aosen. Next base: position 52,174,636 of record CM059579.1, on the reverse strand, counting down.
TCAAGCTTGGCTCCCATGTCACCAGGCTGCAGGACAGCGAAGGCTGCTTGCTCACCTCACACAACATCCCTCGCGCATCGTCGTCGTCGCGTCAGAACATGTGGCGATATGTTACTAGTCAAGGTTGTATTCGTTGGCGCTTCAAGTTATATGCTATATGGTGTGACAGTTGAGGTTGTATCTGTTGGGTTGACACTCGAGTTCAGGTTGCCTGTATTAATTATGTTGAAACTTGAGTCGTTGCTATATTTGTATTGTAACACATAGAGTTGTATGAGTTGCATTCTTCTCGAATTGATTTAAATGCGCTATGCTGACAATTGAGTTGTGGTCGAAAATTCAAGGTTCCGAGACGACTCAAATTTTTCGTAAACTGCCACTTCTCCGAACCCTCGAGAAGTAGCACTTTTTCCATCATATTATTACTGAGCCCAGTTAACCACCGGAGGAGGAGCGAATTGGCTGGGTCTCCCACACCTGCTTATATGTGCACGACAGACACCTGTTCGCAGCTCTATTTCTATGACTCGGCTCTTGCCAGGCAACGCTGCTCAAATTAAACTCATTAACACGACGAGTTTTGCCCGCAGCTGCCAGATTTTTGCTGCCGACGCTGATGTGCGGCTTGATATTCGTGCTGCCTGCATGCGCGTCACTACGCCAGAGCGGGCAAATCAGGTTTCGTCCTCTTAGGTAGGGTAAATTCAAGGGCAACGAGTAGCAACCGAGTGATCTATGCGTCTTTGATTGCCGAAGAAAACGAATAAAAATAGAATTTCTAATGAAGATGATAAGGTGTCACAACTGATGGTTAAAAAATTCTCAAATAAAGAGACTCTTAGACGGTAAATATATCACAATGGATAACATCATGCATTTACCAACGGTTGGCAAAATGCGCTGTAGGACAGTCAGTTCAGATGATCTAGGCATCTTCACATCCGTTACACGAACAATTGCGAAGTTATCGAGCCAAGGGCTTAAAAAATCGCTTCATTACCACCCACGAAGGTTGCGTACACGCAGAGTTCCGTTCTAGAAAAAAGTGAAGGTAAAAAAATAGATACACGTTCGCAAGAAGACCTACCGAAAGCAGTGTCCTTTTGTCTCGGTGTATAAAAACTACGATCTATTTTCAGGAGACCATATCATATGAGCATGTGCAGGCTTAACTTTTTGCGCTCGGTGCTTGTCGGATTTAGAGTCGCAGCTTCACGATGCGGGCCAAGAGACGTTAATATCGCACGAAGCCCCAAGACCACCACTAGACCGCCTCCTCTCTGCGTATCTCGCGCTCGTGCTGGGGACGATGCGCTTGCCGGGTTGTCTCAGCCCGCGAGTCTTAGCTGCTGTCGCGGTGACCATCGTAATCAGGTCGCGTGGTTTATGTTTGCCTAGAGTTTGAAAAACGGCTTCAATTTCATTACAAGGGATATTTTTAATTTCTTCTTCTGTTCTATAGAACAAAAATAAATGGTTCTTAATGGATTATATGCAGGCAATAGGTACGCCACTCAACATTCTTTAAGGATTGTTTGTGAAGAATTAAAAAAACTGGTTGAGCTTTGAGCCATCATCAGTTTTAAACCCTAGAAATATCCTCACAGATGCGAAAGCAAGCGCTGGTTACTTGCGGCGGGCGAACTTTGTAGGTTGCGAGAACACACTAAAAATAGTACCCGTGAAAAAATCATACCTGGCACCAACATCGAAATGCTTGTCGCCGAAAGGTGGAGCCTCGAGTATTAGAAAAATACACCCCCTAATTCGCGCAAAACCACACTTCCCGAGGTCCCAGCGCTTTCAAACTTGGTGAGCGTGTACAAGGGAAAATTCTAAGACATACGGACCCCTTTCCAGGCCCCAAGACCCCATAGGAGACCCCCGAGAAGTCGAAAACCGACCGAAAATAGGGTCATTTCAAACATGAAGAATTTTTTGATTGCGCCGTCGGAGGAGCTGACTTGGTGGGAGCTGATAGAGAAAATGTCGGGCTTTAAGACGGTGTGATCGTTACTTCGAAAAGTATTAGGGAAAATGTTCAATGAATGAAAAACTTTTGGGTAAAAAAACGGCCGTTTTTCAAGTGTCACTTTGGCTGCCAGTTGCGGCGTTTTCGATGGGCTTTCGCCTGCCAAAATTTGATAGAATGTAGATTGGAGTTTTTTCTAAAATCTATCAAATTTATGAAGCGACAATTGCGATACTTTTCTCAAAATGAGCGATTTAAAAATAGTCCTTTTTGTCTGAAAATTCACTTAAACCAAAAAAATTGGAGAACGCTTCGTTTTACAGGCAAAGTTGTTGAACACTTTTTGCTCGTTTTTTCACGCTACATACAAAATAACTTTTGTGGAACGATCGCATCAACCGTTCCATATGTATATGAAAAAAACATGTTTTTCACGTCATTTCGACTTTTATTACCCCTCTCACGCCTCCTCCTTTACCCTTGAGGTCTTTTAAATACTCTGTACTGATGCGTCCCGAGGACATCTTTCTATAATGATACCTGTCTCAAAGTCGTAGCTTCTCAAGTTTTTGAGAAAAATGGAAAAAACTTCGAAATAAAATTCCCCTGGACGCGAAATGTGCCAGTGAAAAGGTCTTTCAATCTCCGCAGATTTTTGACATGGATTATTCCAATGAAGGCATTGAAGTCTCCGCAATGAAAACCATGGGTGACTGCGTTGAGGCACCCCAGCTTGCTTGAGTTGTGAGAGCTGTATAAGGATCTTGAACATCATGACGCTTATGTTTTCACGTTTGTCGAATTTGATCCCATATATTTCGAGTGATTGGTAAAGTTCAAAGTTTCAACCAATTTTTGACCGTTTGAGGCTGTGTTGCAAATTTTTCATAGGTCTACAGTGTTGTTAAAGTTATTATAAATTTATTTTGACGTGGAACTCAATACTCGAACTCGGTTCTTTCGCTTTTAGATTCGCATAACTTGCAGTCATGACTAGTAAATAATCCTTTTCAAGTGTTTAAACTGGTTTACATGGAAATTAATGGAGAACAAATGTGTTTAAAATATTTCATTCACCTTAAGGTAGTATTATTTTAATTCTAACAAGTTTTGCAATGGAGAATAAATGATGGTTACGCGTTTTATTTTCGCTGCTTGAAGGTCCATGAATTTCAGACACACATTTTCACAGGTATGGCGACTTTGAATTGCAATATAGTAATGAGGTTTAGTATTTGAGACTTAAATTTTCAGCTTCTTATAATAATTGTATTATAATTATCCAGTTGAAGTAATACAAAGTGACATAAATCGCAAATCAAACGTTGCGTAAAGGCGTAAATATTGCTCTTGATGCGTTTTTGACCAGAAATGATGCTCATTCGTTCGAGGTGCTCATTTCAGTTCGACTTTATTTATTTTTTATGACGTATTATATGTTGTCCTCTCTCTCCATCACGTTACAAATCACAAGTTCAATCTAGTGTTTTACCTTAAGGTGTCAGCATCATCGACCTTACTTCGTAGTATGAGTTCAAATACGCAAAGCGAGTAGTTTTCGACGCCAAAAATTCCGCAACTACTTTGCTAGCGTTCTTGAGAACAATTTTATAGCAATCCTATAATATTTCGACATCGCAAATTGTGTCATCGCAAAACAAGGCGTATTCGTAAAACTTCGTAAATGAACTATAATTAAAAGGTGATACACTTTAAATTAGTCATTTGTATAAAGGTATAGTGGCAAAATATTTTTCGTTCGGCACAGCTATTTGTGTAGTGTTTGAAACTTGTTTTATGACGTTAAAAAATTGAAATTGAAAGAGCTCATAGTCCAAGAATTTGACTTTTCATTTTCTAAATTAATAAAGCTCATTGAGGAACGAATCTCTCGATATATATTGGTTCAAACAACACGAAAATGGTTCATGTCGACATATATGCTTTGATTGAACGAGGCATTTTCTAGGAAGGGTATAGTTTGAGTGAATATTTGTATCATAACTTTTTATTGTTGGGATGTAAAATTGCTGGATCTTCACGACCAAGAACCTGTAAAGTGTTCACGAAAAATTCGATCTCCAATAATAATAATAATTAAAACTCGTTGTTTGAAGGCCTCAAAATCGCTCACATTGCATATGCGTGAGTTTCAGGAAGTCATCATTTGAGTGAGTATAGACAACATTACGAGGTTCTAACTGATGAATAATATTTGGTGAATATTTGTCCCCGAAGACAACCAAATATTTTGCAGGTTTTGTATGTTTGAATGATGTTATTTATGAAATTCGAAATGGTATAAGTGATATATTTGCAAGAATGTTTTATAAATTCCACTCAGCCTAATTGAAGGTTTCTGTATCGATGAATAATAGAAATAGAAGATTAGAGAGAGGTTCAAATTGTTCACATTCCTGAAAGAATTGATTGTTGTGGTGAAAATAATGTCTATTGGGAAATATAAGTGATTCTAAGCTATAGCCGCAGTTGTTGACAGATTCATTTGCTTGAGAAATGTGAGGAATATGTTCGGATATGATGTTGTCGTAATGAATGTGGACTTGCTAAGTTTGATTTCTGATTTGAAGAGATGAATTTCTTGTCAATGATGCATTAGAAAGCTTTTAGTGGAATGTAAGTTGTAAGTGCACTCAAAATTGTAGCTGAAGGCCAAATGCGCAAATATTGTTGAAAGTTTCCAAGAGATTTGCTGTGAATGCGTTCTTTCTTTGTATTTACTGACTTCAACACAAAAACGCTTTCGCTTGGCGAGAGCTTCAGGTCTCGCCAAGCGTTCCCAAAATGGAGAGTTTATTTCTTGGGCCTTCAACTTAGCGCGATAGCGCGGTGTGTATATATTCGTTTACCGATTTGTGATGCACAGTTAAGAGACTTTGATTGCTAGCCCTATAATGAATTGTTAATGATAAGTGTTTGATTACGATTTTTGGACCGTAAAGCTTTAGACTTGAATTTTGAAAATTAGCTTATTGGCAAAATAAAGATTTTATGTAATATTTCCCAATTGGCATCGCTGTGACGTCATCATTTCTTCGTGACATCGAATTTCTTTGGAGTATGTAGGTTGGATATTTGATGAATTGTCGATTAGAACGAAGTGAACTTGTCAACTTCAAAACAGAGGGAAAGTCTAGTGATGCGAACCGATGAATAAACCAAAATGTAAGAAATGTTTCGTCACAATATTTCGTGAGGTAAAATTTTGAACAAATTCAAGCAGACCCTATTCCATATAATTGAACGAGAAAATCTAGCAGCCAGAATGTCTCTGCTGGCGAAATAGTAATGGAACGCATTTTTGTTATTTGACCATTAGGATTTTAAGTGGTTATTATTTAGAATTTGATGGAAGGATGTTAGCGTACAAAGAGATTATGAATTCTTGAGGAATAATGGCAAAGACATAAGAATTAAATAAGGTAAAATACGTGGGACCGAAATTTGAACTATAGAACAGGACAGGACACCCTGAATTATTCAAGTTTAGTTGTATGTAGGTGAGTTGGAAGTGTGTGTCGAGTAAGTTAATTCAAGTCATATTTGGAGCAAGATAGGTTAATTTCAGTTAGGTTAAAGTAGGTTACGTTAAATCAGGTTTGCTTAGGTGATTTTAGACTATGTTAGTTGAGGTTAGGTGACTTTGCCTTGAGTTAGGTTGGCTTAGAGTACGTTATATTACTTTAGATAGAGTGTGACACGCAAACAGATTTAAAGATTTGATGAGCTGTAACACATACGTATAGTCAGTGAAATACTACGAATGAGGGTGCCATCGTTTTGGTTAGGCTGTTATGAGCATGGGAATGGTTTGGTGAATTGATTTTTCACCAGTTTTTTGGTTGTAAGACATACGTTTAGTCAGTGTAATACTATGAATGAGGGTATCATATCGTTTTGGATAGGCTGTATTTTTCATGTGAATGGTTTAGAGAGAACTACTTTCGCACCAGTTTGTTAGTGGCAAGGTTAGGTTGATATTACTGTTAGTATATATGTGATTGATATTGCTTTTGCTAAATGAAATTGTTGTGGTGTTTTCAAGTTCGACATAGAGTTTAGAGTGACAGACGTTGTATATTGGTTTGTTTTGTGAGACGATGTTGTCTGTAAGTGGGTGTCTTCTGAATTGTGGTGATTCGTTTCGTCAATTGAGCATTAGTGATTAGAGATAGAGATTAGTGTTGAATAGAGATTAGTGTTGAAAAATGAAATGGTTGTGGTGTTTGAAAGTTAAACATAGAAATTGAAGTAAATAGCATTGCGTTTTGATACATATATTATTTTGGCATTTGACACGATGGTGTATCTCATTGCTATGATTTGCATTTTGATACATATATTATTTTGGCATTTGACACGATGGTGTATCTCATTGCTATGATAGTGTTGTACAGAGGAATGTCTGTGTTCGCCCTAGCGGGCTGTGCCTGGTTACTTGCGGCGGGCGAACTTTGTAGGTTGCGAGAACACACTAAAAATAGTACCCGTGAAAAAATCATACCTGGCACCAACATCGAAATGCTTGTCGCCGAAAGGTGGAGCCTCGAGTATTAGAAAAATACACCCCCTAATTCGCGCAAAACCACACTTCCCGAGGTCCCAGCGCTTTCAAACTTGGTGAGCGTGTACAAGGGAAAATTCTAAGACATACGGACCCCTTTCCAGGCCCCAAGACCCCATAGGAGACCCCCGAGAAGTCGAAAACCGACCGAAAATAGGGTCATTTCAAACATGAAGAATTTTTTGATTGCGCCGTCGGAGGAGCTGACTTGGTGGGAGCTGATAGAGAAAATGTCGGGCTTTAAGACGGTGTGATCGTTACTTCGAAAAGTATTAGGGAAAATGTTCAATGAATGAAAAACTTTTGGTTAAAAAATCGGCCGTTTTTCAAGTGTCACTTTGGCTGCCAGTTGCGGCGTTTTCGATGGGCTTTCGCCTCCCAAAATTTGCTAGAATGTAGATTGGAGTTTTTTCTAAAATCTATCAAATTTATGAAGCGACAATTGCGATACTTTTCTCAAAATGAGCGATTTAAAAATAGTCCTTTTTGTCTGAAAATTCACTTAAACCAAAAAAATTGGAGAACGCTTCGTTTTACAGGCAAAGTTGTTGAACACTTTTTGCTCGTTTTTTCACGCTACATACAAAATAACTTTTGTGGAACGATCGCATCAACCGTTCCATATGTATATGAAAAAAACATGTTTTTCACGTCATTTCGACTTTTATTACCCCTCTCACGCCTCCTCCTTTACCCTTGAGGTCTTTTAAATACTCTGTACTGATGCGTCCCGAGGACATCTTTCTATAATGATACCTGTCTCAAAGTCGTAGCTTCTCAAGTTTTTGAGAAAAATGGAAAAAACTTCGAAATAAAATTCCCCTGGACGCGAAATGTGCCAGTGAAAAGGTCTTTCAATCTCCGCAGATTTTTGACATGGATTATTCCAATGAAGGCATTGAAGTCTCCGCAATGAAAACCATGGGTGACTGCGTTGAGGCACCCCAGCTTGCTTGAGTTGTGAGAGCTGTATAAGGATCTTGAACATCATGACGCTTATGTTTTCACGTTTGTCGAATTTGATCCCATATATTTCGAGTGATTGGTAAAGTTCAAAGTTTCAACCAATTTTTGACCGTTTGAGGCTGTGTTGCAAATTTTTCATAGGTCTACAGTGTTGTTAAAGTTATTATAAATTTATTTTGACGTGGAACTCAATACTCGAACTCGGTTCTTTCGCTTTTAGATTCGCATAACTTGCAGTCATGACTAGTAAATAATCCTTTTCAAGTGTTTAAACTGGTTTTACATGGAAATTAATGGAGAACAAATGTGTTTAAAATATTTCATTCACCTTAAGGTAGTATTATTTTAATTCTAACAAGTTTTGCAATGGAGAATAAATGATGGTTACGCGTTTTATTTTCGCTGCTTGAAGGTCCATGAATTTCAGACACACATTTTCACAGGTATGGCGACTTTGAATTGCAATATAGTAATGAGGTTTAGTATTTGAGACTTAAATTTTAAGCTTCTTATAATAATTGTGTTATAATTATCCAGTTGAAGTAATACAAAGTGACATAAATCGCAAATCAAACGTTGCGTAAAGGCGTAAATATTGCTCTTGATGCGTTTTTGACCAGAAATGATGCTCATTCGTTCGAGGTGCTCATTTCAGTTCGACTTTATTTATTTTTTATGACGTATTATATGTTGTCCTCTCTCTCCATCACGTTACAAATCACAAGTTCAATCTAGTGTTTTACCTTAAGGTGTCAGCATCATCGACCTTACTTCGTAGTATGAGTTCAAATACGCAAAGCGAGTAGTTTTCGACGCCAAAAATTCCGCAACTACTTTGCTAGCGTTCTTGAGAACAATTTTATAGCAATCCTATAATATTTCGACATCGCAAATTGTGTCATCGCAAAACAAGGCGTATTCGTAAAACTTCGTAAATGAACTATAATTCAAAGGTGATACACTTTAAATTAGTCATTTGTATAAAGGTATAGTGGCTAAATATTTTTCGTTCGGCACAGCTATTTGTGTAGTGTTTGAAACTTGTTTTATGACGTTAAAAAATTGAAATTGAAAGAGCTCATAGTCCAAGAATTTGACTTTTCATTTTCTAAATTAATAAAGCTCATTGAGGAACGAATCTCTCGATATATATTGGTTCAAACAACACGAAAATGGTTCATGTCGACATATATGCTTTGATTGAACGAGGACTTTTCTAGGAAGGGTATAGTTTGAGTGAATATTTGTATCATAACTTTTTATTGTTGGGATGTAAAATTGCTGGATCTTCACGACCAAGAACCTGTAAAGTGTTCACGAAAAATTCGATCTCCAATAATAATAATAATTAAAACTCGTTGTTTGAAGGCCTCAAAATCGCTCACATTGCATATGCGTGAGTTTCAGGAAGTCATCATTTGAGTGAGTATAGACAACATTACGAGGTTCTAACTGATGAATAATATTTGGTGAATATTTGTCCCCGAAGACAACCAAATATTTTGCAGGTTTTGTATGTTTGAATGATGTTATTTATGAAATTCGAAATGGTATAAGTGATATATTTGCAAGAATGTTTTATAAATTCCACTCAGCCTAATTGAAGGTTTCTGTATCGATGAATAATAGAAATAGAAGATTAGAGAGAGGTTCAAATTGTTCACATTCCTGAAAGAATTGATTGTTGTGGTGAAAATAATGTCTATTGGGAAATATAAGTGATTCTAAGCTATAGCCGCAGTTGTTGACAGATTCATTTGCTTGAGAAATGTGAGGAATATGTTCGGATATGATGTTGTCGTAATGAATGTGGACTTGCTAAGTTTGATTTCTGATTTGAAGAGATGAATTTCTTGTCAATGATGCATTAGAAAGCTTTTAGTGGAATGTAAGTTGTAAGTGCACTCAAAATTGTAGCTGAAGGCCAAATGCGCAAATATTGTTGAAAGTTTCCAAGAGATTTGCTGTGAATGCGTTCTTTCTTTGTATTTACTGACTTCAACACAAAAACGCTTTCGCTTGGCGAGAGCTTCAGGTCTCGCCAAGCGTTCCCAAAATGGAGAGTTTATTTCTTGGGCCTTCAACTTAGCGCGATAGCGCGGTGTGTATATATTCGTTTACCGATTTGTGATGCACAGTTAAGAGACTTTGATTGCTAGCCCTATAATGAATTGGTAATGATAAGTGTTTGATTACGATTTTTGGACCGTAAAGCTTTAGACTTGAATTTTGAAAATTAGCTTATTGGCAAAATAAAGATTTAATGTAATATTTCCCAATTGGCATCGCTGTGACGTCATCATTTCTTCGTGACATCGAATTTCTTTGGAGTATGTAGGTTGGATATTTGATGAATTGTCGATTAGAACGAAGTGAACTTGTCAACTTCAAAACAGAGGGAAAGTCTAGTGATGCGAACCGATGAATAAACCAAAATGTAAGAAATGTTTCGTCACAATATTTCGTGAGGTAAAATTTTGAACAAATTCAAGCAGACCCTATTCCATATAATTGAACCAGAAAATATAGCAGCCAGAATGTCTCTGCTGGCGAAATAGTAATGGAACGCATTTTCGTTATTTGACCATTAGGATTTTAAGTGGTTATTATTTAGAATTTGATGGAAGGATGTTAGCGTACAAAGAGATTATGAATTCTTGAGGAATAATGGCAAAGACATAAGAATTAAATAAGGTAAAATACGTGGGACCGAAATTTGAACTATAGAACAGGACAGGACACCCTGAATTATTTAAGTTTAGTTGTATGTAGGTGAGTTGGAAGTGTGTGTCGAGTAAGTTAATTCAAGTCATATTTGGAGCAAGATAGGTTAATTTCAGTTAGGTTAAAGTAGGTTACGTTAAATCAGGTTTGCTTAGGTGATTTTAGACTATGTTAGTTGAGGTTAGGTGACTTTGCCTTGAGTTAGGTTGGCTTAGAGTACGTTATATTACTTTAGATAGAGTGTGACACGCAAACAGATTTAAAGATTTGATGAGCTGTAACACATACGTATAGTCAGTGAAATACTACGAATGAGGGTGCCATCGTTTTGGTTAGGCTGTTATGAGCATGGGAATGGTTTGGTGAATTGATTTTTCACCAGTTTTTTGGTTGTAAGACATACGTTTAGTCAGTGTAATACTATGAATGAGGGTATCATATCGTTTTGGATAGGCTGTGTTTTTCATGTGAATGGTTTAGAGAGAACTACTTTCGCACCAGTTTGTTAGTGGCAAGGTTAGGTTGATATTACTGTTAGTATATATGTGAATGATATTGCTTTTGCTAAATGAAATTGTTGTGGTGTTTTCAAGTTCGACATAGAGTTTAGAGTGACAGACGTTGTATATTGGTTTGTTTTGTGAGACGATGTTGTCTGTAAGTGGGTGTCTTCTGAATTGTGGTGATTCGTTTCGTCAATTGAGCATTAGTGATTAGAGATAGAGATTAGTGTTGAATAGAGATTAGTGTTGAAAAATGAAATGGTTGTGGTGTTTGAAAGTTAAACATAGAAATTGAAGTAAATAGCATTGCGTTTTGATACATATATTATTTTGGCATTTGACACGATGGTGTATCTCATTGCTATGATTTGCATTTTGATACATATATTATTTTGGCATTTGACACGATGGTGTATCTCATTGCTATGATAGTGTTGTACAGAGGAATGTCTGTGTTCGCCCTAGCGGGCTGTGCCTGGTTACTTGCGGCGGGCGAACTTTGTAGGTTGCGAGAACACACTAAAAATAGTACCCGTGAAAAAATCATACCTGGCACCAACATCGAAATGCTTGTCGCCGAAAGGTGGAGCCTCGAGTATTAGAAAAATACACCCCCTAATTCGCGCAAAACCACACTTCCCGAGGTCCCAGCGCTTTCAAACTTGGTGAGCGTGTACAAGGGAAAATTCTAAGACATACGGACCCCTTTCCAGGCCCCAAGACCCCATAGGAGACCCCCGAGAAGTCGAAAACCGACCGAAAATAGGGTCATTTCAAACATGAAGAATTTTTTGATTGGGCCGTCGGAGGAGCTGACTTGGTGGGAGCTGATAGAGAAAATGTCGGGCTTTAAGACGGTGTGATCGTTACTTCGAAAAGTATTAGGGAAAATGTTCAATGAATGAAAAACTTTTGGTTAAAAAATCGGCCGTTTTTCAAGTGTCACTTTGGCTGCCAGTTGCGGCGTTTTCGATGGGCTTTCGCCTCCCAAAATTTGATAGTATGTAGATTGGAGTTTTTTCTAAAATCTATCAAATTTATGAAGCGACAATTGCGATACTTTTCTCAAAATGAGCTATTTAAAAATAGTCCTTTTTGTCTGAAAATTCACTTAAACCAAAAAAATTTGAGAACGCTTCGTTTTACAGGCAAAGTTGTTGAACACTTTTTGCTCGTTTTTTCACGCTACATACAAAATAACTTTTGTGGAACGATCGCATCAACCGTTCCATATGTATATGAAAAAAAACATGTTTTTCACGTCATTTCGACTTTTATTACCCCTCTCACGCCTCCTCCTTTACCCTTGAGGTCTTTTAAATACTCTGTACTGATGCGTCCCGAGGACATTTTTCTATAATGATACCTGTCTCAAAGTCGTAGCTTCTCAAGTTTTTGAGAAAAATGGAAAAAACTTCGAAATAAAATTCCCCTGGACGCGAAATGTGCCAGTGAAAAGGTCTTTCAATCTCCGCAGATTTTTGACATGGATTATTTCTTGTTTTGCATTGAAGTCTCCACACCGAGATCATATGGGTGACAGCGATGACGCAACCTAGGCTTGCTTGCGTGGCGAAGGCTGTATAAGGATGTTGAACATCAAGACGCTTATGTTTTATTTTTTGTGGAGTTTGATCCGATATATTTCGATTCTTTGTTAAGTTCAAAGTTTCAACCAATTTTTGACCGTTTGAGGCTGTGTTATTTATTTTGTATAGGTCTACAGTGTTGTTATAGTTATTATAAATTTATTTTGACGTGGAACTCAATACTCGAACTCGATTCTTTCGCTTATAGATTCGCATAACTTGCAGTCATGACTAGTCAATCATCGTTTTCAAGTGTTGAAACTGGTTTAACTTGGAACTTTATAGAGAAGAAATGTGTTTAGACTTTGTGATTCAGCTTATGGTAGTATTATTTCAATTCTAACATGTTTGGCAGAAAAGAAAAAATTATGGTTACGCGTTTTATTTACCCTGCTTGTTGGTCCATGAATGTAAGAGTAATTTGAAGCGATATGGCCGCTTTGAATGGCAATATAGTAATGAAGTTTAGTATTTGAGACCTAAATTTGCAGCTTCTTATAATAATTGTACTATAATTATCAAGTTGAAGTAATATAAAGTGACATAAATCGCAAATCAGATGTTGCGTAGAGGCGTAAATATTGCTGTTGATGCGTTTTTGACAAGAAAAGATGCTCAAATTCGTTCGAGGTGCTGATTTCAGTGAAGCTTTATTTATTTTTGATGACGTATTATATGTTGTCGTCACTTCATCACATTACAAATTCAATGTTCAATCTAGTGTTTTACTTTAAAGTGTCAGCATCATCGACGTTACTTCGTAGTATGAGTTCAAATACGCAAAGCGAGTAGTTTTCGACGCCAAAAATTCCGCATCTTCTGTTGTTGAGAGGAATTTGATAGCAATCTTATAATATTTTGACATCGCATATTGTGTCATCGGAAAACAAGCCGAATATAGATTAAACTTCGTAACTGAACTATATAATTAAAAGGTGATACACTTGAAATTAGTCATCTCTATATAGAGATATAGGTTCTAAATATTTTTCGTTCGGCACAGGTCTTTGTGCCTATTTGTGTTGTGTTTAAAATTGTTTTTTTCACGTTAGAATATTGAATTTGAAAGAGCTCTTATTCGAAGAATTTCACTTCTTATTTTCTAAATTAATGAAGCTCATTGAGGAACGAATCTCTCGTTTTATTGGTTCAAACAACACGAAAATGGTTCCTACCGACGTATGCTTTGATTGAACGAGGCATTTTCTAGGAAGGGTATAGTTTGGGTGAATATTTTTCTGATAAATTTTTATGGTTGATATGTAAAATTGCTGGATGTTCACGACCAAGAACACGTGTCAAGTGTTCACTAAAAATTCTATCTCCAATAATAATAATCAAAACTCGTTGTTTGAAGGCCTCAAGGCCTCGAAATCGCTCACCATGCATGTGTGAGTTTCAGGAAGTCATCATTTTAGTGAGTATAGACAACATTACGAGGTTCTAACTGATGATTAATATTTGGTGAATATTTGTCCCCGAAGACAACCCAATATTTTGCAGGTTTTGTATGTTTGAATGATGTTATATATGAAATTGAGAATGGTATAACTGATATATTTGCAAGAATGTTTTATAAATTTCCACTCAGCCTAATTGAAGGTTTCTGTATCGATCCATAATAGAAATAGAAGATTAGAGAGAGGTTAAAATTGTTCACATTCCTGAAAGAATTGATTGTTGTGGTGAAAATGATGTCTATTAGGAAACATCAGTGATTCTAAGCTATAGCCGCAGGTGCTCACAGATAAATTTGTTGAGAAATGTCAGAAATATGTTCGGATATGATGTTGTCGTAATGAATGGGGAATCCTAAGTTTGATTTCTGATATGAAGAGATTGATTTCGTGTCAATGATGCTTTTAGAAAGTTCGTAGTTGTATGTAAGTTGTAAGTGCACTCAAAATTGTAGCTGAAGGCCAAATGCTCAAATATTGTTGAAAGTTTCCAAGAGATTTGCTGTGAATGCGTTCTTTCTTTGTATTTACTGACTTCAACACAAAAACGCTTTCGCTTGGCGAGAGCTTTCAGCTATCGCCAAGCGTTCCCAAAAATGGAGAGTTTATTTCTTGGGCCTTCAACTTAGCGCGATAGCGCGGTGTGTATATATTCGTTTACTGTTTTGTGATGCACAGTTAAGAGACTTTGATTGCTAGCCCTGTAATGAATTGTTAATGAGAACTATTTTATCAAGATTTTTGCACCGTAAAGCTTTAGACTTGAATTTTGAAAAGTAGCTTATTGGCAAAATAAAGATTTTATGTAATATTTTCCCAATTGGCATCGCTGTGACGTCAACATTTCTTCGTGACATCGAATTTCTTTGGAGTATGTAGGTTGGATATATGATGAATTGTCGATTAGAACGAAGTGTGAACTTGTCAACTTCGAAACAGAGGTAAAGTCTAGTGATGCGAACCCATGAATAAACCAAAATGTAATAAACTGTTTCGTCACAATATTTGGTGAGCTAAAATTTTGAACAAGTTCAAGCAGACCCTATTCCATATAATTTAACGAGAAAATATAGCAGCCAGAATATCTCTGCTGGCGAAATAGTAATGGAACGCATTTTCGTTATTTGACCATTAGGATTTTAAGTGGTTATTATTTTGAATTGGATGGAAGGATGTTAGTGTACATAGAGGTTTGTAATTCTTGATGAATAACGACTAAGACATAAGAATTAAAGAAGGTAAAATACGTGGGACCGAAATTTGAACTATAAAACAGGACAGGGCACCCTGAATTAGTAAAGTTTAGTTGTATGTAGGTGAGTTGGAAGGGTGTCGAGTAAGTTAATTAAAGTCATATTTAGTGCAAGATAGGTTAATTTCAGTTAGGTTAAAGTAGGTTACGTTAAATCAGGTTTGCTTAGGTGATTTTAGACTATATTTCGTTAGTTGAGGTTAGGTGACTTTGCCTTGAGTTAGGTTGGCTTAGAGTACGTTATATTACTTTAGATAGAGTGTGACACGCAAACAGATTTAAAGATTTGATGAGCTGTAACACATACGTATAGTCAGTGTAATACTACGAATGAGGGTGCCATCGTTTTGGTTAGGCTGTTATGAGCATGGGAATGATTTGGTGAATTGATTTTTCACCAGTTTTTTGGTTGTAAGACATACGTTTAGTCAGTGTAATACTATGAATGAGGGTATCATATCGTTTTGGATAGGCTGTGTTTTTCATGTGAATGGTTTAGAGAGAACTACTTTCGCACCAGTTTGTTAGTGGCAAGGTTAGGTTGATATTACTGTTAGTATATATGTGAATGATATTGCTTTTGCTAAATGAAATTGTTGTGGTGTTTTCAAGTTCGACATAGAGTTTAGAGTGACAGACGTTGTATATTGGTTTGTTTTGTGAGACGATGTTGTCTGTAAGTGGGTGTCTTCTGAATTGTGGTGATTCGTTTCGTCAATTGAGCATTAGTGATTAGAGATAGAGATTAGTGTTGAATAGAGATTAGTGTTGAAAAATGAACTGGTTGTGGTGTTTGAAAGTTAAACATAGAAATTGAAGTAAATAGCATTGCGTTTTGATACATATATTATTTTGGCATTTGACACGATGGTGTATCTCATTGCTATGATTTGCATTTTGATACATATATTATTTTGGCATTTGACACGATGGTGTATCTCATTGCTATGATAGTGGTGTACAGAGGAATGTCTGTGTGTTCGCCCCTTGCGGGCTGTGCCTGGTTACTTGCGGCGGGCGAACTTTGTAGGTTGCGAGAACACACTAAAAATAGTACCCGTGAAAAAATCATACCTGGCACCAACATCGAAATGCTTGTCGCCGAAAGGTGGAGCCTCGAGTATTATAAAAATTCACCCCCTAATTCGCGCAAAACCACACTTCCCGGGGTCCCAGCGCTTTCAAACTTGGTGAGCGTGTACAAGGGAAAATTCTAAGACATACGGACCCCTTTCCAGGCCCCAAGACCCCATAGGAGACCCCCGAGAAATCGAAAACCGACTGAAAATAGGGTCATTTCAAACATGAAGAAAGTTTTCATTGCGCAGTCGGAGGAGCTGAATTTGTCGGAACTGGTAGAGAAAATGTCGGGCTTTAAGACGGTGTCATCGTTACTTCTAAAAGTAGTCGGGAAAATGTTCAATGAATGAAAAACTTTTGGGTAAAAAAACCGCCGTTTTTCAAGTGTCACTTTGGCTGCCAGTTGCGGCGTTTTCGATGGGCTTTCGCCTTCCAAAATTTGATAGAATGTAGATTGGAGTTTTTTCTAAAATCTATCAAATTTATGAAGCCACAAGTGCGATACTTTTCTCAAAATGAGTGATTTAAAAATAGTCCTTTTTGTCTGAAAATTCACTTAAACCACAAACATTGGAGAACGCTTCGTTTTACAGGCAAAGTTGTTGAACACTTTTTGCTCGTTTTTTCACGCTACATACAAAATAGCTTTTGTGGAACGATCGCATCAACCGTTCCATATATATATGAAAAAAACATGTTTTTCACGTCATTTCGACTTTTATTACCCCCCTCACGCCCCCTGCTTTACCCTTGAGGGCTTTTAAGTACTCTGTAGTGATGCGTCTCGAGGATATCTTTCTATAATGATACATGTCTCAAAGTCCTAGCTTCTCAAGTTTTTGAGAAAAATGGAAAAAACATCGAAATGAATTTCCCCTGGACGCGAAATGTGCCAGTGAAAAGGTATTTCAATCTCCGTAGATTAATGACACGGATTATTTCTTGTTTTGCATTGAAGTCTCCACATCGAGATCATGGGTGACTGCGATGACGTGGCCTAAGCTTGCTTGAGTTGTGAGGGCTGTATAAGGATCTTGAACATCATGACGCTTATGTTTTCATGTTTGTCGAGTTTGATCCCATATATTTCGAGTGATTGGTAAAGTTCAAAGTTTCAACCAATTTTTGACCGTTTGAGGCTGTGTTGCAAATTTTTCATAGGTCTACAGTGTTCTTATAGTTATTAGAAATTGATTTTGACTTGGAACTCAATACTCGAACTCGGTTCTTTCGCTTTGAGATTCGCATAACTTCCAGTCATGACTAGTAAATAATCCTTTTCAAGTGTTTAAACTGGTTTTACATGGAAATGTATAGAGAACAAATGTGTTTAAAATATTTGATTCACCTAAAGGTAGTATTATTTTAATTCTAACAAGTTTTGCAATGGAGAATAAATGATGGTTACGCGTTTTATTTTCGCTGCTTGAAGGTCCATGAATTTCAGACACACATTTTCACAGGTATGGCGACTTTGAATTGCAATATAGTAATGAGGTTTAGTATTTGAGACTTAAATTTTCAGCTTCTTATAATAATTGTATTATAATTATCCAGTTGAAGTAATATAAAGTGACATAAATCGCAAATCAAACGTTGCGTAAAGGCATAAATATTGCTCTTGATGCGTTTTTGACCAGAAATGATGCTCATTCGTTCGAGGTGCTCATTTCAGTTCGACTTTATTTATTTTTTATGACGTATTATATGTTGTCCTCTCTCTCCATCACGTTTCAAATCACAAGTTCAATCTAGTGTTTTACCTTAAGGTGTCAGCATCATCGACCTTACTTCGTAGTATGAGTTCAAATACGCAAAGCGAGTAGTTTTCGACGCCAAAAATTCCGCAACTACTTTGCTAGCGTTCTTGAGAACAATTTTATAGCAATCCTATAATATTTCGACATCGCAAATTGTGTCATCGCAAAACAAGGCGTATTCGTAAAACTTCGTAAATGAACTATAATTTCAAGGTGATACACTTTAAATTAGTCATTTGTATAAAGGTATAGTGGCTAAATATTTTTCGTTCGGCACAGCTATTTGTGTAGTGTTTGAAACTTGTTTTATGACGTTAGAGAATTGGAATTGAAAGAGCTCATAGTCCAAGAATTTGACTTCTTATTTTCTAAATTGATAAAGCTCATTGAGGAACAATCTCTCGTTATATTGGTTCGAAGAACACGAAAATGGTTCCTGTCGACATATGCTATGATTGAACGAGGCATTTCCTACGAAGTGTATAGTTTGAGTGAATATTTGGCTCATAAATTTTTATGGTTGGGATGTAAAATTCTTGGATCTTCACGACCAAGAATCTGTGAAGTGTTGACGAATAATTTGATCTCCAATAATAATAATAATAATAATAATGATAATTAAAACTCGTTCTTTGAAGGCCTCAAAATCGCTCACATTGCATGTGTGAGTTTCAGGAAGTCATCATTTGAGTGAGTATAGACAAGATTACGAGGTTCTAACTGATGATTAATATTTGGTGAATATGTGTCCCCGAAGACAACGAAATCTTGTGCAGGTTTTGTGTGTTTGAATGATGTTATTTATTGTATTTGAAATGGTATAACTAATGTATTTGCAATAATAATTTATGAATTCCACTCAGCCTAATTGAATGTTTCTGTATCGATCCACAATAGAAATATATGATTAGAAAGAGGTTGAAATTGTTCACATTCGTGAACTAATAATTGTTGTGGCGAAAATGATGTCTATTAGGAAACACATCAGTGATTCAAAGCTATAGCCGCAGGTGTTCACAGATAAATTTGTTTGAGAAATGTCAGAAATATGTTCGGATATGATGTTGTCGTAATGAATGGGGAATTCCTAAGTTTGATTTCTGATATGAAGAGTTTGATTTGGTGTCAATGATGCTTTTAGAAAGTTCGTAGTTGTATGTAAGTTGTAAGTGCACTCAAAATTATAGATGAGTGACAAATGCTCAAATATTGTTGAAAGTTTCCATGAGATTTGCTGCGAATGCGTTCTTTTTTTGTATTAACTGACTTCAACACAATAACGCTTTCGCTTGGCGAGAGCTTGAGATCTCGCCAAGCGTTCCCAAAATGGAGAGTTTATTTCTTCGGCGTTCAACTTAGCGCGCGATAGCGCGTTGTATATATATTCGTTGAAGGAGTTGTGATGCACAGTTATAAGAGACTTTGCTGATTAGACCTAGAATGAATTGTTAATGATAACTGTTTTATTACGCTGTTTCGAACGTAAAGATTTATGCTTGAATTTTGAAAAGTAGCTTACCGCAAAATAAAGATTTTATCTATTATTTCGAAATATGCATCGTTGTGACGTCATTTCTTCGTGACATCGAATTTCTGTTGAGTATGTAGGTTGGATATTTGATGAATTGTCGATTAGAACGAATTAAACTAGTCAACTTCGAAACAAAGGAAAAGGTTAGTGATGCGCACCCATTAATAAACCGAAATGTAATAAATGTTTCGTCACAATATTTAGTGAGGTAAAATTTGGAACAAATTTTCAATGAAACCCTAATCCACATAATTTAACGAGAAAATATAGCAGGCAGAATGTCTCTGCCGGTGAAATAGTTATGGAACGCATTTTCATTTTGTGACCAATAGAATATCAATTGGTTATAAGTTACAGTTGGATGGAAGGATATTTTAGCGCACATAGAGGTTAGTAATTCGTGAGGAATATAAGGGCAAAGGCGTAAGCAATAAATCAGATAAAATAGGTGCTACCGAAGTTGTAAGTATATAGGACAGGGAACCCTGAATTAGTAAAGTGTAGTTGTATGTACGTGAGTTGGAAATGTGTCAAGTAAGTTAATTCACGTACTATTTAGAGCAAGATAGATTAAATTGAGTTAGGTTAGAGTAGGTTACGATGAATGAGATTTTTTTAGGTGAGTTTAGACCATGTTTCGTTTGTTGAGGTTAGGTGACTTTGCCTTGAGTTAGGTTGGGTTAGAGAACATTATATTTCTTTAGATAGGGTGTGACAGTGTGACACGAAAGCTAATTTAAAGATTTGATGAGTTGTAAGACATACGTATGGTCTGTGTTATACTATGAATGAGGGTGCCATCGTTTTGGTTAGGCTTTGTTATTCATGTGAATGGTTTGGAGAAATTATTTCGCATCAGTTTGTTATAGTGACAAGGTTAGGTTGATATTACTGTTAGTTTATATGCGAATGATATTGCTTTTGGTAAATTATATTCTTGAGTTGTTTCTAAGTTCGATGTAGAGTTTAGGTTGAAAGACGTGTATATATATTGGTTTGTCTTTTGAGACGATGGTGTGTGAAAGTGGGTTGCTTCTTAATTGTGGTGATTTGTTAAGTTTCGTTAATTGAATTACGTTTCACCTCAATTGAATGAAAGTGAATTAAGTTTCTTCATCAATGGTGTTTGAGTTGGTGAAGCATTGAATATCAATATATATTATTTTGCCATTTGAGACGATGGTGTATATCATTGCGTTGCTTCTGATTTGGGGTGCTTTGAAAACTGTGCACGACATATGCATGTGCTAGTATACTGTTTGCGTTTGTGTTTGTGTAAATGTGTGAATGTCTCTCCGTGAGTGTGTGTGTGTGTTTGTGTGTGTTGTGATTATTATGATAGTGGTGCAGAGGAATGTCTGTTTGTGTTGTGCTTAGTGGTATACAGAGGAATGTCTGTGTTCGCCCCTAGCGGGCTGTGCCTGGTTACTTGCGGCGGGCGAACTTTGTAGGTTGCGAGAACACACTAAAAATAGTACCCGTGAAAAAATCATACCTGGCTCCAACATCGAAATGCTGGTCGCCGAAAGGTGGAGCCTCGAGTATTAGAAAAATTCACCCCCTAATTCGCGCAAAACCACACTTCCCGGGGTCCTAGCGCTCTCAAACTTGGTGAGCGTGTACAAGGGAAAATTCTAAGATCTACGGACCCCTTTCCAGGCCCCAAGACCCCATAGGAGACCCCCGAGAAGTCGAAAACCGACCGAAAATAGGGTCATTTCAAACATGAAGAATTTTTTGATTGCGCCGTCGGAGGAGCTGACTTGGTGGGAGCTGATAGAGAAAATGTCGGGCTTTAAGACGGTGTGATCGTTACTTCGAAAAGTATTAGGGGAAATGTTCAATGAATGAAAAACTTTTGGGTAAAAAAACGGCCGTTTTTCAAGTGTCACTTTGGCTGCCAGTTGCGGCGTTTTCGATGGGCTTTCGTCTCCCAAAATTTGATAGAATGTAGATTGGAGTTTTTTCTAAAATCTATCAAATTTATGAAGCGACAAGTGCGATACTTTTCTCAAAATGAGCGATTTAAAAATAGTCTTTTTTGTCTGAAAATTCACTTAAACCAAAGACATTGGAGAACGCTTCGTTTTACAGGCAAAGTTGTTGAACACTTTTTGCTCGTTTTTTCACGCTACATACAAAATAGTTTTTGTGGAGCGATCGCATCAACCGTTCCATATATATATGGAAAAAACATGTTTTTCACGTCATTTCGACTTTTATTACCCCTCTCACGCCCCCTGCTTTACCCCTGAGGGCTTTTAAATACTCTGTACTGATGCGTATCGAGGACATCTTTCTATAATGATACCAGTCTCAAAGTCGTAGCTTTTCTATTTTTTGAGATAAATGGAAAAAACATCGAAAGAAATTTCCCCTCGACGCGAAATGTGCCAGTGAAAAGGTCTTTCAATCTCCGTAGATTAATGACACGGATTATTTCTTGTTTTGCATTGAAGTCTCCACATCGAGATCATGGGTGACTGCGATGACGTGGCCTAAGCTTGCTCGAGTTGTGAGGGCTGTATAAGGATCTTGAACATCATGACGCTTATGTTTTCATGTTTGTCGAGTTTGATCCCATATATTTGGAGTGATTGGTAAAGTTCAAAGTTTCAACCAATTTTTGACCGTTTGAGGCTGTGTTGCAAATTTTTCATAGGTCTACAGTGTTATTAAAGTTATTATAAATTTATTTTGACGTGGAACTCAATACTCGAACTCGGTTCTTTCGCTTATAGATTCGCATAACTTGCAGTCATGACTAGTAAATAATCCTTTTCAAGTGTTTAAACTGGTTTTACATGGAAATTAATGGAGAACAAATGTGTTTAAAATATTTCATTCACCTTAAGGTAGTATTATTTTAATTCTAACAAGTTTTGCAATGGAGAATAAATGATGGTTACGCGTTTTATTTTCGCTGCTTGAAGGTCCATGAATTTCAGACACACATTTTCACAGGTATGGCGACTTTGAATTGCAATATAGTAATGAGGTTTAGTATTTGAGACTTAAATTTTCAGCTTCTTATAATAATTGTATTATAATTATCCAGTTGAAGTAATAGAAAGTGACATAAATCGCAAATCAAACGTTGCGTAAAGGCGTAAATATTGCTCTTGATGCGTTTTTGACCAGAAATGATGCTCATTCGTTCGAGGTGCTCATTTCAGTTCGACTTTATTTATTTTTTATGACGTATTATATGTTGTCCTCTCTCTCCATCACGTTACAAATCACAAGTTCAATCTAGTGTTTTACCTTAAGGTGTCAGCATCATCGACCTTACTTCGTAGTATGAGTTCAAATACGCAAAGCGAGTAGTTTTCGACGCCAAAAATTCCCCACTACTTTGCTAGCGTTCTTGAGAACAATTTTATAGCAATCCTATAATATTTCGACATCGCAAATTGTGTCATCGCAAAACAAGGCGTATTCGTAAAACTTCGTAAATGAACTATAATTCAAAGGTGATACACTTTAAATTAGTCATTTGTATAAAGGTATAGTGGCTAAATATTTTTCGTTCGGCACAGCTATTTGTGTAGTGTTTGAAACTTGTTTGATGACGTTAGAAAATTGAAATTGAAAGAGCTCATAGTCCAAGAATTTGACTTTTCATTTTCTAAATTAATAAAGCTCATTGAGGAACGAATCTCTCGATATATATTGGTTCAAACAACACGAAAATGGTTCATGTCGACATATATGCTTTGATTGAACGAGGCATTTTCTAGGAAGGGTATAGTTTGAGTGAATATTTGTATCATAACTTTTTATTGTTGGGATGTAAAATTGCTGGATCTTCACGACCAAGAACCTGTAAAGTGTTCACGAAAAATTCGATCTCCAATAATAATAATAATTAAAACTCGTTGTTTGAAGGCCTCAAAATCGCTCACATTGCATATGCGTGAGTTTCAGGAAGTCATCATTTGAGTGAGTATAGACAACATTACGAGGTTCTAACTGATGAATAATATTTGGTGAATATTTGTCCCCGAAGACAACCAAATATTTTGCAGGTTTTGTATGTTTGAATGATGTTATTTATGAAATTCAGAATGGTATAAGTGATATATTTGCAAGAATGTTTTAGAAATTCCACTCAGCCTAATTGAAGGTTTCTGTATCGATGAATAATAGAAATAGAAGATTAGAGAGAGGTTCAAATTGTTCACATTCCTGAAAGAATTGATTGTTGTGGTGAAAATAATGTCTATTGGGAAATATAAGTGATTCTAAGCTATAGCCGCAGTTGTTGACAGATTCATTTGCTTGAGAAATGTGAGGAATATGTTCGGATATGATGTTGTCGTAATGAATGTGGACTTGCTAAGTTTGATTTCTGATTTGAAGAGATGAATTTCTTGTCAATGATGCTTTAGAAAGCTTTTAGTGGAATGTAAGTTGTAAGTGCACTCAAAATTGTAGGTGAAGGCCAAATGCGCAAATATTGTTGAAAGTTTCCAAGAGATTTGCTGTGAATGCGTTCTTTCTTTGTATTTACTGACTTCAACACAAAAACGCTTTCGCTTGGCGAGAGCTTCAGGTCTCGCCAAGCGTTCCCAAAATGGAGAGTTTATTTCTTGGGCCTTCAACTTAGCGCGATAGCGCGGTGTGTATATATTCGTTTACCGATTTGTGATGCACAGTTAAGAGACTTTGATTGCTAGCCCTATAATTAATTGGTAATGATAAGTGTTTGATTACGATTTTTGGACCGTAAAGCTTTAGACTTGAATTTTGAAAATTAGCTTATTGGCAAAATAAAGATTTTATGTAATATTTCCCAATTGGCATCGCTGTGACGTCATCATTTCTTCGTGACATCGAATTTTTTTGGAGTATGTTGGTTGGAGATTTGATGAATTGTCGATTAGAACGAAGTGAACTTGTAAACTTCGAAACAGAGGGAAAGTCTAGTGATGCGAACCGATGAATAAACCAAAATGTAAGAAA
The DNA here is from genome assembly GCA_030386875.1 of Morinoia aosen. Taxonomy (NCBI): domain Eukaryota; kingdom Metazoa; phylum Arthropoda; class Malacostraca; order Amphipoda; family Talitridae; genus Morinoia; species Morinoia aosen. The sequence continues at coordinate 52,150,252 of CM059579.1, read as the reverse complement.
TGTTTCGTCACAATATTTCGCGAGGTAAAATTTTGAACAAATTCAAGCAGACCCTATTCCATATAATTGAACGAGAAAATATAGCAGCCAGAATGTCTCTGCTGGCGAAATAGTAATGGAACGCATTTTCGTTATTTGACCATTAGGATTTTAAGTGGTTATTATTTAGAATTTGATGGAAGGATGTTAGCGTACAAAGAGATTTTGAATTCTTGAGGAATAAGGGCAAAGACATAAGAATTAAATAAGGTAAAATACGTGGGACCGAAATTTGAACTATAGAACAGGACAGGACACCCTGAATTATTAAAGTTTAGTTGTATGTAGGTGAGTTGGAAGTGTGTGTCGAGTAAGTTAATTCAAGTCATATTTGGAGCAAGATAGGTTAATTTCAGTTAGGTTAAAGTAGGTTACGTTAAATCAGGTTTGCTTAGGTGATTTTAGACTATGTTAGTTGAGGTTAGGTGACTTTGCCTTGAGTTAGGTTGGCTTAGAGTACGTTATATTACTTTAGATAGAGTGTGACACGCAAACTGATTTAAAGATTTGATGAGCTGTAACACATACGTATAGTCAGTGTAATACTACGAATGAGAGGGTGCCATCGTTTTGGTTAGGCTGTGATCAGCATGGGAATGGTTTGGTGAATTGATTTTTCACCAGTTTGTTGGTTGTTTAAGACATACGTTTAGTCAGTGTAATACTATATGAATGAGGGTATCATCATTTTGGATAGGCTGTGTTTTTCATGTGAATGGTTTAGATAACTAATTTCGCACCAGTTTGTTGGTGGCAAGGTTAGGTTGATATTACTGTTAGTATATATGTGAATGATATTGCTTTTGCTAAATGAAATTGTTGTGGTGTTTTCAAGTTCGACATAGAGTTTAGAGTGACAGACGTTGTATATTGGTTTGTTTTGTGAGACGATGTTGTCTGTAAGTGGGTGTCTTCTGAATTGTGGTGATTCGTTTCGTCAATTGAGCATTAGTGATTAGAGATAGAGATTAGTGTTGAATAGAGATTAGTGTTGAAAAATGAAATGGTTGTGGTGTTTGAAAGTTAAACATAGAAATTGAAGTAAATAGCATTGCGTTTTGATACATATATTATTTTGGCATTTGACACGATGGTGTATCTCATTGCTATGATTTGCATTTTGATACATATATAATTTTGGCATTTGACACGATGGTGTATCTCATTGCTATGATAGTGGTGTACAGAGGAATGTCTGTGTTCGCCCTAGCGGGCTGTGCCTGGTTACTTGCGGCGGGCGAACTTTGTAGGTTGCGAGAACACACTAAAAATAGTACCCGTGAAAAAATCATACCTGGCACCAACATCGAAATGCTTGTCGCCGAAAGGTGGAGCCTCGAGTATTAGAAAAATACACCCCCTAATTCGCGCAAAACCACACTTCCCGAGGTCCCAGCGCTTTCAAACTTGGTGAGCGTGTACAAGGGAAAATTCTAAGACATACGGACCCCTTTCCAGGCCCCAAGACCCCATAGGAGACCCCCGAGAAGTCTAAAACCGACCGAAAATAGGGTCATTTCAAACATGAAGAATTTTTTGACTGCGCCGTCGGAGGAGCTGACTTGGTGGGAGCTGATAGAGAAAATGTCGGGCTTTAAGACGGTGTGATCGTTACTTCGAAAAGTATTAGGGAAAATGTTCAATGAATGAAAAACTTTTGGGTAAAAAAACGGCCGTTTTTCAAGTGTCACTTTGGCTGCCAGTTGCGGCGTTTTCGATGGGCTTTCGCCTCCCAAAATTTGATAGAATGTAGATTGGAGTTTTTTCTAAAATCTATCAAATTTATGAAGCGACAATTGCGATACTTTTCTCAAAATGAGCGATTTAAAAATAGTCCTTTTTGTCTGAAAATTCACTTAAACCAAAAAAATTGGAGAACGCTTCGTTTTACAGGCAAAGTTGTTGAACACTTTTTGCTCGTTTTTTCACGCTACATACAGAATAACTTTTGTGGAACGATCGCATCAACCGTTCCATATGTATATGAAAAAAACATGTTTTTCACGTCATTTCGACTTTTATTACCCCTCTCACGCCTCCTCCTTTACCCTTGAGGTCTTTTAAATACTCTGTACTGATGCGTCCCGAGGACATCTTTCTATAATGATACCTGTCTCAAAGTCGTAGCTTCTCAAGTTTTTGAGAAAAATGGAAAAAACTTCGAAATAAAATTCCCCTGGACGCGAAATGTGCCAGTGAAAAGGTATTTCAATCTCCGTAGATTAATGACACGGATTATTTCTTGTTTTGCATTGAAGTCTCCACACCGAGATCATATGGGTGACAGCGATGACGCAACCTAGGCTTGCTTGCGTGGCGAAGGCTCTATAAGGATGTTGAACATCAAGACGCTTATGTTTTATTTTTTGTGGAGTTTGATTCGATATATTTCGATTCTTTGTTAAGTTCAAAGTTTCAACCAATTTTTGAGCGTTTGAGGCTGTGTTATTTATTTTGTATAGGTCAACAGTGTTGTTATAGTTATTATAAATTTATTTTGACGTGGAACTCAATACTCGAACTCGATTCTTTCGCTTATAGATTCGCATAACTTGCAGTCATGACTAGTCAATCATCGTTTTCAAGTGTTGAAAATGGTTTAACTTGGAACTTTATAGAGAAGAAATGTGTTTAGACTTTGTGATTCAGCTGATGTTAGTATTATTTCAATTCTAACATGTTTGGCAGAAGAGAAAAAATGATGGTTACGCGTTTTGACGTGGAACTCAATACTCGAACTCGGTTCTTTCGCTTTTAGATTCGCATAACTTGCAGTCATGACTAGTAAATAATCCTTTTCAAGTGTTTAAACTGGTTTTACATGGAAATTAATGGAGAACAAATGTGTTTAAAATATTTCATTCACCTTAAGGTAGTATTATTTTAATTCTAACAAGTTTTGCAATGGAGAATAAATGATGGTTACGCGTTTTATTTTCGCTGCTTGAAGGTCCATGAATTTCAGACTCACATTTTCACAGGTATGGCGACTTTGAATTGCAATATAGTAATGAGGTTTAGTATTTGAGACTTAAATTTTCAGCTTCTTATAATAATTGTATTATAATTATCCAGTTGAAGTAATACAAAGTGACATAAATCGCAAATCAAACGTTGCGTAAAGGCGTAAATATTGCCCTTGATGCGTTTTTGACCAGAAATGATGCTCATTCGTTCGAGGTGCTCATTTCAGTTCGACTTTATTTATTTTTTATGACGTATTATATGTTGTCCTCTCTCTCCATCACGTTACAAATCACAAGTTCAATCTAGTGTTTTACCTTAAGGTGTCAGCATCATCGACCTTACTTCGTAGTATGTGTTCAAATACGCAGAGCGAGTAGTTTTCGACGCCAAAAATTCCGCAACTACTTTGCTAGCGTTCTTGAGAACAATTTTATAGCAATCCTATAATATTTCGACATCGCAAATTGTGTCATCGCCAAACAAGGCGTATTCGTAAAACTTCGTAAATGAACTATAATTCAAAGGTGATACACTTTAAATTAGTCATTTGTATAAAGGTATAGTGGCTAAATATTTTTCGTTCGGCACAGCTATTTGTGTAGTGTTTGAAACTTGTTTTATGACGTTAGAAAATTGAAATTGAAAGAGCTCATAGTCCAAGAATTTGACTTTTCATTTTCTAAATTAATAAAGCTCATTGAGGAACGAATCTCTCGCTATATATTGGTTCAAACAACACGAAAATGGTTCATGTCGACATATATGCTTTGATTGAACGAGGCATTTTCTAGGAGGGGTATAGTTTGAGTGAATATTTGTATCATAATTTTTTATTGTTGGGATGTGAAATTGCTGGATCTTCACGACCAAGAACCTGTAAAGTGTTCACGAAAAATTCGATCTCCAATAATAATAATAATTAAAACTCGTTGTTTGAAGGCCTCAAAATCGCTCACATTGCATATGCGTGAGTTTCAGGAAGTCATCATTTGAGTGAGTATAGACAACATTACGAGGTTCTAACTGATGAATAATATTTGGTGAATATTTGTCCCCGAAGACAACCAAATATTTTGCAGGTTTTGTATGTTTGAATGATGTTATTTATGAAATTCAAAATGGTATAAGTGATATATTTGCAAGAATGTTTGATAAATTCCACTCAGCCTAATTGAAGGTTTCTGTATCGATGAATAATAGAAATAGAAGATTAGAGAGAGGTTCAAATTGTTCACATTCCTGAAAGAATTGATTGTTGTGGTGAAAATAATGTCTATTGGGAAATATAAGTGATTCTAAGCTATAGCCGCAGTTGTTGACAGATTCATTTGCTTGAGAAATGTGAGGAATATGTTCGGATATGATGTTGTCGTAATGAATGTGGACTTGCTAAGTTTGATTTCTGATTTGAAGAGATGAATTTCTTGTCAATGATGCATTAGAAAGCTTTTAGTGGAATGTAAGTTGTAAGTGCACTCAAAATTGTAGCTGAAGGCCAAATGCTCAAATATTGTTGAAAGTTTCCAAGAGATTTGCTGTGAATGCGTTCTTTCTTTGTATTTACTGACTTCAACACAAAAACGCTTTCGCTTGGCGAGAGCTTCAGGTCTCGCCAAGCGTTCCCAAAATGGAGAGTTTATTTCTTGGGCCTTCAACTTAGCGCGATAGCGCGGTGTGTATATATTCGTTTACCGATTTGTGATGCACAGTTAAGAGACTTTGATTGCTAGCCCTATAATTAATTGTTAATGATAAGTGTTTGATTACGATTTTTGGACCGTAAAGCTTTAGACTTGAATTTTGAAAATTAGCTTATTGGCAAAATAAAGATTTTATGTAATATTTCCCAATTGGCATCGCTGTGACGTCATCATTTCTTCGTGACATCGAATTTCTTTGGAGTATGTAGGTTGGATATTTGATGAATTGTCGATTAGAACGAAGTGAACTTGTCAACTTCGAAACAGAGGGAAAGTCTAGTGATGCGAACCGATGAATAAACCAAAATGTAAGAAATGTTTCGTCACAATATTTCGTGAGGTAAAATTTTGAACAAATTCAAGCAGACCCTATTCCATATAATTGAACGAGAAAATATAGCAGCCAGAATGTCTCTGCTGGCGAAATAGTAATGGAACGCATTTTCGTTATTTGACCATTAGGATTTTAAGTGGTTATTATTTAGAATTTGATGGAAGGATGTTAGCGTACAAAGAGATTTTGAATTCTTGAGGAATAAGGGCAAAGACATAAGAATTAAATAAGGTAAAATACGTGGGACCGAAATTTGAACTATAGAACAGGACAGGACACCCTGAATTATTAAAGTTTAGTTGTATGTAGGTGAGTTGGAAGTGTGTGTCGAGTAAGATAATTCAAGTCATATTTGGAGCAAGATAGGTTAATTTCAGTTAGGTTAAAGTAGGTTACGTTAAATCAGGTTTGCTTAGGTGATTTTAGACTATGTTAGTTGAGGTTAGGTGACTTTGCCTTGAGTTAGGTTGGCTTAGAGTACGTTATATTACTTTAGATAGAGTGTGACACGCAAACTGATTTAAAGATTTGATGAGCTGTAACACACACGTATAGTCAGTGTAATACTACGAATGAGAGGGTGCCATCGTTTTGGTTAGGCTGTGATCAGCATGGGAATGGTTTGGTGAATTGATTTTTCACCAGTTTGTTGGTTGTTTAAGACATACGTTTAGTCAGTGTAATACTATATGAATGAGGGTATCATCATTTTTGATAGGCTGTGTTTTTCATGTGAATGGTTTAGATAACTAATTTCGCACCAGTTTGTTGGTGGCAAGGTTAGGTTGATATTACTGTTAGTATATATGTGAATGATATTGCTTTTGCTAAATGAAATTGTTGTGGTGTTTTCAAGTTCGACATAGAGTTTAGAGTGAAAGACGTTGGGTATATATAGTGGTTTGTTTTGTGAGACGATGTTGTCTGTACGTGGGTGGCTTCTGAATTGTGTTGATTTGTTTCGTAAATTCAGCAATGGTATTAGTGTTGAAAAATGAAATGGTTGTGGTGTTTGAAAGTTAAACATAGAAATTGAAGTAAATAGCATTGCATTTTGATACATATATTATTTTGGCATTTGACACGATGGTGTATCTCATTGCGTGTTGCTTGTGATTTGTGTTGATTTGAAAAGTGTGTGCATGTGCGTGTGTACATAAGTGTGTGTGCGTGTGTGTTTGAACGTGTGTGCGTGTCTATCATTATTATGATAGTGTTGTACAGAGGAATGTCTGTTTGTGTTGTGCTTAGTGGTGTACAGAGGAACGTCTGTGTGTTCGCCCCTAGCGGGCTGTGCCTGGTTACTTGCGGCGGGCGAACTTTGTAGGTTGCGAGAACACACTAAAAATAGTACCCGTGAAAAAATCATACCTGGCACCAACATCGAAATGCTTGTCGCCGAAAGGTGGAGCCTCGAGTATTAGAAAAATACACCCCCTAATTCGCGCAAAACCACACTTCCCGAGGTCCCAGCGCTTTCAAACTTGGTGAGCGTGTACAAGGGAAAATTCTAAGACATACGGACCCCTTTCCAGGCCCCAAGACCCCATAGGAGACCCCCGAGAAGTCGAAAACCGACCGAAAATAGGGTCATTTCAAACATGAAGAATTTTTTGATTGCGCCGTCGGAGGAGCTGACTTGGTGGGAGCTGATAGAGAAAATGTCGGGCTTTAAGACGGTGTGATCGTTACTTCGAAAAGTATTAGGGAAAATGTTCAATGAATGAAAAACTTTTGGTTAAAAAATCGGCCGTTTTTCAAGTGTCACTTTGGCTGCCAGTTGCGGCGTTTTCGATGGGCTTTCGCCTCCCAAAATTTGCTAGAATGTAGATTGGAGTTTTTTCTAAAATCTATCAAATTTATGAAGCGACAATTGCGATACTTTTCTCAAAATGAGCGATTTAAAAATAGTCCTTTTTGTCTGAAAATTCACTTAAACCAAAAAAATTGGAGAACGCTTCGTTTTACAGGCAAAGTTGTTGAACACTTTTTGCTCGTTTTTTCACGCTACATACAAAATAACTTTTGTGGAACGATCGCATCAACCGTTCCATATGTATATGAAAAAAACATGTTTTTCACGTCATTTCGACTTTTATTACCCCTCTCACGCCTCCTCCTTTACCCTTGAGGTCTTTTAAATACTCTGTACTGATGCGTCCCGAGGACATCTTTCTATAATGATACCTGTCTCAAAGTCGTAGCTTCTCAAGTTTTTGAGAAAAATGGAAAAACTTCGAAATAAAATTCCCCTGGACGCGAAATGTGCCAGTGAAAAGGTCTTTCAATCTCCGCAGATTTTTGACATGGATTATTCCAATGAAGGCATTGAAGTCTCCGCAATGAAAACCATGGGTGACTGCGTTGAGGCACCCCAGCTTGCTTGAGTTGTGAGAGGTGTATAAGGATCTTGAACATCATGACGCTTATGTTTTCACGTTTGTCGAATTTGATCCCATATATTTCGAGTGATTGGTAAAGTTCAAAGTTTCAACCAATTTTTGACCGTTTGAGGCTGTGTTGCAAATTTTTCATAGGTCTACAGTGTTGTTAAAGTTATTATAAATTTATTTTGACGTGGAACTCAATACTCGAACTCGGTTCTTTCGCTTTTAGATTCGCATAACTTGCAGTCATGACTAGTAAATAATCCTTTTCAAGTGTTTAAACTGGTTTTACATGGAAATTAATGGAGAACAAATGTGTTTAAAATATTTCATTCACCTTAAGGTAGTATTATTTTAATTCTAACAAGTTTTGCAATGGAGAATAAATGATGGTTACGCGTTTTATTTTCGCTGCTTGAAGGTCCATGAATTTCAGACACACATTTTCACAGGTATGGCGACTTTGAATTGCAATATAGTAATGAGGTTTAGTATTTGAGACTTAAATTTTAAGCTTCTTATAATAATTGTATTATAATTATCCAGTTGAAGTAATACAAAGTGACATAAATCGCAAATCAAACGTTGCGTAAAGGCGTAAATATTGCTCTTGATGCGTTTTTGACCAGAAATGATGCTCATTCGTTCGAGGTGCTCATTTCAGTTCGACTTTATTTATTTTTTATGACGTATTATATGTTGTCCTCTCTCTCCATCACGTTACAAATCACAAGTTCAATCTAGTGTTTTACCTTAAGGTGTCAGCATCATCGACCTTACTTCGTAGTATGAGTTCAAATACGCAAAGCGAGTAGTTTTCGACGCCAAAAATTCCGCAACTACTTTGCTAGCGTTCTTGAGAACAATTTTATAGCAATCCTATAATATTTCGACATCGCAAATTGTGTCATCGCAAAACAAGGCGTATTCGTAAAACTTCGTAAATGAACTATAATTCAAAGGTGATACACTTTAAATTAGTCATTTGTATAAAGGTATAGTGGCTAAATATTTTTCGTTCGGCACAGCTATTTGTGTAGTGTTTGAAACTTGTTTTATGACGTTAAAAAATTGAAATTGAGAGAGCTCATAGTCCAAGAATTTGACTTTTCATTTTCTAAATTAATAAAGCTCATTGAGGAACGAATCTCTCGATATATATTGGTTCAAACAACACGAAAATGGTTCATGTCGACATATATGCTTTGATTGAACGAGGCATTTTCTAGGAAGGGTATAGTTTGAGTGAATATTTGTATCATAACTTTTTATTGTTGGGATGTAAAATTGCTGGATCTTCACGACCAAGAACCTGTAAAGTGTTCACGAAAAATTCGATCTCCAATAATAATAATAATTAAAACTCGTTGTTTGAAGGCCTCAAAATCGCTCACATTGCATATGCGTGAGTTTCAGGAAGTCATCATTTGAGTGAGTATAGACAACATTACGAGGTTCTAACTGATGAATAATATTTGGTGAATATTTGTCCCCGAAGACAACCAAATATTTTGCAGGTTTTGTATGTTTGAATGATGTTATTTATGAAATTCGAAATGGTATAAGTGATATCTTTGCAAGAAAGTTTTATAAATTCCACTCAGCCTAATTGAAGGTTTCTGTATCGATCCATAATAGAAATAGAAGATTAGAGAGAGGTTCAAATTGTTCACATTCCTGAAAGAATTGATTGTTGTGGTGAAAATAATGTCTATTGGGAAATATAAGTGATTCTAAGCTATAGCCGCAGTTGTTGACAGATTCATTTGCTTGAGAAATGTGAGGAATATGTTCGGATATGATGTTGTCGTAATGAATGTGGACTTGCTAAGTTTGATTTCTGATTTGAAGAGATGAATTTCTTGTCAATGATGCATTAGAAAGCTTTTAGTGGAATGTAAGTTGTAAGTGCACTCAAAATTGTAGCTGAAGGCCAAATGCGCAAATATTGTTGAAAGTTTCCAAGAGATTTGCTGTGAATGCGTTCTTTCTTTGTATTTACTGACTTCAACACAAAAACGCTTTCGCTTGGCGAGAGCTTCAGGTCTCGCCAAGCGTTCCCAAAATGGAGAGTTTATTTCTTGGGCCTTCAACTTAGCGCGATAGCGCGGTGTGTATATATTCGTTTACCGATTTGTGATGCACAGTTAAGAGACTTTGATTGCTAGCCCTATAATGAATTGTTAATGATAAGTGTTTGATTACGATTTTTGGACCGTAAAGCTTTAGACTTGAATTTTGAAAATTAGCTTATTGGCAAAATAAAGATTTTATGTAATATTTCCCAATTGGCATCGCTGTGACGTCATCATTTCTTCGTGACATCGAATTTCTTTGGAGTATGTAGGTTGGATATTTGATGAATTGTCGATTAGAACGAAGTGAACTTGTCAACTTCAAAACAGAGGGAAATTCTAGTGATGCGAACCGATGAATAAACCAAAATGTAAGAAATGTTTCGTCACAATATTTCGTGAGGTAAAATTTTGAACAAATTCAAGCAGACCCTATTCCATATAATTGAACGAGAAAATATAGCAGCCAGAATGTCTCTGCTGGCGAAATAGTAATGGAACGCATTTTCGTTATTTGACCATTAGGATTTTAAGTGGTTATTATTTAGAATTTGATGGAAGGATGTTAGCGTACAAAGAGATTATGAATTCTTGAGGAATAATGGCAAAGACATAAGAATTAAATAAGGTAAAATACGTGGGACCGAAATTTGAACTATAGAACAGGACAGGACACCCTGAATTATTTAAGTTTAGTTGTATGTAGGTGAGTTGGAAGTGTGTGTCGAGTAAGTTAATTCAAGTCATATTTGGAGCAAGATAGGTTAATTTCAGTTAGGTTAAAGTAGGTTACGTTAAATCAGGTTTGCTTAGGTGATTTTAGACTATGTTAGTTGAGGTTAGGTGACTTTGCCTTGAGTTAGGTTGGCTTAGAGTACGTTATATTACTTTAGATAGAGTGTGACACGCAAACAGATTTAAAGATTTGATGAGCTGTAACACATACGTATAGTCAGTGAAATACTACGAATGAGGGTGCCATCGTTTTGGTTAGGCTGTTATGAGCATGGGAATGGTTTGGTGAATTGATTTTTCACCAGTTTTTTGGTTGTAAGACATACGTTTAGTCAGTGTAATACTATGAATGAGGGTATCATATCGTTTTGAATAGGCTGTGTTTTTCATGTGAATGGTTTAGAGAGAACTACTTTCGCACCAGTTTGTTAGTGGCAAGGTTAGGTTGATATTACTGTTAGTATATATGTGAATGATATTGCTTTTGCTAAATGAAATTGTTGTGGTGTTTTCAAGTTCGACATAGAGTTTAGAGTGACAGACGTTGTATATTGGTTTGTTTTGTGAGACGATGTTGTCTGTAAGTGGGTGTCTTCTGAATTGTGGTGATTCGTTTCGTCAATTGAGCATTAGTGATTAGAGATAGAGATTAGTGTTGAATAGAGATTAGTGTTGAAAAATGAAATGGTTGTGGTGTTTGAAAGGTAAACATAGAAATTGAAGTAAATAGCATTGCGTTTTGATACATATATTATTTTGGCATTTGACACGATTGTGTATCTCATTGCTATGATTTGCATTTTGATACATATATTATTTTGGCATTTGACACGATGGTGTATCTCATTGCTATGATAGTGTTGTACAGAGGAATGTCTGTGTGTTCGCCCTAGCGGGCTGTGCCTGGTTACTTGCGGCGGGCGAACTTTGTAGTAGTGTTGCGAGAAGAGACTAAAAATAGTACCCGTGAAAAAATTTTAAGTGGCACCAAGATCGGAATTGCTTGTCGCCATAAAGGTGGAGCATCGGAGATATAGCAAATCACTCCCTAACTCGAGCCAAAACCGACTTCCCGAGGTGCCAGCGCTTTCAAATTTGGTGAGCGTGTACAAGGGAAAATTCTAAGACCTACGGACCCCTTTCCAGGCCCCAAGACCCCATAGGAGACCCCCGAGAAATCGAAAACCCACCGAAAATAGGGTCATTTCAAACATGAAGATTTTTTTGATCGCGCCGTCGGAGGAGCTGACTTGGTGGGAAGTGATAGAGAAAAATTCGGGCTTTATGACGGTGTGATCGTTACGTCGAAAAGTATTCGGAAAAATGTTCAATGAATGAAAAACTTTTGGGTAAAAAAACGGCCGTTTTTCAAGTGTCACTTTGGCTGCCAGTTGCGGCGTTTTCGATGGGCTTTCGCCCTCCAAAATTTGATAGAATGTAGATTGGAGTTTTTTCTAAAATCTATCAAATTTATGAAGCCACAAGTGCGATAGTTTTCTCAAAATGAGTGATTTAAAAATAGTCCTTTTTGTCTGAAAATTCACTTAAACCAAAAACATTGGAGAACGCTTCGTTTTACAGGCAAAGTTGTTGAACACTTTTTGCTCGTTTTTTCACGCTACACACAAAAAAGCTTTTGTGGAACGATCGCATGAACCGTTCCATGTATATATGAAAAAAACATGTTTTTCACGTCATTTCGACTTTTATTACCCCTCTCACGCCCCCTGCTTTACCCTTGAGGGCTTTTAAGTACTCTGTACTGATGCGTCTCGAGAATATCTTTCTATAATGATCCATGTCTCAAAGTCCTAGCTTTTCAAGTTTTTGAGAAAAATGGAAAAAACATCGAAATGAATTTAATCTGGACGCGAAATGTGCCAGTGAAAAGGTCTTTCAATCTCCGCAGATTTTTTACACGGATTATTCCAATGAAGGCATTGAAGTCTCCGCAATGAAAACCATGGGTGACTGCGTTGAGGCACCCCAGCTTGCTTGAGTGTTGTGAGGGCTGTATAAAGATCTTGAACATCATGACGGTTATGTTTTATTTTTTGTGGAGTTTGATCCGATATCTTTGGATTGTTTGTTAAAGTTCAAAGTTTTACCAATTGTTTTCAAATTGGAGACCCTGTTGATAATTTGTTATAGGTCTAGAGTGTTGTTATAGTTATTATAAATTTATTTTGACGTGGAACTCAATACTCGAACTCGGTTCTTTCGCTTATAGATTCGCATAACTTGCAGTCATGACTAGTCAATCATCGTTTTCAAGTGTTGAAACTGGTTAAACTTGGAACTTTATAGAGAATAAATGTGTTTAGACTTTGTGATTCAGCTTATGGTAGTATTATTTCAATTCTAACATGTTTGGCAGAAGAGAAAAAGAAATGATGGTTACGCGTTTTATTTACCCTGCTTGTTGGTCCATGAATGTAAGAGTAATTTGAAGTGGTATGGCCGCTTTGAATGGCAATATAGTAATGAGGTTTAGTATTTGAGACCTAAATTTGCAGCTTCTTATAATAATTGTACTATAATTATCAAGTTGAAGTAATATAAAGTGACATAAATCGCAAATCAGATGTTGCGTAAAGGCGTAAATATTGCTGTTGATGCGTTTTTGACGAAAAAAGATGCTCATATTCGTTCGAGGTGCTGATTTCAGTGAAGCCTGATTTCTTTTTGATGACGTATTATATGTTGTCGTCACTTCATCACATTACAAATTCAATGTTCAATCTAGTGTTTTACTTTAAAGTGTCAGCATCATCGACGTTACTTCGTAGTATGAGTTCAAATACGCAAAGCGAGTAGTTTTCGACGCCAAAAATTCCGCAACTACTTTGCTAGCGTTGTTGAGAGCAATTTTATAGCAATCTTATAATATTTAGACATCGCAAATTGTGTCACCGGAAAAGAAGGCGAATATAGGTTAAACGTCGTAAGTGAACTATAATTCAAAGGTGATACACTTGAAATTAGTCATCTCTATATAGAGATATAGGTTCTAAATATTTTTCGTTCGGCACAGGTCTTTGTGCCTATTTTTGTGTTGTGTTTGAAACTTGTTTTTTGACGTTAGAAAATTGAAATTGAAAGAGCTCATAGTCCAAGAATTTGACTTCTCATTTTCTAAATTAATAAAGCTCATTGAGGAACGAATCTCTCGATATATAGTGGTTCAAACAACACGAAAATGGTTCATGTCGACATATATGCTTTGATTGAACGAGGCATTTTCTAGGAAGGGTATAGTTTGAGTGAATATTTGTATCATAATTTTTTATGGTTGGGATGTAAAATTGCTGGATCTTCACGACGAAGAACCTGTCAAGTGTTCATGAAGAATTCGATCTCCAATAATAATAATAATTAAAACTCGTTGTTTGAAGGCCTCAAAATCGCTAACCATGCATGTGTGAGTTTCAGGAAGTCATCATTTGAGTGAGTATAGACAACATTACGAGGTTCTAACTGATGATTAATATTTGGTGAATATTTGTCCCCGAAGACAACGAAATATTTTGCAGGTTTCGTATGTTTGAATGATGTTATTTATTGAATTTGAAATGGTATAACTAACGTATTTGCAATAATAATTTATAAATTCCACTCAGCTAATTGAAGGTTTCTGTATCGATCCACAATAGAAATATATGTTTAGAAAGAGGTTGAAATTGTTCACATTCGTGAACTAATAATTGTTGTGGCGAAAATGATGTCTATTAGGAAACACATCAGTGATTCTAAGCTATAGCCGCAGGTGTTTACAGATAAATTTGTTTGAGAAATGTCAGAAATATGTTCGGATATGATGTTGTCGTAATAAATGGGGAATTCCTAAGTTTGATTTCTGATATGAAGAGAATGATTTCGTGTCAATGATGCTTTTAGAAAGTTCGTAGTTGTATGTGAGTTGTAAGTGCACTCAAAATTATAGATGAGTGCCAAATGCTCAAATATTGTTGAAAGTTTCCATGAGATTTGCTGCGAATGCGTTCTTTCTTTGTATTAAGTGACTTTTCAACACAAAAACGCTTTCGCTTGGCGAGAGCTTGAGATCTCGCCAAGCGTTCCCAAAATGGAGAGTTTATTTCTTCGGCGTTCAAGTTAGCGCGCGATAGCGCGTTGTATATATTCGTTGAACGAGTTGTGATGCACAGTTATAAGAGACTTTGATCATTAGACCTAGAATGAATAGTTAATGATAACTGTTTTATTTCGGTGTTTCGAACGTAAACATTTATGCTTGAATTTTGAAAAGAAGCTTACCGGAAAATAAATATTTTATGTATTATTTCGAAATATGCATCGTTGTGACGTCATTTCTTCGTGACATCGAATTTCTGTTGAGTATGTAGGTTGGATATTTGATGAATTGTCGATTAGAACGAATTAAACTAGTCAACTTCGAAACAAAGGAAAAGGTTAGTGATGCGCACCCATTAATAAACCGAAATGTAATAAATGTTTCGTCACAATATTTAGTGAGGTAAAATTTGGAACAAATTTTCAATGAAACCCTAATCCACATAATTTAACGAGAAAATATAGCAGGCAGAATGTCTCTGCCGGTGAAATAGTTATGGAACGCATTTTCATTTTGTGACCAATAGAATATCAATTGGTTATAAGTTACAGTTGGATGGAAGGATATTTTAGCGCACATAGAGGTTAGGAATTCGTGAGGAATATAAGGGCAAAGGCGTAAGCAATAAATCAGATAAAATAGGTGCTACCGAAATTGTAAGTATATAGGACAGGGAACCCTGAATTAGTAAAGTGTAGTTGTATGTACGTGAGTTGGAAATGTGTCAAGTAAGTTAATTCACGTCATATTTAGAGCAAGATAGATTAAATTGAGTTAGGTTAGAGTAGGTTACGATGAATGAGATTTTTTTAGGTGAGTTTAGACCATGTTTCGTTTGTTGAGGTTAGGTGACTTTGCCTTGAGTTAGGTTGGGTTAGAGAACATTATATTTCTTTAGATAGGGTGTGACAGTGTGACACGAAAGCTAATTTAAAGATTTGATGAGTTGTAAGACATACGTATGGTCTGTGTTATACTATGAATGAGGGTGCCATCGTTTTGGTTAGGCTTTGTTATTCATGTGAATGGTTTGGAGAAATTATTTCGCATCAGTTTGTTATAGTGACAAGGTTAGGTTGATATTACTGTTAGTATATATGCGAATGATATTGCTTTTGGTAAATTATATTCTTGAGTTGTTTCTAAGTTCGATGTAGAGTTTAGGTTGAAAGACGTGTATATATATTGGTTTGTCTTTTGAGACGATGGTGTGTGAAAGTGGGTTGCTTCTTAATTGTGGTGATTTGTTAAGTTTCGTTAATTGAATTACGTTTCACCTCAATTGAATGAAAGTGAATTAAGTTTCTTCATCAATGGTGTTTGAGTTGGTGAAGCATTGAATATCAATATATATTATTTTGCCATTTGAGACGATGGTGTATATCATTGCGTTGCTTCTGATTTGGGGTGCTTTGAAAACTGTGCACGACATATGCATGTGCGAGTATACTGTTTGCGTTTGTGTTTGTGTAAATGTGTGAATGTCTCTCCGTGAGTGTGTGTGTGTGTGTGTTTGTGTGTGTTGTGATTATTATGATAGTGGTGCAGTGGAATGTCTGTTTGTGTTGTGCTTAGTGGTATACAGAGGAATGTCTGTGTGTTCGCCCCTAGCGGGCTGTGCCTGGTTAGGTAATTTGTTCGTATTTTATCGTTCGTAGTCAATAACATTTATTGGTATTAGATTTTTATAAGCTTGTAGAATAGAAATTAATATAATTCTCACGTATTCTTGGAACAACAACGCACGCAATGAGAAATACATGTGGGAAGCACAATCGTACTCACAGGAAATCTAAATAACAAAGTCTGCTATCAATCTGCAGTTCTGTCATGAGCTGCAACATCATCGAAAAGAAATTCATGAGTCCTGATTCCGACGTAGAAATTCATGACTACCGATATCGGCAACTGCGTGTGTTGCTAGCCGCGGCGTCGCGTGGAGACCAGCAAGCACCAGCTCAGAAATAGGATATTTACAAGGTGCTGTAGAGTACCTGCCTCTGTTCTTCCTCGTACTCCTGAAGCTAAGCTAAACATTTACCTCGGGGCTCAAAGCTTTCGCTGTTGCGCAAGGTGAGGCCTTATCGCAGTCTCTGATTTTGCTCTCCTAGAGAACGTGCTCCGCGAAAAATGAAAAAAAGGCTGAGAAACTTTGAGTTCCAGTTAACTACATGAGAATTAAATCATTTAATTGAGTTGCTAAATATATAATAGCCACAGTGTATCCTCGCCGTCGAAAATGGTAGCGTTTTTTGATAAGGTGTTGCTTGGATGCTTTGTCTGTTCATTTCCAAGTTCCATCCCGTCGAATGTATTTCTGAACACTACACAATGGCTGAAAATTTCAGTGTTTTAGTACACTTTGTTTGTATTTGCTGAATTTTCTTCTTCGTTATCCTAAAACAAAAATAAATATATCAAAAAGGAGAATGATGGGCATTTAATCCATTCATTTAATTAAGAATAGTGTTCACTAATGAACTAAGGCTTTGAACAAGCAACGAACTGCTTTGAAGTACGAATATGTTTAGCTTCCAGGCATCTCTGACCACAGAATGCTTCGCTTTTCATAGTTTTCCGTTGAGATGAGATGGTCTTAATTTAAATTCATTTCACATTATGCGTGAAATTTTCTGAAATTAATTTAGCACGGTTTTCAGTAAAATTATACTAGATGAATTCAGTCATCAGGTGGAATACAAGAATGTCAATGCGTGAGGAATAAATTGACAGAAAATGAAGACAAAACTCTATATGCTCTGTATTTTATTCGCATCGATGAATGTAGCTCGGATTTTATAATGAGCTCACTAATTCCCTCATATTCTTGTGAACAATTACGAGCCAATTTATGTTTACATTCTATTATAGAATACCTTCCCTATGCGTTTGAGGTATCCTCCCATTTTATCGTTCTTTGCTACTAATACGAAAAATGGAAAAATTTTACGCTGAAAAAACTCCGATTAATAGGATAAAATAGGTGCTGTGACTATCTTTACAAAATGATTCTTCTGAACGTCCTGGGATTCCTGGGATGTAGTTCAGGCCTGACAGGCCCGGGCCACGCTGGTTCACCGCCCCTCGGGGCACCGTCCTTGCATAGTTTCAATATATAAATTTGCCTCGGATGATGCTGTTTTCATTGAGTCATATCAAGTGCAGTGCATATTGCGACGCCGTTGAAGAGACTGTCACATCGAAAGATATTCATGCCGCTTCTTCCTTATGGCAAGATTTTGAAATCCTGAAGCACAGCTCCAGGCTCCGCACTTTTGGTCACGTTGTGCCGCACGGAACTTATAGCGATGTCGTTATGGAAGTTTAAGACGCGGCCGACGTCAGCGCAAGTCTTCAGGCCCGAAGCTTTAACTTGCTCTAGAGCAGGAGAGGGGCTGCGCTCGAGATTCACCTCGCATCGTCCTATGGATTAGCTCGTGAAATTTTGGTCCTGGAAAACGTTTTGTTTTTTAATTGGCTATTTGTTACTCAGCGTACTTAATCCTCAGGAAATTTTCGTTTGTTGAGTTGAAGTTTGTGCCGGAGATCCGAGGTAGAGAGCATAGAATAATATTAAGTACATTATATAATATAATACGACTACTGATCTCGGTAACTGTGCTTGTACGATGGTGTGTTGCTAGCTGCTTAGATTTTTTTATGTGAATGCTTTGCTCTATTAAAAACGCTACAATTATGCTCAAGTTTCACTCCGTGTGTGAATTTAGGATAAAATTAGCCTCGAAGTGGTGGCTTTCGAATTCAGGTGTCGGGGCTAAAAAGCTGTTTCTCTTCATCGGCATTCGATCTTCAAGATGGATTTAGACTTGCGTTAAATTCGCTCACCAGTACGTTCATTCGTCATCAGGTCCTACAAAGACACTATTTTTAAAATAAGCAGTTTGTTAGCTTCAATTCAAATTTGGTTCAATAAACAGAAGACGTTGAAGCACTATGGAAAAACAGCAGCGTATCCAGCGACTGCAACTGGTTATGGATGCAAGCATATTGTGGTTATTTTTTCTCCGTTTTGGTTTTCGTGATTGAAATACTCAATAATTTATTTCAAATTAATTTGACGGCAATGATGAAACACCAACTTCAAATTTAGGGAAAAAATATCTCGTAGTGAGGTGCCCACTCTGAATATAGCACTATGTACTGTCGAGTCGGTTCTAAATAGCACGGCGCCTTTAGCGACGCCGCTGCCTGCCGGGCGCTGCGTTGCAGGGCCCTCGATGCGGCAGCAGCTACGCTTCCTCCACGCAGCCACTCCATGGACAAATAATAACTTATGTTAACTGAGAGCGTCTGAAAAAATCAGTGAAAATGCCCTTTAGTACAAATTCGATTCGATTTTGATTGCGATACGATAAAGTGTTTATAATGATTTTGAAGCGGTTGGTGGAATAAATTATGATATAAGTGTGTAAACAAATTTATGCGTCTTTGTAATTTTCTGAGATACTATCCGAATAATGTTGCATCGTTTATCCTACAATATTGAACAACAGCCCGCTTTTTTTTATCGATTATAAAAATTTACTCCCATACTGGAGCACAGGATATTCCTCAGTGCTTGCTGAACACTTCACTGATTTTGTTCTGTCCATCCTACAAGTTCGCCTATTTGACCATATCCGACGTTCGAACTATCTAACAATATCAATTGCACAACTTCTCCCATTCCTCAAGGTCAGCCACGCGTTCCTCAAAACAGTACTTCAAAACATGTCCTTCTATGCTGAATGCTCGCTCTTCTCTTATTTTTTAGATCTGTCTCAGGTGTTCACACATAGTCGGACACGCTGTATAATTACAGCTCGTTGTTGGCCGCACACCTGAAGTTATGTGCTCAGCTGCCTCGTTCGTATCAGGCTCCAGCCCTCGGCTATAGGACAAATTGTGGTTAGAGCAGAATGTCTCCAATATACTCTAGAAGCCAGGTAGAACATTTAATCTACTCTTGATATGAATAAATCTTTTGACATCTTCTTGTTGAACTTCGTTGTTTTTGTTATTTTAGAGATGTGTCGCTCCCGCGTGTTTTTTCAAAGAAGTATAACAAATAAAAAATAATTTTTGCTTCTGCGTAATTTGTTTATTAAAAAAACATGCGAGGTTCTCTTGCTTGATCATATTTTGCAATATAACCGCGATAAATACTTTTTCAATTCCATCAACGTCTATTATTTCGTTCCTAAAAGCTCATTTTACATAGCCAATGCCAATTTAAAAGTAATTTATTCTAATTATGATATGAAAACGTTCAAAATTCACGTAAACAGAAATGGGACTAGGTATAATTTATAAATGGTTATTTATATAAACAGATTTGATATATTCTGAAGTAAATGCAAGTGTTATGTTTTATAATTTTACCATAAAGGTGAATCTAGGACTAGCTTTTCAGGAGGATTGGAGCATCAGAAAGCACTCAAGTGATTCAGGAAAAAAATTTATTATCCTTGCGTTAGCGCAAAGTGTTTCGTTAATTATGATGTTCTTTTGTCGATAAAAAATAAAAAATTATAAAAGTTTTCTCTTCCCTATCACTAATTTAATTTTTAAAATTACATGGGATAAATTCAGTACTTTTAAAATTAAAATGTGGCATTTCTAGCTGTGTAGATTCATCTTGAAATGAGTTGGTGCAATTTTTAGATCCGAAGCCAGTAAATCATCGGTAGTTGTTACGAAACAAATCTGCTCTGCTGGTACAGAGAAGCATTTCGAACTTTAGTTTTGAAAGCATGCTGCAGGTAATATATAATTTGAAGACGTCATGATTCTGGATGGGGGTCCATGTATTTTACGATCATCATCGTGCCCAAGATGCTAATTTTTGAGCATTTCATAATTGCTTTGTTATTTTTTTCGTTGCGCCACCTTCAAGCAACACTGGTAATTGTGGTCAATGTTGGGACAACAAGACGAGCGTTTTCTCTTTTGTCTCTTGCGGTAGGGATGTTCAATTAATTCTCTTAAATGTAGAATTGTATTCAGCAAATAAGAATTGCGTCCGCTAATTCCTTGAATGCTGGGCCTGCATTCTCAGCCCTGCCTGCCTCTCCAATGGGGCACACTACAGCGACTCCTGGTGACAAGATATGCTCCTTAATTAAAGACAACGTAACGTAATGATCGATATTTTCTCAATAAATTAACTCGAAATGGCGTCAAATAATCATTAAGGCTTCGGGTTCCAGTCATCAGGCAAATTCAGAGCTCGTTCAGCGTCCATGAAGAAAATGATTATCTTTTCGTTCGTAGTCAGATTCAAATTAAAAAAAAACATGAGAATGGGTTATTGAGAGATATTACTTGATAGAGCCAGAGTATATAATTGAAGGAGTCTTGTGAACGTTAGTATTGAGCTTCTCTATCTCTAAAATCTGAATATTTCAACATTACTCTCAGTGTTGACTGAATATCTATTTACTAAATCATACGCAAAAACAAAACAAGTGTGGTTTGATGTAAAAAATTTTGAATCTGAGTTACATAACAGCTGGCGTCAAATCTTCTTTTTCAATATATTTTCTACTTCAATCCGCTACCAGCTTGAACTTTACCAGGAAATGTCGCCAGTTTGAGACTTACAACTTTCTTTCATTGTTAGAAGAAGAAACCAAAAGTGGGTCTCCGTTCACGAAGGTTGAAGTGAAACAATTTCTTCATTCTAAATTCTAATTTTTTTCGAATTTTTGTGTTATTTTAAAAGAGGTTTATTCCGAATTCATGAAGTTGGTAAGTGTTCAGTGAAGAGCCACAAAGTGCAAAAACGAAGAGCTTTGTTTCTTTGAACAAGAGCTACAATGAAGAGTTTCTACAATGAGTTTATAAAATGAAGAGCTACAATGAAGAGTTTCTTTGAAGAACTACAACGAAACATTTATTTTCCCCTGTGCCGGCTGTAAAAAAAGCTGGTCTGGGAGCCACCACCCGCTTTTACGTCCAATCATTTAATTCTGCGATTGTGACTCATAAAGTCATTTAGTAAGCGCATATGAAGTAATTAAGTTCTAAAGGCTTAGATCGTAATAATTTTGAAATTTTTAATAACGCTTATTAATTTTTCTCTATCCAAAATTTTAATTGCAACTTTATAGTGTATGGAATATTTACAATAGAGCCACTAACTAATACGCGTGAGTGCCTAAAATACGCAAGACTGAGCTCGTATTCAAACTTCAAACATATTTACGTTTCGTTAAAAGGTCTGTGAGATATTTTTACGTGACAATTTGTAAATCATAAGCTCACTAGCAGTTATGAATGAAGAGAAAAGAATCGTCAACTCCTATCACTACCTGCTCTGAGCCCCCAAAAGTGACCTGCTCAGGTTCAATGATCATTTCGATGATAGTTGCCGGTCAGAAGTCGAATGCAGCGCTGCAGGTGCTCAGTCTCGCAAGACTTGACGATATCAAAACGGCTGCGTTGGTATTTTGGTTGAATAAAATTCTGATGACAACTGAGGAATCAAAAACCGTTTTGAGGCGACCATTTTGAGACGTTAAGAAAATTAATATTCATCAAAGGTATCGGGTTGAACGCTACAGCTTGAATGGTATTCTACCCAAGAAAATACATTATGCAAGTAAGATTTTTTTTTTAGACTCTCAAATCACTCATATGAAATAATTTTTTCAGCGGTTTTTATTTAGTTGCACTTTTAACTTGGAGTTGTGCACGAGTTCATTCAGCATTTGTATTTGATGTCTCAATAAACGCGTGTTTCCGTGAGTGTAAGTTATATCATTAGCCTGCTATGCAGGCCACACTCTAATTATGTTACGCTCTGAGCAACTGTGTTAACAATTAACGAACTAAAAGCATGAAGAAAACGATTTTCCTTCATCAGACGCAAGTAAGGCGAGTATCGACATCTCCTCAGACCTCACCAGACTCCGTGCAGCGAGAAGTCTCTTGTGATTGGGACATAAAAGTGAATTTCCTCGAGTTAAGTTCGAAATCATGAGAGAATTTTACGGCACAATTCTAACAGTAGCGCTTCCGCTGTGGGTTGGTTCTTGAGGTAGTTTTTCATTCCATGAGAACTTGAAGCTCGAAGAGTAAAATCCGGAGACTATAGAATATTTTTACCCTCGGTGAGGATATAATTGGTGGAACATTCAATAAGTACGAAACAAAAAAATCTGTTCAGTATAATGAAGTTAGGTTTTTAGCTTGTTCAGTAACCGGTTAAACTTATTTTGCTTTATAATTTAATTTAGTGTAATGTTTTATCTTTTATTTTTGTTTATTTTTTTTTAAACAGAAAACCCAGACAAAATTTAAAAATATTGTTTTAGCAAAGTTTTTTATTGCATCATAAAATCTTTTGATGGACTAGGCTTCCAAACTGGAAAAAGTAAGGATTTCTAAAGCAGCTGAGTTCAGGGAACATGCTTACTGGCTTTTAGAAAGCGAGGGATTTGGTTGATATAAATATGTTCAACTAAGCCGGAGAGTCCAATCAAAATTTAGTGTATATCAATGACGAAACTTGAGCTTGTTCACGTGAAGCACTAGCACCATCCTGCCATGGTCTAAAAGACGTGACAAATCGGTAGAGTTATTCGTTCGAAAACAACGGGCAATTTGCTCAGCATTCTGTACGTTTCACGTGTTCTGCTCGTACAGCCAATGTATGTATTAAAAAAATAAATCAGAAGGTAAATGCATGAGCAACACTGCTACTAACAGATACTGTAAATGAACATTGATCAACGAAGTTAAAATAAGGGTAACCATCTCAAAAGAGGATGAAAATGGTGAAAGATAGCAGACTTGAGGAGCAGCACAGGTTAAGCGCATGTTAGTTAGAATAAACCTTACACTATACACGCACAGAAAGTTAGCATAGTAAGAACGTTGCCGAAAGTACGATATAACTTCTTTAATCGGTCCAAGGTTTATTGTCCATATTATTGATTTTTTAAATTTCTCTAAGTGAGAGGAAACAATAATGTGGATTGGAATTGAGTGGATTTGAGCCCCAAGACTGGAGGGAAACTTTTCTTATTTATTTACTCGAACTTTGCCATGCTGCTCTTTTAATGTGACGAAGTTTTTGGAAGGTACAGCCGAAAACATTATTTACTCAACCTTACATTACATTGTTAAAAGCAGTCTTTCAGAAAGAATAATCAATATTATCACCAAATAAATTCCTCTATTATTTAGGATAAAGTTTACTTAAGAAGAATGAAGGAAAGCACTTAAATCTCTGAAGATATTTACAGCACTTACGTGGATGATAGCCGAACAACGTGCATCTACACATTGAACATACATTGTAGGCAGGCGCACCTCAGCTGCAGTCACTCCTCATACGTTGGTCGAAGAGGAATTACGGCGTGAACGTGCAAAATATTGGGCGAGTTGTACAGAATGCGACAGCCAATCCTTCATTTTTAGACTTCCACAGCTTTGTCAAAAATTCAGGATTGACTGCCGCACCCTGAATAGGACGCTACAATCAAGTCTAGGGCAAAACGTAATTCTTCATCGAATTGAAATAATTCAGTTGCGCTGAGAGTTGTCGTGGTTTTGTAGTGTCTCTGAATGCATGAAATGCCACATGAGAGTTTGTTGGCATCAGAAGTGCTAACGTCAGCAATTCTAAAGTAAGCACTTCAGGACGACAGGAATTTTCGTGTGAAATCATAGCTTAAATTAGCTAAGAATTTAAAAACATGTAACAAAAATATAAAAGAGGGCTATAAATACCGCGTCAAAGCAGGTGGAAATAGACTACAACCGTGGAAATAATGGCATACAGTAACTGTGATCAGTCCCTATACAGATCGTGTCTGAAACATACATGACATTTTCTGGCAGTTCACCTAAATTTCGGTAGCCGTTATAGCGACTCAAGTTAGTCTTAACATTTGCTTTATCTCTTCGATAGGTGGCGTATAAAATAAGAGTAAGATTTTCATTCTATAAAAACATAATTATTATCATTAGCGGGAAAAATAACTCGGGTTTAAATCAAGGAAAATTCAAATATGACTCTAGCATAGAGCAGCTATTGCGTTCTGCCGACTCGGTGAGTGGTGGGTAGTGAGCGATGGACAACTAAATTAAGGTTGTAGGCGGCGGGCAACCGAGTCAGGGCTGTAGGCGGCGGACAACAGAGTCAGGGCTGTAGGCGGCGGACAACCGAGTCAGGGCTGTAGGCGGCGGACAACCGAGTCAGGGCTGTAGGCGGCGGGCAACCGAGTCAGGGCTGTAGGCGGCGGACAACCGAGTCAGGGCTGTAGGCGGCGGACAACCGAGTCAGGGCTGTAGGCGGCGCACAACCAAGTCAAGGCTGTAGGCGGCGGACAACCGAGTCAGGGCTGTAGGCGGCGGACAACCAAGTGACGTCCAGTTGTGTAGGCTGATCTAAACTCAATTAAAAATTTCCTACTGTTACCATTCTCTGTTATCTTGCATGAAATAAGACAAGGCTACAAAATTTTAATTACGCATTTGAAGACGCCAAGATGTTACCCATTCAGTACCCATCACGCCCCAAGAGGCTAAGCCTAAGCAGAATGGCTTCTTTACTCTCTCAATTTGTTGAAATTTAATTTATATAAAAATCTGATTACATGAGGTGTAAATGATGTCATAGAATTTTTGGAAAACTAAATAAATGAAATTGCTTAGAAATGCCGACATTTTAGAGGGCGACCGAGGACATCTTCCTGCAAGTTTTGATACATTGAAATCATTATAATTGTTTTCTTGTTGGTTCACTCCCATGTTTTGATGTTAAGCATTTTGAGACCGATGGTTGTACTTTAATTTTTTTTGCTTTAGTCGTTTGAGTTTTGATTCGCCTGCAAAAATTTTCAGCTAAAAATGCAGCACTGGTCAGCGAGTGCATGTTGCTTATGTGAATATGGATCGATGCATCGATTCTCTCTAGAAAATAACTACACTCTATTTCACAATGTATTCAATTGTTAAAAAAGCTTTCGAAAGGAATTCACTAAAATCTCCGTAAAGCAAGAACCTTAGATTTCTTTCCATGCCCTGAACTTCTGCCTCATTTTAGAAGTGCGATAACTTTTATTCAGGCGTGCAAGAATATACCATCGGAAAATTTCTCTCGTACTCATTGTTTTTTCAGGTTTGGCGAATTATTTATTACAGTTACGTTTCTTTTCTCGTTTGCTAATTCAAATTCGCATGTATTTCCATTACTTATTTCGTAGGATAGAAATCCCGAATGAGACTTCTTAGCGATTCAACAAACTCAGAGGTAGTCTTCAGCCCATCTGCTTTATTCGTAAATCAGTGAGTTCCATTGTTTTGAGATACAGCGCAGGACTCGATATTGCTGAATTTTTTAGGCCTCAGCAGCGAAGCATCGCTAGGCGAGGAGACTTTGCATCAATAATCCAATGAGTTTAAATTTAGGATCTGTTGCCTGTTCTGAGTGACTCCGATGTGCATTGTGTGAGCTGCCGGCATTGTCTAGTGACCATGACTTGTTGGATGGAGCTTCATAGTTGTTCATTGTCAGATTACGCGTCCTAATGCTCTGTATCTTTGCAAGCACTACTGCACATGGTCACAAATTCTTTCCAGCTCCTAAGCTCTTAAGTGGTATAAATTTTATAGGTTGTCTATTTTAATGAGATCTTTTAAGTAGGATTGCCCACACACATTTTGCTAGGCAGACCTTAGATGCCAGAGATACCAGTCACGCGTAAGTCAATTAATTTGAATTGAGAGCTTGCGCTTCAGACTTCGCACTGAACTGGTAACTGAGATGAACATCTACCTGAGAGACGTAGAGATGGTAAATTTTTTTTGGTTCTGGGCGCGGGGCCTCGTATGTATAGTCAGAACCCGCTGTATCAACACTCACGCCACTTTCTTTACCCCAATTTATATTTGAATACGGATTGGTTTTGACTGTGATCGTTTTGTAGTCCTTTGAGTCTCTTCTTCTTTGAAATACGTTAACGTCAATATCCATTTTCAAGGTGAAGTTCCCAGTATTTCTCATTTTTCAATTCCAAGTTTGTGGAAAAGAGCTCTAACATTTCCGCAATGCGAGCTCTTTCCACGTGTGTCTTTCCACTGAGAAACGAAAAAAGTCGCTTCAGCTTCCCACTTGACCAAAGTTGACGTAAGAGAATAAAATAGATAACGGGGCTTAACCTTGATTGCGTTCTGGCAATACTTGAAAGGCATTTATAAGCCCAATGTGTGTTAGGACATGAATCAACTCAATTCGAATAGAAATATGTTTCAACAAACAAAGTCGAATTTTTTCAACTAGTTGCTGTTGTCGCGTTACGTGAAAAGGGTTACTAATCACGCACGCAGGGGGAGTCTCAACCCCGAAACATTTTAAAATATTGTCCATCATGCTTGCGTACACCTGCATACCAGACATGGAGAATAAAAGGATTGAAGATTTACATGAATTTATTTGGGGGAAACACGTGGATAAATCACACAAGGCATTGAAACGAAATGATTTGAAAGGGCACAACTGCATTAATGAAAGGCACACACATTTCTACCGTTATAAGACTCTAAAAATGACACGATATAAATGTGATGCTTACCGAGAATTCAAGTTACCAATACTCCATCGTAGACAACAAATTACGCATCCACAAAACCGCAGGCTCCACAGCAACACAAAACACAATATTAGCGAGAATAACATATCACGATTCAACCTGGAGCTGCAACAAGGTGTCTAATTATATGAAGCGCCGCACTATTCACAACGTGAATTCGATCCTCGACTAAATAAACACAGGAAACCGATTGCCTACAATTTATATGATTTTGCGCGACACTTTGAAAGGCACTTTTCTGGGTGCTGATCTACATCTGAAATTGAACTTTTATCACCACCTAACAGAGCTCTCACAACCATAAACACTCGCCCTTTTGATGATAAGTAATTCACTGATAGATATTCACTGCCAATGTGCTGTCGCTCACTGCTGATTTTCTTCGTCGTTGCTGAGTATAGTTGCTCTCCTGTGCTGATGTCTCGCTAACGTGCTGCAGTGGTACCTGCTGCCGCTCCCTCTTCGTGCCGCAGGCATTACAACTCGTACTCGCAGCTGCCCCGGTGCCGGGAACTTCTTAAGAGTTTCGTTGGTGCGCCAATTCACTGTAGTTTTGTGCGTTGATCTTCGTATCGTGGGTGAACGAACTTGACTGTTGGTACTCGCAACGTTGGCCCTTGCGTGGCTCCAAATCTTGACGCTGTAGTTGCCTGTGAGTTCGTCCCCGATGCAGAGATGTCTGAATGCTACGAATGACTCCTGACGCACGTCAGTACTTTGAAGTTTGTTGATACACTGGACGCCTCCTCTCGAAACTTCGATGGTTAACTTTCACTTTAGATGTTGGATTTTGGCTGCTCATGTTTAAAGTGTGCCGGCGGCGCTCTTCACTTGCAGTCAACACCGGACTTGGTATAATGCCGGGTAATACCGGCGTCTGCCGGTATTCCGGCTGCAAAACCCCTCCTTGCTTATGCGTCTCTCTCGTAGCGTCACCGAGCGGGAAATTCCTCTCTAGGCTTCATCTACCCTCCTTATAAGTGTTTCGCATCCTTGCTTCAAGATTGTTCTCGAACATTCCATTCTACAGAGGCCGTATCTGCATCCTGATTGGCTGGGTCCTTGTTTGTTCTGACGTCTGGGACTCCCATTGGTGTGTG
Organism: Morinoia aosen; assembly: GCA_030386875.1. NCBI lineage: Eukaryota > Metazoa > Arthropoda > Malacostraca > Amphipoda > Talitridae > Morinoia > Morinoia aosen. The sequence goes on along the minus strand of CM059579.1, from coordinate 52,122,220 downwards.
CTCAGACACACCTTCTCGCGTGATCCCTAGGCAAGCGTTCATTGGTTTAGCACAATTGGTTCTCTGCTACGTCTCCCCTTTTCCCCCTCGAAGCAGTCCCGCTTGCCGCCTGCGGCCCGGCCTAACCATCAAATTCCACTCCTTGAAGTATTTTTTCAAAGATCATTTTACGAGCATGTTTCCCCAAAAATATATTTTACGAGAGTATTTCTCAAAATTCCCAAAAATGTTTTATGAGAGTAATATTTCTGGACAATACCCGCTTCGCCCCAGAAAAATTTGTGCCAACTTGCAAAGTTGGTGCAAATTTTCATCCGATAATTTCAATTATAACCGTGACTTACCCCTTACGTTAAAAATTTAGAAAATATTCGCCCCCCCTTATTCAATCCCCTCGCTCTTCCCGACATCAAAATATCCCTACATATCACCTCATGATTTACGCCGATGTTGACGCATTTATAAAAAGTTCATTAATACCTGACACACACCTAATACTTGAAACGCACATTTCTTATACACATTATTATAGAACGCAAGGAGAAAAGAACACATCAAAGATAACGCATAAATCGGACACTTCAACGCATAAAATAAAACACACACGACATCTTATTATTCTCAACTTGCTCTCGGCAAATTCATCAACATAGATAAACATACAAATTAGAGATCGAAAATAGGCGACTTTTGTACAAGCAGAGACATCCTTTCAGCTTTCTCGATTGCAATCCACCTAAAAACAAATCTCGAAATGGAGGTAATTTTCCAACCTCAAGTTTTCTTCCTCATAATTATCATTTCATCCTGTGATTCAGAGTAGACGTATTTCTTGCAACAAAAACTTGCTGTTGCTCCTCCTGTGCGCCTAGTTACAGCTTGTGGTCGTTGTTCCTGTGACTTGCTGCTCCTCTTCGGCTTGCTACTGATCCTGGGGAGGGCCCCCTGCTGAGAATCGAAGTTACTGAAGCTTTTCCATAAAAATTCATCCTTGGCGTCACGTGAACTCGTAGAAAATTCCGTAGATCCTCGTTGCGTTAAATCGCGGACAAATCCTGTAGATTACTGCGTCAAAGCGCTTTGGACTCCCACGTAGGAGCTCATCAGCTCTTTCATCATAATTGTAGAAAATGAAGCACATTTATTTGCGAAGATCTTCAGGTTTTGGTTCTCAGTCTGCTCGTCGACTAGCATAACATTGACCCCTGAGGTGCGCGGTAAATTGCTAATGATCTCCTTCCGTAAAATACGCGTTAAATTGTCTAACCTGGTCCATTTGTACTCGAGAGACAGCGCATTACATGGTCGATCAACGTAAGAATTATTCCTCGGTTTCCTTCAAAATCTGCCTTGAGTGAGGCGGACGTGAGCTACGCGAGGAATTCCTACATACATACATAAAATATTTAATTTCCGGTATCCTCAACCAACTCTAGACAAAGCCGAAATTCGTTCGACGGTGTTACTAATCAGTTGAATCACCTAAATATTTCGAAGAAAATAAAACATTCTTGCTCATGACGTACGAACTAGCAGGAGAATTGCCTGGTAGGCCAAAATCCCGAATCCGCATCAATAAAAAAAAGCACATATACATTGGGTATTGTCAAGGCGTCTAACTTTACGTTATACTCTGCCGCGAAGGCTTTTCTAACGATCAGACATTATGACAACACCGACACATAAGAGAGAAATGCAGAAATAGACAAAATGTAGTGTTAACAACCCGTCAAACTTTACGCCTTACTATGCCGAAAGGCTCTTCAGACGATCTGACATTGTGATAACACTGACACAAAATGCAAAAAAAAAACAATAGACATGACACAAAATTTTATACGATTCTCAGCCCCAGAGACAGTGCAGCACATTTAAATGATTCCACGTTGCTCGACGATATCGTTCGTACACACGATATTTATATACTCATTCTGTTTCTAAAGTTTTCACTAGCATCGTTAAACAACGAATTAAGGGAATTATCACCCTAATAATTATCATACCTACAGAACAATGAACAAAAAAATGAAATTAATGACGCATACCAATGATGTTTGCGAATAACCAGCGTCAGCGTCAACAACATTATGGGGAAAGAGTGATCAAGAAATTCCCACACAACGGCGCTGACACCTTCACCAGTTTGACTCAAATAACTCGTCATTTTTGATACGACACATTTATAAATCAATGTTACTGACCATACTCTCTCAGACGTTTCCTACTTTCATATCCTACATTATAACCTCACGTAATACCACACCTAACTTCACGCACAAGAGAATTATTTTACTGCCTCGGCTCAGACCAGCCATAAGATTACATAGCTTCGCTGCACCGCAGACTGTCACGCTGATCCGTCTTGTTAAGATAAATTCCATGTATTCACCGCAATGCCTTTCATCTCTATTCTCACGCTGTATTAAATTCACTCAACAGAAATCAAATCTCCATCTCGAATATTGTATATTTCCGAAAAATGTGAAACGCACATATTTCCGTGAAGCTAACTCGTTAACTTTGCCTAAGCATGAACACACTGTCAGTATTACAAAATAATTCAGTTTGAATTACCGACGAGAATGGACAGCATCATTTAAGTGTTAATAAAATATTGAGTGGAGAACGCTTGCAATTTCAAAACGAAGTCTATACATCGAGTATTGTAGCTGACTTCATGAAATTCTCAATTTGACATAGAAAATTCTTCCTTTAACCATCCGTAACACCTTAGGAATAACTCCACCTGGGTTGCATATTCCAGCGTTAACAAAATTATTAAAAGTTTCAATTTATCATGGTGAGTGTTACTTGAAATTCCTATTTGGGCAATCAACGATTAAAAAAAATTGCAAGCTCAAAATTCAATGCGCGCTCAAACTGACAAAGAAAAATTATTTTATTGACGACATGTAACCGTTTAGACTACAAAAAAAATTGCATTTAATCCACGCGTTCCCTTAAAATCTACAGACACTTAATATAGTAAAATTACTTCCCACCTGAAGGCAGCTAGGATTGAATAATCTAAAATTACCACGCTCTACCGTCGAATTCACATCAAAAGGAAATTTTTAAACATCATGAATTTATGAAAGTTAAAGAAGCAAAATTTTTATGCTCAGTGAATTTGATATAAAGGTATAGATTGACTCATGTCAGGGTCGAAATGGATTGTATACTTGGCACGTGGGAAAATTTACCCAAAATATTTAATGATTTTAGTGTATTATTATTGAAGCAATTACTTAAATTCTCACTCTGATGTACTGGAGCTTATCACAATGATCTTGTGAATAGAAAAAGGAGGATGAATTTACTTTACTTAACACACGAGCAGAGGCGTCATTTATATCCAAGTCCCTAAAACTAGACTACGAACTGAATGTGCTGCATCGTTGAAAATCATCACTTACTTTAAAACACTACATTTAATTTTTATCCTAAGCACCGCCACTTAATTCATTCAACAGTTTTGCAACAAGAATTTACCACCCCTTTGATAGCAAGGAAATTGATTCTCAAAATTCCCATTACTGCTTCTCAGCAGATGTCAATTTTAATAATTGAAGCACTCAAATATCAATGAATGAAAATATGAATTATGTTGCTAAAGCTGATTGGAGAAGCTTGACGCACACGAGGCCAAAAAATTCTGCAAATTATTTTGAGTAAGTTATCATAAAAAAAATTCCAACTAGATTAATTACTAAATGTCTCAAAGCCCAGGAAATGTAAACTTGTTTCAAAGATTCACTTGAGATAAGGCGGCGTTTGCTGAGGTCAAGGCGTTATTTCCACAGACAATGCTTCACACTCAAATTCAGTTAAACCTGGTAATTGTACAGATCATAGAAAAATTCAACCAAAAATTCAGCACTCAAGAAAAATTTTATCGAACACATTGTCAAGAAAATAGAGCAAGTATTTGATGCAATATTCACTCAGACAATATTAACTAGATCAACTTAGCGGCACAAAAAAAAATGAGCAAAGATTCCAGAAGGTATAAATTTCTCGTAGCATTTCGAAAATTAATGGCCATGGATCACACACAGTCACGTACACTTCAAATAAGGCGCTCAGAAAATGGTCCGACTGCAGCTGCCAGAATCTCAAATTTTATTACTCCGTCCTCCAACAGCGCGACCGGCGTTAGGCGTCGGTACAGCACGCCCACGGCACCGCTCTCTACGTTAGAATTTTACTCCAAATTGGAATGCCCACGAAATGACACAAATGAATTGTACTTGCAGAAAATTCTGCTTAATTATCGAGCGACTATTTGACTGAATTAAAAAAGAAGAAACAGATATTTTTAGACAACTGAAAATAATTACAAAAAATCTCCATGCTGATATACAGACAGTACGCTTGCATAGGTTAATTAGTATTTTCCCTGTCGCGATACGTGAAAAGGGTTACTAATCACGCACGCAGGGGGAGCTCAACCCCTAAACATTTTAAAATATTGTCCATCATGCTTGCGTACACCTGCATACCAGACATGGAGAATAAAAGGATTGAAGATTTACATGAATTTATTTGGGGGAAACACGTGGATAAATCACACAAGGCATTGAAACGAAATGATTTGAAAGGGCACAACTGCATTAATGAAAGGCACACACATTTCTACCGTTATAAGACTCTAAAAATGACACGATATAAATGTGATGCTTACCGAGAATTCAAGTTACCAATACTCCATCGTAGACAACAAATTACGCATCCACAAAACCGCAGGCTCCACAGCAACACAAAACACAATATTAGCGAGAATAACATATCACGATTCAACCTGGAGCTGCAACAAGGTGTCTAATTATATGAAGCGCCGCACTATTCACAACGTGAATTCGATCCTCGACTAAATAAACACAGGAAACCGATTGCCTACAATTTATATGATTTTGCGCGACACTTTGAAAGGCACTTTTCTGGGTGCTGATCTACATCTGAAATTGAACTTTTATCACCACCTAACAGAGCTCTCACAACCATAAACACTCGCCCTTTTGATGATAAGTAATTCACTGATAGATATTCACTGCCGATGTGCTGTCGCTCACTGCTGATTTTCTTCGTCGTTGCTGAGTATAGTTGCTCTCCTGTGCTGATGTCTCGCTAACGTGCTGCAGTGGTACCTGCTGCCGCTCCCTCTTCGTGCCGCAGGCATTACAACTCGTACTCGCAGCTGCCCCGGTGCCGGGAACTTCTTAAGAGTTTCGTTGGTGCGCCAATTCACTGTAGTTTTGTGCGTTGATCTTCGTATCGTGGGTGAACGAATTTGACTGTTGGTACTCGCAACGTTGGCCCTTGCGCGGCTCCAAATCTTGACGCTGTAGTTGCCTGTGAGTTCGTCCCCGATGCAGAGATGTCTGAATGCTACGAATGACTCCTGACGCACGCGTCAGTACTTTGAAGTTTGTTGATACACTGGACGCCTCCTCTCGAAACTTCGATGGTTAACTTTCACTTTAGATGTTGGATTTTGGCTGCTCATGTTTAAAGTGTGCCGGCGGCGCTCTTCACTTGCAGTCAACACCGGACTTGGTATAATGCCGGGTAATACCGGCGTCTGCCGGTATTCCGGCTGCAAAACCCCTCCTTGCTTATGCGTCTCTCTCGTAGCGTCACCGAGCGGGAAATTCCTCTCTAGGCTTCATCTACCCTCCTTATAAGCGTTTCGCATCCTTGCTTCAAGATTGTTCTCGAACATTCCATTCTACAGAGGCCGTATCTGCATTCTGATTGGCTGGATCCTTGTTTGTTCTGACGTCTGGGACTCCCATTGGTGTGTGCTCAGACACACCTTCTCGCGTGATCCCTAGGCAAGCGTTCATTGGTTTAGCACAATTGGTTCTCTGCTACGTCTCCCCTTTTCCCCCTCAAAGCAGTCCCGCTTGCCGCCTGCGGCCCGGCCTAACCATCAAATTCCATTCCTTGAAGTATTTTTTCAAAGAACATTTTACGAGCATGTTTCCCCAAAAATATATTTTACGAGAGTATTTCTCAAAATTCCCAAAAATGTTTTATGAGAGTAATATTTCTGGACACTGTTACTGAAGGTACTTTTTCAAGGTGCGAAAAAATAACTGTGAAATTCTCATTTAAGTTCGAAATTTAGGCCGTAAGAAGCGTCGCTGCAAAAAAAACACACATGACTTGTTCCCTTCTGCGCATTAATATGGCTACAGGACAAAACTTTGAAGGAAATCCACGGCCTCTGGAACGTATTGCTCTACAGTGTGTGTGTGTGTGTGTGTCTGTGTGTGTGCTTGTTGGAGGCTCTAATGCTGGTGCTCAAATCTGAGCAATATCAAATTAACATCGCAAAAACGATTCAGCTCACTTACAGTAAGAAATGTTAACGATAATCTATTTTCATAGGGGGCATTGACGAGAACGTTGCTGATTTTTTAAAGAAATAGTTTACATGAGTGAGACGATGCTTGGAGCAGCAGAAGTGTTTTCAAAAATCAGGCTGATTTTGCAAGAGTACATCAGGTATTCAGGGCTGGTTTACGTGAACGAGTTAATGAAAGTAGTAAGTGTAAATGTTATTCATACTCCTCAAATTTCAACGTTTTTATTTTGAGGTCTACGTAAGAACTATGTAAATCCCTTACTCATTCAAATTTAGAGATCATTGTTGTCTCAAACTAACTTTCACCATAGTTTTATATTGTTTTCTTTTGTGTTTTTCAGTTCTTCAAAATATTAAAACCATTTTCTAACATGTGATCAATATCTTTCAGATTATGAACGCTTTTTACTTCAATTTTTACAAATCTTTAAAAATCAGATGATCTCAGGTGTGCAAAAATGGTTTTTGTACTTGCATTTTATCATTTTGTAGTTGATGAATAATAACAAGTAATTTTGCGCCTATGTTTTGAGGTCTTAATTTTTTCTATTGTTCGTTTTGTCCTGATGATCAAGTAAAACAAAAATAAAAATAAAAACGTGTAAACAGCGTATATTGAAATAATTCGACTCATGCTTTATTAGGAAAGACAAAATGATGTTCATGCACGTAGGGACTGGGGATTGGTGTATAATATTTATTATAATCTATATAGTCTCGAAGCTAAATTACAACAGTTCGACCCTAGTTCACCCGTACGCAACATTTTGCTACGTTGAATTAGTTCCAAGATGCTACAACTGAAATTGGCAGCGTGCTTTTGGATTGTGCATTAATATTAGTTCTAAGTCCTACAATCTTGTGTTCATCGGGCCAGCAATATTGATAGCGTACTGTAGAATGTGAAGGTCCCTGACATTCATCGTCAGAAATCTGCTAGCATGTCTTGAAATCCGTGTTATTCTCAGCGCGTCTCGCGTTGAATAAGAGCCTTTGAATTGACTGTTCCCGGTTTGAGCTTGGGCTTCTTTTAATATAGTACGAGACGCTTTTATTCCGGGATTACGGGTTGGAGCATCTGTTCCGGGATCCCAGGTTGGATTATCTGTTTCGGGATCACGGGTTGGAGCATCTGTTCCGGGATCCCGGGTTGGATTATCTGTTCCGCGATCCCAGGTTGGAGCATCTGTTCTGGGATCTCGGGTTGGAGCATCTGTTCTGGGATCCCAGGTTGGAGCATCTGTTCTGGGATCTCGAGTTGGAGCATCTGTTCTGGGATCTCGGGTTGGAGCATCTGTTCTGGGATCCTGGGTTAGAGTATCTGTTCCGTTAAAGTTTCTGTGCCGAAATCTTGTATAAATTAATTTTTGCTAAAATAAATCCTTGGAATAGTAGGGCAAAAATTCTGTGCGTTAAGCTAATTTTTAAGCCATTAACCCTTGCACTACTGCGTTCTGATTCATTTTCTTTCACGTCTGTGGATAAAAAGGCTGAAAATATTTGTTCGAGGAAACTATTTGGAGGACGAAAACCGTGCTATTGTATTCCTGCGTATGGTAGCTAACTGTAACATGATGGACAGCGATTATTTGAAGCGATAAATATCAAGTAATGTGAGTACAGTTGTAAAAATTATGTGATCGCTTGTTTCAACTTTAGTTAATAAGTTGGGTTAGGAGAGCCTATAACCTGTCACTGGCTTTGAAGATAGAAACGATCGCACAACTAGCGAACCAATATACTAGAATGCAGGTGATAAACCTGACACCTCGAAAATATTGACAGCAATACCTTCACGCGCTACACCAAAGCTCCTCATTTATAGGTAGCAGTCAAACTATACATGGATCACTAATTTCAATTTGTAGGTTACTTATGCGTCTCTCTAGCGTTCCATGGCAGACGCTGCAATGCAATCTCTTCTCAATCTTGTCTCGGTCACTTCGTGATCTATCGTGCCTGATGAGATCGTTTCACGCTATTGATACTGCCACGAAATTCAACGCCACCAGCATAATCCTCACCACCACGGCATAAGAGGCAGAGGTTCACTTCAGCTTTAAATCAGAGCATGAGAGCGACGGAAGCGAGCGGAGTACGAAAGCTATACAAGCAGCCTTCAAGCCTTCTCGGAAGCCCCCTTGGCTGCTTCCCGCCAATCTTTTTTGGTGAGCAAGTAGTGATCTTTCTAGGTGTCTATGGCCACTTGTGGATCATTTATACGTCTCTGTTGTAGGCTTCGAGTCATCTTAACTGGCACTTTTACTGATCAACTCACATCTCACTCAGATGAATCAAGTTTACTTTACTTTGTGCTTTCAAGGAAACGCCTGTACTCAAGACACCTTGCTGAACATCACAAGAATAAATACAGTCATATAGACAAAAAGAATGTATAACAGTCTTACTGCTGTTCGATTTCTCCGACGGGTTTGAAAGCGTCGAACACGAGTGACGTTTAATGAAAATATCGAACTTGTGGGTAGACACACAGTGCTTTGAAAGTTAAGTCACACCGATCTCACACAGTCGCTTAGACAAAAAATTGTCCATATTAGTTTACAAAATGGTCTTCATCAAGAATGTGTTTTTGGCCCGCTGCTGCTGTTTTATATTTTTGTTAATAATTTCATTTCCACGATTCCTAACACACGAATTTTTATGAGCGAAAATGATCTACAAACTGTGAGGAAAAGTCCAATAACTGAATTACCACAGACACAAATTATTGTTGTAAGCCTGTTAAGTACCCCGAAATCATGGTTTTGTATAAATAGTCTCGGACTTACATACAACAAAACCCCATACATTATTTTTGGATCCATCGACGAAGTTAGAAAATATCAAAAATGACTCTAACGAAAGGAAAATATAAAATCTAGCAATAACAAAAATTGAAAATTTAAGTATTTTGCTTAACCGTAATATGCTCTACATATCTTACGTGAAGAAAACTTACAACTGAACTGAAGGAACTTCAGAGTAATTTCATCATATAAAAAGTATGCTCAACAAAAATGTTGTATGCTCAACGAATAAATCCATTTAATTTCTAATGTTATGTCTTGACTACCACGGCCTAACCTGGGAGATGCACCTCAATATCTTCGAAAAGTGTGACAAAAATTTATAAATCTGGAGGTAGAGCTTGGATGCTTAAGTAAATTTAAAAGAGACATCACGCAATTCCCCTTCTTAATAAGTTCTACTGAGCCGCAGTTCTAGAAAGGCTCCTCACTCATAAAACCAATATTATATTTAACTTTTGATACTTCTTTTAGCGCAGTAAATATGCTGTGCAATTCGTACCTCCTACTATAACTAATCAAAAACCAATTCGAAGAAACGATGTCTTAGTGAGTTACAGTTCATCTACTGAGCAATAAGCTCACACAGTGTCAGGTGCTTCGTTCACCGTGGAACAAACTTTCCCAGAATATAAAATATCCTCAATCAGTAAAAGAAGTAAAAGCCAGAATAGCACGATATTTTGCGTTTCCAAAAACTGTATTGTGTCATACCTACTGGAAGAGTGGTTACGAAATACTTTTTCTCATATGCATTGCTTAATTTTTTATAAAAATTTTCCACTAGTGTGCTTCCTGCTTATGTGATGTCATTTATTGTACGTTGAAGTCCAAATTAAATGTATTTGTACAAGAGTTAGAGATGAACAACTAAGCCAGTTTAACTTTCGTTTTCACTCCTATAGTGCCGCATTTTTCGTATCTACTATTAGTTTGTTTCTTATAAAAATCATTTCATTCTTTTGATTTGTTCAAACTCCTGCGACGATGTTTGTTAATATCTCAGAAATAAATAGTAAATGAGAAACTTTATGTAAAATGTGCACTGGGACTTCGAATGTTTGATAATTCACATTCCGTGACGGTGTGCAGTTTGCACGCATGCATTAGCCTGTTCATCAATATACCAACAGTGTATGTCAGACAACGTAAGAATATCAGCTCAGCGTAAATATGTTTTCATTATTTCAAGCGTGTTTTCTCAATGTTTTTGTTAGCCGTGCACGACAATCCTTTCTTGTTTCTGACTCTCGAGAAACTTTTTTGCCAGTGTTATTTATGCACAAAATTTATAAATTTGATGTGTGATTAAGAAAGTTGCAAGAAAAACTAGTTTCAAACTTTCTGCAAATCGACGCTGTAGTTTTAGATGCGTAATTATTTATTTACACTCATTAAGCTTTCGACTATACCAGCGGCTACAGCAGAAGCCTAAGCTCATATATCATTGTAAGGGGAGAACGTTCTTTAAAGCGTCATTTTTATACGTGTCAGTTTTTTTCTTCCGCACCCATACATGTAAGCTCTCTCCAGCATAGTATTATTCGACCAAGAGAATACATTTTCATGTGTTCCCATTAATCTTCGGTGCAACAATTAGCATGGCTATTATGATATTTATCAGGTACCATCGATGGCTTTATTTCGACACTTAAAAACCAATTTTAAAAATTTTATGCATCAAATCTATTAGAATTACTGTTTCATTTTTTATTTATGGGTATATCCTAGCCAATATATTTTGTTAGGCAAGGTTTACTTTCTAGGTGTATCTATCCCCCCTTCCCCTTGTGGATCATCTACAGTAGAGCTCTGTTCGTTTCTGTTGCAGCCTCTCAGCCATCTTTACATTCATTTTTGAGATATCCCAGCCAATCTATTTGGTTAAGAAGGTAGTGCACTTTTTCGCTTTCTTTATGGGAGCTTGTGGAAAATTTATAGCCTTATACGCTTCTGTTGCAGTGCATCTTTTCAGCCTCGTCTGATGTATCCCCGCCAATGTTTTTTATCGAGCACGCAGCGCACTTTTTACAAATTTCCATTACCATTAACGGGCATTTTTGAGCCCCGCTGCATCTGTGATGCAGTCGTCCAGATTTCTCGATACTCACTGCCACTATTTCTCTGCTGTGTTTGCGTTAGTATCGGTAAGTTTTTATTTCCACCATTGCGAACAACCTCTCCTGAAAATCTTGTCATTCCATTCTCTGGCAGCCATCCAGCGTTCCAGGCTGCTGCACTGGGCACAACTCAGTTGCTGAGGTCGACCAAAACGCTCGGTGGCAGCATGATTTATTTGGCGAGTTACCTCTGTGTCAGACATATCGGTTCACTACGAGTTATAGTTTTCCAAACCTATTATAAGTGCATTTGATCAGGAACGGATTCTATTCAGTATTGCAAATAGGTAATGACAAATTCTGGTTAACTGAATGCTTATGTGTCCTAATTGAGAATACGAGTTTCTCGTTGGAACCGTACCTAGACTTCTAAAAACGAATAACATGTTTTTGAGAAAGCATAATGCTGTTCAACCTACGACACAGCACCAGAGAAAGCTAAGAATGAAGGGCTATTCCCCCTTTAGGATGAAATAGATGGCCCAGGCAGCAGAAGTGAGTGAAAACCGTATTTCTACTACGAATTCAGACACGTGTGTGAAGTTCTTTCATTCGTTCTCAAGTCTCTTGAGCAAAAATGGATGATCATGTCGTGGACGCATACTACGAATCCCATCTCCCATCGAAGATTGATGTCTGCCTCGGAGACTGACGTGCTCACGTTTAATTTAAATTTAAATTCCATGAATAAGTTTGCCTTGACTGTGTGAGGTTCCTGTTTATGTCTCAAGAGACTGCTTCTCCGAGCTGCCTTATGCAGTGAGGGCTCTCCAAATGATCAACAAATACGTTAAAAAAGTAGTCAACCATTTTGTTGGAAATGATAATGTAAAATTTACTTACACTAACGAAGTTTATTTGCAGATGAAGATAATGTCTGGTTTATTTGCTCATTTTTTTAGCATAAATGAGTCAATCATACTGGGTTTGTTCACTGATATTTATCCAGCAACTTTGAGCATCAAAGGATATAATTTTCGCTACGTTCTCTTGGTCGTAACTTTGTGAGCAGCAGTCGCACTTAAAAATCATCAACACAGATCCATGACGTTCAAATACTAAGACATTGAACTGAACAACAATGATTACATGCAAACTTAAGTTCTGTGGAAAATTATGGCATTATTTTTATGTATTTGGCGTCAGTAAAACGAACCATGAACTTAGGCAATAGGGATACTTCTTTATTCGTACCTGCGTAACATGATGTTCTTCACTGAACAACCGATCGAGTGGGGAAACGATTTGCGAGTCTATCCTGTTTCGTTTTTCTGCATTATTGTACACCTGTCTGCTGGGTAATGCAGTATTGTACACCCGTCTGCTGGGTAATGCAGTATTGTACACCTGTCTGCTGGGTAACGCAGTATTGTACACCTGTCTGCTGGGTAACGCAGTATTGTACACCTGTCTGCTGGGTAACGCAGTATTGTACACCTGTCTGCTGGGTAATGCAGTATTGTACACCTGTGTGCTGGGTAACGCAGTTTTGTACACCTGTCTGCTGGGTAACGCAGTATTGTACACCTGTCTGCTGGGTAACGCAGTATTGTACACCTGTCTGCTGGGTAATGCAGTATTGTACACCTGTCTGCTGGGTAACGCAGTATTGTACACCTGTCTGCTGGGTAACGCAGTATTGTACACCTGTCTGCCGGGTAACGCAGTATTGTACACCTGTCTGCTGGGTAACGCAGATTTGTACATCTGTCTGCTGGGTAACGCAGTATTGTACACCTGTCTGCTGAGTAACGCAGTATAGTACACCCGTCTGCTGGGTAATGCAGTATTGTACACCTGTCTGCTGGGTAATGCAGTATTGTACACCTGTCTGCTGGGTAATGCAGTATTGTACACCTGTCTGCTGGGTAATGCAGTATTGTACACCTGTCTGCTGGGTAATGCAGTATTGTACACCTGTCTGCTGGGTAATGCAGTATTGTACACCCGTCTGCTGGGTAATGCAGTATTGTACACCTGTCTGCTGGGTAATGCAGTATTGTACACCTGTCTGCTGGGTAATGCAGTATTGTACACCTGTTTGCTGGGTAATGCAGTATTTTACACCTGTCTGCTGGGTAATGCAGTATTGTACACCAGTCTGCTGGGTAATGCAGTATTGTACACCTGTCTGCTGGGTAATGCAGTATTTTACACCTGTCTGCTGGGTAATGCAGTATTGTACACCCGTCTGCTGGGTAATGCAGTATTGTACACCAGTCTGCCGGGTAATGCAGTATTGTACACCTGTCTGCTGGGTAATGCAGTATTGTACACCTGTCTGCTGGGTAATGCAGTATTGTACACCCGTCTGCTGGGTAATGCAGTATTGTACACCTGTCTGCTGGGTAATGCAGTATTGTACACCTGTCTGCTGGGTAATGCAGTATTGTACACCTGTCTGCTGGGTAATGCAGTATTGTACACCCGTCTGCTGGGTAATGCAGTATTGTACACCAGTCTGCCGGGTAATGCAGTATTGTACACCTGTCTGCTGGGTAATGCAGTATTGTACACCCGTCTGCTGGGTAATGCAGTATTGTACACCTGTCTGCTGGGAAGTGCAGTATTATACACCCGTCTGCTGGGTAATGCAGTATTGTACACCTGTCTGCTGGGTAATGCAGTATTGTACACCCGTCTGCTGGGTAATGCAGTATTGTACACCCGTCTGCTGGGTAATGCAATATTTTACACCCGTCTGCTGGGTAATGCAGTATTGTACACCCGTTTGCAGGGTAACGCAGGTCCCATCATTATTCCTCACCATGCAAGCGTATTATATTTTTTAGGTTATTTCCGGTCTGTTGTTAATATTTTGCTCACTTAGTTTAATTTGTTTGTGTCTAAGTACATGACAAACTGTACATGAGTACATGACAAACTCATTCTCTATTCACGGTTTCACATAAAATAGATGGAAATGCAGGTGTTGCCTGACTGGGAGAGAGACGGAGTGACGGGCAAAGTGGAGATCAGAGACATTGTCGCGCCCTTGTTCCCCTTCGCCAGGTAAGAAAAACATCGGAAGAAGAAGGAGGTTGTATTGGGCGCGGTTGAATACGTCACTGCAAAAACAAGAGTTATTTAGCTCTACAAATGGAGGCACTACCTAGGCTTCGGCTCGGAACTTTATATCTTTTCCTTGGAGCACTGATTTCAATTAGATACAATATTTCCTCGAAGTGGTTTGAATCGTTGAAACAGCACCGGAATGCTGAGTCGTAGTCACAACAAAATGTTCACACAAATTTGAAAGAAACGAGACGGAAGCAAGGTAAGCCATTTCATAATAGAGCCACCAATATATTACTACTTTCAAAGTCAGGATTTTTCACCCAATTGCTGCAATTTTACTCACGTACTCAGTAAAGATTAGATTATAATGACATCGAAAGGGTGTGAAATTTAGGTTGCACACAAGTTCAATCATGGACTTCTCAGTAAGAGATAAACGGCTTAAGAAAGTTGAGTCATAGAGACGAAAGCAACAAAACAAAAGCTATGAGTTACACGATACGCAAACTTTCCGTAATAGACAGAAAAAGAGGGGGAATCGAAAACCTAATCAATGTATGTATATTTATAAAATATTTCTCATGAATTCTATCGTGAACAAATGAAATACCTAAAAAGGGCTAAAAACATCACCTAATTTTGGGGGCCCGAACGATACAAAAGAGAAAATCTACTCAACTACGAAATTATTTCATAAAAAATACTCTACCGATAAGGACAGCAACTTTACAGAGCAGCCATAGTTTTCAACGAGGAGCGCTAATTCCCGATATTCAAGTTCACAAAGGCGATCAATGCCTCTGCGATTTAAATAGTTTCGAAAACAACGCAGATTTCAAGAAAAATAAGAAGCACTGCGAGAAAACAAATGTAAAATTAAATAAGAAGTTTCTAATCGACTTCGATTTATTACTAGAGCTTAGATCACTTGACACGACGGAAAACAAGGTGGTACGTCTTACACTTAAAAATACTTACATCTTTATATGCGAGACCTCTGCTATGACACATACCCTAACCTAATCATCACGTTTTACATTGCCTGTAAAGTAAAAGGAATCACATTAAATTGTTATCAAACGCACACGAGATTTACAAACCAGACTAGGCTTAACTTTACAAAGACACGAAAGGGCTCAAGGTCGGCCATTTTTTTATATGGCGCTCGAGGCGCAGTAATACAAGACACCTGCATATAGATGACTCGTAAATGCACAAGAGAATCAAATGCTATCATAACTCTGCAAATCAAAGCATCTCGGCCCCTTCAATAAATAACGCACTTCTTCGATCATACAAATGATTTTGAGACTCAGTGGTTAAAACTTACAGAGAATTAAAAAATCACTTGAACAAGACAAAACGCACAGTGAAAACATTCTGAAGCTACCGAAGCACACATTTGAAAATTTGACACACGCAAAGGTAGAATGGCTATCTACCGTTCTTACAGATATAAGGCACACTCTCACTTCAGTTCCTTAATTTATATTAAGTTCGATCATCACTTAAAAAAGGATTAAACACATTTAATGCGCAGGCACAAGAGAATTAGAAGGGCGCCTGAGCACGAAAAGTCACACCTTGAGCTCTCGGAAGAGCTTCTGCTACAGTGACGTGGAAGCTATTCCACAGGGGACGCCGAATAAGAATGTTACCAGAAAACCCCAGCATACGCTAAAGGAAAAAACCCAGATCAACGAAAAGGGCGTAAATGAATAAATTTTCTTACATTTTTCTATTGTTTTCGAGGTTACCAAATAGTACAATCATTTTAGCTCCTTGAAATTAATTGTTTTGCTAACACAAGTCGTGGCTGTAAACCCCAGGAGACAGATAAAAACCCAGATCCGTGGTTAAAACCCCAGAATGCGCAGCCCACAGACTTAGAATCAAGATTGGCAGAGAACTCCAGCAATTACTTCTACATGCGCGAACAGAACTAGAACGTTTGATAAGTATCGGAGTTTTTTATTCTTAATTTAAATAAAGATATTATCGACTTCATAAATCGACATTTAGTGACATTAACGATTAATTTCGCTGATAGAATTAAGTTATTGACCTAAAATCGCTCATTTCAAAATCACGAATTTGCTCTGGAAATTTCGGAACAGTCAAATGAGAAACGGTTCATTAAATGGCGGGCTAAAACCCAAATGACTTAAAGACGGAGAAAGGCATGACAGACATCCCTGTCTCTGATGTGATTTAGGGTCTTACGAATGAAAGATTTATTCCCATTTAGAGCACACAAGCAAAACACTCAACACCCCAGTGAACAAAATTTGTGTTGCACGCCATATTAAGCCACAAAGCATCTAATTCAACTTATGAGGGAGGGAATAAGTTCAGAAGTCAAGCTCGGAAAATAATTGTGTGGAAATATGTTTCCGAATTATACTTCTGGCTGAGGCTGCCACGTGACTGCTAAAACTGCACAACACGTGCTGGGCCATCTTACTGGAAATAGCTTCTTAAATTTTGGACATTAACTCAAACAGCGTTAACCAACTCGTCTGATAATTTTGGCGTTCGTATTGTTCAGTAACACTCAACATATGGTTCGTCTTCTGCCAACACATACATATTTCTCCCTAACAACTTTCGCACCTTTCCCTCTGATTCTTTCTAATTGCTGACACTGAAAAATTTTGCTGCGCTTGACAGATAGCAAATAGAACAAACACCAGCAGATGGATGCAACTCTACGGTTTCAAGTGCAGTCTACTTGTGTATTGCGAACTTGGATACTGAAAAGTAGAATAAACATTATCAAATAATTATTATACGGCAAAATTAAGATACTACACGGATAAAAAGGCTATTGTATGTGTGTTTAGTCTACATGAACCACTGTTGAACCAACTAAAAATTTTATTTGCTCAACGTCAAGTCTTTGGTTTCCGAAAATCGGGTAGCAGTTTAGCCAGGGTCCTACCTTGGGAATCGCATTGTAGGGGTGAGCATTGATGGACTTCGCTTTGTTCAATCTTAGTTAAAACACTATAGTTTGAGCAGAAGATCAGCCCTTTAATTACGAGTAGCATGCGGTGTTTAACATGCAGAAACTATGCTAACGGACATCCGCTGCGCTTTAATTGCCGTGTCGTACACGGATAAATTATGCGGTGTCATGGCAAATGGCCCTCAGACACGGGCAGACTATGTAGTGTCATGGCAAATGGCCCTCAGACACGGGCAGACTATGTGGTGTCATGGCAAATGGCCCTCAGACACGGGCAGACTATGTGGTGTCATGGCAAATGGCCCTCAGACACGGGCAGACTATTTGGTGTCTTGGTAAATGGCACTCAGACACGGGCAGACTATGTGGTGTCATGGTAAATGGCCCTCAGACACGGGCAGACTATGTGGTGTCATGGCAAATGGCCCTCAGACACGGGCAGACTATGTGGTGTCATGGCAAATGGCCCTCAGACACGGGCAGACTATGTGGTGTCATGGCAAATGGCCCTCAGACACGGGCAGACTATGTGGTGTCATGGAAAATGGCCCTCAGGCACGGGCAGACTATGTGGTGTCATGGTAAATGAACCTCAGACACGGGCAGACTATGTGGTGTCATGACAAATGGCCCTCAGACAAGGGCAGACTATGTGGTGTCATGGCAAATGGCCCTCAGACAAGGGCAGACTATGTGGTGTCATGGCAAATGGCCGGTCAAACACGAGCAGACTATGCGGTGTCACGGCAAATGGCCCTCAGACACGGGCAGACTATGCGGTGGCGTGAGGTCTTGGGGAACAGTGCTCACCTCCCCGGGCATTAAAGGGGTCCTCCCCAACCGCTGGGAGTTAGCTTGGCGATGGGCATGCTGAGGGGCAGGAGTGGGGATGTGTGAGGCGAAGATCTGCTTGAAGGACACTGCTTCCAAGCGACGAAAGGAGCCTCGCGACGGGTCAGACAGATTCGTCGCACGAGCGCAGATTTGGCGGTCCTTGAGTGATATAGGGAGACCAATGGAGAAATCTCTGGCGATGATCCTGAATTGAAAAAGCTCAATGACCATAAGATCATTCGTAGAATTGGTCAACGATAGAGTAAAAGGATTTTTACGCGCATTTTTTAAGTTTCGAGAGCGCAGTTTATTTTACTTAAAGGTATATTTCTTTTTGGAGCCTTTCTGTATTTAAAAGGCTCAAGGCAACATGAGGGCTCTAGAATCATACGGCACCAAGCGCCAAATACACTTAGCGAAAATGAGTTCGGTATACCGCTGTCATCCCGAAATTTTCCTTTGTCTGGAGAGTGAGCCGTAGGTAGAGGAAGATAGCTACAAAGTGTCAAATGCCTCTATAAGTTGCTGAGATCCGAGGGTTTCTAAGTCGCCAAACTTCCGTTTTCTGATGTTTTTAAAAAAACGGATCTTAGTACCGTACGATTCTAAAAGCCTCATTCGTCCTTTCCAAGCCTCACGTGCCGCAAGGAAGTACAGCTCTGCACTCACAGTCCAATAATGACTGTGATCAGTCATCGACCCGCTTTGATCGGAGGGGAAATGAACGATGCCTTAAATTTTTCGTCAACCCTTCCTTAGACCACGTATCAGGCAAAGCACGCTCGTGCCAAATTATATTAACCAAAGCAAATTACTAAAGAAATTCGCTTGTGTACCATGTGCCATGTGTATAGCACGACTATGTTTCACAAATGGGAGGCATATTGCTTTTGTATACTTAATATTATTGTAATTCTCAGAGGAAGGACATTTATGTTGTTCTCTATTATAAACAGTGCAGGAAAGGGTTAAATACGGAAGATAGATAACTACAAACACTGATGTTGGACTTGAAAGCTTAAAACTGTTCTTTGTTGAATAATTCGGTATGTATCGTCATGCAAGTAATCTGAAACGATGTCTCACTGATTTAATTTACTGTGTACTAATCTTATCAATGCTGTAATTGTTTTTTAAGCAAATATTTATTAAAAATATCGACTAAGTGCTCAATAAAAGTGAATTGACAGTATTTGGATGCAGTTGATTATTTTCTCTCAGATTGGACTGAGAATCGTTTGAGTAATTTTCGTATCCAGAATGGGTGTTATGCTTCATATGTTGGTGTTTTGATCCTATCAGATGTAAGATTCATAACTGAATCTTGAATTTTTTGATCAACTTGTTTCAATTTAAATGAAACTATTCGTGATTAAATTCAATTTTAAATTTAAAGTTGTTTCGAATTAAACGTTGTCTGGTTTTCGATATGCCTCGTTTGTCTGTTTTGAGTACAGATAAAGCGACGATTTAACCGACTTAACAAACCTTGCGTTGAAATCGATCGAAGAGATTGCGAATTCATGGTTTTAGTATAAACAAAAAATTAGAAATATTTGCGTGCTTTTACTTAAATGTAAATCTAAACACTACTTGGTAAGCCATTTTTGGTGTGGTTTCGGATACGCCAATGAGCTATAATTGCGTAATCTGCACGCATATTTATTCTTTAATGTTTCGTACAAATTTCTTCGAACCTACTATTTTGTAATCGTACACTTTCTTACATATTTACACAAATGTCCGTATAAAAGTTCTCGAGACCGCACTCTGAAATCAACAAAAACCATAAAGAGGGGAGAGAGATTTTCCTGTTCACAAGTCTGCTCATAAGTGTGATTCTGTAGCAAGCGCAGCCTAGGGCCCAACTTTGGGTCACCATCTGAGCAGCGGGAGCATGGAAATTCTCCTCGCAGGCGCAGATATTTTACGACATTACGACAGAGTTGCAGCGTTGCGCTTAGTCCTCACGGTTAATATACCTGTCGGGCGCTTAGGTTGTTGAGCTCTTCGTGACCCGCTGTGGACCAACGGATGCAGCCAGATTGTTGTCCTAAATTTGAACAATTGTCCAAAGGAATTGGATTAAACAATTATCCTGAACTTTCTTCGTCGTAAACAATCCTTGTTCTAAACAATCATTGTTCCAAATGTTCTTTGTCGTAAACAATCATTGTCCTAAACAATCGCAATAAAGCTTTGATGAGTAAGTCGAGGTGGTTTTCTCACCAAAAGCTAAGGTAATTAAGCACTCCATGAGTCCACACCAGGATTCAAAAGCTGGAAATGTTGCCAGGCTATGATCCGAAGGTGGCTGTTAAAGGAATCCGAGAAAACTACGCATTTACTTGACGGTAACTTCGGTTATACAAACTTCCCTTACTAACCGGATTACGTTGCAATGAAGCCGACTTACGTAAAAAGGAATCAGCGGCCCAAAATAATTTGGCAAACGAGGCTGAAAAGTTTTAATGGAAGTAAAAATTTTCATCACAATTCTGTAATATCCTCCCGTTGATATCTAACGAGTTCCATTATTATGACACCCACATCTGTGTTGTCTGGGCAAATCTAGTGAAGTGGAAACGCTTATTCAAGTGTCAACTGAAAGGAGACTCGAAATTAACTACAATGGTTGATAAAAATTAAATTGAAATTCTCGCTGCAGCAGATGCACTGTGCACTGAACACTCAACATCTCAATGGGATTCTCCTTCGACGTGTGACACTCACTGGTGTATACTCTCAAAGGTATTCTTCTTTGACGTGCGACTGGTTTGAGTAGAAAAGATTCCTGATCAAATTTCAACGCTGGGAAGTTCACTAGCTGCCTCTTCAAGTCAATAGTATCCACCTTCAACCAGTTCAAAATCAAATAACAACAGGCAGAGCTTAGCTTTACTTTCTTCCAATGGATAAAATATTAGCTTAAAATCGAACCTTCATTTCAATGTTTCCACAGTAGTGTTGTTATGAAAATCATATGGCACTTATCTTTTAGTAGCTACTTTTAAGTAACCTCGTTAGAACCCTTATGTTTCGAGGTTCCATCCTCTGTTTAAAATCTCATTCGAAAGCCGAGAACTTACCGCCATACGGAGGAAAATCCCATGATTTGCGAACAGAATTTCCCATGCAAGTGACACAAATTAGTAAAATGAGGACAAGTGGACACAGGAGTGCAGTTCTTTCGGAGGACACAGTTCAATGAAAAGAACTGCATATTACTGTGAGTTCAAAAGTGAAAAAGTAGGACTTGGAAGTCACCTTAAACAGTTAGCTAGACCTGCTTCTCGTAATTTTTTTGATGAAAGCTTTATCTGGCATGCACTTACTATACCACGGATTCAAAGATGGAAAGATCAGAACGCTGTCAGGTAATGAGCAAGTAATGAGAGTGTGTCAAAGAATGTAAATTTTATTGCTTTCTCTCAATTAATGGGATTTGAGTAATGGGCTCTGAATCAGGAAAAAGAAATGAAAAGAATTATCTGTTTAAGAGTGCGAAATCTGACCTACAGCGACTTAAAAATTGAGAAGAGGTAGAGTCTAAAAGTACTAGAATAAAAAATCTCTTTCACTAAAGAAGCTCGTTTTGGCTCAAAAGAAAAAAGAAAAAAAGGGATTTAAATGAAACAAATTCAACCAATTTTTATAGTTTCTTAACCATGTGTTGAAAACAAAACTGAAAATGGAGATATCTAGGATTACAAAAACTAAAGTAGTGAGATACCGAAGCTGCACTCCATGCTTTGGTAGATGAATTCGTGCTAGCGTTAGCTTGTGTTGGTAGCAGTTCTCTGGTCAGCACATTACTTTGCGTCAACTTTCCCAGGCCTCCCCGTCATGAAAACAGCAGTGAAATCGCAAAGAGGTGTAAAGTTCACGAAATACTTTGTTTAAATACGTTAAACGACTCAAAATTCGAGACTCGTACGAGTAACTCAAACAGCTCCTTGTATGTTGTTTATTATCTAGGTACTGAAAAAAGTAGCTGCCAAAGACGGTTTTCTTCTTTCTACCAGGTTAAATGCTTTGAAATTAAACTCATGAAAGGGCAATCTTGGATCAAAAAGTTCTCGCTTGACTCGTTAACATTATTCATATTTGATTTGTTGACTTGAACATTATTTTTTATTTTCTTCTTAATTCTTTCATTTGATCAGTTTTGTGAATGGTTAGGAGAGTGTTATGTATAAAATGAAGATGAATACTTTATACAAAAGAATCTATAGGATGCTCTAATAGTTATTGCCCTATTAGAAGTGACATGTTTTCTACTGAAAACTTTCAATTACCATTATTATGAGCAGAGATTTTATTAAAGTTACACTCGCGGAGGACGAATTCTCAAATTTTAAACAAAATGTAATAGGAATGCAGAGAAACACAGGTGTCCAAGTTAGAGTGTCGTCCTGATACACGAATAAAACGATGTTTTCAATCACCCCACTTACTGATTAGATGTAGTCAAGTTACGGTGTCAGCGTAAGGGCTTTAATCCACGGGTAAATTTAGTGAAAAATTGAAGATTTAGTCTGAAAGAACGAAACCTTACACATATGCAACCCAGAATTTGACTGAATTCTATAAAAAATGCTTACACCCTGGTTGTCCTTTCCCATTAAGTAGTTTTTGATTCTGATACTTTAGTCAATAATTACAGAGCACATAGGTTTTCTGGAACTTCATGTGTACTCGTTTCAACAAAATTTTTAATGGAAAAACTACATTTGTTACTAAAAGCTATTGAGATCAAATATACGTTATTTCGTTTTCAGAGAGTGCTGACCAATTATATTATGGAGTTTCATAATTCACAGGAATGAATAATGTACTGAATGGGAAATTTATTACTTCTACAGGATTAGTTCACTCACGAGCCGGCACACACAGAGTGAACACTTGTGCCGAGAGTAAATTTGGGAGGTGACCTCATCAACTTTTTGTCGGTTTTTGATCTTCTAAACTCATTTTTAGGTGTTTGAAAAAATCCAGAGATTGAAATAACTTTCAATGTAAGCAACGTATTTCAATGTTTCCATCTGACAACGCAGTTGTCTTATGGAGAGGCGGAGGCGCGGCCAGTGTTGACACTCTTACCGACGTTATTTTACAATTTTATCTGAAGTTCGGAACGTTTTC
Organism: Morinoia aosen; assembly: GCA_030386875.1. NCBI lineage: Eukaryota > Metazoa > Arthropoda > Malacostraca > Amphipoda > Talitridae > Morinoia > Morinoia aosen. The sequence continues at coordinate 52,098,958 of CM059579.1, read as the reverse complement.
ACTCATGTGTGAGTATCAACTGCATGTGTTCCGTCACTTTATTCTCTCATTTCAGTGAACACCTTTATTTGCAGAATTTTTTCGCGGACATAGTTCGAGTATTGGTCCTGAATGTCCCTTACTTAATTGACTCTGCCTGATCACAGTGCAATGACAGTACTCAGTGATTCATAATGATGTACGTCTTCATTCCTGTGGACATTATATTCTACAACTGCTGTGGAAGAAGCATTTTTACACTGAGAACTATTAACAAATTTTTTGAAAACATGCCGAATACTATCATAATGATAGTTTTAGATTGAATGTTTACATGGTTTGAAATAATCATTTCCTATTCTTACTAACCAATGATAATTATTCCAGTAATTGTACTTCTGCTATCAGTTCTTAGCCTCGACTCTTTCCCTTTACGGGATATTTTTCCTTACGAAAATAAAATTTCAGAAATCTTGCGTTCCATATTTAAGGGGATCATTTTGACAAAATGGTCAACATTTGTTCTATTGGACGTACGTCTATGAAAATTTGCAGATTACTAGATCTCTACATTTGTAACAACTTATCTTAAACAAAATTTTTTCATAAGGCCATAGAAAATTTTTTATTTGAAAAAAATAAAATTATATATACATATATTATTCATTATAACTTATTATAACTTCGAAATTTACAAAGCTAGAGCAATGCGGTTTGTTGCATTTGAAAGTCAAACGTGCGCTCTATCCATAATACGGGGGGAATTTTTGATTTATTTCATTCCGAATTTATATGAATTTTTTTGTCAGAGTCTCAATGCAAAAATGCAAAAGTTATAATTTTAGGGTAAAAAGTCTATGGAAAGCTTTACAGAAACAATTTGGAAAATCCCCCCGTATTATTGGTAGGACACACATTTCACTTTCAAATGCAACAAACCGCATTGCTCTAGCTTTGTAAACTTCGGAGTTATAACGACAAACGTCTTGATAAGTTACTTTTTTTATAAAACCTATTTTTAAGAAACAAAATGCTTCTCCTCCTACATTTTTTGAGCTACAGTGATGATTTTGGTATCATTGGATGCAGAAAAACAAGGGCTTTACAATGTATTGAGAAGTTTTTCAAAATTCATTCTTGTTTCAAAGTTATGACGTCATAAATTTGAATTTTCTTGAGAATATTTTGATTTTTTTTCTTTTTAAATTTTTTAAATTTTTATATTGGAAATTTGAGGAAAAGCATTCAAGTTTTTGGAATGTCCACGTTATTCTGCATCCAATGATACCAAAATCATTACTGTAGCTCAAAAACTATCAGAGAAAAAGCATTTAGAAACCCCCCCCCCCAAATGTCGTTTTCTATGATTTCCCATTTTCTTTTCAAGAAAATCGCATTTTGTCATAAATGATAAATGATTCTAAATTGTATTTCCTATCAGTATACCAAATTTCATTGCTCTAAATTCAATAATAAAAAAAAATATTCGGATGGGGATGAGGAATATGAATGATGAAATATATAAAAAAATGAAATGGAAAAAAATTGAAAATTTCAGATTTTTTTTTTTTTTGTCCACGTTATTCTGCATTCAATGATACCAAAATCATTACTGTAGCTCAAAAACTGTAGGAGGAGAAGCATTTAGAAAACCCCCCCAAAAATGTCGTTTTCTATGATTTCCCGTTTTCTTTTCAAGAAAATCGCATTTTGTCATTGATGATAAATGATTCAAAATTGCATTTCCTATCAGTATACCAAATTTCATTGCTTTAGGTTCAAAAATGAAAAAAAAGGTCCGTAAGAGGGATGCCCTCCCCCCCCCGGGAGGGACGTTAGCTCTGGGGTAGGTTCCTGATATTTTCACAGACATTCGGGGACATGTCTCTAACTCATTTAAAGCAATAAAAACAAAAATCGGGAAAATCGACCTTTGGACTGCAGATGCCCCAAAATGATACCCGTAACCAAAATTATTTTTAATAATTTCTTCTTTTTTCCACCCGGTAATTTTCAAAGAAATACTGGTATGTTCGAGTTTGAAAGTTATGTATTAAAATTTTCTTTGAGTTGTAGTTTGACTTTCGTATGGAACAATGAAATGTACTTTGAGAAATTATTAGTTAGATTAGTTCACACAGCGCTGAAGTACAGCCCCGATTAAAAAATAATTTTTTTCGGCCTATGAAGCTTTAGTTGGTGAAGAAAACGAGCAAGGGTGTAAAGATCGATTTCCTAATTGTCCTGCAAATCGAGATTCAATTATCGCCTTTGCAGCCACTGTCAAAAATTTGATTTAAATACACCTCTACCTGCGTCAGCACGACCTCATATCTAGCAACGAGATGACGCCTACGTGTTTGTTCTGTTCACCAGAAGAAAAGAAATTTTGAATGCCAATAAATGGTGAATTTCAAAATCCATTTTTATTTATGAATTTTGCAGGAGAAGCAAGGCGTTGGAAACCATATTCCATTCAATGGTTACGATGTTTTCGTTGACTTTTCAAAATGTTATCCGAGCTATGAAATCTTTAACGAATTTTCCTCCTCTCGCGTCCGATGAATGCTGCTAGAGCGAAGGTGCAAAGCATGGCGGTATCCAGCAGCGGCGGATGGACGTCATTTCGTTCCCATCAACGGCGAAAATCATGACACACACAGGTTCATGATCAGAGGATCTTGATCACAGATCATGATCCGTTACACTAGAGATAAAAAGAGCTTCACAAATGGGACTGTGGACGTAATCACAGTTCACTCTGCAGAATATTACACAGGATAATTTTCTCCTTATTATGCGACGATGCTAACAGTTGCAGAGGCTCTTATGCGATTACATTTTGGGCCGTCTTTCTCACTGCAGCAGGCCGTGTTGATTTGCCTGACCTGGTGAGAATTATATTGCATCTATTTGGAGTACTTTAAAATGCTGGTCGGGCAACACACTTTAGTTATCATATTATAATTCGGACATTTCCTTATTTATGATTGACAACTCCTCTAAGGTGTATTTATGAACGCCTTCAGGCCTAACAGGCAGTCTGCATTGAAGACATTTCCACGCTCTGCGACCATATCGAGCGAAAGTGAGGGACTTTCCGAGCTCGATTAAATGTTCGCGTAGAATAACAAGCTTCGAACACAACAACAAGGAAGCGCTTACAACACTATGTTGAAGGTCACTGTCACCGTAAAACCAATCATTGTGGAGAAAACTTTTTTTATATATGTATTTTTATGGCACAATGCTTGTTGAATTTCCCATGGGTGAGAAATGAGCATTAAAATCACACTCGGAGGTAAACTATTGAGGTAGGTGCGCTTCATTGAAGGCAATGTTCTTACTGTTGGGTATTGCGCTGCATGGCAGTAGCATGTTGTGTAGCATGACTGTAGCGTGTTGTGTAGCATGACTGTAGCGTGTTGTGTAGCATGACTGTAGCGTGTTGTGTAGCATGACTGTAGCGTGTTGTGTAGCATGACTGTAGCGTGTTGTGTAGCATGACTGTAGCGTGTTGTGTAGCATGACTGTAGCGTGTTGTGTAGCATGACTGTAGCGTGTTGTGTAGCATGACTGTAGCGTGTTGTGTAGCATGACTGTTGCGTGTTGTGTAGCATGACTGTAGCGTGTTGTGTAGCATGACTGTTGCGTGTTGTGTAGCATGACTGTAGCGTGTTGTGTAGCATGACTGTTGCGTGTTGTGTAGCATGACTGTAGCGTGTTGTGTAGCATGACTGTAGCGTGTTGTGTAGCATGACTGTAGCGTATTGTGTAGCATGACTGTAGCGTGTTGTGTAGCATGACTGTAGCGTGTTGTGTAGCATGACTGTTGCGTGTTGTGTAGCATGACTGTAGCGTGTTGTGTAGCATGACTGTAGCGTATTGTGTAGCATGACTGTAGCGTGTTGTGTAGCATGACTGTAGCGTGTTGTGTAGCATGACTGTAGCGTATTGTGTAGCATGACTGTAGCGTGTTGTGTAGCATGACTGTAGCGTGTTGTGTAGCATGACTGTTGCGTGTTGTGTAGCATGACTGTAGCGTGTTGTGTAGCATGACTGTAGCGTGTTGTGTAGCATGACTGTAGCGTATTGTGTAGCATGACTGTAGCGTGTTGTGTAGCATGACTGTAGCGTGTTGTGTAGCATGACTGTTGCGTGTTGTGTAGCATGACTGTAGCGTGTTGTGTAGCATGACTGTAGCGTATTGTGTAGCATGACTGTAGCGTGTTGTGTAGCATGACTGTAGCGTGTTGTGTAGCATGACTGTAGCGTATTGTGTAGCATGACTGTAGCGTGTTGTGTAGCATGACTGTAGCGTGTTGTGTAGCATGACTGTTGCGTGTTGTGTAGCATGACTGTAGCGTGTTGTGTAGCATGACTGTAGCGTGCTGTGTAGCATGACTGTAGCGTATTGTGTAGCATGACTGTAGCGTGTTGTGTAGCATGACTGTAGCGTGTTGTGTAGCATGACTGTAGCGTGTTGTGTAGCATGACTGTAGCGTGTTGTGTAGCATGACTGTAGCGTGTTGTGTAGCATGACTGTAGCGTATTGTGTAGCATGACTGTAGCGTGTTGTGTAGCATGACTGTAGCGTGTTGTGTAGCATGACTGTAGCGTATTGTGTAGCATGACTGTAGCGTGTTGTGTAGCATGACTGTAGCGTGTTGTGTAGCATGACTGTAGCGTATTGTGTAGCATGACTGTAGCGTGTTGTGTTGCATAACTGTAGCGTGTTGTGTAGCATGACTGTAGCGTGTTGTGTAGCATGACTGTAGCGTGTTGTGTAGCATGACTGTAGCGTATTGTGTAGCATGACTGTAGCGTGTTGTGTAGCATGACTGTAGCGTGTTGTGTAGCATGACTGTAGCGTGTTGTGTAGCATGACTGTAGCGTATTGTGTAGCATGACTGTAGAGTGTTGCGCAGCATGACTGTAGCATGTTGTGTAGCATGACTGTAGCGTGTTGTGTAGCATGACTGCAGCGTGTTGTGTAGCATGACTGTAGCGTGTTGTGTAGCATGGCAGAAGCATGTTGTGTAGCATGACTGTAGCGTATTGTGTAGCATGACTGTAGCGTGTTGTGTAGCATTACTGTAGCGTGTTGTGTAGCATGACTGTAGCGTGTTGTGTAGCATGACTGTAGTGTGTTCTGTAGCATGACTGTAGCGTGTTGTGTAGCATGACTGTAGCATGTTGTGTAGCATGACTGTAGCGTGTTGTGTAGCATGACTGTAGCGTGTTGTGTAGCATGACTGTAGCGTGTTGTGTAGCATGAATGTAGCGTGTTGTGTAGCATGACTGTAGCTTGTTGTGTGGCATGACTGTAGCGTGTTGTGTAGCATGACTGTAGCGTATTGTGTAGCATGACTGTAGAGTGTTGCGCAGCATGACTGTAGCATGTTGTGTAGCATGACTGTAGCGTGTTGTGTAGCATGACTGCAGCGTGTTGTGTAGCATGACTGTAGCGTGTTGTGTAGCATGGCAGAAGCATGTTGTGTAGCATGACTGTAGCGTATTGTGTAGCATGACTGTAGCGTGTTGTGTAGCATTACTGTAGCGTGTTGTGTAGCATGACTGTAGCGTGTTGTGTAGCATGACTGTAGCTTGTTGTGTGGCATGACTGTAGCATGTTGTGTGGCATGACTGTAGCGTGTTGTGTAGCATGACTGTAGCGTGTTGTGTAGCATGACTGTAGCTAGCAGTGTATTGCACCTTCTCTAATGCATCACCTGCATCACACCTGCACTGCTGCATCACCTGCATAACACCTGCACTGTCACATCACCTGCATAACACCTGCACTGTCACATCACCTGCATCACACCTGCACTGTCACATCACCTGCATCACATCTGTACCGCTGCATCACTTGCGAATATCTGCTGTAGAAGAGAAACATTTATTTTCTAGACGTAGAGCGTCGCCAGTATTGACACGGAGACCGACGTCATTTTCAATCCTATCTGAAATTCGAAAAATTTTTCACTCATGCGTGAGTATCAAACTGTATTTCGTCGCTTTATTCTCCCATTTCAGTGAACAACTCCATTTCTCGAATTGTTTTAGGGACGTACGAAGTTCTTGGCGTAAAATATCGTCACGGGAAAGAACTTTTCAAGACTTTGTTCACTAAGTTTGTTGGATTTATAACAAAGAAATTTAACTTTTAATAAAACATATTATTGTGACTAAATGAATAGCTCTCTGCGTGTAAGAAAATTTCGTGTGGGAAAATTTTGTGGGAATGAATAATAAAAAAGTTAAATTTAATATTATAGTTGATACACATATAAAACACTAATACGACTCAATAAATAGCAAGCTAATAGGACTTACTGAATCACACCGCGCGTGAGAAGAAAACTGCACGAGGGAAATGTAGAAGTTGGAGCTAAGAACTGTCAAGGAAAAAATAGCATTGTTAATTTCAACATTAAATTAAATAAAATAACAAAAATATCGAGCACCTGGAATATATGGTTTTATATGACTTCAAGAATAATTGAATTCTCTGGATTGCGAGACATAATAACGTTGAATTTAAGGAATATAATGTGCGTTGTAAAATATAAAATAAAAAGAATACAAGTATATGTAGAGTTGGAAGGAAAGCCCCCGCTGGACGCACTGGAGAAGACTTTATAGTACCCGTCTCAGCTGAACGGTGAGGTGGTTCACGCTGGAGCGCTGCGAGTGGTAGTGTTGCTTTTCGTAAACTGAGAACGCGATTCTCCGTGCGCACTTTCCTTCGTGTTCCTTATGCATTATGAATAAACCACCAAAGCTTTAATTTTAAATTTCAGGCTTTAGTCAGCTTATATATATTTTCTGTTATTTACAACAAAACGAGACGCGGGTCTACAGGGCATTTAATGAGATCGATTTCCTACTTCTGTTACGGTGAGACCTGGACTTATGTTCAGCAAAATTTAGTTCCAATGCAAAAATTACTTTTTTGCGTTTTTTTATTTCCAATGTATTCCTCTTATGGCTTACCCGAACTCTTGCGACATTGTCACCACGGCTTGATGACTTACAACGCATGCCCTTCGTGCGGTAGCTTTCCGAGTGCGTAACATTGCAAAGCGAGCCCGGTGCTGCGTCCTGTCGGGGAAAAAAGTTTCCCACAATGCTCTCCAAATCTCCGGTATTTGAAATGGGTACCGCATTTTCGGGCTATGGAATTTGCGTCCTGGCGATAGTTATACGTATCTAAAAAACCATTTGCAAGATGTTCTGTTTCAAGTAAAACGTCCTGTTATAGCAAGTTTGTAGCTTCTTGAGCACTTTTTAAATATTTTTGTATGATTTCATCACGGGAATAAAATAGCCTCTTGGCTGCTTGCTCACAGTGAGAACAGGGGTACAAAGAACAACAATAACTTGAAGGAGTCACGGCTCATGAGTCTAACAAATTAATTGATGGAAAAGTGCATAGCATAACGAACGGATAAAAACAATGGTTCGTAGAGCAAAGCGGGTGAATTAAAATGAATGTTCAGTGAGAATGAATGAATTCATAACGTAAGTAGCAAAAAAGTGCGTAGAGTTTAGCAAATGAATGAAATTTAAATGGTACTTGATTGAATTAAATCAATACAGTGAGTTCGCATGGAGTAAAACACCCAATTGAAAAATACACACGGGAAACTACGGGTACTGAATAAGGTAAAAAAAGTTAGATTTAAGTGCCCTACCAGTCTTCGCTAATGATGTCCTGAACTTATTCTAAATCAGTTTAAGTCACAAATGGGACATCGCGCTCTAGTGTGTCTTCTTTCCTCAAGTTTAAACTTACCTTAATTTCCTATATTTATGCATGAGCCTGAAACTGATACAAACAGATGAGCCTTGCAAAATGGGACGCTGCTTGTATGCTCACGTCAAGATCTGGTGCGTATGCTGTGAAGATGGGAGGTGCCGTTTGAGTTATGCTAGCTAATAACTGCATGTTGATACGCTTTCTCTTGAATTGATTCCACTGAACTTTAATACTGTTTCTAAACGGTATGAATTATGCAATATCTACGATGCACCTGTGATTTAGGTGTGGTCGGTTATCGGGGAACATGGCATAAACAGCGAAAGATTGTTGTATTAACAAAGTAGGTTTGACTCAAACGAGCGTTTTATAATATTTATTTCTTGATATCTATTATGTAATGGAGGAAACATTGAATTTATAGAATAAATCACGCAAAGTTGTGAGGTAAATCAAGCATCATCTCGTGAAAACTTTGTGAGAAAAATTCAAGCTTTCAAATAGTCATTAACGTTTTCAAGGAGACGGCAGGAAATCGGTTGAGACCGATCTAAGTGGAAAGATCCCCGAACATGGTTCTTCTATTCGATACGTCCTTTTTATACACATTTTAGGACTAAACCGTTAGAAAATTTTGTTATCGTCTTATCGGCAAGCACTTTCAAGTTTCAATATTTGGAACTTCAACTCCACTGTACGTCGAACAGTAACGAACGAGCAATAGCAAAAAGTTCACCAAATTCGAAAGACTTCTTCTAATTTGGTGAACATTTCGAAATAACGTAGGTAACAACATCTAGCTTAACGTGCCGAAATCAAATTTAAAAGTAGAACACAGTTAAATAATGGGGTATTTACGTCAGACTTGAGTCTCCTCCGCAGCGCGAGAGTTAGGCATCAGCGTTTGGACAAGAGTGATCCTGGTTCGATCCCAGTCCGGCACCCGCGGTATTCTCGCTAAAGTATGCGCAGCTCCTTTTATGATTCTAGGAAAGGAAGAGCAGTAAAGCTTGATGAGGAATTCGCTACTCAGAACCAGCACTTCCACTCTTTCCTCTAGATTTAAAAAGCAGCAAGCCCATTTTTACAACCTATTCGTAATTATGGAGCGCTGGAAAGACTTTTCCTTGATCGAAATGTTTGGCATCCTTGCCCAGCAACGGTACGAGGGCGATCAAGGGCAGGGATCCGTCGCGGCGGGCGGGGGTCGAGGGTCGGCAATCAATGAAGGGTTCTGTCGCTTGCGTTCGAGTGGCCGGTGGAGGCTGGCGCGACTCTCACTCTCTTCACCTGACAGCGACCGCCAACTGGGTAGGGTAGGATCTGATTTTTTCTTCTCATACCTTTGGATGAAGGGGTTGATGCGTTTTATGTCGAAGCTGTGTAGTAGTTGATGTGTTCTGTGTTCTGTTTTGTGTGTTGATGTGCTTGTGTAGTATTTGATGTGTTTTATGTCGAAACTGTGTAGTAGTTGCGTTCTGTGCCCAAGCTATGTAGTAGTAGATGCGCTCTGTTATCAAAATGTGCTTTGGATAAAGCTTTTATGTTGAATTATTCCTTGACAGAAAATGACGTGCCCAGACTTTGAAGCGAATATCAAAAACTGGATATTCAACTGGGAAACACGTTCAACGACGCAGTTCACTTGTGTCAGGACTGCTGCTCAATATAGCGTAACTCTGCGCTAGGTCGCTTCCGCCTCGGGCAGCTGTGGTGTGCTGAGGCGTGCGTAGAGTAAACATCTAATTAGGGCTAATGTGACATTCTGAATGCACCCAAGAGCAAAGCACGGGAAAAAATAAATTTCTTTTGCAGTTAAGTTCATACAACTCAAGTTGTTGTTTCAAATTCCTGGTATAATCAATGCCATGACGCAATGACGATTATTAGCGCAGTCGAGTCGGTGTCCATTTGTTACTCCTACTTGAATGGGGAAGTATGGGACGTTCTTACTTTTCCCATCGGGAAGAAACACGAGACGCACGACGGAGTCTCCAAACCCCGGTTTTTTAAAGCCAGCTCTCCTGACCACTAGGTGACAACATTCATCACCAGAAGTTCATCACACCTGGGCGAGGCACAAACCTCAAACTTAGGTGCAGGTGGACAAGCAATAAACGAAATTCAAGAACCTGGGGTAGTTAGAGCTCACAAAGTTACAATGCATCCAAAACTAATAAAGTTTTGGCTTTGGGCTTGGTAATCTCAACTGATCGAGTGGGCTAACTTATATTGTTAGCAAGTCTCAATAAAATGAAAAAATATAAATCATCTCCAGGCTTGGTGGTGAAATGGAGCTTAAATTAATTTCGGAAAGATATTTGAAGAGACGGTTATATACTGCACTGGAAAACCAGTGGCTAATGGAAAACAGTACTTGAAAATCGAACTACATCGGCTCTAATCGACGTCAAGAAGGAGGAAAGTGTATCATTACTTTCTTCAAAATGTTCTTCTGCTGAGTGGGTACTTTCAAACCCCCAAGTCATGCATGAGAAGCCTCAATTTCCAGTAAAACAGAGCATATTCCTATATTTAGGCCGGCTGTTGATTAAGTTTAGGGTTCACGTGTAAGTCTTTTAGAGTGACTGAAAGCAATGCTACCCGAGCGACCCATGAAATTGGCCTGAAAGAGACACTTCCCCTGCCGCTCACCGTCAGGCCTCGCTTCATTACCGCTTATTTGAACTCATTAAAGCACATACGACCCACCGGAGCTCTCAGCGGGGCTGTGAGGCATCGTAACACCTGCCGTTCCGGGCCCGTAAAGGGTCATCGCTGGCCTTGTTGTCGTACTGACTAGCGCTCTCATATCCACATGCTCGCTCTCTTTATTCACCTTCAAATACATGCTAAATTCTGCCGGAATGGTCTCAGAATTACATTAGGAGGCAGGCAGAACTTCGAAATGTACAGGTTTTTGTCCTCTGGGAAAGGATTGGTGCTTGAAAATCACTTGCTTCAAGTTAGCTACGTCATTAAATCTGAAGATCACAAAGTATTTGGATGCGCTGCATGAGATGTAACTTAACAATTGCTCTAAACAAATGGAAATTGACCATACATCGGTAAGCCTAGAATTATTATCTTCACGTTAAACTAAACAGCTGTCACGCAGCCCTGACCATTGGAGCCACCATTAGATGTGTTGGCCAGAAATTTGTTGTCTCCGAGGGAACGTCGCTCGTTGGGCAGACTGGAGCCTAAGACAAGTTCGTTAGCTGAGGATTTGCTAAATCTCAATTGATGGCGGACGGTGAGCGGGAACTGTATTGCCGCTGACTTCAGGGAGAAACTTGCACTGACACTGAACAGTTTGCGTGCAGAAGCGTAACTTGAAATACACTGAAGAACAGCGCTACAGACAAGCAACTGCTAATAAAATAAAGAACTTGACTGCATCAGCGTTACAGCAATAACATACAGAAGAACTTGACTGCATCAGCGTTACAGCAATAACATACAGAAGAACTTGACTGCATCAGCGTTACAGCAGTAAGACACAGAAGAACTTGACTGCATCAGCGTTACAGCAATAACACACAGAAGAACTTGACTGCATCAGCGTTACAGCAATAACACACAGAAGAACTTGACTGCATCAGCGTTACAGCAATAACACACAGAAGAACTTGACTGCATCAGCGTTACAGCAATAACATACAGAAGAACTTGACTGCATCAGCGTTACAGCAGTAACACACAGAAGAACTTGACTGCATCAGCGTTACAGCAATAACACACAGAAGAACTTGACTGCATCAGCGTTACATCAGTAACACACAGAAGAACTTGACTGCATCAGCGTTACAGCAATAACACACAGAAGAGCTTGACTGCATCAGCGTTACAGCAATAACACACAGAAGAACTTGACTGCATCAGCGTTACAGCAGTAACACACAGAAGAACTTGACTGCATCAGCGTTTCAGCAATAACACTCAGAAGAACTTGACTGCATCAGCGTTTCAGCAATAACACTCAGAAGAACTTGACTGCATCAGCGTTACAGCAGTAACGCACAGAAGAACTTGACTGAATCAGCGTTACAGAAATAACATGCAGAAGAACTTGACTGCACCAGCGTTACAGCGGCGATACGCGCGGCAACTCAGCAGCACCAGCTTGAATGAGGGGTCTACATCACCTCGCGTCCAATAGCGTAGAGCGGCGCTTAGAAGCGCCAGGCAGCAGTGACGTTTTTTTGTAGACGGGCGAGCAAGCCTAGCACTGCGTAGCTGATCGCATCAGATTCCGAGAAAGTTTGTTCTGCGTTGTGACTGCATTGCTGGAATCGAATTCAATCTTCAGTTCGCGGAAATAACTGCTCTTCATCGACGTTTTTACCCACTGTGTTATGGCATTATAGTAGCTTCATCACGGTACTTGTATTGATCTATTCACCGTTATGGGTATTTTAACCCCAACTTTATTATCCGTGGAATATTTATCTTCGTACCTGCACAAGCATTTCAACTTAATCATTTGAAGAGTTATGAACATCACGCGTGCATTTGTGATCTAGGTGCCAGGAAAACGCCTCGCTTAGTCATTCACTGATTCCCATCATGTACCGATACTGAGCGCTGGTATTGACAGTGTATCAAGAATCTGTGAGTCAGTGGTATCAAGTATAACGCACGCATGAGCATTTATTACTTGAGGTATGCTACGTGGATTATAAGAGCTTTCAAACATTGACCAGGTTTCTTATTTGCTTTACAGAATGTTATCCTGTGGCTGTGTAAAACTGGTGCATTTTCCTTAGGTCTAACTACGTACCTTCAACTATCAATTTTTTATTTAATCTAATACGGTGAGTCATATGGTTAGTTTTATGTCTTCGCTCATCCAGAGGAAGACAAACAAACTGTCGGTATAATAATCTCATCAGCAGACTTTCTGTATTCATCATGCTATATGTTTGCCGCAAGCTATTTGTCTTCCAGTAACAATTGTGTCATACCTACTTTTCTTTTCGAATCCAGGTTTATCGTCGTTTCAAATTTTCAATCATTTTAAGTCGGATCTTCAAATCAAAGGAGTTATTTTCAGAAAGAAAACACATCTCTTTCAATGTGGCCACACATTTTTCTTGTTTTAATGAAGGATGAACACAAGACAAGAGATCGATGAAACTAGCAAATTCAGGGATAACAATGATTACATACCGTCACGTAACTTGAAGTCTGTAGCGATGACGAAATACGAAAAAAGGGTCTCGCCTTTTACGTTAAGTTATTTACGTGAAATTTAACACAAAATCGGAGTCTAATACGGTGTGCCAGCCGTATGCAAATTTAACAAGTTAAAGAAGTGGCACTAGGAGACCTTTCAGTGATGAGCTCGCAGGGTAGAATGAATGCTCTAACTATCGTCGTACTCTTTAAGTAGCCCTGGTGCTGCCGGGGTAGCCGAAGCTTCATAAAACCGTTATAACAAGTGCTGCACCATCGCCGCAGCTGCCCACATCGTCGTGTACTGCTGCTGATCGCTGTTGTTGTCGCTGTTCCCTGTTGCTGTCGCCACTGCCAATACCCTGCTCCTGCTGTAAGCTTGAGCCCGCGCTGTTGTTGAGACCAAGCCGCTAGTTGCTAAGAGGACAGGCGTCGCCTCCGTCAGTCTGGCAGTACTTCTTTTTTATAACCGCCAAGTTGTCGCTACGTAAGCGTCGCCTTCTGGCGTGCCGTGTTATGCTGAACTTGCGATTTTCTTTCGATAGCTGACCAGGCGCAGGCTCACGTTCAACCGTCCTTACTCTTTTTTGTGGTAGAATTTAACGGTTCGTACTAGGGACATAACATTGCCTTCTAGTAAATTATCTGTCTACCAGCAAGTTATCTGTCCATCAGTAAGCTATCTGTCTGCCAGCAAGCTATCTGTCTACCAACAGCCTATCTGTCTTCCAGTAAGTTATCTGTCTACCAGCGAGTCAGCGGTTTTTTAGCAAGTTATCTGTCTGCCAGCCAGCTATATGTCTGCCAAGCTATCGGTTGCTGCGATGCACTTGTCCCTAAGAATGGCGTGAACACATCGATGCAACATCAGATGTTACTTGTCTTTTTACACAACCTCAATTTTGTTCTTTTATGAATAATTTCAATGAGATATTAAGTATACGCTTTCACCAGCCTCGAATGAGACAAATTAAGTTGACATGAGTAAATAACCTTTTTAATGCGTAATATAGTTGAATGATTCATCTGATGATCATCGTGATCTGGTAGTTCATTTGTATAACAACACAGCTGTACTTAATAATTGATTAGTTTATTACCCGTTTCGTCATAATTATTTCGAAATTATCGTCACTCTGTTCTTCTTTATCTAACTTTCATCATTTTCTCTTGCTTTTCCTAACTTAGAAAGGAGAGATGAAAGCTCACTTACTTCAACACTGAAATTGAAGAATGATTGTACGCTACATATCTCAAAGCTGTTAATTAAGAGAGAAGCATGATTAGGCGTTATGTTAATACCAACTTTCATGGCATCAACAATATGGGGATCGCCCCCTGGATCGCCCATATGACTGTTATTCGTTAGTATTGTAAAGTGCATTCAGCGTCATACCTATTTAAGATGAGTGTTCCGAATTTACTTAGAGATAGCAGTGTGTTCCTTGTTTTGTAATTCTTTTGGGAGAGCGTACGTATGGAGTTTTTTAATAAATTTTTGATATTTTTCAGAGGGTACTACTTACTTGTTTGTTACTAGGAAAACGGAAATGAACGTCTAATACTTCAAATAATCGTTATCTAAAGGCCAAATCTAATAAAATAATTCTATCGAAATTCAATTAAAATACTCTCATGTACTTGCTGAAATTACTTGTTTCCCTCTATATGGGTGGTAGTGGCCTATTCGGTTCGGCTTGCTAACCACAGAGCAAGCTTTCCGTCTGCCAGGATGTAGCCCATCTGAAGACCTCTGCCAGCAGTCGACGCAGCGATGCCTCATTCCCGTCTGCTGAGCGAGGCTCTCGTTTGACTTATGTGCTGCAGCCGAGAGTGTTGGAGTCTGTTTGTGTGTGTGTTGAGTTATTCAAAGGCGGCCATGAATTTAGAGCTTGTGCTTTAATTTTGCAGTCTAAGCGTTGAAAAGAGTTACCGACTTTGAAATATTTGGTATATTTTCAGCGCTTGACCACTTTTAATGGTTAGTTTATAAATTAGTCTATTTTTAATTACGGTTAAGAGTTAGTTTCTCACCAGATTACTCATCTCTATTTGCATGTACTTTCACGAGTGCTACGCTGCCTCGCGTGGGACCTACTCACTCTCCACTGCCTCTCGAGTGCTGTTTTGAAAATTTGATGCTGAGGAATTCGCAAAAATTGCACTTGTTTACAGTTTATGCGCGATAAACTAGCATCAGTGAAGGCTTGTGGCGTTCGTCGCTAGTACGTTCAAATGAGCTCATCGGACGAACGTTGCATCAAAAAATCTTGCGGTGGGATTCGCTACATCCGCGTAGAGCTGCTGGTGCTTGAAATCCTCGTTGCCTTCCAAATGAGCCTCCGTGGAAAATTCTCGCTGAGCCACGCCAGCTGAACAAATTATAATAGGATATCCTCAATCATGGGAATTCGTTTTGAAAACTTTAAGAGCAGCAGCTATCTGAAAAAAACGAACCAACATTATGTTTCTCGTCGGTATTAGCCGCTGTTAAAAAATGATCAGGAGATAGGCGAGAAAGTTTTTCGGAAAAACATTGAAAAAAAAAATTCCTCGTGAATCTTCAGTTTTTTACATGTAGATTCATAACACTTGAACTGCAATTTCAAACTACCTGTTCATCAAAGGAAATGAATTATACATCTGTGTTACAGATAATGTATCTACTGCAGATATTTCATTACTAAGACAATATTTATACTACCTTTGTTTTAGTGTCTTCAATTGAAATTTTCAGTCATCATTTTACCTCGATTGTCCTCTTGATTTCTGTATATTCGATGAAATATGTTTGCAATATTTTTGTTTGGTTTTATTTCCAGTTAATCCTGCGTTACATAAAAATCTCAGTCTTTGGGGGCAGCCGTAGTCTATTTAAGTGCATTTTTGACTGCAATACTCGTGCATTTTGATTTCTGATATACCATAAAACTGTAACAGCTTCAACGATATTTAATTTGTTCTACAACAATACCCATTTAATGCAGAGGTAGATCAAAGCTAAGTAAGATGATGAGAACTCTTTGTGCATATATTACTCAGTTTTCATCTCGCTGTTTGTGGCTGCGCAAACCCGACAGTCGCGCACTTTAACTGTTGTACGTCATAACCGCTTGAATGCAGAGGTTATTATACGAAGATTTTGGTAGTTTCTACAGGCACAATAAATGACAGAAAGACTTTGGAAAAATAAAAATCTTTGGTGCTTAATTCAGGAACATTTTCACTCGTAGGATAGTCAGATGACAAAAATCGGGACTGCAAGGCCTTAAAAACGATAAAACTTTGTTTGGTGCCCGATTTAGCGGAGTACGTAGGATGAAAGCAGTCCAATTGTCTAGCGCGTCTGATGTGATGGCAGTTTATGTGACACAATTGGCTGGCTTAGACGATTTCACAATACCGAGAAAATCAAATTACCGGCGGGCTGCTTGTCTCCGCTTGTCTCCAACAGGTCGGCAGAGAAGCGGCTGCGTGTTTTTAGCGACCATATTGAGGAATCGAGCCTCAATCACTATTACCTTTAATGGCCGTACTACTACAAATAAAGATATAAATTTCCCAGAGTTAAAATTTACCTAATACTCGAAAAATTTCTATTATAGACAATTATATCACCAAAGGTATTCTGTCCATGTACGCTGCTGAAAAGGATAAACCATGATTCGTAAAACGAAGGCTAATTTTGCCTGGAAATACAGTCGACTGAACTTTATTGTTGAACCTTTTTGCGAAGTATTATATGTGTGCGATGCGGTGATTGTGGTGATTGTGGCGGTGATTGTGGTGATTGTGGTCTGCTGTCGGCTACCCTCCCATAAATATAAGCTCGGTATATGTATGTATTATATGTGTAATTCGTATCACTGGTGAATACACATTGAACATTATGAGAAGAAGGGCTTGCGAAATAAGGAAGGATTTTTTACGAAAATCACATGGCGCTGACACTGCAAGCTCGTGTTGATGAAAAGATAACATAGACGCGAGACAGAGACATGTTCGCTTGACCACAACTCATCAGTCCTCAAACCAGGCGTCGCAATCAAACCGTCCCTGGCAACGCTGAAAAACAAACCAACACCGACTTGCGTGCAACGGAGACTTGCGATGAATGACATTCCTTCTGAAGGGAACGATGTACCAGAATATGTTGAGTGATTCTGATGTTATCCATTGCTCAAAATTATGTTTTAATAGTACACAGGACAACTAAAATATTCCATATACATATATGTATCAGAAAAGAAACCGTTAAAAATGGTTACGAGCGAATAATCAACAAGAATAGGATCCTTTCCTTTCATTCTAGCACTTTTTCTCAAAGTATCGGTCCCGAGCTAAATTTTCCTCAGATATGCTATTTGAAGCCTTAGTAGAGATTCATAGATGGTATTCATTCTATAAGGTGACTTCGTTTTTGCTGCGTCTCTATGTACTTGGTTTTTACTTGGAGCATATTCGGATCAAGTCAACTGCCTAAACTTACAGTCATCCAGCTAGATCAAGTGCTTCCGTTTCTGTAAAGGTTTTCTTTATTCACTTCGACAAGTCTATTAACCGCCTCTATTTGAACGTACAAATTATCAATCTACAATTGGAGACAGCTGTACATATTGTCATTGCTGCATGGGTCTTATCTAGAAGTTGAGTATCTGTGTAATTGCACTTATGTCCCGTAATTGCGTGCATTTTTTGGTCTCATATCGTCAGTGTTTGTCTTCAATGTTTCTTAGTAGGCGGTTGGTCTTCGTTCTACGTGTGTTCCACCCTCAGACTCGCTGAAGAAATGCTTTTTGAAATAAATTATTTATTTAACGTAATTCACAAATTAAAATGTTCTGTGAACCAAGATGACTTTTAATTGATCACGGTAATTTTTACTCAAACGATTGCGCTATCAATTACTGAAGATCGAGAGAATAAAACATACTTCTTGCTAACAAGCGACTCTATTTTTTCCAAAAGAACGATGATTTTAGAACAATTTTTTTGCGTGAATATTATTGAACAAGCAGAAAATCTAAGCATTGAAGTTACGAAAAAGTTGCTGGACATCATTGACGTTGGGATAGTGATCTGCTAAATGAGATGATTAAAATGAACAAAAAGAAAATGCGCGCTAGAATTAGATATAAGGCTGCGACGGAAGGCTGCAGATGACACGAACCAGATTGCGCTCATCGACGCTGACGCACTTGGTTGTATGGAAGTTTGGCTGGAGAATGTGGTCGACTTAATTCGTATTTGTCTAAAACCTTATTTCTCGTGCATTTATAGCATTTATAACTGCTTTAGTGATACTCCTATTTTATTCCGTTTAAATAAATTAATAATTTTTGTATGTGCGTTAAGTCCTAACGTCTTAGAGGTGAATCCATTAGCAATTTTGCTTAATACGAAGAATGATCAGAGTGCGATAAAAAGAAAAACTGAGGGAACTTAACTCTAATTTTCAGTAAATTTGAGATCACAAGTGCCATCATCTGCTGAAATTGTGCGCTGAGAAGCATGTAGCTTTTGCGACTACTTCTTTGCTTCTCTTGCTTTATCTAAAATAGGTTTTCTCTATGAATAAATAGCTCTAAATTTTCCTAGCGATTGGATTTCTAAGTTTTTATCTCCAGTCGTTTTTAATAACCTGTTGCGTAAGAACAGTGCCTATAATTGTATTTAACGCGCATCAGCATGCTTTTGGAATACGTAGCTACGTGAGCATTTTGCATCTGTAACCTAAAAGTTTAATGTAATTAGGTGCTGAAGAGTTCAGTTCTTTACAAATTTAAAGTTACTTGCAGTCTAATTAATGACATGGTCTTGATATTTTTGAAAATTTGTACACTGAAGCACCTAAATCTGAATTATATGGTAAAACGTGTTCTTCTGTAGTGATTAGTGTTCTAAAAACCTGTGTGAACAGTAAAACTTTATACTATCCTATCCTTGAGTTCCCCGAGTTTGGATCATGCTTTGACTTTCACTGCAGTAATAAATGCAGTCGTCCGTGAAACGCTTTCGGGCAAATATGATTGATTTCGAGAACAGTTTTTTCGTTTTTAATGGTGTCAGTGTAAATAATGAGAGAGTAAGATCCTTTACATGCGGTGGTTCAATTATGGAGACAAACCATCGTATTTGCGTTGTATTTCTGTACTTATTGCTCACTGGGAATTGGAGGTGTGTCGCAAATCACCGCATGAGTCAGGCTGGCGTCCATCGCCCAAGATACTTTTTACAACCGTGCATTTTTTAGAGCCCTCATGTCTTCATAATTTCTCTTCCCGATGCACGTTCTTCTTCTTGTGGTCCAGGATGCTGAAGTGGATCCATTTCAGTTGATTGATTAGTTTGGCTTTGGAGAGCGGAAGGTTTTCCACTTAAACGACTGAAGCTCGCGTGGCAACTTATGCACGAGTTTGGATGTCGATTGCAAAGTTTCAGGCATTTCATTTTCGACGCTCAGCGTTGATGCCATTTGATACAATTGACTACAACCGCAGTTGTCCATGTAATGCCTTATACCAAGTACAAGTTTGTGTGAATTTGGAATCGTCCAGCCACGAAGTCCAGTTTTTTCTGTGCAGAGGCTTCGCTTTTGCGTCCATGACGTCAAAGTTGAATCCCTGTCTGTGCAAAGAAGAAATCAGTTATTCGTGCTATTCAAAAGGTCTGGCTTCGTGCATTGGGTGAACTTTCTAGCTTTCTAATACGTCAAAAAGAACTGAGAACGTTATGGATGCTTTGATGTCCGAATTTGCTTTGCTGAAAATAATTCTATATACGTTCACTGATTCTATAACGACTCTGATGTCTTTGTGAGAAGGGAAGAATACGAACAAACGTGTCTGATAATATGGAATTCATTTTTTGATAAGGAAAAGAAAAAATGTGTTGAAAAATACTTAATGATAATGCTTAATTTAACGATAAACTAACCACACTTAAGTCTCCAACCTCACGAGGCTGGATGGCTGAAACTCTTCAAGGTTGCGTGTCTCCCCCTATCAATCGGTCGCCTAACTCGCATGATCTCAATCCATTGGATGGTGTGAGAGCATTTGATGCTTCATGTAAGAGAGGGCACAGCGGAAAGTTCATTCAAACTACGAAATAAAGAATGTGTATGTAAATAGAAGGAACGAAGTTATAGTATGATCCACATGTGACGCAATAAAAATAAACTTCAATTTAGTCATATTTCACCTTCAGAGCCACATAACATTAACCTCTGAGGATTTCCCTGACTGCGGGAATGCAGGTTATAATTAAGAAACACAACTAACAGTACAAAGAGCCACACATGTGCAAAAATAATAGTCACTGCCACTCCCGCGACATCCCACATCGAGGTATAATATTTATGTGAAAGCATAGACGGTGATTGACGTCTGGGCACTTGGCGAACAGCTGTGAAATGTTCCATGTGTCTATAGAGCTGAACCGAGAATGCTCTGCGCCACGGTAATAATCAAATAATACCACGAAAATTCATCAACTTTAAAGGTTCACACCACTGAAAAATTTTACTGCGCATTTAATTTGAAACAATGTTGTGTGAAATATTCTTACGCACAACAGCGGTGCAGCCACAAATTTCAGGATGTCAAATGATCCATTTGCTTTTCAGTGTTTCGTAACGATACCTCTAAGCCCCCAGTTTTAAAAAACGTTGTCGAGTAGCTATGGCTCCATTGCTGTGGAACGTCGCTCTGATTAGCACGTAAATGAAACGGGGAAAGCGACTTTTTATCTTGGACTGATGCCGAACTCATCGAGTCCACCTCAGAATCTGTCATTCATCGTTAATATATTAATCAAGTTGATACTTACACGTTCATTTTCAAAATTTCACACAAAACAAATTTTCATACAATTTGATGCTTACAAGTTCATTTTCTAATATTCACACACAGCGAATTTTTCTTACGAACTGAAACAACTGGTGAAAAATCGCACACAACAACGACCAAACGAGAGGGATTATTTTTTAGAAATAAGAATTTACATATTTGCTCACGAAGGATTGGTTTATACTCTAAAAATAAACCGCTCAGTTTCATCTGTAGAAACAGAAGGAAAATGATAAAAGGAAAATGAGAAGGAAAATGCGAAGGAATATGCGAAGGAAAATGCGAAGGAATATGCGAAGGAAAATGAGAAGGAAAATGAGAAGGAAAATGAGAAGTTAAATGAAAAGGGAAATGAAAAGGAAAGTAAAAAGGAAAATTAAAAGGAAAATGAGAAGGAAAATGAGAAGTTAAATGAAAAGGGAAATGAAAAGGAAAGTAAAAAGGAAAATTAAAAGGAAAATGAGAAGGAAAATGAGAGGGAAAATGAGAAGAAAAATGAGAAGGAAAATGAGCAGGAAAATGAGCAGGAAAGTGAGAAAGAAAATGAGAAGGAAAATGAGCAAAACCTTTTAGACGGTTATTTATAAATGGGCAGAGCTAACTTAGGTATTTTAATTCAATCGTAGATTAATATTTAGGTTACGGTTAATATTGGTTCTTCAAACTCAAAGCTGGACTGCTGGTGCCCGGTAGAAATTTGCGCGGCCCACTTCACCCGTGCATAACGCGGAGGCATCGGCACATGGATGCACTGGGCCTGCTCCTCCCATGACCTGCAATTGAATCAAATTTCATGAGCATGCCGAGCACTGTAGAGAAGTTAGGCACTCTGCAACAAATGATCGTTGGCGTTTAATAAATTGTTCTGCTACAACCACAGGTAATTAAAAAATTGAAGAGAATTCGAAATATTGAAGTAGAAAATACATTTGCCCTTATAGTAGTAGATCACTAGATTATTTTTTTGGACGAATTAGAGCAAATACCACTACTTCATAAGCTGAAGATTTCCTGAGCCTCAATCACCCTAACAATTGCTTCTTGTTAAGGGTGGCGTACCTAGGACGAAGCTGGTTATGCAAGCTATGCTGTGGTGCGGTGTGGTGTGGTGCGGTGTTTTGTGGTGCGGTGTGGTGCGGTGTGGTGTGGTGCGGTGTGGTGTGGTGCGGTGTGGTGAGGTGCGGTGTGGTGTGGTGCGGTGTTTTGTGGTGCGGTGTGGTGCGGTGTGGTGTGGTGCGGTGTGGTGTGGTGCGGTGTGGTGTGGTGCGGTGTGGTGTGGTGCGGTGTGGTGTGGTGCGGTGTGGTGTGGTGCGGGGTTTTGTGGTGCGGTGTGGTGTGGTGCGGTGTGGTGTGGTGCGGTGTGGTGCGGTGTTTTGTGGTGCGGTGTGGTGCGGTGTGGTGTGGTGCGGTGTGCTGTGGTGCGGTGTGCTGTGGTGCGGTGTGGTGTGGTGCGGTGTGGTGTGGTGTGCTGTGGTGCGGTGTGGTGTGGTGCGGTGTGGTGTGGTGTGGTGCAGTGTGCTGTGGTGCGGTGTGCTGTAGTGCAGTGTGCTGTGGTGTGGTGTGGTGTGGTGCGGTGCGGTGTGGTGTGGTGTGGTGTGGTGCGGTGTGCTGTGGTGCGGTGTGCTGTGGTGCGGTGTGGTGAGGTGCGGTGTGGTGTGGTGTGGTGCGGTGTGCTGTGGTGCGGTGCGCTGACATCTCCAGGCTTCTTCGAGTGCCGGAGACGGGACGGGGGCCCCGGCCAGAGCTGGTTTACGCTTTCACCACGACAGCGACCGACGCGACTTCACAAATTAAATGCAACAGTTATGGCGATTATAGCTCCAAGTCACTCCTACCGTAAGACCCCGGTCTAGCACAGGATCAAGTTTAGAGATACAAGGGGTGTGAGCAGCATGAGCATTGCCATTCTCTGTCGTTTTCTTTCCATATTGAAACCCCGCGCCCACAGGTGTTCGAAGCAGGCACAAATTTTGGTTCTTTTTCTACACGCTTGAATAAAAGTGGGCAAATTACCGGTTCGTAACCCGTCACCAAAGGCACACTAGCATTACCACAATTAACTAATTTCATAGGTAATTAAGAGCAACGTTGTTTAGAGCAATTTCAGAGATTTAGCAGAGATGTAAACAAATTTTATGAAAATTTTCTAGACAAATGTATTCTTATGTATAGAGTATTTTCAATTATATACGCCAAATCATTCTTTCATACATATATCCTGCATTAGTTCCTATCCAGTTATTTTTAAATTTTGATTTCAGCGAGTTAACCAGTCGAAATGAAAATATTTAAAAACTCTTGTGAAATTTAAAATATTTACTGAATTTGAAAGGATTTATGTTATCCGATTGGATTTCATCCTGCTAGAAGAGCGGAAACTTAATTTCTGCCATATACTGATTGGATGACAGAACTTCGCCGCTTCCTCTCCTTAAAGCAATTGCTCTTCGCGTAGTCGGAAGCTCTGTCTCCATCTCAGCTGACGCTTCTCTGGCAGACGTAACGGCTCTCAGTCAATCTTCAAAGCGTCCTCAGTTAAAGAAAGAATGCACTGACTTCTACAGGAATTAAATATTTTGGCTTCATAACTCACGCTTATTTCCCTGCCCGCAGAAAATTACAATCATTCGAAATTAATCGTAATATATCAATTTACCGTCACACAGTTTCAGGAATATAGCTCGTCATGATTTCTGTATAAGAATCGGAGCAGAGTTATAATCTATTATATTTACTTATTCCTGGGGCTTGTATAGTTTTTAACACGGATATAAAAGCGGGCTGCTAACCACCTTAAATCGTAATATCTAATTTAACTATAACTCTGCAAATGATTGCCATATTTTCTTTCAAAATGAGGTCATGTTCATCACATAATAGGCATATATTTTTTTTTGTCTTTCTAGAAATTCTTTATAACTGCCACGGTATTGAGAAACTTTACTTTGATTGTTCTTATGATATAATTGTAAAAATTTTAAACTTTTTATTTGGGATGTGAATCTCTAAAGTTCCCGAATTCTAATGGTCTCGATTGAACATTAATGTACAGTATATATGCGCTTTTTCATCTGCGTTAAATGTGTTGAATGGTCGCATAAAAGGGTGAGTGGGAGGGCGAGAGTCGGTGACCAATCTCGATGTTGACGACGCAAGTGATACGGCGCTTTGTATGGAAATTGGTGCATCGGTGCTGAGGCTATGCCGCATCATCCCTCGGCTGATGAAGGCCGCCTATCTGTCTCGCAGGAATAACACGAGAAAGGGATAAACCAACGGCAAGTGACATGGATGTAGATGCTGTTAGCATGTTAACTCGGGCTGGAGGGAGTGTTTCCAGCATGATCTCACAGCTGAAACAGATAAGGGAGTAACAGCAGTTCGCCTTCCAGACATCTATTTGTATCACACTTCAAAGGCCAAAGGCTCGTTAGCTGCGGCACAGAAACAAGTTGATCTCGGAGTCACAACTCGGGAATCCTAGATTCCCCTCTATTCTCATTTCATTAGAATGCATTATTTCTTCAATTCTGTTAGGTAATGACAGCGTTAAAGAATGCTTCAAATTGCATTAACGCTTAAGTTTAAAGACATGCGGATTAAATTTGTTCAAGTCATTTAAGATATGCGGCTTAAATTTGTTGTTCCCCCTTATGTTTCTTTATTCATATTGTGATAACTCTGTAAATGAAAATATAGAACTCTGACTTCATAAACACTTCGATAATTCCACTCTTCAGCTCGGAAATGCAACACCGCGAACAAAAGCTCCTGTTATTGCTTTTCATTTTGTCATCATCACGAAATGACAGCCCAACTGCTTCTACTCAATGAGATGAACATTACAACCCAATTTCTAATACATTATCTTTGATCGCAACGACTTGGAACTCACAAGACAACACCCTCTTGAGAACTACTAGGCTCCTGAAGATGCAAATTTCACATTTTTGCAGCATCTAAGAAAGTCACTCCATAAACACCACCTGCACCGGACAAGGCAAAGCACTTCGGCTGGAGTCATGATGAGGGGACTGGAGAGTTGCAGACCGTTGTTATAAGGGTCCGTTCATAAGATTTATATGGAGACTACCCTCAACAATAAGTGTCCAGTTGAGTGCATGATGATGTTTTATTTAGACGAGGTTTTGCTGTTACGCTGGCCCGCATGGACAGACTGACGTGCTGTGGGATCACACCTGACCCGTGCTGTGATCATCTGTGCTGTGATCTGTGCTGTGATCTGTGCTGTGATCAGGGTTATGCTGTGATAAGCTGCATTTTAGGAAGGTTTCGATGAGCTCACATTTCAGGTTACCCTCATTGCCGATCATTGTTCAAACACTTATTGTTACAGTACATACCTAATATAGTCACCACTGTTCAGTTGTGCA
Source organism: Morinoia aosen (assembly GCA_030386875.1). Lineage (NCBI taxonomy): Eukaryota > Metazoa > Arthropoda > Malacostraca > Amphipoda > Talitridae > Morinoia > Morinoia aosen. The sequence goes on along the minus strand of CM059579.1, from coordinate 52,073,792 downwards.
GCCAATTTTCCCTACACTCAACGTGGTCTTATCGCGACGTTATGTCTGATACTGGGACGCATAGACTGTGTAAATTATACCACAATTTTAAAAGGGCACAAATGACTCAAATAGTTGATTGCATTTTATCTAACATTTGAAAGACTAGACGATTAGGTTAGACCCATATTTAATGAGTTGCGCTAGCAGAGCCGTAGGCGTTATCAGAAAATATTGGTTGGCATACCTGTACTATCAAATGATATCCGTTTGAAATGATTTTCAATGCAGTTATCATCGATACGTTATTATAATTTTTTATGTCAGCAATTTATTTTTACTTACATTGTTTGAAAAGAAAGTGTTAGATTTGAATCCGAAAATAATTTGCTGTATACCGAGACGATTACTTAGAATAGAGGCGCCGAAACGCTTGTGACCGTTTGGTGTCGCAGCACTTCTCATTGACTTTGTTTTCGTTACCTCGTTGGTGTTGATTAACTAATATGTTCATCCTGTAAAGTAATGGTGACAATTGTGCTGCAGGTGCTGAGCAACACGCTGCTGGTGTCCGGGGCCGTGCTGCTGGGCCTCATGTCCTACTTCTTCACTGACAAGAAACACCGGCGCGCCTTCCTCGAGACTCGCCAGTCGCTCGAAGTCAAGATGGTCATCGAGGAGCAGAGTCGGGAACAGGTGCTGCCGAAATTGCTCGTCTTTTTTCATCAGTTTAAAATGGATGCTAAATTTTCAGTTCAGTCACTAACTGCTATTGTCGAAACGTATTACTTCATATTATTTATTTACTTGCCAGTTAGTACTTAAAGACTAAAGCTAGCGCTGAGTGACTGACCTGGTTCTTCCTGCCTCTCCAATGGCTCAAGTCTCAATGAACATACTCATGTTTTTTCATCAGTTTAAAATTAATGTTACAGTTTTATATGTGCGTTCAGTTACTTACTGTCATTTTCGAAACGTATTACTTCATGTTATCTGTTTACTTCCCAGTTGATGCTTAAAGACCAAAGCCTAGCGCTGAGTGACTGACCTTGTTCTGCCTGCCTCTCCAGTGACTCAAGCCTCAATGATGGGTGCACGAGTTAGCACACCAGTCGGTGCCTCATTCTCTCATCCGTAATAATTATTTCCTTTCTCATCAATTTTTTTTTCTACGTCGCTGTGGTGGGGTTGTGAGATAATGACACTGCGATTTAATTTTACGGAATTTCTCCAGCCGCAAGAGTAGGCGGATTCATTAGCTTTTACAGCACTTTAATAATCATCCTTCAGGAATGGAACTTTCTCCTCAAATCTAATTAACACGCATTCGTGCTTCCATTAATTTACACAGGCTCGCTCGGCGGAGAGCGTCAATCTTGTGTAAACTCTTCACAGACATTTACGGTGTAAGGATTACCTGTGTCATCGTAAATTGACGGCTTTTGAGGTCATAGTGGAAGTTATTTTTCTCTTTAAATTTCGCGTTTAATTTCTATGTGTATTTCACGATTTTTTTGCGCTTATTTTTAATTTTTGTCTTGTAGCTTTGATTTCGATTACAAACGTGCATTTACATTTCCCGCCGAACATCCTTTGTGTTCTTGCATCAGATAAAAATATACTTATAAATTTGGATCAAATGATATGAGTTTCATCAAATGAAATTTATTTTGGTTGAAAACTTACTATTTCAAGTACAGTTATCGATGAAATTATTCATGCTTTCACTAATGTTTATGATTTTAATTTTTTCATTGATATATAATATTTGAATGGTGGCCAGTTTCGGAATTATATCAAGTACACCTAATGGAGTGAAAGCCATTAAATGTTCATAGTAAATGAACATTCATAGTAAATGTTATCAGAATATTATTTAGAAGCTAAAATTGCTTCCTTAGTTGTGTTTGTCGTTCTACAAGTATTATTTCACGTTGCTAAGAAAAGTTTACATCTCTAGTCATGCCTTTCACGAGCAAAACTTGCTATACTATTAAGTGAGTAGGACAGCCCAGCGAAGAATTCTACGCAGAGAAAAAAGTTTCCTCGTCGTCATTTTCCCGTTGACGGCATAACTTGAAGGACAAAGGAGTCATGAGCTTGCTTAAAACCAATGATTATTGATATCCTCCAGTAATTTTTTCGCTCACGTAATACTTACCGCTTTGTAGAATTGTTGCTAGTAACCTTAGATCTACGCAGAAAACTGTTGTAAAGAAGGATGAACAGTTGGTCATGAGAGAGCGTTTGAGATCCAGTGGAAGAAAATAAAAGTTATCACTAAAAGCGGCGCTGAAACTGCATCGTGAATTGACGTGAGCCCACAGTTTGTCGGTGAAAATCGCTAAAATTTAGAGGTAACGCGCCAGCACACGTACTCGTTCAGTACAGCATTGTTCTCTGAGAACCAATTGAATGAAAATCAACCATGACAGACGTCTCTCTATAAGTCATATCGCACTGTAGCTACTTTGAGTTTTTCCCTTTCATTCTTGGACGACGAAAATTGCATTCACGTACGTTAAATATGAATTGATGAAGTAGGAGCTTGCTTTTTCATGGTAGTGATGGAAATAAAATTTCTTGAAAGAAAGGTGAAGCCTCCCTTCCGAAGAACACAAATTTAATTCTAAATGGATCAAATTCAAGTCCATTGCCCAGAAAAAAAACTAGCAATCAATCCAGCACCTCACTGCCGTCCCTTCATACAGGAACACCTGCTGCTCTCAGTGCTGCCCAAACACGTGGCCGAGACCATGAGGCAAGATCTGGGCAGCGGCGGCGATGGACAGTTCAAAAAAATCTACATGAGCAGGCACGAGAACGTCAGGTGAGACGAGCTGCGCGACCTAAAACGTCGCTGTCGGGTTGGCTCGCTGACTTGTCGTAGGTTAGTGAATTACGATTTCTGGAAGTGTGAGTACTATGTAGACTGGATGTTAAACATCAGAGTACTATATACTCGTAGACTGGATGTTAGACATCAGAGTACTATATACTCGTAGACTGGATTTTAAACATCAAAGTAATATATACTCGTAGACTACTTTAGACATCAGAGTACTATGTAGACGTGACGGCATGCATTAAAGTGTGTGGGAGATGAGGAAATGGCGAATTAAGGTATGTGGCGAATTAAGTTTTTAGACATGATAGTGTGGGATTAACGATGAATTTAGATATCATAGTGTAAGGTGGATTAGAATTTTAAACATGAGAGTATGAGGTGGACGAAAAATTTAGACGTGAGGGTGCGGGGTGAACTGGAACTTTTGAAATGAGAATGTATAGCGCAAGGTCAATTTCTAAAATGAAGAAAATCTGGACTACCATGCAGAGCCGTGCAGACGATAGAGAAGTTCAAAGTTAAGTTATGAATTTCGAATTACGTTGGGTTCCATCCTGCAATTTTCAATAGTAACTAGTAGGTCACTGCATTGTGCGGAAATATATAAATGGATAATTACATTTATAAATCCTGCATTTGAAGAAACGTACCTGTTGTGGGCAACCTAGTCAACCATTTTCATCGGCTGAAGTTCAATACTATTGGTGTAATTAGACAACTGAAATTTTCGTATGTTTTCCGCTAACACCTGAAGATATATGATGGAAATTTATCATTTGATAAAGAGACTATTCGATCCCGACGTGAATACCGATATTAAAATAAGAAAACATATTGCATTTTTGAAAAATCGACTCTGCATCCGATTATAAATTCTGTTATTAAGCTAATATAACGTCGATGAAAGTGATCGATTGGGTCAGATTCATCCCTCAGCAGCCACACTTCGGCTTTCGGTTCAGCAAATTGAATTTCTGTAGAGAAGTTCTTGTTTAAGACGTGTCAACGTTTTTTTATGAATTGTGGAGTGTTTTGAGCCCTGTAACTAATTGTTCATCTGAAAATACTGATTCAATTGTGTCAGGGAAGTAGCCTAAGCTCGTATCAAGTATGAAAAGAGCAATAATTTGTTTCATGAAACAAGCCTATTAAATAAGTGTATAAAATAAAAGCATCGAATAAGCGCATTTTTAAAATCCGCGGAATAGATGGGCACCATAAACAAGCACTTTTAATTCACCTAGCAAGGGAGCGCTTTAACTCTGCCCTGCCACCCATTCGAGAAAAATATATTAGAGTAGCTTTGTCGTTCGAGGAGTAAGGACTTTTTCTAATTATTCTATTGAGGGATTAACTGGTAAATTTTCATCATGGGACGCATCTGAGCGGTAGTTAGCGAATTCAAAAACGGTGTCTTATAGCAGTGGGTTAGAAATTACACCTTCAATAAATTCGAAGTCCTTCACCCAGCACCGCACGACAAGCGGCACCGGACGAGTTAAATTGAAGTATTTCATCAATACCAGCAAATATTTTGCGTCTTCTTTCTGTGTCACCGCCAGTTCATGTTACCCTATTTGATATTTCCAGTTTTACTAGTAAAAACCAAAATTTCTTCGAATCAAAAAAGAAAATTTTCACATCATTCCACGAAATAATTTCCGGAAACAGCTACTGCTCGTAAGCAAATTAGTCAAAAATCTTGCTTGAGAGTCCACCATTGCTTTGTCATGCAAACGAAGTGCAGAAAATTGATACTGCTATCCGTATTCGTCAATTCATGGGCATGTAATTGTGAGCATTTATGGCATGAAGTTGTGCGTTGTCAGCCTTGTTGCATCATACTGACGCGGCGTCTCTGCGTGTGCAGCATTCTGTTCGCAGACATCGTGGGCTTCACCGCCATCTCGTCGACCTACACCGCCTCCGAGCTCGTCAAGATGCTCAACGAGCTGTTCGCGCGGTTTGACGGCCTGGCTGAAGTGAGTGCCGTATGGTCTTGCTTATGTCTTTGTTATGGGGCATGGGTTCGCAATTAAATAAGCTTCATTTGTCCCGTGTCTTGCAGCAAGATAAAAATCTAGAGCTGCTGCAATTTATGACGAGGTGATTGAGTTTTAACGAAGGATCTTGGAGTTTTGAGAAGTTCTCGTAAGCGTGATCTCAACTTGAAAAGAATTATTTCCACGATATGCGAATGCTTTATGAGGGTCTAAAGTGTGTTGTTGGATTTTGGTGTGATTATTTCGTGAATTTTTCTAATGTATTTTTAGCACTTACGCCATCCATTTTTGCTTATTCTTATCACAAAAATATCGAGAGGCAACTAAACGACTTGTACTTTGTTCTTTAATTCTACTTTTAGGCACTGATAACTTTCACTGCTGGTTGGACTTTTTGTTTTAATTTCGACCGGGGTAGAAGTAAGTCGAAAAAACCTACGAAATTTGTTCGCTTACATTACATTTTTTTTAACTTATGGCTCTTGATAAAAAATACGGGTTTTATAATATGTCATCGTGAACGCAGTCGTTATGAGTGAAAAATAATATTGTTCCTTTAATGTCAGAGTACAAATTTTGATCGAGATTTGGATTCATTTTGTAGCTGCATGGCAGTATGAGACGGGGCCTCCATTATTAGAGAATGTGCAAACGATGATAAAGTCCTGATTGATTAATTAAATATTAATTAAAAATAAGAGGTTTACGTATAATAGTATCGTGAAAAGCCTTTCTTATATGATGTTTTTACTCACAAATATTCTAAATTACTAAATTTCGAGTGAGCTTTAATGCCACCAAATAAGCTACAGAGCTGCATAGACTGATCTTCGTTTCATAACATTGTTTGTAATTACTCAGAAATGTTACCTTCTCTTGCGATGAACGTCTAAACGTTCTCACACATCAATCGGGATACAGTAATGACGTCAGGATCATTTTTGATGTTTTGAGGAAAGGAGAGGCATTTTTGATCGTGTGTCCTCAGCCGAATTATTTTCTTTGTTTAGTTCATTTTAGAGTCTAACTGCTACCACCCAACAACTGGAGGTATGAGGCGCTGTCTCAAAAGGCACTCAAGAAATTTCCTTAAGACAAGTTGCGTAATCCGGAAAAAATTTCGAAGCAGATCCGAGCTAGTGTTTCTGACCAGAAAGGGTTATATTGAATAAAATTACTCGGAATGTACGCAGGTTATGGTCGTAATCAAATTATGTAGCTGCTGATTCACTTTTGTCGAAGTAAAAATTAATATATCGTTTTACTTACTCAAGAACAATACCGTGTCGCAATACAATTCTTATCAGCGAAAAAATGTTGTATTTCTTTGGAGAGCTGAGTCTCCAAGGCAGAGATAGGTCTCTCCTCTCGTTAAATGAAGAAGTCTTAAATTAACTTCAAATTTTTGATGGTTATATGACACTTTGAATAAATTTTAAATCGATGGCTAACAGCAGAAGAAGTAATGTAATTCTGAAGGCGCTGTCGACGGCGCGAGGCAGGAATGCTAAGAAGCATCCATGATATTTTTGGAGGCTGCTTAGAAGTCGCTTAGCATCTCACCCACCAGTCAATCAGTTCAAATTGAATACGCCCAGCGATGTCATGAAGGCCTCTTGCCATTTCCTCATATTTGTTCACTCCCGCTGGAGACGACAGGGAGATCTTATGAAAAGCTGTTGAGTGCGGCTCTGCATGGCCATGTGTAATTCACGGAGAAAATGCCTTTCATTTTTGTAGAGAGTTTCTGAGTGGTGTTATCGTTGTAATTCTTGAATATGCTGCGCTTATCTACAGCTTTTAATGCCGCAAATTCTTTGCTGACGTAACAAGTGAAGCATCTAGGTGCAGTATAGACTTCGTAAATAAATCAAATCATCATTTGCTCCAAAATAGTAAATTGAAATTTGAATCGCGAAGAAGCATGGACTTAATTTATATATCACTCCTAATGCTAGCGAGGTGTTTTTTTTCGGTCGGAAACATGGCTCATGCATTCCCTTGAAATTCTTTTCAATGAAGGGAATTTCGCCTTTCCAGACGAGGGAGAGGGTGCACGGTGGTGCGATCATGGCGCATGCCAATAGGAGAGTGACCTCTCCCTTCCCCCCCCCCCCATTATTGGGGGTCATTTATAAGCGTTTCTCTGCTGGAATGGCAAGAGAGTTTATTCATGGGCAAGCTCAAAGTGCTTTCGTCCTCAAACGAAACATTCTAACACTCTGATAAAATATGATGATGCAACTGAGTGTTGGTTTTGAATCCGGCTACTCTGAGTCATCAGCTAATCAGCTTGTTGTGTAAACATCTAATCACCTCCCGCAGTTTTGAAGGTACAGGAATGGCAAATATATCAATCGAAAGGGCTTAAAAAGAGCTAAAAAGCAATATTAACTAAAAAATTGGATTTGAAAATGAAAATAATATTATTTAAAAAAACCTGCTGTTCTGAAACTTGCTTTTATTGCCTTTTGATATGGATCCTTTCGCGCACTTATGACGGTACGGGAATGGCTAATATATTAATCAATAGAACTCAAATAGAACTACAGAAGCAGTGGAGTTCATTTCAAAAAAGACTTAATATGAAAATTATGAGAAAAATAAAATTTTTTTTTAGAAAAATAGCTGTCTTGAAAACTTGTCTTTTTGACCTTTGAAGGGATTCTTCTCCCACAGTTTTGAAGGTACAGGAATGGCAAACGTATGAATCGATAGCGGTTGAAACCAATCCTGAGATTTATGCATACGATTTATGAATTTCGATTAATATTGAAACTTAGAAGCAGAATAATTCCAAAAAGAAAAAACAGTGGTGGGTTCTCGGGGATAAAATTCTTGAAATTCAAACAATTAAATTTTCAAAAAACCTTTCCACCTGATCTTTAGACAAGACAATCAGTTATCTAGAAAACACATTGCCAGTTCTGTAACTTTAAAATTGTACGAGAAGAATAATTTTCCGCAACACCCATTTTTTGTGTTTTTTCCAAAATTAGTTCTGATAAATTTACGAAAAAAACACATGCGTTTGAAAACAAAAGTCGCCTCATTTTACACCGATGGTGAAAATCTGTAAAAAATTCGTCGATAACTGTCGGAATTTTTTTTGGGAGGACGGTGTTCTGTTAAACTTCAAAAAGTTTAGCAAGAGACACACTGAATACCTCTGAATTTTTTTGATGGTATTCATTAAATGATGGCAGTAACTTGTGATAATTTTTATCTTTATTTTTGCATAACTACATATAAACGTTCCATCTATAGTTTGAAAAAAGTTTGGCATTTTTTCTCAGTTTTTTGTGGTCTTAGTCAAGATAGAATTTACGTAATTAGTTCCATATTTACAGTTAAATTGAAACAAAGGTTCACGGCGGAGTGAGTGCTAGAAATTCTACAAGTCCTTATCATTTAATCTTTATTTATTGTCCACGCAATTCCCTTAGTGTCGCAGATAATGTGCGAGTGCATGCAAATGAAAGCTCGTTTCGAAGAACGGCACCTTTAGATTGCTTGGCTGCTTTTCATTGACCTGACAGTTTCTAGGTAGCCAACGCTCGATATTGCTTCGACTTCCAAATGCATTCTCGGTCTGAGTTTTTGCTACCGCTTAACCCTCTTTAATTTTTTATTTGCTAGCTGTTCTCCAAAACCAAGATTTCCATCCAAGACAAAATGTCTGGATGTGAACGATCTGCAATCTCCTGTAAGCTCTGACATGTTCGGTATTCGCTGTGAAATTTTTTACACGGGTGCTTGTGCTGTTTATTTTTAGGTGTAAGTCAATTTTGTTCAGATTTGTGAGAAGTATTACTTAGTAAGTAGGCGATGGAGCTAATGGTCTAGTTTAACCAATGAGGCTATTTTTTAAAAATCACTTGTACAGAAATAAGAGGGTTTGCAATTGGTCCTTATATTGTAAGAATAATTGTTGAGGAAAATACGAATTGCTAAACGGAGATGAGGATAACCTCGCACAGGTTTGAAAGCAGACGTAGACTTTGTATTTAATGCAGTTCACTTGTTGTTGACTACATTGTTTAAAAGACTCAGACGGTCTTTCAGTAACCAACGCAAGCACATGATCCAATATCTTCAGTTAAGCTGCTTGAAGTCATATAAATGAATTACCTACCAGAATAATGTACAAACACCGGCAGTTTACAGTTGATACAAGTATTCACGCTAAAATGTCTTCAATATTATTCACTATCTAAGCAATTGAAAGCACTAACAACACCAAGAAGTTTGCATTGCATTGAGGGCATATTGATAAGCACGATACAACGCTGCTTCACCTGTGCTGTTTCACACGAGTGCGCCAGCGCTGTGGCTAGGGCGGGCAGCACACCGTCTCCACAGCGTGGTTGTGGGTAGCCAACTATCTCTCGGGGGAGGACTTAGTGAAGTTTATTCATCTCTCTGGAAAATTTTAGCTCGCCCGTCTGCCTGCTGAGTTCTTGGCTTAGGTTGTTTCAGAGTCGCTTGAGAGTTAGTAATGTCTTTTTGAAGGCTTTTGTCCTCGACGCACGGCTTTTTCACGGTTGCTTCGGCTTTTGTGCAGCTATTGTTCAACCATGCCCTGTAATGTTGACACTGGCCCTTGAAGTTACTGTAGAAGCTATTGTTGTAGCAACTACCTCCACTCTGGTGACTCAATAGGTGGTCTGCGGCACCCATTTTCAAACCAAGAGGTCTGCACCACCTACCTCCACTCTGGTATCTAATTAGGTGGTCTGCGACGTTCACCTTCAGATTAGGTTGTCCGTAGTATCTATCATCAAGCTAGGTGGTCTGGAGTACCCACCTTCAAACTAGATTGTGTGTATCGACTACCTCCACTCTGATGCATCACTGGTGGTCTGCAGCACTCACTTTTAGATTAGGTGGTCTGCAGCCTTCAGACTTGGTAATCTCTAGCATCGACAGCTCACGCATGAAAGATTTCATCTAATTCGAAGTGTGAGAAATTTTCGGACTGACGGCCGTATAGACAAATCGTCTACGTGTAAATTGTTTCAATTCCTTTTCCATTATTTTTCTCGATGTGTTTCTACCGGGTATATTCTTCACTCACAGAGTACGTCAACACTTTTATTATGGCCTTTTCATCGCACTTAGCGTTTTGGTTCTTTCTTGGTTATTTCATTATACGTTTTTTGGTTTGATCACATTCATTACGTTCGATGAGATAATGCTAATTACATAGATCTTCGCGTTTTTTACACGCATAACATAGAACTCACTATGTACTAAGAATGCGCATTACTGGCGTTGTTGCTCCGGCAATTCTCAAAGAATAGTTCCATAAGCTTCAGTTCATTAAGCGTTATAGTTTTGTTACCAAACACCGTGATAAACGGTTGATGGGGCACCCATACGTTTATCTCCTTCCGTTGTTCGATCTCCCCACATTTCACAGTACAAAGTTTTTCATTCCACAGCTGCATTCAGCGTCTTGCGCTCTATCTTCAGTGACTTTTTTCCTATTCAAAAAGACGAACCCCTCAGTCTTTTCTGATAGTCCCCTCATTCTTCCAGGGGCAGTTCAGTTCATTATTTCAAAGGTGCAGTGAACTCTAGAGGCCAGAAATAAACCTATCTTAGTTCTAAAATAGATAGAAGCAATACATTTTTTGCCTCATTAAGCTACATTATTTATTCCTGAAGTTTCTCGTGTACTTGACGAACATTAATATCTTTAGCTCCTTCTGGGGCATAATTTTTGATTAGAGCTTAATATCAAAAGCATGTTGCGTATTCTTAGAACACAGCTGAGAGCGTAAGTTCTTGACGTTTACGTTGAAGAACTTACGGTATCTACTAAACGACAACGACGGCTGAAAATGTTATAAAAACCAACTCCTAAGTCACATTAGCAGTGCTGCTTCCGGTATAAAGTACTGGCGACAGTCTCGTCTCAAATGTGACTAAACCTTAGGGAAAGTTTTACAGAAGATCGACGTATATCCACCCTTGAGTATTTCCTTTTCAGTGAGTCTAAGATTGATCCTTGCACTTCTTCAGTCTTGCAGTCTTGTGAATCGAGAGTGTTGGCCTCTCATTCATTGTGTATGTTGATGAAATGCAGCTTCAGCTCTGACTGATTTGTTCTGTCAACATATCTAGCACAATCGCCGTGTCTTAGATTTAGATGATGCTCAGTCGAACACACACAAAGGAACTCAGTTGCTGTAAGCCGGTTAATTAAAGCATTAGAGATTGGGTTGGAAGTCTCAAACATGTTTGGCTTTTAATGCCTAAATAAGCTTGAACGCGAATATAGGTACATGAATTAGAGTGATAAAACAATCCAAAGTCTATACGTGAATTACCCACCAAAATTCTACATTATAATATTACTCGCAGTGACGACACATAGTCATTCCTGTTATTTCACAAAGCGTTGACAGGACAAGGGCTCACACAGGCACTAAATCTGAGCCACGTTGCGTTATTCCACCCCTCCGGTCGAGCAGAGACCTATAATCAATTGAAATCCAATAGTGCAACGTAATCAATGCAGCTAATTCTTTGTGCAAGATGAGCCCGATTATGCGCACTACGGTGAATTTCTTCCCTTGGATCGCCTAAGGCATTATATTTGTATCGAAACATTCTGGTGACCCTGTGTTTAAGTTATATCTAAGCACACGACCAAGTCAAAACAGTTTGCAGTACCCTGTTTAAACGTAACTATAATTTAGACAATATTTGAAAAAAAAAATATTACCAGATTTTCTCAGAACAAATTTGGAGAAAAAGAATATGGCAACAATATTTGCGTTTAGTGTCACTGATGGTCTATACTGCATCTGTTCTCTCCACAGCAAAAAACACAAATTACCTTGGCGAAAAAATTACAAAATAAACCTCTGTTTTTGGCAAAAGACAAGCTATCAGTTTGCACAGGGCTGGGAAATTCATGAGCGGAGTGTCTTCAATGATGGTCGTAGGATGTAGGTCTGTGCAAAGTACATTTGCTCAGAAGAAAAGAAGATTGTAGAGTGCAGTTATGCAACTGTAGTAAGGGCGGGGCTTAAATTCTGGGTACTTGAGATAGGCGCTCTCCGAAGCGGTAAGTGAATGCCAGTCATCGGAAGAGTGTTCAGCGGTCGAATAGTATGTTCAAAGAAGGGCTTAAGAAAATTTCTGCCTACGCCATGCACCAAGACCTGAAGAAAATGGATTTTAGGAGTGTCACCACCACCAGGAAACCATTGGTCAGTAACGCTAATTGTATGAAACGGCTACAATTCACAAAAGACCACAAGGACTGGACTTTCGAGCAATGAAAATGCGTCCTATCCCAATTGAAAATCAAGGACGTTTCGCCGGTGAGTACGCGTCGGTTCCTAGGCGTATTTTAGTTGTATTACGCGCGGTTTAAGGGTCAAATGTCCACTTTTTCGGACACAAAACTGCACGCGAATCGCCGTTGTTCCGCCATACCTAACGGTCGTTTCCCGCCTCAGAACCAGATTCGAATCGCGGCTGGCCGTCCATGGATTATAGGTTAAAAAATCGCTCCCGGTTGCACGTGCCTCGCCTCACGGAGTGTACAATATTGCACTGGAAGCTTTGGATCTTACAATACATTCACACTCAATGCATTGTGAATGTATTGACCCATTAAGCTCAGTACAATATTGTACATCCAATGAGATTGGTGCACGTGCAACTGGGAGCTCAGGTACATAAGACAATACATTTGAAAGGACATAGAATCCCGCTCTTTCTTCAACTTTTATCACAAAAATTAAACCATCTCTTAATAAAAATTTACATGAATATCTTACTTCCATTAAATCACAGCCTTCCCACCAATGGCACACCAAAATAATATAGGCAGTAAACATAAAATCCAATTCGTTCAAAATGCTGCATGTAACAAACAAATATCAACTACATAAACATAAGGATGGGAATGAAATTTCCATATCACAAAGTTCCCTTTCAACGCTCGTTTACATTATAGATTAGATTATTGGTTCGTTTAAGCCTCCCTATCCGCAACAAATGCGATCCAAAGAGAGGAAACGGGAGGCACCATTTAGTGTGGAGGCAACACGTGGACTACGCTTAGGGACATATGTGTACCACTAAGTAAATTGCTCACTTGCACACCGGCATAAATGAATAGCATTTCCATAATTTCACTTCCTTTTTCAGAATTGATTTCAGCATACCAGTTAAAATGATCGTACCCTTAAATTTTTCAAACTATCTATAAAGGACAAGAGTGCTTTTGAGTAGTACAGTCGGCTTCTAAATTCTGCTACTCACAACTTAACCGAACCAACCGTAGCAATCGCGCAAACGTAGTCAACGTGTTAAGGGAACGCGGAATAGCACAAAAGAATTTTCTTGCATTACTAAAGCTGTTTTAGGGAAAAAACTGGAACACAATTAGCTAGCGCAATTATGTACCAAAAACGTATTTACAATAAAAAATACCCTCGAATAATAGATAGGGTGCACTGTAGCACAGGACTTGATGCACAGAATTAAAAATCTTGAAAAAAAATGAAACGAGAGAATAGTTGAAGACAGAAAGACAAGCTGACATAGACAGTAAAAAATGAATAAAAAATGTCCATCATGAAAGGCATAACGATAATTACGATATAAAATGACCCACCTTTACAATGACCTATCTTCTACATGCTTCCAATGTTCATGAATATAACTCACACATGAATCAAGTTAATGTGAACTGTTCTGTAAACTTGTTCAATAATCTATCCAGAGTACTTTGATATGAATACCACTGCTCTAGTTTCAAAACAGTTGGAAGGACAACACATCACACAACTGTGTTTAAAAATTTGAATTCAGCTTGAGCTCGTCGACCAACGCGAAAATCTAAAGATGAGCGTAACTGTCGATGGCCTCAACATCCCGATAAACATTCAAAAAACATGTTTTTAGCATGATGATGCACTACTAAATCCCCGTTTATCTAATGCAATAATTGCTAAGAACACATTCACAAGGAAAACTCACATCAGCAATCGCGATTGTAAAAACGATAACTTCCAGTAAGTACATCACTCGATGACTCACAGTCGTAAACCGTGGAGGGAGTATATATGGAGGGAGCATAGTGGTCTGTGAAGAGGACCAGATTTTGAGTTTTCTCTTACGTCTGGAGTAACCAATAGCAGTCTCGCTAGTGTGACGTCAGCACGGAAGTCAGTAACCTACTGACTACGGTGGAGTGCGCACACGCTCGCTGAATACTCTTCTAGCTGTTGAGTTAATTGCACAATCGTTAATCATTAATTTGGGATTCTTAGATTCCGAAAGAATGTTTCCTCACTTGAGGACTCTTAATAATATCAAAATTACTAGCAAAGATAAATTAAGAGTTGAAAACTCTAAAGATTACAGGCCCGTGAATATAAAAAAATACAGAGCGATTTGCACGAACACCTTACTCGTTAAGTTGTTGCGGGGTACTAATCTTGCCTTGGAAAATAGGAGACAGAGTTGTAGAGGAGGTGGGAGGAGCAAACTTCAGCCAAGCGTCTGTGGTTGGCTCACGTGTGGGGCCTTGGGTATGCCCCAGGCTCTCAACTTTTGCAACCAATTTGAATCCGATTGAAAGCGGCTATGCTCTCTCCAGTAATTCTAGCTCCATGTCGTAAACTAAGTCTAACAGATCGCGACGCGTACCGGCAGGCTGCAGCACACTACCGGCAGCATACGTTTATAAGGCTGTAAACCACTAATGGCCGCTCTCAAATGTTACGGCCATTCCCCAACTGAACATTTTGCGCCTTCAAACCGTCCATGGCCAACCATGGATTTCACGTCCGATTTTGACCACGGGTAGTTGAGAGCGCATTGAAGGAGTGTTAATGCAGAATAGGCCGACCAGCTTATATATCGCACATAATCGACCATCACGTCCTTAACCCACCGGTGATCCGTCCATGATTTTCAATTGGGATGGTCAGATTAATCGATGCTGCCCCTGTTCCAGAACGGTGACTGAGTTATAGAGAAACGGAAAGCGCGTGAAGCTCTGGAGCTATCACACATCGTTTCGACATTACGCGCTTGCAGGGGCAGTGAAATAATTTACAGTGGCTTCACGTGGTCTGGAACAAGTTCGGAGACTTTGTGACCGCAGCAAAATTACTCGAACGTTTTAAGTGACAAAGTACGATCGCCTACAAAATTTTGTTTTCTTGATCGATTCAGTACTTTTCAATCAGACAACATTCACCCGTCTCATGTTATGCAGGATAGGATTAGAGATTACGGTGAATCATTTTCTTTTTTAGAATGGCTTTTTTGGCTTCCTGATTTAAACCCAATCGGAAATTTATGAGACTAACTGGAGTGGGAGCTGAGAGTCTCAACGTCTCTTCCTTCTTTGCAGGTCCTTCTTTTTTCGATATTTCACGTTCTCTAAACAAATAATTTTCAAAATTTCTCACGAAATCTTGTAGAATTTTGGCCGATTAGAACGGAAACAGTGTTGAAGGTTAAAGCAGTCCAATAAATTCTCAAGCTTAACTAGTTTCAATGCATACACATTGCTCTAGGATGCGAAAATTTTCTCAGCCGAGAAGAGTATCTTGCTTTGAATTTTCCGAAACATGGAAGTTTTGTTCGAATATTCTAGAATTCCGGTGAATTAAGTTTCATTTAGCAAGGGAACAAAAAGTATTTTTGGTAAATGTGAAGGAATGGACAATAATCGATTTTCCTCTTTTCGGTGCCTAAACATAGTTAATTAGATTGAAATGAACACATTTTTTTTCTATGCACTTTCCGTGTGAAATGAGTATTCTACGAGTTATAGCGGTATGTTAATTTTCGCCTTTGATGACGAATGCGATCGAATAAACAGCTACTTATCGACTTTGGAATTTTTGTTGCTTGAATCATGGTAATAACATCGAAATAAACTACTTTTCTTCTATACTCTTTTACGGCAAATGAGTATTTTACGAGTTAGACCGGTAGGTTTTATTTTTTGCGCGTTTTAGCTTTTAGAGTACGTTTGAATGCTTTGTAATTTATCATTAGCCCACCCAGCGGAGCCTGCGGAGCCTGAACCCACTTCTAGGATTTTTTAGTTAATAACACAATAATGGTTATCACCCAAAAATAACGAATTATAGCGGTATGTCAATTTTTGTCTTAGATGGCAGGAATGCGCTCGATCATTCGAGCGCGTCGGAAGGGAGAGGTCATTGTAGTGTTACCATCCGACGCGCTCAATGAATTTCTTTCCGCTTCTAACACTAAGGTTGCGGTAAGTCATTTACCGCTATAACTCGTAAAATACTCATTTCAGATGGAAAGTGCATAGAAGAAAACTGGTTTATTTTGATCTAATTAACAATATTTAGGCACCAAAAAGTGGAAAATCGATTACTGTCCATTCCTTCACATTTACCCTATTTTTGCCTGTTATTCTCTTAACAAATTTCTGAATGTCTTTATGGCCCACCAAGAATACCAGTTTATGTATAGAAGAGTTATTTGTGAATTGAGACCGAGAATTCTACAGTGACTTTTGTTCGTTGTAACTCACGCCGCAGCGAGCGTGACGTTCTTCTTTCGTTATTATTGATTACAGAAGTATTTCCCTGAGTCCCGTAAAGTATTCTCAGAATTGATAACAGATATAGAAGAAAAACTTAATTTGAACGTGTATTCAGTGGTATAATGGTGTTATAAAAGTTCCTGCAATGAGTCTACGCAAACAAGATTTATGTAGAACATACTCGTATTTACACATAATAGCACAAATTCTTATATAATCGGGCGAGGCTGAACAAAGTAATGTGTCTTCTGGATCAAGTTAGGTACAGTAAATATATCTGTTGTACCAGGTTAGACGAGCAATGAAAATATTTGGTAACGCCAAGAAACTCACAGGGTTTAAATATTTCCCCGCCTTCTAAAATTCATTTAACTCCTGATCAGCTACAAAATAGCACGCAAAAACGTCTTTTTCGTAAATTTGGTATGGCAATCCTATTCAGTTCCGCATGTATTCTCAGCCAACGGCGCCGAACTCTATTCATTCTCTTGGAGCTTTTCCCTGACCGCCTTCCTCTATTAAGATGGGCCATACTACCTAGAGCACAATAAAGATGGGCTATAATACCATCCATAAATGATAAGTAATGTTCACGCTCGTTTTATCAATGAAGGCAACGAACGGACATCACTGTGCGCCATGCGTGCGTCTGGAACTGCTCACGCTGTGACCAATGCCTATAATGTCTCCCGTCCTGCTCACAGGAATTGTGACGTCACACTAGTGGTTCAAGATTTTACGACAGTTGTGACGAATGAATCCAAGGGGAGAAATAACGTTAGCTCCAATCTATTGTTGATTTCCCATAGAACGAAGGTGACGAAACTTTCAAAAATTCCATGAGATATACTGTAATATTTTTTCTGCTGAATGAGTAGGTAAAAATTTTATTTTCCGGTGAATATTCTTGATACGGCCGAAAATAAAAGCGTATTTGAGCTTGTTTCGGCCCCATGTAAGCGTGTGTCATCAGTTTAAACAATTAAAAAAAGCAAATGGTCTACTCACGCATTTTCTCGCAGTATCAGCTGGTTAGGGTATTTCATTCCATGGGAGTACATAAAAGGTGCGTAGGGTAAAGCGGCATCACGCATTTTTCATTTCTTGACTGATGACGTTAACAAGAGGTCGTTAAAAATAATCAGTAAGTATAAAAGTGAGGCACAGTTCTGCAGATAAACAAGACGTTCAAAATTGAACATTATGCTTCTCAAAACAGTTTTAGCTACAATTTTTGTTTCAAACGCTACACAGTCTCACACGACCTTTTTCATCATTTAATCGCAAAAATATTAGAAAACATATGATCTGTGAACTTAAATAACTTACGTATCTTAGCATCATGTACGTATTTTGTGATCGTTCATACGTTGCAGTACAAAAGTTCTCAGGGAAATTATAAGAGAAACGGATTTACCGCCGTTATACTGTTGAATTTTTATTCAAAACATGCCATCATCTTTTGATTACTAGTGTAACGTCATCGCTATGTTCTCCCATCTAGGTGCAGATCTAGGGGCTTTAGGACACACTACTATGATTGTGCGTTCAAATTCCCTGTATCTTACTTTTCCGCAACTTGCGGGGAAAATCCCCCATATTTCTCATAAATTGCGTCTTGTCCAATTTCTTAACGATTAAATGAGGGAATAGTAGTCGACATGAGGAATTACGCCGCGTACAGATGAACGAAATTGTAGCTAAGGAAGTCTCCAAAATCATAATGTCAAATTTCGGGTGTTTTTCTTTTCGCTGGACAAGATTTTTGTCGCAAAAACAAATTTTCGACGATTTGGTGTCAGCAAAAATCAGTACGTAACGGAAAATTGTGTGAACATAGCCCCACCTAATGAAAAGTATAAGCTTCAGTGAGTAACTTGGTCCCATACTTGTCAATATAGGAAGAAAATGGATAGCGCAGTATTGCATTTGTTTGGATTGTTCAACCAAATAGATCGAGCTTATATCGAGCCCTATGCAAGCTAAGCAATGCTCTCATTTTCGGTCGTACAAGAAATTATTTAAAAAACTGAACCTTCTAGACAAAGACAAAGAAGCATTACTCCACATTTCCTAAGAATTTCGAACGCCTGCTTAGCTCCTTCCCACCCGCGGGAAATCTACGGTAGATTGGACCTAACTTAATTACGCTTGTTCGATTCATCACTAATGGGCTGAAATCCCTTACCACGACAGTTCCATCACGATTACCAGTGTTGTGACGTCACCATTACCACGACAGTTCCATCATGATTACCAGGGTTGTGACGTCACCATTACCACGACAGTGACGTTACAATTACCGCTAGTGTGGTGTCACAATTACCACGACAGTGACGTCACCATTTCTATGAGCAGGCGAGGAGGTGTAGGGGACTTTGGCATGACATGTCTCCTGGTTGCCGTCTACAATATATTGACGCGTTGAATGAATTTCAGTTGTGTATTGTTAGTATCCAAGAGCTTGGGCGGGAATTATTTTCTTTTCTGCCGCTTTTCATGAGCGTAATTTGCATCCAAAATATGTTGGTGAGACATGCTTGCATTCCTCGGACCGTTTTCGGTTGCATTTCCTTGAAGAAAGTACCTGAAGTAATTTTTTTCATTTTAATATTGAGTGTACAGGACGTACAAAAATCCCTCATTGACCACCTGCTATCATGATTTTACAACTAATATTGAAACTTAAAAAAGGCATTTGGCGAAGCAGCTGTTATAAAAGAGCGTTTAATTACGATTCTTCTTGCATTCATTTTATGGAGTACACCACTCATGTTTTAATACTTTTGGACAATTAATCCGATCATGTTCAGATAGTTCTTCTACACTGTAGGATGCGTGGTAGTGTGCATGTGATGATTGTGCCCTAGGATGCGTAGTAGCGCGTACACGGTGACTTTTCGAATACTCGACTCCTCACTTCCAAGTTAGTTCATTTACAGTTGTACGTTGGCTAGCCGAGTAGAGAACAAGCCTTCGATCGTAATTTGCATCAGTAAAATGTAATTCGTTTTAACTTTCTGAATTGCAAAATAAATTATTTGGGTTCATCTATCGGTTGGCACTAACATTTTTCAACGGCGTGTAAAATAATATGTTTTGAAATCCAATGATCAACTTGTCAACTTGTGTGACAATCTAGTACAATGCTGTTTCTTAGAGTCAGTATTTAATTTGATTCGCAGTAGAATCGATCATCGTAATTTTGTCCTTCGTTTAAATGAATTTCACAATACAGACTTCCACTATTCGCCGTCAGTGTCAGCATAAGAAGAGAACGGTGGAAGCGCCAGCGGGTTAAGCGAAGATACTTCTTTCCGTGCGCTCACTCGACTCATGATCATTTCCTCTGTTTCTAAAACAAAAACCCTGGAAGGGTTCTTTATAACAGGGCATAAATCTTTCGATTCATCAGTCCATTGTTGTGCTAATACGAGCTGACGCTCTGGCATTCTGCTGCTTTCAACGAGTGCCATAAAATGCTCTCACGCTCTCTTAGCCATATTGTCCCCAACGGAGCAGCGCAGAGCGGCGCTCCGGGGCTGATGTTCAAACATTGCACGTCGTCGTAGTGGTGATGATGGCAAAGCGTTCTAAGTCGACTTGGTTTGTACATGTGCTGCTTTAATAATGCCTATATCCTCAGGTTTGAGATTTTCATATAAAAAAGCAGCAAGTGACGTAGCCAAGGCGACTGAGAAGAACTCACGTTGTCAATTGTACGGTTACGACGTTGTTAAATGGTTGAAATTCCGGCCTTCAGTGACTTCCTCGTTCCATCTCCTCTCAACATAATTTCATCTCACGTTGCTCCTCTTCCTATTACCTCGCTGTCAAGATTTTTTTTGCTTGCACCCCATGCCACTCTGTTATCTCAGTCGTGACACTCCACGTTCTCTTGTTCCGGATTTCTAGAATTCAGAATAATATTCTGCTGGCGTTATTATTGGAAGCCCAAGATAACCTTTGGCATTTGTGTAGATGTACGAGTGTGCATACTTTTATTATTGTTAAAGCTTATTTCACAATGTTTCCTCCAAAGACATACGCTGGAAAATGTATCCCCGATGGAAATTCAAAAATATATTCAGTAATACCAACCTGCTTTTTGCTGAAATTTTCATTCGAAGTATGCCATTGAAATGATGATTATCATATTTACAGAAGAGATAAGCTCTACTACCGTAGCGCAAACTGCCTTGCTACAGACATTGACGTTGATAAAACAGGTTTTCTTATGGAAACTATCATTTGAATGTAGATCTTGGGTGATTTACCGTCTAATTACAAACGTCTCTTCGCGGTATTTTTCGATCATCTGCAAACTCGAAGGTTGAGTGTCCCTTTACCGTCAAAAGCGCTGTAGCAGGTAGTAAATAATTCTAAAATTTGGTGCAGTTCCATTTCAGTGGTCTGAGTAAATAGAATTTACGGTCTTTAGGCACAACATCGTTTTATTCAATTGTAGGAGAAGTTTCGGTAAAATGCGCACCTCCAGAACATCCGTCAAAGAACGCCAGTTATTTGAACAACTCAGAGCAATTGAATGCGGTCATTATGGTAGCGATCCCCATAAACAAAGTTCTGCTGGAGAACTGACAAATTCTGTTAGTGGGAGGAAAATAAAAAATGGCATCAAAAGTGAAGAAAATTTGGTCCCATTACGTACTCAGTGTAACAAGAAAATTATCCAAATGTTACATTATGCGCGCCATGATTTGTACGCTTCTTTAAAATGTTTAAATAAATCGCAAATAATTAATCGCACAAAAGCTTCTCTGTTTGGATCGCATTGGCTGAAGGCCACTGGGTGCTATTCATGTAGTGGTGAAGAGGCGTAGTTTCCTGTCTGTAAATTTTTTCCCCCACTAATATGCGACCATTTTTTCGAAACTGCGTTTGTGTAATAAAAAGCATTATCATGCTGAAATTGTAATATAATTACGGAGCGTGTGAATCTTGTTATGATTTCTGTTGGCCTCTAACTCATGAAAATCAATATTAATGTAGCTGCATGTTAATTTTACAGAAATTGAGCGCAACGACCTCCTGTTCCCCCATTATTTGCAAACATAGCGAGACAATGTCCTGCTAGAAGATACTATTCATAAGAAGAATATATGGCAGACATCAGATGCCACTTCGTAGCAAAAGTCTGGGCGTTAGATATCACGCACTATTTCGCAAGAATATTTGACTCATATGCCATTCTATAACATGAAAACGGGGCATCAGATGCCACTTCATGACAAAAGGAGAGGCATCAGGTGCCCCTTTATAGCATAAAACATTGACATCAGATGCCACATCATAGCAAGAACATGCAGACTTAGATGTCATTTTATAGCACGCAGACGGGACATCAGATGCCACTTCATGGCAGGAAAATGTGGCATCAGCATCAGATGGCAAGAAGACGTTTTGACTACGCTGGTAAAAACTATCCCACCAAGACACTTTTGCTCATGAAAATAACGTTAATGTCCGTGCCCTGAGGATCCGCCTCCTGAGCGCGTCTCATGCGTCAAAATTAGAAAACTGAAACTTACATTTGTTTCTTTTAATGTCTTGATAATATCGTACGGTGGACAATATTGCTGGTTCACCAAGATCTTCGGTGAAATTTTCGTCGTTGTTGCGATTCAATATGATGATTGCTACGAATGTGGCTCATTGCTCATGCTAAAAATATTTGCAGTTCCAAGGGAACGAAATTGAAACGTGAATTTTGAATTTCTGCTAAATTCCTTATGATATCTTTAAATTTTGTTTCTTTCTGAACTTTACGCTTAACAATTATCACCAGAAATTCATAGATACTCGAAATGTAGAATCATAACACGTTACTTCATTTTTTCCACGAACATTTGTCGATTCTCAGCATTCATCTGACGTAATCTAACCTTGTATACAAACACGATTCCAAAGTCCATATGATAGTCGGGCACACAGTCGTAAAACTCACAGAATAACATTTTACGTAGGCTCTGACTCAATTCATCGCAAACATTTCCGTTTTCCGTCTCCGTGAGCCTGATTTGCATGATGACCCAGCGTTGCGGGCTGGAGCAGCGAGCAACTCGGCACGAAGTCCACGAGAAGAAGACAACTGGAACTCGGGTCTCATCTTGCGGCTGCGTGCGCTGTAATGGGGTCCTTGGAGACCAGCTCTGCTGCCCTTGCCTCTCCAACTCGAGACTCGATTTTTTTAGCAGGAACTTCATGAGCGAAGGTGTTGCGTTTCGTACTTCCCGTAGGTTCTTCAATTTCTTCAAGCGTGTGGTAGTTTTTTGGATTTCTTTGTATAAAGAATATTTCACTCGCAGAAACTGTAATACATGTTCATGTGAGAAATGATAGTTTGGTACACAATGATGTGGAGGATAGTGAGGTCACTTACCAACACGTCTGTTGAGAAATACCAAACTCATCTACTGCGCTAACATGGAAAACCAAGCCTCGTATGCCGATGAAATTTTTATAAATCAGTTAAAATATCTCATCATTAACATTTTCCACGATGATTCCCATAAATTCTGTCGCATTTCCGTGCCCAGGAAATTATGGTACGGCGTTAGCAACTTTCCAATGATAATTGCATGTGATATCGACTTTCCACCCCATTAACTTTTGCTCGTGCAGGTGAATGTCAGAACCTCTTATCAATAAATAACTTATATATTTCTGTGCTCGACGAATTTGCATTCCTACGTGTTCTTGGGAGGTCATTACCGAGAGGCGGTTCCTTTTCATTTCGATGTCGGAGACAAATTGATGTCCGTGCTTTTTGTGAGGATTTGAAGACGTCAAACATACGATTGATTAAAATTACTGAGCTTATCCATTTGACGAATTGTGAAGCGGAATATGTGTGTTTCATGCACAGATATCGCTATGAAAATTGGTTAATCTACTTGCAGCGTATTCATTCAGTCAAACGCTTTGAAGCAATAAAAGAAATATTCTTTGCGTTCCAGTGGAGCGCCGGAGAAATCAGAAAGGCTTAATTAATAGAGTGCAGAAAAATATCTGCCTGTTTACATTCTTAACTAGAAATTTTGAGGTAAAGATTACTTCAATAGTTTTGGAATTCGTTAGAAAATAATATGAAATACTGAAAAATAAAGACGACGCTAGCTTTAAACGAAGCTCCGGTAAAGTTTTGACGTCGAACTAATCCTTACACGAAGACTAAGTAACTCACTCCTATTGCAGCAAGCAGTCTTCTGAGCTAAGACCCATTATCGACTGAGGCAAGGGCTTACTGACCAGTAGAAAGATTTTCTGCCAACTTCCGCTGTCGTAGCGATACAGCTGGCAACTTAACTACTTATGAGTTAACTTAGCTACCCTACCTGCCACAGCACGATCGAGCGTAGCGCAGCCAATCAATTCTAAACACACGATGGAGGTGGCAGTGCTTCGACCGCGTAAATTGACTTAAAATCTGAGCCATGAATATTGTTCGCAACATAGGCGAAAACGCATCTAAATTTGCGAGCATTGTCACCACTAGCAAGATTTGGACGGTATAAAAACTGCGATTATAAACCTTTTATTACTCCGCATTTTATTTTTATTATTTGAATCACTTGCGTTCATTATTGTCATTTCTATAAGATAATTTTATATACCCCCAACGTGTTACAGGACGGTTTCCTTTAATTTTTTTCTTAAATAACTTAATACATGATTAGTTCTTTTTCTGTATACCTCCAGTGACTTTTTTCTCATAATATTGAGCTTTCTGGTGTCGTACGATGATCTTTCTGACATTCATAAGTACATACTCTACGCTTTTCTTGGTGCCTTACAAAAAAGAATGATTTCAAAATTTTCCCAAGTATTTAAAAACTTCTTTAGTTCTCTAAGCTTTTGAACATAGGGACTCCTGATCATCTGTCTGAGAGCAAGAACAAAATAAAATAAAAATACCGTGGGCAAAGTTATCTTCGTTCTGTTCGCACATAAATCTCCCTCGATTCACGCATTTGCTACCCGTTGCTGTTCTCTTTGTGTTTTGATTCTGGAGCGCAGGGCTTGCTGCGCGCCAACTCCTCTGGCAGTGAGAACAAATGATTAAAGTTTTGTGATCTCTAAGAGCATTTAGGTGATTCGTTACATTACTTCTCTGCACTGATTGGCGTACGTTTCCATTCAGTCCATTCACTACCTTGTAAGCATCGTCAGTTGAGGATGGACAGCAGTTAAAGCTTAGAGCACTCTGAAAGTTTATGCCAGCGTTTCTGCTCAAGTTCAGCAACATGTTTATGAAATTAGTGATGTATAAAAATTTAAAAGGGAATATAATGTTAATAGAACTTGTGATTTTACATGAATAAATCGAAAATGTTTCGGAGACCAGCTCCATCATCGGTTCAGGCAAATACGAAGGATGATCAGTACTGCAAAAGAATGAAGTCACGAACGATAAATAAATGCTAGATTTTTCGATCATCTGAATAAAAAGCAAATTATAAATGGAAACGAAGAGACAATTATGCGTTCACCAAAAGATGGAAGTATGAATTGAGAGTGTTTTTTAAAGTAAATCTTAAAATCGGTAACGATTCCAAAATCCTAAGTTCACAATCATTGAATTAATTCTTAATCACTCTAAAATCATCATAAGAGGAAACCAAATATCAAATTCAACCCATTGATTGGTCTACATGACGGCATCGAGATGCATGGGGAACACTATCTCTTACTCTCTTACAATACTTACGTCAACAATATTGGATTTTGTAGGCACACGTACATGAAACGACCTGCAGATTCACTTTACATGACCTGGCACCATGAACTATGCACATACTTCACCTCGGAATCGTTACTTTAAGTTATCTACTATACTACGTTTTAGGCATTAAAACAATGAAATACCTTGGGAACACCAGGCTCACTTGATGTAGCACTATTTTGTCTCAAAATTCCAGACGAGGCAAAAATTGTAAATACAGAAACTTTCCGTCAATATACCTTTAGGCTCCTCTCCGAAGATATTCTTTTTCGATTTCTCGTTTCTGAACTGACGAAACGAGATGTGACAACGGAACAACATGTAACACACCTTAAACTCGCATGGAGCAGTAGTTACTTTTCTTAGTGAAGTGCTTTCCTCGTTTTAAATAACTCACTACCCTTTTGGCAAGCCAGGATTACAGATTTAACTGGAAAACCGTTTCAGATCAAATTCGCTCATTAAATGCGATTGTTGATGTTAATTTCTGTTACGCTGACGGATATGATTTGATTGAAACTACATAGCCGTTTTAATAGTAGGCGATAATACCCTAATTATGCAGCCGCTTTTTCAATTAGATAAAAATTCATAGGCTTTTGGATGTTGCACTAAAATTTTTTTATACCAGGGTTTCGCATTAATTAATTAAAACCCAATACTTTTCAGTTCTCTTGCGCCCGAGGTTCACTTGTGTACAAAATTAGAGCTTGCGACTTTGACATTTGCTGATGCGCCTAACCTTAGCAAAACTGAATCGACTTTCTTAGCGAGTTTAACGCGGCTGGCACAACGCGCTGTCCTTGGCTCGAAGCGATCTAGCCTGGGACTAATATTCTTGAATTTAAATTTCGAGCTTTGGTTTTATTTTTGCGTGTTTTGTTTCATCATTCCACATGACGCTTACCATAAATGTAACTGTTTTATTCCCTTGTGTATCCGCTCATCACTTATCGTTTTTCTGAACTCGAAGACTTTGTCGAAAATTCATGGATGCTCGAACTGAAGAAATTTTTACGACGTGCGCGGGACTCCAGCTGTTTCTGGTTCGACCGATCGTCTTGTCGCACGCATGCAATATGCATGATGCTTTAAATTGGGCAGGCTCCAGCGAAGTTGCAAGCTCTCCAGCTCTTGAATGACTGCAAAATTTGGAAAGAGCGAAGGTCAACTCATATTAACTTCTGTTTTAGAATTTGAGTTAGCTCATGTTTTAGAACTCGATTCAACTTCTGTTTTAGTCTCGATTCAACTTCTGTTTTAGTCTCGATTCAACTTCTGTTTTAGAACTCGAGTCAACTTCTGTTTTAGTCTCGAGTCAACTTCAATTTTAGAACTCAAGTAAACTTCTGTTTTAGACTCAAGTCAACTTCTGTTTTAATACTCGAATAAACTTCTGTTTTAGAAGTCGAGTCAACTTCAATTTTAGAACTCAAGTAAACTTCTGTTTTAGACTCGAGTCAACTTCTGTTTCAATACTCGAATAAACTTCTGTTTTAGAACTCGAGTCAACTTCAATTTTAGAACTCAAGTAAACTTCTGTTTTAGACTCGAGTCAACTTCTGTTTTAGAACTCGAGTAAACTTCTGTTTTAATATTCGAATAAACTTCTGTTTTAGAAGTCGAGTAAACTTCTGTTTTAATACTCGAATAAACTTCTGTTTTAGAACTCGAGTAAACTTCTCTAGCGCAAGTAACGCTGGTATCATAACGTAATGCTTTCTATGGTATGCAAAACTAAAATGTTGCTTATATTTCGATGATTTAATTGATTCGAAAGTATTAAACATTGCCTTGCCTCTAGGAAATTTTTCTTCTGAGCCACTCTGGCCTTTATTTTTGTGAAGTGTGCAGACACTGTTATTGAGCTTGTAAACTTTTCTTTAGTTACTCTAAGTTATCTTCGAAGATACATAGCTTAAAAATAATTGAAAATGATTCCCAAACTCAATTTTATTTCTGGAAATAGCTTGTTGAATCCGAGGTATGAGCGAAGAGGATAACTGTGTCGAGCAATACATTATTCTTAAGCGATAAAGTGTGAATTATGTCGAACAATTACACTATTCCCAAGCGATAAATTGCGAATTGCGTCGAACAATTAAACCATTTCCAAGCGATAAACAAGTCTTCATGCCTCTTCATTGACGCGTAGAAAAAATTTGCGGTCATATTTGTAGTAGTTTATATCTCATTCTGCCCCCAGAAATACCACACCCTCGTCTCACTCTGCCCTCAGAAATACCACACCTCCGTCCCCCTCTGCCCCCAGAAGTACCACACTCCAGTCCCCCTCTGCCCCCAGAAGTACCACACTCCCGTCCCCCGCTACCTCCAGAAGTACCACACTCCCGTCCACCTCTGCCCCCAGAAGTACCAAACTCCCGCCCCCCTCTGCCCCCAGAAGTACCACACCCCCGTCTCACTCTGCCCCTAGAAATACCACACCCCCGTCCCCCTCTGCCCCCAGAAGTACCTAACCCCCGTCTCACTCTGCCCCCAGAAATACCACACCCCCGTCCCCCTCTGCCCGCAGAAGTACCACACCCCCGTCTCACTCTGCCCCCAGAAATACCACACTCCCGTCCCCCTCTGCCGCCAGAAGTACCACACCCCCGTCTCACTCTGCCCCCAGAAATACCACACTCCCGTCCCCCTCTGCCGCCAGAGGTACCACACCCCCGTCCCCCTCTGCCCCCAGAAATACCACACCCCCGTCCCCCTCTGCCCCCAGAAATACCACACTCCCGTCCCCCTCTGCCCCCAGAAGTACCACACCCCCGTCTCACTCTGCCCCCAGAAATACCACCAGCTGCGCATCAAGATCCTGGGTGACTGCTACTACTGCATCAGCGGCGCGCCCCGGGAGCGGCCGGACCACGCCGTGCTCTGCGTCCACATGGGGCTGTCCATGATCGATGCCATCAAGTAAGTGCTGCGAGTTCGCCGCCAGCCACTTGTGCGCTGAGTACTGTGTGTGTTTCTTGAATTGTGACATGAATTTCTGTAATGAGTACCGTGTGTTTCTTGAATTGTGACATGAATTTGTGTAGTGAGTACCGTGTGTTTCTTGAATTGTGACATGAATTTCTGTAATGAGTACCGTGTGTTTCTTGAATTGTGACATGAATTTGTGTAATGAGTACCGTTTGTTTCTTGAATTGTGACATGAATTTGTGTAGTGAGTACCGTGTGTTTCTTGAATTGTGACATGAATTTCTGTAATGAGTACCGTGTGTTTCTTGAATTGTGACATGAATTTGTGTAGTGAGTACCGTGTGTTTCTTGAATTGTGACATGAATTTGTGTAATGAGTACCGTTTGTTTCTTGAATTGTGACATGAATTTGTGTAATGAGTACCGTTTGTTTCTTGAATTGTGACATGAATTTGTGTAATAAGTACCGTTTGTTTCTTGAATTGTGACATGAATTTGTGTAATGAGTACCGTTTGTTTCTTGAATGTGACATGAATTTGTGTAATGAGTACCGTGTGTTTCTTGAATTATGACATGAATTTGTGTAATGAGTACCGTTTGTTTCTTGAATTGTGACATGAATTTGTGTAATGAGTACCGTTTGTTTCTTGAATTGTGACATGAATTTGTGTAATGAGTACCGTTTGTTTCTTGAATTGTGACATGAATTTGTGTAATGAGTACCGTTTGTTTCTTGAATTGTGACATGAATTTGTGTAATGAGTACCGTTTGTTTCTTGAATTGTGACATGAATTTGTGTAATGAGTACCGTTTGTTTCTTGAATTGTGACATGAATTTGTGTAATGAGTACCGTGTGTTTCTTGAATTGTGACATGAATTTGTGTAATGAGTACCGTGTGTTTCTTGAATTGTGACATGAATTTGTGTAATGAGTACCGTGTGTTTCTTGAATTATGACATGAATTTGTGTAATGAACACCATGCGCTTCTTTCATGCTATCGTGAGCTTGCACGATGAGCACCATTCGCTTTTTGCAGAAACCATTCGTTTCGTATGAGGTACCCTGTATGTGTGTAATGATTTCCATGCACTTCTTGCTCGCTACCATGAATGTGGTAGCTAAGTACCATCAAATGCGACCATTCAAGCTGCTCACGATAAATTCATGTTATGGTCCTAGGTTGTAGTGTACGTATATTCATTTTAGCTTATCTTTTTTCTTCCAATTGAATGTGAATTTTTCATTTCATTTTATTCATTCATATTCATTTTTCATATTCATTTTATCGTACAGTTACGGCATTTTTTTTTGCTATTTTCCAAAGTCGGTCGGAACTTCTATTGCGTTTTCGTCATCAATGAAATCGCAGAGTATTTACTTCGGTAAAAACATGTTCGTTTTTTTTCATTGCAATTTTTACTTCATTGCCACCATCACATATAAATGACAAAAATATTTCATTGATAAATGTCTTACACAATGACGTAAATGGATAATTTTGACAAATAACGAGGTCTGCATTTCGTGCCTAAAGACAATCGTTATGATTCAGAACAATCATCTCGTTTATTTTCAAAGTAAACAGAAATGGATGCTCTTGAGGTAAAGTCAAGAATTTCCTTCACAGAGAGCCACTCTGCCACGCATAACAGCTTCAACTGATGTTACGTGTTTTTCTTCACTCGAAGACCTGAGAGAAATGCCGTTGAGAGGAATTGAATGGCACTGAAATAAATGAGAGCTTTCAACTTTTGAATGGAGAAGTAGCCACAGATAAGTTTCCATCAGAGACGGGCGAGTGAGCCTCGACTCGACTCATGCTCTGCTAGAAGCAGGAACGGGTTCTGAAGAAGCTCTAACGTCGAGCACTCTATGCAGCGACTCGATCGTCACTGAATAGATCTCAACTTTCATGAAGAGTCTTTAGTAGGATATACAAGTGCGCATTCAAGACGATCAGCAAAATTTGTGGCTCGTAGTTTACGAGCGTGTAGTTTTTAGGGATTAAGTACATCAGCCCACACTCCGAGGGTGAAGCGCCAGGAGTTATATTGCACGCGACCACCCCTGACTAGTTCTTTTTGCGCACAGCAGTCGACTGTGCCAAACGGCCGAGCCCGTTCGTTTAAAGAGGTTCGGAAAAATATACATGGAAACCAATAATCCTAATGTAGATGAAAGTATGCCTAACTGAGTCAAAAACTAATAACTGTATTCCTATCATGAAATCCTCCTAAAATGTCAAATTTAACTACTATAGATAGAGAATACGAGATTTGATGATGTCTTGAATAACATCGATTTGAGACCCCGAAGATTTGGTGGAGAGAAAAACTCAGACGTAACGCGGTCGATACAATTTAGTTCCTGAGATGGTAACTTTGTTTGAGAAAGCTTTGTTCTGAGGGGAAGGCTTCCAGAATATTCGAAGTATGAGCATAGAAAGCTGTGATAAATTTCATCTTCAAGTACGATCGATACAGTTCTTGTAATGATTACTCAGGCCTGCCGCAGCACTTGTTCTGTACGCAAGAATATTCATAAGAAGACGCGGGTCTTCTGAATCAAAACAGAAGAATGATGAATCAAAACAGGACAAACTCAACACTCCCAAAGTATGGGGTGCTGATGTTCATCGAGGTTCATGACAACTTTCTCTCCCTCTTCCCCCCCACACACAAAGGCCCTGATCATTCGCCTTTAGAAACTCACAGTCGCCAACAACGGACCTCCAACACACAGTAACGCATTAGGCACTTCTTTGCTCGTATTTTATTCTGTCCAGAAACTGAAAAAACTGTTTCCTCCTGAGATGCTGGAACAACATATCAAATAGTTGTGACATACCAAATGCTACGTACCCAACATGTTCAACTTGCCACATACCCAGCACATTCAACATTCCCCATGTATAACACATACCACATTGTACATGCCAAGCACGTAAAAGATGCTCAGGATATACAACGTTCTACATAACCAGCACGCACTACATTCAACGTGCTCAATACACACATATTAAATGCCACATGTCCAGCTCATGCAACGAGCTACATACCCAGCACATACAGCATGTCATTCCCAACACACACTGAGTGATTTTTAAATATGCGGCTGAAAGGATTTTAAATTTCTGCTAGGTTATTGAGTGAATTTCAAAAACCAAACTATTTATGAAATCCTGATAATGCTAGTTTTATTAGAAATTCTTATGAACAAAATGCACAGTCTGGCATAAAAGCCCTGTTCAAATTAGAAATGCATACGATTTTAGCGTCGCCTCAAAAATGACAAGCTGGACAAAAGAAAAGCTCATCATCGTAACAACTGCCTTCTTCAACCAAGGAAAGAGCATTGTAAAAACCCAGCCTTAAAGGAAAAGTTTCCAGTGAAAAACCGACAAATCTACACCAGCTCACAGCATCTATCGAGGAAGATATCCAGTTTATTGGATTTGATCTCACCAACGCCGAAATGAACTGCTTGCGTAATCTAGCCGATTTTTGTCTGCACTCAGTGGGGCAGCGCATGAAGAACATTATATTAAAAAAGTTACAAAATAAAGGTAGTATTTTTCTGCATTTGAGGAACACATTGCTTATATTGAATCCATTCATTAATAAAGGAGTTGTTAAATATTGTTTTAGGCCCATATTCAAAAATAACCTTATATGAGTTTGAACTCCAGCATAAAACAAGCCAGATGCTTAGCATTTGTGCAGTTATTTTCGTTAATCTCACTCACCCTGAAAATCATAAACAACGTTTGTGTTTTTCTACAATACAACTCAGATTTGCGTTGAATTTAGATAATTTATGTGCTCCAAGCGCAAACCTAACTTGTTCACGTGTGTTAATTAAAAAATAGTTACTGTGAGGGAAAATTATTGTAGTTTTAAGTATTTAAAAGATGCGAGCTTTTTCGTATTTAATTTATATTCAAAATACAGGGTGTTCGAAAACTAATATTCGAAAATTTGATTGTAGAAATAATACCCTGAGTAATGAATTTTTCAAGAATAAGTAATAGTCCAAGGGCTCATCGTATTTGAAATTTAGAATCGGAAAGGTTGTAGGCCTGTAGGAAAAATTTTTGCTCTCTGTATTATTTTAAATCTTCAAATTATGCCAATATTTGTTTATTCTAAAGGTTACCTGCTTTGAGTGAATGATGTGAAATAGTTTTGATGACATTGATGTTTATACCCTTCACAAATTCTATGATATCAGATGTGCACTTGGCGAATGGTTAGCCGAACGGAAATGCTAGATTCTATTGTTAGGCTAGCAAAGCGGCTCCCTAACCCTCATTTGATGGGCTATCGGTTTTTCACAAGGTTAAGCCAGAGACTGCGAGACAAACGCAGTTTCCAGGTGAACAGAAAAGAAATACGTGGTCGTCGTTGGCTAGTTAGCCCTGAGGACAAAGAGGGGGTGATCCACAAGTGTTATATTGTATCCAAGAATCTCATCTGTGTAGGTGACTGACCTGCAGTGACGTATCCAGTATTGTATAGGTGCCTGACCTGGAGTGACGTATCCAATATTGTATAGGTGCCTGACCTGCAGTGTCGTAGCGGGCAGAAATTTTGAGCACGTATTGTAATTCCCATTCTGTGATAAATATCACGTAATCACATGAGTTTCCATCTCCCACTACTCTGGGGGAACTGCCCTCACCTTAGCTATATGGGCCTTAATCAACTTTGAGATTCCATATTTTCAAATGATTAGTGTCCGGATTTTTACTCATTCATGAAAAAGACTTAAGTTTTTTGTCTACAGTCGATGTTTACATCATAAAAAATAGAGAAAATATTGTATTTGTGCTTAGGAATTTTCGCACTTCAATATGTTGATGTTTTTCATCTAAAGGCCAAGTGTATGCATCAGGAGACATCAGCTGCATTCAATAAATACTGATATAGTACATGATATCGCACCACCCCACGATATTTTCTAAACTCAACTAGAACACTTTAGGTTTCCCTGCAAAAATCTAAGGTTTCTAAGGCAAAAATCTAAGGTTTCTAAGGCAAAAATCTAAGGGCAGGTGCATGAGTTTTATCAAGTAGGCTACCAATTGTGATTGATGATCTTTTTGTGTCACTGCATTGAATTTCTCCCGCATTTGCGCCTTTGTTAAATCCCGCTGCCCAAATACATGGAGTGCTTCTGATTAGAGCACGGTCGATATCTCGCCGCCTGCTGAAGGGAGCTAGGGCTTGATAAATAATTAATTGGATAGCTTCCATGCGGGACTTCGACAACCTCTCGGGCTTTGAAAAGCTTCTTTTTCGTTGCTTGAGATGCGAAGGTGGTGGGGGAAATTTTGTCTCGGTGACCTGGTTGATTGAATTTTCTGATCTACTTACAGCGATCTTGTTCAACGTTCAGGGTATTTTGAAATAACAATAATCAACAATCTCACTTCTTTAGATGAAGATTGTCGTCCATGCTGCTCTGGAATTTATGTGTTGTGTAAATTGCCTGTTGATCATCTCGCCATTGTAATGGATGAAAGTGCGAGTAATTATAGAAACCTGTGATTAACAACATGTGATTTTTGAGAGCACTTTGTTGGTCAATATGATACATATGGTTTGCGTGCTTGGTGACTTCACCAGTCGACCAGTATTGTCTATGCCAAACAGGATGTCATCACTAGTACCATTAGGAACACTTAATTACATTATGGATGAGTAAAGCGCACTTAAACTTTGCGAGGTCAACTCTGACTAATTATTGGAAAGTATTTCAATTTTCACCAAAAAGTATTTAAGCAATTTTCGTTTGCTCCTTACAGAGAAACCCAACGTATTCCATAATTTTCATTGAGTTCCGACGTTGTGCATAATTTACAGAAAGATCCGACACATTCCACAATTTCCAGCGACTTCCGACGTTGTGCATAATTTGCAATAAGACCCGATACATTCTATAATTCAAAGTAAGACCCGATCTATTCATAATTCCCAGTAAGATCCTACGTATTCCATAATTCACATGAAAAAACAAACAACAAAACAAAAAAACATCGGCATGTTTGGGATGCTTTATTTCCAATCAAGCCTGATACATATGATCTTGAGCATTGGTTTTTCGAATGTCTTATAACTACCACTATATATAGGACACCATGATGGTTCCCCCGTAAAGCCGGTACCCATTTCCGACACCTGGGTTGAGTGGGGTATTGTGCTTGAGCTTTCCCTTATACCCAACGGGGAAAATCGCCGCGCCAGCGCCGGGATACGAACCCTCGTCTCCAACATACAAGGCCGATCCCTTAACCACTGTGCCACGGCGAGCACACACGCTCGCCGTGGAAGATCTAACGTGTTCTATAACTTGCAGTAAGGCCGGACGTATTGCATTATCTATAATCAGCCACCCACTTCAGCCCTCAGGCACATACAAAAGCCCACAGTAATGTAAGCCGGCAGTTCTTCTCCCTCATTTTATTCCGTTCAGAGACTGGGGAACTACGTTTCTGATTTACTTCTTATATCGATCTTGCTTATCGTTCAAGATTTTTTGAAGTACCCATCTCCCAAAATAAAATAGCCAAGCTCAAGTGTTCCGTTCCGACAAACCACTCGATAGGGTTTCAATGTTTTGCCGAAAATCGTAAACGAAAATTCGATGTAAAGAAAACGATGTAATTACCGCACACACACTCACTAATGTGTTATAGATTCAATTAGTTCTCAAAATGCTAGTTTGAATTTCAGTTCTAGGTTTCGAGTTTGACTCTCTTCTGACTGGCTACTTTTTTATGTAAATTAAAAAACGGGAAAGAACTTAAAATTTAGCTTTCAAAACGAAAAAATAATTTGAAAAATTAGCTCGAATATCTTTCACAACGGATTAGCAAAAATATTGGTGCAATAAAATTTTCGTTCAATTGGTGTAGATTAGAGTAATTTTTCAAGAATTTATTAACAGCAGAGCGCTGTGAAAAATTTATTCACCATAATATTGGATCTCCCAGAAGCGAACATGATGTACGTGGAGCAATACGCAAAATATTTCCATTCTAACCTTTACGTCAAAACGTATCAGCTTTGATTTGCGGCAAAATATCATTGACCCTCAAGTCCTGTTATAGGCAAAAGATCCAAAAAATGCACTTTGAATACAAAAAGTGCAGAAGAACATCGGTGGTTATTCAAGCAAGAATGACAATGAAAACAGGCATGTTTCCTGTTCAATAGTACTTTTACTTCTGTCACTTTATGAATAAAGTTTATTATTTTCGCTAGAGTACTAGTGCGTATTCCGATTTAAGACGTATCAAAACATAGTGAAAACAACCAAAAACATACCGATTTTATTTGTACAACTAAAATTTCCTGTTTTTACTGCCAGATACGTTCGTGAGACGACTGGGTCTGGCGTGGACATGCGCGTGGGCATCCACACGGGGGCGGTGCTGGCGGGTGTGCTCGGCCAGCGCCAGTGGCAGTTTGACGTGTACAGCAAAGACGTCGTCCTTGCCAACAAGATGGAGTCCAGCGGCAAACCAGGGTGGGTGTTGTCTCTTTCCTTGCAGGAATTCATGGCGTCAATATTTGTGAACACAAATTACTGTTGTGGGCTCAGTGACATAGGGATTAAGAGCCTAAATAGTTAAGGTTTCGAGACTAAGCCACATGTGCCCGATGGATTTTCCCGTTGTGAAATATAAGTTAGCCACACTTCCCCACTCGACCCAGCTTTATGAAATGGATTCTGGCATTACTGGGCGTAATAGTCGTTTTAATGAACCACCAGCGAACTGGGTTACAGGTACATGCAAGTGATGTATTACAATTCATGTCATTACTTGGATTAAGTTCGAAGATGATGGATCTGGTTCGCAACTGGAATTCAAGTGAACTAAGCCCCTTTGCATTGCAAGTCGCTTGCATATAAAATGATAGGAGGCAATTCTTATTGACGTTTTTGTTTTAGAACAGAAAATTTGCTCGTGAAACAATGTTTTTTGCTTAAATGGATTCGTATTTTTCATGCATTGTATCTATTCGCTAATATTTAGGCGATGCGCTAATGAACCATTTCTCACTACAACATTACAAAAAGGAAATTTTTGGAGCTATGGCTGTAACTGCATCATGACCGTCAAGAATATCAATATTTCAAGAATTAAGATGCGATTGAAATATGAGCAGAAACAAAACGGGCTAACATGACCCTAATTGATTACTAGTATAAAATCAGGACTAAATAATAACAGCAGGGCAGATTTCGTTCAGTTTTGATGCTTTAGTGACTCCGTAATGAGCATAAGGGGATTATTTGAGTAACATCCTCATGCTAAGATTTCATGGCATGACCGCTCTTCGCTTCTTCTGCTTCTTGAGCGGGGGCGAACGCTTCATTCACATGGCGAAATACTGCACTGAGTGGCAGACACTGGAGCGGCATCCATTGTTCTCTCAGTCACGTTTTACTGTCTAGCACGTGGACAAGAACTCAAGAGTGCCATCCTGTTGAAAGGGCGATTGTGTGTGTCGTTGGCCCTTGTTTCAAATTGAAGGTTACGTAGCACGTCATCCTTGCAATATGCTGTTGTCATTGATTATTTTCAGAGAGGGAAAGCAACCATACTGTGACAGACGAGCCAACCCCACCAAAATGAATTCAATTATTGCACCGTGCCATCAGAGCCCCTTCAGGAATATCCCTAATGTATAGTTGTGAGATGAGTTTCCGTTTTTAGTTATACTGTAAATGTATAAAGTATATAAAGAACATGCACCCTCTATTCAAAATGGCTGCTTAAACAGCCATCATCGCAAGTTGTTGCGTTTTGAAGCATTTTACCGCGCTCAATGGAATTTCGATTCATTAAAAATAGCAGATGGTTTCAGTGCTTGAGAGTCTCCTAAATAGCTGACTGTCAGTCAGCTGCGGTGCTTTGATGTCGTAAGTGTTGTCGAGTGACATCAAAGTGTTGTTGTAATCTAATTCAATTACAAGCTTACACCAGGCAATGCTCGCGGGGAAAAATCTTTTCCTTTTAGGCCCTTGAATGAAACATCTTCAAATCGATTCTGCATGTCATGCTCATAGTTCTCGCAGGTTGGATTGTTTGTCAAAATTGTTTGTACTTTTACTGACTGAGCGTCTTTGGCTGAGCTTAATTTCCTCAAACGAGCTCCATTGTTTTTCTCTACCGGGTGTCCCACAAAAATGTCCCTTTTTTTTTTATTGATTATATCTCCGCTTTAAAATAACACATTTAAATTGTTTTATTTACAATATGGTATATTTTGTTTTTTTTCAAATAATTTAAGTTTTAAAAATCAGTTGAATAACCACTTTACATGAAGTGACAGTGATCGATTTTCTGACAGAGGTAGAAAAACTAATTGTTCAAAGGATTAGTTTTAAAAACAACATTGGTGCTTTTCATTTCTCAATACCTACTGTTAAAAATAATTTCGCAATGATGTATCCTACATACCGCCAAGTACGTATGTATCACCTCTCATTAAAAATTCTTCGACAACGAATTGAAGAAGTGTTTCAAAAACTTGAAGAAAACGGTGAATTAATCCGCAAAACTCTTCGTTGAAATACTCGCCTTGAGTGAAATGGAGGGTAAGTCGAAAGATACTAAATTACTTTATCAAGGTGAATAGTTGACGCCTGGGTTCCATATTTGCAGTTAGGTTTTTTAAATAACTCTTCCAGGTTAAAATATATATTGGGCCAAGCTTTCGAACTCACAAGTGGAGTTCGTCATCAGGGCTGAAACATTCACAAGAGCTAGACGCATATGGCTACACACGTACGTGTCTATTATACAGTTTTTTAAAGTAATTATTATTAAGCGGGCTTCTACTTGGTACTGACATCATTCCAAGCACATACGCCGTCATTTTGGAGGTAATAATTTATTTAATATCGGGAAATAACATGGGGGATATCTTATCTTCTATTAATTGATGCGGAATTTTACCTAGAGTAGCACGCTTCTACGAATTTTCTTGCTATTGTTTTCGACTCCGTTGCTAAAACATTAAAATTTTCGAAATTCATTTAGTGACCAGTTTCTTGCTGGTGTTGGAAAACGTTACTTGTTATTTATCGGAGCTGAATTGATCGTGTATGTTCCTCAATGCGTTACTTCGCTGTTCTCCCCGTCTCTCCTATAGGTATGATGCTGCACATTGGTTGCAGTCAATTTAGTATACAACATTTTTTCTTTCTTCCTTGGACCTTTTATTTTTCAATTTACAAAGTTAATTTTTCAGACTATGAGTGGATTTACTACAAAGCACAATATCCAATGGTTTGAGAATTTTTGCCACTCTTTCTGTGACTCCGTTAATATAAGGTACTGAAACAAATTTTCTACCATCGCTTGACGCTGCTGGAGGCATGGCTGGTTTTGTGACTAAAGTTGCTGATTTTTATATAATTTTAGAGGGGTATCCATTATTTCGTAGTTGTTTCTTTAACAAATTCAATTCTTGGATTTTATCAGTTTCTTCTGTGCAAATCGAGAACGCTCTTCGTTATAAGGTTTTGACGGTGCTCAATTTATATTACAAGGGGTTATAACTTTCGAAGTCCAGGTAACGGTCATTTGTCGTTGGTTTACGGTAAACTGTGCATTTCAGTTATCCACTTGGTTGACGGTGAATTAAAACGTCTAGGAATGGGATTTAGTTGTCCTTTTCTACTTCTGCTGTAAATTATATGCATTAATCAAAGGAGTTTATATGGTTTAGGAAGGTTTCAATCGACGTCGTTGGTAGTGCTGTTAAACAATCATCCACAAAACGTTTCCAAAAGATGGGCTAGACGGGAGGGGCTTCAAAGATCTTCCTTTCCAGAAGCTACATCGTAAGCTCTGCTACGACAACGGACACCGGAGATCCCATAGGTACACCTTTGATTTGTCGGTAGAGAGATCCATTATATTGAAAAATACTGGAAAAATTTATTGAAATAAATATCTCTGACCATCCCTGCTGATTATTCACTTGTCTCGTTCGACGTTAAAAATTTATTTACAAGCATTCCTTTAAACTTGGCTATCGAAAGCGTACGAACCTTAATCAGTGAAGATGACACCCTTGTTGAGAGAACATGTCTTAACCCTACTGAAATTTTAAATCTGGTCAAATGCTGTTTGGAAGCCAGTATTTTTCAATATAATGGATCCCTCTACAAACAAATCAAAGGTGTACCTATGGGATCTCCGGTGTCCGTTGTCGTAGCAGAGCTTACGATGTAGCTTCTGGAAAGGAAGATCTTTGAAGCCCCTCCCGTCTAGCCCATCTTTTGGAAACGTTTTGTGGATGATTGTTTAACAGCACTACCAACGACGTCGATTGAAACCTTCCTAAACCATATAAACTCCTTTGATTAATACATATAATTTACAGCAGAAGTAGAAAAGGACAACTAAATCCCATTCCTAGACGTTTTAATTCACCGTCAACCAAGTGGATAACTGAAATGCACAGTTTACCGTAAACCAACGACAAATGACCGTTACCTGGACTTCGAAAGTTACAACCCCTTGTAATATAAATTGAGCACCGTCAAAACCTTATAACGAAGAGCGTTCTCGATCTGCACAGAAGAAACTGATAAAATCCAAGAATTGAATTTGTTAAAGAAACAACTACGAAATAATGGATACCCCTCTAAAATTATATAAAAATCAGCAACTTTAGTCACAAAACCAGCCATGCCTCCAACAGCGTCAAGCGATGGTAGAAAATTTGTTTCAGTACCTTATATTAACGGAGTCACAGAAAGAGTGGCAAAAATTCTCAAACCATTGGATATTGTGCTTTGTAGTAAATCCACTCATAGTCTGAAAAATTTACTTTGTAAATTGAAAAATAAAAGGTCCAAGGAAGAGAGAAAAAATGTTGTATACTAAATTGACTGCAACCAATGTGCAGCATCATACCTATAGGAGAAACGGGGAGAACAGCGAAGTAACGCATTGAGGAACATACACGATCAATTCAGCTTCGATAAATAACAAGTAACGTTTTCCAACACCAGCAAGAAACTGGTCACTAAATGAATATCGAAAATTTTAATGTTTTAGCAACGGAGTCGAAAATAATGGCAAGAAAATTCGTAGAAGCGTGCTACTCTAGGTAAAATTCCGCATCAATTAATAGAAGATAAGATATCCCCCCATGTTATTTCCCGATATTAAATAAATTATTACCTCCAAAATGACGGCGTATGTGCTTGGAATGATGTCAGTACCAAGGAGAAGCCCGCTTAATAATAATTACTTTAAAAAACTGTGTAATAGACACGTACGTGTGTAGCCATATGCGTCTAGCTCTTGTGAATGTTTCAGCCCTGATGACGAACTCCACTTGTGAGTTCGAAAGCTTGGCCCAATATATATTTTAACCTGGAAGAGTTATTTAAAAAACCTAACTGTAAATTACTTTACTTATTTAAACGTGATTTAAGGAAATAATTTGTAAGTCTTTTAAATTTCTGTTTGTTTTTTGTTTTTGAAAGCACAAAATAAGGAAGAATATCAATACTGTTTTGAAAATTTTTCACTTTAACAGTTAGTTTTTCTACCCCTTTCAGTAAATCGATCATTGTAAAGTGGTTATTCGATCGATTTTCAAAAACTTAAAATATTCTAAAAGGAAACAAAATTTACCACAATGTAAATGAAATACAATTCAAGTATGTTAATTTAAAGCGGTGATGTAATCAGTTAAAGAGTCCGAGGGATTTTTGTAGGACACATGGAATAGTTCTGCCTTTTCCCCTGGAGTAGCGGGGCCAACGATCGAAGTAGAGTCTTTGGCCGATGTTGTTATCAGTCAATTCTATGATATTGAACATATTGAAAATTAAATATACGTAAAAAGTAGTGACCTGGTCCTTCAGTTACTTTCCACTTGCAGTTCTACGTACGTAGGTAAAATTCTATTTTTTGTTCATACCAAAAATTGAAATATTAGCTCCCCACGCTTATCATGAACTACACCAATCGCTTACGATAATTAGTGAATTTATTATCATTTGATTACATTGCGCATGCAATCTAACTCGTGGCCCAGGTCGTGCACGATGCTTCTCACAAGCGCTAGCTTCTCAAAATTTACTGCAGACTTACTCTGAAAGTTTGTGATTGTATTGCTCGAATGTTACGGTCGTGACAGATAAAAAAGAATGTAATGAAGACGCTGCTGGACACTGTGATCAACTGGAATTACACTTCTTGGTAAAATACGCAAAAGCATTTCCGCAAACTGATCATCGTATTCGTTTTACCTTTGAAAATCTGAGGTGCCTTAGTCTGGACTCACAAGCCTGCACTAGTTACTTTCGCACTTTTGAAGCCTTCCCGCACTTCCTGGAATCCACGCCTCATTTGGCGGTCCTCAGGTGCGGAGGGAGGCTGAGGATCGACTCGAGGGGTGGAAGTGGCCAGCTCTGTATTTTTGTGAACACGTGCAGAAAAGCGAATGAAACTCTTCGATGGAGAGAATAATGATTGCAAGCTACGTTCACTCCAGTGCGCAGCACAAAAATAATAATTGCTCTCACACAAACGGTGACCTTACATTTATTATTTTCTTGCCTAACTTCCCACACATTTCCACCATTGTACGGAATATAGTGTGGGTGCCTATACTACTAACAAAGCTTTGCCTTCACCGCTCAGTAAAATTGGGCTTCTTTTGCCGTTGATGAAAGTGACGAGATCAATCAGGATGACTTGCTAGCATTGCTTCTCTTAAATTAAGCGACTCAATTTGTTCGACTGCCTGTTTTAGGACCGGGCTGCCGGCTGTGTGGTGGCTGGGCTCCCGGCTGTGTAGTGGCTGGGCTGCCGGCTGTGTGGTGGCTGGGCTCCCGGCTGTGTGGTGGCCAGGCTGCCAGCTGTGTAGTGGCTGGGCTGCCGGCTGTGTGGTGGCTGGGCTCCCGGCTGTGTGGTGGCCGGGCTGCCAGCTGTGTGGTGGCCAGGCTGCCAGCTGTGTAGTGGCCGGGCTGCCAGCTGTGTAGTGGCCGGGCTGCCAGCTGTGTGGTGGCCAGGCTGCCAGCTGTGTAGTGGCCGGGCTGCCAGCTGTGTAGTGGCCGGGCTGCAAGCTGTGTGGTGGCCGGGCTGCCAGCTGTGTAGTGGCCGGGCTGCCAGCTGTGAAGTGGCCGGGCTGCCAGCTGCATAGTGGTCGGGCTGCCAGCTGCGTAGTGACCTTGCTGCCAACTGTGTAGTGGCCGGGCTGCAAGCTGTGTGGTGGCCGGGCTGCCAGCTGTGTAGTGGCCGGGCTGCCAGCTGTGAAGTGGCCGGGCTGCCAGCTGCATAGTGGCCGGGCTGCCAGCTGCGTAGTGACCTTGCTGCCAACTGTGTAGTGGCCGGGCTGCCAGCTGCGTAGTGGCCGGGCTGCCAGCTGTGTGGTGGCCGGGCTGCCAGCTGTGTGGTGGCCGGGCTGCCTGCTGTGTAGTGGCCGGGCTGCCAGCTGCGTAGTGACCGGGCTGCTAGCTGTGTAGTGGCCGGGCTGCCAGCTGCGTAGTGGCAGGGCTGTCAGCTGTGTAGTGGCCGGGCTGCCAGCTGAGTAGTGACCGGGCTGCCAGCTGTATAGTGGCCGGGCTGCCAGCTGCGTAGTGACTGGGCTGCCAGCTGCGTAGTGGCCGGGCTGCCAGCTGCGTAGTGGCCGGGCTGCCAGCTGCGTAGTGTCCGGGCTGCCAGCTGCGTTGTGGCCGGGCTGCCCGCTGCGTAGTGACCGGGCTGCCAGCTGCGTAGTGGCCGGGCTGCCCGCTGTGTAGTGACCGGGCTGCCAGCTGCGTAGTGGCCGGGCTGCCAGCTGCGTAGTGGCCGGGCTGCCAGCTGCGTAGTGGCCGGGCTGACAGCTGCGTAGTAGCCGGGCTGCCAGCTGTGCAGTAGCAACGCTTGCCTTATCTCCAGACTTGCTCATAGAAATCATGACGTCATACCAGTAGTCAGATATTTTGCATTTTGTAATGAATTGAAGAGGCGAAATTAATTTAGCTCAACTGTTTCGATGATTTTAGATAAAATATAGCTAACCAACCCTTAGAAATTCTTAAGAGATTTGCTGTGGTACTTTGCCTGTTAGCCAGTCAAAAGTGAATGGAAAATTTTGTTTCCTCTAATCATATCTGATACGATCGAACATCAATATCTAGCTTGTCTTGTGCATGTTGACCAGGGCAATCAAAATTAATCAATTTAAGAAACAGAAATATTGTTCCCACTTTTTTCCTGCAATATCAGCAGCGTTCTGGTTTTCATTTTGTTACTGGAGCGTATATAAAGCTAATAAAGTAAGGCTACTTTACGCAGTTTTCTATTTTTTCTTGATCTTATATTATTCGTAATCGTTAAAAATAATCATTCAGAACAAAAGTCTGGCCCAGTTCAACAAACGAAACTCTCAAACTTGGAAAACTTGAAAATAGTCAAGATCTCTCAAACTTGGACGAAATGATATTCAAAACTTCTTTAGCTGTTATTTCTTTCTAGCAAATGTAGCACAGCTTTACACGGTGACTGAGATTTTCTCATTTAATCGTTAATAAATCAGAAAACACACTCTATTAGCCTAAGAAAAATTATATTAATAACTTATCTGTCTTCGCACGCCTCTATGTAATTTTCGATGACCTGCACAAATACACGCAATATCACAAAAGATCTAATGAAAATTGTGCAAGGAAACGCATTTACTGCCATTGGTTTCAGTTCAAAATCCTTTCTACATCTCTAGGCCTGCTTCTAGACTTGGCACAGCAGCTATGACGTCACGCAATAGGCTTAAAAGAGCAGTGATTTACGGTGGATGAAATGAGAGTGAATGCGTAGTTTCCATTACTAGCTTCCATTAGAAATTGGTCCTTACAGTTTTTATTTTGAATTATTTCGGTATTACGAGTAGGTAGTCAGAGATTTCATACGTGGTACGTGAAGAAATGTGGAGTTGTTGTTTTTATTTGTTCGGCATATTTTATAGCGTAGTTTTTGCTTTGTCTATGCGTTAAATGAGGGAATCACAATTGTGTTAGGAGCGACATAGCGCTTGAGAGGATGGAGCCGTAGCCTCAGCAAATTTCAAAGCACCATTGTTCAATTTTATGTTTTTTCTTTTTATTTGTTAAACT
Organism: Morinoia aosen; assembly: GCA_030386875.1. Classification (NCBI taxonomy): domain Eukaryota; kingdom Metazoa; phylum Arthropoda; class Malacostraca; order Amphipoda; family Talitridae; genus Morinoia; species Morinoia aosen. Next base: position 52,029,574 of record CM059579.1, on the reverse strand, counting down.
GTGTCAAACTTAGGCTTTAATTGACGATTTTGGACGACAACGTGTTGTATAGAACCAGGGTAAAAAATAAAATAATATGAAGACGTCCTTCATCAAGTAGTTCATATGTGCTAGGAATAAAATGAGGACCCTAACTCATTTGATATTGCAATAAAATTGCTTGAGTACAATATTTCCGTTGCTTAAATTGTTGGAGCTAATGGTACAAGCTAACGACAGGCACACAAAAGCTTGGCTACACTGCCGCTTTCGGTTGCATCAGGTGAAATATCGATATGTTAAACTTTCCATAGACTGAATTAAGAGAAAAATTATCGCTGTATAATTTTTTAAAAGCCTGAGCACTTCCTTGACATGAGAAACCAACGACATATTGACACGAATTGAATTTCAATTATTCGATTCTATTTGGAAGCATTGACATTTTTGACCACTGCGGCGTGGTAATGATCTCTGTGAGCAGATCTGGAGATGTTGGACGCATTGATAGTGGCCAGGCTATACCAGGTGCGTATTGGCTAGGCTATACCAGGTGCGTAGTGGCCAGGCTATACCAGGTGCGCAGTGGCTAGGTTATACCAGGTGCGTAGTGGCCAGGCTATACCAGGTGCGTAGTGGCCAGTCTATACCAGATGCGTAGGGGCCTGGCTATACCAGGTGCGTAGTGGCCTGGCTATACCAGGTGCGTAGTGGCCACGCTATACCAGGTGCGTAGTGGCCTGGCTATACCAGGTGCGTAGTGGCCAGGCTATACCAGGTGCGTAGTGGCAGGCTATACCAGGTGCGAAGTGGCCAGGCTATACCAGCTGCGTAATGGCCAGGCTATACCAGGTGCGTAGTGGCTAGGCTATACCAGGTGCGTAGTGGCCAGGCTATACCAGGTGCGTAGGGGCCAGGCTATACCAGGTGCGTAGTGGCAGGCTATACCAGGTGCGTAGTGGCCAGGCTATACCAGATGCGTAGGGGCCTGGCTATACCAGGTGCGTAGTGGCCTGGCTATACCAGGTGCGTAGTGGCCACGCTATACCAGGTGCGTAGTGGCCTGGCTATACCAGGTGCGTAGTGGCCAGGCTATACCAGGTGCGTAGTGGCAGGCTATACCAGGTGCGAAGTGGCCAGGCTATACCAGCTGCGTAATGGCCAGGCTATACCAGGTGTGTAGTGGCCAGGCTATACCAGGTGCGTAGTGGCCAGGCTATACCAGGTGCGTAGTGGGCAGGCTATACCAGGTGCGTAGTGGCCAGGCTATACCAGGTGCGTAGTGGCCAGGCTATACCAGGTGCGTAGTGGCCAGGCTATACCAGGTGCGTAGTGGCAGGCTATACCAGGTGCGAAGTGGCCAGGCTATACCAGCTGCGTAATGGCCAGGCTATACCAGGTGCGAAGTGGCCAGGCAATACCAGCTGCGTAATGGCCAGGCTATACCAGGTGCGTAGTGGCCAGGCTATACCAGGTGCGTAGTGGCCAGGCTATACCAGGTGCGTAGTAACCAGGCTATACCAGGTGCGTAGTGGTCAGGTTATAATTTGTCATTTCAATGGCTTGCGCCAAGTTTCGCTACATAAGGCTATACGCGCTAGCAAAATAATAAACATGACTTTTTTTTTTTGACGTGCCGAAAACGCTGACCAAGAGTGCGTGCCACAGGCGGGTGCACATCAGCAACACGACCCTCGAGTTCTTGGGCGAGGACTTCGAGGTGGAGCCAGCGCACGGGGAGCGCCGTGAGGACGCCTTCAGGGTCGCGGGGCTGCGCACGTTCTTCATCTCCAAAGTGCTCCAGCCAGTCAGTCCATGGAATTCTCTGTGTGTCTTTTGTTGAGCTGGTAGTGTTACGTTGTGCCCGATGTTTCTCTCCTAGGTGCCAGAGTTCATTTTCACTTTAAATTCTCTGAATGCCTTTTATAGTTATTGAACTGGTAGTGTTACGTTGTGTCCGATGTTTCTCTCCTAGGTGCCACAGTTAATTTTCACTTTAAATTCTCTGAATGCCTTTTACTGTCATTGAACTGGTAGTGTTACGTTGTGTCGGAAGTTAATGTCCAGAGTGCTTCAGGCAGTTTTTACTTTTCAGCCGATACTATGCAAGTCTTTTAATGCGCTGCTTGCGCTATGTCGTGTCGCACAGAAAACGCCTCTGTTCTTTACCTAGTTTTACTAATTGTAATTTTATCGGTTTACATCATTGGATAAATCCTGGCATATCCTTTATATAAAATGCGGCTTGGAAAACAATTTTTTTTAAGTTCACCGATTATTGTAAAAATTATTGTTCAAAGCTGTTGGGAAATACACAATGATGGAGTAATTGCAAACTATATGTTCTGTCTACGTAAATTGTCACAGCAATAACTGCTCACGTTGACGATCTATAATATCTAGTACATCAATAATAATTTATTGTACTCCTTTCACTTCGACGAAAGACATCATAGTTGTTTCTTACCAAAATAAATCTTCTATGAATTTTCTCGTATGACTCTATCGTTACGCAAAAACAATACTTGGAATATAACTGTATTGTTTTTATAAACGATCTTGATACTTCTAGCTAAACATTATCGGGAAAAATTTTCTGACGTCTATTCGAAGAAAAATAACCCCTGGCATCCACTAAATATACAGCACAGTATTTTTAATTTATTGAACAGGATTTTCTTGTCAGCTATACTGGTCTTGGATTGAGAAACGGAGTTTTTAATTGCCAATGCTATCGCTCTTGCACTGGAAAACCTTTAGAGTTTTAATAATAAATGACTCTGGGCTTACCAAAACCGAACTGAATAATTTGTCAGGAAGTTTCCCTCGCTCAGTTTCTAATTTAGTGGATAAAGCAGCTAACTCCTTTTTGATTTGCGTTTCAGTATAGAGTAAGTTCTGTAAGGGGAATTCCATTTTCTCACCAAAATGGTGCTCTTTGTGTAACATGCTGTGTTTAGAGTCCCTGTTCTTTTGTTTACAAAGTCTAGTCCGTTCCTAATTAAGCATTTCACAGAAGAATCCCTACATATCTGATCCGCTTACTACAATTCTTTTCGAAGGGCTTTCATACGAGGTGCTTTCATGTCATAAATTTCGCTTTGTGAGAAGTGAAGCCTTGCATTGATGCCACAGTGAGCTTTCAAGCAAGGTCAGATTACACGAACTCTTGCTATAAATATATCGCACAGCCTTCGGAGTACCTTTGACACTTTATATGAGGAAACAGGGACATGACTTAATTCATTACTTTTAAAAGAAGCTAGCCGATAGTATTGTGGCCGAAGGAAAATGAAAAACTCATTACTGCATTCTCGTAACATCATGATCCACTGTGACGAAGGGTTATTTTCCATAAGATACATTTTGCTGATTGCTCCATCATTACAATCATGTTGCTCAATGGGTTTCCTAGCTTTTCAGCAAAAGGAAAAGCGCAAGCTTTCTGAGTGGAAGGGTTTCTTCCATAGCCACCAAAACCTACCTATAAATTGCCAACTTGCCTATACCATTATGTGCTATGCTAATGGTTCCGTTTGAGGCCGCAGCTCTCAGTCAACGGTATATTTTTGGATGCTCTGGTGTCTACAAACAACAAAATCTTTCCTTGTTTTAGACATAATTAAACCATCAAAATTTCCACCCATTGCCGTTGCTTATTAGTTAGGTAAAGCTTACGTCCGTGCATTTTTCCGCAGCATTTTAGAAAACGGCCGACGTTTCCGTGTTGCATTGCGGTTGGCACTGCACCGCGTTGTTAAGTTCGAGCCCTTAAAGTTCGCTCGGTGTTTACTGCTCTAAAAGTAACATTTTAACTGCCTACTCGGCTTCAGTGATGTTGCAATGAACTACTGTAGCCTGCACCAGTACCGACTGCGATTTTTGATTGGCCACATCCTGGTTATGTATAAATGAGGGTAAAGTTTTTTTTTGTATAGAGTCTTCTCGATCTCTCAAATACTTGACGCAAATACTGGTGTTCATGATGGCCAAATCTGATGTTTACAGATGAGCCTGAACTTCAAACTTTCAACCTAAAACCTCGTAAGAACGTCCATTGCTATTTTAATGCACGTATACAAATTTTAACTGGTGTGAATGAACAAAGTTCATTTCATCATCATGTTTCACATTACATTCAAACATTCACTCCTAGTAGCCTGATAAATATTAGCCTCGGCAGGACCTGAGTCTAAACGTTGTCTGCCAGTAACAACACACAGATGAACACTGCACCGCAAGCAAAGGCCAGTGACGGTAGCCTTTTATTGCCTGAGCAGTTCAAGGCGCGGCCGTCGCTACAGATGCTGAAGAACGGCGCCCAGAGCGGCGGAGGCGCGAACGGCAGCGACTCGCAGCAGCACTCCCGCGACGCTGCGACGGACGGCAACATGGTCAGCCGCGACTCTCTGGTGAGTGGCAACATGGTCAGCCGCGACTCTCTGGTGAGTGGCAACATGGTCAGCCGCGACTCTCTGGTGAGTGGCAACATGGTCAGCCGCGACTCTCTGGTGAGTGGCAACGTGGTCAGCCGCGACTCTCTGGTGAGTGGCAACATGGTCAGCCGCGACTCTCTGGTGAGTGGCAACATGGTCAGCCGCGACTCTCTGGTGAGTGGCAACATGGTCAGCCGCAACTCTCTGGTGAGTGGCAACATGGTCAGCCGCGACTCTCTGGTGAGTGGCTCTTGACTCTCCCTGTTGGTGTTGCTCCTGATACTCTCAGTGTGTGGTGGTGCAAGGGAGGTGAGGCTCCTGCTACTCTCTCTATGTGGTGTTGCAAGGGAGGTGAGGCTCCTGCTACTTTCTCTATGTGGTGGTGCAAGGGAGGTGTTGCTCCTGATACTCTCTCTATGTGGTGGTGCAAGAAAGGTGAGGCTCCAGCTACTCTCTCTATGTGGTGGTGCACGGGAGGTGAAGCTCATGCTACTCTCTCTAAGTGGTGGTGCAAGGGAGGTGAGGCTCCAGCTACTCTCTCTATGTGGTGGTGCAAGGGAGGTGAGGCTCATGCTACTCTCTCTATGTGGTGGTGCAAGGGTGGTGAGGCTCCAGCTACTCTCTCTATGTGGTGGTGCATGGGAGGTGAGGCTCCAGCTACTCTCTCTATGTGGTGGTGCATGGGAGGTGAGGCTCCAGCTACTCTCTTTATGTGGTGGTGCACGGGAGGTGAGGCTCATGCTACTCTCTCTATGTGGTGGTGCATGGGAGGTGAGGCTCCAGCTACTCTCTTTATGTGGTGGTGCACGGGAGGTGAGGCTCATGCTACTCTCTCTATGTGGTGGTGCATGGGAGGTGAGGCTCCAGCTACTCTCTTTATGTGGTGGTGCACGGGAGGTGAGGCTCCAGCTACTCTCTCTATGTGGTGGTGCATGGGAGGTGAGGCTCCAGCTACTCTCTTTATGTGGTGGTGCACGGGAGGTGAGGCTCATGCTACTCTCTCTATGTGGTGGTGCATGGGAGCTGAGGCTCCAGCTACTCTCTCTATGTGGTGGTGCATGGGAGGTGAGGCTCATGCTACTCTCTCTATGTGGTGGTGCATGGGAGGTGAGGCTCCAGCTACTCTCTTTATGTGGTGGTGCACGGGAGGTGAGGCTCATGCTACTCTCTCTATGTGGTGGTGCAAGGGAGGTGAGGCTCCAGCTACTCTCAGTGTGTATTGTTGTGATTTAGAATCTCGTCTGTACCCAGTCTAACTTATCCGCCGCGTGCATGCATGTTTTTCGCCGCCCAAGTAATTTAATCGCTTAGGCGGCGAAAAACATGCATGCTCTGGCGAAAAAGTTAGACTGGGTAAAAGCCGAGGTTTTTAGAATGTGCAAATTGTGACAATCTTTTCTGCTCAAATAGGAAAGAATCACAATTAAAAACGAATGCTGCTATGTACAGTATGTGTGGAAGGCAAAATGACAAAATGTGAATCTCACTATCTATCTATGAGTTAATTCTTACAAATAATAATCCCTGCACACATCCACATCTTACACGGGCACTGAAAATTAGTTTTTTCGAGAAGCAACCATCCCAGAGACAATAGATGCTCCAAGTTAGGATTGTTGTCAAGTAAGCAGAGAAAAACATTCCAGGGTGCGAAAGTGCAGTTTGTAATGGTTTTCATGCGCTCATGATCTCGCAAGTTTTGAAGGCGGAATTATTCACCAAAAATGGTGGAGGAGAACGAGGTTATGACCTGTAGCTCCGAGCAATGTTGTTGATGCCGGAGTGTGAGTCCATAAAATGACGACCACGAGGTACGTCGAAATCCTAACAAATGTCATAACTAATGGTTAAAAAACAGAGACAAACACTGTAATTTTTTCCTCTGATTCTGCAAAATCTGTAATGAGAATAATTTGGTAATTTGTCTCAACTGGACGCAAGGTCTTCCAAAACAATCAGTTGAAAAATTTCCAAGGGAATTTTTCAAAATTTTACATTTTTTTTGCAGGAAATATTTGAATACAAGTTCTAGTCTTCTTGAAGCTCAACGTTAGAAAAATTCTACGCTGCATTTGAGGCTGTTTTTAATTAGCATTAATTTTACTCCCCCTCATTCCCGCATTCAGTGTGCACGTATTTAATTAATGTTAGACAGGAGCGTCAAGTATCTCTGTGCGAAACGAACTGGACAAATGGTTGGTTTTATTCTAGCTGGATTTTTCTCAAATTTGTTCTGTGGACGAAAGTAATCAAAATTTCTGAATACCACGAGAGCTCACCGGATGCCTCCTCTACTCATGCAAATCCTCTCAATAAATGAGGGTAATGGTGGCACTGGCGAGGATACGGGCCGGGAGTGAAATCTGACACCACAGTTGCAAATGAAAGAGAAATGTCTTAATAATATTAACTGTTAGAACCCTTAAATTATTTATTGGAATTTTTTGACACAATCAACTCAATCCAACATTGTCTAACCGTTCCCAAGCTCACCTATTAAATCAAACGTGACTTAACATGACTAAACCTATATAATTTCTTACCTAACTGTGAATTTCCGACGTCCCTTACGCTAGTCAACCATCACTATGACACCGCATGAAGCTTATATTGCCTCCCAACTTCTCCGCACGTAGTTAGTGAAGGCATATCACGCCAAAGAACAACCCGCATGAGCAGACACCCAAGAGCTTCGCGAGATCTCCGCTGCTTGCCTTTAGAGGTAGCGACACAGGGCCACACGATCTGGTTCCAAAACCCCCGCTAAAATGAGCCTTGACCGCTGCTGGGTTGAATTCGATATGTGTTAAAGAGCCCTGTCTCGAGTGAAGCCGTAATTACTTCCAAAGCTCTAAAGCAGCGTATTTTCTGCCATTTCGAAATAAAGTTGAACATTCTGCATTCACTTTTAATCTGTTCGGGATGAAAACCAAAGGTGATTTGTGGTTTGGATTCATCAGAAATGACTGCGACTTATGCTATTACTTCAGATTTTTTATTTGATCAGCTTCAGCCTTCATTGTGAAAATTTCTCGTCATACAAGATGAAGCCAATATCTCGATCTCTTCCAGTATCGTTTTGACCCGTCATGCCGTTGCTTCTTGGAAGCTCCTGAAAGCAATTATCTGCTTTTTTTTGTATGCGTTTATTTTCATGTGAAATTTAAATAGCCTGTGAGTAGATGAGGTTGAAAAAACATACCGAGCTGTCTTGTAGTTTTCCTTGTGCTTCTGCGAAGATATCGCATCACTCTTTCTTCGAACGCTTTCCCAACTGTTTCGGTACGAATAGATCGATTTCGTCCGTGCATAGGGTTGCTGGAGGTTGTACTAGACCAGGGGCTCCCAACATTTCTTTGACCTTTTACCGCTTCAGTATTTTGACGGCTGGGCATGTATCCCTATTTGAAATATTTATTCAGTGAAATATATTCATGAATATTTAAAGATAAATAAAATTTAAACATATTTTTCCTTTTTCTTAAAATTAAATATAACCCTACAGACAAGCAATAAAAATAGATTTAATACATTGAACAGTAGCTTAAGAGACAAATACAGCTGATTTGTTATGTCGTTGAGGAGTATTCCAGCGGATTTGAAGACAACCATTTAATTGCGTTAAGTTTTATTCGTCATTTTACTCGAGGTTTTGTTTACCCACGGCCAGACACAAGACGTGCTTGCATGAGACTGTGGACAAGCGCACCACATGAATTTATGGGTATCATATTGACCAACTTTGAAAGTTGGTAGCCGAGATACTGTTATGTCACCTTAGCTATAAATACGAGTAGACCTTCAGTACTCTTGTCTTTCGTGCCAACTTCGCTGCTTTCAGTTTTCATAATTTCTCCACTATCTCTCCTTTTTTTCTTCCTCTTTATTGTTAACTTGCTGTTTCTATGCTTAGGATATCCTGTATGGCAACACACCTTGTGCAAATATTCTCTTTTTTTATAGTCAGTACTAAATGGTCCTTTTTCTTTGATGTATTGAGATCGCCTTTTCTAGAGGCTGGGTATTCTTGAAATAACTAATATTATACAAAGAGAGAGCAGCAGTGTAGAGTCACTACAGTTTTCTCCGTGTCGCAGAGGTAGAGCATTACATTTTAAACGAGGAGGTTCCGAGTCCAATTTCCCGTAATGGAGCGGTATATTTGCCAGAGCCAGCGACTCCTTTGGTGCTATGGAAAGCTGAAACTCTATTGTCCTATGGAAACCCTCTTACTCATATACTTGCATCCTTCTTTCTCCGTTGTAACTTAATTGGTAAAAACTGTAGTTCAATAACAATGCGATTGCAAAATTAAGGGATCAACAAAGTTAAGAGCTGCTGCAGAAGGACGGTGTTCAAGCCCATACACCAGCTACTCGACGCCAACACCTGCAGCTTTTCAGTCAGCACCCAGCTGTCCCAAAACACGCCTCAGCTATCAATAGAAGCTCTAATGCAGCGCAGCTTACTACAGCTGACAGCTGAGCAATAGCTGCAACCATCTGCAGAAAGCAGCTGCAAGCACAGAGACTGTGCTTGCAGCTGCATCACTCAGTAATCTGATAATAGCCACGCATACATCTGTAGTAGCGGAACTCAACCTACATGTACATCTGCAATACGCAGTAAGTGAATTTCCGAGCCGAGTACATATGTGGCTCGCAATAGCTGCATACATCTGCAGCAGTGAGCAGCGGGATAACAGCCGCATTCAGCTGCAACACGCAACAGCTCTACAACTTTAAGCCACCGCCCGGCGGGCGCACCTCAGCTTCACGTCTCTGGCTCGCATTGCTGCGCTGCCTCCCATAACGCCTCGCATCCCCACGCATCAAATGCCATCTAATGCAATAAATGCTTCAACTTACCTTCTAGCGCCTGAAAAACGCCTCGTAATCGGGAGAGTCTATGAAATTACGATGTGATGTCCTTGTAATCGGGAGAATCTTTAGAATTACAATACCGTCTTTGTAATCGTGATGGACTGTGGAAATACCGTGTTACGTCTTTGTAATTGGGAGGGTTTTTGGAATTACAATGCCGACTTTGTAACCGTGAGGGACTGTGGAAATACCGTGTTACGTCTTTGTAATCGGGAGAGTTTTTAGAATTACAATGCCGACTTTGTAATCGTGAGGGACTGTGGGAATACCGTATGACGTCTTTGTAATTGGGAGGGTTTTTGGAATAACTATGCCGACTTTGTAATCGTGAGTGACTGTGGAAATACCGTGTTACGTCTTTGTAATCGGGAGAGTTTTTAGAATTACAATGCTGACTTTGTAATCGTGAGGGACTGTGGAAATACCGTGTGACGTCTTTGTAATCGGGAGGGTTTTTGGAACTACCATGCCGTCTTCGTAATCGTGAGGGACTGGAAATACAGCACTGCGTCTTCATAACCGTCAGGGACTATTTACTTCTGCTCATCCGTCATTCCTTGTGATTCTAATTTTGCTGGATTTTGCACGACTTCGACATTTTGCTTGCAGGAAGCTAAAGACTGTAATGATGATTTCCGTCTTCGACATTTTGGTTGAAGGAAGTTAAAGCCTATAGTGATGTGTAAGAGGTTGCAGCTAAAATTGATGGAGTCGTAAGTGGTTTCATACTGTGTGACGTGTTTATTTGTGATATCTAAGAAGCTAAACAAATGAAGAGTGTTCTTCGAGCTTTGTTATTCGTACTTGTAAGTTATTGGAAGGTACATTTTTAGCTAACTATTTAAACTTACGCATAACTTTGGAGAGCGAACCCAAAATTTTTTCGCAAGTTAGCTTAATTCAGCGATTCCAGCCTGTCAGTCTATATTTTGCTGTGGTAAATAGGTACTTAAAAACGCTACAAACGTAAGGAAAATTACATGAAGGCAGCTCGAAATTAATACGTTTCCTATGTGGCTATTTATAAAAAAGTGTTCAAGAAAATGAAGAGAAATGATCATTGGTACATAATTAAACAGCGGGCATTGTCTCATAACAGAACGCACGTCAAGAGCTCAAATTTGTCAGTTACTTGCACGCAACTTGGCGACTTGCTCGCCTGTCTGGGCCGCAACTGCTCTAATTTGTCTGCTCGGCGTGCCTCTGGAACATTTCAATTAACGATGGCACTCGGAGGCGAGGCTTGTTCATTTCGTCTTTCCTGCTCTATCACCTTCACTTTATCTACACATCAGTTGGTGGGTCTAAAATTTTCGAGCTCAATAACTAAACATAAATAAGTTTTTGCCTTCATTCAACTCAACACAAGTTTACGATGCACATTTTACATGGAGAAGTAAATAAGGGTTATAATATCAACACACGCAGACAAACTGTTCGAAGTGTTTGGAGTTTTTGTACCTCTCACACACCTGATATAAAAGCACCCGTACATATTGGCCTCTACAAAACTGATCACCAATCAGCATTTATGCTGTACAATTTCAATGTAATGGAAAATCAATTCAAGGAGAAAATATCTCACAATACAACAGGCATGACATCAGGAGATATTATTGTATCAGCACTGGACGGACGCCTCAGGATCAAATCAAGGGCGAGATTCAAAAACTTTATTCGAGATATAAATGAGTTAGAGTCAGCAAGATAGAACATTGCAGCCACAACATAGAAATGGTTTGTATGCTTAGTAAACTGTCGAACAAACCATGCAAATGTAGGCATAGCAGAGCACGAGGAATCGTTCTCATGACTAGTGGAACACTTCTTATATGAATAATTTGATTTAAAAAGGTGATCATACAAAGAAGAAGTTAATACGTTGACTATGTTAGTGCGGTTGCTGCGGTTGGTTACGCTAGGTTGAGAGTAGCACAATCGAAAAATTGACGTTACTACTTATATGCATTTCTACCCTTTCTAAGAAACATGAAAGATATAACTGCGCGATAACTTTTCCTCGTGCGATAAAATATATGTAAAAATATACCAAAATAAATTAAATAGTCGAAATGCTTTACTTCTGTTCTGGTATGTAAATGAGCCACCTACCAAGCGGTCCACATAACTACCAATACGAAGACATCGTGCTAAAGAAAATATAATGGCCTATGATGGAAATTGTAATCGTGATGAAAACAAACGTAGAGAAACGTGCACCAAGATTGTCAAACAATTAGCAGCGAAACCCAACGAGCATCATGCAATGTATTGTTCCGTTGCCATGTATTTTGTTTACAATGTGGGGTGGTGTAAAAACAGTGAACGTAAATTTGAAGGGAAGTTATCATTGGTACATAATTAAACAGCGGGCGTAATCATAATATTTCATAATACACTCCAGGGAAATTTCAAAATACACTCCTTGCCCTAATTCTGTAAACGTATTTGAAAGGCTCTTCATTAGTGTGAATGAAAAATATTACGTCATCACATTTTAATTCCTCAGTAGCAAGCGTAACAGCGAAACTCCATGCAGACAGAAGAAGAGCTGCAATTCTTCACTGCCCGGTAATAATAATTGATCTAATGTACAGTGCTTGTCCTTGATCTCCATTTACATGCGACTTACCTGACGCATCGAAACTTCTCCCGACACTTAAATTTCTATTGTCGATGGTTTATTGATATTTATACTGGCATTCATTGGTAATATTGGTCTTCCCTCACGGTATAACCCTATAAATTTTAACAGCCATTATGGAGTTAAATGTTAAAAACATTTTTTTTGCCACTGTACTTCTCACAAGCACGTGAATCTAAAGAAATCCAATTGAAGTTCTTCAATACCTAGAATCCAGAAATAAGAAAGTCATAAGGTCCATATTGCGAAGGCCACACTTTGGCGTTTATCCAATTCCAGGTTATGCATTGCAAAAAGAAGTTCTGATTTTCTTCATTGAGTAAAGCTAATTATGTACATTTTCTACGTTTGGACACTCAAGCTTCAACTCATTTATTCATTCCATTTCGCCCTGTTATCTAATAGATCCTTGAATAAATTGCCAGATTTTAGATATGTCGAATCATTAATGTGGCATTTTGAATAAACTTGAATTTCGCAAACTAGTTCAGAGAGTGAGAAAGCAGCTTCGAGAACCAAGCCAGTCATTGGGATACAATTTATTGTAAGCATTTTACATCCAGAAATTTAAAATTCATGGCTACTGCACATTTTAGTTTTTGCGGCGAGTGTTACTTGAACATATCGGACTTCCGTAACAGATAAATTTCAAAATTTTTCCTTCGCTTACCATAACCGCTGAGAAAAGGAAACATCGAACCATTTCAATGATCAAATAAAAAAACTTTCCGTGGCAGTGCATTTATTACTTTTTTGAAAATGCATAATTATTTGAGCACTATTTTCTCTAAAATGGAAAGTCAGACTATTATAAGATTGAGGCAAACTAAAGTTTGCTATCCTCATAAAGCGCCCATACTGGGGGTTTCCTTGTAAGCTGACCAAATCGCACATCCAACTCTCCTGTGCTGTATCGCCCCCTCCACCTACCTTACTGGTGGTAGCATTTACGCGCATTACAATCTCAAGAGGTAGCATCGACACGAATTACAATCTCAAGAGGTAGCATTTACACGAATTATAATCTCAATATTTAGCATTTACGCACATTGTTTTCAGATTACTGGTTTGGGAGTTTCAAAACTCGTAATCTCGGTAGAAATTATTTTAATTACCATGATACTTTATTAATTTGCTGTTTTGCTTCTAATATTTGCAGCTTTTGCATTGAATTTATTGGAACTGAATAATTAATTCAGCTGCACCTTGCCCATTGAGCTCAATTTGGCGATATCTTGAAAACTGTAGTCTAAGATTTTTGGTTAAATTGTTAGGTTAAAACTTCTAGCTAAGTTTGAGTGATATTTATATAGGACAAATACTTTACACTCTAACTCCCTACTCAGTTTCCACAGAGTTATGGGAATTTGTCTACATTTAGACAGTGAAAATATTCTAACCTCGATTGCGAATTCAATCATCGTTAAAGTGTCATGGGTTAACTCAAGTAAAAAGAATGCGTCACAAATGAGATTACACTCGCATAGCGGAAAGCTCGAGTGTTTAGAAAGTAATTCAATGTTGGCAGCAGTCTAGGAATAGGATTACGGTCGCGTTACGGGAGCATCGACCGTGGAATCTATTGGCTGCGTGTGCATATGACGCTGGAGAATCGCTTTGTGACTTATGCTCTGGGGCTGCTTTGTCAGAACTACACTCTTTGTTTCTTTGTTTCCGCGAGATCGGATTGCGCTCGTCTCCGACAATTAAACTGTCTTTTCGTAGTGTGTTTCGGACCTGAGGTGCATGAGCAATGAGAACGCCACGAACGCCGGGATCAATGGCACTGGGACAACTGAGGACTTGGGAGCGGGGGCTTAGGGCGATGAATCAATTCCTCTGACAGACAACGTCGTGTGAGGCAAAAATATGAACGAGAAGAAACTTGGGACAATGGGTACGTTCAAATGAGGAAGACTTGAGATAGCAGGTGAATTCAGACAAAGGGGGAAACTTTGTTTGGGAATAAATTTTTCTCGAAGTTGTCATCTGAGGTTGGATTCAGACGCACAATATTTAGCTTCAGAGGAGGCGTGGCCTTGGAATTGAGATGAACTCTGACGTCGTCTAACGTAAAAACTGAAAAAAAACACTTTGCTTGTGTGGACTTTGATTGCAAGTCGAATATGAATAAATAAATCTTAAGCCAAAAGTTTTCAAACTTGAAGGTTTATAAATGAAACTGAATAACGAGATGTTTAATACCGAATAATATGACGTAAACTACTGACTGCGAGCGCTTTTTGAACTCGGAGGACATGAGATGGGCTTCTGGCTGTCTCTTACGCTGAGAACTTCAGGCATCCAGTTTGAAGGGCGGACCAAGAACGGGGAGACTAGTTGTGCAAGCAAAAATCTGTCTTATTATGTAGACTAAAGTGCACAACCGCCTTCGAAAATCATGGAGTCATTCTCAAATTGGAGCTAATTTTATATAAAATGTTTTAATGCGTCCTCCTTCATTTTCGGTTTATTTTGAGCAGGGCTAGTTTCAGTCGAAATAAATGAATAACAATACGAAGGCATAAATTAGCATTTACTATGTAGTGTTCAAGTGTTCAGTTTACGACGTGGGAGTAGAAACGAACTTACTGTACCATCCAACTAATCCACCACGTGCGTAGTGTTACAAAACGAGATTTTGATGTTTTCGTCCGCAGAAATTCAGTTGACGACTCGAAATCCCAGTCTGTTATCGTGATGCACGGATGTAGAACACTGTAATCACCCTGGCTACCATCACGTACTGTGGCATGGACAATGTTAATTAACAAGATGTTTTTGAACGCCCCTTACTTCAAAATATCAGCATGTCAGACGCTTGTTAACTCACCGGCGGCATTTCTCCATTCACGCTGAGTTCGGCAAGATCACGTCGAAGTTACAGGAGAAACAGCCTTTATTGTTCACACGATTACCTCTTGTGAGACGCAACTCGCATGCAGCGCTGGAGGCTCAAACCTTGCGTCGTATTTTGCGCAAACATATAATAACATTACGAAATGGTCAGCACTTACCAATGGCTTGCCGCATGCCCTATGAGCAGTACTTTCACATTGAATTGTTGCATCTTTCCCTGAGGGTATGCTTCACTGAAATGGGTGGCATATCTTCATATAACGCAAGCGTTTGTCACATATGAGAATTGGCGCCTACATGGTGTTGTGATGTGACAAATATGATCCTAGTTAGAGTTGTGATGTAGGAAATAGGGTCCATGTGATCTTGTAATGGGGGATATATGACCTAGCAGGCGCTGTGATCTGGAAAAAATGACTCAGTTTATGGGTGTATAAAAAATGCACCCAGCTGGAGGTGTGATGTGGGAAATATGACCCAGCTGGATGTGTGATGTAGGAAATATGACTCAGATGGAAGTGTGATGTAGGAAATATGACCCAGATGGGGGAGTGATGGCTGTTATGTTCTACGTCTTCATCGGGTAAATTTCTGGGCTGCCTCTGGTAAAGATCTAGCCTGCCCCCGGTAAAGGTCTAGCCTGCCGCTGGTAAGGGTCTAGCCTGCCTTTGGTAAAGGTCTAGCCTGCCTCTGGTAAGGGTCTAGCCTGCCTCTGGTAAAGGTCTAGCCTGCCACTGGTAAGGGTCTAGCTTGCCTTTGTTAAAGGTCTAGCCTGCCGCTGGTAAGGGTCTAGCCTGCCTCTGGTAAAGGTCTAGCCTGCCGCTGGTAAGGGTCTAGCCTGCCGCTGGTAAAAGTCTGGCCTGCCGCTGGTAAGGGTCTAGCCTGCCGCTGGTAAAGGTCTAGCCTGCCACTGCTAAGGGTCTAGCTTGCCTTTGTTAAAGGTCTAGCCTGCCGATGGTAAGGGTCTAGCCTGCCTCTGGTGAAGGTCTAGCCTGCCACTGGTAAGGGTCTAGCCTGCCTCTGGTACAGGTCTAGCCTGCTACTGGTAAGGGTCTAGCTTGCCTTTGTTAAAGGTCTAGCCTGCCGCTGGTAAGGGTCTAGCCTGCCTCTGGTAAAGGTCTAGCCTGCCGCTGGTAAGGGTCTAGCCTGCCGCTGGTAAAGGTCTAGCCTGCTGCTAGTAAGGGTCTAGCCTGCCGCTGGTAAAGGTCTGGCCTGCCGCTGGTAAGGGTCGAGCCTGCCGCTGGTAAAAGTCTAGCCTGCCGCTGGTAAGGGTCTAGCCTGCCGCTGGTAAAGGTCTGGCCTGCCGCTGGTAAGGGTCTAGCCTGCTGCTGGTAAAGGTCTAGCCTGCCGCTGGTAAGTTCTAGACTGCCGCTGGTAAAGGTCTAGCCTGCCGCTGGTAAGGGTCTAGCCTGCCGCTGATAAAGGTCTAGCCTGCCGCTGGTAAGGGTCTAGCCTGCCGCTGGTAAAGGTCTAGCCTGCCCCTGGTAAGGGTCTAGCCTGCCGCTGGTAAAGGTCTAGCCTGCCGCTGGTAAGGGTCTAGCTTGCCTTTGTTAAAGGTCTAGCCTGCCGCTGGTAAGGGTCTAGCCTGCCTCTGGTAAAGGTCTAGCCTGCCGCTGGTAAAGGTCTAGCCTGCCGCTGGTAAGGGTCTAGCTTGCCTTTGTTAAAGGTCTAGCCTGCCGCTGGTAAGGGTCTAGCCTGCCTCTGGTAAAGGTCTAGCCTGCCGCTGGTAAGGGTCTAGCCTGCCGCTGGTAAAGGTCTAGCCTGCCGCTGGTAAGGGTTTGGCCTGCCTCTGGTAAAGTTCTGGATAGCCTTTGGTGAGAGCTTTTCTGTTTGTCTCTTTGTGAAACTTTGAAAATGAATTCCGTATACAATAGCCAATAGCATGACTATTCCATATTATCGGTCATTCACTTTTTCGATAAGAATTCAACATGTTCGCCTCTGTATATTGTCTTATCTTAGCTACAATATTCCAGTTTTTAAAAGTTTCTGAAGCCCGATACTGCATTCGTAATCTCAATTTTCCCCAAAGATTTCCAAGTCGGCTAAAGTTAGGACTCATCAAAAACAAATAAAATTATAACTTATTTTCTTGGAGCGATCCAGTCGCTGATTTAAAAGACATTGACATTCTTGCCAAGCAAAAAATTTTACGCACATAACTTTGGCTTTTCATTCAGTATTTTGTTACAGTAATGGGATACGATTAAATTACGAGTTTCACTTGTGCTGAAACGACCCCATGCACCATCCAGGTGTCGCTGTCGTGGTTTTGTGTACAAGGGGAGACCAGCCTTTCCTTCCCCTCACTCCAAATCTCGTTTCCGTGCATCCCGCAATCTTTGAGTGCGCCTCATGTCTGGTGAATTTCCTGCCCATTGAGCTAGTGAATGTCGCTCTGTGCATCCCTCGTGTTTTCGAATGTTTTTGCCGATCAAGCCGTGTGGCAGAGCACCCAAGTATTGTTTATGGACGTTCACCGTGACATCATTTCATTTAAGGCAGTAGACTACCTTTCAATATCTCTCTATATCTAAAATTTTTCGTTTTTCACTCGACAATGAGGAAATGGCTTCTTCTATGTACCGATTGGGCGCGTATTCTTTGATTTGTTTGGAAATGTGACTATTTTTTCAGTTGTCAGGTAGAATATCCTCTTTTACTAGCTCATTATACTTTACACTCGGTCATTCAGAATTGTAATGATTTATTTGCCTGAAAAACTATTTGCCAGCGTAAAAATGTTGACATAAGTAATAGGACGGTTTTCAACATTTTGAAACACCAAGTAAATTTTTGGCTTGAAAGAGTGTGGCTGGCTTGAAGAAAAGGGTGGTGTTGAGTCAGAGGTGATCACGACTTTCAAGGTCTTAAGTTGCATGATTAATGCTTCTCGATCATTTCGCGGTATCACTTGTCTTATTATTCCATCTATCATGAGTAGATTCCCTTACTATAACATCAAGTCGTCAATTGCATTCTTAACCAGAAGACCTTGGGTAGAATTTTAAATTTACCACTGGTATCAGCACTTGTTATTTTTAGCTCTCTTGTAAACTCCGCGTGATTATCCCTGAATCAAACAACTCTAGCTCGTTTTCGTGGTCACTGCAACACCCTTATTATATTTCAGACGATGTCGTCCGCCGATGAGACGGGCGGTGCGGGGGGCAGCGTCTGCAGGAGCACCAAGGGCGGCGACAAGGGCGGCGACAGCTCCTACAAGAACAAGCTGCAGAAGGAGCTCGTCAGCAGGGACGGCAGGAAGTGAGGGCGCATTTTTATGGAACCTCACAATGTTATCTCCTGTGTCGATGAGCAGTGAACTGACAATTTCAGCAGATATTTCTGTGTACAAGTTTTCTCCGACACCGTTGTCACAATTGATCGATGTATTATTTGTGTGTTGATTCTCTTTTGCGCAGACTGTGTTTGATGAAGTTACAAATATATGTAGTTGGTCTATCAGGTTGATACGAAAGTAATGTCCGATTTCTAGAACAGATGTCTGATATTATCAATTATTTTCATTCGGTTATAAGTGTGAATGTGTGACAAAGCTGAACGATTTTCTTTCACACTATCTCTGTTAGGTTCATAATTTTTATAAATATTGGTAGCCTTGTTTGTTCCATCTAAAAATCACATAAGAAATGTTCTACTGTAAGAATTTCATAAAGGTGTTGATGAAAGTTCGACAGCACCAATTCAGAACACCAATGGGGATGATGTAGTAAATGAAAGAAGTTGCAGAGGATGGTTTTCTCGTTTTCGAAATGGCGATTTCAGTTCAAAAGATGAGCCAAAGACAGGTCATCCAAGAACACATTCCGATCAGTTAAATGTCTTGTATCTTGTATCCGAGAAAATGTCTTGTATCTTGTATCCGAGAATTCTACAGTTACCACTAGGGAAATTGCAAGACAGATGGATGTGGCCCATTCAACCTGCTTCTGATTTCCATTGGTTCCGAGGACTATAGAACCATTGTAGTGGACATATGTAGTTCAACAACAAGAGAAAAGAGTGAAAACGAGTTAAATTTGCATTTTGATTCTAAACCAACAGAATTTTTCAAGCGAGACATTTGGTGTCTATAAACTCGTTGAAAGGTGAAAAAAGTTATTTAAAGCAATAGAAAGTATGATGGAGCGTCCTCAACGTACGAGAGATCCATACCGCTTTATTATGATGAAACATTTAGTTAAGTGTTCAGTGCAAAGTATTGGTAAAAGTAAAATTACCTCTAGTGTATAGTCAAAAGCACAGTAACAAGTACTGCCAAATATACTGTGTAATCAATAGTTTAGTCAAAGATATGACCAAAAACGTGGCCGAAGGTGAGGTCGGAAAAACAGTAAGTTATTGCCATAAATGGAGTTAAAATGACAAATCGTGCCATCAAATCACTCTACCAAGTTATTCTAAATTCATCTAAAATCAAGTCTAGTTTCATCTCAGTATGAAGTATTCCCCTAAAATGTACCTGATAAAAAATAAAATCTAGTACTTTATTTGCACAAGAATTACTTTGGTTAAAGAAGTCAGTATAGTAATCCAGTTCGTTTGTGTTTTGACTGACAGCAAATAGGTCAACATTTACTCATGAAGAGATACCTTATTACAGTCTATGTTCCCTCATTCTGCACGCGGGGTTAGACCGTACGCAAATCCACCACCTCATAATCCTGATAAGTACTACAATTCGACAACGTAGTGTGAAGTTTTTTTCTGCATTTACACTGTTCGAAAACGCCATGCGCGCATTTATACTCTGCAAACACGAAAAACGCACATTAACACTCTGCAAACACGAAAAACGCACATTAACACTCTGCAAACACGACAAACGCACATTAACACTCTGCAAACACGAAAAACGCACATTAACACTCTGCAAACACGACAAACGCACATTAATACTCTGCAAACACGACAAACTCACATTGACACTGTGCAAACACGACAAGCGCTCATTGATACTCTGCAAACACGACAAACGCACTTTGACACTGTGCAAACACGACAAACGCACATTGACACTCTGCAAACACGACAAACGCACATTGACACTGTAAAAACACGACAAGCGCACATTGACACTGTGCAAACACGACAAACTCACATTGACACTGTGCAAACACGACAAGCGCTCATTGATACTCTGCAAACACGACAAACGCACATTGACACTGTGCAAACACAACAAACGCACATTGACACTCTGCAAACACGACAAACGCACATTGACACTGTAAAAACACGACAAGCGCACATTGACACTGTGCAAACACGACAAGCGCTCATTGATACTCTGCAAACACGACAAACGCACATTGACACTGTAAAAACACGACAAGCGCACATTGACACTGTGCAAACACGACAAGCGCATTTACACTTTGTAAACACGACAAGATCACATTGACACCATTCTACCACGCCAAGCGCAACGCGCGCATGTCAGAAGTGCCGAACGTGTGCGTGCCGACAGGGAGCTGCTGCGTCAGACGTCACCAGTGCTGCTGTCATTCAAGTCGCCCGCCACGGAGCAGTCGTACAAGCAGCACCGGGAGACCTTCAGCGGCGCCGCCACCACGGCCATCCCTCTCGTGCTTCTCGTCATCGCTGTCGTCAGAGCCATACTCATGCCTCGGTAAGTCTGTGTGTATCATACTCATGCCTCGGTGGGTCTGTGTGTATCGTACTCATGCCTCGGTGGGTCTGAGTGTATCATACTCATGCCTCGGTGGGTCTGAGTTTATCATACTCATGCCTCGGTGGGTCTGAGTGTATCATACTCATGCTCGGTGGGTCTGAGTGTATCGTACTCAAGCCTCGGTGGGTCTGAGTGTATCATACTCATGCCTCGGTGGGTCTATGTGTATCGTACTCATGCCTCGGTGGGTCTGAGTGTATCATACTCGTGCCTAGGTGGGTATGTGTGTATCATATTCATGTGAAGGCGAGCTTTACTCATGCCTTGGTGGGTCCAAGGGGATCATACACATGCCTCGGTGGGTTTGTGTGGATCACATTCAAGCCACGGCGTGTCTAACTCGTGTCTCGAGAGGTCTTGCTCATGCCTCGAGGGTCTAACCCATGTCTAGAGATGTTACTAAAAAAACCATGCCGTTTTTTTTTAAAAAACACGTTTTTTTACAAAAACAAACGTGGTCAAAAAAACGTGGATATTTTTTTTTTTTTAAATATTTTGTCTGAAAATAACTCAGCAAGAAAAAGAACCACATTACATTATTTGTTTTCATGTCAAATTACAAAATAAAACAGCATACTTCTTAATTTATGGTTTTCCATGGTTTTATGAAATTTTTGATTTTCTGCAGCTTCATGCTTTGATATTTCATTTATTTTACAATACATGTGAATGACCTCCAACTCCCGAAATGGTGTGTTATAACATATCTTTACTTATGGTCATTGATAGAGATGTGACTAAAACACCATGCTGTTTTTTTTTAAAATGTTATTCATACAAAGTTATGAATAAAAACCATGGATATTGATATATATATATGTGACCTTAAAAATCCAATGCTGTTTTTTTAAACATTGTTTTTTAACAGAAAAATCTTGACTAAAAAACATGGCTATTATATTTTATGGGACCAAAAGATGGTTTTAAAAAAAACATTTAAAAAAATCATGACTAAAAAACACGGATATAAATATCAGGAAAGTTATTTTTTTTAATCGAATTGTCTTTAGAAACTTTTAAACAAAGAATGCTGTTAATATTGAAATCATGTTTATTAAAACTGTACTAGGTCTTAGAATAAAATATCTACAAAGAATCTATTCACTCCATAAAACCTTTCGGAGACCAGCTCCATCCTCAGTCATTCAGTAAAATTTGGAGAAATGCACAATGATTTTTCACTGTTCCTTTGAAAAACATTTGACTAAATGACTTACTGAGGATGGAGCTAGTCTCCGAAAGGTTTTATAGAGTGAATAGATTCTTTGTGGATATTTTATTCTAAGACCTGGTACGGTTCTAATGGATATTAATATATTTTATGTGACCAAAAAATCAATGCTGTTTTTTGAATGTTTTTGTTACAAAATGTCATGACTAAAAAACACGGATATTAATATACTTTTTTTTACCATAAACAACCATGCTGTTTTTTTGAAAAACATTTTTACAGAAAAATCATGATTTAAAAAATGTGGATATTAATATATTTTATGTGCCAAAAAAACCATGCTGGTGATTTTTAAATCATGTTTTCTTTACAAAAAAATCATGACTAAAAAACATGAATATTAATGAGTTTTTGTGAAAAAAACATGGTTTTTAAAAGGTCGTATTTTTTGGTCAGATAAAATTTAATAACACTCATGTTTTTTGTAAAAATTTTCAAAAAAGCATGGTTTTTTGGTCACATAAAATAAATTAATATCCATGTTTTTTTTTACAGATTAGATTAGTCATTAGTTTTAGCCTCCCTACCCAGCCACAAATGCGATCCAAAGAGAGGAAGGAAGACTATGAAACAAGATCAAAGTTGAAGAAGACAGTAGTAGGTGCTGAATAACAGGACAGCAGTGAACCGAAAAAAGGTGGTCCTCAACATAACAAAATCCTTTTATTTCAACAAAAAGGAGGCTTCCCAACTCTCAGCTTGGGCCCTCACATTGTCTCCCTGGGAGTGCTAGTTCCCATAGATACAATAATTGTATCCCCCTGAGGGGGTGTTTTTTTTTACAAGTCATGACCAAAAAATGAATAATAATAACTTTTTAATAAAAAAACATGTTTTAAAAAAATAATGATTTTTTTGGTAACATAAATATGTTAATATCCATGATTTTAAGACACGATTTTTTATGAAAAATACATAAAATAAAACAGCATGGCTTTTTGGTCACATAAAATATATTCATATCCAGGTTTTCTTATACATCATTGTTTGTAAAAAAACATATTTTTAAAAAAACAGAATGGGGTTTTTAGGTCTCATATATATATATATGTATTCATTTTTTTTTCGTCATGATTTTTTTAGTACAAAAACATTTTTTTGGTCTCATAAATATATTATTCATGTTTTTTCAGTCATGATTTTTTTAGTAAAAAATGTTTTTTTTTAAACTGCATGTGGCTTTTAAGGTCACATAAAATATATTGTTTTTAATCATGATTCTTTGTAAAAAAAGCACCCCTCAGGGGGATACAACTATTGTATCTATGGGAATTAGCGCTCCCAGGGGGACAATGTGAGGGCCCGAGCTGAAAGTTGGGTAGGCTTTCTTTTTTGTTAAAATGGAATAGGTTTTTGTTTTGTTACGGACCATCTTTTTTCGGTTCACTGCTGTCCTGTTTTTTCAGCACCTACTACTTTCTTCTTCAACTTTGATCTTGTTTCACGAACTTCTTTCTCATCTTACTGTTTCTATGACCTTTCTCCATAGATTGCCCATTCTCTCATCTCCATTCTAAATGGTGCCTTCCTCCTTCCTCTCTTCGATACGCTCTTTTTTTGTAGCGGTTAGGGAAGCTTAAACTAACTTATAATCTAATCTTGTAAAAAAAACAGCATGGTTATATTTGGTACCAGAAAATATATTAATATTCATTTTTACTAGTCAGACTCTTTGGAAAAAAACATGTTTTAAAAAAAACAGCCAATTTCTTTGGTCACCTAAAATATATTAATATTTATGGTTTTTATTCATTTTTTGTAATGAAAACATAAAATAGAAACCATACAGTGAAAGTGGTTGCAGATTACCCACAATTACCTAGAGGAGTCTAAGAGGTACAGCAGGAGCCACAGAACTTACCACAGAACTTATATTGATGGAGCCAAAATTCAGAGCTTATTATCTCTGCAAAGTCTGATTTTTTTGGTCACATGAAAATAAAATCAGACATAGTAGAGATAGTAAGCTCTGAATTTTGACCCCATCAATATAAGTTCTGTGGCTCCGGAGCTGCTGTTCCTCTTAGACGCCTCTAGGTAATTGTGGGTTATCTCCACCACTTTTACTGTATGGTTTCTTTTTGATGTTTTTATAACAATAAAATGACTAAAAAACATGGATATTAATATATTTTAGGTGTCCAAAAAAAACCCCAGACATATACTTAACAAAATTTAGGTGTGCAAAAAAAAAAACACATAAAAAACACGTTTTTTTTTGCAAAAAAAAAAACAATCAAATAAAACCGTTTTTTTGCATCACTACCATGTCTCGGTGGGCTTAACATATGCATCAGTGGGTCTTACTCATGCTACGGGGGTGTTACTCATGTCTCGGGAGTCTAACTCATGCCTTGGAGGATCATGCTCACGCCTCGTTAGGTCAGAAAGTGGTGTAGGTCACAACATGTTCTGTGGGTCTGGATGTCGTGTGAGTCATAATTTACGCAAAACTTAACATTAATCTTTGATCCAGTCCGTTAACATTTCTGTATATCATTTTCTTCAAACGCATACAAACAGAGAGTCTCAAAGCTGCCTTTAGCTAAAAATTTCTTATTGATTGAACGCGCTCGCAGATTACTGACTTTGAGCACCCCTCATCTAGGCCGGGTAATTTCGATATGGCGTAGAAGACTGCTGGTATTCCCATATTCCCAACACTGAAAATGTCTACTGCAATAATCAGAGTGGCCACGCGTAGCGTGAAGCCCAAACGAGAGTAGAGCCCAGAATTCAGAGAGGCGTGAATTCGGAGTAGAAAAGAAAGTGATGTGAAATGTCAAAATCCGTCATTTGAAGTAACACAGATTTATTGCTTTATTTTTGGGAGCCCTCGGAATGAGGGGCTCGAGAAAGATCAGCCGAGTTCGTATCCACTTTACAGTTAATCACTCCGAACATATGCACACATAAACTTCAGATGGCTAGGTAAATTTGTTATCTTAACAGTTTCACAGGCTGAAATCGTTGGGATTTTTAGTCAGGTAAATTTGAGTAGCGGACAATAGAAAAGTGCGTACATAGATAATTGAAAAATTTCGGATCGTGCGCATTATACTGCACCGGATATCTGAGTAAAAATTCATTCTTATGGCGTTCACAGAACTTTATTTTCGTTAATGTAATCCCAAGCAGAGTCGTATAATTTCGTCTTCGACGAACGCTGAACGAAGCAAGAGCTGACGCCGATTTACCATTGCAGTAACGTTTTCCTCTTAAGCGTTAAATGCTACTGGTGCTCTTTTATTTTAGCAAGATATAAAAATTGCGTACGATAAACATGCACTTCATTTCTTTACATCGACTCTGATTCCAAGTTGCAACAAAAATAAATTATTCAGCAGGAATAACTTTTTTCATATTATATAGTCTAATGAAGACCGGTTTTTGAATTAATATTTGTATGCTTTGCTGACTTTTTAACTTTGATTGACGTGTTCGCGAGCAGCAGCGGCGGAGGTCCTGTGGTGCTGCTGCTGGGCCTGCTGCTCCTCGTCGCCATGGCCTCCGTGTCTGCTGCGCGCTCCTTCCCCATGGTGAGTATCCTCCCTGACTTCCTTCCCCATCTGTCATCCCTTCCCCTTCTGTCTTCCCTTCTCCATCTGTCTTCCCTTCCCATTTGTCTTCCTTCCCCATCTGTCTTCCCTTCCCCATCTGTCTTCCCTTCCCATCTGTCTTCCCTTCCCCATCTGTCTTCTCTTCCCCATCTGTCTTCTATCCCCATCTGTCTTCCCTTCCCCATCTGTCTTCCCTTCCCCATATGTCTCCCCTTCCCCATCTGTCTTCCCTTCCCCTTCTGTCTTCCCTTCCCCATCTGTCTTCCCTTCCCATCTGTATTCCTTCCTCATCTGTCTTCCCTTCACCTTCTGTCTTCCCTTCCCTTCTGTCTTCCCTTTCCCATCTGTCTCCCCTTCCCCATCTGTCTTCCCTTCCTATCTGTCTTCCCTTCCCTATCTGTCTTCCCTTCCCCATCTGTCTTCCCTTCCCCATCTGTCTTCCTTCCTCATCTGTCTTCCCTTCCCAATCTGTCTTCCCTTCCCCGTCTGTCTTCCCTTCCCCATCTGTCTTCCCTTCCCCATCTGTCTTCCCTTCCTCATCTGTCTTCCTTCCCCATCTGTCGCCCATCCTCATCTGTCTTCCTTCCCCATCTGTCTTCCTTCCCCATTAATCTTTTATCTATATATGTCCCTCTGCTGTGTACGACTCGCTTTTTATTCAGCATACCTTCCTTTCTGTCTTTAGAGCTCTGATTTGTTAGTCAAGTCTAATGTAATTAAACGATGGTTGCAATATTATTGATCTCAACTTGTAGTACTCGTATATGATCTTCTTTCAATAAATATTTTGTTTTTACACCAGACTCGTAATGCATGTTTCATTTATACACCAGTCTCACAATAAAAGCCTCATCATGACTATAATGCGTTATCGCTCAAGTACAAGTCTAATATTGGGGCTCCATGAAATCCTTTGTCAGCACGCTAGTTTACTAGCATAGACCTGCTTGTTCCTGGCTGCAAACTATCTAGTAGTTTGTTGATTCACATCAACCAAAGTGAAACTTCAACATCAAAATTGGTTTTGGCAATCCAATATTGTAATCCTAAAGGCTTAGCTAATAATAAAGTCATAATTTTGAACGTCGTGGCAGGTTTGACGCTCGTATTTACTGTGGCAATCCCTTGAAATGAACAGTTCTGTTCGAATTGGAAGACGATTTTAATATCAAGTTCCCAAGATAGTAGTCGTCACTCAGAACAGTGCAGCAAACTACTGCTGTTCATATGCAAGTTTGCTCTAAGCTATGGGGTGCGAGGCGCTAAGGAAAAAGAGCGATACAGTTTCTTTGCTTAACAGTGAAACAACATTTTATGATGTACATATTGCTTTTCAGTACATTTTTGGGGTGCAGTGTACCTCAAAAAAAAGTGCAGAACTTCTGAGCTTCAATCCTGTTGTTAGTATGCTATTTATTGGGAAATTAGCATTCGCGAGCCGTGAAGTTAACTTACTTTAAATTGGGGAGGTGCGTGCAATACTAGATGCATGAGAGGTGCGTACAATACTGTATGTGTGGGAGGTGCGTACAATACTGTATGTGTGAGAGGTGCGTACAATACTGTATGTGTGGGAGGTGCATACAATACTGTATGTGTGGGAGGTGCGTACAACACTGTATGTGTGGGAGGTGCGTACAATACTGTATATGTGGGAGGTGCGTCCAATACTGTATGTGTGGGAGGTGCGTACAATACTGTATGCATGACAGGTGCGTACAATACTGTATGGGTGGGAAGTGCGTACAATACTGTATGTGTGAGAGGTGCGTAGAATACTGTATGTGTGGGAGGTGCATACAATACTGTATGTGTAGGAGGTGCGTACAATACTGTAGGTATGGATGTGTGGAAGGTGCGTACAATGCTGCATGTGGGTGAGGTGCATACAATACTTATTATGTAGGAGTTTCTGCTATGCACGGGACAGATTGTGAAAATGTGGAAGTATAAGAAATGTGAAAATTATTTGTGTAGATGCAGGATTCTGTTGAAGTGGGAACGAGCTGTGGGAGTAAATGTAGGAGTATGCATTATATGTAGGTCAGGGAATGTGCCGTGGGTGTAGATGTACGACTGTTTGTTAGGTGTAGATATTGGTGCAGATGTACGACTGTTTGTTAGGTGTAGTGGTGTAGATGTGTGATTGTGCTGTGAGTGTAGATGTGAGAGCTTTCTGTGGGCGTAGATTCGAGAATCTAATAAATACGCTCAACGTGAAATTAATTTTGCGCAACAAATAGCAAAGGGTCTGTGCCGAAACAGTTATTTTTATCACTGCCCCACTGCGCTTTATGCGAGAGATTGCTGCAGCACGTCATAGGTAACGTACACGTGAGACGTGCTTCATTATACGTGCTTCATTTATAAACATGGTGCACGTGCAGCGCGTTTAACGTAGGCAGATAAACGCACTGCACGTGCTACATTCATGAAGATGTTGCACGTGCAGCGCGTGCCGACGTGCCTGGTGACGGGGGGCGACAAGGTGCACTCGTCGGTGTGCCTACGGACCGTCTGGTTCACCAGCCTCGTGCTCATCGCAGCCCTCACCAACTTCACGGACATGGTGGGTGTGTCGCGCATAGTTGCGTGACTTCCATGACTATTATGGCAACAATGCTTAAATAAGGTTGCAATTAAGGTTGAAGGTCTGTTACATGTTCTAGGTATAAAATAGTCTGTTGGACACTTCACTCATAAGTCTTCACTAAAAAGTTGGTATTGAAGTGTTGGGTCCAATAATATTTTAATGAATCATAGTAATATTTAATTACCTTTCTTGAAGAGAAGATGTACAGGAGAGCAATCTATAATTTGTTGTACAGAAAATGAAAATGTATTTTTATTAACTCCAGAAAATCAAAAATTATTTTTGAAACACTCATCTCGTTTAAACATATTTTTGGCATCCAGAATGTGACGTGTAATCCAAGCGGAGAACAATCTTAAGCAAAAATTTCATCAAAGCAAAAACTGATGAAGCTCATCATTGGTCCTGCAGTGCCCATCCTCCTCACTGATACGAGCCTCCCGTGAATCAGCAGACTTTCCTCTAAACTTCCTTTAAAAACTTCAATAAATGCACTAAAATTCCCTAGTCTCTTTTCTGATCTGATTTTTACGAACTTAGTAGGAATTCACACCATGAGCTGTCGCATTATTAGTTAAGATCTTACGTTGAACGCAGTACAAAGCTAAAATTTACTATGGAGAGATAACGTAAAGCTTATTAGGATTCTTTTATTCGTGGAAGAAATTCTTATTTTCAATAGTGATCTGATTTCTAGATAGAGGAACAAATAACTAATCGAAAAGTTTATTTCTGCGTGATTAGTGCATTGAATGTAAATCACACTGGCTCAATTGATAATGAGATTAATCTGAATGTTTGTGCGTATCGGGAATAATGACGATAACGCACAAGGGTGAATTTATAAAGATAGAGCTTAATCCGGCAGCTGTTTCCACATTAGCCTGAAACTAAGTTACGCTTCTTCAGCAGCAAGCCAAATAGCAAGCAGATTCAACATCAGTTTATACTATTGACAATAATCAGACGCGGCTTAAATTTCAATTAAATGATACACATACACCCTTTCGGTGGTTACTCCTACACGGCACAAATCGAAGATTGGGATACTAAAGATTGCGTTAAAGGCCGGATTTAACCGTGAGGCCGCTAAAGTACTGTGTAGATTAAAACTGAATGAATATCATTTTAAGCGAATGGCCTTTAAGAGTTTCATAACAAAAGTTTACTCATTGGCAAAGATAAAGGATTGAAAAGGCAAACAATTTCCGTTTGTTCGATTTTGTAAATTTCTCAAACAAAATATTCTGAGGTGATTTACACGCGTATTTATTTTAATTCAATATGAAATGCAAAACTGTTAATTTACATCAATATAACTATCTCACTTATATGTTTTTTCTCATCCACATTCAGTACCTATGCAACAACAGTCTCTTCAACGACATGATATACGGTAACGGCAGCAATGGCGCGGTGCCCAACGGAGGCGCGGCAGGTGTATCCCCCCACACTCGTCACCACCACCAGCACCGCCACTCCAGCCGCCGCCAGCCCAACGAAGGCATGACCATTTTTATTGAAGAAGAAGAGAAACACAACGAAGTGTTCATCAAAGTGATGAGCGTTTTGGAGGACGGCAACGAGACTTCCGCGTCGCCGAACGCAACCCTCGACGCTGCTGGCGAAGGTTTAGGTTTAGAGAAACGAGTGCTTGGGTTACGACGGGATGACGACACTCGCGTCGATGGCGAAACTCCCACGGACAGGGAAGTCGAAGGTTCATCGGGCTGGAGTGCTGGGGACGGTGCCCCAGGAAGTGAGGAGGATAGTATCGTGGGAGGAGACGTGCTTGAGAGCATCGGAATGCCTGGAATTTACAGTCCTGATTACGACTATCACGGGGAAGAGGACGGGTACAACGCAGAAATTTGCCCGTATCCAACCTACCACACCTACTTCACGGTGTTGCTGCTGCTCGGAGCCACGCTGCTGGCGCAGGTAAGTAATGGTCTCGTGACTGGCTTCAGTGAAACCTGGCTGAATACAACTTTTCTGCTTCTGGTTAGTAGGTTTTTCACTACAGTTGACATCAGAGTGTTTTATAGAAATAGTTTTAAAAATCGGTTCATTTTTTAGGAGGAAAGAACGTCTGGAGGAGTGCCTGTGGAGTGGATGTGTTTATTTATATAAGTGTGACTGCTGCATGCAGCCTTATGTGGGTAGTACTAAACTACTACAATTTATCAGACACAGCCAACATTCAGGAATTTCCCGCAGAACCAGTCGCATACTTTCCTCTCCTTCACATTCAGCAATCCGAGATCATTGTCAACAATTTAATCATCCTTTCAGAACAAAAAACTTCTCCACTCTGTGTATCACCAACAACGAACAGGATCTTCGCATTTTAGAATCTTTATTCATATCTACCCATAAACCTGACTTATATAAAGACTTGAGTACTGTCAAACTAAACATTGCCTCATCCAACTGACATATTTCTGTGTGTATGTATGAGGAGTGTGTTTGCGCGCGTCTGTTTGTTAGGTTCCTATGGGTCAATATATGAATGTATGTGCTTGTGAAAGGGTGAATAGGTGAGCCAATGAGAATGATCGTTTTCACTGCACTTGAATGAGAAATAGGATTGAAGTTTTTATAGATGTTTGTTTACTTATTTTTCGTTTTTTCGAACTTTTGTGTTTTTTAATATTTTTGACCTCGTTGTATGTTTTTTCTGCACTCAAGATGGAATTTTAACGTTTCGAAACGTTTGCCAAAATAGAAAAAATAAAAATTTGTATTTTTACGCTGGTTCTCCTTTTTATCTTGCGCTTGAGATTCTCTAAAAATCGACCAATTGGAAATATAATACAACTTTTTGATTAGGTATTTTGAGAGCACTGTAAACTCTAAAATAGTACATTTTGAATCGTAGATCCAGCAAAGTAAAATCAAAATGAAAAGTTAACTCTTCTACTTTCCAATAATATCAGTTTTAACTCTGTATCCTGTCTGCGAAAAATCTGATAGCAATTTTGAAAAAGAATCCAGTTTTAGCAACCACCCTGAATATACTGTACTCTTAACCCAGGAGCTTGAAATTGGTACGAGCTCTACCGAAGGCAGCAGTCCTGACGTTTGTTACTGTATAAGGCGCATGAAAAATCGAATTATAATATGATATGTGTCATTTCGACTTGAATAAAATATCGTAGGATTTTCTTGACCATTCTATGCAACTCCAAAAACAGTTAAGGCCAACGCCACAAAAAAAAACATAAAAACTCGCATGTTTACGGGATGCCAAAACGGTCAAACATCAATAACTGGAGAGACCGCAAAATTACATACAAATTATCAACACCGCATAACCATTTGTGCTCAGGTGAGCTACTTGGCGAAGAGCACAGTGCTGTTCCTGCTGGCGAGCGCGCAGATCACGCTCAACTTTGCGCTCATTCGCCCCGTCTACCGCCCTGATGTGCATGACCCTGACGGGCCCCCCCACCCCCCGCTGGCACTGCCCCAAGGCAGGCGACGGGACCCCAGGCTCGTGGCCTACTATGGACCCCCCACTGAGGAGGAGAGGTGAAGTGGCCTCTTTTTGTGTGGAGTGGGGACCTTCTGGAGGCCGCACGTGTTGGCTCGCGCTTGTGGTGGTGCATGTGTGGGGCTAATGAATACATGCGATACATGATGAACCTTTGCTGTGACTGATCAGCGCTTCCTGTGACTGATGAACGCTTCCTGTGACTGATGAACGCTTGCTGTGACTGATGAACGCTTGCTGTGACTGATGAACGCTTGCTGTGACTGATGAACGCTTCTTGTGACTAATAAACGCTTGCTGTGACTAATGAACGCTTGCTGTGACTAATGAACGCTTGCTGTGACTGATGAACGCTTTCTGTGACTGATCAACGCTTGCTGTGACTGATGAACGCTTTCTGTGACTGATGAACGCTTGCTGTGACTAATGAACGCTTGCTGTGACTAATGAACGCTTGCTGTGACTGATGAACGCTTGCTGTGACTAATGAACGCTTGCTGTGACTGATGAACGCTTTCTGTGACTGTTCAACGCTTGCTGTGACTGATGAACGCTTTCTGTGACTGATGAACGCTTGCTGTGACTAATGAACGCTTGCTGTGACTAATGAACGCTTGCTGTGACTGATGAACGCTTGCTGTGACTAATGAACGCTTGCTGTGACTGATGAACGCTTTCTGTGACTGATCAACGCTTGCTGTGACTGATGAACGCTTGCTGTGACTGATCAATACTTATTGTGACTGATCAACACTTGCTGTGGTTCCTGTGTGTGATTGATGAATGCTAGCTGGGATGAATGAACACATGAGTGACTGATGTCTACTAGTTGCTACTAACAGTTTAGTTTGACCTCGTAATGATTGCGATACTTAAATGATAATATACAGCACAAATTCTTTGACGTGAACTCACAACAGATTATTTAAATATATCCAAATTTGTTTACGAAGAAGATCCTCAGTATTTTATTAGTTTTTGACTTTACCATATTCTATGTTCAACTCGTTTATAAAACACATAATTTCCAAATACGCCCGAAATAAATTTTAATTTTCATTCTTTCTCGTACAGACTATGACCAGCTCAAAATGTGTTTCTCTCCATGATTGACGCTGATATTTTTAGAAGCAAAGATTTTCGATAGTCAAAATCTCTTTATATAATCTTCGTGGAGATTCCTCCGTATAAGTTCCGAACAAAAATTTTTAGCTTTACCTTTACCAAAATTAGACTCCTGCGTCATCCAGCACATGACCTCACCACACAACTCCCGCGAGAGCCGCTCCGCAAAACTTTCACTCTGGAATCCTCACCTGCAAAATTCTAAGCTGCGTAACCCTCGCTGTTTCATTCCCCTCGCAGAATTTTTAGTTGAGCCTCTCGCTATAACCATCATTTGGAGCTCTCTATATTAACTTCATTCATGACTCTCTATACTGTTCTCTTTTAGAGCTATCTGTATTACCCTTATTCAGAACTTTTTTTATTACTCTCATTCAGAGGTCTTTGTATTGTCTTAATCTAGCTTGGGCTCTCAGTATTAACCTTATTCAGAGCTTTTTGTATAATTTTCATTCAAATCTCTCTGTATTGTCCTCTATTAGAGCTTTCTGTATTACCCTCATACAAAGCTCTCATTATTACCCTCATTATGACCTGTTTGCATAATTATCACTAAGACCCCTCGGTTTGGTCCTCACTTTGGCCTCCTTGTATTATCCTCATACTTCTCAGTACAATCCTCGCATAGATCTCTCTGTGCATTTCTAACCAAGACCCAACCTGTGTTTGCTTCCTCTTTCACGTAGTCCTCATCTTGACATTTTTGGATATTTTCTCATCTAGAGTTCCCCATAAACCTCCTCATGGTGTCCTCCATGTGTGCTCCACCTAGATTTACTCACGGTTTATACTTCAACAATTTATGCATACCTTGGTTCACTCCTTAGACCTCTTAATGCACTTGCGTATTTGTTCCTCCTGGAACTCTCAATATGATTTACATTTGAACTAAAAAATCAATTTCAAAATTAGGGTCGTAGTTGGTCCAAGAAATTTATTGCGTCGAACGTCTGATCTTCTGATGAGCATTCCGTTAGCTACATACTAACCTCCTAATTTTGATTCTCGTAAAGTTGGATTTTTCCATGCTATTCGATAGTTAAATTTCTTTTTACTCATACAGATGGTAAATAATGGTGTGCCAAACTAACCTAAAGTATTTCTGAGTAGAATGCTTATTTGCTACAGTTTTGACCTACCAGTTTAAACTAGTCTTCACATTGCTCTCATAGTTATCATGGAACCCCGTAAAACCGACCACGGTGTAATCGAAAAATCTCGCGTTGTCGTCGACCCCTGCACTATGATGGACTGCACCTCTCCGTAAGCAAGGATTTCCGCGTTTCCGTGCCCCCCACGTTATCGTTAGCCAGTGCTTCCGCGGACCTCGTAAAATTCTTAACTCCCTTATTTTCGTAGACTTCGTAGATATGTCTTTGTCTTTGTCAAAGAGTCAAAGACAATCAGTTAAACTTTGTGCAGTCAAACTTCAGTGTCTCTTTGATCTCGTACTGTTGTGGGCCTCGTATTATCATGGACTCGCACATCAAGCCCTCGTGTGACTCCAGTGTCCCACTCCTCCAGGCTGCGCATGGAGCTGGTCGACATTTCACTGGAGCTGCTGCTCATCAGCTTCCTGCTCGCCTTCATCGCCAGGCAGGTCAGTGGCGCGCACACGGCGCTCTTTTGTTTCCTGGAACTCAACACGGCTGAGTTTAGTTCTATAGATGAATTAAACACAATATAATAATATTTTAGTGTAAATTCATTCGTCTTGCAGGATGAAAAAATTCTCACGTTTTTTCGTGTAAAGTTTCCTTCTTTGCAAGACCTGAACGTAGCAGTTGCAACTTGCTTGTGGGTGAAAAATTATTTGCAAAGCCGTAATGAATTAGTTTTGAGGAAAATCATAGCTCGAACAGTACTATGAGGATCTAATTTAAATCTAAAGAATAAAAGGGCTTTTTTATGACTTGATTATTCGATTACTCCATTAAAATTATTTAATGCCTATCAGAGGGATTTTGAAAAGTCTTAAAAACTGTGGCACTGGCACCACCGGGACAGCGTTGCATGAAAGTGTGCAATTGTGTCTATGGGAGCAATGATGACATTGGAGCACTCTGACTTGAAAAAAGCATCGATATGAGCCAAAATAAAATTGAAATTGTACTCCAAGACGTACTAAAAGGGTTTTTAGTTAAAATCCTCATAAAGTGTTTTTTCTTAGCCCTTGTAAATCTGAATTATAATTACTGCTACAAGGATGGTAACTCAGAGGCTTGCCGGATCGGTGTAATAAAAGAGAATGTAAAGCGATTATGGTAGTGAGTTTTTTCAACAACAATGTATGTTAAAGCACAGCAAGCATAATTATTTTGATCAGAAACCTCCCCATCCTGGAAATACCTGCTGCATGAATAAAGTCACAATAACACAATTACTAGCCCTATAGAAACCACCTTATAAGAAGCAGGCTGTCTATCATTAGCAAAATGTTTTTTTCCGTTCAATGAGAAAGGCCCCCCGAGGCACGCAAACCTATGGAACTCAACTTTGAAGAACTGCTTTAATACTTATCGTCTGACAGGGCGAGGAGGTTATGTTTTTCTTCGTGAGTTGTAACGGCGATATGACAAGATTTAGTTCAATTAATCTTTAATTTATAAACTCCTTTGGGGATGCTCAATAATGAAAATGTTGCCAGCTTTTTTCTGAAAACTAATTTACCGAGCGCTGATGAAACTGCATGATACCTCAAAAAATTTTATTTTCTTACTGAGAACATCAATCTCATCTGAACGGATAGCTAATACTGAGCAGAAATCAAACTGAAAAATTGTTTGCGCAATAGTGGGAGATCTTTCCAAGTTTAATTTCTTGCAAAAGTAAAAAAAAAATTAGTGAACGGTTGGCTTGTGATGAAATAATTTCAACCTTCAGCACTGAACTTGCATCACAGACTGCATCACAGGATTCGCAGCCCCGCAGTCTCAAAGTAGTCAACAAAAGGGCAGATCAAGTTTTACGTGGCGGTTCCTTTCAATAATAACCATGGTTCACGCTAATGGGTGGCCTCTGCATTTTGGCATGATTTGGGTTGCAGAGTACAATTTCAGGGTGAGTAGTCTGACGTCCGTAAGTGGCCTTTGTAGCTCTGATACATAGAAACTGAACAACACAAAAGTGCTGATGGTAACAATCTTTCGTTGGTTGTGTTTAAATCACTGTGTTTTTGCTCATTTTTCGCTCGCTTTTTGTGGGGTGACCGAATCGTTTTGGCGACCTTTAAATGTCTCTTACGCATTCATTTTATTGTGTTTTTATGTCCGTTTGTACGATACGATCATCATAAATCCGAATATCGTATATTATCCTCTGATTTTCTACATCTGCAAAGTACTACATTGTACAGGAGTATAATGATGAATTTCATGCGCAAGAGCTTTCATTCATGCAAATCACCGTCGGATACCCTAATGCCGAATAACGACTGAGAGTGTCTCGCTATTTTCAATATATGACACCACAAGATGCTCAACTAATGACCAAAGTGAACGGTAACGTCTGGAAAAGCCCGTGAGGTCAGATTTTCGATCAATTTTCGTCGTTGCAGCAGCACAGCAGACAGCTAAAGTTACTGTGTTGACTTGGCCGTGGTATGTGCTGTTTTTCTGACTTAAATCCCTAGGTCTGAGTTTTTCAAATGAAATCTGATGATTTCAACTTGAACAAACTGCACGTGTATAGCCAAGTTGAGAAACCATTTTTGCGGCGAGCTGTACCGCAACGGAGACGAAAAGTGTTAAATTATCGGGTCTATTTCCCAGTCTAACTTTTTCCCCGTTTGCATGCATGTTCTTCGCCACCCTTGTAATTAAATCACTTGGGCTGCGAAAAACATGCATGCTCTGCAAAAAAGTTAGACTGGGTTTCAGGAGAGGTATCGCTGTTGTGACAGATGGAGAAGACGTCGCGCGTGCTGTACCTGTGGCGGCGCGAGGTGGAGGAGCAGAAGGAGAAGGCCGCGGACATCCGCCAGCGCAACGAGCAGCTCGTGTACAACATCCTGCCTCCCCACGTAGCCACCCACTTCATGGGGCTCAGGAGAAAGAAGCACGAGGAGCTGTACTCCCAGAGCTACGAGGAGGTTGGAGTGCTCTTCGCCTCCATGCCCAACTACTCAGGTTTGCAAATTGCTTTCTAATGGCTGGCTTGATTTTGTTGAGCGCGTTGGATTATTGTCCGTAACTCCATTTGGCCATCGATGTGTGACTATTTGTTGAGTGAGTCCTTATTTCTGGTTCAAGAGTGCAAGTTTTGTCCTGCATGTTTCCTTTCAAGAATAGTCGGAAAAACTTTACAATGTTGATGAACTGCTTAGTATTCAAGCATGAGCTTCTCCAACTAAATTTCCTGACTTTAAATCTGTGTTCCGAACTCATTTAGTACGTGTTCAATTAAATTGCATACTCGCGCTTCGAACTTGGATTTTGCGTAGCAATTACTCGGTTTTTGATTATAATAACACATTTTCATATTAATTTATCTTGTTCCTCGTTATGTATGTTCCTCGTAAACGTAAGGTTCATTCATTGTAATAACTGTTCAAATTATTATTTCCTCCCAGCTAATTCGTATGCTTCCTACTTCAGCGATGAAAAATACCGTGCAACTTAACAAAGTTGACCCCATACATCAAACCCTCAAACGCTCCCTTTTATCAGGGAGAATGTACAGTATACTAAATATGAGGGATAAAGTTAGACAAAGGATGAATAATAGCCAACGTTATAAATTACTTACTATGTGTTCAGGTATCTGGAATCTTACAATTTTTCAGTTACTAGTTGTTCAGAATTGGTTGAAACACGCTAACAGAAAATCTAGAGAGCGTCGCTAAACTGAAACCATTTGTAGATTTTATTTTCGGTAGGGGGTGTTTTTCAGGAGCTTTCATAGCGTACCCCGTCAACAATGATGTAATTTACTAAACCTGTCCTCAAATTGGTTATTTTTTCAAGTATAGTACAATTGACGAGTTCCTTGAACCACGTTTGGAAAACGCGTTGGTACTCTGTGCAAGCTGTTGTACGAGTATTAACAGTCGTCAACGGATAGCCTCTGGATCATAGTTCATTTAAAGTGGTGAATATCTTGCCAATAAATATTATTAAATATTTTATATAGTGTGCGTGGTCAGGCGCAAATATTTAGCTAGTAATTGTGAACAAAAATTGGATTGGGAACTCATCATCTCTTATATCATAAATAGGCGTGTGACTTCCATGCCTACCAGCAACGAAAATTAAACGAAATTTTTATTTTTTAAAGGCTTAACGAGTTTCAAATCAATAACTCACGTTCAAAAATGTTTATGGCTCGAAATCACTTTCAAAATCTACTGGACGAACCACAGATCAAGAAAATATAATCCTTTGGCCTCGACTCTTGAGAAGCCCAACTGCAAACTGTTCTCAACCACACCGTACTCAGACTGATAAGGCGCTGTGGCAGTTGCAGTATAGCTTGTGCTCATGTGAGGACTCCACTTGCCTCAAGTTACGTGTTTTTCTACTTTGAGCTCTTTAGTTGACTATTTGGTCACCGTGGTCGAGTGGTTGAGATCGGGGTTCGAATCCCAGTATGTTCTCAAACTTCCTTTGGCTTTTGAATGCTGTATATCTGTACAGAGATGTTCGCTGGTGACTGTTCGAAGAATGGGAAATATCTTGAATACTGCCTTCTCGTATCTAGCAGTATTTATCTTTCAAATTTTCAAAGCTTCAGCGAATTGAAAATAAATCAATATCCTTTATGGCTTAATCATTCAAAAAATAGAACCTAATTCGACTGTTAACTTACAATGTTTTCTATTTCATATTTTGAATGTTCGTTTTTTCGATTGTACCATGAAAATAGTTCCAATTATAATATTAATAGGTGAAATATTTTCTTTAGTCACCAGGAATAGTTTTCGGTTTCTATACCTGTTTTACAAGTCAATATTTTATATTCGTCGCTTTGAATTAAACATAATAGAGACAGTTATTGCAGCAGTAAATACCAAACCAAAATATTTTAAACAATCATTCGATTCATCCCAGTCAGATAGCGTTCCCCGGCTGGAACAAGTAACACCGCTGCATCACAGGTCATTGACGAAACTTATGTTCATAAAGAAAGGTAAAATAAGCTTCACCCACAGATTTTATTCATAGCACACCGTAATCGTGTGATTTCAAACTATTATTAAGTTGGGCTCTTTAGGATATGATTAATGAAATCACACAATGGGTACAAATTCTAACCACACGATGGATGCTAATTCTAACGGTCCGACTGCATGTCACAATAAACAAAGAAATACGATGATAAGTTACATTGAATGGAAAACTTATCCTATACTCTGAATGAAACCTTATTTCAAACGTTCCAGTCACAGTTCATTATCAGTGTTAGAATGATTTGTGAACGAGGATACTTAAA
Organism: Morinoia aosen; assembly: GCA_030386875.1. Lineage (NCBI taxonomy): Eukaryota > Metazoa > Arthropoda > Malacostraca > Amphipoda > Talitridae > Morinoia > Morinoia aosen. The sequence goes on along the minus strand of CM059579.1, from coordinate 51,990,620 downwards.
ACATTAGTGTCTTGCGCAATTATGTATGATAACTATCGAGACTCATGAAAAGTTCACGCTTATTTTTTAGCTTGAATAACTCAACCTAACTTATTTTAGCCTACTTATACTTTTTCTACCTTATGCTAATCTATCATAACCTGTGCTAATCTATCCTACCCTTTGCTAACTTATACTCTCTCGTCATAAGATATCCTAACCTAGCTGAACTTAAACCAGGGCTAACCTATCCATCAATTGTATGTATAGATCCCTAATGACAGTAGACCATTTCGCTGGTGGCTATACTTAGAAGTTGATGTTTCTTGCATGGTGGTTTATAAAGTAAAATGGAGAAAATGCTTGCAGTGCAACAAAATATCTATTAATCTTATGTACGATATGAACTTTTTCAACAGCATGAACAAAGTTCCTCTATGAAATTATTGAAAGCGAGATTTTTGCCGATATAATTACTGCCGATTGACACGATATAATTTTTGCCGTTTGACACGACGCGTAAATCAGTAGACATAAGCTTTTTACTTTAAAACTTTTTTTAAACCATTATTTTTGTCCTACATTAAGGTTTTTGCAGGGAACTCCCAACAGACGCGTGTTCAAAATTATTGGCAATCACCGAAGAATTTACTCGTATGGTAATTAAGACTAAGCAAAAGTTACGACTTAACTGAAATTTTTCTTTCAGACTTTTACTCAGAAGAGTCCGTCAACAACCAGGGATTGGAGTGCCTAAGGTTCTTGAACGAAGTCATCTCTGATTTCGATGGTGTAAGTAAAAAATAGAAAATCGAAGCCATTCTTCCGCGCACGGATTCAAGAGCAGGGAACCATAGCTCGTTTCAATGTGCCAATGCCGACTGTTTTGCTTCGTGCAGAACTTTGGACTCAGTAATAAATATTTAACCAGCCAAACGGGTAATTCATCATGGGCATTAGAAGCACCATTAAAATGATAAAATTATTATTATTATTACCCTCATTAGTAATGAGCTTCAAAGTAATATTAGTAAAGTAACATTTTTATTAGTGATAAAAATTTAACCAGCAAAACGGGTAATACATCAAGGGCATGAGAAACACCATTAAAATGATACAATTCGTTAGAATCAGGAAAAAATTCCAAACTGTGCGTCGTGAATAATAAGTTCTAAAGAGTAGTTTTTGAGTATTAAAGGGATGTAATTGGGTTGAGACATTGGGTAGCGGCTGATCAATTGAGAGAAGTCAAAACAAAAGGGACAAAGTGTTCGAATTGAACCCACGAACAGAGGCTGGTTAAAAGACGCGTTTGAATGGTCGAGTAAAGGGATACACCATTACATGAAGAAAGGTTACTGATGCAAATATAACCAGAATGGTAATGAGTTGAAGGCTATTTCGATTGTGAAAATATTTTTGCAGAAGAAAGAGGGAGAATCTTCAAGTACGGACTGAGGAAAAAGTGGAATCTATTCACACGTAGCATCTTATGTAATACAAACATCTTCGTCATTTACTAATGAAGGATGTAACACTCACTTCTCATAATATTTAGGTCTTTAAAAGAAAAATTTTCCTAAAGCGCTTGAAATGCTACGGTGCGTAGACTCTCAAACATGCGCAAATTTTGTAGCTCACAGACGTTTCATGCCAGCTTCCCCCTGTACTACTGTCGGTGTCTGAGCATTAATTTATAGCTCCAATTCGTTTGGATAAGTAGAGATCGTTCATTTTCCTTTAATTATTCTAAAATAATTTGACACTAATCAACTTCTACTTGCCTCAACAGTCAACACAATTAAAATTAATTGCTCATTTCCAGTATCGGAATACAAATCTTATTTGACTCAAATTTTTTGCACTTTTTTCAATTTGAATGAGTCCGAAATGATAAGTTTCCAACGAAAATTATTTACTTACTCCAAATTACAGAGAAATTACTGTTCTTTCCAATGAAATGATGTTGTCTGCCGCAGCTGCTGGAGAACGCACCCTTCAAAGATATCATCAAAATCAAAACGATCGGATCGACGTACATGGCAGCGAGCGGCCTCCAGAACACCAACCTCTCACCCAAGGTGACTAGCAGACAACCACGTTTGCCATCACGGAAAGTTCATGCAAACAATCCGTCTTATTGAAACAAGGAAATTGACTCGCTTGATACTCACTTTCAAAATTGGCTTTTGAGACGTTAGGACATGCGTGTGACAAAGAAATTATTTTGTTTTGAAGATTCAGTAGTTTATTTTCATAATTTATTTGAGCTTAGCGAGTAAGAATATATCTAAAGAATTATAAATCCCTTCATAGTTATATTATTTCTACCATCACATTTTATTTCTATATATTAGAATAGTTTAGTGATGAATAATTTTCCCATTGTTGCGACAAACTGAAGTGATTTTTTTAATATCCTTGAAATTTTCATATGCTTACTTTTCTTGGTATCGATAGCTTCCAGAGCCGAGAATACGAAGAGACTGTAGCTCTAGCAAATAAATCAGAAGCTATGCTTATGACTTAATTGTGGGAAAACTTTAGCAACGTAGTCGTTTCCGTGAGACGCCAAGATATGAACTATGATAATCTTCCTTTTTTGGTGATCTATGAAAAGTTATTTATGCATGAATATCCCATTTTTTGTGAGGCACATAGCGTATAATAAACCTAGAGTTGAGTACTTGCAGCTATTCATGCGTCTTCCCGGGTTCATTTGAAAAATTAAAAAATTAAAAATAAAAAAAAAATAAATAAAAAAGCCTGACAGTATGTGTGAGTTTTTAACATGCAATGATCAGGATAGAAATTAATTTAAAAGAGAAAATCTGGTGAATATTTGTACATTATTGACATAGAGTTACACAGCAGGGCAAGAGCTCCACTCAATGTTAATCCATGCAGGAAAATTTGTTCATGACATCAAAAAGATGAAAGTCTTCACATGCGTAGAAACGTTCATCATGCGACAAATCCACAGCCATGAGATCAATTTCCACATCACTTGATTGTACTGGGCTGTAGTCCTACTTGAGATAGAGCTCCACCACACTTCGTTATCTTGCGTAATTCTACGTTCCGCTTACACTTTTGATGCACCACAAAGACCGCAGTGTTCACGTTTCCTCGGTTCTGGCGGCAGGGCGAGGACATCAAGGAGCGGTGGAGCCACCTGGCCCTGCTCGTCGACTTCGCCTTCGAGCTCATGAGGGCCCTGCAGTCCATCAACGAGCAGTCCTTTAACCACTTCGTGCTCAGGATGGGTGAGGCCAACTGCTCTTTTTACCGTTCTTTGGCATTGCGACGGCAGTTCTGAAATAAGGTCTTTGACTTGACTGTAACATCAACAAACCTTTCTCTATCCACTTAGTGTTCGGGGGGGGTGAAACCAACTGCTCTCTTCATCCCTATGTGCAGTTGCGACTGCATTTCTAAAATACCGTCTGCAATTGAGCTACAGCATCGCCGCTCCTTTATCTTACTACGAGTTCAGGATAGTTCCATGGGTCTCTGTGACGTATGGTTCTTGTCGTATTGTCATTGATTTAGTAAAGCATCCAAAGAACAATCTTTAATCGAATATGCTTTTCGTTAGGGTGAGTCCTGCAGTGGCTTTTACCTCAATGTGCCCTCCTATAGTAGATCGGAGATGTGGTCTTTGATATAATTATTCCATTGACGGCTTATTATTCAAGAAGAATAAGTTGCTCAATTTTTATGATTACAGTGTATCCCTGGACAGTTGTTTTTGAATTTGCTTGACAATATTTAAACACTGTCATCCGTGAGCGTTCTGAAATTTGCTGAGAAATGCGTGTAGAAAACTTCACATCAAAATACACATGAATATTGATGCTCTCAAAAATATACACCGAAGGACATTCAACTCCTGGCCATAAATTATCTTTCGACGGAGATAATTAATTTTTCTTATTTCCTTGGTATGCTGAGGGATAAAATCACCTATGCTATGAAGAGAACCATCATTTTTGTGCAGGCATAAACCACGGCCCGATCACGGCGGGAGTGATCGGAGCGCGCAAGCCGCACTACGACATCTGGGGCAACACCGTCAACGTCGCCAGCCGCATGGAGTCTACCGGCAAGGCCGGCTCCATTCAGGTCATTTGCAGCCAGTTAAATATTACGAAGATTAAATTCAATTTTTTTGCAGCCTACGTCCAGTTAACTATTACAAATCCTGAGATCATATTTCGTGATTTATATTTTTGGTTCTATGTTTTCACACTTGCAGTAGACCAAGAGTCGTATCATTTCGCAGAAACTTGTCGCTTAAATTTTCACGTTGTTCCTATAGTTGTCTTCTTTAGGCAATAAGCACTCAGCAAGTAGGAAATTACTGTAACCATATCAGACCAAACCCCTCGCACTCATGACGCGGTTTGTTTATGTTCTAGTCAATATGAACAGTTTTCCCTAAAAATGGTCGGACGAGAGACACGACTCGTCAAATACGTGATGTGTGTAAGTAATTAATATTTGTAAGCGTCCAGTGAGGATGCACAGATACGAGTAGTTCGTATAGAACTTGAAAGTTGTGTCTATAATTACAGTAATTGCAGATAGACTGAGGTTGATTTTGAAACTGATATTTGAGTATGGATTTTGCGACACGGTACACCAGAAGATGATATTAGACCACAATTGGCACCCAAGTGCCACTGAATGCTTGATATCTGAGCAGGTGACGCAGGACACAACGCGCATCCTGGAACATTTCGGCTACATCTTCGAGCAGCGTGGAGTGATCGCTGTGAAGGGCAAGGGCGACCTCCTCACCTACTACATCGTCGGCAAGAAACCCGAAAGTGGCCCGGGACAGGGGGCCCCTACTTCTGTGACGGGCTCTCCTCCAGGGTTAGTGGAGTGGTGCAGTGTGCCTCGGGGTCTCTTCCCGTATGAGTGGAGTGGTGCAGTGTGCCTTGGGGTCTCCTCCCGGGTGAGTGGAGTGGTGCAGTGTGCCTTGGGGTCTCCTCCCGGGTGAGTGGAGTGGTGCAGTGTGCCTTGGGGTCTCCTCCCGGGTGAGTGGAGTGGTGCAGTGTGGCTCGAGGTCTCCTCTCGGGTGCGTGGAGTGGTGCAATGTGGTGGCATAAATACTCAATTTTCCACGAACAAGTAAAACGTTCACATTTACTGTACGGCTGACAGCTTATGCAGCATTTGTACAGAGATGCTTTAGAAAGAGGATTTAATCCTTTACGAAGAGCTTAAATACTTTAAAAAAGAGATTTCTTAATTCAGGATAGGCATTTAATACTTTAGAAAGGGTATTCAATACTTCTCGAGTTTAAAAGTAGAATAGATCCAAGGATAGAATTGAAATACAACGTAATAATTAACCTACTCCAATATTCTTCTGAACTCAAGTCTCATAGACTTTCATGTTGGCATGAGCGTGAAGAACTTCAAGCACTCGTTACGCAGCTCCTGCCTCAATATAGGAGCTGTTGACATGCAGTTCGCTAATTTCGGATAGCACATGTTTTCATTATTTTTTTTCTCTCAACGTGTTGACTCCATAGTGATGCTGATGCACTATATTTCGCTATGAACTCTACGTGTGACGGAATAAATCCCAATATGTGAACAGACACACTTTCACTCATCAAAGTTTTTGTCTCTAAACCTCACGTGAGTTTAGCAAATATCCTCCGGAGACGATACGACATCGACGTTGAGAGCAATATATTTCTAAGTTGATACATGGAATAATGTGCTTTTCAATGTGCTTTAATAGGAACATCCATAATCGGTAGAAATATTTTAATCAGTAGCATATGATTCAATCAATGGAAGATTTAAAGAAGTTACTATCGTTGCGATTTCGGTCGAAGTGAATAGCTCAAAAATATAAATAGTATGACAAAAACAATGTTGTATTAAAGAAGAACATCCTGATGGACACATTTTGAATGCGTGATCAGAATTCGATATTGATTTCACAGAGTTTTTTCGCATTATAGTTGCTCTATAAGTTGTAGGAAACAATTCAAAAATAATGAGACGGTATAATTTAAAAATTTTCTCGTTCATAAAGAACTTATAATGAACGATAGGGCACTGAACGCCTGTGCTGAGGGGGGGGGGGGGGGGTGAGAAGTGGGTGACGTGACGCTGGAACTTAGAGCTAGAGGCGGAAAAGTGGAAACTTTGACTGCAGTCTCTGAACACAAAAAATGCGAGCAAATTCAAAAGTGTATGAGTGAGAGTAACTGAAAGCATTGAGCGTTCGACCTTTCAGGATCGAACCAAGATCGTTCGATCTTGGTTCCATTGGCCAGTACCCACTGTATGCCTCCATACTCAACAACATAAATATCTTTGCGCAGATACTTTGCCATTTTTATTTACTAGCTTCTTGGCATTGAAACCTTGTAAAAACTACTACAAAAAATATCACATTGGTCTCTAGGTTGCGGTGTTTGGCATAATTTTTTTACTTTAAAATACTCGCTGTAACTACTCTGGCCACTAACAATTACCTCATCCGGAAGCAATGGCCCCTCCCGGGACCATTGCTCCCGGAAGGTACCTTTGCTGCCGCAGAAAGACTATGATTGTTAAGAAAAGTGATGTTACGATAATTTCATAATGTTTTACTCTTAGTTCTAAGCTTAGTCCCGAACTCAACATCGCAAATCAGAGAAAGCTATTCAAACATACGTTAGAAATACACGTTTTTTTATTGCTCTCAAAAAACTTAACCGTTAGGTCAGATATGCAAGTTTTCATTTGGTCTTTAATAACCATAACTCTGTCACGAGACGACTTCGGTCCTGTCCCTCATTAGTTTGCACTAACAAGGAACCGAACGCTCGTTTTGAGGAATTGGCTCACCTCCATGAAATACCCAGAAAACACAAGAAAACTCATAGGCAAGCCCAAAAGCAAAATAATTAACATTACAGTATATACTAAAAATAAAACGTTACTCACCGATGAAAGATGACCCACTTAATTAGCGCATTTTCTGAGCGCACTCGTGATGTTGCGAGCTGTTGCTTCTAATATTGGGGTATAATACACAGGGTGAAATTCGCTTAACATTTATGATTTCGGCCATCCGTTATGCAAGCATCAACAAGTGTACGCACAATGAATGTTATTAGGAATGAAACAAATTGAGTAATGGAATCTAGAAACTGCATACGCCAAATGTTTACATCACAGAATTATCCTGAATGATTCGCTTCGGCTGGCCAGCCACCCCTAAGTTTACAAGAGCTACACATGAGACATGTCTATTCTGATCTATTCTATCTCAGATATTCCAGCAGCACAGTAGGCGATCGGCACTTCAACCCACAAAATCATTCGTCCGCGACTCGATTCAGTTCAAATGCCTGCCTTATGCACTGTTCAGAAAATGTCTAGTGATGACGTTACACTGCTCATTCCGCTTCAGTATATTCACACGTCGATCTCCTTCTCATCCGAGCGAATCAATCCTTCAGTTAAATCCTTCCCGCCTGTTAAGACAAAAATTTAACTTGTTACTTTTTAATCGCGCCAATGACGTTCCCTCAAAATATCTCAATTTTTACTTCACTAAATGACATTGAATTTTCACAATATTCATTTCAAAAATATCTTTTCCAAAAGGAAACTACATCTCTCTTGCCCTCCCCTCTAATGTGGGATATCCATGTTCCATCAAATGACTCCTAAGAATTGGTAGGTTTAGTAATTTCCCCTCAGTGAACGTGGTAAAGAGAACACGTAAAATTTCCTCTCTGCACAGAAAAACGGAGAATATTTACTCTATTGAAACAGGAGAGAAATTTTTATAAGTTTAATTCCTTTATTTAAATACACTGTCATATTATTTCCGATCGGTATTTTTCTTTCAGAGTAACTTTATCTACACCACCTCCTATTTATACCACATACTTTCTCCGACGATCCTCAGCGCTAAACTGAACTTATTTCATTAGCTTCTACAAAAATGTCTGGCGAGAGCGATTTTCTACTTTTGTACCGCCAATCAACAGTTTCTAAGTTCACACGTAATGCTCGAAGCTCCGCCTGTGCGTTGCTTTTGCTGTCTTATACGTGGCTTCACCCCTTCTAATTTCCCTTTCTTGGTTTCACTGTTTCTTATTGGCTAACGCTCTTTTGCCGAGAACGCATGAAGTCCCGCCCTATCCAAGTATTAAAACATCCAAAACCGTTGCTATGCCACCCTCATAGCTTAAGTGTAGCTATATATGTCTGTCAACCCTGCGGCGAGTTGTTTCCCACGGCATCGGCACTTTTGAACGTCTCAAGTGTCCAAGGGTTCGCCCGAGGCCTCTCGAAATTGATCACACCACAAAAATTCTCGCTAACTCAATGTAAACAGACGTCGCAAGAACCAACACCGCTTATCGGTACACATAACATTTGTCGAGCCCAAACATAACGGCATAACATACAGGCATGTAACATACATGTTGAAGCGACCCATCTGTACTGCTGGAATTTACTAAGATATTTCAACGAACAAATTTTAAGTAAGCACGAAATTTATTACACACAATTAAAAATTAATTTCACGCAATTAAAATTTTTCCTAAATTCTCAGTTTTAATTCGCAAAATTACTCATTCTTAACAACTCTGTGTGGCAGTCTGTCAGACGGGGAGTTTAAATGCTCCAACAGCAACGATGGGCGTTAATAACCATAACTCAGTCTGACAGTCTGTCAGACAGGAAGTTTAAATGCCCCAGCAGCAACGATGGTCGTTAATAACCTTAACTCTGTGTGACAGTCTGGCAGACGGAGAGTTCAAGGGCCCCAGCAACAACAACAGCAACAACTACAGCGGCGGCAACACCGTCACGCAGCCGAACGGCAGGGACGGAGGCTCCCCTCACTAGGTGGCGCTGCTGCTCGGCTCCCTCGCACTTCGACCTTCGCAGAAATCGGCAAATCCTGTGCCCACACGATCATGTGATGCTGAAATAAAGGCAGGGAGGGTTGTTTCTCTTCCTGCAAAGAGGTAGAACCGCGATGGAAACGTCCTCGTCAGTCAGCTTTGTGTGTTGTGAATGTTCATGCATCCCAAAACTAACGTCTGTGAGAGTAGTGTTTGAATTTAAGGGCGAGTGGAACCCTAATTAATCTTCCCTACCTGCTACATCAAAATAGCCTCTAAGGACTAGTTTTCTACACCGTAATTGCAGGAGAAGCACTTCAATGCCCTGTTTTGTCGCTCCAGTGACTCGGGAGTTCACTCAGCAACTTATTGGGTGTGACTATACGCAGGCGACTGCCGCTGGTGCTGGACTTGATATCTGCAGTACACAGTCATGGCAGTGCTGGGTTCGATCTTGCATTAACTTTATCTGCGGTGTGTCACTTTTGTGAGAGTTACAACTCCTAAAAGTTATAACGTTATGTATTTCGATATTTCGACATCTTAGGAGCGTCGTCAATGGGGATGGCAAATTAATTTAAACCTTTATTGTAGTTAGTCACACTTCGTGAATTTTGTTAAGAAAATGAGCGTGAACTAACTTAAGAGTGCTCATAGAGCTTGGCTCTGTTGAGTGTGTGCTACATGGAGTGGTGGCATTCATTACGCACAGCAGCTTCAGTTTGATTTTACCCATCCCTAATGATATTATTTCTCTCTTCCATTCATGTTTCATGTATATTTTTATTCATCTAACATCATGTCGTCGTTTGCTAATCTAATATCATATCTTTGTTAACTCACCTAATATCATGTGTTTGTTTCATCTATCGTAAATCATGTATTGGTTTCATCAATCGTAAATCATGTATTTTTTTCCCACACGACTGATTCTTCGTTCAACACCTCACTGTTTCCCGTGATTCTCTTTCCGGCAGCTGAAACTTATCCTGTTCCTAGGGTTTGAGCTTGATTCGAACACAACAATTATCCTCAAACGGCCCCTCCATGAGGTCTGTGAGCACAAAATTATAAAAATTTATACGTAGAGTGCAAATTTTCATAACGTTTATTCTCGTTGAAAAACTATAATTAATTTATTTTCCTTGCAAATTTTCCATGATTCTTTCACTCAAATGCTTTGATAGAATTTTCCGAGCGAAAGATATCGTTTGTAAATGAACCAGCAACATGCATTTTTTATTCAAATGTTAGCATATCTACGATGGCAGTACTTACCTGAAAGTGAAGGTGACGTCAAAGAGCCCCACTGCAAAATTTTGTTGATCTTACTTCTTTTCTCTTCCAGTGCTACCCATGTTAGGCTCTCTGCACGGTATTTTAATAACCCTCTTTTTAATAAGTCCGCATATTTCCCAGAATGTTCAAAAGAATATTTCATTTTAGGTACATCGACATTGTTCTTTTGAAGCTCTAGAAGCTACTAGATGAGGCTGAAACACAGGATGACGCTGGGATATCAGCTACTTGTACCAACACAAAGCTCAGCTACGGGTATTTGAGCAACTAGTACAAACACTAATATCGTCAGAATGAAGATGATCTGATCTCTCCTGATCGGAAGTGGGCTAAAATACTGTTCAAAATGATCTTTTCCCTTTTCAATTGAAAAAGGGGGCAAATCTCTCAAAGTTTATATAAATTGCCCGTAGCGAAGAAAAATCTACCTCTACCCTTAATATAGTATAATTTACTAATATAGTAACATTTTCCATGTTATTAAACCTTTTCAGGTGATATTTTGTAACATTTAAGATTTTCAAGCGCTGCAAACAATAATTACATATCAAGGTCTTGTTTTGGGATCAACTTCTGAATCAGGGAGTCAAGCCATTTCGATTGAAGCAGAAATGCAATGCAGCCTTTGCTAGCTTCCAGAGGGCGACACTGAGTCAAGTCCCAACACTTCATTCTTACCACTCATAATGCACATCCATTGACGTTATTTAAAATTAGTTTCTAGACTTAATTCTGTGGAAAATTTGATAGTTGCTGCTTCAAATCTGCGGACTGGGAAACACGTCATGGAAACTGCTATGAAATAGCTAAGTCGTGGCGGTTCGATGAAATACATTTGACACTAATACATTATTTCCCAGCTTGAGAACAATTTTCTTAAATAATCATTCATTTATGTACAATTCATGTCATTGCATTCATATTCTTTTCATAAGAATACGTTGGAGACGCATTCTGCAGAAGCACTCTGTATTCAGCATTAGAAGTCACTTGCAACAAGACTGGTTGCACATTTTTGGTGAAGATCGTTTCATCTGTGAACGATCCTGTATGATTTGTAAGAACTCCTCAATCTCACTGTCCTCCAGCTAGTTCGTATTTCTTGCATGCATCATAAGTGTTAGAAATAGTGCAGAGTCTCAATAGGATTCTTATGTAGAATGCCTCAAACTCTTACTTCTTTAAGAGACGTGATCGGTACATTGGACGGATTTCAAGAAAAGCGATGTGCCTGGATGAGACCATGAGTGGGATGGCATCAAGACTCGAAAAGTATGAGCTATTTTCAAGACTAGATGCAAAAGCTGATCTGAGCTCTAGGCCTTTACGAAAACTTTGAGGCTCATGCTCTGTGTTGTAACCTTTGTTGCAACTTGTGTGCGCCGTATTTGAAGAGAATTTTACAAACGTACAAACTTCAAAAAATGAGTCGACGATAATTCATGTACTGTCGTGATTGAACTGCCGAGAAGATGGTACAAGTAATTTTAACAATTATGGAAACAATTCTATTCGCTCGAAAAATATTTGAAAAAGTGCTTATCTTTTAGCATGGAATACACGTATCTGTATTGCTAGACGATCACCATTCGCAAGTGTACTGGCCCTACAAAGACGATAAAAAGTCATTTCTTGGAAATTGGTATAAATTTTCACAGCAGCTTTGAATAGAGGTATAACATGCGAATGAACGTTAAAAGCTCAAAACTGTAATTTATTAATAAGATTTGAAGTGATGATAAGTCGTGGTGATAACTTACCAAGCAGTTGAGTGTGTGTACAGATGTGAAAAAGAGTAGCCGAATAAGGGTATTCAGTGTCACTTCTTGAAAACTTCCCGTCTATGCACTATCGCGTTACTATAGTCTTTTGAATATTCCTGAACATTTCAACTGGACTCTTTTTTTTTCAGATAGCGAGCAGCGCTAGGCGTGCAATGGCGATCTAAATTCACTGTGTTCGTGTATTAATCTTTCATGTTGTTTGTCCAGCTATATACAGAGAGTAGTGTAACACTCATGCTACAACTAGTATCTATCTAGCCGTAAGTAAGGAATCATGAGGATATCTCGGAGGCAAGTGAAGAGGAGCGCACAGAGATGCCGGCTGCGAGAAGCACATATCCTGCAGTGAAACAGCAACAATCCTTCTACGTAGCTCCAGCTGTAGTTACACCAGCAGTCTCTAGTCGTTACAGTATGCATGTATATATGTCCAATAGATTGTAAGCTGTACTACGAATACAAGGAGAGAAAAATATAATATATTTGTACATTTACTGATAAGTTTACACGTTTGCTATACGAAACGAGTGGCAGCGTCTGATGACGCTGTCTTTCACCCGCTGGAGGCGCGAGTGCGGCATGCGTTGACAATAAAATGGGAGGGCATGACGCATCTGACCAGGTTGTAAGACTGACATTTTTTTCGGCTTGTACCAGATAAAATTTCCCCAAGAAGGCTTCTCTGTTTCCGTCAACGCAGTAATGTCGCCAGATCTTGGGAGGTCTTCAGGGTTGAATTTTATTTGATTGAAGCAAAACTTGAGAATTTTGACCAGTGAGAGGTCAGTCTGGCGACGCTGTATCGGACGTCTCGTGTGTGTGAATGCATCAGCAAATGGGAGTGCAGGTACTAAAATGGAACTCGTGAACAGAAAGTTGTTCATTCTGAAAGTTAAATTTGCCTGTACTAAGAGTAAAATTCACGTAACGCTGATGAAAAATTAATTTCGGATTCTTGACACCTTTCTATGTATTTATGAGTTTAGTTTTCTGTAATTGTATCCATTATTCGAATTCAACACGTAATTTTTATTGATTCCCAATACAATCAAATCAAATTCAAATTTTTATGTTCCATTGTTGAAGTTGCGTTTGAGTCAAAGCTAGTTTTTGTTTTTTTAACATAATTAGGCTTTTTGATTTACCATTCACGTCGTTGAGTCATTACTAACTCTTCAGCAAATTAGAGGGGCATTGAAGCTACTCCTTCTATGAGTGATATCGTTGTGCTATATTGAAACTATGCTTCTGGGACCGGATTCTCAAAGAATTTATGTCGTCGTATCGGTGAAACTGACAGCGGAAGTCCATCTAGGCAGACTTGCGCTGCCGGATTTCCACTACGACAACGCAAATTATTTGAAAATCGTTGTAGCGGCATAGGGGGCTGCAGGCGTTTCTTAGGTGGACTTACGCTGCCACCTGTGCCCTTACAACGATGTAGAGAGTTGGAAACTTAGGCTCTAAAAACCCATTTGTCCCTAAAGAAAAAGAACTACCCTGGCTGGATTATCGCTTTGAAGTGTCCGTAGGTATTGCATTTACGTGAGGTAAGATTATTCTTTGCGCTGAGGTGAGGCTGCGACCATCATACGTAAATTGCAACTGACATTTTAGCGCTTTGGTGTGCTGCATTGTTTGAGTTTGGAAAGTTTATTGTAAGAGTTGTTAAACATCGCACTCAGATACTTATTTATTATAATTTTACGCTTGTTCTATGTGAATAATTCTTGGAAAGTATATAACTAGATCGTGTAAGATTTCCCAGTAGGTATTTTTAAATCTGATTCTTCTTAAGACGTGACTCATGAAAACAATTGATTCGTTCCCTTGCAAGAAGACACTTGTGCGCGGAACTGCTACTGCTTGCAAAAGACCTGATGGATCTTTTCTTCTATGCTTTCTTTTTTTCACAGGATTCCTTTGACAGGCATCTTGTCTTCCAGCAGACACAATACATAAATGATAAACTAGAAAAAAATTAATTGGATGTTTTTATCCATCTTTTGTGGCTCTAATGGTTTTACGTAGCTATTTGTTTGATCAGCCGTAATTTGTATATTATAATTTTGGGAATTATATTTATTCCTTGCGATACGATGCCTTCCTGCTACTCAGGGCTTTGGTTCATCGTTCTTTAAATTTTCAACCTCACACGGTACGACCTGTAGCCTTCCGATACAACACTGAGTGTGAACTAATATTTTCATCCATTTTTTCAGTAAATTTTTTGTTTATAAAAATGATACCTCTAATATCTATAAAATGATATCTATAAAATGATATCTATAGCCTATAAATGATATCTATGATATTAGGGCTAGTAGGTATTTCTACAGCTATTTCAATAATGACCAATTGTACACTTTGAGAAGGCAATGTTCGTTTCTAAATAGTCATGCTAAGACTGGTTTACATTTAAAATAAGCCATTCAAGTTTAGGCTAACAGAATCGCAACAGAAATAATGCGAGAAATGTTCACTTCGAGTTGGGTTACAGTTACTTCAAACATCGGCACTTTTATTGACGAGTTCAATTATTATGGGGACAACGAGCATGCATGCAATCATCTGGACGTTAAACAAAGACATGTTTATAGTCTGGCAGTGGTAATGCTTGCCTTCGTTCGTACCAGCCATCTTATCTGAAATGACGGGCGGTCAAAGAAAGTTTAATGATAGGGACAGTATGGTTACTCATATGTTATACCGTACGATACGAGAGGAATTTTACTCGCATGAGATTTTCAATGGAAATTATTTCCTTTTAGGAAAATTTAGTTTAATGGAACCCTCGTGTTAACGATTGTTAAATTAAAAGTTCATTTAATTAAAGTTCCCGGTGGGAATATTGCTTTTTACGCAGAATTTTCGTAGTTGAAAAGTAATGAGTTTTGCACACGCATAGATCTCAGCGCTTCATGCTAACGTTAAAAACTTGCAAGGATGTTTAATCACCTTTTTTTTAAATGAAACGATGAGCACGTATCGTGAAGACACAGATCGCTTCTCTTGTTTCTGGACTTGCTATTTAAAGTAAACCGAAACTAGAGAAAATGAAATAGCCTCCAAATCAGAATTTGTATTTACTGTCCTTGCTCAATTGTGTCATACAAAGGAATGGGTCTACTGATGTTGGTTTAGGCTATGCAAAGTAATTTATGCAATTGAGGTTGCATGAAAATCTGCGTGGTCATTTTGGGTAGAATGTGTTCCATTACAGAGGCTAACACCTGGTATTGTTTTTCAAGGCTTTCTGTTGAATCTTTCTAGTAGATATCGCGGTGGAAGGCCTTGATTCCAGGAGGAAGGATGTATCTTATTTCTGGATTCCTACTTAGGTAATTTGTTGAACTTCATATTTTAATGAATTACTATGGTAATAATTTCATTAATAGCTTAACGACGAAAATTGAGAGTTCATGCGCGCTACTTAAAGTTTCCGAGTATTTACCTCTTTTAACTCTTATTTTAATGTATTAAAACAGTGCTGTGATTAAACATGATACTTCTTTACTTAATAAATATAAGGGACTGGATATTTTAAAATATATGAATTCACGGCTATATTTAGGCTCAAATAATAAATACGGGGTTTAAATTCAGGTTATGCAACGCTGTCTTTCTCTGCAAGGCGTCTCGTCATGACGGAGCTCAGCTCAGCCAGCCCGTTCCTACTTCGTGCTAAAAATTATCATTGATGCAAATTTTGTAATAAAATTTGAATGTTTGCTAGTGAAAATCGCGCGAGATAATTATGCTTCTGAGGTCTGACCTGCGCAAGTTATTGGCTGGTGCTGACCATGTGCTGACATTTACTGCCTGCTGACGCAAGGTTGACATTTACTGACAGCTGACCATGTGCTGACATTTATTGGCTGCTGACCATGTGCTGAAATTAACTGGTGGCTGACCTTGTGGTGATATTTTCTGAGTGCTGAAGATATGTTGACATTTAGTGACTGCTGACCGTGTGCTGAAGTTAACTGGCTGCTGATGAGGTGCGGACTAACCACGGACTGAGGCTTTTTGTCATATCAGCCGCTGACGTGTAGCGTCACACGGACAAAAGTTGGAGGCAAAGAATTTCTCTTTACAAGCAAGCATTGAAAAAATTGTGAACAAACGAAATACATATAGAACACTTAAGTGAAACATCTTTTATACTTTCAAATAGCACATCTCTTTTCAGAATTTTTGTAGCTGCGTGTTTGGACGTAGTCGAATTAGAGAATATTTCATCATTAAACAAAACTTATTTCCATATGTTTTAGTAGGCTTTTGCTTTAGCTCGCGTGATGTTTACAAAGCCGGAGCTTTCAAACAATTGACACCATCGTTGCCGTACATCTAGCAGTGTGAGTTCTTCTGAGTCGACGTGGCAACTCTGCTTGTTTTAGCATGTAGAGTAGCCAAATCGGCACTTACGCTGTTGGCTGGGCCGCTATGACTACGTAAATGGTCTGATAATCTGGCTCCGGATACAAATAAATTTCGGTAAATTTATTTGTTTGCATGCACTAGTCAGGCGAGCGTACAGCGGCATGATGAACTTCCTATATGAGCTATTGACATAACATTGCAGCTCAGTAGAGAACAATCACGCTTGTGGAATAATTTCCGCCATATTTTGGTTGTGATTAAAATAAAACAATGTTGTTTTGCCCTTGGTTTAGTTGAATTTAAAAGATAACGTCTTTTGTGATCTATTTTTTAGAGGCTCATTGTTCACTCTAGATTGCATTTGTTTACATAGTTTTGTTGCTCATATTTGTTTAGTTTTGTAGCCGTGTGCATTTTGTTGAGAGATGAGCGTCCTGCTGCGGCAGCACCCCGCACAGCTGGGCAGGACGCGCAACTCAGCAGTTCCCAGGCGCTAGAAATGGAGTAGTTATTCAACGTTGAGGACTCTAACGGGTTGGCATCAGTTCTAAAGTATATTAAACCAAGTGATTTTACTGGCTTAAAATCTCCTGGATGTACGCTTCTTCAATAATAACGAGCCCAACGCGTAGACTTTAGTTGTAAAGTGTAGTGAACCACGTGGTTTGACTGATTCGAAATCTGCCATGGTGCACGTTTATTCAATAATAACGAACTCAACGCGTTAAATTCAGTTGTAAAGTGTATTTAGACACGTGGTTTGACTAGATCAGAAACTGCTGGATCTGCTTTTTCAATAGGAGTGAAGTTAACGCGTTGACTTTAGAATAAAGTGTATCAAGCTATGTAGTGCAATCTACTTTATGTATGCTTCTTCAATATCGTCTATGAAGTAAAACTCATTCGGTTTCTTTCAATTAGGAAATAAATGAACTGCGCCGGCAATGTCTTATTTAAAATTTTGCCTCTCTTCTTTCGTTTCTGGATCGGAGGGGACCAATAGATTGATAAAATTCAGCTTTAAGGTTATGTTGCACAAGCACTTGAAATTTTATAGCAGGCTAGGCAGCACTTATTGAGTATGACCGTTAAGCCTAGTACAGACCTTGCATTACCATAATGCCTATGATCGTCGCAGTGACGTTGCAAAAGAACCGCTGCTGATCAGACTGGCTTGACTGACTGCAGTGGCAGTCAGTTGCTGATGAGCTCTAAGAGGGGAAAAATGTTTAATAACGACGATGCGCTGTGCGAAGGCCCGGAGAGTCTGGAGACTATAGCCGTGGAGAGATCGTGGAGCGCTACAACCTTCCTCAACCACACCGACTGTCGACTCATACGACAGCAATCCAGTACGCTCGACTTCTTGGTCAGCATGAAAAATCGTCTTTTCAAGCGGTCGGAGAGCCATCTGCAGCTCGTCTAAGCGGCATCATGCACTTTGGCAACGCTAGGTCTGTACTAGGCTTTAGTAAAAACGAAATCTGGCACCGGAAAACAAGCAAATTTTTCCGGGCATAAAATGCAAAGAAACTTATGTTGGGGCAAGGGGACTGTCTTTTCTCGCATATGCAAGTGAAAAGTCGTCAGGATCGTAGAAGGTGCTCATAAGCAAGTTATCAGGACCCTACACAGGCTGCAGCATGTTCTAAATCAAGTTATCAAGACCCTACACAGGCTGTAGCATGTTACAATTAAGTTATCAGGACCCCACACAGGCTGTAGCAGTGTAGCATGTTCCAATTAAGTTATCAGAACCCCACACAGGCTGTGGCAGGTTATAATTAACTCATCAGGACCCCACACATGCTGGCTGCAGCTTGTGACCAAGTGCAGAATTTGTCGAGTCAATTGAAAGAATGATAGCAAAAAAACTTACCAACAGCTGAAAATTATTTAGAATCGACTGAAGATAATAAGTGGCGCTGGGCCGTCAATTAGCTACATCTAAGAATACGATAAACGCAAATTTTCCTGAGCGGCGCAGAAAGCAGAGCCCGCTGCCCCGCTGTGAGGGAGCGTTGAGCACCTTGCATCCTCATCCACCGTGCGCGTAGTTAGAGTCGGTGTTCAATAGAGATTACCTCCAGAACTCGTGCATTGATGTCCATAGTCAATTTACGTCTCTTTCTATCCTTCTTTCTCTTTAGAGTCAGATGTGTTCTAAGAGTGGCGTATATTATCGACACAACTTTCTAAATAAATACTCCATGTAATTACTCTTGGGTGTTAACCGTCCTGTAGAAACGATGCATTTCTTTATTTATCAGAGAGGAAGTTACTTGTTGTTTATTTGATTGAGTATGAGCTCTTTATTATAATATTAAGGTTAAATATTTACAGTGACTGATTTGAAATGTCAAGGGTTGCGTTTTGAAAGACAAGATTGTTGCTGAGCTTCATAGTCTACGTGTCATGGTTTGTTATAATGAGCATTTAAAGTCTGCTACTATTAAATGATTCAGCTTAAAATATCTGTTTCTGCAGAACGGTTTCCGTTAGAGTGGCCAAACACTGTAGTGTATATAATTAAGTGATGTATGTATAAAGCTCTTAAATAAGCTATTATTGTTAGAGGAAAATTCGTGGAATTTATTATTTGTGTAAGACATTGAATAAAGAGACGTCCGACAGCCCAAAGATCAGGCCGTTTTATTATCCCGGCATGTTTAGTTCAATGACGTTTCTAAGGGTAATTAAATATTACCATAAGCAGACGTTCTACCTTCGTAATTTTTTAATTTTTTTTCAGTAAAACGTGATTTTTGCTTAACTTCTGGTGCTCGTAAAGGGCTGTTTACACGATCATTGAGTGCGCACGTGAGCAGTGAAGGAAGGCGCCAGCCCCGCCCACTTGCTCTCGCTTCAGGCGCATTTACTGCTCAATGATAATGCTGACTATGCTTGTTTTCATGGCGCTGGCCGGAGCTTGTCAGTATCATTACAGTCTTTGAGCAAGTGAATGTGCCTGAAGCGAAAACAAGTGGGCGGGGCTTGCGCCTCTTTTCACTGCTCACGAGCGCTCTCAATGATTGCGTAAACACAGCGTAAATATAACGGAGCTGTTTGTACGTTTGAGCGTGAATTGAAGCCTTCCCTGCGCGTGATTTTGCTGTGTGTGTGCGAAAAGTCTTCATATTTCCTGCGCGGATAAATGTACTCTCTTTTGCTTACGAATTCCACGTTCCTTTAACACCCTGGGATATTGAGAGAGCTAATGGAAAACGTAGTGTATTAAATCCCGCCTAATTATATTGTTCTCCAATACACTACGCTTCAGTGAGTTGCCTGAACGCGTTGAAAATATGGTTCATATTAAAACCCCCTTCAGTGGACTATTTTGTGTTTTCTTAATAATTTGACACTTACAAACTCAACTTCTAGATACGAGAACGGGGTTTGGCAGACGCTGGACCACAGCGAAACATAGGAAATGTTGAAAAAGCCATCTCATCTTACATGTCTCTGAGAAGTCCGGACTCAGAGCCATTAAAGAGGACTTCTGTGTGCACTGTGAAGATTTTAAAACGAGAAGGGATATGAGATTGAGACACAACACGCGGTGGGCTCAAAAAAAGCTTTATTTCTCCTCGCATTTGCCTCTGATAACTATTTTACTCGATTGCAAAAAACCTGGAAATTCCAGCCTGTCGTGCCACATAGAAACAGCAGCTAATCGAAGCCATGGGGAAAAATTGGCAAAATTTACACATAAATGTTAAGATTGGACCTCAGAGTAGCAGCAGAGGGGATATTTGGGGACAAAAGAGCATTCAGGCTGGTCAGGGATCTTAAATGTGAACGGTGTGAGCAAAATAACCTTGTGTGAGTTTATGCATTACTATATTGGATAAACAACAATAAGTTGATGGAGTTACATATCTCTCAGGTCAATCGGTGGTCAAGTGATTGACTTAAATGTCAGTCACGGTACGGTGTTGAATCAGAGAAGTATTCTAATAATTCGACGTGTTCTCTTAAAATCGTACAACTTCTGATTATAAGGTTGATAAATTCGGATTTCTTATTTAGTGCAGAAGTGTAAGGAAGCTACTCTTCAACATTCAGAACATTCTTAAAGCAAACATTTATGAATCCGTAAGAGCTGCTTGATGACGGTGAAAAAATTCAGAAAGGTAAATATTATTTTGTTAATTGGTGCGGTACCAAGGTGAGCTTTTCTATTGGTCCTATGATAGTAACTCTATACTGAAAAAAAAATGCAAAATCAAAAGTAGTTTATCCCCATTGCCGAGTATGCCATGCGATTAAAGCAAATATTTATACCTAGGTGCTGCTTTGAAGAATGAATTTGGAGCTGATGAATAACCGATGCTAAATCGAAATAGCTACGTTTAGTTCAGGTTTAGGGCATGAAAAGACGTGGTCAAGTAAGGTTCATGTATGAGAAGTACTTATCATAGCTAAAGTACACAACCCTCGGATTACGCATTTGAAATTTGAAAAAATCCCGCCAGTTATTCAACCAATAAAATGCTCGTCATGAATTACAGGGAAAAGCTAAGACCTATTTGTATCCTCACAAGTTGTGGTTCGCACGAAATTCTCTTTGGTTCGCACGAAGATAAAGTTTTTTGAAGCGCTTTAAAAGAATGCCCCGACTGTAAGTGTGCAGATGAGGAATTTTTCTGTAACGGGCCAGAAGAGGAGGATTTTTTACGTCGAAGGAGAGAATGTTCATCGGTGAACAGGAAGAGAACGATTTTTGAGTGGTGGCGAGTGATGTTTTCCTGATGTTGGAGGATCAACTGCAACTCCTGAACTACCCCCGCCGTAAAGACAAGATGCGAATGTTCCGAGCGGTGTGAGAGGAGCATAACTTTACAAGAATGAGGATGTGCTGAGTGAGCGTGTAAAATGACAGCGCTGTCAATGTCAGGGCTTGTAACCGGTCTGAGATGCTGGTCTTCGACACTGTTGTAAATGTAGAGCGTTGTAAGTAGAGAGTAGGTTGTATGTAAATAGTCTGAGGTGATATTTTTCAACAGCATTGTAATTAGGGAGTGTCTGTCGGTCTGCAATATGCCGACAGTCAAGTGCTGGCTGCTTTGCCAACTACAACGCTGTGCTGAAGAGCGCAGAGGAAACGTGGCAGGTAATTCCGATTTGAGGAGTGACGAGGTTGTCACGTGAAGTTTGCGTTATTGTGCTCACATGTACACTGCTCTCTCTCTTTCTCTTTTTCTTACACGGGCGCTGTCCCTCTCCCTCTCTGTTTTTTGTGCTCTCTCCTTCCATTCTCTCTTTTTCTCTTCTTTTCCAGCAGCCTCTCGCTCTTTCTCCATCTCATACTCTTTCCTTCACCCACTCTCTTCTTTTCACGTTCTCTCCTTCTCCCGACCGTTCATTCTCTTCCTCTCTTTTTTCATACGTACCCTCCTCCACAGACTCCCAACATTTTCTCACATTCTTCTTCTCCCGTCCTCTCTTCTTCTTTTACTTTTCCTTTATCCACTCTCTGCTCTCTTTCATCCCGTTCCCTTTGGTTCCTGTTCTCCACTCTTCCTGCTTCGTCTCTCTTCCTTTTTTTCTTTTACTCTCTATTATACACGCATCGTTTACCAAAACAACGGCCAGATTTTTGCACACCCCGATTTGTGAGGAGAATTTGGAACGAATTTAATTAATGTCGATACTTTAGTTTCATGACGTCGTCCCAAGTGGAACTCAACTTAAACAGACAAAACTAGCAGTGACTATTCAGTTAATACGATGTTTGATGCAAATTATAAATAGCTGAAAATATCTGGAAACTTCTCATAACAGTTTAAGTTGAGCGAAAGTTAAGTTGAGGAATCGACACAACCTGAATTGTTTCTTACACTTGAGGACCGAACGAAGAAAATGATATACATTATTACTCAATTTAATTTGACTAATTAACGAAATAATTTGATAATACTAATTAATTTTACCCTTAATAAGGTACACTTTGCACTCAAAAATGCACCATGTGATATATATGGATTATTGAATACACTGTGTGGTCCAGCTAAGTGAGGTTGCTTATAGGTACCTATTAAGTGAGGTGGTGAGAAAGCTAATGCTGTTCTGCAGGAAGTGAAACATTCGGGTCTCTCTAATTTAAATTTGAAGTATGTGCCATTACGGATTACATACATATTTGTACTTTTAACTCGGGGATTCCTCCCTTCTCTTAGAAATAAAAAAAAATCTTTATCAACCAGCGCGAGCTGTTAGTACATGAGGACTTTATTATAGCCCATAGTAATAATTTTCCTCCTGAATCGAACCATAAAATCATTCCAGGAATTAATCCTCGAATCTTTGACGATCCGAATCGCTATGTGAACTAACATTAAGCAGCGAATCTCGACCTGTACAACCCGCGCTCTATGCTCAAAGGATAAAGGATGTTTAATTCCAATAAAGCTTGATACATAACATCTTGTACATTGGTTTCCAAATGCCTGATAACTATCACCAGAGCGCCATTACGGTTACCTCCGATCCTGCCGGTACTCATTTTTGACACTTGGGTGGAGTTGGGAAGTTGTGGCTGAGTTCTCGTTTTTCCCAACGGGGAGAATCACCGGGCGGCGCTACCGGGATTCGAACTGCCGACGCTTTCCCGTGAAGGGCGTGCGCTCCTAGCGACTCGGCCACGGTGACTCAAATTATGTGACGTGTCGGAAGAAGACATTGTGCTAATCTCTCGTATGATACGAGATGTGGCTCTCTACATTCTCACTGTGATGAGAGACCGCTCAACTTCTCGGCTGACTAATCACATAGCAAAATGCTGCGCTCGTCAAACCTCGCACAACTCTGGGGTTAACGCACTCGGCGCTCCTTAAGTCGTTCTGATTCCGGCCTGTTACTTGCATCTCCTCTCCTGCGCCAGTGCACGCGTGTATCTATTTGTAGTTAGTCTAGGTAGATGCGTAGGTGTATAAACTTGATCTTGTCTTTTTTGTGGGGAAATATCCATGAAAACGGTTACACAAGACTATTTTCCCTCGCTGTTCCCTCATAAGATCCGAAAAACGTCTCTTCGTTAGCAAGTGTTTCGTGACAGAGCGTCAAGGATGAATTCTCAGGTTCTTCGCCACCGATTCCAAGTCCTTTCAAGCGAGGTTTTAAATAGAATAGGAGTTTTTTCGTGAGACCGATGGTTGGCATGACTAAAGTTGACATCACTCCTGATTCTGATACCTATCATCAGGTTACCTAAGTTTCGGCAAATGACCACGATAGGAGGAATAAGCGAGAAAAATATCTATCCTCCACTAATGGGTGCATGAATGGATGTAATTTAAATCATCATATGTCTTACATTAAGCGATCTAGCATAGAATCACTTTTAAGATGCTCAGGATCGCTTCACCATCATTCTCCTGACATCAACGAATGCATTACGAATTTTACCACACGTCGTTCCTTGCTTTTATTCATGATGGGGGAAAAGTTCCAAGACAAGGTTAATTAGTAATGCATATACAATAGGATAGTAAAATGAAACAAAAATCGTCCTCACATTACTTTACAAACCTCTTCTCTTTTTTGACATTTTTGCTCTTTTTTTAGTGCTCTTTTTTGACACATGATTCCACTCCTTTCGATGGAATTTTCGTTGGATTACCCTTTGATAATTACGATAAGGATTCATAAGGCTTACCTGTTTTACCTGTGAAAAGCTAGTAATGACTTTTTTAGTCCTCGTACAAAATGAAGAGTATTAACAAAAACTTTATCTTAAAATCCGTAAGTTTACAAATGTGTTCTAGCAAAATCTATGTCAGCAACAAAATATACAGCAATGGCAAAGTATAGAATATCTCAACAGAAAATCCTACTGTAAAGTTAACTAAAATGCCGCCGTCGTTGTAACAAAATGAGAATAACGAAGAGGGAATCTGAATTAGTTTATAAGAAGCATTCGGCAATACAACTAACTCGTCGCAGTTCTCCAAGAAAATAGGAAACGAGAGCAAACAAACTTGCGAGCGCGAACACACCAACACAACTGAAAGAGAAAATTACCATTAGATTAACCTCATTTTATTTAATATAGATAGTATAACAGCAGAATGAACTTTGACTTCAAACCGAAACTCTCACAAAAGAGAACGAAACGAAGGATTAAATTCTTTTCTGCGCACTTCTTAAGAAGACGGTGATATTTGAAGGAGCCATTAACATACGAAGATGCAGCAGCTGGGGTATTATTTGACTATAATTGATTCTTCCTAAGAAAAAGTAAACCATTTTAGTTCAAGGAAGTCGGCGAGTACGTCACACCTGATTATTTTCGTTTATGATGAAAATTTCGTCACTTGCTTCATTTTATGCCTAACGGCTTTTAGAGTTTTAAAAGAATATCAATAAGGGGTGCCAGTCTAGCGTAGGCGTGCGATTCACCATGTGTGTTTCACAGCGTGCACCAAAATTCAAGAGAAAAGAAGGAAAAAAGGCTTTATGACGGAAGTGCACAACGGCACTTGCTGCCTGTTCTGCCTGACTTTTTTGTTGATGAAAACCACGTTCGAAGTAAAAACCATGATACTGAGATGTGTTCATGGGGCGTCTTAAATTTTATTACACTCTTTCCTCTGGAAGAACAGAAATTTAATTTGATGAGATTTTCGCCCGTCACAGAACGATTTCTTTAATTCTTAAAACCCAGAGTTGTACAGATTTTTACCCGGAAGGTAATGGAAAGTGCACGTTCTGTAGTTTGTATATAATTAGATTATTTCTTAGATGAGCTGTTTTAATTGTTGTTCTACAATGTTTCGGACAGTTTTAAAGCAGTAAAATAAAGTGAAATTAGCTGATTTTCTTGTGCATCAGTGTGAAAGCAGTTTATACTCTCTACAGCATTTATGCTTTTGGCTGCAATTGTGACATGGCAGCTGGTGAAGTCACACACGTTTGACCGTCTCAACTGGTTCTTCCTTTTATTTGCCTCATAGTAGAATTATGATCCAATAATTATCACTTATTTCGAGCAAGCTTATCTTTTCAGATCTTCAAAAAGATAGGCTGCTACTCTAACTAAGAGCTGGATCGAAATCCTAACAGAAATTCAGGAGATTTACTTGTGAATCAGAAAATCACTTTTTACATTCTGTGGAAAACAGAACATTTATTGGGCTGCCTCCTATAGGGCAGACTCAAGGTAACGTTAACGATCATTATTTCTGTGCTCTGAAAGTAAAACTTACAGTGGAAGCATTCATGAGCAGTTTTAAATTTTAACTTTTTAAACGGCGCTCCACCTGCAATCCTTCTCATTCTACTTCTCACTCATTGCCAAATGATGTTCGTACTATTTCACGCTAAATAAGCAAGAGTACACTCATAGGTTCCAACGAAAAATGGAACCCAAAATAGAAATAATAAAACTCAAAAACTGCGTAAAACATTCGTTACAAATACGATTTACCAGGGTTGCCGTCGCCTGGTAAATCTTCAATTTGGAGGAACGTTCCAAAATTCGCTAAGGAAGGAACTGTGCTGAATCTTAACAAAGGTCGTTCAGGAACGAAAAGAGAAGTACGAGTGGAAGCAAATGTCAAAAATGTTTACAATATTTTTAATAAAGTGATTTTCTGCAAAGTAGTTGAGAGGAGCTTACTTTCTAAAACTTGATATAATATTGAATTTTAACTGGTGCATTTTATTGTTTGACTTTCCTGAGAGACTTCAGTAGGGTAATTACAGGTAAATACTTTTGCAGGTATTTCATCAAAACGTCTAGCATTTGTTGAAAAGAGCTTAGCGAAGAATATGAATAAACGAAAATGTTGAAAAGAGTTTTTGAATTACGTTATTTTCATTTCGAGATCTGTTTTTCTTGGTTCACTCCGAATAGTGGGGGGGAAGTGTCGAGCTTCTTCCCGATCTGTAGCTGCTAAGGCCAAGAAGGAGGTGTAGTCAAAGCGCAAGGCAGTGAAGGGGGAACTGGAACTGAGCTCATTCTGTAGCTGGGTTTCTCTACGATTGGCAACATCGAAATAAAAAGTGATCAAGTCAGCGGACCACCTGAAACCACGATGTGAGTTCAGTTTTATTTTGAGCATTTTTTAATTCACATATTCACCCAAAGCGCGTATTCTTTCTGCTCTCAAATGATATATTTTCCTCATACATGGGATGCCGACATGAAATTGCTGTAGTGAAAACAGCTGAATATGAGTTTTCTAATATTCTAATCTGGTAATTTCTTTTATATTTCACTTACTTCTCGTATATCTCAGCACTTCTCTTTACTTTAGATTTTATTTATATTTATCCTTTGCATGACTTTCTGAGTGCCACCAAAGTAATACTTACAGTTATCATCAGTAGCTTGTCTCTCATGGGCTGCACGCGGAAGCTGCAGGATGTCGTTAGCCAATGGAGTCTTTTGAGTCGGAGATGAGGCACGATCGAGGACATAAACTCTTACCCTATGATAAACGACAATAATCGTTCTTTTCTTCGGATAATTTGTTAATTATATTTGCTTATAGTTGACGGGGTTCACAAGTTGGTGCTAATTCTCAGAAAAATGAAAAGTTTCAGCGAAATTTTTTTCATAAATTTGGTATGCACTCGCTACATATTTCCACTAAATACGACTCTTCGGCTTGAAACTCCCGCATTGGATATTTCATTCATTTTATTGTTTACTATCACTACCCCTTTCATAAGCATTGAAGTTGGGCATTCCCGTAAAAACAGAAATACATTTATTTTCGTATTTAAATTTCAAATTGCATTTCTAAATTAAATTCTTGGAAATGTCGAACGCATAACACTTAACACTTTAACTGCAGCAGGTTAAACTGAAGCTCCACATTCAATTCAAATTCAATTGTTATGAGCAAGGTTGAAAATAGCGAACATTAAATGGATCATAGTTTTGATTAAATATTTATGAAAATTGAGTTTGTGACTACTGGTCGGTCAGCAGCATTATGAAAATTCCCTCCGAGTACCACCGGTGGCTCACAGCGCAGTCAAGGCAAGCAGACCCACCACATCTCATTGTTCCCGAGAGCCATTTTACATCGGAGGCAGAGAATCGTTAAATTCCAGTTCGATTTGCAGCCAAGAAGCACTTTGTTAATTGAGCGATGAATTTCTGATCTTACCTGGGAACAGGGGGAAAAAATTGCCCTGCATAAACCGCGCTCATTTATCTACTATAACTAATCCCGTCATCTGTTTGTATGAAATGTCTGAAACAATAGCCATCGTATATTATGTATAAATGTAAATAAGTGTACTGCCGATTGTGATGAACATTTTTAGTCACTCAAAACATTTTATTTTCAAATAAATGTGCGCGTGAAATTTTTCCATGGGTTCAGTAAGATATTGTATTTCACATCTGAGCACGCACCAAATATTAATACACTCAACTACACAGCTGATAAAATATCCCTTGAAGTAAACAAAATTAGTTTAAAATTACCGTAGACTGTTACAAACTTACAAACTCTTGACAAGATGACTTCGCTAGGGTAAATAAAATCAATGTTAAAAGAAACGTAGACTGCTACAAACTTACTAACTATTGAGAAGATGACTTCTCTAAAGTAAATGAAATCAGTGTTAAAATTACCGTAGACTGTTACAAACTTAAGCACTCTTGAGAAGATGACTTCGCTAAAGTAAATGAAATCAATGTTAAAATTAACGTAAACTGCCACAAACTTACTAACTCTTGAGAAGATGACTTCACTAAAGTAAATGAAATCAATGTTAAAATTAACGTAGACTGTTACAAACTTACAAACTCTTGAGAAGATGACTTCGCTAAAGTAAATGAAATCAATGTTAAAATTAACGTAAACTGCCACAAACTTACTAACTCTTGAGAAGATGACTTCACTAAAGTAAATGAAATCAATGTTAAAATTAACGTAGACTGTTACAAACTTACAAACTCTTGAGAAGATGACTTCGCTAAAGTAAATGAAATCAATGTTAAAATTAACGTAAACTGCCACAAACTTACTAACTCTTGAGAAGATGACTTCACTAAAGTAAATGAAATCAATGTTAAAATTAACGTAGACTGTTACAAACTTACAAACTCTTGAGAAGATGACTTCACTAAAGTAAATGAAATCAATGTTAAAATTAACGTAGACTGCTACAAACTTACCAACTCTTGAGAAGATGACTTCACTAGAGTAAATGAAATCAATGCTAAAATTACCGTAGACTACGACAAATTTTGGTGAAGGCGACATCGCTCAAATTCATACTACACTATTGACAGAGGGTAACTTCCTCAAGCTTATGTCGATTTACAGGGGCAATGATCGTCTGAAAGAATAGAAAATCAAAGCTTAGTGATAGGATGCAACAAGTTACACAGTTGGTAACCAGGCGGCTGCCATGTGACAGCGGTCCAATGTGAACACAAGTTTTATTGCTCTAGAAAATCGGCCACTAATAAAAACTGAAAATAACGAGCGCTAATATGCAGATAGGGCAAAATAATTGTCTTCAATCCATGCAAATTGAGGCTGTTTGAGAATAGTTGAAAATTACACGTCTTTACTTCATGTAAATTGAGACTGTTTGAGAATAGTTGAAAATTACACGTCTTTACTTCATGTAAATTGAGACTGTTTGCGAATAGTTGAAAACTACACGTCTTTACTTCATGTAAATTGAGACTGTTTGAGAATAGTTGAAAACTACACGTCTTTACTTCATGTAAATTGAGGCTGTTTGAGAATAGTTGAAACTTACACGTCTTTACTTCATGTAAATTGAGGCTGTTTGCGAATAGTTGAAAACTACACGTCTTTACTTCATGTAAATTGAGGCTGTTTGAGAATAGTTGAAAACTACACGTCTTTACTTCATGTAAATTGAGACTGTTTGAGAATAGTTGAAAATTACACGTCTTTACTTCATGTAAATTGAGACTGTTTGCGAATAGTTGAAAACTACAAATCTTTACTTCATGTAAATTGAGGCTGTTTGCGAATAGTTGAAAACTACACGTCTTTACTTCATGGGAATTGAGACTGTTTGAGAATAGTTGAAAATTACACGTCTTTACTTCATGTAAATTGAGACTGTTTGCGAATAATTGAAAACTACAAATCTTTACTTCAT
The DNA here is from genome assembly GCA_030386875.1 of Morinoia aosen. NCBI lineage: Eukaryota > Metazoa > Arthropoda > Malacostraca > Amphipoda > Talitridae > Morinoia > Morinoia aosen. The sequence goes on along the minus strand of CM059579.1, from coordinate 51,961,183 downwards.
GTAAATTGAGGCTGTTTGCGAATAGCTGAAAACTACATGTCTTTACTTCATGTAAATTGAGACTGTTTGAGAATAGTTGAAAATTACACGTCTTTACTTCATGTAAATTGAGACTGTTTGAGAATAGTTGAAAATTACACGTCTTTACTTCATGTAAATTGAGACTGTTTGAGAATAGTGTAAAACTACAAATCTTTACTTCATGTAAATTGAGACTGTTTGAGAATAGTTGAAAACTACACGTCTTTACTTCATGTAAATTGAGGCTGTTTGTGAATAGTTGAAAATTACACGTCTTTACTTCATGTAAATTGAGACTGTTTGAGAATAGTTGAAAACTACACGTCTTTACTTCATGTAAATTGAGGCTGTTTGAGAATAGTTGAAAATTACACGTCTTTACTTCATGTAAATTGAGGCTGTTTGCGAATAGTTGAAAACTACAAATCTTTACTTCATGTAAATTGAGACTGTTTGCGAATAGTTGAAAACTAGAAATCTTTACTTCATGTAAATTGAGACTGTTTGCGAATAGTTGAAAACTACACGTCTTTACTTCATGTAAATTGAGGCTGTTTGAGAATAGTTGAAAATTACACGTCTTTACTTCATGTAAATTGAGGCTGTTTGCGAATAGTTGAAAACTACAAATCTTTACTTCATGTAAATTGAGACTGTTTGAGAATAGTTGAAAACTACAAATCTTTACTTCATGTAAATTGAGACTGTTTGAGAATAGTTGAAAACTACACGTCTTTACTTCATGTAAATTGAGGCTGTTTGAGAATAGTTGAAAACTACACGTCTTTACTTCATGTAAATTGAGGCTGTTTGCGAATAGTTGAAAACTACAAATCTTTACTTCATGTAAATTGAGACTGTTTGAGAATAGTTGAAAATTACACGTCTTTACTTCATGTAAATTGAGGCTGTTTGCGAATAGTTGAAAACTACAAATCTTTACTTCATGTAAATTGAGACTGTTTGCGAATAGTTGAAAACTACACGTCTTTACTTCATATAAATTGAGACTGTTTGAGAATAGTTGAAAATTACACGTCTTTACTTCATGTAAATTGAGGCTGTTTGCGAATAGTTGAAAACTACACGTCTTTACTTCATGTAAATTGAGACTGTTTGCGAATAGTTGGAAACTACACGTCTTTACTTCATGTAAATTGAGACTGTTTGAGAATAGTTGAAAATTACACGTCTTTACTTCATGTAAATTGAGACTGTTTGCGAATAGTTGAAAACTACACGTCTTTACTTCATGTAAATTGAGACTGTTTGAGAATAGTTGAAAATTACACGTCTTTACTTCATGTAAATTGAGACTGTTTGAGAATAGTTGAAAACTACACGTCTTTACGTCATGTAAATTGAGACTGTTTGAGAATAGTTGAAAACTACACGTCTTTACTTCATGTAAATTGAGACTGTTTGAGAATAGTTGAAAACTACACGTCTTTACTTCATGTAAATTGAGACTGTTTGAGAATAGTTGAAAACTACACGTCTTTACTTCATGTAAATTGAGACTGTTTGAGAATAGTTGAAAACTACACGTCTTTACTTCATGTAAATTGAGACTGTTTGAGAATAGTTGAAAATTACACGTCTTTACTTCATGTAAATTGAGACTGTTTGAGAATAGGTGAAAATTACACGTCTTTACTTCATGTAAATTGAGACTGTTTGAGAATAGTTGAAAATTACACGTCTTTACTTCATGTAAATTGAGACTGTTTGAGAATAGGTGAAAATTACACGTCTTTACTTCATGTAAATTGAGACTGTTTGAGAATAGTTGAAAATTACACGTCTTTACTTCATGTAAATTGAGACTGTTTGAGAATAGGTGAAAATTACACGTCTTTACTTCATGTAAATTGAGACTGTTTGAGAATAGGTGAAAACTACACGTCTTTACTTCATGTAAAATTAGACTATTCGAGAATATTTGAAACTACGCTAAGATTCTCATAATAATAGTGCAGTACAACGAAAGGCGTATAGTAACTAGTGGAGGACTCTAGAAATGTTTGTCCATAAATTAATCTTTCTGATGTAGAATTCGAATGAAATGGACACAATTGTATCTTAAACGAAACTCAAGAACAACTAGGCGTGAGTCTCGAATATGGACTTGAAATGGTTGTAATATTATATGCAATGTAATTCAAAGAACCAGACTTCACTTAATGTTGAACTTGACGTCACACCTAATATTGTGATTACTATGATGATTATATATTTAACAATGGACTTATTGCATAACTTCACGATGATATCGACATCTTTTACAGAATGGCGAAATGCAGCCGGTACGATCCACTGCGTCCTTGTGGAATTACTCATTATGAGTTTCCATTTTTTCAAAATTTTGGGATCATAAAGACAAATTTAATTTTTTTACCCAAGCTTTCGGCTAGATTAGCTCTAGCCGTCATCAGGGGAACGATGTATATTTAAACAAAACCTCTTATGGTATCCGCGGGTATCTAGTATACAAAACATTTTTTCAAATTTTCACATGCGAGCCGAAAATCATTGATCAAGGGCGATTGATGAGCATAGGAAGAAACTGCGGGGGGACATCAAGGTGACGATTAATTTTGTTAGGTTCCTAAACACTGTACATTGCTTCGACAATTTTTCGAGCGTATTAATTTTTAACATTTTATAATATACATACATTTTCAAAATTTTCGGCTTGCATGTAAAAATTTAAAAAAATGTGTTGTATACTAGATACCCGCGGATACCATAAGAGGTTTTGTTTAAATATACATCGTTCCCCTGATGACGGCTAGAGCTAATTTAGCCGAAAGCTTGGGTCAAAAAATTAAATTGGTCTTTGCTGATCCCAAAATTTTGAAAAAATGGAAACTTCACTACCAAGACGTCCTTTATTTTAATAATCATTATGAGTTGTAAATGGTGCACATTGAGCTTCTGTAGTTCAGTCACTGACCGTATGAAAAAAGAACACTCTCTGCACGAGTGACTTCTAAATCGAAACTTTCAAAGGCATTTCCATAGGATCCTGTTTCATTACTGATCATGGAGCTATAGCAGGTAAGCATGAAAACGGAATAAGTAAGCCCCTTCTATCACACATACTGTATGTATGCAAGAACTTAGCTTTGTTGTAGTTTAATGATCAGGGTCCAGATGGATTCAAAATCTATCTTGGTAAGCCCCTCAAGCATATTTTATTTCTTGGGAAATTTGTACTCTAACATGATTTTGCAGGTCATTGTCGAGTGAAAATTTCTTTCTCATTTTGATATTGGCGACGACATGATGCTGGCGTCAATCTAATGAGAATGGTTGCAAGAAAGGTATAAATAGAAAAAATTGAGACTGTAAAAGAACATCGCATTTGGGCTTACTCTTTTCTGTGCCCGAACAGATAATAAATGCACTCCTAACAAATGGGATGCATGAGGTAGTTTTGAGCTTTATGGCTCGTAGTCAGAATTTTTATTATGAAACCCTAAATCTTCCTTCTGAACGTTTTTTTTCTATTCGCATGTGGTGCTTGAGGTTTTTGGTGATAATGACGCCAAGATCTCTTCGTTGTTCTGCTACTTCAGTGGGATTATCATTCATTGTATATATGAATGGCCAATGATTAGTTCCAAAGTGTATTACTGCGCACTTGCAGATGGTAAAATTCATTTGCCAGGTTTTAGTTCATGGGAGTCAGATGAGCTCTGTTTGAGTGGTTACCGTGTCTCGCTCGATGAACGCATTGTATGAGATTTGCTCACTGTTTGGAAATGATTTAATTTTATAAATATTTCCATAATTCAGGTCATTGATGCATGTGATGTAGAGAAACAATCATATCGGGTTCCCTTGAGAGGCACTAGATATCACTTCTACCCTGAGACTAGATTGCTCTTGAATCGTTACTCTCGGAGTGTTATAAGTTTGCCGCTTTCGGATCTACTGAGAGCAATTAGAATGCAAACCATAGGTTTCTACTTTAGCCATTAGCCTTTTGTGGGGAAATTAATGGAAGGGTCTCTGGAAGTCGAGGTAGATGAGATCTCCAGGTTGTGGTGACTTCACCAAAGAATTTGAGTAGGTGTGTCCGGTTTTCCCGGAACCCGTGATGAGGGACTGTAATCATATTTTATGTTTGTAGAATCAAATGCTTTTTACATATCATTTCATTTTTTTGCTTTTCCTCACAACTGAAATGCCAACACAAATATTGTTGTAAGTGCATCAGGAAAAAAAAATCTCATTTAAATTATTGTGATGCTAATTTCTCGCACGACACCACAACGTACTTAGAGTATGTTAACATTTCACTATATACATACAGAAATTTTGAGTATTTTGATTTGAAAGTAAATAAATTAAAAGTTGGAAAGCAATGCTCTTGCTTAGGTAGTTAAATACACTAAACGTTTTCAGGATATAGAATTTTAAATAACATGAACGATGTATTTAATATTCAGCACCTTAGTTCATTCAATGTACTTAGTGCCCACTACTTCGAGCGTTCATATCAGAAACCAGTTGGTGGGCTTGCGTCGGGAGGTGATAGAGTATAAATAGATGTGTGGATGCTCAATTAATTAATGAATACGCATTCAAAAATTACTGTCGACAATGGTGACGAAAACTGCCGAGTACTATTGTTTGGTACCGTTGTCATCAGTAATTTCTGATAAAGTTGGCCAATTAATAACGGAGTGAATAACGAGATAAATATATGATAATTAAAGCATCAGAATGAGGAATTATGGAGTAGATTGATCTGTATACGAAGTAGGAAATACAGCAGAATAAACTGCAAAACGAGGCTCGGGGTAAATGATGCTGTCAGTAATGCTTGAGGCTGAAAGTGAATCACTGCTACAGACCGCTTTTCGTTGCTGCATGAGGCAGTATATGCATAACTCACACTAATAGGTCTGCAATTTTTTTCCAAAAATATGTTAAACTTTGAATAGAATATTTAAATCATAGGCTACGTACGATCAAAAATGGTCCCAGAAGATAAGTAATTTATGTTGAACAGAATATTAAAACAGCTCTCTAGACTTCGAATACTTTTTCGAATTTTATTGAAACCATTCCACCTCCCTGTCTTGATTTCTTGAACTGGCGCTGATACCTGCTGTCTTCCATTACGAATCTTGCGCACAATTCTGCCAGATTTAAACTTATTATTAACTTCCGAACTTATTAATAGTTTGAGAGACGACAGGGGAGGATTCCGTCCGGAGATTAAGCTCACTGAGATTCTGCTTAACTAACTTTAGATTTCGACTGTGTTCTTCATATGCAAAAGAATTTTAGAGTGACTCATTTTCCTTTAAAGATCTGTTCAAAATTATTGTGCGTGCTCAATAATGAAAATCATAATGGAAAATGAGTACATTTGAATTGTACATATTCGAAGCGAAAATTCCGTGAAGCATGACACCCACTAAGGTGAGAACATGACGACGCACCCTGGCATGGAAGGTCTCTCAAATAAGATCTAGCTAAACTTCTTCGGGTTGGTCAGAGAGGAAGGAACCCTTTCAGTTGAGCCACGAATATTTTACTTTATAAAAATATACTAAGTTCAATTATACATTTACTCAACGTACAATCACGGAACTTGGTGAGCTTCGGAATAGATGTCACAAATATCTTTTCTGTTGGATAAATTAATTCGGAAAGTTAATAAGTCTGAAATAGGTAAGAAGTGACGCCACTGAATACGTCACATTATAGTGTGAGTTGACTCACCTCTGCCCAGCGTAGTGGTGTTTTGAGTGTTTGTGTAAGCAGAAATGGATGGGTGGCATCACAAACAAACAGCAGTGTCAAGCGGAAAGGAATTTTTGTAAGGGGCTTGCTGTACAGTTCCGTTAACTACCGCAGCTACATGCAGCATTATACTGCATCAGCAACTTTTCGAATTTACACACGACAGTAGTCCAGAGTTTAATACACGTGATGCAAAAATATAGACATGTATAGAAACCGTTTAGCTGGAGAGGTACGTAAATTTAAAAATTTTAATAACACATGAAAGTTCTATATAGCGAACTACGTCAATGAGAGCAAAATTGTAATCACATGCAAATTTCACATAGCGATTCCGTGATTATCACGAGACTTGAGTTTGTCTTAAGAGAATATGTAAGAGAGATTGGTCACGAAGGAGTATAAACCTCGTCTGGAAAGATAGAGGAACAGTGAATGAGAAATAGAAAGGTTATAAAATGGAAGGCGAATAGACACAGCAACAGGTGTAACTGATTTGGATACCAAACAACAACGACATCAAAGATTAAAAATTATCATTCTGAGAATAGCACATCAAAAATAGTATATAAATTAAACCAGAAATCGGCATAAAAACAGAAATTAAAGCACGAAGTACTAGCATAAGGCGAGCACGCACACGTTTCGTACCGTTTCTGATGTATAGCACATACATTTAGCGAAGTTAGAATATTGGAGGAAATCCCATGATCTAGCGAAACCGAAGGCCGTATTATTTTTAAGGCCACCATAAGAAGAATACTTGGCTGCGCGTCATGAATATTTTGACATTTAAATGAATTCTTTCGTAACTTAGTGACGTTGTTCAAACAGACCAACAAACTCGACATAATGAGTTTCAATTTCACTGAAATATATACATTAAAGAGTGATTTTTAACACCAACAGCACGCAATGCTCATATCCTCAGTGTGAGCATAATTTTTCAATCCATGGTGAGTTCCAGTAATTTCTCATTTTCGTTATTATTTTTCTAGTGAAATACAGCTTGCTAACCCCGTAAAATTCTAGTTCTGGACTCTTACGGCCTAACTTTATATTACTGCAGGTTCCAGGATATTTCATTTGCTTTACTCCTCCTGGCGCTAATGCACTGCACACGCACTGCCCGCAGCGCCACGCAGACACAGCAGTCGATGTGCGGCTTGTGCGGTCGCCACGGTAGAGGAAACAAGGTAGGATCAGTCTTTTTTTCGTCCACTGTGTGGATTTGCTGACGTCAAGGCAACAAACCAATATGAATGCTCAAATTGCTTCCGGGAGCACTGCTACCCCCAATCCGTCTTCGCAATTGGCCTAACGACAGGGCATTTTGGTGACGTCATAAAGTTTGTTTGAAATAAAGCCTTTCTATTAGCTAGCTGAAGAAGAAGAAATGTATTTTCCCCCATAGAAATGACCCTACCTTGTTTCCTCTACCGTGGTGGCCCCTCACGGCAGCGCGGCCTGCAGCGCGTGTGTAGCTGCAGCGCAACGTCTCGCCAGCTCACATTGTGGTCGCATATTTGGGATTTGCATGGCACAATTTCTTCCTGAACTAAATATAACCGAGGATTATAAGTTTATTCTTAAGAAGATTTGCGCAAAACCTAATTATTATATCTTCATACTCAACGTGATTCATCGCTCAACATGATCTTTTAATCATAAGCAAGATTTTGCGTTAAAAATATGCCCAATTATTAAATTTGAAAATAAAATCTCTACCAGTAGATTTTCTCAGAAGCCCTTACTTTTAGTGTGAATTTGAAATTCATGCGTACTTAATAAATTGAGCATTTACTTAGTAATGATTAAGAAAGATACTTCAATGAAATTCACATGAACAGGCTTCAATGCTATTTTTTTAAGACCCTGCTTGAGAAGTGGTTGTATTCACTGTGTACACAAAATTGTAATACAACTTTGTTTATTTGTTGCAAAAAACACGGGGAATAGAGTTTATTCAATTACGAAATGACAAAATAAAATTTAAGTAATTAAACTTGAATTTTGCTAGAATGTTTTCAGTTTAGGTGTGAAAAAAATGTTTTTTGACTTAAAATCACTAGTCTCCAGTCACCGCGATGTTCCGCTATCGCGCCTGCATCTTGTTCACGTATGTACAACTGCGCTAAAACTGTCATATCTATTGGTTGGAAAAGCTACTTGTATTGTGCTGCGTGCTAGCTGTGGCAGCAAGCAGAACCTCTCGTGTTATTGTAGCCTCTTCGATGAACGGCTGATTCTTCTACGTAACCCGGCTATGGTGGCCCCAGCTTGTGGGCGTTAAACTGCTACACTTGCAGCTACTCGTAACTTCTTTGCAAAGTATCAGACTCAGTGTTTTCCTACCGTAATCTGAGGTTTCTAGTATTGTTATACTGTAATTTAAATTTCTTAATGCCCTGACATGATCATTTAAGTTGCTCCTCATATATTTTTCAGTGGTTAACAGTGTTGTAATCCAAGTTGGGGAAAGAATGTGATTGATTCCTTTTCAGTTGTCAAGGAATAACACTTAATCTTTAACAGCAAACAGTTTCATCGCTCGTACTTTTTTCAATTATTTTCGAATACATGTTTAATTTTTAATTTTTTGCAAGCACATGTAATTTAGATCCTAATTATATGTATTTTAATCTATGCCGTGATAACCTGTGATTTCCATGATTAATTCAATATTTCCTGCGTAAATATGTGCGTTGATACTTATTTATTTAGGAGAGATTATAAGCTAAAAAGAGCAAATTTTTTTGTGAAGCCGTAAAAAATATTCGAGTTGGAGTGATTATCACAAAATTCAATTCATTACACTACAGTACAAGCTCTACTTTGAAAGCGCTCCCTTGTATTGTGTTGTATTTTCAGTCGGTTGATGACATTTTAAAGAACCTCTTTCAATGAATGATGTTGAGTGAAAGTGATTAATAAGTGTAGTACATAATTTCCTCCTTGCAGTGGCCGAGTGTACCGAGCGCTTTCGTTCTGTGCTTCCTGCACGGGTTCGAGCCCTATACGCGGCAGCTAGCGTGAAAAACGCTGATGCGGCAAATCTGGGTCGTTGCCTGCAGTGTTCGTCACTGTCCTCAAGGAATGTTACCTGAGCACTAAACGAGAGGAAAATAAGGCCTTAAGGCACGGGCGTGACCAGGGGCCTGGCGAACCCCTATCATGTACATCCCCTGTAAAGTATCATGTCAATGATGCTCAGCCACCCTCTTCTAAAAAGAGGAAAAGGCTTGATATATATATATATATATATATATATATATATATATATATAATTTCCGTGAGTGTAATAGCCAAAATCCATAGTCACATCTACATAGTTGAGACTGACAGTGCAAAAGATGCATTATTGCCACGGGCGTTCGCATCGCGTTTAAAATTTCACGTACTGAACATCTTGGTGAAATAGTTCAATAGAAATCCTTTTCCAAATGTTGAATAGAAAGACTGAGAGTTTTCTGAATTCAAAAGCCTGAAATTGTTCAAGGGATTTTTTTTAAATTGTTCGATTTGAAATCTTTGCTATAACCCCCACGTTATTCTTCTAGTGCAGAGCGCGGCGAGCTGGCCGACCTTTGGCCAACGTCGGTGCCTCATTTCACACGAGAGAGGCACTTCAAATTTTGAACTACTGTATCGTTATGACGCGCTGGAGGGCATGTGCACAAAAATATTCCCCTGAGGAAGAGAAAATTGGCAGATATGTGCCCCTGAACAGGATTGCTAGAAAGTAATTATTAGTCCAGAAAAGTTCAGAACTGGAATCTAATGGAGTACTCAACCTGATAAGAAATGATAGAATTTCTCCAGAAAATTGAGTCAAAAAGCTTGAAATACTAAAGCTTTATTACGCTTACAATGAGAATATTAATATAGCGGCTGTTGGTGTTAAGGAACCACTTTCTACCACGTATTTTCCCGACAGCTTGAAAGTCGTTGAGTCGAGTTGGTCTGAAAAACGTCGCTTTTTACGTAAGAATAAATTGAAGTTTCTAAGTTGTTTTTAATGCGCATTTCAGCATCTCCAATTGGAATGGAAGCATGTGAACACAGTATTGTCTCCGATTTAACTAGAATAAATTGTTTCTCCGTTTCCGTTAGATGGATGGGCTGACATCTTCAGAAGCTGCTCAATGATGTTTGTGCATTTGTCGCATTTTACGTTCACATTAGCCATTAGCTGTATTTTTATCTTTGTCTTCATGTCAATTCTCAACTAGTTCTACATGGTTTTGAGTTTTTAATATAATTTTTTAAAATAAATTTTTTCAATTTATGTTGTATTATGGTTATATCTTCATATTGGTGGCTTAATAGGGCGTATATTCTTCTCGTTCTGTTTCGCCTTTGCTCTTCCGATATCATAACCAATAGTTCAAATTCCTTTCGGTGACTAATTTCTCTCAAGGTACGTATGAGAAACATTAGTCCCAAGACATTAACTCTCTGAGGAAACGATCATGATGCCTAGTGTCGTTGAGTTGAGGCAGCAGGTCGCGCTCCTTAGTGAGGTGAGGCAGCAGGTCGCGCTTCCTTAGTGAGGTGAGGCAGCAGGTCGCGCTCCTTAGTGAGGTGAGGCAGCAGGTCGCGCTCCTTAGTGAGGTGAGGCAGCAGGTCGCGCTCTTTAGTGAGGTGAGGCAGCAGGTCGCGCTCCTTAGTGAGGTGAGGCAGCAGGTCGCGCTCCTTAGTGAGGTGAGGCAGCAGGTCGCGCTTCCTTAGTGAGGTGAGGCAGCAGATCGCGCTCCTTAGTGAGGTGAGGCAGCAGGTCGCGCTCCTTAGTGAGGTGAGGCAGCAGGTCGCGCTCCTTAGTGAGGTGAGGCAGCAGGTCGCGCTCCTTAGTGAGGTGAGGCAGCAGGTCGCGCTTCCTTAGTGAGGTGAGGCAGCAGGTCGCGCTCCTTAGTGAGGTGAGGCAGCAGGTCGCGCTCCTTAGTGAGGTGAGGCAGCAGGTCGCGCTCCTTAGTGAGGTGAGGCAGCAGGTCGCGCTTCCTTAGTGAGGTGAGGCAGCAGGTCGCGCTCCTTAGTGAGGTGAGGCAGCAGGTCGCGCTCCTTAGTGAGGTGAGGCAGCAGGTCGCGCTCCTTAGTGAGGTGAGGCAGCAGGTCGCGCTTCCTTAGTGAGGTGAGGCTGCAGGTCGCGCTCCTTAGTGAGGTGAGGCAGCAGGTCGCGCTCCTTAGTGAGGTGAGGCAGCAGGTCACGCTCCTTAGTGAGGTGAGGCAGCAGGTCGCGCTCCTTAGTGAGGTGAGGCAGCAGGTCACGCTTCCTTAGTGAGGTGAGGCAGCAGGTCGCGCTTCCTTAGTGAGGTGAGGCAGCAGGTCGCGCTTCCTTAGTGAGGTGAGGCAGCAGGTCGCGCTTCCTTAGTGAGGTGAGGCAGCAGGTCGCGCTCCTTAGTGAGGTGAGGCAGCAGGTCGCGCTTCCTTAGTGAGGTGAGGCAGCAGGTCGCGCTCCTTAGTGAGGTGAGGCAGCAGGTCGGGCTTCCTTAGTGAGGTGAGGCAGCAGGTCGCGCTCCTTAGTGAGGTGAGGCAGCAGGTCGCGCTCCTTAGTGAGGTGAGGCAGCAGGTCGCGCTCCTTAGTGAGGTGAGGCAGCAGGTCGCGCTTCCTTAGTGAGGTGAGGCAGCAGGTCGCGCTCCTTAGTGAGGTGAGGCAGCAGGTCGCGCTTCCTTAGTGAGGTGAGGCAGCAGGTCGCGCTCCTTAGTGAGGTGAGGCAGCAGGTCGCGCTCCTTAGTGAGGTGAGGCAGCAGGTCGCGCTTCCTTAGTGAGGTGAGGCAGCAGGTCGCGCTTCCTTAGTGAGGTGAGGCAGCAGGTCGCGCTCCTTAGTGAGGTGAGGCAGCAGGTCGCGCTTCCTTAGTGAGGTGAGGCAGCAGGTCGCGCTCCTTAGTGAGGTGAGGCAGCAGGTCGCGCTTCCTTAGTGAGGTGAGGCAGCAGGTCGCGCTCCTTAGTGAGGTGAGGCAGCAGGTCGCGCTCCTTAGTGAGGTGAGGCAGCAGGTCGCGCTTCCTTAGTGAGGTGAGGCAGCAGGTCGCGCTCCTTAGTGAGGTGAGGCAGCAGGTCGCGCTCCTTAGTGAGGTGAGGCAGCAGGTCGCGCTTCCTTAGTGAGGTGAGGCAGCAGGTCGCGCTCCTTAGTGAGGTGAGGCAGCAGGTCGCGCTTCCTTAGTGAGGTGAGGCAGCAGGTCGCGCTCCTTAGTGAGGTGAGGCAGCAGGTCGCGCTCCTTAGTGAGGTGAGGCAGCAGGTCGCGCTTCCTTAGTGAGGTGAGGCAGCAGGTCGCGCTCCTTAGTGAGGTGAGGCAGCAGGTCGCGCTTCCTTAGTGAGGTGAGGCAGCAGGTCGCGCTCCTTAGTGAGGTGAGGCAGCAGGTCGCGCTCCTTAGTGAGGTGAGGCAGCAGGTTGCGCTTCCTTAGTGAGGTGAGGCAGCAGGTCGCGCTCTTTAGTGAGGTGAGGCAGCAGGTCGCGCTCCTTAGTGAGGTGAGGCAGCAGGTCGCGCTTCCTTAGTGAGGTGAGGCAGCAGGTCGCGCTCCTTAGTGAGGTGAGGCAGCAGGTCGCGCTTCCTTAGTGAGGTGAGGCAGCAGGTCGCGCTTCCTTAGTGAGGTGAGGCAGCAGGTCGCGCTCCTTAGTGAGGTGAGGCAGCAGGTCGCGCTTCCTTTGTGAGGTGAGGCAGCAGGTCGCGCTTCCTTAGTGAGGTGAGGCAGCAGGTCGCGCTTCCTTAGTGAGGTGAGGCAGCAGGTCGCGCTCCTTAGTGAGGTGAGGCAGCAGGTCGCGCTTCCTTAGTGAGGTGAGGCTGCAGGTCGCTTCACGTGAGGCGTTCCCGCCTCGCTGAGGCCGGCGACAGCACCAGTGACCGCCACCCCCGCCTCGGAGCTGCTGACGTCATCACCAGCCCCCCCTCCCCCACGGGGCGGTGCCCCCCAACGCACCCCCAAGTCCCTCATCTCCTATATCCCCAGCCTCTCCCCTTCTTTCCGCCTCGCTTATTAACTGCTTCGTTATTTATCGGACCGTGTTGCAGTTCCCTGATCCTGCTCTCCATTCACGGTAATCTGGACATTTTGCTGCGGCAGTCCGCTAACGTCCGTGCCGTGTTGCGCTGCTCTCTCATGTTCACGCAGCAATTACAATCAACTGATGCCCCACTTGCGGTACTAGCCGCTACGTAAGTTCTTCTAAGTGGACACATCCTACCAACTGTTCTGATACGAAACTGATGCGGGCATTGTTAGGAATTGTACTATGTGTACCATTGCTAAATTTGAAAATTTTGTGAAATGATTAATCGGATTTTTTTGTAAAATTTTGGAATGGAAATCTTTGGGGAATGGTTTTACAAAACACCCTCGTGAAATTATCGATTCGCATCAGATGTTAAAATTTGTTAATTTCAATATTTCTTCCCCGGCGTTGAATAGCTTTTCAAGACACCTCTTTTTACGTCTAAATCTGTCCGTGCACATCAAGAGTCTTACTATATCATTGATAGAATATTTAAAACTTTCCTGGAATTGATGAATTGTGACACAATGTAATTTAAACCAAACAAGAATATCCTTCGTACAACATCCTTTTTATCACCAACATCTGTTTGACGGTAAATGAAGCTGCGTCCTGATGTGGCTTCGGTATTAATTTGTCAAATTCCTCACACTAAATAAGAAAAAAATTAATACTTTCACTAATAACTCTATTATAACAAAGTCCCTATTGCTACAATATCATTACTCCATTATTACAATACCCCAAAGTAAAATGCCTCTCCAGCTGGTTAGCAAGACAGCAAGGAGGCAGGGAGTGAGGGAAGTACAAGCTTGGAGAGTAGGAAGGTTCCCTTGGTCTAAAACGATTTTTTTTTGTTTGGCGATAGCGAAAACTGACTGGGAAACTTAAAGCAAAGAACAGAATCCTGAGAATTTATAAGTACGTTTCAGATTATGTCCTCTCATCAGCTTTAAAACGTTAATAAGGGAGCAGTTAGAATTTAACGTCCATTGAATTTCCACGGTTTATTTGAGCCAAGTTTTGCAAGTACTCCTTAAGAAATATATTTTACCAAGAAATGTCGTGAAAAAGGCATAATCCTACAATACGAAGGAACAACATCGGCTCTGTGATGCCTCCAGGCCCAGGACCCAGGTCTAATTTCTCCAAGGTCGTTTCGGATGCCAGTGGGAAAAATAGAACAAATCATCGTCATATACGCAAGCGATGGAGTCAAGTTGAATTTCTAGCACGAGGAGCAGAGTTGGCAACACTCCAGATCTGGGAAGAAATATCTTTGTACAGTTGCGTTACTGTCCATAAAATAAGGCGTTCATTATCAAATGGAACCGTCGACAATTCAGTTCCAGGTTATTATTCTAAAATTCACGTTGGTGGTACAAGTTTTTATATTCTGGTTATCCCCTCTATAAAATAACGCACAGTTTATTGCAGGCTTGAGAAGTGTCTCCATCACCAATACTCTAACCCAGTAAACTACATACCAGGATCCTAGATAAAGACCGAAAATTTTTATTAGTTGAATTGAAATTTCAATTTAATTTGACAGCGTGCAAACTGAAAACCGGATTACTCGAAGGAAGGAAGAATTCTAAGTCGACATTGAATGTTCTTCTTATTGATGTAGCTATAATTGATGTGTATTCACTTCAATTTCAGTGGAATTCAACTTCTCATCAACACCAATTGGTGTATTTTATACTTTGATTATTACACAACTTTGATGTTTTAGTATTTTTAACGCAAAAACTTTCATTACATCATTTGGGACATAATGCATGAGTTGAGCAATGCTAGTTTCGAATAGAAAATTATGGTAACGATCTGTTACCATTCTTCACAGCTCACTCTTTTTACAGCTGCTGGCTTCTTCCATAGAACGCTGGCATAAAACACTTAAGTACCGGGTCTGCTCTGCCATACCGGGACTGTTGTGTCATGGTGAGGTGGGTGTGTCGTGCTGTTGTGTCATGGTGAGGTGGCTGTGTCGTAACGAGCTGTTGTGTCGTGGTGAGGGAGCTGTGTCGTGACGAGCTGTTGTGTCATGGTGAGGTGGGTGTGTCGTAACGGGGCTGTTTTGTCATGGTGAGGAGGGTGTGTCGGGCTGTTGTGTCTTGGTGAGGTGGATGTGTCGTAACGGGGCTGTTGTGTCTTGGTGCGGTGGGTGTGTCGTAACGGGGCTGTTGTGTCATGGTGAGGTGGGTGTGTCGTAACGGGGCTGTTGTGTCTTGGTGAGGTGGGTGTGTCGTAACGGGGCTGTTGTGTCATGGTGAGGTGGGTGTGTCGTAACGGGGCTGTTGTGTCATGGTGAGGTGGGTGTGTCGTAACGGGGCTGTTGTGTCATGGTGAGGTGGGTGTGTCGTAACGGGGCTGTTGTGTCATGGTGAGGTGGGTGTGTCGTAACGGGGCTGTTGTGTCATGGTGAGGTGGGTGTGTCGTAACGGGCTGTTGTGTCATGGTGAGGAGGGTGTGTCGTTCTGTTGTGTTATGGTGAGGTCGGTGTGTCGTAACGGGCTGTTGTGTCATGGTGAGGTCGGTGTGTCGTTCTGTTGTGTTATGGTGAGGTCGGTGTGCCGTAACGGGCTGTTGTGTTGTTAGGTTGGTGTGTCGTAACGGGGCTGTTGTGTCATGGTGAGGTGGGTGTGTTGTAACGGGCTGTTGTGTCATGGGGAGGACGGTGTGTCGTAACGAGGCTGTTGTGTCATGGTGATGTCGGTGTGTCGTAACGGGGCTGTTGTGTCATGGTGAGGTGGGTGTGTCGTAACGGAGCTTTTATGCCATTGTGAGACAGCTGTGCCATATGAGGAACAGCTAAATAACTACCACACAGCTGTGTAACTACGAGACAGGTGTTCCATATTTGGACAAGTGTACTATAACGGGCTAAACGCGTCATAACGAGACAGCTGAGCCACAACAAAGAAGTATAGCCATTCATGATAGGGGAGATTTGCCACAACAGCGCAAGTGATCCATGACAGGCTAGATGTGTTGGAAAGCGACTGTCGGGTCATAAGGGGGAACATATGTCAAAACGAGGCATATGAATCATAACAGGGCTTGCTTACGTATTATAACGGAGCAAAAATTCCTTAATAAGCCCGAGATGCCAATACGAGTTAGCGAGGCACACGTGTGCCACGATGGAGCAGATATGTCGTAACTGGACAGCTGTGCTAAAACAGGCATGCGTGTATTCATAATTAATATCTCCCAATTGAATTTAGACGAAAATAAGGCATATTCTACCATGCTGCTATACCTTCAGCCAGCGAAGAGAAAGCAGTTCCATAATTTATGTCAAAAAGAAGCTGCAGTAACAACTGAAAATGAAAGCAGGAACGCAAAATATTGAGCTGCTAGTGAACATGGCCCATCATAAATGACGGGACTCGATATTTTCCTTAAGTAAATTTTCCAGATGTCAATGACAAGCAAATATATCCATCATTTTAGTACCTGCAATAAAAATATTCGTGCACTTGTGCACTGGTGTAACTCGTATCTCAAATAGGTCATTAAACATCCTTATGAGCGTCACAGAGGTAGAAAAAGCGGACACCAAACAAATACATAAATAAATAAACATACCATGGACATTATTAGGTGAGATTATATCTAATAATTCCCCAACGGCAAAAAACAACTGTCACCTGGAACCCGGCCAGCCGAGCAGCTGAGGATCACGATGAATCTTACGATCACCTTGACAAAATCCTCAGTGCTTCAGACAAAATACTCGTTGTGGACGACTTCAACACTCCATTTATACACTGGGCCTCACAACTCTGTAAGTAAGCATATTAATCTCCTAAATTAGAATTCTTTGCAACAACCCGTCCTTGAAGAAGCACGGGAGAAATACGTAGGTTATAATAATCTTGTCGTCGGTCCTCACAACAGAGGTGCTGGGTGAAGTAGGTCAGCACAAGCGTGGTTCTGCACTCCTTTAGCCGTGGCCATAACACTAAGGAGAAACAAAAGTTCATTCAAAAG
Organism: Morinoia aosen; assembly: GCA_030386875.1. Taxonomy (NCBI): domain Eukaryota; kingdom Metazoa; phylum Arthropoda; class Malacostraca; order Amphipoda; family Talitridae; genus Morinoia; species Morinoia aosen. The sequence continues at coordinate 51,944,412 of CM059579.1, read as the reverse complement.
TGCTTGCGGGCCAATTTTGAACTAATGAAGAGAGACTCGACAGTGTTGACGACGTAGCCCAATGTGGAACAAAAACACTCAAGAACCCTTCATCATACCAGAAGAAAAATCTCACTAGAAGAACATCATATCCCGACAAATGGATTGCATGATTACAAATAACAACTTTTTTTTCACGAGATATCATACCTCATATTTTCAGGGCATCAATCTTACATGAAACTTGGACTGAACCAAACAGAAGTCCATCGTCTCGAGCGTATATACTCGTCGTTCCTGACATTCGAAGCGGAAAAAATTACCTCAGCGTAAACCAATACAAACTCGAAATGCTTCAACATGTTGAGTAGGTTAACGAATAACGATTTATTAGCATAACATTGGACCATTGATTGATCTTGGTATATATAAAAAAAAATTCTAACCTTAGTATCCATACGGAAAGATTTAACCGAAGTCCCTCACTCTCAAGCGTTAAATATTTAGCAGGAATCAATAGACGGCATTATCTCAGCAGACGTGGTAACAAAAGAGTTTAGCCTCCAAAACCCATTCAAATAGTACTCCCTGAAAGTCTAACTCCCCAAACACTTGAAGAGACCGCTGACGTAATCATTGAACCCTAATTTAACATCGTTAATCGATCGTTCGTAACTGCATGGACCTGTTCAGTAGTATTAAAAGTTGATGAATGTCACAGCAATTTAATCAAAGGCAACAAACAAGCACCCGATTGTCATTCCCTAATCAGCATTACATCTGCTATCAGTGAAGCGATGGAAAGATAGATGAATGTGCAAATATCACATTATCTCCAAACTAAAAATATGATAGCCGACACTCAGCACGGGTTCCGGGAAAAACACAGCGGTTGCACAAACCTACTTGACTTATTTGGAGGCGACAACCGTATCTTCGGCTGTATAAAAGCCGTAGATTTCATACATACTGATTTTCAGAAAGCCTTGGACGAAGTTCCTTTCCGAATCCCAAATAGAAATCCCATGGCGTACAACTAATCACGATGGATACGAAATAGGTTCGCCGGTCACTCTCAAATAGTACTGATTCAATAACAAAAAAGTGATTTGACACGAGTTACATCAAGAGGTCTTCGAAGGCACGTTGTAGGTCTGCGGTGATCTACATCACAGACATTGGCTTCGTAATCATCACTTGTTTCACGCTCGCAAATGAATCTACAGTGATTGAAAATATTACACAGGCAAGCAGAAACTGGAATCGAGCAAGACATAGTTACGACTCCAAAAAACCACAACCGCCTTCCCGAATGGAGCGAAACGTGGCAAATGAGTTTCAACATCGGGAAATGATTAGAAACGCACATTGGAAGCTGTAATCGACATTTCTTACGCACCAGAAAATATTAAAGCAGATTTATTCGACATACCCGACTGCTTCAAGAAAATAATTGAAGAATGACAAAAACAACATGATTAATATTTATATACTGTGTAAAAAGTTTATTAACCACTGATTGAACCTTTATCCAAAATAGTTCATGTAATTAAGCTGACAAGCCTGGCAATAGAAGACACACCTCCTGAAATATTCATTTGATTGACAGTAAACCTATGGAAAACCTGGCAATACTTTTTCCTGATTCTAACTTTCATTTGCCTAGTGCTCTGTCTTGCATTTCTAGGTTTTGTATGAAAAACTGTGAACGAGTATGACGAAGCCTATGGAATCAGGTTTGGTGGAAATATAATTATGTATGGAAATGAAGACGTAAATATTCTATGATATAACTATGTTAAACCAATTTTAATTGTTTTTCTCTAATGAAAATAGCAGCATTTAATAAATTTTGGGTCGCAGAACAGGAAAATCACCCTTCAAATTTTCGCCTTACTCGGCGTTTTGAGTAATTTCACTCTTTACCTGTTGCTTATAACGCTATGGGAAATATACATACGTGACAGACGAAAAAATAACAGAAAAGAAAACAATAAAGCCGTCGCCGTTCATTTCTGTCACCATACATCTCATAACTCAGGTGTTCCTGCGAAGAAAAGCGGTTCTAGCAGCCAACGGCCTCAGTCATGTACATGCTAGAGGGCGGTTGTACGAGGCGCCCTGTATTTCGTAATTTTATGGATTGCTTTGTTCCACAGTGACTTACTGTACGAGTAACTTGAAAAATTGTACCTAAATGTTATGGTCCCCTGAATGCGCAGCAATGCCGGGCTCCTGCGTCAATTCACCGGACAACTTTTGTTACGTCTGCGCTGACGTGATTGTTGGTTCCAGAGAGCGGCCATTGACTGCTTCAGTGAAATAAGGATGTGTACTTTACTTTGGGTGTCGTGTCGGTAATCAGGAGAAGAATTGCGCTCCCCACGTTTGTTGTACGGAGTGTTCATTAACCCTTAATGCTTGGATGTATGGGAAAAAAGTTTCCATTCGTTTTGGTGTGTCCGCTGTTTTAAGTGAACTAACAAACCATACCGCCGATAACCATTTCTACATGACACCATGCTTGAAAAAGGAATTAATATGTAGAAGGAGATAAATATTGAATACTGTTTAATACCATCTGTCATTCGCCCAGTGGACCATAGAGAAGGATTGCCAGTCCTCGATCCCTCCACTTACATTCAGACAGTCAGTAATTTGGAGGATGATGGAATTGAACTTGCTGAGTGAAAAAGTATTTCAAGGACCAGGATGCTGATACATCTTTTGAACGGACATGAAAATCCTTAAACGTACTCAAAATCACACCTAGTAAACTTCGTGATCTTAGTATCGGTTTAGAATACCTTAAGAATAAGTTTAACTCATAGGATCCAGGTTTCAGCAGCGAAGCCTCCTTGTAGATAAAGTTGAAATATTTACTCTTAACGATCGTCGAAACGAACTTTTTACATTTTTCAGTTGTGACGATGACTTAAGATTTCGCAATGATGTTGAGAGTTTGATGCTGAAATTGATAATCTCGTTTATAGGAGACGTTTGGGGATTGTTTATTGATGCCTCGAAAACACGCCTGAAAGCTTTGCTATTGCATTCCAGCACTGGAATATCAACATCAATCCCTGTTGCTTATGCGGCCCTAGGTAAAGAAATATATCCAGTGTCTCAACACTTTCTGAATCGTATAAACTACAATGAGCACAGGTCGTTAGTAAGCGGAGATTTCAAACTAATAGTTATTGTGCTGGAGATCCAAGGTGGCTACACAAAGTACTGTTGCTATACACGTGAGTGGGATAGCCACGCGAGGCATGCCCATGACGAACAGAAAGAATGGCCTGTACGAACATCTTTGATGCCTGACACTAAAAACGTTTTCTAAGAACCTCTAGTGAACCCTGCCAGTATTGTACTATCGCCGTTGATCATGAAACTTGGACTTATAATGCAATTTGCGAAGGCCTTAAGAAAATTAGCCGTATATTTGAATACTTGTACCTAAAGTACGTTAAAAGTTAGATTTATAAGTCCCCATAGACGCAAGCTTTTACATGACAAACAATTTGAATCAATTCTCAATCCTAATGACTTACATGCCTGGTAATGTTTTCGATATGTTAGTACACAATTCTTGGGCAACTTTTGACAATTTTTGAAAATTAATATTATTATTATTATTATTAAATCAAGCAAAGCAACCCCAACGGGACGGATCGTGGATTCATAGATTACACTTAGGAAACCCGGCCAGCATCAACTCCACGAACAGTGAAACAAAAACAGAGAACAAAGAATAACTAAAGGAAGAAAGCAGGAGAAGGAGAAGGAGACATCAACCACGCAACAACCAGGAGTTGACAGCACCCTTGAAACCACCCAACGAACCCGAATCAAACACGGCAGAGGGAAGGGAGTTCCAGCGGGCAACGGAACAAGGGACAAAGCTACTCCTATACTGCGAAGTCCTACATCTAACTTCCCTCAGCTCAAAACTATGAGCAGCAGCAGCAGCACGGGTAGCCCGAATCCGCTTGGCCCGTGGGGGAGCATATGGAACAACCAGTGCCTTCTATTGTTGAATAAAATTATGACGATCTAAGGGAAGAACGTACATCTGCCTATGAGAAAATTGGATGTAACATGTCACTAAAACTGCACTTCATGCATTCACACTCAGATGATTTCCTAGCGAATTTTAGGGCTTTCAGTGACGAACAAGGAGAGCGATTTCATAAAGACATTTCAGCAATGGAACAGGGTTACAATAGAAAGAGGTAAGTTTCCACGCTAGCAGATTTTCGTTGGATGAACTCCAGAGATACTCTGGATGTTCACCACAAGCTACAGGCCAAAAGTCAACGTGTATAAAAGATACAGTTTGTTAATTGCTATTCTTACAATTAATCGAGTAATTCGAACAAGTGATCAATTTACATAATGAAATAACTTGAAATTCTAAGCCAGCAGGCAATTTTAAGTGTTATTTCCGTGTTCAGTGACCCGAAATCTGTACAGACGGGTATTTTCATCTTTGTAACTCTTTCATTGTTAAACAGTGTTGTTTGAAAATCGGTGATAAATTTCACGATGGAACAGCTGGGCTATGAGAATTACTAACTGGACAAATTCAATTATTTTACGTAAATAAGCAAAATGAATTACGTTGAAATGTTGAATTTAACTGGTGCTCATATCTATCAGATACAACAATAAAAGCAAACAAAAGAGAGGCAGGCTAAAATTTTTAAACCATTCTGTGAAATAACTCAAACGGAAAAAGCTCATTCTGCAGTTGCAACATTTTGAGCTGCAAGTCCTCGGCATGGACCAGGTATTAAATCAGCTTCTGAATCAAGTCGTGAACCAAGCCCTGAACAATGTATAAGACCGTGATATGAGTCAAGTGCTGCTCAAGATCTTCCAAAAGATTCTATGGTCACAATATTTTGTAGCTCTTCACAATATTTTGTAGCTTTTCACAATATTTTGTAGCTCTTCACAATATTTTGTAGCTTTTCACAATATTTTGTAGCTCTTCGCAATATTTTGTAGCTCTTCACAATATTTTGTAGCTCTTCACAATATTTTGTAGCTCGTCACAATATTTTGTATCTCTTCACAATATTTTGTAGCTCTTCAAAATATTTTGTAGCTCAACACAATATTTTGTAGCTCTTCACAATACTTTGAAACTTTTCACAATATTTTGTAGCTCTTCACAATATTTTGTAGCTCGTCACAATACTTTGTAGCTCGTCACAATATTTCGTAGCTCTTCACAATATTTTGTAGCTCGTCACAATATTTTGTAGCTCGTCACAATATTTTGTAGCTCGTCACAACATTTTGGAGCTCTTCACAATATTTTGTAGCTCGTCACAATATTTTGTAGCTCTTCACAATATTTTGTAGCTCGTCACAATATTTTGTAGCTCTTCACAATATTTTGTAGCTCTTCACAATATTTTGTAGCTCTTCACAATACTTTGAAACTTTTCACAATATTTTGTAGCTTTTCACAATATTTTGTAGCTCGTCACAATATTTTGTAGCTCGTCACAATATTTTGTAGCTCTTCACAATATTTTGTAGCTCTTCACAATATTTTGTAGCTCGTAACAATATTTTGTAGCTCGTCACAATATTTTGTAGCTCTTCGCAATATTTTGTAGCTCTTCACAATATTTTGTAGCTCGTAACAATATTTTGTAGCTCGTCACAATATTTTGTAGCTCTTCACAATATTTTGTAGCTCTTCACAATATTTTGTAGCTCGTCACAATATTTTGTAGCTCTTCACAATATTTTGTAGCTCGTCACAATATTTTGTAGCTCTTCGCAATATTTTGTAGCTCTTCACAATATTTTGTAGCTCGCCACAATGTTTTGTAGCTCTTCACAATATTTTGAAGCTCGTCACAATATTTTGGAGCTCTTCACAAAATTTTGTAGCTCTTCACAATATTTTGTAGCTCGTCACAATATTTTGTAGCTCTTCACAATATTTTGTAGCTCGTCACAATATTTTGTAGCTCGTCACAACATTTTGTAGCTCTTCACAATATTTTGTAGATCGTCACAATATTTTGTTGCTCTTCACAATATTTTGTAGCTCGTCACAATATTTTGTAGCTCTTCACAATATTTTGTAGCTCTTCACAATATTTTGTAGCTCTTCACAATATTTTGTAGCTCGTAACAATATTTTGTAGCTCTTCACAATATTTTGTAGCTCTTCACAATATTTTGTAGCTCTTCACAATACTTTGAAACTTTTCACAATATTTTGTAGCTCTTCACAATATTTTGTAGCTCTTCACAATATTTTGTAGCTCTTCACAATATTTTGTAGCTCTTCACAATATTTTGTAGCTCGTCACAATATTTTGTAGCTCTTCACAATATTTTGTAGCTCTTCACAATATTTTGTAGCTCGTCACAATATTTTGTAGCTCTTCACAATATTTTGTAGCTCGTCACAATATTTTGTAGCTCTTCACAATATTTTGTAGCTCTTCACAATATTTTGTAGCTCTTCACAATAATTTGAAACTTTTCACAATATTTTGTAGCTCTTCACAATATTTTGTAGCTCTTCAGAATATTTTGTAGCTCTTCACAATATTTTGTAGCTCTTCACAATATTTTGTAGCTCTTCACAATACTTTGAAACTTTTCACAATATTTTGTAGCTCGTCACAATATTTTGTAGCTCTTCACAATATTTTGTAGCTCTTCACAATATTTTGTAGCTCGTAACAATATTTTGTAGCTCTTCACAATATTTTGTAGCTCTTCACAATATTTTGTAGCTCTTCACAATACTTTGAAACTTTTCACAATATTTTGTAGCTCTTCACAATATTTTGTAGCTCTTCACAATATTTTGTAGCTCTTCACAATACTTTGAAACTTTTCACAATATTTTGTAGCTCTTCACAATATTTTGTAGCTCTTCACAATATTTTGTAGCTCTTCACAATATTTTGTAGCTCTTCACAATATTTTGTAGCTCTTCACAATATTTTGTAGCTCTTCACAATACTTTGAAACTTTTCACAATATTTTGTAGCTCGTCACAATATTTTGTAGCTCTTCACAATATTTTGTAGCTCGTAACAATATTTTGTAGCTCGTAACAATATTTTGTAGCTCTTCACAATATTTTGTAGCTCTTCACAATATTTTGTAGCTCTTCACAATACTTTGAAACTTTTCACAATATTTTGTAGCTCTTCACAATATTTTGTAGCTCGTCACAATATTTTGTAGCTCGTCACAATATTTTGTAGCTCCTCACAATATTTTGTGGCTCTTCACAATATTTTGTAGCTCTTCACAATACTTTGAAACTTTTCACAATATTTTTAGCTCATCACAATATTTTGTAGCTCGTCACAAAATTTTGTAGCTCGTCACCATTTGTTTGTAGCTCTTCACAATATTTTGTAGCTCTTCACAATATTTTGTAGCTCTTCACAATATTTTGTAGCTCGTCACAATATTTTGTAGCTCTTCACGAAGACCGACTTAATGACTATTTCCTAAGCCCATCCATCTCTTCACCGGTCTCTTCGCAAATAGGTTCCGAATGATTCAAATGTTTATGGGTCTAAAATCGTAGTGTTACCTCCGCACAGCAATGATATTAGGGCAAGACATCAGGTATTTTTCGGTTCTTTGAATTCTAAAAATACGGGCGGACTCCATGAATTACAAGTTCTTATTCATGAAATGTTTAAACAAAAATTATTAGATAAAGATCATATAAAAATACTTTAGGATTTTATTTTTGAAAAATGGGATCACCAAGTATAGTGATTGCATCAATGAAAGTATTTGAAATGTATTGTAGTTATATATTCATCTTCATTAAAAACTCATTTTAATGAACATACTATTAAAAATATTTGTTATGATTTAGAAGTGTAGGTAGTATGGAAGTATCATGCAGAGAAAGAAAGGTGTTAGAAATATGCAAGTAGAAATACAGCAATGCTCGTATAATTTCAGTTGACACAATGATGGTTGAATGGGACTCAATTAACGGCTCAAATCTGATCTGAACCTCATATGTTATGCAAATTCTTTCCTAACGTTCACTAGCATATAACATTGTGGAAAATTATACTAAATCAATTTCATTACCGATTATTAAATCGCGAATTTACAGTTCAAGACAATGGTTCTCTGATCAAAATAGAAACATTTAAACACTTAAAGTGACGAAATAACAGTTCTATTTCGCCGAAGGCAAAGAAATAAAAAAATTTAAATTTAAAAATAAATACGTTTCTGTTGAATGAAGATCTTAAAATTGATGAATCCATTCATAGGATCAAAACTTATTACTATGAACTACAACTTGGAACTAATTTGGTTCGTGAAAAATGTAGAATCACGATCTGTCTCCATCACTTCTCTAAAGTTTAATTTTCATTGAAGCTGCTCTGAATAACTACGGTGGAAGGAATTTTATTTTCACGGACGAAAAATATAGTACCCATTTCTGACTCCTGGGTAGAGTGGGAAATTGTGGCTGTGTTCTCCCTTTTCCCAACGGGGAGAAACACCGGGCGGCACTGCCGGGATTCGAACTGCCCACACCTTAAATATCGATAGAAGTTGGATGTATTTGTTTGCTAGCGTTTCTTATAGAACCGAAGTGGAGTAAACATAGGATTACAGTCTTCCTGGAAATGCATCAACTTTAAAAGTATCGGTAACTTCTCAGAGAAATTTAAAAAAAGACATGAAATTACTTTGAAGCGTTGATGTTAAGAAAAATGAGAAATCAAACGACGTATTCAGTATGCATATTTAACTGTAAATACGAGTATAGTGTGATTGCAAAAACATGAGATCGGGTTTCGTGGAAAAATTACAAGTGAAAAATAATAGTTTGGAGGACGCCAGCGTATAAACTATCTGATATGTCTTAAATCTAGCTATATTACGTCATCGATTATCTACTTAATTAGAAAAAAATCACAGTTGACTCCCATCAAGAAATCCTAGATAGGTCATTAACAATGACCTCGATATATATGGTTAGCACTTTGATCAAAAAAGAATAATTCTCAGGTAGAAAACGATGCAGTCTTGGCTCAGTGTGAGCTTACTCATACATCAAGTTAGATAGTGACAGATATCCTGAATAAAAATTAAAAATTGATCTAAAAAGCAACAATTTTGGTACAGCTCTAAAAATGTTAACGGTTTATCATTTCGTAAAACGTAAGCTGTTGAATACACATTTTTTTATAATAAATTTTGTACCTAATCCACGTCTTTGACATCAGCAAACAAAATGAACGAACCAAAGACATTACAGCCTACACAAATTCTAAAGCAAATATAAAATCAAAGGCTGCATGGACACTAATGCACATGCAGTCAGATAGAGCAAAAATAAATTTAATATGAAATACGTTACATCGGCATAATATGGCTTTAGGTAATAATTATGTACTATTTAAAGTGTATAAGAATGCTACATATTATAATTCCCATTATGTACAAACGCAGAATAATAAAATGTTTGTCAAAGGATGATGCTTAGTTAGAAAAAATACATTTTATTTTGTAACTAAAAATTTTGCTGAAATAAGGTTCCACGTGCACATTAACTGCTTCTCAGGGTGTTTTGGGCTCAAGTGGTTCCTTGGCTGGAGGAGCTCCAGCTCCTGCACCTCATGTTGATAAAAAGAAGCTAATGACAAATTTTCAGCTGAAACAATAAAACAATGGAACCAAAGAAAGGTTCAGGTTTAATTAAGATTAGTTAGAAAAACTGGCCGCAAACGTCTCTGCTCCAAACTACCAAAAAAATAAATTCTTACCAAAACATTACCTCAACGTAACAGAATGTTTAATAAAAAGTTTAAGAATACTAATGATTCAAAGTACTTTCATACGCGATGAGTTACATGGAAAACCGCTGCAAGCCGAACGAAGAATATCAAATTGGTATGCGAAGATTGGACCAGGAGCTCACTAAATTTGCTGGCATGATTTAAAAATTATGTTATTAATTTAACAGTTATGGTACAAAACATCAAATTGCGTTTTACAATTGTAGTTGTAAAAGTGCAAGACAGATTTCGGTATTATTTGGTTTGCTTACAGACTGAAGAATTAGGAGAAAAATTGGGAGCAGTTGTGAGAAGAAATATTGGAATGTTAAATAAAGGAAGGTTTTCATTCATATATAGGAGATCTTTTTAAAACGGCTTTTGAAAAACTAAGACATTTTACACTGTGTATCGGGTTACTTTTTCCAAATATTTGTGAAAATATTTATAGTGTAGAGTTGATCATTCTGTCTTCTTGCTAAGAAAAAAATTAGCTGATAAAAGTTTAGACCCATTTTCAGTAACTTAGAAAAAAATAACAACGCACTAGTTGATTGTAATATCGAGTCATTTTGAGGTACGAATATGACTTTGACTTTGAAAACTCATTTACATATCAAATTTTCAGAGGTTGATTCGTTTATTTGTGAATTATTTGAGTTCATTTTTTTATAACCCGAAAGTGTTTCAGCCGCTGAAAAACTAATCACTATAAAATCGGTAATAATGTTTCCAATTAAAAAATTGGTGTGAGATTTCAAATAACCGATTTAATTGTCGTGAAAATGCTTAACAAAGAAAATTACATAAATCTAGAATCATGTTAGGAATTGAAATTTAGGTCAAATTACGAAATTTCAAATTCACGATGAATAATCAAGTTAATGAGAGAAGTAAATCTCTCAATTCTGAAGAAACTTATCGGATTGAAGTGTAAACAGTTTTCTTTAACCCAACGGTAGTTTGTTAGAAAAAAAGATCAAGCCCGCAATATCTAATATAACCAGTGTAGGGGAAGAAAAAGGGAAAAAATATGTTCATAAGTTAATTGTAAAGTTGGGGTATGGTTGAAAAATTAAATCAACTGAGACCAGTCATGCTGTTAGAAAATCTTGAACCTACACGTAAGTTAAGGTATTGAGTGAACAAATTAACAACTTGGATACAACCCAAGTTCGAGAAACTCTAGGAACATTAGAATTGTACGCTGTAAAAGTAGCTGATGTTAATATTTTTCGGTGACTTGGAACTATGCCAGTATTAGCTGCCGGTCTTGAATCTATAATAATAGGTTTAAAATTTCTGGTTGTAAAATTATTGTGATTTAAACGAGACAATATTTGTAAACGTATCTTTTCCTTTGGTAAACATGTTGCTGCGAATAGATGCACACCCCAAAGAATAGTTCGTATCCTATTGAGCGAAGCACAGAGTAATTTAATCAAGTTGAAAGTGATGGTGGGAAAACAATTGACGTTCAGCTGAACGATTTAAAAGCGGCTAATAACAAGGCAAATGACATTGGAAATTGTCTTGTTTTATGTGTTGACTGTATTGAAAATACATATAAAAATTGTTGAAGAGGAAGAGATAGAACTCAATAAATAACATTTTCAAAGCAAAAAGAAACAGCTCTCGAAGAGAAAGCAATTGTTCACGAAGAAAAACGGAAATTTTCAATAGGAAAGAAAAATGGTTGCGGTAAAAATCGGCACATCGTCCGAAAATGTTTACTGACTTGGGTAAAATACAGCAAGCTTCTAAGAATTTGTCTTCAACATTGATGAAGATACAGTTGTAACTCAAAATGAAACCGAACAAATTAAAACGCTGTTTGGTAGAAGTTTACACCAAATCGGAAAAATGGAAAAGACGTTGAAACGTGAGACTGTTGTATTTTGGGGCTAAGTATAAAATAATAGTTTTTTTTGTGATATGCATTTAAAAAAATTAAAACTAACTCATGTTTCGAAATTTTGACGAAATTTTCAGTTCGGAAGCTTTGATGCAATTCGGTTCGTAAAAATTGTTTCATCGCGTTATATTCAAGACAATCCAAGTATGCTAGAAAATATAGTGCAATGTCCAAACATAAGAACTCAGCTTCCGAAATGTAAGTTCATTTTTTCTTCATGACTTATTCGAAAAGCTGTTTCTTTCTAAGAATTGGAGACTTAGTCACGAATGTTCAACGGAAAATTGGGAATAATTTTGGGCATGTTGACAAAAATGAAATAAATGTCCTCATTTCAAACTTTTCGACTGAAATTAACCAGTTCAGAAAATTCAAGTATAACATTTACTGTCAAAAATCAAGACTATTGAATATGAAAAATATACGAATCTATAATTTAAAGAAGTTGTTGATAAATGGCCAGACAGGAAGAAAAATGAACAAAAAACAATTTCATTTTCCCATCTCCCAGTTTACGCCGCTTGGAAATCGAAAAACCTAATTTATCTGAATTCTGATGTTGTTGATACTTCTTTCCAAGATACTAATTAGTTTTAATAATCCTTTTTGTTCCCAAGTCAACACATCAACCATAGTAAAAAATAGTGTGAGATGCGGTAAAAAAAGGTTATAACAAATCGCGCTAATTTAACGACCCAAAGAACTTCTGAGATAATTGCTGTAAAAGTTTTCAAGTCCATCAAGTTTCTCTGAGTTATACGACGGTTAACGAAGATTCACATTCAGTTTTGGGAAAGAATTTTAGAAATTTAAGTTGTTTTTGCATTCCAAAAAGTATTTCCAAACATTGAGAATTCAAAAGCGTGATCTGTAATAAATATCTTTAAACATGATGAATGGAGTTTATAAATATTCTTAAAGCAATTCTCGGAGAAGATTGTTTAAATTAAATGTGTTCTAATGTGATGATAGAAATTGTTTGCTGGAAGTACTGACAACTTACTGAAATTCGGTTTTAATTAAATCATTCGTGAAGTTTTATGAATGTTTCAAAGTAAAATTTGAATTCTGAGAAAATGGTTTAGTAGCGGCTGTTCATATATTATTATTGCTACAAATTAGATATTGGAGTTTTCAAGTTTCATCATGGCACTTACATATTTTCTGAATTTCTCCCTTCTTTTTAAGAATAAATATGGCATTGGCCATCATAGGGCATTCATTAAATATGAAAGTGACATGAAGATACTTGAGAAGTGCAAACCCTCACAGTTTACAGACAAATATTACCAGCATATACTTATTAAGGCCATATGTTATGATATTCTCTAAATCGATAGTTTGTTCACAGTGAAGGACCATATATAATGCTCAGCAATGTAGTGTATTTGTACCAGTGTAGCCAGCGTGGAACTGCTTATTGTGGAGATATCAACCGTCTTCACTCGCGCATTGCCGAACATCGGCGGATGTCCCTCTTCTCTGTAAAGTCCCTCCTTCGCTTACCCGCTCCACATTAACACCGGAGACCCCGTCAGCAACTCTGCTCGCCCCGTACGTCAAACCGATCTTTGAACCTCAGCTCAATATAACGATGCTCATTTGAAGGTTCCAGAAAGTTAACGTATAGCTAGCTACCTGTGGGCCCGAACAAGTTCAGCGACTTCTAGGGCATCCTATCATCACGTTATTCTAAGGTGTACAATAATGTTTATTCTTTCCATTTTTTCAAAATTTTGGGATCAGCAAAGACCAATTTAATTTTTTGACCCAAGCTTTCGGCTAGATTAGCTCTAGCCGTCATCAGGGGAACGATGTATTTTTAAACAAAACCTCTTATGGTATCCGCGGGTATCTAGTATACAAAACATTTTTTTAGATTTTTACATGCAAGCCGAAAATCATTGATCAAGGGCGACTGATGAGCATAGGAAGAAACTGCGGGGGGGACATCAAGATGACGATTAATTTTGTTAGGTTCCTAAACACTGTACATTGCTTCGACAATTTTTCGAGCGTATTAATTTTTAACATTTTATTTTTGATTTTGAAAATGTATGTATATTATAAAATGTTAAAAATTAATACGCTCGAAAAATTGTCGAAGCAATGTACAGTGTTTAGGAACCTAACAAAATTAATCGTCTTCTTGATGTCCCCCCGCAGTTTCTTCCTATGCTCATCAGTCGCCCTTGATCAATGATTTTCGGCTTGCATGTAAAAATTAAAAAAAATGTTTTGTATACTAGATACCCGCGGATACCATAAGAGGTTTTGTTTAAAAATACATCGTTCCCCTGATGACGGCTAGAGCTAATCTAGCCGAAAGCTTGGGTTAAAAAATTAAATTTGTCTTTGCTGATCCCAAAATTTTGAAAAAATGGAAACTTCACTACCAAGACGTCCTTTATTTTAACAATTGAGACAAGAAGGATAAGATGTGTACAAAGCCTCCTGTGAATTTTGCGAGTGTCACGAACGCCTAGGAATTGCAAGGGAATAGCTCCGCTTCAACTTACGATGCAAGAAAAATGACATCATTCCCAAGTCGCTAAGGATTCGACCCCCAATTCGATATGCTGAAGCCGTAGAATATTTTCAATATACCGTCGCTAGAAAATGCTTAACGTTCATGCTCAACGATGACCACAGAAGAATAAATTTCAATCGGAAAAGAATTGAATGCATTGAGTTAGAACTACAAGGAAAAATTACTATTGAATTAGTAAACAGTCCCTAGTAAGCAGCAACGCTAAAACTGCAAAGAAAGTAACAATTTGAAAAATAACGTCTTAAACAATTTATTTACCACAGGTGATACAGAGATGAAATTTTTCTTAAGGCTAGTACAATGGTCAAATTTGAGTATAGCTACCTGTGGGCCCGAATAAGTTCAGTGGCTTCTAGGGCATCCTACCATCAAGGTTAGTCTTAGGAGTACAATAATGTTTAACCTAATTCACTTAAACTAGAGACGCATTAGACTGATCAATGAGATAATTAAATCGAAATTAGATACTTCATTTCACAATATAGTTCATATGGGCTAAATTTAACAGTATATTCGACAAACGATTCGAGAACAGACTGAAGATCGGCGAAATTAACCAAGGCAAATTACATTATTAGGACCAGTTATGTAGGGGACAAGGTTTGACTCTGTGATCTTACACGACTAGTAATCTGATAGGAAGTGAGACTCAAGATTTTTTTTGAATACCTTATAAGAATTACTTTCACGGATCTCCGCAGGTATTGAGTTTCAAGTTTTAGTTCCAACGAAGAGGATACTGTGTTGTGACCGAGCCTTTGAGTAATAGGGAAACATGAATTTTCTTCTATTTCGGGTTAAATGGTCGTTATGACCAGTTTGCGCAGTTAATAGTTGTTTTAGGCTATTGTCGCCATCACTCGTTAATGTTTTGTAAATGAAATTGCAAATGGAGATTTTGTAGAGATCCGAGAGCTTAAGTATTCGTAAATTTTTGAATGAGTCATTTGTGTGAGCATTATATTCTAAATTCTTTACCGCTCTTATGGCTCTTTTTTGCAGGGTAAAAATTTTGTTGGTTTTATTTTTATCAGTTCCGTGCCATGCTTCTATTCCGTATTGAAAGTATGGTGAAATGAGCGTTCGGTAGAGCATTTGTAAGGCTGTTTCAGGCAGGAAATTTTTAACTTTATTTAGGATTCCGATAGATTTTGATAATTTAGAACTAATATGAGCGATGTGCTCTTTAAAGAAAAGTATGATCAACTATCTCAATAGCAAAACCCTACCTTTTAAATGAATTGCGTAAAAAACTTGTCAAGCAAACATCTAACCGAAGATTAGCAAAAAAATTTTGATGAAAGGGAAAAACTTTGCGCTCCCTCATTCTAAGAAAGATAAAATTGACTTCCTTGCCAACACGGAAACTGTAATTAGATAACTAACCGTTCCAGAGGAAGAAAAAGCCGTTCTTCGCTCCCGAGTAATAACTGCATTACAAAGTAGCTAGCGGGTCACGAATATATCTAGAGAAGAAAAAGTTGCCATTAAAGAATTAAGAGAGGATGACTCAATCGTCATCGCACCTGCAGATAAAGGGAACTCGCTGGTAGTTATTGACCGACGAGATTATGAATAAAAAATATCTGATCACTTAGCGAATAGTAGTACCTATAGGATAATGAACGAAAATAAAACCTATTTAGCAGTAAAGAAAGTGAACAAGCTAATAAAATAGTTGAAAGATGAAAATGAACTCACCGACTAATAGCGGAAAGCCTTGTACGTAAACAAGTGCGTGACCCCCCTCTTCTACGCGCTAATCAAAACACACAAGGAAAACTACCCGATTCGTCCTATCGTATCTTTTATTGATTCACCAACTTATTAAGTTGCCAAATTTTTATCGGGAATCCTAACCCCAATTACCAACGAGGCATCGCAAAAACTAAAAAATAGCCTTCAAGTCAAGTAATTTTTGCAAGAAATCAACGTTCCTGACAATTATATCCTAGTTTCTTGTGATGTGAAGAATTTGTTCACTTGTATACCTCAAAATTTTGCTCATTAATGTGTCGCCGAAAAATTGCAGAACTTCAACTCACCTCTTCAAGTAACTCCGATTTCAACTGAAGCTATTTTGCGACTCCTCAACCTATGCCTGGAATCTAATCATTTTTAATGGAATCACAAAATTTATCAACAAGTAGAAGGAACACCGATGGGTTCCCCTATCTCTGTCGCGTTGGCCGAGATAACAATGCAAGCAATGGAGGATTAATTCCTATCAACACCCCTGTGCCAGCCCCTGTTTTGAAAACGTTACGTTGACGATATATTGACTGCACTACCAGAAGATATGCCTGATACATTCCTCCGGCATATCAATGGGTTCAACACCAACATATAATTTACTATAGAATTAGAAAGTAATGGATGCATCCCGTACTTAGATATATTAATTAATCGGTTAAGCAATAATAGATTATAATTCCAGGTCTACCGGAAACCAACAAACACAGGCAGGTACTTAGACTATTTCAGTTATCATCCCTTATCACAGAGGAGGAGTGTAGCGAAATCCCTTTATCAGAGAGCAGTTAATATTTGTAGTGAGCAAAATTTGAATTAAGAACTTTCAACAGTGGATTAATTATTGAAATAGAATAATTTTCCTCCGTAACTACGTAATAGCAACCGACTAATGATTGGCGGAAATAATCAAAACCTCCCCATACTTCGATAAAGCAACGAAAATTCCTAACGCCCCCTGAAATATGTAAGCGTCTCGTATATTAAAGGTTGTTCTGAAAGAGTCCAGCGAATCTTAAAACCATTCAATGTTAAATTGGCTTTCAAATCTTCGAATACAATAAAAAACAGCCTAATCAGCCTTAAAGATAAACGATAGAATTCTGAAAAAGTAATCTTATATACAAATTATAATGTAAAAATTGTGAAGCATGTTACATTGGGGAAACGGGTAGAAATCTTTAACAACGAATTGATGAGCATGCGAAAAATGTGCAGAGGAAGAATAGGTTATCCCTTGTCTATTAGCATTCCGAAGAAGATAACCATTCTTTTGATTTTGAAAATGTATCTATCTTATAAAATGTTAAAAATTAATACGCTCGAAAAATTGTCGAAGCAATGTACAGTGTTTAGGAACCTAACAAAATTAATCGTCATCTTGATGTCCCCCCGCAGTTTCTTCCTATGCTCATCAGTCGCCCTTGATCAATGATTTTCGGCTTGCATGTAAAAATCTAAAAAAATGTTTTGTATACTAGATACCCGCGGATACCATAAGAGGTTTTGTTTAAAAATACATCGTTCCCCTGATGACGGCTAGAGCTAATCTAGCCGAAAGCTTGGGTCAAAAAATTAAATTTGTCTTTGCTGATCCTAAAATTTTGAAAAAATGGAAACTTCACTACCAAGACGTCCTTTATTTTAACAATTGAGACAATGTTTAATCTAGTTCACTTAACCTAGTTAAGTATTTTCACTCTACTTAAAAAGCCCTCACTTAAAAGTCAGAACACCTCTGAGCCCTAAAGTATATTCACTAAAGTTTTTTTGGTACCCAATGCCATCTGTTTACTCAAGTCAAAATTTTATTATACGGTTCGAGTTGTCTTGAAATTCTATTCTTTCGAATATTTTTATTTTCTACTGATGCTTTTCATAAACTTTTTTTTGCAGTCTAAATACGATGAATGCTCAGCGTTCATACACCTGCAATAAATAACACGCAGAAAAATAGAAAACGATCAAGTTTTGAACATTGAAAAACGATGTTAACACAACCTAGTAATTGCTAAAATCGCTTAATAATTAGAAAATTATGCTGCAAGAAAGTTGAATTCACAGTCCAGGAAAATGTCACTCATGGCGAGTTACAAGACTTAACAAATCTTCTCAGCCACTTCTCTGCTAACATAGGCAAAAACTCGTTTTATAACATCAAAACTAATCCAATACATCACTTGAACTACATTGAACCAATTCAATGAAATGATTGTTCGTTCTTTTCGTCCCAACTAATGCAACCGATGTTAATAAATTTTAAGAATTAAAGCAAGTAGAGCGAAATGGTTCTCTGCAAGAACGTTAAAATACACAGCTGCTGATTTAATACCCTTGATACTCTTATGCATAATTGATTATTACTCTTTTCCGATAATTCTTAAGTAGCCTAAAAATAGTTCAAGTTTCTCCCTTTCCCGAAATTGTTATGAAAACAATGTTAAGAATTATACCGAAAGGACCATAGAAGTAAACCTGACTAATATATGTTAATAACTTTACAGTGAATGAAAATAATTTAATTCTGTGTTTTCTGTATTTGGCGGATAGAAATATTTTCACCAAAAATGATAACTCACATCGAAATTAGTTGTATCAATAAAGAGATAAATAATAGTTCTAAAAGTTTGAATTGCACATGACAATTAAATGACTTCATAAATGTTAAAAAAAGTTTAAGGGACATTGTAATATTATTCTTAAAAATGAGTTATCACAAGAGCTTCTTGCAGGAAATCTCTGTTTGAATTTATTCCGAACTTCCTTCAAACTCTTTGTTCCCGCATAGACGCTGTTGTAGAAAATGCGTGGCTCCTTTGTTAGTTACACAATGATGGGCTGAGTCACTTGCACCTTATTTATACTCAGACCTAAAGCTTTATAGTGATGATACATATCTCTGTGTGTAATGCAAGAAACAAAACTTAAATATTTTAATTCAAAGTTTTTAACATTTAAAGTTGGGTTTACTTTAATGTTGGGTTTACCCCATTAAAATATCATGTGCAATTGAAATATGTGTCACTATTATTTATCTCATTACTGATACAACCAATTGTAATACGGCTCAACATTTTTAGGGATAACAATTTTTTCAACTTAATACAAGAACAAGATTTAAATTATCTTCATTCACTGTTAAGTTATTAACGCTCAAAGTTGAGTTTACTTATTATGATCCATACGGTATACTAGTTATCGGCATGCTAATTTCTGGTATTCTAGTAAAATGCACCATAATACGGTTTATCAAAAGGTTTACTTTTATTTCGGGCATAAGTCATGTCTGCATTACAAACAGTATGAGTTGCGTTCTCAAGAACCAATAATATAAACCCTTTTCAATCACCTACAAAATTTGTACTTCCATATCCACGGAGGGAATGTTATTTTCATCTTATTTCTCGCTTTACACAAGGTACTTAATTGTGTTGATAAAAGTACATCACTATCTAAGTCGTAATGCTACGAAGTGAGAAGAACTGCTAGCAGAAGATTTAAATCACATACTTGATGAATCAATAACATTTTGTAGTAATTATGAACTCTCACTCGGATCTTCTTGATATTAGGCATGGATTTCCGCAAGAATCGGTTTCTGGATCTGTTCTGTTTTTTTATGCATTCATCAAAGATATTATTTTAATTACTTCATACTTTGTACTGGTGGCTGAACTTTTTCGTCATTTATTTCTAGTAGAAACTATGTTACAGTGGTAAACAGAACGAATTAAATTATATGTGTACCATACTATCAATGTCGATGAAACTAAAAATGCTATTTTCTTTTAAAAATGAAATGCATCTTTTCCACTCATCGAAATCGGTGATGGCCAAATTTAAGAAACAATACATCCCTCTATTCCTAAAGATTATCTTTGATAAAAATTTGACTTTCAAAGAATATATCTCGTGCATCAGAACTAAAATATCTAAATCAACTGAAATTCTCAAAAGAGTAAAAAAGTGTTTCCCCCTGAAGAAATTTTACAAGTTGTGAAGAACGTTAGTCTATCCTGTTCGACGATGTGGAATAGATGCATGACGTGGGACTGACAAAAATAAAACAAACATTCTCTTTACATTAGAAAACATTGTCAGAAGTTTAATAAGAAACTTAAAATACAATGCTCAACCCAATGATTGGTTCAAATACTTATGAATATTTGAGAATTCAGATCTCTATCAACTCCCTAGCGTAATATCACGTACACCAACCTTAAATGATGAGGGGAATAATGATATCAAACAATTTGCATCTTCTAAATTGGCCAACACGACTATCCAACTCGTAAACCGATATGAGTTTATCCTCCATTGTTATAACAAAACAAGATTTCAATACGGTTTCCACTTCACTGGAATTATGGCAAGGAATTCGATGCTTCCTGGCATTCGGGATAAAAACTGTTGCCTCTTGGATGTTCTTACCTTAGCATTGATTAATCCAGCAATTAATAAATAGTTGTATACTCTACATTGAATGGCTCAGAACGGTTGGCCTTTTGCTCTGACACGAAACTGATCATTAATACATTCTTAAATCTGCAGTTCTCATCAGCTTTATTACGAAATGCATTAAAATAACTTATCCTTTTTTCGCTCAAGTTAAACAACAAAGGACTCGATTAGTCTAATGCATGTTTAAGCAAAGTCTTTTAGAATGTATGAAATTGCAACCATAAAAGAAGTTCTGATGAGACGCCTGAGTAGTGACTAAACTCAGTAGGACCCAGAAGTAGTTGTTTCTCTTTTTATATAGAGTCATAATTTTACATATAATTTAATTTAATTTGAATAAACTATCCAAATTATTAATTTTATACATAATTAAATATAATTTGAATAAGCTATCCAAATTATTAATTTTATATATAATAATTTTAATTTGAACAAGCTATCCAAATTATAATTTTAAATATAATTTAATTTAATTTGAATAAACTATTAAAATTATTCATATTCGCCGGTTTTTTCTTTTCGTTTCCCCTGCTGACGGGCAGTTTTGCGCTCAAAAACTCACGAGATAATTTTTATAAAGTGAGAACTGGTACTTTTTTCCTCTTTTGATTCTCTGTTTTTAAGGGGACATCAAATGTAAAAATAGACCTGCTCATTAACGGGTGTATTTTCGTTGAAAAACATATTTCCAAAAAATTTAAAAAATTAGCGTTGTTGTTTTTTTTTTCTAAGTCAATAACGTAAACATGATAAATTTTTGACAGCCGTTTTATTACAAATGAGATTTATAACTGTCTGAGTTTCACCACTTACGTGATTGTCGCTGAAAAAAAAGTAATGTAATTAGCATTGATAAATTTAGCAATGTCGCTTGCGCGTCAGGCAATACCTGAGGGTTCAAAAAGCTCGGTAATCAGTCTGTGGAATGACTTATTATGTCAGTCTCAAATTTATTCACTGACTCATGAAGCTGTATGAGTACAAGATTACTGATGTAACTGCAATTCAAAGCGTAAAATGTACGTAACAAACATCAAAACGCGATAATATTCTTTGATATTGCGAGTGTAAAAGTCGTCAAACGAATGTACTCGTAATTGAAGACTTTGAATATGGCTATTATAGTATCTCCTGTGTCTCTCCTCAGGTGCAAATGCGTGTTTGGTGTGAGAAGTCGAGAACCCGAGAATGAGCCACTCAGGTTCCATCCAGTTGCTACGTTCAGGTCTGTTGCACTTGGTTATTACTGATATTACGCTCTTTAAAATGTAAAGACAATTTAGTGTTGCAGTACTTTTATGGAGAGAATGTTCAAGCCGACCTCACTTTAGACAGAGAACTTCAAATATTTTACAACACATTTTTCGAGAAATTTTCTCGTATTCCACATACGAGAAATGCAGGAGTTTTCTCGTTCATATTATCTCCCAAGTCGATGTGAGGGTACCTGTAATGGACCGAACTGGCACAAAGAACTAAAATTTCTGGTGACCCAGAGAAACAATAAAAATGACTAAGAATAAGTGATAATTATTAACGTAAAATAACTAAAAATACCAATAGAATACCAACGAAAATGAACTAAGAGTGACATCTTAGGACTTATGAATCACCCTAACTGAGGACAGGTCGCTATAATTACTTCTAAGAACTTTAAAAGAAATGCCAGAGAATTATAGATACAAATAAAATACATAGAGACAAATACAGGAAAGTTTCCTCATTCGCTGGCTACAGAACAAAGGAGTTTCAACGATATCAGAGGCCTACCGAACTAGGGCGCCCCACTCTCTTGCAATGTTCACTACTTGCGGCGAACTTATGCTTTAATGAAGAAACATTTTAACATTCGACCAACTTCTTTAATATTTTCCTACGGTAATATTTAAGGCTCAATTAATGCTATTGTATGTGTTATATTATTTATTTATGTTTCCTCAAGATCATGAGAGTGCTGGAAAGCTGTTAGATGAGTTTTCTCAGATACACCGAGAGGAAACAAACATTCGTACATCAAGAAATTTTCCACTAAACAAATTACAGACCAACTGAAATGTAAGTAAGAATTTAAAAAATTACGGGTTTAAATGCAGAGAAGTAGAATATGCTAGAACAATAAGGATAACTAGTATACCGGTTCAACCCGAGTATCGGGTTGTCCGACTTGCCTAAAAAAAAAATAAATGAAAAAAAAATATAAATAAAAAAAAAAAAATATAGAAAAATGAAATGAAAAAATAAATAAATAATTAGTTTTCTGCAAATATAGACACCAGTGGCTTCAATTTAATACCTCACTTGACCATATAGACTCAGCCAATTTTCTAAACGGACTCGGACAAATTTTGAGTTACTGAATTAAGTATATAGATTAACTAGTAAAGAAAGTGTAAGCACTTCTGTATATTTGCCGTTAAAAAGTTATTCGTATAATTCTAGATTAAAACATAATCATAATTTAATACTTTTTAGAATACCCCTTATTCATTTACAGAGCAATCAGTTGATGTTTATACCCTTCAACTAATTATAATTATAATTGGTTTCATCAGTAATAATTATAATTATTGGTGCGTTTTTTAAGAGTGTTATCTTATTATTCTACGCTTATCCTAATCAGATCTTGGTTGTATTTTGAATCTTGATAGTAAATAAACCTTTATACAACGTCATAAACTTTCAGGAAGGTCTAGCCTGGATCCCACCTTAGCCATTCGAGGTGCTTTACGTTGTGATCAGGACGTCAGTTATAAAAATCTACAATAGGTCCGCAATCATATCTTACTGAAAATTGCAATCTACTAAGCGCTCCAATTTTTCCACTAACGAATGCAAGTTATAGTCAAAAACATTTTGAAATTGTTTTGCATACCCTATATGATATAGTGCGAGTATATTGCCAGTTCTGTGCCCAAAAATACCTCTGGACCATGATGCTAACTCTGCCTAACTCAACAGTAGAATTGTGCTATTCCATGCAAAAGCAGTACCGCCTTTCCTATAAATAAGATTTCGTGACTAACATCCAAATTATTTAAATTTGGTCTCTGTTTGGGGAATATTTCTCAGAATGTTTTGGATTGAGTTTTATAAGCTCAAGCAAATTTATGCCAAGTTTATCCAGGTCTTTTCAACCACAAAGGAGTTTTCCTCGGACGGCGCGAGTTCAGTTGATTTCGATGGCGTTCATTGCTCACTGTGCGTCGTGGAACATTAGAGCATGAAACCCGAAAATCGTCTCGCATGTGCAGCTTGCGTAGTGAGCTAATGAGAGCAATACGAGAACCATTTGAAAAGCTTTGTGCTACACGATGTCTACAGGAAACAATTCATGTTGATTACAGGCAACCAGAAAATTATTTTGTAGGATTACTTTTTTCAGTCATATATACACGAAAATGAGTAAGCTTTCTTCATTAGGTGAATTTACCATGATCATTATTTCATGTTCTTTTTTCATGCATTCTTAACCGTATATTTAACCAGTCAGTTTCAGTCCAGTCAATAGGAAATATATCGGCTGAATAATTTCTGGGTGCACAAATATTTTTTTCCACCCACTGAATACGAAAAAACTCGCCGTATTTTTTCAGGCCTTTAAGGTCATCATAAAAATTTCGGTGTTTTCACGAGTTTTTCGAAGCGTCCGCAAGTTCTGCTGTGAAATATTGAGAAATTATGACGTTTATCGTTTTACTCAACAACCGATGATGTGCGTATACGTCTGCCGCACTCCCCCGCCTCGAGTACAGCCTGATTTGGTGGAGAGGGAAAGACTCGCTACCAGGGGGACATGGGGGGGCCTGGGTATGACGTCATCATGACGTCACTGGTCCTCCGTCCCGGAGTGAGATCGATACAGACGTCGAAGATTTGACACACTAGCAACCAGGGTAATCCTTCTACCTAGTGAAAACAGAGGACAAAACCCGCAATTTTAGAAAATAATTGAGGGTATAATAGATCCATGGCTTGACCGATGTCTTTCACACCCTTCTCATGAGGGACGACTAACTGTCAGACTAATTACTTTACCTGATGTGGAGTATGAACTTTTAGCGCCTCTTTAGAATAGGATTTATCTATTACAGTAGTTAAGAGAGTAAACAAGAAGTACCTTGTACAACCAGAGGAGAATAAGTTTCTGTATTGAGGATTTATATGAGAAACTCAGGTTTAAAGCTATGCATGGCTATGCCGAGTGGCCGTGATGTGGCACCGCCGCATGACGGTAAAGCCTCTCGCCGTTTCCTTTCTCTTCTGCTTCTCCTGCACGTCAATTCTCCAGAGGTGCGTTTGGTCGCCTCAGCCCGAGTCTTTGGGCAAAAATCATCTTTAGATCCCTGAAAAATCTCACTGCGGTTTCACCCAACACCAACCAACATCACCTCTTATCTAGGTAGGTATTGATTGAGTTTCCCAAGCCCTCGACTTGACGGGACACAGAAGCCGTCTCACAGATCTATTTCTGTCTCCCGTCCACTGAATTAAAGGTGATCTCATATTGTCCCTACCTCGGATTAGTTCTTCAAGCTCATCTATGAAAACTTTATGATGCCATGTACCAGAACCACGGAAACTTTGCCGCTGTGCATCAATCTTAAAGCAGAGGAAAGCATCCAGGGCGCGCTGCAGAAAGCTTCTATTTATAGACACGCCTTGCATCGCGCACCTCCAGCGGCGATGCCAAGGAATTTTGAGGGAGTCTGTGAGCATATCATGCTTTCGGTCGTAGGGCACCTCGCATGAACTTCCCAAGTCTCCCGTTAGCTGAGGTCGCTTTTGCCTCCTGACTGCAGGTGGTGTTTGAAAAAACGGTACTAGTTTTATGGTGATTTGAGGACATAATCCTACCTCGTTCAACAGCATCATATGTTTTGTTGTGCTCTCAGCGTTGTTGGAAATTGAGTCAGACCAATTTATAATGAGCGATTTTTTTGCAGCTGTTAAGAAACATTAAAGATTTTGACACTTTCTATCATTAAATAGCTGATTGCACCGTTTCAGAAATAGATCACGTTTCATGATAATGTTGTGGAAAAAGAGTTACGAGTTAGGAATAAATTATAAATATTCTGTGGGAGCGAATTTTTTAGACCTGCATTTTCAAAGTTTTTTGGAAGATTCAGTGGACCCTACTTTGCTTCCGTTTTTTTACAGTCGTGATGACATGAGAAAAATTGCAAGACCTGCTTTTATACTGTACTGAACTAGCTTAGGACATTTTTGGACTTCCTCGACATAACGCTGCTTTTACACCCTAAGAGTTAAATAGAAAAGACACAACAGCAATGTTTTCGAATTAGGTAGCTGATCAGTATTTACTTTGTTACACTTTTACATCACGAAAGGCAACATTAACAATTTTAGTTCACCATTCAAAGGAGATGGCAACTTAAGGACATTCTTTCATTCTCCAACACTCAATCTGTGAGGGCGCGTTGACTCGTCTTCTAATTTGTCTCACTCAGAGTGTGACGAGAGAAGTTGTCCAAATTGTATTTACTGCATCAATAACATCCGCAGAGAAGTTCATCCGTCGATTCAGGTCCATTTTCAGCCGTCCACGAGTTCACCATTCAAAATGGTATGAGAGCAAAAAAAATCGTTTCAAAATGAATGAAAAGATTAAAAAAAATCGCCAGGTTAAGAGACGGGTTAACGTACAGCTAGGATGCACAATTCAGGATACTCACTTCACTAAATGAATCATCACGCGTATTTCTGATGTTACACATAATTCAGTACAACAGCCCCACCTAAGTCTCCATCATGATACGAGCTCGGCCGTACGTCTCACTCCATGCATGAAGGTGGTTACGTCCACACAAACGCAGCAGAGCAAAGAGGTCACCGGGTAGAAGGCGCGTTTGGTAGAAGGGCCATGATGAACTCTTGCTGAGGTCATACTAAGGTGAAACACCATAAGAAATGTTAAGAACAGCTTAACACGTTGACTCGGATGGAATAAACTGAAGTTCAAGATTCAATTCAAAATTAAAGTAAATTTCAGTAAGCGATTTAGAAAATAGCAAACGTTAACTGGATTGCACCTTCATTTATCTTCGATTAAGTTTTCATAGAAATTTAGTTTGCGACTGCTGGTCGATCAGCAGCGTTATGAAAATTTCCTCCGTGTCTTCAGCGACTCACGTCACCGTCAAAGTGTTAAGACAGCATTGTGGCCAACACGTTGACTTGTGGGAAATTTTCTAAATCCCTCACAATCATTGAAGGAGAAGGAATACACAGGAATTTTATTTTCATTCGTTCTCTACTTTGAACTTTTAGGTTACACAATTTTAGAAATGCGAATATATCTCAACTAATGGGAAAATTTAGACAATTTAATTCAAGTTCAATAGACTGCAACACGGCAAAAGAGACGTCAAACAATTCTTGACGGCGCCAGACGTGCTGGTACATAGTGATAAAGTTTATACATGTATCAAAGCATCGCAACGGAGACCTTACATCTAGTTAAGGGTGTCGCAAAGGCGACATTCCGATTAGTTAAGGTGTAAGGTGTCGGAACGGCGACTTTTTGTTAATTGTTAAGGGTGTCGCAACGGCGACTTTTTAATTATTTTAATTGTTAAGAATTAAGCTTCAAAATGACAATTTATTCGTTTAAACGTTTTAAAATGGTTTAAAAGTATAAAAGCGTTGCTTCGTGTTCCCAGTTAGGTCGAGATCGAAGCCAGGATCGCTTCAGCAGGCAAGTCGGCAGCGGACAGCGTCCGGCGGTATATACGGTCAGCAAAACCCCAGTCACTCAGGAATTCCGGTTCACAACTCGTCCAATCTCCCAACGTCAGCTGGAAAGTAAAGGCAGAATTTAAAGAAAACTCTCACCATTCGAGGGCCGCATATGAATGAATATACTCAAGTTTAATTAAGGATTAAGTGAAATTCAAGTTAATGAAAATTACCTAGTTAGATACCATCGCCAAGCACAACCGCTGTAGGAACACCGCAAGTTAGAAATTGATGATGCTGTGTCAAGACAGTTCGAGGATACTGGGGAAAAACAAAATCACATCCACCGTTAGAACTCGAAAAGACCCCCACCAAAATTTGAGTTTATTGAATTGTTTCGTTTCATGTCAGGTAAATTGAGTATAAGCATGAATACACACCTGAGCTTATGGTGCAACTCAGTGTAGAAACTTTTAGCTCCGAGAGGAAACTTGAAGTTTGAGAGGAAGATAGTTAAGGAAGTGCTCCAGACTAAGTTGAGTTTTGAGGGTTGAAGGCTTAAGGCTTAAGATATAGGTTAGTATAAGTTTTAAGTTGAAGGTAACCTCATCAGAGTATGTCGACTCGTCAGTCAGATGGTCCCTTCTAATTTAAGGTTCAGACTAGCAGTCTGATTTAATAGTTTGAGGTACTAAACCACTTTAAGATGAGCGGCTGTAACAAGCCACTATAACTGAAATAACTTGACCACATTCACGCTCACACAAACACACTAATTGAGAAATGAAGATGAACAAAAGGAGCTGACGGAGAAGAGATGGAAAGAATAGAGAAGTTACGCCGGGGATGCCTCGATTTGCAACTGCGAAGCGCCGCAGGATCCACCAACACTGGTAGCCTTAGAAGGCTCTAAGGTGACACGAACACGTCGCCAACGCAACACCAATGTAGCTCAATAGGTATCTCCAAAGTATCTCAGAAGTATCTGCTGACTCAAGTCGGTCCAAGCCCCTCCTGCCCTTTCCTCGAAGCTACGGAAGCCTGAACACGACATTACAGTGAATCTGAATACAACATTTAAGCTGAACACGTTACACATTTAATTTTGAAAATGAACAATTTTAAATCAAAGAAATTTCCTAACAGACTACGCATTGGTACATATGTGTATCACTAAGTATACGAGTATAGCTCATTTGAATGTGTAGAATTCCCATTATTTAATTAACTTTTTTGAGAAATATTTTAGCGTAATAGTTAGAATATTATTGGGAAATTATTATGTTTTCACGTTTCTTTGGAAGGATAGAAATGTGCTCAACCAGGAAAGTTGGTTTTTCAATTTTGCTACTTCCAACTTTACCTAGCCAACCGCAACAATAACGCAAGCGTAGTCAGCGTGTTAATTCAAATTTAAAACAAATTTCCTTCACAAAGCCATTTTAAGACTCAATTTGAGTTTCCATGCGTTCGCAGTGTTTCACAATCATCAGTAAAATATGAGTAGAGAGTAACACAAAGCTGACTGGAGACTACGCTTGAAAATGTCACTATTGGGTTTTAAATTTCCGCTGTTAAAAATCAAACGGTATTCAAAGTAACTAAATCGCCTGATTCCATAAAAAGTTGTTGATTAT